>CM059561.1:32510740-33803890 GCA_030386875.1 Morinoia aosen | reverse complement strand
CCTCAAGACTCTCATCCTCAAGACTCTCATCCTCAAGACTCTCATCCTCAAGACTCTCATCCTCAAGACTCTCATCCTCAAGACTCTCATCCTCAAGACTCTCATCCTCAAGACTCTCCTCCTCTAGACTCTCCTCCTCTAGACTCTCCTCCTCTAGACTCTCCTCCTCAAGACTCTCCTCCTCAAGACTCCTCCTCCTCAAGACTCTCCTCCTCAAGACTCTCCTCCTCAAGACTCTCCTCCTCAAGACTCTCATCCTCAAGACTCTCATCCTCAAGACTCTCATCCTCAAGACTCTCATCCTCAAGACTCTCATCCTCAAGACTCTCATCCTCAAGACTCTCATCCTCAAGACTCTCATCCTCAAGACTCTCATCCTCAAGACTCTCATCCTCAAGACTCTCATCCTCAAGACTCTCATCCTCAAGACTCTCATCCTCAAGACTCTCATCCTCAAGACTCTCATCCTCAAGACTCTCATCCTCAAGACTCTCATCCTCTAGACTCTCATCTCTAGACTCTCATCCTCTAGACTCTCATCCTCTAGACTCTCCTCCTCAAGACTCTCCTCCTCAAGACTCTCCTCCTCAAGACTCTCCTCCTCAAGACTCTCCTCCTCAAGACTCTCCTCCTCAAGACTCTCCTCCTCAAGACTCTCCTCCTCAAGACTCTCCTCCTCAAGACTCTCCTCCTCAAGACTCTCCTCCTCAAGACTCTCCTCCTCAAGACTCTCCTCCTCAAGGACTCTCCTCCTCAAGACTCTCCTCCTCAAGACTCTCCTCCTCAAGACTCTCCTCCTCAAGACTCTCCTCCTCAAGACTCTCCTCCTCAAGACTCTCCTCCTCAAGACTCTCATCCTCAAGACTCTCATCCTCAAGACTCTCATCCTCAAGACTCTCATCCTCAAGACTCTCATCCTCAAGACTCTCATCCTCAAGACTCTCATCCTCAAGACTCTCATCCTCAAGACTCTCATCCTCAAGACTCTCATCCTCAAGACTCTCATCCTCAAGACTCTCATCCTCAAGACTCTCATCCTCAAGACTCTCATCCTCAAGACTCTCATCCTCAAGACTCTCATCCTCAAGACTCTCATCCTCAAGACTCTCATCCTCAAGACTCTCATCCTCAAGACTCTCATCCTCAAGACTCTCATCCTCAAGACTCTCATCCTCAAGACTCTCATCCTCAAGACTCTCATCCTCAAGACTCTCATCCTCAAGACTCTCATCCTCAAGACTCTCATCCTCAAGACTCTCATCCTCAAGACTCTCATCCTCAAGACTCTCATCCTCAAGACTCTCATCCTCAAGACTCTCATCCTCAAGACTCTCATCCTCAAGACTCTCATCCTCAAGACTCTCATCCTCAAGACTCTCATCCTCAAGACTCTCATCCTCAAGACTCTCATCCTCAAGACTCTCATCCTCAAGACTCTCATCCTCAAGACTCTCATCCTCAAGACTCTCATCCTCAAGACTCTCATCCTCAAGACCTCATCCTCAAGACTCTCATCCTCAAGACTCTCATCCTCAAGACTCTCATCCTCAAGACTCTCATCCTCAAGACTCTCATCCTCAAGACTCTCATCCTCAAGACTCTCATCCTCAAGACTCTCATCCTCAAGACTCTCATCCTCAAGACTCTCATCCTCAAGACTCTCAATATCTCAAGACTCTCATCCTCAAGACTCTCATCCTCAAGACTCTCATCCTCAAGACTCTCATCCTCAAGACTCTCATCCTCAAGACTCTCATCCTCAAGACTCTCATCCTCAAGACTCTCATCCTCAAGACTCTCATCCTCAAGACTCTCATCCTCAAGACTCTCATCCTCAAGACTCTCATCCTCAAGACTCTCATCCTCAAGACTCTCATCCTCAAGACTCTCATCCTCAAGACTCTCATCCTCAAGACTCTCATCCTCAAGACTCTCATCCTCAAGACTCTCATCCTCAAGACTCTCATCCTCAAGACTCTCATCCTCAAGACTCTCATCCTCAAGACTCTCATCCTCAAGACTCTCAACTCATCCTCAAGACTCTCATCCTCAAGACTCTCATCCTCAAGACTCTCATCCTCAAGACTCTCATCCTCAAGACTCTCATCCTCAAGACTCTCATCCTCAAGACTCTCATCCTCAAGACTCTCATCCTCAAGACTCTCATCCTCAAGACTCTCATCCTCAAGACTCTCATCCTCAAGACTCTCATCCTCAAGACTCTCATCCTCAAGACTCTCATCCTCAAGACTCTCATCCTCAAGACTCTCATCCTCAAGACTCTCATCCTCAAGACTCTCATCCTCAAGACTCTCATCCTCAAGACTCTCATCCTCAAGACTCTCATCCTCAAGACTCTCATCCTCAAGACTCTCATCCTCAAGACTCTCATCCTCAAGACTCTCATCCTCAAGACTCTCATCCTCAAGACTCTCATCCTCAAGACTCTCATCCTCAAGACTCTCATCCTCAAGACTCTCATCCTCAAGACTCTCATCCTCAAGACTCTCATCCTCAAGACTCTCATCCTCAAGACTCTCATCCTCAAGACTCTCATCCTCAAGACTCTCATCCTCAAGACTCTCATCCTCAAGACTCTCATCCTCAAGACTCTCATCCTCAAGACTCTCATCCTCAAGACTCTCATCCTCAAGACTCTCATCCTCAAGACTCTCATCCTCAAGACTCTCATCCTCAAGACTCTCATCCTCAAGACTCTCATCCTCAAGACTCTCATCCTCAAGACTCTCATCCTCAAGACTCTCATCCTCAAGACTCTCATCCTCAAGACTCTCATCCTCAAGACTCTCATCCTCAAGACTCTCATCCTCAAGACTCTCATCCTCAAGACTCTCATCCTCAAGACTCTCATCCTCAAGACTCTCATCCTCAAGACTCTCATCCTCAAGACTCTCATCCTCAAGACTCTCATCCTCAAGACTCTCATCCTCAAGACTCTCATCCTCAAGACTCTCATCCTCAAGACTCTCATCCTCAAGACTCTCATCCTCAAGACTCTCATCCTCAAGACTCTCATCCTCAAGACTCTCATCCTCAAGACTCTCATCCTCAAGACTCTCATCCTCAAGACCCTCATCCTCAAGACCCTCATCCTCAAGACCCTCATCCTCAAGACCCTCATCCTCAAGACCCTCATCCTCAAGACCCTCATCCTCAAGACCCTCATCCTCAAGACCCTCATCCTCAAGACCCTCATCCTCAAGACCCTCATCCTCAAGACCCTCATCCTCAAGACCCTCACCTTCAAGACCCTCACCTTCAAGACCCTCACATTCAAGACCCTCACATTCAAGACCCTCACATTCAAGACCCTCACATTCAAGACCCTCACATTCAAGACCCTCACATTCAAGACCCTCACATTCAAGACCCTCACATTCAAGACCCTCACATTCAAGACCCTCACATTCAAGACCCTCACATTCAAGACCCTCACATTCAAGACCCTCACATTCAAGACCCTCACATTCAAGACCCTCACATTCAAGACCCTCACATTCAAGACCCTCACATTCAAGACCCTCACATTCAAGACCCACACATTCAAGACCCACACATTCAAGACCCTCACATTCAAGACCCTCACATTCAAGACCCTCACATTCAAGACCCTCACATTCAAGACCCTCACATTCAAGACCCTCACATTCAAGACCCTCACATTCAAGACCCTCACATTCAAGTTCCTCACATTCAAGACCCTCACATTCAAGACCCTCACATTCAAGACCCTCACATTCAAGACCCTCACATTCAAGACCCTCACATTCAAGACCCTCACATTCAAGACCCTCACATTCAAGACCCTCACATTCAAGACCCTCACATTCAAGACCCTCACATTCAAGACCCTCACATTCAAGACCCTCACATTCAAGACCCTCACATTCAAGACCCTCACATTCAAGACCCTCACATTCAAGACCCACACATCCAAGACTCTCACATCCAAGACTCTCACATCCAAGACTCTCACATCCAAGACTCACACATCCAAGACTCACACATCCATGACTCACACATCCAAGACCCACACATCCAAGACTCACACATCCAAGACTCACACATCCAAGACTCACACATCCAAGACTCACACATCCAAGACTCATACATCCAAGAAGACTCGCATCTAAATATAAGATTTTATCATCCAGCTACGCCTCGAGCAAGACCAACAAACCGTTCGCTACAACCGCCTACTTCAGGAAAATGATCAGCGACCGTCGGTCTGAGAACAAACTTTACGGATCATCAGCCGTCGCAGGAATATTTTACGACAGAAAGGGAAACTGCGGCAGTGAAAGGCTATGGCCAGAATGACAGGACGCATCTCGTGCTTGGATCTACGACGTATGTAAGCGGCACCCTAAGAAAGGAAATTAATGCAAGATGTTCGTCAACCTTCTTCTCACAAGCGTGGGTGGCACATCTAAAGAGTATCCACACTAAAGGTTAACAGACAGCTCATTCTTGTTAATATTTAGTCAGGGCTGAATAAGAAATATTTTCAGAGTGTTTGCTGCTTTATCCACAGACTGAACACTTCAAGTGACGTGAGAATTGTCCTCTGAAATGGTAATACAGCAAATATCGAGTTCTCAGTCAAGACATTCGGAAGGTCAGCTTTATTTTCCCCCGCTTCTCACGCCACGCGCAACAAAACAGCACCACTAAAGACTGATACATGAGTGGAGGGAATTGAGGTTTGAGAAGAGAGGATGACCAACATAGTAATGGGGTTTACCAATATTGGGCCCTCTGTGTATAGGGTAAGCGTGGGTATTTGGGATGCTTCCTCTAACGGTGAATAACCTAAATTATGAGTTAGTTTAAGCTCCTCTACCCCAAAAAAGTGCTCCCAAGAAAAGGACGAGGGCGCTTTTTAGTACGCAATTAAGGGATTGGATTAGTTTAGAAGTCATGCTAAGCCTCAATAACCACAAAAGAAGTGCCCAGAGTAACCCAATAAAGTAAACGGATGGGGTTGAGGTAGAATAAAAGAGAAGACGAAGTATCACGAGAAGGAAAGAGAGAGCAAAATGATGCTTTGCGATATCAATGCATAAAATTCCTCATATCATTTTTCCTGTTCGTTGTCATATTTTCTCCTTTCCGGTAATAATTTTCACCCTATTTCATTATTATTATTATTATTAAATAAGAAAGTTATAGCCTCCCTTAACCACGACAAAGATGTTCCAAGAGATGAAGGAGGAAGGCACCATTTAGTACGGAGTTGAGGGAACGCGGAATCTATGCACAAGGTGCACAGAAACAGTAAGCTAAGAAAGAAGTTCATGAAACAAGAAAAAGTTGCAGAAGAAAGTAGTAGGTGCTGAAAAACAAGACGCAGTGAACCGAAAAAAGATGGTCCGTAACAAAACAAAAACCTATTCTAACAAAAAAGAAGCCTACCGAACCTTTAGCTCGGGCCCTCACTTAGTCCCCTGGGAGCACCACCCTACTTCAATTACACGCATTTGCCTCTGAGTTGTAATATGTCAACTTGCTATAGAACCCTGTTAGCTTATCCGGCCTACATTGATGATATTGTGGTCTGCTAGATACTCAGTATATTTTTTGTCTTGTTTGTAACAGTATACATATTTCTGGTAAAAATCTTTAAAACTTCGAAACCCACTCAGTGAGTAAAAGTTACTATAATTATTTTTTATTTCCACAATCACAGTAGAAAACACTATTGGCACTTCTCAGGTAATGTAATCCACTTCACAGCACTTCGCACGTACTTCACAATGAATTGTAAGTCTAATTTGGAAAAAGTGTCGTCATTTCTTACGACGCCATTTGAAGGTACCTTCGTATCAGCTGCTTGCAGGGTTCACAAACATGTATGAGATAATAACAATCATTGATGATAATTCGTATCATAGCGCTACGAATATTTAATCGTCCAACTGCAAGAGGAGCAGACCTCAAATATTTTTAATTTTCAACTATTTTAGAACAAGTGATTTTCTCACGTACCTCTTAAGCTGTTTATCGCTTAATATTTTTTTGTGATACTTTTAATTCTTGTGTTCTTTCCTGTTTACTTAATGTTGTGAATATATCTGGATTTGAATGCTGTTAAACAATTTTGATTTACTTAAACTCCAAAGTCAGCGACCAGATCCTCGATGTAGACACGGAAATCCAAATTCAGCGCCAAATGAAAGGCCGTTTTATTGTGGTAAGCTGATGATATCACAGTCGCGCCATATTCACCACGAGTATACATGCTTCACGTTCAAAATTGTCATTGGAGCTAACCAAATACTTACACAAATTTCATCCAAATAAATCTCATTAAAACCGAACAACACAAACGACCATTTCTGTTATTTAACAAAATATCAATTACACGTTAGTGAAACTAAGAGTAAGTCTCAGGAGCCCACACAAGTATTAGAAAGGTCTGTAAACTCCAACAGCTGGCGCAAACTTTAGCAACGCACAGGTCACAAGGTCTATGAACTTATGGGAGCTTCCACAAGCAGGAAAGGCTGCTAACTTAATCAGCTTACACAGGAAAGGTCTGTTTGAAAACTCCATAAATTAACACAGGAAAGTTTGTCTGCAAAATTCACCAGCTTACACAGGAAATGCCTGTCTGCCAAATTCAAGGTCTATGAACTTAAAGTAGCCTCCACAAGCAGGAAAGCCTGCGAACTTCATCAGCTTATACAGAAAAAGCCTGTCTGCAAACTTCTTCAGCTTGCACAGGAAAGGTCTGCCAAATTCAAAAGCTTCCCAAGTTCGACGATCCAAAAACGTGTGAGGTTTGCGCACCGCAGATCTCGGCTGTTCCACTAGGCGCTGTTGGCAAGGAACGGATGCGTTCGTACGACGACACGAGCTTTGTTTGCACATCGCTCCTGTGCAGCCACGCGATCACGTCTTCCTCCTCCCTGGGATGCTGCAACCACTGCAACTTGTCTCCCCTAGTTTGCGTCACGGCGTCACGTAAGCCCTTACCAACTCTTTGTTTTACCTTAAACGTAACATTTTATGCAGTTGCACTCCAGGGAATTGCACTCTTCTTCCTTTGTTGTAGAATATTTTTCAGGACTCGGTCATCTGTTCTAACATCCTAAGGATTGATGGCTGGAGCAGTGTATCCAGATAACAAGGACTTAAATATTAGATTAGAATGGCATTTTAAAGTAAGAAACTCTAACGAAATAAATTTTGACCTTTTTACCACGTGAAGTAACGCCCTATTTATGCAATAACTTAGTACAATAAAACTTACAAAAAGCGTACTTTTGCACCAATAACAGTCTCGTTACCACAAAACGAAGCATTTATGCTACACGAAGATAGGAGGGACAGTAATACGTTACGTCCACTGATGGAAGTAGTTTATTTCCCAATGAGAGTACGGAGTAAGCTTTTTGTAGGCGTTTCGCTCTACCAACACACAAAACAGCGTGCAAGCGAAGGATATGAAGCTGCCCAGTATTGAGCAGAGTAGATTTTCCTACGTTCCTGGAGTGGCATGAACTGTCGTATTAAAAAATGGTGCTACCACAACGTGAGGTCTACTGCAATATATCGCCTACCCATGTGCAGTTTGAGATGTACAAATGAAGTGTTTATCACTAAATTAAATATATGGAAATATGGGAATATCCATTAGTAACCTAACCTATCATCACGCTATAGTAATAACTAGAGGTAGATATCATGCTATGGAAGACCTCACGCAATGGCAGCACCAAAAAAGTGTAATAAGAGAAGAAGGAATAAGGTGTTTGCTCATACAGGCAATTACTATTACTTTGTTATTGAGATACATTAATTTTTAACGCATTCATTCTAGTTTTTAACTTCAGATATTTTTATTTTTCATCTCTAAGTTGGAGGACATCGAAACAATTTTTTGAGAATGACAATGAAAATTCGTTCGATCTACGATGAGCTTCAAGTGGTGGCATTTGGGTTGAATATTGCGGTACAAGGGGTACAAACGATGAGCTTCAAGTGGTGGCATTTGGGTTGAATATTGCGGTACAAGGGGTACAAACGATGAGCTTCAAGTGGTGGCATTTGGGTTGAATATTGCGGTACAAGGGGTACAAACGATGAGCTTCAAGTGGTGGCATTTGGTTGAATATTGTGGTACAAGGGGTACAAACGATGAGCTTCAAGTGGTGGCATTTGGGTTGAATATTGCGGTACAAGGGGTACAAACGATGAGCTTCAAGTGGTGGCATTTGGTTGAATATTGTGGTACAAGGGGTACAAACGATGAGCTTCAAGTGGTGGCATTTGGGTTGAATATTGCGGTACAAGGGGTACAAACGATGAGCTTCAAGTGGTGGCATTTGGTTGAATATTGTGGTACAAGGGGTACAAACGATGAGCTTCAAGTGGTGGCATTTGGTTGAATAGTGTGGTACAAGGGGTACAAACGATGAGCTTCAAGTGGTGGCATTTGGTTGAATATTGTGGTACAAGGGGTACAAACGATGAGCTTCAAGTGGTGGCATTTGGTTGAATATTGTGGTACAAGGGGTACAAACGATGAGCTTCAAGTGGTGGCATTTGGGTTGAATATTGCGGTACAAGGGGTACAAACGATGAGCTTCAAGTGGTGGCATTTGGTTGAATATTGTGGTACAAGGGGTACAAACGATGAGCTTCAAGTGGTGGCATTTGGTTGAATATTGTGGTACAAGGGGTACAAACGATGAGCTTCAAGTGGTGGCATTTGGTTGAATATTGTGGTACAAGGGGTACAAACGATGAGCTTCAAGTGGTGGCATTTGGTTGAATATTGTGGTACAAGGGGTACAAACGATGAGCTTCAAGTGGTGGCATTTGGTTGAATATTGTGGTACAAGGGGTACAAACGATGAGCTTCAAGTGGTGGCATTTGGTTGAATATTGCGGTACAAGGGGTGCAAACGATGAGCTTCAAGTGGTGGCATTTGGGTTGAATGTTGCGGTACAAGGGGTACAAACGATGAGCTTCAAGTGGTGGCATTTGGGTTGAATGTTGCGGTACAAGGGGTACAAACGATGAGCTTCAAGTGGTGGCATTTGGTTGAATGTTGCGGTACAAGGGGTACAAACGATGAGCTTCAAGTGGTGGCATTTGGGTTGAATGTTGCGGTACAAGGGGTACAAACGATGAGCTTCAAGTGGTGGCATTTGGGTTGAATGTTGCGGTACAAGGGGTACAAACGATGAGCTTCAAGTGGTGGCATTTGGGTTGAATGTTGCGGTACAAGGGGTACAAATGATGAGTTCAAATCGTGGCACGAGTGACACAAAATGATGAGAATAGTGTCTCGAAAGAGACCAATGACAACTCGAAATTATGACTCAAGCGACACAAACGATGAGTTCAAATTGCAGCACTCACGGTTTACATAAATGATTGATTTAAACCACGGCACAAACAGTGGATAATAATGATGATAGCCTAGCGTTTCACTCCCAGGACAATAGCACATAAATATCCGCTTCCTATGTAAGCAAATGTTGCACAAGATTTCACGGCCACTTGTGATGCGCAAAATTTCACGGCCACTTGATGTTCAATTTCTGCAATACTGCGTTGCCCAGAACGTATGTTAATATTTAAGGGAAGTTTGGGATCGTCAAAAGTTATTTTCGAACGATTCGTCGAGATAAAAACAAGAAAGCGGCCCTGAAAAGTTAAATTAGAGTTCTTCGCAGCATACATTTGAAAAAATTCTAACTGCAAGTAAGCTGAAAGTAAAAACTACGAAGACAGCGCCATAGCATTTACGTGAGTTCAAAGATATATACCGAATTAAAAGTATCTCGTCGCGTGTCCTTCCCACCAAATGATCAGTGAGTAACACAAGGCGTGTGGAGAACTAAGAAGCTTAACGTTAGGATGAAGTAAAAAGCTGGTCTGTGGATTAAACTTAACACGTTGACTGCCATGAAAAGTTCAATATTCAACACAAATTCAAAGTCAATAGTAGTATGCTATTTGAAAAATAGCAAACATTAACTGGATCGGGTCTTCATTTATCTTTTGTTAATTATTCATCAAAATTAAGTTTGTGACTACTGGTCGGTCAGCAGCATTACGAAAATTTCCGTCGTGGTCGCCGGCGGCTTGCATCGCAACTAACGTGGTAAAAACAAGGAAAGCTAAGCTTCCGTAATAATTAAAAACGACTCTACATAGTTCAAAGGTCTCCTCTCTTCACACCTGCTAGTGTGCATGCACGTAAGAAAAAGTTGCAGCTACTTTGATACGTAATTGCTCATGCCTCATGAATTTATCGTGTAATACACATCTCAATAGTGATATTTAGGCCAACAGACGTTAATGAAATTCAACCGGCATTTGGATATTCAGCAAAAAAATAGAACGACCTTCAACCATTCTCTTTTCCAGTCGAACCTAAGACAACGCGTCAAATTCCTAGCAACTCTCACTGAGACAACTAATAAAAGCACACCTTGTTTTACGAGTTTCATCACTTTAGACACATAAACCTGAGCTTTGAGAATATCTGAATCAAACAGTGAAGTTAAACGAGTCGATTGCACTGATGCTCAGAGGTAACACAGTAGTCGGCAAACTTGAACATCATCATGCGAACTAGAGCAATTCAAATAGCCGTGAATTGACGGGCCTGGTCCTTCTAGCGTTAAGGTATTAATCATGACCTTAAAAAGCGTGGCTCTGTGCTATTTTTCTTCCACAACGGAGCCGGATTTTCGTACAGTCTACTTCCACAATACACCTTGACAATTTACAATGGTACGGCTGAAAGCTTAAATTCCTCTACGTGAACTTACGCTACGACAACGCATATTGCTCGAAAATCCTCCCCTTAGCTGCGAAAGTTCCTTTACTCCAACTTACGCTACCAGTTGGGCCGCTACGACAACGTAAATTGCTCGAAAATCCGGTCTTTGACTGATGGCGAGATGAGGGTAGCTCAGTGCGTGCTTCCTGCTTGCGCTTCCAGCAAGGGAAGTAGCGGTTTCGTTATCAGCGCTTCTTCTGCTCTCACTCACGGGAAGCGGGAGTAAATTTAACGCGTTCATCGCGTTTCCGCGGCCGTAAACGGTTGGTTAGTTGTAACTAGCAGAGCTGGGGAATCCGCTTCACTGTTCGAATATATTTTTAAACTTGAAAGCATTATGAGAAATACAATTGCACGATAACATATTACCTGATATGATGACAGTTACCTTTTAAAAAGGTCACGAAATGAATGAAATGTCATTCATTGGCACCGGTACGTGAAAGAGCAAATCACCTAGTGGTACACATATGGCCCAATACGCGGGAAACGTGGTAGACTGTGACTCACGAAATAAAGTCTAAAGTACACCTTGAAGTTCATTATCATGTTTATGATATTATTTCCAGCAGCGCGTCAGATGCAGCCACTCACGGGAAGCAGGAGTGAACTAAAGTTTGACCCTCAATTAAACCTAAATGAACCTTCAAGTCAATTTATACTCATCTAATATTTGAGGCGGAAGCCATGATGAAATGAGGAGAGCTTGGAAGTGTGATATATTCTATTTAGTGGCTGCCCTCATATTAAAAAAAATGATAGGTTAATTGAGGACCAACTGAAAAATGACAACTTGGAAATATTTTGAACAATCAGTTCGTAAATAATTCCCCGCCAATTAGACACATGGAACACATTGCGTCCTATTAGTCAAAATGGCTCAATACTTACGACTAATTTCAGGAACATCACAAATGCAACTTACCACCAGAACACAGTCCGTGCTAACAAATCATCTTAAGACAGATCATTCAAAATGTCAGATTATTCCGTTATGAGCTACTTCCACTTGAAAGTTAACGGTTAATTTTGACAATAAAACTTGAACTTCAAGAGTCTCTCCTTACCAAGATTACTGCAAATTATTTTCAAGATGATATAGTACCTAAACACCGTTCAACTCTCCAGTCACTGATTGATAAAGGTGTCTGATGACTGCATCAGATCGTCTAACTTCGCTGCAAAAGCAATGCAAATTTACTTTCCTGCACGAGATAAGTTTCACGGAGCAACTAACACTGACGAACACGCGCAGTTTATTTGTATTTTCTGGCTGCAATGTATCAAGACAGTAATACAATATACAATAAATTCGTTCAAAGGAAGTTACTGGAAAAAAGTTATATTGTATGATTCCAATGAGTTTTAGTAACAGAAATATTAAACTTTGCAATTTCACGTAAATAAAGGAAAAAATGAATAAGTAACTGGCTAAATCGGTGATGGACTAGTCAATGCACTTCGAAAAAGGGTGAAACCTCAATGAGTAGGATCCCAATGAAACCTTTAAATTGAAATTTGACTGAAAAACACACTTTCTTGAATATAAGAGGGATGTACCTGTAGTACAGAGTTATTACTCTGTACCCATATGAACATGGGGCAGATAAATATGACACGACTGCATCCAATGCAACGAGTTACTTGTTACATAAAGGTAAGTAAATTGAGGAATTATCTGTGAGAAATCAATGAATGCGGGCGCAGCCAATAATTGAACGAACTTGTCAAACGACTTTAATGATAACGCTTATGTAAATTTCAGCAGAGTCAGAGATATCAAACTGTCGATCTCTCAGTGTTATTCACTAACGAAAAACGACTGCGTTGGAATAAGTTTTGAGCTAAATATGGATTTATTCTAAAACCCAAAATTATGAAGTAATTTCTTTCCAATTTTTTGAAAACCTAAATATTCTCCTGTCTGTAAATATATTAACATTCAAGTTTCATAGTTTTACGTCCGAAGTTTTTGGGCTGGATGGAAAAGACGACTGGGTTCAAAATTGCTTGTCTATTGAAAGCTGTTGGTAAATCTGGCAAATGAACTAAATGTGAACCCTGAATGACTCGGCGATGAAATTAAAAATTGTTTGCAATGATACTCTAAGGTTTTGGTCATGATATTGCTTTTTTCTGTACTTAATTGCTATTCGTTTGCACTATGTGATTCAAATTTCTAAGTTTTTATGTATAATTTACTGACAAAATTAACGTAAACGTATACCATTTATCTAACCCAACATAACCTAACCAACTGTATAAATAACCGGCCAAATATAAAACCTTGGAAATAAATTAAAAATGGCTGAAGAAATGCAAAAAAGTGCCGTGCTCGCATTTTAAAGAATGAACTTTCCAAAAATACAAATATATTTGAACATTTTCATTATTCATAATACAGAATTTATTATTCATAATACAGAATTTATTATTCCAGACTACAGTAGGGGACGATTTTGTGATTCGCGGACGTATGCATTTACCACGTTGCGTTGACTATTTCGATCTTAATCGTGGAACTCCCAAAAATTATCTTAATTTAATTTATGAACCAACAAAGACTTGAACAGCAGCTCTGTTATTCAGAGTGCATCGCCAACGTTTACGGGCGTTTTCTTACTGCAAATTGTACGAGGGTTCACTCGGAATTTTTATGTGCCGATTCTTTTCAAACAAATGAAAGTTTAGAAAGAAATTAACGAACAGGAAAGTTCACTATCTGTAACTTGGATTTCGAAATTTCCAATTAGCTGCGCACTAGAGCGTACTGTCGCACATACTTGTTTTCTATTTAAAAAACTTCCATGACTTCTTCAGAAAATGAAGGCTTGGATTTGGTGTCCCTCAATAATTCACAAACGTTCACTCAATGAAAATATAAGCAATAACGTACCTTATCCTGAACAATGTATTTTATTACCTATGTAACTGATCTCTAACAATATCAATTATTTATAACGAATAATATGTGTTATCTCTAGCTAACAACGTACATTCTAAATAACTATCAAATTATTCACTGACGAACGTCGTAAGTTATTTTTAAGAATAAGCTAACAACGTACTTTCTAAATAACTATCAAATATAACCAGCGCCTCATAACAACCGCTCTCGATAACTTACAACAAAACTCAGCACAAACTATACATACAACATCGCTACATATTAACGTAACCAATAGCTAGTTAACACCGTAAGGTTTGTGAAATTTAAACCCGAATTTTCCTCACAAATAACCATTAACTAGCAAGGTAATGTATAACTGCCTAATTTGCTACGGAAATAAACACAAACTTCTCCTTAGATAATTTCGGTTCGACATCTGGTTTTGTTTACGGAATAGGCGAGGAGAGCGAGCCAGTTAGTGGGACGATTTAGACTTCCAGGAACTGTTCCGTCAGGGGATTCGCGCGTGTGTGACCGAATCCTGTTATTCTGCTCCTCGAGTATCGCCGCAGCTTAGGTCTTCAGCCCACTTCTTAATACTTTAATGTGCGCATGTTCTCTTTTTTGCGAATCGTAATTAGGAAAAATGACTATGGAAGGTCCCTTAGGTCTTGTCTGCTTCTAAATGCTTAAATGTGCAAATGTTGTTTGGTGTCAATCGTAACTATAAAAAAAGCTCGCTTATGGGTTCAATTTAGGGTGTCCCAAGAAATCGAAGTGAATCGGACACACTCCAGCACTTGTTGACCTTGTTTTATGTCGTGAAAAATTTAACCAGGAAAATTTTCAGCTTCCTATCTCGTCTTTTACTGGTCGCGCATCTCATTCAGTTTTCTGCTGGGCGTCAGTTTGAACAGCGGTCACTGGCATAGCGTACAGCGGTCAATGTTGTAAGGACATTAGGTGAGCTCCATTATACAATAACAAATACTTTGCTTGTTTCATGAACTTATTTCTTAGCTTACTGTTTCTATGCACCTTGTGCAATGTGCATAGTTTCCGCGTTCCCTCAACTGCATACTAAATGATGCCTTCATCCTTCCTCTTTTGGAACATCTTTGTCGTGGTAAAGGGAGGCTAAAATTTTCTTATATAATAATAATAATGATGATAATAATATTGAAAATTATAATGCTTCCATAGGGTAAACTGAGCTCGCGTATCGTAGATACTTGCGAATCAGACTTCTGTCATGATTTTCAAATTTTCGTTAGCTTTTTTTCTCTTAGCTTTTTCACAGGACTTATTGCAGAAATTTAGCTTTCACTCATCTTATTGTGCCTTATGGGGTGAGTAGAGGTGTGAGTGGTGCCTTATGGTGCCACTCACCCGTCAACAGCGAGGCACCACTCACCTCTCTACAGCGAGGCACCACTCACCCCTCTACAGCGAGGCACCACTCACCCCTCTACAGCGAGGCACCACTCACCCCTCTACAGCGAGGCGCCACTCACCCCTCTACAGCGAAGCACCACTCACCCCTCTACAGCGAGGCACCACTCACCCCTCAACAGCGAGGCACCACTCACCCCTCTACAGCGAGGCACCACTCACCCCTCTACAGCGAGGCACCACTCACCCCTCTGCAGCGAGGCACCACTCACCCCTCTGCAGCGAGGCAACACTCACCCCTCTGCAGCGAGGCACCACTCACCCCTCTGCAGCGAGGCACCACTCACCCCTCTGCAGCGAGGCACCACTCACCCCTCTGCAGCGAGGCACCACTCACCCCCCCCCTACAGCGAGGCACCACTCACCCCCCTACAGCAAGGCACCACTCACCCCCTAACAGCAAGGCACCACTCACCCCTCTACAGCAAGGCATCCCTCACCCCTCTACAGCAAGGCACCACTCACCCCTCTACAGCGAGGCACCACTCACCCCTCTGCAGCGAGGCACCACTCACCCCTCTGCAGCGAGGCACCACTCACCCCTCTGCAGCGAGGCACCACTCACCCCCCCCCTACAGCGAGGCACCACTCACCCCCCTACAGCAAGGCACCACTCACCCCCTAACAGCAAGGCACCACTCACCCCCTAACAGCAAGGCACCACTCACCCCTCTACAGCAAGGCATCCCTCACCCCTCTACAGCAAGGCACCACTCACCCCTCTACAGTGAGGCACCTCTCGCCCCTCTACAGCGATGCACCACTCACCCCCCCCCCTACAGCAAGGCACCACTCACCCCTCTACAGTGAGGCACTTCTCGCCCCTCTGCAGCGAGGCACCACTCACCCCCCCCCCCCCCTACAGCGAGGCACCACTCACCCCCCTACAGCAAGGCACCACTCACCCCCTAACAGCAAGGCACCACTCACCCCTCTACAGCAAGGCACCACTCACCCCTCTACAGCAAGGCACCACTCACCCCTCTACAGTGAGGCACCTCTCGCCCCAAATGCCTCTCACCCCTCTACAGCAAATACTACAGCATGTACACATTGTTTTATGCAGAAAATCAGAAGACGATGCATCAGCTACATTACTGATAAAAACTTAGTTGTCCTGAGACGTAATTGTTGATAAGGTGATGATGATTGCCTTATGATGATTATGTTATCAATATATTGAAAAGGGAAATTTGATGGAGTTTATTTTTATTTCCTTTCAATGGTATTTTATAATATTTTCAATAAATATCAAATTTCTATAGCCATTAGTTGTCGGTCTATATGCAATAGAATAAAAAGCCAGAATTTTATTATTTGATGGAAATTCAGGTCGAATCTCACAGGAGCTATAAAAAACGTTCGTTTTGCGCGACCATTAAATATTGCCCAATGTCCATGAAAATTTGATGGAATCATTTTCATTTGACGAGGAACCACAGCAGCATGTGCTGGATTTGATATCATTACTCTGAATTTCTACCTCTATACGCTTGGGACACCTTAGCCCGGTTCATTCAATAGTTTTTTAGAAATATGTTGAATGTGTATCGTAAAAAACGTTTTTGAATTTTGTTCATTATCTCTAAGTAATTTACGCATCTTTAACGACGCTGAGCAATTACTTGAGCACTCATCAAATTCATGGAAAAATTTTGACCTCGAATGTTTCATGTTCAATTAAATCAACTCTTGCAATATACATAGTGTTCACCAAAAGATTTATTTTCGAGAACATGTTCGTTAATCAGGATGTATAACTAATAAAATATTAGAAGTCAGATTAGATTAGATTAGATTATTAGTTAGTTTAAGCCTCCCTATCCGCAACAAAGGCTATCCAAAGAGAGGAAGGAAGAAGGCGCCATTTATTATGAAGTTAAAGAAACGCAAAATCTATGCAGAAAGGGCACAGAAACAGAAAGCTGAGAAAGAAGATCATGAAACAAGAAAAAGTTGAAGAAGAAAGTAGTAGGTGCTGAAAAACAGGACAGCAGTGAACCGAAAAAAAGATGGTCCGTAACAAAACAAAAAACTATTCTATTTTAACAAAAAGAAAGCCTACCTAACCTTTAGCTCGGGCCCTTACGTAGTTCCCCTGGGAGCGCTAATTCCCATAGATACAATAGTTGTATCCCCCTGAGGGGAATGTTAGAAGTTACACACCTGAACTTACCAGCAGTAAATGTCAGCATTTCATATAAAATCAGAGACCTTTGAGACAGGCGGGAGCAAGCGCAAAATAGCTGCAACAGAATAGGTCGTCATTGGTGCATTAAAAATTGGACAGATATTTAAGAAACTGCTCCGCAGTTTGAACACGCAGTTCATTGTACGAACAACACAAAGGTAAGTTTCTGGTGAACTTTCAACCATACTACTCTACGAATTGAGAAATTCAAGTCGTTCGCATTTTATCCTATCTATGAAGCGATGGTCATAGCATGTTATGAGTTTCAAACATGCGTTTGTGGTTCAGTTGCATCTCGGCTGAGTTTTGATTAAAACAGCTCGGCTGAATGGCTGGCCCTATCAATGATTGAGCAAGAGAAAGAAAGTGAAACGATAACGACTATCACATCCCCTATTCTTTCATCATTCAAAAGTAATACTATTTGCGCACTGTGACGATTAAAAATCTCTCCTCTTCATTCGTGAAGATTTAAATCCGCTTAATTTAATGTGCATGAACGGGAACGGAAGGCTCTCCAATCGCAACCAAAATTTCTCACCTAAACAGCACGCAGAGCATCAGTTGGAACAGCAGCCCTCACTGTCACACAAACACACGTCGCCGCTCGGTGGTCCGAAGCGTAACACACAACTTTCAAAGAAGGTTTAACGGCCTAATAACTTTCGCTGGGGAATTTTACTCTGTTGTACTACCTCGTGTGTTAGCGCAGTCACACCAAAGACGTTTATAGTCATTGATTTAAAGACCCCAATGCAATACCGCACGCTTGCAAGCGCACTTTCGCTTCCAGCCCATTGTGATCGCGTTGTCATTGTTATATTTTTAACGCCACCTTATAGTGGTGATTGCTGCTGGTGGGTTGTCGTCTTGCACTTGAATACAGTATCCGATTCAAGTCTATCAGAGGCTTTATTTCAAGTCAGTACCTGCAAAGATTCTATTACAAATGAACTTTGGTTAGAAATTCGGTATAACAAACCCTCCATCACGTGGTGTATCAAAAACTCCAAGCATAGTTTTAGTAAATACTCGGATCATGCGGTCAGAACACCATGGGAATAATTTCTATTTGATATTCAAACAAACTTGTGTGGTGAAGGGTCAAGACCATACTTGTAGATACGCTTAGTGTTTATCCCTGTACAACGAATAAGAAAGAGTCTTAGATATGTTTTTAGCGCAGTTTTCTCAATTCGGCACCTATATTGCTCCTTTGAAATATGCACAAAGGTCAACAAAGAAATTTGTGTGGAAAAATATTTGATATCGCTCCCACCCAGCAATAGAGTAGCTACTGTACTGCTGGTGGTGGAATAATTTGGGCTTCCATCAAATATGAATATTAATTTTAAGTTTGTTGGAGTGGAAAGCTCCAATGACTTCAAAATTTATGATATATTATTAAGAGCAAACATAGACACCCAGAGGATAGATTTACTGTAAAAACGAGTGTAACATATATGTACAATAAAGGGAAATAAAAATTGTCGATACAGCACCACAAATTAGAAACAGTAATAAAATTAAATGTTAGGATCATATTCTTCCAGCTATAGAACTTTAAGCACTAAGGTTTTACGCAGCTTGTGATACTTCAGTAATTATTTATACGATATCTTTTCTTCTTTTTATAGTTACGCGTATTTACTCTTGAAGGCTTTCAGGAGCCCGATTACTGATTAGAAATTCCAATTCTAGCCGTAAATTTGCCGTAAGAGTACGTCAGAACTAACCGAACGCGTTTCCGGAGTTGTGATTTTTTTGTTTCTGGAACCACGCGGCTACCCGTTTACGTGGATGTTATTCTTGCTAAATGGTGCATCGTTAGCGAAGGAAGATGTTGTGAGCTGGTAACTTTAAGTTACACTAGATTATGTAGAATGTAAGTTAGTTCAAGTATCCTTAATACTTTGACAGCAACGTGCGCCACCGGTGGCCAAGGAGGGGATTATCATAATACTGCTCACCGACCTGTTGTCACAAACTCAATTTTTACGAATAATTAACGGTAAATAAAGACATGATCTAGTTAGTGTTTACTATTTTCAAAATTTCTTACTACAATTGGCTTTAAATTTGAGTTGAATGTGAACTCCAGTTTAATCAATTTTGGTCAAAGTGTTAACCGTAAAATGTGCTCTAAAAAAAGGACAAGGAAGGAGGCATTATTTTCAGTATAGAGTTGAGGGAGCGGGAATCTATGCACCTGTATGTTTCCACGTCAGATTTCTAGCGTATAGAAACAAGATTGAAAAAATTTTTGTAGGTGGATAAAATTTGGCGAGATAATAAAAGACGCTGGAAAAGAACAGCACAACCGTAAAAAATTGGTTCTTAACAAAACAAAAAATGCATTCGATTTAAAAAAAGTGTTTCATCAATTTTACCTAGGGACTACATGTTATCACTTTTGAGACTAAATTCACATCGATACAAAAGTCATATCGCACTGAAGAAACCCATTTTACAATGTAGACTAAACTTTTATGCCATCCGGCCCATGGTAACTTCAACGCACCTTCAGTAGTGATCCTAAACGGGTCTGCTGAGCTGGTGATTGTGGTAACTTCAACGCACCTTCAGTAGTGATCCTAAGCGGGTCTGCTGAGCTGGTGATTGTGGTAACTTCAACGCACCTTCAGTAGTGATCCTAAGCGGGTCTGCTGAGCTGGTGATTGTGGTAACTTCAACGCACCTTCAGTAGTGATCCTAAGCAGGTCTGCTGAGCTGGTGATTGCTGTAACTTCAACGCACCTTCAGTAGTGATCCTAAACGGGTCTGCTGAGCTGGTGATTGTGGTAACTTCAACGCAACTTCAGTAGTGATCCTAAGAGGGTCTGCTGAGCTGGTGATTGTGGTAACTTCAACGCACCTTCAGTAGTGATCCTAAGCGGGTCTGCTGAGCTGGTGATTGTGGTAACTTCAACGCACCTTCAGTAGTGATCCTAAACGGGTCTGCTGAGCTGGTGATTGTGGTAACTTCAACGCACCTTCAGTAGTGATCCTAAACGGGTCTGCTGAGCTGGTGATTGTGGTAACTTCAACGCACCTTCAGTAGTGATCCTAAGCGGGTCTGCTGAGCTGGTGATTGTTGTAACTTCAACGCACCTTCAGTAGTGATCCTAAACGGGTCTGCTGAGCTGGTGATTGTGGTAACTTCAACGCACCTTCAGTAGTGATCCTAAACGGGTCTGCTGAGCTGGTGATTGTGGTAACTTCAACGCACCTTCAGTAGTGATCTTTAAACGGGTCTGATGAGCTGGTGATTGTGGTAACTTCAACGCACTTTCAGTAGTGATCCTAAGCGGGTCTGCTGAGCTGGTGATTGTGGTAACTTCAACGCACCTTCAGTAGTGATCTTTAAACGGGTCTGATGAGCTGGTGATTGTGGTAACTTCAACGCACCTTCAGTAGTGATCCTAAACGGGTCTGCTGAGCTGGTGATTGTGGTAACTGCATCGCACCTTCAGTAGTGATCCTAAGCGGGTCTGCAGAGCTGGTGATTGTGGTAACTTCAACGCACCTTCAGTAGTGATCTCTAAATGGGTCTGATGAGCTGGTGATTGTGGTAACTTCAACGCACCTTCAGTAGTGATCCTAAACGGGTCTGCTGAGCTGGTGATTGTGGTAACTTCAACGCACCTTCAGTAGTGATCCTAAACTGGTCTGCTGAGCTGGTGATTGTGGTAACTTCAACGCACCTTCAGTAGTGATCCTAAACGGGTCTGCTGAGCTGGTGATTGTGGTAACTTCAACGCACCTTCAGTAGTGATCCTAAACGGGTCTGCTGAGCTGGTGATTGTGGTAACTTCAACGCACCTTCAGTAGTGATCCTAAGCGAGTCTGCTGAGCTGGTGCTTGTGGTAACTTCAACGCACCTTCAGTAGTGATCTCTAAATGGATCCGATGAGCTGGTGATTGTGGTAACTTCAACGCACCTTCAGTAGTGATCCTAAACGGGTCTGCTGAGCTGGTGATTGTGGTAACTTCAACGCATTTTCAGTAGTGATCTTTAAACGGGTCTGCTGAGCTGGTGATTGTGGTAACTTCAACGCACCTTCAGTAGTGATCTTTAAACGGGTCTGATGAGCTGGTGATGGTGGTAACTTCAACGCACCTTCAGTAGTGATCCTAAACGGGTCTGCTGAGCTGGTGATTGTGGTAACTTCAACGCACCTTCAGTAGTGATCTTTAAACGGGTCTGCTGAGCTGGTGATTGTGGTAACTTCAACGCACCTTCAGTAGTGATCCTAAACGGGTCTGCTGAGCTGGTGATTGTGGTAACTTCAACGCACCTTCAGTAGTGATCCTAAACGGGTCTGCTGAGCTGGTGATTGTGGTAACTTCAACGCACCTTCAGTAGTGATCTTTAAACGGGTCTGCTGAGCTGGTGATTGTGGTAACTTCAACGCACCTTCAGTAGTGATCCTAAACGGGTCTGCTGAGCTGGTGATTGTGGTAACTTCAACGCACCTTCAGTAGTGATCCTAAACGGGTCTGCTGAGCTGGTGATTGTGGTAACTTCAACGCACCTTCAGTAGTGATCCTAAACGGGTCTGCTGAGCTGGTGATTGTGGTAACTTCAACGCACCTTCAGTAGTGATCCTAAGCGGGTCTGCTGAGCTGGTGATTGTGGTAACTTCAACGCACCTTCAGTAGTGATCTTTAAACGAGTCTGATGAGCTGGTGATTGTGCTGTAAATGTTGAAATTAGCTTCAGTTGCTTCTGATGTTTAGAGGGAATTATCGATGGACACTGTCAACATACCTCCATCAGTGTAGCTCAAAAATCCTGCCTATCCTCGAGAAGCGTCAATTCTCAAGATGCACTGAAGGACAATCTCCTAGACCATATCTGACTTTTTCACCGCCTGCATGCATGTTTTTCGCTGCCTAAGCAATTTAAGCGTTTAAATCACTTAGGCGGCGAAAAACAAGCATGCAGGCGGCGAAAAAGTTAGACTGGAGTGCAAAGGTTCTCAACTGTTTTCCGCCCCTAACCCATAAAGAAATTTTATTCCAGCCTCGTACACCCCTGAAATAAAAATATCAACATAATACTAATATCCTATTATTTATCTGGACTTTTCTCGCACCCCAGGTTGGGGTGCTCACCCTAGGAATATCGTCTCGCACCCCAGGTTGGGGTGCTCACCCTAGGAATATCGTCTCGCACCCCAGGTTGGGGTGCTCACCCTAGGAATATCGTCTCGCATCCCAGGTTGGGGTGCTCACCCTAAGAATATCGTCTCGCACCCCAGGTTGGGAACCCCTGCCTAGAGCGCAGGTTCTTAATGATCATTCTTATTTTAACATAGATATCAATTTATCACAATAATCTTGCCTCAAAAACTAATTATTATTTGCCAAAATATGCGCAATTTTGAAGGATAAGTTAAATTCACACTCCAAGTATGATGTATGACTTTCACGAATACTCCTCTAGCATCGAAATTCAAACTCCCTATTTTGAAATCGAGAAAAAGTCATACATCACAGCGCAATAAATAACTCATGAATTAAACTCATATGACTTGCCACGCTCGAGCGAGGAGTTGTCGACACGAACAGCAAAGTGAGCGACAAAATTCAGAAAAGAGAAAAGTAGATATTAAGAGACCCTGCTCTGTGCAAATCAGGCTAATTTAGGACGACTCGCGGCGAGGTTACGATAAATTATGGTAATTTCCATCTTAAATGACGTCCCGGCGAACTGCAGGGTGTTCATGCACCGATTCTTCACCGATTAGGTAAATGTTGCTCTCAGGACCAGGGAGTCGCTCCTTTTCAATGTCAGAGGTGATTGAGTCTGAAGGTTGTGATTCCAATGTACGTATACCAATTGGAGGGCAAATATGCAGTATCCTAACCCACAAATCAGGGGTCAAAACTGGAAAGTGGATTAAGAGATAATTTCACCTCACAGCGGCGTAGATGTCTTTCAGGAAGAGTGGCCTAGTTCCTAGTTTATAACTTGGAAACACCACGCCTCTAACTTGAGTGTCCTAAAATTCTGTGCTTTGTGCGTTAGGACACTCTGCATATTTGCCCTCCAAATAACCTACAACTCTACCAGATCTGAGGCTCTGAACATAACTGTTGAACGTGGAACCGCACAAAGTCGATCCAAACACATGACGGCAGGCGTTAATAATGGCTAGCCATGAGATTTGACCGAGATATATATTTCTTTTAATTTTTGACAAATTTTTTTCACGCACTAGGTAAAGTACTTAAAATTTGAATAAGCGGTCTAGCGGCAGATTGGTGAATGACCAAAAGTCTGACAACGTTCTGGTAGAGTAAACACGCCTCCTGCGATGCGACCCAAACATGCGTCGCCGCCTGCTCATAAGCGCGCCATAGACGATCAATGTAATTGTCAATATCATTGACTCAATATATTGATGAAATTTTTTTTGCCCGCTGAGTCAATTATTTGACGATTTTCAATCAAGCCCACAGACGATCAATTAAATTGTCAATGTTCATTATTGTCAATTATATTGACAATAAATGTGATCGTCTATGGGCCGCTTTACGCTCTAAAATGCGACTCACCGGTGGTCACAAACTCAATTTTGATGGATCCTTAGCGCTAATTGCTACTGTATTTCCACTTAGCGCTATTCCACTGAGTTGTCTCCTTATGAGAAGTTGTACTTTACACTTTGCAAATATTTTTTGTAAATGCACTGCTGTAAAGGAAAGTTTAGAGAACATTACTAGCCTTCACTGCACTTGGCTAGTGGGACGTTTGTGTTCTGAATAGATGAAAGATTAACTCATTAGGTCTGTGTGATAAACAAATGATGGCAGTTGTCAGTCGTGCTGAAGCGATAGTTTGTTCAAAGACAGTTGAATACATCGGAAACACAAAAACCTAATGGTAACTGAACCACATACGAACACACCGCATATCGCACACATCTCGTATTAGCACTTCATCACGAATTAAATTTTAAAATATCATCACTATAAAATTCGAGAAAATCACTACAGATCTCATTGAGTACCCTACAAGTTACCATCAATAATTTCAGAAATACCACCCGAGTATTTGACATATCCCCGTCAAGAAAATCATCACAAATCCCATCTGAGTACCGGATAAGTCTCCATCAAGTGAATCATTACAGATCTCATTCGAGTACGCAAAATATCAGCTCAAGAATATCATCATGGATCATATTTGTATACGTAACAAATCATTATTAAAAACATCATTAGATCATTTGTGGGATTTTTTAGATCAAACATAAACATCATACAACAGCCAGGACTTCCAGCGACATGAAAAACGAAGAAAAAAAGGAATCGCTGAGTATGACCATAGATTTCAACAAATTTATTTGTTACTTTCCTTAGCAAAGTTCACTGCGATTCTAGTAAGAAAGAAATGCTAATGAAAATGAAATACTGGTTAAGAGGACATAGTAATGAATAAGAAATACTGGTCAATAAGAAACAAGTGAAAAAGACACAAGTGAACAAGAAATACTAGTGACTAAGAAATATAAGTACTAGCGAATAAAATAGGCGCGTTGTCTGGTTTTGAACCATAACACTTCAAAACTACAACGCGATGTAATTCGTCTCTGAACTAACGCATTCCTTCATAAAATTAAACAGAAAATATCAAATGAACTTTGCGGAACAAAGCATTTTAATTATCACTCATTTGATGGCTAACTGGTGCAGCTAAATTTTAATTAATGTAGCTTACATTTAACCATTGCTGCTATTATCTTAACTGATGTAGCTAAGTACGTGACATGCTGCTGATCATTTGACTAACGCAACTATTCACCCAAATAAATTCGATTTTTGCCTGTAAGAGCGTCGAACTTACAGAATCATCGAATTAATGCAGTTAACCGCTTAAATAATGCAATCAATCCCCTAAAAATGGATTTAATGGCCTAATTGACAAGCTAATTTGGTTATCAAGTTGATCAGTCGGACGTTTTCCTTCAGACTATTTCAGTATTTCCTAGTATCAGAATTCCTCAAGAACTATGGCTATATGTGGAGCAGTTTCACTGACAAATTTAGAAATTAGTCCTCTAATGCTGCTAAATAAAGTTTTCTTTATCGCCTACACATAGAGAGAAAAATGCCCCCACTGAAAAGAAAGTAGATTTCATTCCGGTAATTACAACAAACGTTTTCCTTGCTACGTTAAACAAAAATCTGCCATCACATGCGCAGACGCAAGCTTTTCTGCGTGGAGCTTTTTGGAATGATACCGACCGTAAAATTTTGAATGATAAAACGATCGTAAAATTAGAATCTTTGTGGTAACGAAGAGGTCTAATACGAGAGAAATTTCAAAGTGCTTGTACACGTAGTCATTGGAGTTGTCTTTTCTGCTCTTCTACGGAGCAGTTGAGAGAATAACTGGCAATTCCAGGTTCTCTAGTGGACGAGAATTTCCGGTCACTTGTTCTAGCTCCCGACGCACTTGGACTTGATGCTGCCCGCCGGAACTTCAACGTCCTCGGTAGCGAGACAAGAAAAGCTCGCCTTTCTTCTAACTTCTTGTAAAATATTGGGAAATAAGATTTGACAGGCATCGAAGTCAGCCAGTTATAGAGTTAAGCAGAGCAACTCGTATTTCATTTCGACTGTTTACCAAATGTTCAAGAACGAATATTTTTTGTTATATAAAATTAAATACCGGCAAACTTAGGGGCAGTGTTTCAAAGTTTTCTCTTTAATGTGAAATCTGTAAGGCTATTTTCAAACTATTTAACAATTATCATCGATGCTTCAAATTATCAAAGCCAATAGATTTCTAACGATGTTACCCATCCCATATATGCCATGTAGTCTGCAAAGAACACTCACGTGTCATTGAGAAGTATTATTGATTATCAAAAAATTAGGATAACCTTGAATACTCAAAAACTTGCTGTTATGAACGGTCTTTATTGACAAGGAAAACATGGCATAGACGACAGCTACGAAAGAAATATTAGGAGCAACTCGAAACATACGATTAGATGAGATGTTATTTTAAGCCTCCCCAACCGCAAAAAAAGCGTTCCGAAGAGAGGAAGGTAGAAGGCACCATTCAGTGCAAAGATAAGCGAACGCGGAATTTTTGCAGAATGAGCACATAACCAGTAAGTTCAGAAAGGAGTTTATGAAACAAGATAAGAGTTGAATAAAAGAGTAGTAGATGCTAAAAACAAGACAGCAGTGAACCGAAAAAAGTGGTCCGGCCTTAGTGTAACAGAAGATATTTTATTTCAACAGAAAGAAGGCCTACCTAACACTCAGTTTGGGCCTTCACATTTTCGAAGCATACGATGAGTAACGGCAGAGGTCAGCACTGATGACAGGGGGTGAAGAAGTTCACGTGTAAAGTTGCGTTAACGCGTCAAGATGAATTTAAAGGGCAAATAATAGATGTTCCAGTGCGGGAATAAATCTTTGCGGGTGTAAAACCGGAAAAATGAGGAGAACCGCAGACGTCTGGGATCTGAATTAGAGTAGCGGAGTAGGACCCACACCCTTTCGCAAATTGGGAATAGACACGTGAAGGTGATGAAAAGATACAGTAAATTTAACAATTAACTTATATAAACAGAAACAAGCGCTGGAAATTCTTTACATAAATTCAAAGTACAGTGTAGTAAAACATAAATGTTTTGAAAAGCTTCGAAGTAATGTGCACGAGTACGCGTGTGTGTAAGATCATGCATGGGCAGGAGTAGGTGACAGAAGCCAGGCGTCGCTGGTATTCTGATGTTTCGAGGGAAAAAACGCCGAGAACTATGCATCTCTTGCTTTTGTGATGGTTCGGGACTCGATATATTAGGCTTGATGCCTTATCTCAAAGACCAGCTCGGGGTTCTCGTGCCGATTCTGCATGAACTGAACAAGAGCAAACGAGCTGGGAAGCTCCGTTTTCGAAGAAATTTTTGTTTTCGTAAAAATTTGTTTTTAAACTCGAATAAAATTGGGAAGCCCCGATTTCGATGAAAGTTTTGTTTTCAGAGAAAATTGGTTTTTAAACTCGAATAAAATTGGGAAGCCCCGATTTCAGAGAAAATATAACTCCAAATGACGTATTTCTGTTTTTTAAACTTGAATAAAATATCAAGGAGTAACGATTTGCACAATTTTAATAGCTCATTCTTAGAATCAATGCACACGGTGCAGCACCGCAAAGAAAAGTTCAACTGCAAACACCAAATTGAATTACCATTAAGTACGTTTGAACGCTATGATATTGTGCGAAACCTTTTCCCACATTGAAAGGAAATTAAATTGTCTCATTAAATAAAATTGACTCATTAAATTGTTATTTCCTTGATAAATGATTTTTTTTTGCTTCTGGTTTTCACCGAAATTTCCCTGTGATATTCTCATCACATTCCTGAAAATCCTTTTTTGGGAGACTCACCGAAAAGGGTTGTCCTTCCGCACACTTTGGAGACCTAGCGTCTCGAACATATGTGGTATATGCTGATCGTGTCTGCTGTCTCATTCAATAAAAGCGCTGAATGCCATATCTCAAAGTGAAAAAAAATCAATTTGACTGAGGTGCAAGAGAAAAATGAAATGATGCAATCGTCAACACATTGTTTACAAATTATTTTCAATGAATGGGAAAATTCGCTTGAAATATTTAATTTTGACATGGGAAATCTCCTTCCCAAAGTCATCCCGACGAACTACAGGTTCTTCACACACCGATTGCTGCTCCCAGTAAGCAAACGGTAATTTCAAGATTGGCATTTTTACAATAAATGAAGAATATTTAATATTGATTTCAGGGTCGTTACTTGTATAACATAGGAAATAGATTTAACGTTGATTTTAGCATCGTTATTTTGCAATAAATACAACAGATTTAACATTGATTTCAGGATCTTTATTTTCGCAATAATGAATAAAATAGATTTAATTTTGATTTAAGGGTCGTTGTTTTCGTAATAAATGAAGTTCTCTAATTTTTTTTCACTAACCAAAATTATTCATAAACTCGTATTAATCGTAAGCTGTAGTCAATCCCTCCATTGATTCTCTTCACTCAAAGCAGTGCCGTTCAGTTATCTAATGGAACAGTCTGAAAACCATTATTAACTTACGTATAATTTTAATAAAGATCATGCCACTGAAGACGCTTAGAAACATGTAAAGGTAATTATATTCAAAAAATAAAACGGTATTTCAACTATGTGTGTTGCAGTGTTTTAAAGTCGGTGTCCCTGTTATGAGAAACTCCCTTTGAAGAACTGATTTAGTGAAACTTTAAAAATTCAGTACATTAAAATAAGCACGAACGAATGAATTGTATATTTTAAATAACGATGCTTTTAATACGTAGCATAATTGAAGTATACAAAAAATTAAAAATAAATGCACTTACGAAGAATAATTTTGACGACTTCCTCGAATAAAATAATAATACAAAAGCACGAATGGAGAGCGTAATTCTAAGCTCAACATATACCGCCCAGACTATGCTCTGGTATCCCTTACTCCTGAAGTCAGGTTTAGAGGCGCATTTCTTGAGAGAAAACTCAAAATGACATGTCATTTTCCCGTGATGGAGGGACTCAAAACCGCCATTATTTTCTCCACTGGCAGGGGAAAAAAGAGGTCACTTCCGACACACCACACCGCCCACAGACACGTCGTGTATGATATCGCGTTTACAAATTGTGATGGGGCGTCGACTGTAGATTATTTGAGGTTATTACTGTTATTCTACTTGCGTCCGGGGCTCAAGTACTGCTCTTGGTTTATAATTAGTTCTATCGCTCTGAAGCGAAATTTCGTACTACAAGTGCACAGCCCTCTACTCTGTGGCAAAAGAGCTGTAAAATACATGCAGCAAAGAGATTACGGATAAGTAGGAAGAAAAATAAAATAAAGAAAACCAGAAGAGATAAAAAATATTTCTAAGAGCACAGATCTCCAACGCAAAAAAATAAAGAGAAATATGGAAAGGAAAAATAAATCGTGCCTAGGTGCAAAACTGAACCCACAACAGATGCTAGCGCAATTTTGCTGAGGCTGGGGCGAGAGTCGTACTTAAAGTTACTGAGGGCGACTGATCCCTTCACCCTCGGAATATATTAAAAAATGTGAATATAAATAGAATAAAGTTACCCCAACAGTCCTGATAGCCTTCAGCAAATGATGAAATTCAATGCTTTTTAGTTTCTGTGTCGTCCTCCTTGCAAATCGTGAATCTGAATTTTATTCACAAACAACGATCGTCAAATAATTCATACTTTTCGAAACAATGAATGCACTGAAACAATGACAATAAGATGATATGTCTCTAAAAACTAGAACATTCATGCATAAAAAAATTATAAATGATTAGTAACTCTTGGAATAGTACAGTTTCTTTCCTCATAACAGTGTACTAGTAAAAAGGATGAGACGACAAATATTGTCGGAATATAGAATATTGTCAATTTTCGGTTGAATATTTGTCGTCTCCGCTAAGGCAATGACGGAGTCAACCGACAAACCAAGTATTAAACAACTCATCTTTATCCACCTACGATGATACACTCGTACTTGAGAGAGAAGTGGAAAACTGCGACATCAAAATTAAAGAGAACACTGACAGATCAGATTAGATGTTAGTTTAAGCCTCTCTAACCGCAACAAAGGCGTTTCAAAGAGAGAAAAGAGGAAAGCTCCATTTGGTATGGAGTTAAGGGAGTGAATACTAGCAAATTGATCGTACTTAGCCACAGTAAATGAAAACATTTAGTCTCGCGTCAGATCTTATAGAATAATACTTCTATGACGGCACTGCGTGGAAATAATAAGTCTCTATGATTCAGTAAAAAATTTTTGCGCTTGAACAAGGCCAGTGAAGCTCTTTGAAGTATTTCTGAGGGTATTCAGGCTCTTTGTTTAGAAGCTGGGAAAGTACAAATGAAACTCATGAACATTGAAATTCTTCTTTAGGTAATTGAATTCGGTTTCTCATGGACAACAATCAAAACCTGATGAACTTTTCCAACAGGAAATTTACAGGAAATTTTCCATAGTTTTACGCTGACACAGAGCAGCGTCGCGACATATTGGATCATTTCAGTTTATGTCCGATATGATCTTCGAAAATAATTAAAAGTGCGGAATTCTTAGGATAAAAATAGTATTAGATGAAGGAAAGAAGTTCGTTAAGAAGAACAAGAGTAAAGTAGTAGCATATTAATTTTGAGAATGTAATTTATCTTAAAATGGCTGACATAGAAAGCCTAGCCCCTATTTTTTAATTAAGATAATTCCTGTTCAAAAACCTAGGATATTTCCTCTAGCTCTCTTCTATAATCTTAAAAGTTTTATTTGGGAATATTTATAGTTGAATATTTTGAATGAACGTTTTGTCAAGTAATTGATGAAAGTAAAACTCATGTAAAACTATTTCAAAACGAGCCCGCCCACAACAAGATTCAAGTTTTAATGCTTCGAAACATGAAATATGAATAAAATAATCGCTATTGATTTACAGTAGTTTAAAACCACAAATATTTCCTTAAAAATAGAAATCCATGCGTAACTAAACGAAAACAAAAGAAAGTCCGCCGAAGAACTGCAAATTAAGGCAATATTTTACGACGCCGTAGGACACCTGTAGGTCGCAGGAACTTTCTTACAAGAACAGTACGTAAATACGGGCCAGAGCTTCCGTAGTTTGCAGGAACGCTCTCACAGCAAGCACCCACACGAAGCATCGAGCACACTCTCACGTCTACGCGCCGAGGCGTATCTCGGATACACGCAAAGTGCCAAAGTTAGCGTCGCAACACCGTTCGTTATCGTATGTCTTACGAACATTACCACACGCGCGACGAAGATCTTGGATGGGGGAGGAAATAGCTTGATATGCGCTCCTCCCTTGCACAGCTGCTCGTCGTTAGCAATTGTGATCTTTCCTAATTCTGCTCAGCTATTTCACGCCTCTTGGTCGTGCCGCCTGCAGCTGTAACTGTTGGGAGTCGGGTCTGGCTAGGTGATACCTAGTTAATGAGGACATGTGTGGTGCTAGAAGGTACCTAGCTAACGAGGACGTGTGCGACAGGAGTGGGGCTTCCTAGATGGTACTTATATGTGTGATGCTAGGAGGTACCTAGTTAGCGAGGACATGTGTGGTGCTTGGAGGTACCTAGTTAGCGAGGACATGTGTGGTGCTAGGAGGTACCTAGTTAGCGAGGACATGTGTGATGCTAGGAGGTACCTAGTTAACGAAGATATGTGTGGTGCTAGGAGGTAGCTAGTTAACGAGGACGTGTGTGGTGCTAGGAGGGACCTAGCTTACGAGGACGTGTGTGGTTCTGTGAGGTACCTAGCTAAAAAGGACGTGTGTGGTGCTAGGAGGTACCTAACAACGAGGACATGTGTGGTGCCAGGAAGTCCCTAGATAACGAGGACGTGTGCGTCTAGACTAAGTTTTGCTAGTGTAATAAGATACGCGCATTATTAGGGAGTGGTTGAGGTACCTCCGTCATGAGTGGTTTAGATGGAGGAGGTACCTCAAGCTTCACTTGCATAAGACTCGCGTTATGACGCTTGTACCACAAGTTGTAAAGACACCAGCCATGAACATCAAATGCTTGTACGCAATTATGTACAATTTTCAAGACACATTTTTGAACGTTATTCAGGCTTTACATAATTCTTTTCGAGCTTTTCAATACTTGTAAGCATCCATTGTCTCTTACAGCACAATCTAAAATTCATTATCTGTTTCGGCATTTGGTTACATTTATAATGTTTCAGCACTTTGAAACATATCTATATCTTATTTTTCTTCACCACAGACGACATAACGATGCTGAAGAATAGCATGAAAATAACGTCATTTTAAAGATAAAAATTAATTATTCAAACATTGCGCAGGTGCAGTATGGCTTCCATAACAAATACTTGATAACCTTAAATTTATATATATACACTCGTTTTGCCGATGCGTATGGTGATAGAGATGTGTAGAGAAAGGGTCCAAGTCTTTGAATCGAATGAACGATTTATTCATAAAAGGTATATTAAAAGATAACAGGTTGTTAACCCTTTAACGCCCAAGTGGACTGTACGGTCCTCCTTCGAAAAAAATAGCCTCAATATAATGTATTTCTCGTAAAATTAGTTCCCTGATGTGTTTTTTGGACTGCACTGTCTAGTGGCCGTTCCTTCCTCATCGATAAATCGATAAATATCTGATGCCGGTGCCAGTTTAATGATGGTGGTTGTGATAACGGTAACATGAGTAGAAAATGTGGACGTTAAAGGGTTAAACGAAGTGATCTCGAAATGGTAAAGCCTGGGATGCAAAAGAAGTGTGAAATCACTTGGGTTTAACATTTTTCTTCTACTAGAATTCCACCATTCTTTGCGGAGCAACAGTTACGTTAATAATGATTATTTATTCAGTAAATTTGTCTGAATGGTGAAACTAAGTCAATTTTTGGGCATTAAACCTACAAACTCGATGGTATTAAAGGATATTTCAGCATTGTGATATAATATTATTTGGATATTATTTATGACTTACTTCAGCATTAGTTATTATCCGGTTATTAGTTATTACATGCACGAGGTAAAAAACAGTGCATGTTGTATAACGTTTCTACCTCGGTTCAGTTTTTGATGTTAGCTGTTGGGTGATCCAACGGTGGCCACTCGGGAAATTTGAATCATCCTGTTCACCCGCCGATGTCAGCAGCATTTTTAAACCATGAAATTTATATTTTGCTGTTTACTCGTATATCACAAGAAAATTCCACTTTTTTCTCTTTGAGACCTGATAGTCTACTAGAGTTTTAAACTGAGATTGATTTTCAACTCCACTCAAACTCAACTTCAATTTTTACTTTAAAATGAGCAGGTCATTAATCGGAACCCGCCTTCAATATGTTTTCATTGAGCACATGCAAAAGTTCAGTTGATAGGCACCAGTGGACACCTAGAGCATGCATGGAAGCCTCCCACCGGGTCACTGAACAGTCAAAGTGTTCAATTAACATTAATTAAAACTCCGTATTTCGATTGAATATATTTGAGCAGGTCAGTCGTTTGCTTGAGTCGCAAATTTATGAGGAACTTGGAAACGAGGAAAATTCAGAGGAAATTGATCATATTTAATAGAAAGACGTTTCGAAGTCCAGCTCCATCACCAGTTCAAAAAATAAAAATTATTATACCTGGAATAAAAAACTGATCATGATAGTTATTGAAAACGAGATTTCCTGAAAATGTCAGTCATCGTACGTCGGCATGACGTCACGGAATTTTTACATCAGAGTGGCAGAGCATCGGGGTAGAAGTTTCCGCAATGGGACTCAATTAGCTCATCCCTCTCACTACGCAGTACACAATTTCGCCGAACAATACAATGTACCCATACCTTCGGCCGACGACAAAATCTTTGACTTTGCCTCAAACCATGGTGACCTTAGGATTTTGGTCTTTACGTATTTCTAAACAAAAACCTGCCCTTAATAACACTGCTAGATCATAACCGTTACAAATAGTAAATAGATCGCAGTTTTTTATTTCATTTTTCTTTGACATACATATTTTGTTTTCGTGATAACTTCTTAACGACTGTCATTAGCAGTTACTTTTATCCTTTATTTCAGACCTAATGCTTCGTAATTTTTGAATTGATGATGAAGCAGGACTCCGAAACGTTCTGATTTTAAGTATGATTGATTTATTCAGAATTTTTCCCCTCAGAATTTTTCCACTGTTCAAGTTGCAGAGCTCGGGCAGCGTAGGGACGCTCAGAACAAGGAGACGCTGCACCTCCATGCATGCACGAACCTCAGCGACAGTTCGGCTCGCTTGGCAAGAATGACTTGCATTAGGTTGCCAAAAAACAAAAAGCCAGAGAAATTACCCCTTCGAGGAGGAGGGGAGATTTCCCGAGAAACAAATCAGGTACATTATTATTACTTTAATATATATGATTTAGCCGACGTTTCTGCTCGGTTAACACGTTCACCGCATTTCCACGGTTGTTAACGGTTGGTTTGGTTAGATTGTAAGAAGTAAAATTAGGAAATCAATTTTACCGCTCGAATACATTTTAATCCTTCCTAAGAAATATGAAATATGCAGTTACACGATAACATTTCACCTCGGATGATAACAATTATTTTTTAAAACGATCGCGAAACATACATTCATTCATTTGTATCAGTACGTAAGTCAGCAATTTAATGACTCATAAATGGCTTGCTTCACCGAATGGTCGGTTATGCACTTTACCGACTAGTAAATATGACCCAGTACGCGAGAAACATGTTAAGCGATTATTTCGAGGAAATTAAGCGGAGTTTACGAGCAAGAGGCACCACGAGGGCGCAAAATTTCGGTGTCTCGGCTGGCATGGCTTGCCGCGCTGGCAATAGAAGGTGTAAGCATCTCTTTGAGGTGAAATGAGTGTGAAGAATTAAAAATGATGACGTTTTTCCAGGAGGTAGGTTACACGGTACACCGGCTTCCATAAGACAGTCAGAAATGAATGAAATATAACATGATGACATTTGTGCAGGTGGTCGTTTGCACGATACACCGGCTTCCTCACGAGACAGCGTGAAGCCATGAATGAAATATAACACCTACTTAACCGCAAATTTAAACCTACGACAGACTCCTGCAATGAGTGTTGATTCTGCGGTGGTTAGCTACGGTTATGAACAGCGAGCGCTGGCTCTCCACCTACACTGACGAGGGCAGACACGATCAGCAAATACCACATATGTTCGAGACGCTAGGTCTCCAAAATGTGCGGAAGGACAACCCTTTTCGGTGAATCTCCCAGAAAAGGATTTTCAGGAATGTGATGCGAATATCACAGTAAAATGTCGGTGAAAACCAGAAGAAAGCAAAAAAAAAAATCATTTATCAAACAAAATCATGAAATCGCTGACAGGTAATAAACAAAAACCAAGTAATTTTGACAATTCGCTCAGAAATTTGATACATAAAATAATTACAATCGAGCCAATAATAATAGTACATGGATAGGAAACACAACATAAATGAAATACAGAACGACGGGATTCTAACTTCGAAGCTCGTCATGGCACCGAAATATTTTACCTTCTCATGAAACACGAGTTACGACATCGAGAGTTGGAATTTGATAAAAAATTTGGTGAGGAATAAGCTGAAGAGTTAGTGTAACACCTGAAATTTGGTGAGGAATAAGCTGAAGAGTTAGTGTAACACCTGAAACGATACAACGTAACATCTTACTCCTTCGCCCAATTTCGTGTGTTCGGTGTGATGGTGTACTTTCATGCAACACGTTACATTAGAACAGATAAGTTAATTTAACCCTCCCTAACCACAACAAAGATGTCCCAAAATGAGTAAGGAGCAAAGCATTATTTATTGTGGAGTCAAGAAATGAGGGAATCTGTGCAAGGTGTGTTCCAACACAAGGCCCATGCGCTTATAATATAGAAACAGCAAATTAGGAAATACGTTTATGAAACAAGATAAAAGCAGAGAAAACAGTATGTGATTCAAAACCGGACAGCAGTAAAGCGAAAATAGATAGTTCTTTAATAAAACAAAAATTCTATTTCAACTGAAGAAGACCTACCTAATGTTCAGCTCGGAACCTCGCATTAGATTATAGATTATAAGTTAGTTTAAGCCTTCCTAACCGCTAAAAAAAAAGAGCGTATCGAAGAGAGGAAGGAGGAAGGCACCATTCAGTATGGAGATGAGAGAATGGGGAATCTATGCAGAAAGGTCATAGAAACAGTAAGATGAGAAAGAAGTTCATGAAACAAGAAAAAGTTGAAGAAGAAAGTAGTAGGTGCTGAAATAACAGGACAGCAGTGAACCGAAAAAAGATGGTCCGTAACGAAACAAAAACCTATTCTATTCTAACAAAAAAGAAAGCCTACCTAACCTTTAGCTCAGGCCCTCACATAGTCCCCCTGGGAGCGCTAATTCCCATAGATACAATATTTGTATCCCCCTGAGGGGTCGGGACCTCGCATTTTCTCCTGGGAGCCCTAATTCAAAAGGGTACAATAGTTGCATCCCCTAACGGGCACAACAAATTCCAAGTACTGCAAATGAGAAAACCAGCGAAACAAAAGCATTCGCTGCCCAAGTTCAGAAACATTATATTGACAAGCATCGTAATCCAAATTAAAAAGGAAAATGTTCATCCAAGATGGCAATTCAATTCCTTTCCGATGACCCTTCCTCATCATCTATACACGGTATATAGATCAAGCCATCTAACATATTTTGTTTTTTCATTTGCTCTTGGAAGTGTATTGGGGGACTAGGTTAGATTATGAGGTAGTTGAAGCCTCTTTAACTTAAACAAAGATTTCGTAAGAGGAAGAAGAAAGGTGCTATTTTGCATGGAATTAAGGAAACGGGGAATCTACGCATATGGTGTGTCCACATACGATGCGCATAAAAACAATGACATTGAAAGAAGTTTATGAAACAAGACAAGAATATCAGAAGAAAGTAATTGCCACTTTAAAAAGGTAAGCATTAAACTAAAAAAGATGGTTTGTGACAAAACGAACATCCTTTTCAATTCTAACAAAAGGAAGGCCGGCCTAACTTGCAGACTTGTCAGGTATGCGAAGTGTCACCAGGCAGTTAACGGCAAAATTCTTTGCTCATTCATTCCGCAGAGGGTAAAAGTTCTTTTGAGAGATCCCATCGTTGTGCTTCACTGCAGCGTGCTTTCCGAGCCACTTGCCTCCAGCCCAGTGAACTGTGGAGGCCAGAATTGGTGGAGCAGCGGCGGCAGCAGAAGCAGCGGCGGCAGCAACAGCGGCAGCAACAGCGGCAGCAACAGCGGCAGCAACAGCGGCAGCAACAGCGGCAGCAACAGCGGCAGCAACAGCGGCAGCAACAGCGGCAGCAACAGCAACAGCAACAGCAGCAGCAGCGGGAGCAACATTTGACGAACACCATTCTAAAAAAAGATGAGTTTCAAAACTCGAAGTAAGGTCAGTGATGAAAGTAAATGTACTCGCTGATCTAACATCTACATGCCAGAGAAATGCACCGCCAATTATTCTCAATTTGAACGTAAACTGGAAAATTTTTCAGATGAACGAAATTTTATAGGAGTATAAAGTCAATTAACCCTTTATCATCAGAATTTTTTTACTCATATTACCGTTATCACAACCACCATCACTAAACTGGCACCGGCATCAGGCAGTCACCGATATCAGGATGAGGAAGGAACTGCCACTCGGAAGTGAACTCCAAAGAACGCATTAGGGAACTAATTTAACGAGAAATACAATATATTGAGGGTCTTTTTGAAAGAGGACAGTGGTATTTTGTCGGGCGTTAGAGGGTTAAGTCAATAAGTCTGAATGGAAATCGACTTCTTCTCGCCTCAATTTCGATTGACGCTTTAGTTTAATTGTTCTTGATTCGAATGCAGGTTTACCGCTGACTAGCTTATTTTCGATAGTTAGTTTTACTGCCAGATTCGTGTAAACTTATATAATTCAACCACACTGTACGATCGACAGCATGAATATACTAAGCCAATAACATTGCTTAAGTTCAGTCTTAAGTCTAAACAAAAGTGATGCACGCTTTCTGAATCACTACAGCAATGCTGGGCAAGGATCTTCAGGTTAGTATAAGCGACAGGTCTCGTTCTGACTCTTTGCTCAAATTGCGCGGCCGTCAAATTATTGTGCAGGATATTGAATTCAAAATGAATGAGATAATGAACGACTTGAAGATATTTCTTAGAATTTGACGACACACTCCATTAATACAATGGAAGATATAAGGCGCATTACTCAAGACGCGGCGAACTGGAAGACAAGGAAGACGTTTACTACAGTCACACGTACTGGAGAACATCAATGGATACAAGCGCAAAGAGTTTGCAACTGAAGCAACTCGTGTAGCAGCCAGGGCAGTTCATAACTTCTCCCAGAACAATTAAAAAATTCATGAAGCTAAGCATTGCGGAAGATCCAAAACATAAAATAAATAAAAATGACTCGAGTACGCAATGATGGATGAATGCGTAGAGAGCTTACTACCGAAGCAAGTCAGGGCAGTTTCTAACTTCTCCCAAAACGGTTAAAAAATTCCTGAAGCAAAACATCGCGGAAAATATCAACGGCTTCCTCTTACTCGGCTTCCAAATCACAGGACCATGACACTCACGCATCGTATTCGCCCTGGCGAGAGCAACGTGCTCCATCAACTTAACTCATGAGTCGCCATTGTAGTCTGGATGACTTGGTTACTCCCACCACTGTACTGCAAGTGTTGCTGATGGTGTGTGTTTAAACAACAAATGACCAGTACTTAGCTTAAATACAATATACTTTTACTGCTCTCGGAAGAGGGTGAAAAGGCGCAGCCAAAAGAAGAGCCATTGGCTCAAAGCTTAATAAACTTACCGAAGGGCGTCGGAACGGTTTTAGCGGACTGGAAGAGATGCTGCTGCTGTTGGCTGAACATTGGATTTGTTGCACGGAAGTCGTCCGTTGATTTTCGTCCAATTCTGTTCTACTGACAGCAGACGTAGTTGGTTCAACGATGCAGTAGCTCTCGTAATTATTGAGCTCTTCTGTTTTGCTCATAGAATTTTCCTGGTTCTGGAAGCTCTGTGTCGCGCTCTGAGGGTTGATATTCGCTTCTTCGGAATTGAAGTGTGTGCCCTCTGTGCTTTTTTCATTTGCTTCGTGTACGTCAGTGTGAGAGAGGTTGTTGAACTGGTTTCCATCGCTTTTTTGCTTGATAAATGTGTCCTTGAAACTTCTTCGGTTGTTGCAAGATAGGTCAGATCCAGATCTAATCTGCCCGTTGTCAACACGCTGAAATATTGAGAAATTTTTCATTCGCGAGGATATCGGAATTCCTGATTTGAAAATAAATTTCGCTTTCCTTCCAGTCATTTCGTGACCAACGTCTGCACTCATCGATTTAGGCTCAGAATTTTTTGAAAGCTGATTTTGATTCGTGTCTGAAGTTTTTGTTTTTTCATCAAGTTGTGTAGAATTCGTCATCTGGGATTGTGCGTCACTAGCCGATTGGTCAGTTTTTGTCATACCAGACTTTTTACCGTTTGTATTAGGTAGCTGCGACTTGAAATTGTCCATGGTACCAAACTGGGCAACAGAAGAGCGATGATTGTTTCCACATGGACTCAACTGAACGCAATCAAAGCTGGCTTTAGTTGAGCACATACTTCCCCTCGATGAAATGGATGACAGATCCAATCCTTCAAACTGAGCTCGATTTGAATCTCCAAGACCTTTTATTCTTTGATTAGACATTTGTAATTTCTGTTCAGTTTTATTTGCAGTGCTGTCGACGCCCCAAGCGTGTTTCCAGTATTGCTGCATGTGGCAAGTTCCGAAATTCAGATTGCACTGTAAAGGATCAGCCACGACAGCGTTCGCACTTGAATACGTCATGTTGCACAGTTTTTTCAGCTGATCAAAATACTGCGCATCTACGCTATCCTTGGGAGCGAGTCGCAAAATCTCTTCTGAAAGATCAGCGTCCGGGCATTGGTTTTTAAAATTGACTTCTGCATAGGGTACAGCCGGAGCTGGCTGTACCTGATTATTCGAGGGAAATTTATTCAATTCAGATGCAGATCGATTTTGATCAATCGAATCGTAGTCAGCATCTCCACCATCTCTTTCGGGCAGAGGAAGATCGTAAGTGACAACATTTCGCTTTCTTTTTTCTGGAGTGTCTGTCAACGTATTTTCATTGGAATCGACGCTGCTTGCTTTTTTTAGAATACCCTTCTTAGGCATCGCCTTCATTTGCAAAAGAGCTCCACCCGGAGTAAAAAATTGTTCACTCGAAGTAGTGCTGATACACTCGATTTGATCATCACCGTTGCGAAGAAAGCGTGAAGGCGCGTATTTCTTGTACGAGCTGCAGTGCACCTGCGCGGCCGTTTCGAAGGCGTGCGAATTGTTGGCAAATTCTTCGATGCGCAACAATCGAAACGGATCTGCTGAAGAGGCCAAATGGTCAGCACTTCCATGAGAGTCGCTGTACCGAGCTCTGATGAAGTAATCTCCGGCCTTTTTGACACCGTTAGAATGTGCGACACTACTGTGCTCATCAGGAGCAAAATTGTCATTGGGCTTGAACTCAAAGTTGCTCCTTTGAAACCAACGCATCGAAAATCTGCCATCTTTAGAAATCCCTGATGATAAATTTGGTTCTGAAGGTGTGTCCGAAGTATGACTTTGGGCATCACTTTTAGCAATTTTCTTAGATGATCTAGACACTCTAGCAGGTAACAACAATCCTAAAGATTCCTTGACTCTAGTTAACGTTTGCCTTCGTTTTCGTCGTGTCGGCTCTTTATTGGTGTTTTTTTGATTCATCAACCACTTCGAAGATACCTCATTTAAGCTTTTTCCTTCAATGAAACTGAGATCAATTCCGTTATTAGAAGCAGGGCAAAAATTTTCTGACGTGGCTTTGTCATCATCGCCAACGGCAGCTCCACGAGACGCATTATGGGTCTCCCGAGCAATGTAGGACTGCCTTATGTTCGGTCGAAATCCTTGGCTTTTAATATAAACTCCATTTTTTGTCTTCCCTTCAAAGTGAGAAGGGAACAATCGTCCTGGAGAGTAGGCTCTGGTGGACTCGGAGTTCTGGCACTCCAATGCGTCAAAGCGAGATGGATTTGAGTCAGACGCACCAGGTGAGCCATCGGAGCTCGATCCAATTCCTGAGTCGTGGAGGGATCCAATTTTAGCAGCACTTTCGGGTGAAAGAAGATGGGAAACTGTGGACACAGATGGCAGTTTATAAATAACAGGATGACCGCAGTTGGTGTCCATCTGTGGTGCATTTCCAAGTCCATCGATGGTGTCCATCACTTCATCTATTGTTACACTTGGAACAGTTAGAGGCACCTCTTCTGCCTGTTCTTGCGAGATTTCACCGTCTAGCGCGTCAGGAGGATGTGCCAGATAAGGAGACGAGCTGCACGTTGTCGATGAGCAAGAAGTTTCATAGACACTTCCGATCTCCGATGCCGACGAAGCGCTGACGTTCTTCCGGCATCGTTTAGTCCAACTCGACGCTTCGTCTTCGCCTATTTTCCGATAGAGAGGAGCGTATACGCTAGGTGAGTCGGAGTCTGCAACATCAGGGTGGAGAGCATACTGATCAGAAGAAGGACTTTTATTACCGAAGAAAACAGACCGGCTCTTTTTAATATTAAGTCCGCTCTCAACTTGCGCGTCTAAAACATCGTATGATTGCGAAATGGAAATCTTCGACTTTCGCCTTTTCTTGAAACACTTTTTACCCTTGCGTTGCTTCCTGCTTTCGATATTTTTAACGTTGGTAATATTTGAGGATGCATGGAGCGCAGAATCCTGGATAGGAGTGAGGCAGTAACTTCCAGATCTGCCTCTGGTTTTCAGCTGAGTCTTAGAATCCTCTTGCGACGTGCGACTACTTTCAGAATCAGAGGAAGGATCAATGGACGAATCACTGATTTCATGCTCATGTGGAACGACCGTCTCCTGTAGAGCATCGTCTGCTCCTCTGCTGCTAAACTTGGTCAACATAAACTGTGGTATCAAGGAAGTCAGAAAGAGGAAGGCAACCGAGACAATGAGAAGAAATTCGGGCTCTAATTGCAACTTATTTGCAACGTGATACGATCGCCGATTAACGCTTCTACGTAGTATGGAGTGCGATGTATTCAACTTGGATAGGTTGCTATAAAATAATACAATGAACGAGAGCCGCAATGTTGTTCATGAGCGATTAAATAGTAATAAGTTTCTCAGTACTGCACTTGTGAAATGATGAAAAAAGGGGATTAACAAAGCTCTGTTTTGAACTACCGTTGAAATTTGAATAAACACCAAAGGTCTTTAAGTACACGAGAGCTGTTTCAATTTACGCGTATCAAAGCCTAAGTTTTCTCAGAAGTGTTAAATGATAAATTTAGAACCTAAATGACTGGCTTTGCATGCCAAATTCACACTGAATGAAATGAAGGTTTTGAACAAAATTGGAAAGCGCTTTCACTTAAAAATAACTGCAACAAATAATATGACACGAAAATTCCGCTCGAATTTTTGTTATGTACATTTCACCATCAAGAATCACTTCGTAATGCAGCACTGCAGTTATAGATAAAATCACTTCTCACTCAATAGTGAAAAAATATTTTATACACTTCTCTTGTAAAAAATATTTTTTACACTTCTCCAGGCAGTTTTCAAGACCCGTTGTATGCACTGACGCATGAAACAAATTAATAAAAAAATTCTTATTTCACACAATCACTACACATGAAGACAGTCTAACAGCCAAGAGACCCGAGAATCCTGCGGAGGCTCAACACACACTCCTTCACTCGACCGCACCCACGGCGCGAATGAAGTTGTTTTCTACGAGATCGTCGAGATGTCGAAATCATTTAAACCAGCCGGCACCCGCATCTTTGGTGTACGAGGGAGTGCGAACATCTTTCCTCTCTCTGAAGGTCATTAAGGAGCCTCAGTATCCTAAGTAGGAACATACCTTGTGTATAGATTTCTCGTAGATCTCTCGTTTTCTGAAATCCAATCTAAATGGTGCCTTAAACTTCGCTCTCTTCGGATCGCGTATGGTTAGGGAGTCTTGTGCCAACGAATAATAATAAGCCAACGAACTGAGAACGTGGATATAACAAACACTTTGACTGCGGCAGGTTAAACTGAAGTTTAACACTCAACTCAAATTTAGACCCAACTATTGTTGTAAGCAATGTAGAAAATAGCAAGCATAAACTTAATCGAGGCTTCATTTAGTTTTGATTGCGTATTTATGGAAGTTGAGTTTGCGACTACAGGTCAGCCAGTAGCATTTTGAAAATTCCTTTCCGTGTCCACCGGTGGCTCACGTCGCAGTCAAAGTGTTAAAAGCTGAAACCTCCGAGTAATGATTTGCCTTAGTTGTTTCTTCGAATACACGAGATTTTGCTGAAGTCATTTTTTCTAATGAAAGAAATACGCAAAACTCAGTTTGTGTTATTAGCAGGTTTTGTATAAAATAATAGCAGGTTTTTACCAGAATGCATTAGCATTATGGTAAAAACCAAGGGTTGGCATAGTCTGCCTAGTTAAAGGATGCTTTAAAACAATATTTAACAATAAGATATTAACGTGTGTTTCTTTAACGTATGCGTTTTCCTATTTTAATTTCGCTATTTTCCACAAAGGCCCAAAATAAGCTAGGGTGCAGTTACGACCGCTAAAACAAGAATTATTCTGGTAATATACATCGTGATATTGGATTGGCATCCACTCATTATTATTATTATTATTATTATATAAGAAAGTTTTAGCCTCCCTTAACCACGACAAAGATGTTCCAAGAGAGGAAAGAGGAAGGCACCATTTAGTATGGAGTTGAGGGAACGCGGAATCTATGCACAAGGTGCACAGAAACAGTAAGCTAGGAAAGAAGTTCATGAAACAAGAAAAAAGTTGAAGAAGAAAGTAGTAGGTGCTGAAAAACAGGACAGCAGTGAACCGAAAAAAGATGGTCCGTAACCAAACAAAAACCTATTTTATTACAACAAAAAGGAAGCTTACCTAACCTTTAGCTCGGGCCCTCACATTGTCCCCCTGGGAGCGCCAATTCCCATAGATACAATAGTTGTATCCCCCTGAGGGGGGCATCCACTCATTTTAATTAAACTCGGGATCAGGCTGTGGACGTTGTGACGCATTACCTTTAAACTCGGGTGCACACATTACTGGTGTCCTTAACAGTGACGAGTTGGTCACTTGAACTGGCAGTGCTGCGATAATGCACCCAACATTAAAAATATCTATTCTTCACGTTTTTAAACATAAACAAAGTAGTTCCCTAGGCCTGTCGTATGCATTCCTGTACAACAACTAAAAAAAATGCAAGGGTCAAAATTTCAATACCTATTCGCTAGCTTTTCTTTTCTCATCATGAGCATCTGAGTTCGTTCATCGGTCGGAAAAAGCCAAATGAACAGCGCAGAATTAATGTAAATTCTCTTCTTCCTCACACGTAAAAGAGCGTCATTAGTTGGGCTGTACACAGTGTGGCTACGTAAAATAATTTCCAAAATTCGAAAAATAGTTCATCAATTCCCTTGAGGAAAATTTTTTGAGCACACCAAGTGATGTCACAGCGACAGTCTGATGACACCTTAGTACTATAATTGACAAATAAATATGCCTTTAAAATAACGAATTTACCTTTTCACTACACTGATTATTGCTTGATAAAATACTGGGTGATTTTACTGAACTTGTGACTGTCTTGTGATAGAATCAAACCTCGCTCGCTATATATATTATATAAATCTATTATGATTTTGGTCTTAGCTCACCGATATAATAACGACCGTCTCCGCCCCTCACTGTTATAATAACACTGTTATTATAACACTGTTATTATAACACTGTTATTTTAACACTGTTATAACACTGTTATAATAATACTGTTATAATAATACTGTTATAATAACGACCGTCTCCGCTCCTCACTGTTATCAAACCTTAAACTATTACACACTGAAGGTGAACTTGACCATAGATTAGCTTAGATTTCATGTTAGCTTAAGCCTTCCTAACCACAACGAAGGTGTTCTGAAGAGAGGAAGGCTGAAGACATCATTTAGTATGGAGTAAGGGAACGCAAAAACTCTGCACAAGGTGTTTCCGCACAAGATCCCCCGCGCACCGGAACAATATGCTAGGAAGGGAAGTTTATTAAACAAAAAACAGGACAGCAGTGGACCAAAAACTAGATTACCCTTAAAAAACCACAAATTTTCTGTTTCAACTATGATTATGATTATAGGTTAGTTTAAGCCTCCCTAACCGCTACAAAAAAGAGCGTATCGAAGAGAGGAAGGCACCATTGAGATAAGAGAATGAGGAATCTATGCAGAAGGGGCATAGAAACAGTAAGTTGAGAAAGATCCTCATGAAATAAGATAAAAGTTGAAGAAGAAAGTCAGAAGGGCTGAGAAACAGGACAGTAGTGAACCGAAAAAAGGGGGTCCTTAACAAAGCAAAAAAAAATCATTTTATTTCAACAAAAAGAAGGCCTACCAAACTCTCAGCTCGGGCCCTCACATTTTCCCCCTGAGAGTGCTAATTCCCATGAATACAATAGTTGCATCCCCTTGAGGGGTTCTATTTCAACTAAAAGACGGCCTTTCCGACTCTCAGCTCGGGACCTCACATTTTCCTCCTGTAAGCGCTGATTCTCATTGATACACTAGCTGTATTCCCTGTGGAGGATTATTCGAGGACACAAGTATTTGAGCTGAGACTCTTTAAGCCACTCGTTGAAGTTGGCACCCGATTACACTTGAAAGAGAATAAACTTATTTAATTCGTTTCCAGGAAGACTTTTCAACAAATACGCTGTCCCTCTAGGGAGAGTGTGCAGGCGTTATGAAGTTTTTACGGTTTGATTTTATGCAGTTTTGTGATTTTACAGATTTATGGAGGGATAAAAGCTGAAGAAATATATCAGGATAAAACTGCTGAATGGTATCGTAGATACAGGTAGTATGCAGTTCATAAAATCAACTGAAATTCACCATGATCTTCATGAAAATATGCGTAGCGGTTTTCCTCAGCCTGTTAATCGCGAGTTCCTGTTATAATTCCAGTCATTCTCACCCGTCAAACCTGGCGGAACATTGCAGAATCACGATCGTACCTACTTGCATACGGTAAGAAAAAACTTCAGTGTGACGTGTACAGTATATCTTGCACGCATACGACGAGAAAATGAACATACTGCTACATAAATATGCGTCTTGCACGAATACGACGGGAAAATGAACACACTGCTACATAAATATGCGTCTTGCACGCATACGACGAGAAAATGAACATACTGCTACATAAATATGCGTCTTGCACGAATACGACGAGAAAATGAACATACTGCTACATAAATATGCGTCTTGCACGCATACAACGAGAAAATAAACATACTGCTACATAAATATGCGTCTTGCACGAATACGACGAGAAAATGAACATACTGCAACTCAAGCATGTCGGTCCGCCCGAATACGATGAAAATACAAACTGATACGCCTATTATAAAACAAAATACACGTATGTCCTGCACGAATACGATCAGAATAAGAACATTGTTACTTGAACATGTATGTGTCGCCGGAAAATAGCAAAAATGCTACATGACATCCATCTGCGAAAATTTGTTTGTGAAAAAATTACGAAAAGTTGAAATACATTAAAGCTGCAGGTCTTCAACTCAGACTATTTTTTATAAAGTAAAACAAGCCTAGAAATAGCGAGCTATTGAATACATAATTAGGTATTACTCCTAATACTCGAGGAGAGGCAATTGGGGAAAATAATTCTAGATAAATTAAAATGAATGAAGTTATTTGGAAAAAATCATGACAGATCTAGAACAACACATCAGTATTTTGTGCGATTTTCTTATCCAGTTTATTCAAATTTCTGAAAATTGACAAGATAAAACTGTATTTTTTCAATAAAGACTTGACCCGAAAGTGTCAGGCTAAAAATTTCAAGTTCAAGTTCACTAAAATTGAATTCTATTAGAATAAAATGCACTACAAAAATTTTCAAGAATTGTCAAGTTAGCATTTTGTACAACAGAAACACCCAGGTTTTTGCTTAGAATAGTATACCAATAAATAACAAGAAAAAAAATTTTCTCTGAAGTCAACTTTTAGTCTACGGACATTGAAACCAGCATTTAGTACTAACATTTTCATCTTTTAACCCAAATAATATGAATATTCATAACAATCTGACAGTCAGTTCAGAGAAAACAGAATATAAATAACGAGCTGCAAAATTTTTTAATTTAGCTTAAGCCGAATAAAATGTGCCTTAATATCGATAAGACAAAATACATTATATTCTCAAACCTGAGATAAGTATCTAATTGCTGAAGGTGAAATTGAAAAAAACAACTCTTGTATGTTCTTGGGCATTATATTAGATGAACGCCTGGCCTTCAAAAATAATTTGGGATATGTCAGGGATAAATATTTAAAATCCGTTGGAATCCTCAATAAAATGAAAAATATTTTGCCTGAACAACCGTTGACAATACTTTCCCAAGCGCTCATTTCACAATATTCACAATATACGGAACAGAAGCTTGACATATGATCCATAAAATGAAATAAATTTGCTCTTTGGTCTGCAAAAAAACCTTGGAGTGGTGAATATGTTAAAATATATTTTACATACAAATGACTCATTTATAAGTTGAAAATTACCTAATCTTTAGGAGCTCTCCAAGCACTCCATCTGTAGTTTAAAGTATAAAACACTGACTGGTGATGCCGACAGAGACCTCAAACCATTATTAACTGCACAAATTGGCCAACACGGCCATGTTACCCAAAATAGAAGTAATTTCATCCTTTCGTATTATTCAAAGATTATTTAAAATCTCGGTCACAACACAGTATCCTCTTCATTGGAACCAATGTTTATAATTCAACCCCAGCTGAGATCCTTGCATAAGTTCTCACAAAGCTTTCAAAACAAATCTCAAGTCCCTCTTTCTGTGGGAATATTAATCACATAAGAATATTTAGTCAAAACTGTTCTGCTATACGCTGTATCTTGATAGGGTAATTTGGCATGACTATAATGACAAACATCTTGAGTCAGTTCTCAAGTCTTTTCTAGAATATACTGTTCACACACGATCTAGTCTTTATTAACTATTCTTGCAAATTTTTTTACGTATCGGATCCTGAGTATACCAATTCAGACTAGATTATTAGATTAATAGTTAGTTTAAGCCTCCCTATTCGTCACAAAGGCGATCCAATGGGAGGAAGGAGGAAGGCACGATTTAGTATGGAGTTAAGGGATCGCGGAATCTATGCAGAAAGAGCATAGAAACAGTAAGTTGAGAAATAAGATTATGAAACAAGATCAAAGTCGAAGAACAAAGTAGTAGGTGCTAAAAAACAGGACAGCAATGAGCCGAAAAAAGATGGTCCTTAGCATAATAAAAACATTTTATTTCCTCAAGAAGGCCTATCTAACTCTCAGCTCGGGCCCTCACATTCTCCTCTTGGGAGTGCTAATTCCCATAGGGGCATCAATTCAATGACAATCTAGAGCCCAACTAGGTTAAGTGAATTAGGTTTAACATAATTGGAGGGCAAATATGCAGAGTGAGCTAACCCACAAATCAGAAGTTAAAACTGGAGAGTGGATTAAGTGATAATTTCACCTTATAGCGGCGTAGATGTCTTTCAGGTAGAGTGGCCTAGTTCCAAGTTGAGTTCCTAGCTAGTTACTTGGCTAGAAAAAGCCAGTTTTGCAACCCTGCGATGAACACCACGCCTTTAACTTGAGTGTCCTAAAATTCTGTGTTTTGTGGGTTAAGACACTGCATATTTGCCGTCCAATTGTACCCAGTAGAATAGTGTTGATGACAGGATACTTGAGGAGTCGCTGAACTTATTTGGGCCCACAAGTAGCGATACTTAATTCTGTCAATTGTACTAGGTTTAAGAAACAATCTGATACTGTACCTCTTGGGATAAATAAATTGTTTAAAAAGTATTTAATTACATTTGCCATGAAAGTTACAAATGTTATACTCTCATCGGACACATTTGAAAAGAAAAGAGTATTTTAAAACCATTTGGAGACACTCAGTTTATGGAAACATTTCTTGGAATATTTGTCGTAGAGACACACATCAGCTTTTTGTGACTTATTTCTGCACTAATTTATAAACAAATGCACATTTTCAGTAAAATTGTTTCCTGCCAATGAATTGTTTTCCCATTCCTGAGTTAAATATAAATTCTCATTGTGAAAATGCTTCATGTTCGATACAAATTCAACACAGGAACTATGAGGAACTTCAACTTTAAAAGTTTGAAACTTTGGAGAACTTTATAGTAATTTTGAGGTACTCTATTTTCAGTTTGGTAAAAATGAGATGCATTTGGAGGAGCTTAATTTTCATCTCGAGATCACTAGTTTCTATTTCGAGGACCTCGAATTTCACTTCTAGGATATAGACTACAGAGTAGAATGGGTATTTCGCATAATAAATACCATCGATTGGGCATCATAGATCCCTCTGATTTCGTATCAAATTTCGTATATCGCTAATTATTTTGTAAAAAATTTTAGCTATTTTGTATCATACTAACATACTAAATTAGTAGTCGATTCAGAAACACTTCATGTAAACAAAGGAAGCTGATGACGACGGGATGAAAATAGTATTGATTTGTTGTGACAGCGTCATTTTTTTGACTTAGTACGCAAGGTCGTACCTTAGCAGTGAACAGTAAACATACCAATTAATTAGACAGTTAAACGACACTTACCTGTAAGTGGATGTTTGACTTCAATTCTTCGGCGCCTTGTCATTGCGTGGCATAAAGTGAGAGACGATCGTCCGGGCACGTGGTTAGCAGTCAGTCTTCAAAGTTAGATGTCCGGGGCAAATAATAACTCCATTGCGTGGCATAGCAGGGATGGGTGATAATTAATAACTCTCTTAAATTAACATGGGCGGGCACTTTATGCCACGCAATGACAAGGCGCCGAAGAATTCAAGTCAAACATCCACTTACAGGTAAGTGTCGTTTAACTGTCTAATTCTTCGGGCCTTGTCATAAGCTAGGCCTAAAGTGAGATTTTAAAGAGAGTTATATGTTTGCCCCGAGCTTAGAACAATTTCAGCAAATTCATCAGTCGTGATGGGCTTGTTGTAGAAAGTGGCGAATGTCACAGAATTCTTCCATCCTGCAGTTTTGAGTACATTATCCATGTTCCCAATTTCATTATAAACTTTAGAAACAGCGGCAGATCTGGTACTATGTGCTCCATAGAAGTCGACATCCACTCCACTTTCATATAGAACTTTCTTTAGCCACCTACTAATGGTGCTTGTACCAATTTTAGCATGAGGAGCTTGATAACTTATAAACATCTGATTTTCTCCCTTACGGAGCTTCTTCGTGCGTTCGAGATATTCTGATAAAGTTTTATATACACATAATGAAGGTTCATTGTATGACTTAAGAGTTATTATTCTATTTCTATTATTCCGATGAGAGTGATGTTTCAAATGACTTTTGATAAAAAATGAAATCGAAGAGTCGCCCCGTTTCATATTGTCTATTTTTAACAGAGACAAAGTTTGTATTCTCTGGGCCGTAATGAGAGCCAGCAACATAACAAGTTTGTGCGTTAGAGTTTTAAGATCAAGCTCCCATAATGGATGTAAGTTTTTTAAATAATTCAGCACAATACTGGCATCCCAAATGACTTCATATTTAGCCTTCAGTGGAGATTTTTCGAAAATGCCTTTCATAAATCTCGTCACAATTTTGTTCTCTCCGATACTAATGTCGTTTAACGGAAGTATAAAGTTTGATAAGGCCGACCTCGCAGAGTTGACGGCGCTATAACTTGCATCATTATTGAACAAGTTTTGCAAGAAATTCAGAACAGAACTCAAATTGTATTCAAGGGGATCAATTTTCCTTGAAATACAGAAACGTATCCACTTTCCAATATATGTTTTGTACTGCTTATGGGTTGAAGGTCTCCAGGAGCACATGATAGTGTTGGTAACGTCTTCTGAAAAGCCTCTCTTTTCGCACAATCCCCTGAAACGCGACCTCCAATCAGTCTCATCTGAGAATGGAGAGCATGATGATTCTCCGAGAAAGGGAGTTTCAATACATGTTTGGGGAGAAGAAGTGGAGGCAATACCAATAGGCTCAGGAGTTTCGGGAACCACGCTTGCGTGTGCCAGAGAGGAACAACTACAATCCCTTCTGCTTTTTCCTCCACTATCTTCTCCAGAGTTTTCATGATCATGCTGAAAGGAAGAAACGCATAAAAATTTAGTTTACTCCAACTCTCACTAAAGGCATTTATGAAGATAGCATTAGGATCCGGCTTCCATGCTACATAACTTTCAAGTTTGAAGTTTAGTCTCGATGCAAAGAGGTCAATATTCGGGACACCTAAATAATCCGTAATTTGTTGGAAAACTTCTTGAGGGATACTCCATTCAGTAGCGTGATGAAATACCCTACTAGCTTTATCCGCTAGCACATTCTCCGAGCCTTGAATAAATTCTGCCGATTGCTAACCACGTGCCCGGACGATCGTCTCTCACTTTAGGCCTAGCTTATGACAAGGCCCGAAGAATTCGTATTAATATAAAACAGCTCAATTTTTATCAAAAGAAACAGTTATTTGAACTACAGACACCATATATGCCGCATCATTGATACAAACTTCAATAGCTTATCAGCAACGTAGAAAACGAACATAAAGACCAGTTTTTGCCTCACCCAGAACATCGCATTAGAAGAACGAAAACGAAAGAAAAACCCCTTCGTATCCAAAAAAGTTTCCACATGAAGAGCATTACCACCAATTGGAAAACAAAAAAACTCAATAAATAAAAACTTAAAAACACAAAGAAGCCCACTCAGAATAAATCTTACCTTGCACCGAAACTCGAATAACCAAATGGGAAACAAAAAACTCAATAAATGAAACTTAAAACATAAAGAAACTCAATCAGAATACATCTCACCTTGCACCGGAACTCGACGCCAGGCGCAGAGCTGCAGCTGGTGGTCCTGTGGTCGAGAGGCCGGCGGTCTCTGCCGGCAAAGGTGGAGCGAGCGGGCAGCGCAAACCTGAAGGTGGTGACCTTGTCTGGCGGGTCGTGGGGTGCGCCCTTCTGTGCCTGCGCCCCGCCTCTCCTGTCTGCTGACGGAGGCATTCCGTAGGGCGCTCCTGGCGAGGTGGTGGCTCTCGTTGGGCGACGGAATTATGCGGAGTTGTTGGTTGACGGGCGTCGGGAATTATGTTGGAGTTGGTGGTAAATCCTGTTGGTTGACGGAATCATATAGAAGTTGGTGTACCTCGTTGGTTGACGGGTATTGGGAATTATGTAGGAGTTGGCTGTAAATCCCGTTTGTTGAAGGAATCCTGATATTTACGCCAAATGCAAATTTTATGCCTGACTTCAAAGGCTGAACTGAGGTATAATGGAAGAATCTTTCGCCATTGACAGGAAAAGGAAGTTTAAGACATGATTTTTTCAAGTTAATAAAAGATCGCCATAACATTGTTGTGCGCACATTTCACATTTGTCTCGCCTTCTGTACAGCGCACAACCTCCAGTCGCTGTGTATTCTTGTAAGGTTCTATTTATCTGGCACTAGCACCGTTGTGGCGCTGTCGGACATTTTCAGGTGTAAGACGACAACAACAAAAATTTCGTAAGTCTCCACTCTACTAGTATCAAACTTTTGTGTTCACTGGCATCACGAGGCAGAGTCATTTATAAAACGATGGTCCTGTTCACTGGCATCACTAAGCAGCGTTATTTATAAAACGAGGGTCCTGTTCACTGGCATCACTAAGCAGCGTTATTTATAAAACGTGGGTTTTGTTCACTGGCATCACTTAGCAGTTATTTATGAAACGTGGGTCTCGTTCACTGGCATCACTAAGCAGAGTTATTTATAAAACGTGGGTCTTGTTCATTGGCATCACTAAGCAGAGTTTTTCACAACACGTAGGTCTCTGCTTGAAACGTTGCAAAGCAGAAGGTCGTGATCTCACGACACTGAAACTTAAAAAGCTCATTAGAATACAAGTGAAATGATGTGCAATGAATTATGTTCAGACGGAACTTTCCACTGTAATAACACACGTCTCACTTAAAATAAAATAAATAGTAACAATTTCACAGAATTTTAAAGTACATTAAATATTTGTCATCGTCTCTTTTTTCCTACTCTGGAACATGAAGCAAAATAATTGGATTCATATTTACATTTGATTCGTATTGATACTATCAGGTAAACATATTTCAAACGCGGGTTAACAACATCTTACACTGCACAAAAAATTCTGTTGATGGTCTTTACATTAAAAAATTAGTAGTCGATTCAGAAACACTTCATGCAAACAAAAGAAGCTGATGACGACGGGATGAAAATAGTATTTATTTGTTGTGACAGCGTTATTTTTTCAACTTAGTACGCAAGGTCGTACCTTAGCAGTGAACAGTAAATAATTGACGAACACAGATCATAGTGGACACACGGGTAAGGAAAAACAAGAGTCGGTGCTCGAGAATGGTTGTGATACGTCGGTCATCTACATGCAACGAAAAAGGTGAAAATATAACAGGCCTGATGAAAAAACATACAACTAAATCCTTAAATAAATTTTCATGGTACGTTTGCCCAGGCTGTTATATTTAATTCTCAATTTTGCTTCAAAGCTAAATTCGTCATTATGTTTTGCTCACCTCGCTCAAAACAAATTGATTTGAACCACAACCCAAAATGTCAAAAACAACAAACAATACAGAAATTCAGTGAAATTACAGGTGTATGTTAGGCCATCCCCAAGATATTTCGACTAGTGCCTTTGTAATTTAACAGGAGGGAAAATAAACCCTCCCTCAAATAACTGAGCTCGCGTATCACAGATACTTGCAAAACATACTTCTATCACGAACGTCAAATTTTTGCTTGGTTTGTTTTAGCTCCGCTCAAATTCTAAGCTTGTTTTAGCTCCGCTCAAATTCGACGCTTGAAATCAGCTCGAAATCTTCAGAGCTTGAAATCAGCTCAAAGCTTGTTTTAGATCAGCTCAAAATTTTGCTACTTAAGCCGCAACCACTTGAAACCTGAAGAAAATTGGAAGATATCGCAGCGATCAGAAGAACTGTTGGAAACCCTCACCTTAATAAATAATCAGTCAGCAACTGACTTCTTTTTATCCCTTAAGTATCAGGAAGATTCCTAAGGAATAACAAGCCTAAGAAATACGGCCTATCTGAAATCAACTGACGGCCCCCAGAAACCCCTAAGACATACGTTATAAAAAGGGTGACGCCCAAATAAGGACTCGCCAAAATAACTGTCAACTGGCCTCCGAATAAGGACTCGCCAAAATATCTATCAATTGGCGCCCAAACCAAGACTCCCCTGCAAAAATATTTAACAGTATACAACGAGTAGAAAACATAATTTAAATCCAGTTACTAATCACAGACAGTTCAAGAACCTGCGCAATTTCAGAGTCAACCTCGTGCAGCAGCGGCCTGAACATGTCATGTTCGCATGCCACAAGCTTGCGTAACATTTGGAGTTTCATTCCTCGCGGCTTTTCAAAAACCGGATCGCCGACGTGGTGTCGGCGGCGGCAGTGTTGTAGGTGGCATCAGTTGCCGCCGCCAGCCAGGCGTTCCGTAAAAACTAATCACCGTAATAGCCCGTGATGCGCATCAGATGCTGAGGGTTTTTATCTACGTTACGCACTCACTGGGCGGCTTCCTGTGGGAGGCTAATTGAATTGCCGAGCTGTGGGCGACGCGAGCTGCTATGTTTCAGACATCGGCGTGACAAAGGAAAGTGCCTGAAATTTGGGCTAAGAAAACGAGTTTGTCATTTTTCTACGTTTAAAATTCATGGTATTTACTAAACGAGTATTTTAGTTTGAGATAATAGCTTGATGGAAGAAGTCGATCTCCTTTGTCAAAAAAAAATGATGGTCAGAAGCTTCTCCCAAACTCTTGCTGAGTTAGAAACGAGGCTGTACAGCGTGTACTCGTGTAGACGAGTGCATAGGATGTATTTGGGTGTCAATACTGTACATCTCAGAAAAATACGCATCTACAATATAATAGATTAGATTAGAGAAGTTCGTTCAACACATTGACAGCGAAAGGTTAAAATGAAGTTCAATTTTCATCTCAAATTTAAAGGCAAAAGTTTCCAGCAATTTTAAAACTACCAAACATTTACATAATATACCATTAATTTTTATTGATTGTTAAATTCTCCAAACGACTCATTGATGGGTCGTTTCCCAGCAGGAAGCACTTAAGCACGGGTCGGATCGCAAGCAACGAGTTAAGGCTCCCAAACCGCAACGAAAGTGTTTCAAAGAGAGAAAGGAGGAAGGTACCATTTTAAGTGGAGGCTAGGGAACGGGGAATTAATGTTCAATTCGTGTTCCCCCACAAGATCCCCAGCGCAGGGAAACAATAAGCTGAGAAAGAAGTTCATGAAATGTGATAAAAGCTGAATAAGAAAGTAGTAAATGATGAAAAATAGGACACCAGAGAACCGACAAAAGAAGGTCCATAGGGAAACAAGAAACCTGTATTATTTCAACAAACGGGAGCCCTGCTATAACCTTTAGCTAGGAGTTTCACATTTTACTCCTGGATGTAAAACACAAATTAGATTAGTCGTTAGTTTTAGTCTCCCTACCCGCAGCAACAAATGCGATCCAAAGAGAGGAAGGAGGAAGGCACCATTTAGTATGGAGTTAAGAAAACGCGGAATCTACGCAGAAAAGGCATAGAAACAGTAAGTTGGGAAAGAAGATTATGAAACAAGATCAAAGTTGAAGAAGGAAGTAGTAGGTGCTGGAAAACAGGACAGCAGTGAACCGAAAAAAAGTGGTCCGTAACAAAACAGAAAATTATGTTATTTTAACAAAATTAAAGCCTACCTAACCTTTAAATCGGGCCTTCACATTTTCCCCCTGGGAGCGCTCATTCCCATAGATACAATAGTTGTATCCCCCTGAGGGGTTTGCCATTAACAGCTGCCTTAAATACAGTAGACCCTGAATTAGAAACTAGCAAAACCACTCATACATCACATTCAAGTTGTCTTTAATTAAAGCTACATAAAAACATGACATGCGAGGAAATCCTGCGGAGCTGCAGTAGATAAGACCCAAGAAGGTCAAAGATAGTCTTTTACTTGATGGATGAGGTGCGTGACTGTATGGCAGTCATCAAGCCGCTGTTACAGGCTGTAGGAGCTCAGAAATCGCACCACGAAGAGAATTAAAAGTGAGGAAACAGAGCGGGATCTGGAGAGTTGAGCGCATCAATGGAAGGCTAAATTGACATTGATAATTCAGGGCGACTCTGGTCTTGATGAGGGAAATGAGCATTACGTTTAGCAAATTGAATCATGCGAGTGATTGAATACTCTTTGCGTGACTTTAGTGAACTCATTGAAATAGAGTGAACTTTATCTTTAGACTTTCTAATCATAACAAAAGTATTCCCAAGAATGGAAGGATAAAGGCACGAATAAATGGAATGGCATGATGTGTGTTCCTACACCATGCTAATAGAAACTACAAAAATGAAAGATGTTCATGAGAGAAGGTAAAAGTTAAGTGATAAAGTCATAGCTGCTGAAAAAATGGCAGCAGTAAACCGGTAAAAGTACATTGCAAACATAAAACCTGTTCTATTCACACAAAAGGAAAGCCTACCTGATCTTCAGCTGGAAATCTAACATTTTCCCTAGGGAACGCCATTTTCGAAAGAAACAGTAGTTGTCTCCTCCTAAGAGGTGTTTACCTCTATAAAATGAACATCGCTCCTCTAACTAATAAGCTTGTAAGTAAAGTAAAAAGCTCATTTCATTAGCCCACAGAGAATTTGTCTTATACCCCGTGAAGATACTTCAATTTTTTCCCATCGTTCTTCTGCTGAAGATCATCTTTACACTCGGCTGATCGGAACATATATTAAACTATTTGTAAATTCTCAGGCATTATAGCGATATAACGTATACGCGCGCTGGCGTAGCGATTAGGGTAAACGATTTGGATAACGATCGGGATAAACAAATTAACAAGGATAACGACTGGGATAAACAAATTAACAAATATTGAGTTTAACATGTAGGACTGAATAAGCTGTACGACTGATGATGCAGTGAAGGCTTCGAGATGGATAGTTCTATCGTATATTTACGTTGATTGAAAAAAAAATTTCCAAAGACATGCAAGAAATTTTTTGAAATGCCCACCTATTTTAATGTAGGACTAGTACTAGTAGGAGGTAATAAGCTGATGGGTTGATGACACAAAGTAGGCTTCGAGGCTGACAATTCCATTTTATTTTCACTTCAGTTGAAGTACGCGACAATAATTATTCTCAAGCCTTGAAAAACTTCTTGAACTTCGCAGTCATTTGCATGGTGCACCGTAGATTAAAATTCAAAAAGTACGTCCTTGCAGGCACAATTTAAGGGCCGCTGAGACAGAAATAAGAAGTACTCCCTCTTGAATAATCTAAGAGATGTGCTGCATCATTCAAGAAGCTGATTTTGATGTAGTATACGTTGCTCATGCGACAACGAAACAAATCCCCGACACAGCCACTGAATAATCAAACGGAGTTAAGTTATACGTATGCATAAGTTCCGGAGGGTTCGACGAATAGTCTGCCGTGATCACGGTCTGCTGGTGAACTAGGGTCATGAACCGAGAAGCTAGGCTGAACAGATGAACAATTCACTCCCTTATTAGAGAAGGCAAGAGCGTGCAAGGAGATCGACGAATGGATTATACGTTGAGAGTGGAAAATGAGCGGCTTTTGCGGCGCCTTCACAGTTTTCGTTCCTTCCGCCTGTCTGTCGTTCTGTCAGCCTCTTCATAACTGGGGCACTGCTGCGAACTGTTAATCCAATCTGAATAATTATTTTAATAGTCATGCATTCAGGTTCGGAGCAATGATTTAGTCACCTGTCGGAGCATGAGTAAAGTTAGTTCTATGAGGTTTACTAAAGGTTTATTCTGAAAGGTTTTTTCAAAATTCTGAAAGTATTTGAACATGAAATAGTATTAGCACGAGAGGATCGATTGCACTCTGAGGTTTACTAACCCAACTACAAAAATGCTAATAGTATTGAAGCATGAAATATAGTCAACTGCTGGCTTAGGATAGATCAACAAACGCAATTAAAGTGTTATGACTTGTAGTTGAACGACATTGACCTCAATCCTCAATCTGAAGACGCAACCTAGTAAAATAAACAGTATCAAAAGGAAAAAAATTTAAAACCTAAGCTATCAAGCAAAACTGTGGGCGACAAAACACCCTGGGAACTAACGTAAGATTATGTACCTGAAAGATCTGATCCATCACAAAGTCGATGAATGGGAGAGCACTAGAAAAAAGTTATACTAACGTTGTGTTTAAGCGCATTCTGAATTTATGCCTCTAAACTGACGCTCTTTGAAACACATCAAATTATAAGTTAGTTTACTCCTCCCTAACCACAGTAAAGGTGTTTCACAGAAAGGATGGAGGAAGGTCACAGAAAGGAAGGATTTTAGGGAACGGTGAATCTCTGTAATAGGAAGTGTTCACCACAAGATCCCCAGCGCATAGAAACCTGCAGTGCGGTGAGAAGAAAGATCAAGACACAAAAAAGTAATAGATGCTGAAAAATAGGATAGCAGTAAACTGAAAGAAGATGGTCCTTGCCAGAACAAAAAACATTTTATGCTCCAACAAAAAGAAGACCTACTCAGTCCTTAACTCGCGACCTACCATTTTCCTACTGGGAGCGCTTATTTACATTGATACAAGAGTTTTATCCACTTCAGGGGCTCTTTGATGCATCTCAGTAAACCTCTAGCATGATTTCAAAATGCATGTTATTTTCAAACGAAAGGCTAGTGTATGGATGATCTCGATCAAGTGATACACGTATGCAGACATATTCTTGCAATTACGTAAAACATACGATACATGTAAGTTCAACAAACAAAATTCTAGCAGTAAAAACGAAATTTTTTAGGGAAACTCAGCTCAAACCTGACATTCACTGTGTTCATTCGTCGGCCCCTCCTAGCGCATAATTCTCGACGCGTTAATGTCGTACAGCCGTGAAATTTGCTAACTTTACTCACGACTACGGAAATCCTTCGCACTTAATTTGGCGGATCATTTCCTGCGTTAGTTCAACAAGATCACACCCACTGAAAGGAAGCTGAGCTATCGAATATATTGTGCTTGCAGAGGGAATAATTAGTGCAAGCACGATAGGACTAGCGTCCGACGATGGGACCAGCGTCCGACGATGGGACCAGCGTCCGACGATGGGACCAGCGTCCGACGATGGGACCAGCGTCCGACGATGGGACCAGCGTCCGACGATGGGACCAGCGTCCGACGATGGGACCAGCGTCCGACGATGGGACCAGCGTCCGACGATGGGACCAGCGTCCGACAATGGGACCAGCGTCCGACGATGGGACCAGCGTCCGACGATGGGACCAGCGTCCGACGATGGGACCAGCGTCCGACGATGGGACCAGCGTCCGACGATGGGACCAGCGTCCGACGATGGGACCAGCGTCAGACGATGGGACCAGCGTCCGACGATGGGACCAGCGTCCGACGATGGGACCAGCGTCAGACGATGGGACCAGCGTCAGACGATGGGACCAGCGTCAGACGATGGGACCAGCGTCAGACGATGGGACCAGCGTCAGACGATGGGACCAGCGTCAGACGATGGGACCAGCGTCAGACGATGGGACCAGCGTCAGACGATGGGACCAGCGTCAGACGATGGGACCAGCGTCAGACGATGGGACCAGCGTCAGACGATGGGACCAGCGTCAGACGATGGGACCAGCGTCAGACGATGGGACCAGCGTCAGACGATGGGAAGAGCGTCAGACGATGGGACTAGCGTCAGACGATGGGACTAGCGTCAGACGATGGGACTAGCGTCAGACGATGGGAAGAGCGTCAGACGATGGGAAGAGCGTCAGACGATGGGAAGAGCGTCAGACGATGGGACTAGCGTCAGACGATGGGACTAGCGTCAGACGATGGGACTAGCGTCAGACGATGGGACTAGCGTCAGACGATGGGACTAGCGTCAGACGATGGAAAGAGCGTCAGACGATGGAAAGAGCGTCAGACGATTGGACTAGCGTCAGACGATGGGAAGAGCGTCAGACGATGGGACTAGCGTCAGACGATGGGACTAGCGTCAGACGATGGGACTAGCGTCAGACGATGGGACTAGCGTCAGACGATGGAAAGAGCATCAGACGATGGGAAGAGCGTCAGACGATGGGAAGAGCATCAGACGATGGGAAGAGCGTCAGACGATGGGACTAGCGTCAGGCGATGGGAAGAGCGTCAGACGATGGGAAGAGCATCAGACGATGGGACTAGCGTCAGACGATGGGACTAGCGTCAGACGATGGGAAGAGCGTCAGACGATAGGACTAGCGTCAGACGATGGGACTAGCGTCAGACGATGGGACTAGCGTCAGACGATGGGACTAGCGTCAGACGATGGGAAGAGCGTCAGACGATAGGACTAGCGTCAGACGATGGGACTAGCGTCAGACGATGGGAAGAGCGTCAGACGATGGGAAGAGCGTCAGACGATGGCACTAACATCAAATGATGAAACTTGCATCAATTCTGGACAATCCAGACGTTTCTTCAATTATAAAAAAGTCAGAGAGAAGTTCAAGTAGCTTTTCATAAAAGAGTGGCTCAAATTTCATAAGCAAGGCCTTTTTGATCATAGGTTTTATAAAAAAATACCAGTTAAGGATGAATGTCATAGCGAAAGCATCCTTAAAGCTCATCTGCCGAAATATACAAGAAAATTCACAAGGAAAATCACGCTTCATTGTCGACACATGATCGTCGCAGAGCTGGAGCAGGAAGGAAGCATCAGTAACTGAATTAGGAAAAGAAAAGTTAACTAAGCACAGGGTGATATGTTAACGAAAAGAACGATTATCTCGAGCCAATGTATTTCATTTCATTACACTGTACTTAGAAATTCTTGGTAGCAGATTTTAGCTTACATTAGATTTTAAATTAGTTTTCAGTTTCACTTAACACATCGAAGGTCTTCCCCAAAGAGGGTGGACGGCTTCATTAAGAATGAAATTAAGGGAATAGGGAATCTGAGCACAAGGTGTGTCCCCCCAACTTGCGCAAAGAAACATCAAGATTAAAAGAAGTTTGTGGAACGATATAGTTGTTGATTAGGAAAATATTAGGCTCTTAAAAATGTACAGCAGTAGGCCGTGAAAAAGATGGTTCAAATTAAACCCAAAAACCTATTCAATTCCAACGAAAGGAAGACCTGCCACACCTACAGCTAGGGGCCTCACATATCTCTTCTGGGAAATTAATTCTAAAAAAAAAAACAGAAAATAATAGATTAAATAAGAATAAACGATGAAAAATATCAGCCATCTGAACAAACGTAAAACTTTTTTCAGCAGTATAAGCAAAGTTCTCTCAACAAGCAGAAAATGTAATAAGATGAACAACTTTAAAAATACCTCGATAAGCATGATCTTTAGGTCGACAAGCTAACGAGTTGAAATTTACTTTGAAGGGCGTAAAAAATATAGCAAATTACCGGAAGAAATTGAAGAAAATTTCAAGAAGTGGGAGGGAATCGAGCAGGGAGCGATATAAAGACATCGTGTCGTCCTAAATACGGGAGAGATTTGACGTGCCTGCTGGTCACGCGACCTGACGTGCTTCAGATCGGTAAGTCTTGTGAGAGAGATCTGCATTATCTCAAGACAGATCTAATGAGCCCTTAGAGGAATTTCTATAACATGTTGGCAGATCTTCAATCTACGATAGGTACATCTGATGAGTGTTATGGTCAAAACAGATCTATGGAAACGTTAGAGGAATATATAAAATTTGTTGGCAGGTTTTCAATCGATAGATAGGAACATCTGAAGGGTGTAATCGTTAATACGGATCTATCGAACAGTTAGAGAAGTTCACAAGATATGCTGGACGTTTGTTACTTGTCACAGCTAGGTCGGATACCGGCTTCCCTGTCAAACTTTTCGCCGCCTCCAAGCATGTTTTTCGCCGCCCAAGTAATTAAATCGCTTAGGTGGCGAAAAACATGCATGCTCCGGCGGAAAAGTTTGACTGGGCAACATTGAACATGAAAATTGATGAATCAATTATGTGCAATGAAGCTGGTGTTAGATGTAAATTATTGCAGTAATAAGAGACAACATAACATTGAAAATACACAATAATGAATGAGTTTATAAAGGCGAAGCAGGCATTGGAATGGGATCAATTTTTGTTATTCCAATGTAGAAGAATAACTTCATCGATGGAATTCAATACGATGGTAGTTTGGGGGCTTAATGATGAAATTTTTATGCACGAAATAACTGGAATCTCATTTTAAAATTGCATGGTAATTATTGGAACGTTTAGGCGTTTCTCAGAACGTAAACGATGACCGCTCGAAATGAGGACTTACATGAAGACCACACTGAGGTATTTAGGGAAAACTAAAGCACATGAACGACTTCTATTTCGCCTCAATCTCTGACGATGGAACATGATTTAATTAATTGAGAGGTTTTTCATTTTGAGGTACACTTAAGGCATGAAGCCTTCAGCGCTGTAATTTGCTGTTTTTCATCGAATGGTGCTCGGTTTTCCCTTGTTTCGGACTTGGGCTCCGAAATTCGGAAGAACGACCTCATTGACAAAGCCACTGCCATGCAGGACGATGGTCGAAAATTAGCTCCACAATCTACCGAACTAGTGCTTTCTCGGGTGACCCAATTAAGCAAATTTTACTGCTAGCGAGAGTGACCAGATCGTTTTCATGCAATTATGCTGCAAACGCTACACATAAGTATTTCGCAGTAAGGCAAGATAACTTTAAAAACTGTTATTAATGCCCCCTACTTTTCGATTTTAAATTTTCTGGCGTTAGGGTTAACAGATAGAAAGTCTTTGCGAACGAACGGACCAAAGAAACATTCATCGCGTAGATGCCACGTTATTTAACTCATAATGAAGACTTTCACTTCAACCTGGTTAACGCCATAAATTACACGAGTCAAAAGTTCACTACGTTAACGAGTTACGGATGTACACGTCCTGAATAACGCCAAAAATAAGAACGCATTTCACTGGCGGTCGCCGTAAGATAGCGCGACGAATCTGGGGAGGAAGATTCTTGAATGCTTGTACTCGGAGGAGATTTTACCGTATCTTAACGTATGCGTGAAACTGCTGCGCGATAAGACGACAACCGCACCACTACTGGAGCCGTGGACTGACCTCACCGAGAGGAGCTGGCCGATAAGGCGTGCTGTAATTGTGCTGGGGAGAGCATCAGCGATCGAGGGCCGAGCAAAACCTTTCCTTCTGGCGACTCATTTTGAAATAAAATCATGTTGTCGTTGCGGTGCTGTTGACGAGATTAAGTTGTTCGAGACCGATTTGGCTACATCAGTTTTACTGGTCAAATTATCAAGCTTGATATTTTTCCAATTAAAATTTGAAGAATTGATGAGAAAAAAAAATAGCTGGTAGCTAGGTTAAGTTAATTCAGAAGAAATTTTGCTGACGTTTGAAACTTGTTTAGTGTATGTTAAAGTTCTCTCCTGAGCAGCAAGGTTTTTCTCATTTTGATGTCCGTGACAATCTAATGGCAGTGTTAGTTAATGACGGTGGATGAAATAATGGCACTGAGGAATAATTCAGCCGGCAAGGCTGATTGAGGTCGGACTATAAAAAAAATTTCAAGTTAAAAAATTCGGTAATTTACTTAATTAAAAACAAGAATTAAAAAGCCCGAAGATCGGGTTTTCCTTAGCAAAATTTACTAATTGCAGTTCTCAAAACATTTTGGCGCTCTCACGTAAAGGCGCCGCGCCGATTGAAAGAACGTTGACAGCGTTCAATACGATGGCTTGAAGAACAAAATCTGAGTGTTCTCTGCTGAAATGTGCGTGGAAATCAAGTGCACTGAGAACACTAACAATTGGAAGTTACTATGTTCTTACAATAGGCATCTCATGTAGTATATCTCTCATTATTCGCAATTTTTAATGAAGTTTACTGAGTCCAGAGACATACTTCCCTAGCACTTTTAATTTAATGCCACACATGAAAACATGCAGCATATGCGAAGTAATTTGCTCTGCTCAGGGCTGAGAAAGAAGGCTTCAAACTGTCATGAAATTCATTGCAAATTGAAGAATCTGATTTTGCTCGAAATGATCACTAAAAGCAGATCAAGGTTTGATAGTTGTAATTTCACAAAAAAAAAACAATTCGATATTTTTCACAAACAATTAAACGAAAGACGACAGCACCAACATAATAACTAAACATGTAAAATCTGAAATATTCATTTATATTTAATAAATGCTTACAAAAATCCTTTTGAAACGTATTTCTGAAAATTTTTGAAATCGCCTTCTGTTAAAGAAGAATGGAGGTCTGTTTTATAAGAGAAGCTTTACAGACCTTCTTTATGTGGTCTGTTAAAAGACCGCTATCTTCCTGCAGGTTCTGAAAGTTGTGGTACTTGCGTTCGTTGAGGAAGAGTCCGACCGCAAAAATAATTTTCTGAAAATTCTTCAGAAATTGGCAACGTTGCCGCAAAAAAAATCACTTAATTGTTGTGCCGGCTATTCCAGAACTCAATTAAGTTTTATTGCATGCTGTGTGGACGGTCACACTAGATTTGTAGAAGGAACTCACTGACTCTCCAAATTTCAGAACCATTTGATGGAAAGTAACTTTCTGAACTTAGTTCTGCGTCGCGGTGTTCAAGAGTGCGCCAGCTGCCAATTTTGTCGTGATACGCGAGTTGGGTCCGAAAATTTGGCATTCGAGCGTACGTGTCAATGGATTTTGCCAGCACCTGAACAAGTTTCTACAACTGTTGTACGAGAGAGAACGTCGAGACTAAGTCTGCTGAATAATGGCTATTATTTTCAAATCGTAACCAGATTTCTCCTGGGCTAAGAGCTTCGACCTAATTAGAAGATCGACAACTGCTTTTCTATGTCTTGCTCGGACTAAATTGATGGATTTTGTAGCACAGTTAATTAAGGGTACGAAGATGCAGTCCAGTCGTTTAAAACGAGAATACATTGTAGGTAAAATGAAACGGTTTTGTTCATCCCGGCTGAGTTCAGCTCCAGAGACCGCACTCCGAAACACTCGTGTAAAAATTCAAAACTTTAACTCAACGGAAGCAGCCAAAGGTAAGTGTTTGGATTGCAAAATGAGCCAACCAGACGTAATCTTCGCACAGGAATTACGTGCGAGTGCCGGTCTCATGAGGGATGAGAACGCCCTCGCATGACATACATCCAGCTTCGGAAGAGGACTCGTAAATGAGACTGGCAGTCCTAGAGCATTGTCTTTCAAATAACGTTGGTCTCGGCCTTTGACTGTCATGAACCCTACACAGTGTGATGACAAAGTGATACGAAAAAGTGCTTTCAAAAATGACAATTTCAACAGTATTATGGCAAGACGATATTTTGGTATATACATTGCTGATATCAGCGGTGATTTATTAACTTAACCTATTATCGAGACATAACGAATCCTTATTGTTCTCATTTATTCTACGCACGTACGCACATGTCCTCAATAATCTAAACAATGACATAACTTATACCAATATTTTTCCGGAGGCAAGTACATAGAGAAAAGTTTGCATGCAGTTTTTAGTCAACAAGATTGATGAATTAATTTATTCGTATTGAAGGGTTCATGGCAGACTGACATAAATTTTATACCCTGCGACCCAGAACAGAAATACTACAATATTTCAATTCACTGAATACAAAGTACACGGGTGCTAGAATGCTCGTGAAAATTCCCTCGACTTTCGCAAGGTTACAATTTCCGGACGCATGTTAAACTGGGCGGGACTTGCACACAACGGTACGAGAGGTTAGAATATGTTAAAAATGACCTCCTAGCTCGGTCCTACAGACAAAATATTTAGATAAAGCTCCAAAACTCTCACACCAGCGTAAAAATATCACACAAGCGCGACACTAAGGCAACACCAGCCAGAATCAGAGTAAAGGTTAAAGTTAGTCTAAGCCTTCGTTACCACAACAGAGGTGTCCTAAAAAGAAGAACACCAGCCAGAATGAGAGTAAAGGTTAAAGTTAGTTTAAGCCTTCGTTACCACAACAGAGTTGTCCTAAAAAAAGACGAATGGAAGCAGCATTTAGAATGGAGTGCAAGGAATTGGGAATCTATGTACAACATGAGTTCCCACCACATGATCTACCGCGCATAGAAACAGTAACGTAAGAAGGAAAATTATGAAACAAGATAAGAAGTCAAGAAGGAAGTAGTTGGTGCTGAAAAACAGGGTAGCAGTCAACCGAAATATGTCTGAAACTAAAGAAAAAACCTATTCTATTTCAACAAAAGAAAGGCCTACCAAACCTTGAGCTCGGGACCTCATATTCCCTCCTGGGGAGTGCCAGTTACCATAGAAACAATCGTTGTATCTCCCATACAGGAACAAATGTAACCGAAAATCGCTCTTGTTCACCCATAGCTTCACTGGCGCCAAACAAGCGATATTCTACTTCAGTAAATTCAAACTAATATCGCAGTAAATCAGGGTGTGTACATGAGACGTATATCACCATGGATATTCATTCCTTTCGAGCAATCTGCAGTCTGCATCCGCGCAAATCGCTCCGTAAGTGGCCATTAGAATTCAATTGCTCTCGGTAATATATGGCCGACATGGCAATAAGTTCTGGGAAAGTGAATGAGTTGCTAATACAAGTGTAACTATTGGAACGCTTCCTGGTTATGATGGAATTAGTTGTTATTTGGTTTTCAAGGTAAACAATCTAGATGCAAGCTTCAAATTCAATATTTCTTAATTTTGTAAGATCTAAAAACATTGATTACGAAATCATACGATAAAAAAATAAGTCGAATTCGATACAAAACTAAGGCTGCTCATGGGTAAGATTAGATTAGATTAAATGTAAGTTTAAGCCTCCCTAACCCCTAAAAAAGGCGTTCCAAAGAAGGGAATTTAAGGAGGAAGGCACCATTTGATATGGAGACAAGGGAGCGCGGAATCTACGCAGAAGGTGCATAGAAACAGTAAGATGAGAAAGAAGTTTATGAAACAAGGTAAAATTTGAAGAAGAAAGTAGTAGGTGCTGAAAAACAGGATAGCTGTAAACCGAAAAAAGTGGTCCTTAACATAACAAAAAAAATAGTATATAAACATAAAGAAGGCCTGCCTAACTCTCAGCTCGGGCCCTCACACCTTTTCCCCCTGGGAGTGCTAATTCCCATAGATACAATAGTTGTACCCCCGTGAGTGGCGCGCTGTTCATAGTAATCATTCAAGAGAAGTTTAGAACATAAATTCAAACTATATTTATAAGAGCAAAATATACTTCTTGTGTTCTGAAATACTAGAACCGGAAAAATTTTTAGGTTGCAAATAGATACCCAGTATTTGAATTTACTTATTTTTATTTCCATAACATTTCACTAGAATAACGTGATCATAATTGATTAAGAGTACGAGTGGTATTTTTTGGTATCTTTCAATCAATGCTGCAAATGTATCGCAACAAAATGGAGGAAATGAAAGATAACAGCTCACTTAAAATTATGTCCTAAGAGTATTTGATTCTCCCGTTTTCTACAGCGCGTGAGATTTTTAGGAATTGACTTATTCGTTTCACAAGTGCACTTCAGGATGCCTGCATGAGAAGAGAACGCGGGCATCGTAACTCATGAACTTTCTTCGGAACCGTCACGAAGATTCAAAGTTCATTCACATTATGTGGATTGAAATATTCAGCCATCCGTGCACTTAGTTTACGCTAGAATGAGAACAGAACGTAGCTCATGTACTCGCTTTGGAACTGAGATAACGACCCGAAAATTCATTCACATTAGGTGGAATTTTTATAACCAGCTTTGCGTACACTTAGTTATGTATGCAGTTAAACTCAAGACCTTGTGGGAGTTGTACAGGTTTTTTCTCGGCTATTTCAACCAACGAGTAACTCGACGGAGGACAAAGGTAAACGTACCCGGCATTAACGAAGTGCTCTGGATATGCCAGTAGCTATGCATACCAAAATGTATCAAGGTGAAAAAAAGCACACACAACAAAAGAAATGTTTAAGAGTTGGGAATTACTGTAGTGTAAGTTGTATGTGAAATATCTCTAGATCAGTAGTTGGATAAAAAGGCAGGCATGACAAGTAAAACTGTGAGGCAGGCTTGACATGCTGAACTGTGAGGCAAGCTTGACATGCTGAACTGTGAGGCAGGCTTGACATGCTGAACTGTGAGGCAGGCTTGACATGTTGAACTGTGAGGCAGGCTTGACATGTTGAACTGTGAGGCAGGCTTGACATGTTGAACTGTGAGGCAGGCTTGACATGTTGAACTGTGAGGCAGGCTTGACATGTTGAACTGTGAGGCAGGCTTGACATGTTGAACTGTGATGTAAGTTTGTCAAGTAGACGTGCGACCTGCTTTTGACACGAAGAACTGTGAGGTATGCTTGACTAGAAAACTTGAAGTAAACTAGACAAGCATGCCTTGTCCTCACAAGCGTTCCTACAGTGACATTGTCTTTGACAAGCGAAACTGACGCACAACTACACAAACTGCCATGTTGACCTGGCCGACAGAGAAGCTGATCTGCGTTCAGCTGTTTCTGAACGCTGTCGCCGCGTTCTGAAACAGTAACCAGGATACCGGCCGGATTTTAGAACACTTTACGTTGTCGTAAGCGATAGCGTAAGTTCTTCTAAGAGGACTCGGATACGCTACGTGGAGCATCAGATAGACTAATTGACCACCAAGAACTTACGGTGACAGCTGTACTGCCGAAATGCTTGAAGAGCGGGCGCCAGGTGCTTTAATAAGGACAGGTGAGCGATGTTTGAGCTGACGCGTCGTTTGTGACCGACGAGAAAATGACGAAAGTTCGTCGAGTCTCTACGGAGAAACTTTATGGTAGCGTTTAGAGAAAATTTGATGTTTGTAAACAACGCAATGTACAGTATAGTGCATATCATCGCTTTCCATCGTGATGGAAATTGGAATACATCACTGATCATCGTTTTCTATCGTGCCGGATATGAATTTTAAACGAGCAATAAAGGAGTGAGGGAAATGAATCTGTTTTCTCTGGTCTCCAAAGCCTCACACGAGATGACCAGCAGCTTTACGCGCAGGATTTCATTTGAAGAAAAGAAAAGGTCCTTTAAAAGTGAATTTTTTTAATTCTTGACACGTTTTTGTAAACAGGATCAACTTAGTAAAATTTTTCTCTTTTAAATTCAAAGTAAATAAATTTGTAGTTGATAAATATTCACTAATTCACGAAAGTTAACTGTACAAACATTGTACAGTAATAAAGCTTATGCATACGCTTAAGTAAAATTTAATAAGCCTTTCAAAAATAAAACTTTTTTCTGGCATACGCGAATTCGACAGTCGAGTAAGGTCAAACCGAAAACGTCAGCATGACAAAAACTAACGACGAATTACTTTCTAATCATTCTGAGTTTATTCGTTGAAAGTTTTCATCATAGTTTATACTCTAAAATCAAAATATTCCATTTGGTATCATTCTGTAGATTAGATTAGATTAGAAGTTTGTTCAACCCTCCCTAATCGCTACAAAATAGAGCGTATCAATGAAGGAAAGAGGGAGGCACCATTAAGTACGGATATTAGTGATTGCGGACTCCAAGCAGAAAAGGCATAGAAACAGTAAATTGAGAAAGAAGTTAATGAAACAAAATAAAAGTTGAATAAGAAAGTAGTAGGTGCTGAAAAACAGGACAGCAGTGAACCGAAAAAGGTGATCCTTAACACAACATAAACATTTTATTTCAACAAAAAGAAGGCCTACCTAACTCTCAGCTCGGGCCCTCACATTGTCCCCCTGGGAGCGCTAATTCCCATAGATACAATAGTTGTATCCCCCTGACGGGGGTTTCATTCTCTGCTAATTCTTTTAAAGTCAACAGCATAATTCAGACCCTAAGATCAAAATATACGCTTCATTCAACATTATTCTGTCATCATTTATTTAATGTTATTTGTATACACTACACAGTCCAACTTTACCGCCGCAACATCAATGATTTCAGCCGCCCACGTACGGCTTTTGCTCTTGTCAGCTACAGTCGCAGGTGCTCGGCGAAAAAATTTGACTAGTTAGGGTGAAAAGTTTTTTGAAGTATCATTCGGTAATGCCTAATTAAGCAGACGCCTGTGCTTATTTCGTGCGCACCTACGCACGTTGGCTCGAGTAGTAAAAAGACTCGAGTAGTAAAAAGACTCGAGTAGTAAAAAGACTCGAGTAGTAAAAAGACTCGAGTAGTAAAAAGACTCGAGTAGTAAAAAGACTCGAGTAGTAAAAAGACTCGAGTAGTAAAAAGACTCGAGTAGTAAAAAGACTCGAGTAGTAAAAAGACTCGAGTAGTAAAAAGACTCGAGTAGTAAAAAGACTCGAGTAGTAAAAAGACTACTACTACTCGAGAGTAGTAAAAAGACTCGAGTAGTAAAAAGACTCGAGTAGTAAAAAGACTACTACTACTCGAGAGTAGTAAAAAGACTCGAGTAGTAAAAAGACTCGAGTAGTAAAAAGACTACTACTACTCGAGAGTAGTAAAAAGACTCGAGTAGTAAAAAGACTCGAGTAGTAAAAAGACTCGAGTAGTAAAAAGACTACTACTACTCGAGAGTAGTAAAAAGACTCGAGTAGTAAAAAGACTCGAGTAGTAAAAAGACTCGAGTAGTAAAAAGACTCGAGTGGTAAAAAGACTACTACTACTCGAGAGTAGTAAAAAGACTCGAGTAGTAAAAAGACTCGAGTAGTAAAAAGACTCGAGTAGTAAAAAGACTCGAGTAGTAAAAAGACTCGAGTAGTAAAAAGACTCGAGTAGTAAAAAGACTCGAGTAGTAAAAAGACTCGAGTAGTAAAAAGACTCGAGTAGTAAAAAGACTCGAGTAGTAAAAAGACTCGAGTAGTAAAAAGACTCGAGTAGTAAAAAGACTCGAGTAGTAAAAAGACTCGAGTAGTAAAAAGACTCGAGTAGTAAAAAGACTCGAGTAGTAAAAAGACTCGAGTAGTAAAAAGACTCGAGTAGTAGGAAAACTCGAGTAGTAGGAAAACTCGAGTAGTAGGAAAACTCGAGTAGTAGGAAAACTCGAGTAGTAGGAAAACTCGAGTAGTAGGAAAACTCGAGTAGTAGGAAAACTCGAGTAGTAGGAAAACTCGAGTAGTAGGAAAACTCGAGTAGTAGGAAAACTCGAGTAGTAGGAAAACTCGAGTAGTAGGAAAACTCGAGTAGTAGGAAAACTCGAGTAGTAGGAAAACTCGAGCAGGAAAAACTCGAGCAGGAAAAACTCGAGCAGGAAAAACTCGAGCAGGAAAAACTCGAGCAGGAAAAACTCGAGCAGGAAAAACTCGAGCAGGAAAAACTCGAGCAGGAAAAACTCGAGCAGGAAAAACTCGAGCAGGAAAAACTCGAGTAGGAAAAAGGCGAGTAGGAAAAAGGCGAGTAGGAAAAAGGCGAGTAGGAAAAAGGCGAGTAGGAAAAAGGCGAGTAGGAAAAAGGCGAGTAGGAAAAACTCGAGTAGGAAAAACTCGAGTAGGAAAAACTCGAGTAGGAAAAACTCGAGTAGGAAAAACTCGAGTAGGAAAAACTCGAGTAGGAAAGAGGCGAGTAGGAAAGAGGCGAGTAGGAAAGAGGCGAGTAGGAAAGAGGCGAGTAGGAAAGAGGCGAGTAGGAAAGAGGCGAGTAGGAAAGAGGCGAGTAGGAAAGAGGCGAGTAGGAAAGAGGCGAGTAGGAAAGAGGCGAGTAGGAAAGAGGCGAGTAGGAAAGAGGCGAGTAGGAAAGAGGCGAGTAGGAAAGAGGCGAGTAGGAAAGAGGCGAGTAGGAAAGAGGCGAGTAGGAAAGAGGCGAGTAGGAAAGAGGCGAGTAGGAAAGAGGCGAGTAGGAAAGAGGCGAGTAGGAAAGAGGCGAGTAGGAAAGAGGCGAGTAGGAAAGAGGCGAGTAGGAAAGAGGCGAGTAGGAAAGAGGCGAGTAGGAAAGAGGCGAGTAGGAAAGAGGCGAGTAGGAAAGAGGCGAGTAGGAAAGAGGCGAGTAGGAAAGAGGCGAGTAGGAAAGAGGCGAGTAGGAAAGAGGCGAGTAGGAAAGAGGCGAGTAGGAAAGAGGCGAGTAGGAAAGAGGCGAGTAGGAAAGAGGCGAGTAGGAAAGAGGCGAGTAGGAAAGAGGCGAGTAGGAAAGAGGCGAGTAGGAAAGAGGCGAGTAGGAAAGAGGCGAGTAGGAAAGAGGCGAGTAGGAAAGAGGCGAGTAGGAAAGAGGCGAGTAGGAAAGAGGCGAGTAGGAAAGAGGCGAGTAGGAAAGAGGCGAGTAGGAAAGAGGCGAGTAGGAAAGAGGCGAGTAGGAAAGAGGCGAGTAGGAAAGAGGCGAGTAGGAAAGAGGCGAGTAGGAAAGAGGCGAGTAGGAAAGAGGCGAGTAGGAAAGAGGCGAGTAGGAAAGAGGCGAGTAGGAAAGAGGCGAGTAGGAAAGAGGCGAGTAGGAAAGAGGCGAGTAGGAAAGAGGCGAGTAGGAAAGAGGCGAGTAGGAAAGAGGCGAGTAGGAAAGAGGCGAGTAGGAAAGAGGCGAGTAGGAAAGAGGCGAGTAGGAAAGAGGCGAGTAGGAAAGAGGCGAGTAGGAAAGAGGCGAGTAGGAAAGAGGCGAGTAGGAAAGAGGCGAGTAGGAAAGAGGCGAGTAGGAAAGAGGCGAGTAGGAAAGAGGCGAGTAGGAAAGAGGCGAGTAGGAAAGAGGCGAGTAGGAAAGAGGCGAGTAGGAAAGAGGCGAGTAGGAAAGAGGCGAGTAGGAAAGAGGCGAGTAGGAAAGAGGCGAGTAGGAAAGAGGCGAGTAGGAAAGAGGCGAGTAGGAAAGAGGCGAGTAGGAAAGAGGCGAGTAGGAAAGAGGCGAGTAGGAAAGAGGCGAGTAGGAAAGAGGCGAGTAGGAAAGAGGCGAGTAGGAAAGAGGCGAGTAGGAAAGAGGCGAGTAGGAAAGAGGCGAGTAGGAAAGAGGCGAGTAGGAAAGAGGCGAGTAGGAAAGAGGCGAGTAGGAAAGAGGCGAGTAGGAAAGAGGCGAGTAGGAAAGAGGCGAGTAGGAAAGAGGCGAGTAGGAAAGAGGCGAGTAGGAAAGAGGCGAGTAGGAAAGAGGCGAGTAGGAAAGAGGCGAGTAGGAAAGAGGCGAGTAGGAAAGAGGCGAGTAGGAAAGAGGCGAGTAGGAAAGAGGCGAGTAGGAAAGAGGCGAGTAGGAAAGAGGCGAGTAGGAAAGAGGCGAGTAGGAAAGAGGCGAGTAGGAAAGAGGCGAGTAGGAAAGAGGCGAGTAGGAAAGAGGCGAGTAGGAAAGAGGCGAGTAGGAAAGAGGCGAGTAGGAAAGAGGCGAGTAGGAAAGAGGCGAGTAGGAAAGAGGCGAGTAGGAAAGAGGCGAGTAGGAAAGAGGCGAGTAGGAAAGAGGCGAGTAGGAAAGAGGCGAGTAGGAAAGAGGCGAGTAGGAAAGAGGCGAGTAGGAAAGAGGCGAGTAGGAAAGAGGCGAGTAGGAAAGAGGCGAGTAGGAAAGAGGCGAGTAGGAAAGAGGCGAGTAGGAAAGAGGCGAGTAGGAAAGAGGCGAGTAGGAAAGAGGCGAGTAGGAAAGAGGCGAGTAGGAAAGAGGCGAGTAGGAAAGAGGCGAGTAGGAAAGAGGCGAGTAGGAAAGAGGCGAGTAGGAAAGAGGCGAGTAGGAAAGAGGCGAGTAGGAAAGAGGCGAGTAGGAAAGAGGCGAGTAGGAAAGAGGCGAGTAGGAAAGAGGCGAGTAGGAAAGAGGCGAGTAGGAAAGAGGCGAGTAGGAAAGAGGCGAGTAGGAAAGAGGCGAGTAGGAAAGAGGCGAGTAGGAAAGAGGCGAGTAGGAAAGAGGCGAGTAGGAAAGAGGCGAGTAGGAAAGAGGCGAGTAGGAAAGAGGCGAGTAGGAAAGAGGCGAGTAGGAAAGAGGCGAGTAGGAAAGAGGCGAGTAGGAAAGAGGCGAGTAGGAAAGAGGCGAGTAGGAAAGAGGCGAGTAGGAAAGAGGCGAGTAGGAAAGAGGCGAGTAGGAAAGAGGCGAGTAGGAGAGGCGAGTAGGAAAGAGGCGAGTAGGAAAGAGGCGAGTAGGAAAGAGGCGAGTAGGAAAGAGGCGAGTAGGAAAGAGGCGAGTAGGAAAGAGGCGAGTAGGAAAGAGGCGAGTAGGAAAGAGGCGAGTAGGAAAGAGGCGAGTAGCAAAGAGGCGAGTAGCAAAGAGGCGAGTAGGAAAGAGGCGAGTAGGAAAGAGGCGAGTAGCAAAGAGGCCAGTAGCAAAGAGGCCAGTAGGAAAGAGGCGAGTAGCAAAGAGGCGAGTAGGAAAAAGGCGAGTAGGAAAAAGGCGAGTAGGAAAAAGGCGAGTAGGAAAAAGGCGAGTAGGAAAAAGGCGAGTAGGAAAAAGGCGAGTAGGAAAAACTCGAGTAGGAAAAAGTCGAGTAGGAAAAAGGCGAGTAGGAAAAAGGCGAGTAGGAAAAAGGCGAGTAGGAAAAAGGCGAGTAGTAAAAAGGCAAGTAGGAAAAAGGCGAGTAGGAAAAAGTCGAGTAGGAAAAAGGCGAGTAGGAAAAAGGCGAGTAGGAAAAAGGCGAGTAGGAAAAACGCGAGTAGGAAAAAACTCGAGTAAGAACAAAATTCGAGTTAGTGCGGTGAGTCGCGCGCTGGCAGTCACGTGACCGCGCGTGCGGCGCGTGCTGGGGAAAACGAAGAGCGTTGTGCTACACGCGGCGCGTGAACTGCTCACAATATTGTTGGTATTTAAACAAGAATAAAAATTTATCTTCATTTCAAAAGCATCGTAGCTTACAGGCAGCAAAGCTTAGATAGTCAAAGAATTATTCTCATTTGTTTAAAACAAGCTTGAATCGCATTCTGATTCAGCTATGGAGCTTATGATTTTGTGAATGAATTCTCCTTGATCAAATGATGTCTTTTAACTCATAATACTGATAATCTTGTACGTTTGGTCGCTTCCTTGCTTGTTTTCTAAAGTCCTTACTGCTACTGGGCAACAAAATGAGGTAAAATAAATTTCCTGCTGCAAGAACCAATGATAGAAAATTCAACTTCGTTTTGAAGTTGGAAAAAATTCAATTGTTAACCTATCGAGTTGGAAGGAACTTTCGGTCTTCTTAATAGAACTCATGACATTACTTCCTCTCGCTGTAATGTGGATACGCTCAGGTACAAATGTTAAATTAACGAAATATTCTTCTCGAGATTTCTACTACGAGGTTATTGTACGAAGAAATGTTTTTTCTGAATATGAATAATTGTTCCTTAAGTGTGATTGTATTTTTAATAAAATGTAGGTGAAAAGTTATTCATATCAACAACCTCATTCATACGGGTCAGGGGGTCTAGTAATGTACTGTAAATACTCGATATAATTTTTTTCACGTCTTCAGCACTGTTATCCGAAACTGTTGACTGTGTTTGGTGGTTTCGCCCGATACACAGGCTTCGCTAAATCACGAGTATAACTTTATTAAAATCAAGGGTATCTCTCGTATGGGTAAATTCGTTGGATGTCTATATCTGTACAATTAATATTAAGAAAATTTGCCAGGCAGATAAGCCTGTGTCACAGATGCGCCAATCGTGAACTTCCAGTAGTTCAAATATTCAGCGAGCGATGGTATTTTGCATGATCACCAATATACATGCTTTTATCACTAAACAATTAACTTGCATCTAGCTTCATTTCTGAGCATACTGATGTTGTATCTGTTCTCAGTTAGCTGGCTAATTGTTAATCGTTAATGCAAGACAACCTAACTATAAAAAATGCGATCTGAAGATCTGACTTCAGAAAACGAGGAATCTATGCACAAGATACGTTCGCACATAAGAAATACTGTGTTCATAGAAACAGCGAGTAAGGCACAGGAAGAGGAATAAAATACAAAGACCAGACAACACAGGTAAAACAGAAAATTGACAAATGAAAGAAGCAAAGTAGACAAGAAAGACAACAGTCCCGAAGGCCCCTTTTTAGCTGAGGTGCCGCACAACAACACGATAGCAAATTTCACTAAACTTAACCTACTGCCTATCCTATGACTCCTGAAGTACCTCGTGTTGAAAATTTACGAATGAAACAATATATATTTAGAACATTTTCATCTCCATTGGGCCAAGGTTTGGATTGACTTAGGTAGATCAAAGACGTGCCGGCAAAGAATACAACGAGATCGAGTTTCCTCACTTCACAAAACAATGGAGCTTCAGGATCGAAATTTCCAAGCAGAGACGCAACGCAAGCAAGACATCTCTCCGAGCTAATCGGCAGCGAAAATAAAAACGTGTAGCTGAGGTTTTCAAGAATTGAGGTTTAGTTTTTTTTCAAATGCTGCCACAACTTTAGAGAATTTAGGAATCTTCTGCCTTACACGTAATAGCAATCTAAACGAAAAATGAAGAAGTCTCAATAATTTGATGTCAGTGGGATGAAAAGCCTTTGACTGATTTAACTGTTCTTCAATGCGGTACGGTGAAATATAGTTTTCATCAAACCATGAATAAACTATGGAAATTACGGTAGCTTCAGGCTTTGTCCATTTTTGTATAGCAGATCACTCACAGAAACTGACGTTCCGCGGCTGCATTGTCATGAATTAACCAAGATTTTAACGTTAGTAGGTCATTTCAGAATGGCCATTTACGGTTAACCGAAAGTCGAATTTGGTTTCATTTGTCGTCGTCAGGTATATTGATATTATATGGAACAGAGATGACGTGAAGCTACTGGTAGATTAAGTCCAGTTGTGTAATACCGTAAAACTTTCAATATTCAAAGTGCAAATAATTTACAGCTTTTAAAAGTAAAAAACGTTGTCGTTGATTTTTATAAATTACTAAAATCTATATCAATTGCAAGTGTTTTAATAAGACAAAGGAAATAAATCTACGAAACCACACTTCCTGTATTTTTCTTCTACCAATTTCCAGTACAAGCAACTTTGACATCGCCGTTTTTTGACGAAACGCCGGACCCCGGAGGCACGCCTCTAATTCGGAGAAAGTTTTTCGTTGTTTTCCTCAGGAGAAATTTAAACTAAAACAATTTTTTTCTAGCGTAGTCAACGCTTGGGTTTGTCCAGCAGTAACTATGTTGGAAACTTGCAATAAATGTGTTCTGGTCATTACAATGTGCGTCAGGTGTTCTTCTCAGCACATGGGGAACGTTTTATTTACGTATCACTTGACACGCGGTATAAATATTTATTAAGGTAAATCATACTTAAAAAAAGGTTTCCAGGGAAAAAAGCAAACTGAACAAACATAGTGTTACGATTTAAATCGTTGATTCCTCCTATGAACCCCTAAATAGCTTTGTAAATGTTCTTCTTACGTTGATCAAGTTGCAGAATAAACTTCTATTAAGAATTAATCTCATCCTGATGAGGACGTATTTATACGGGGTATTTACATTAGCTTCTATGCCATTTATCTTAGTTATGAACTAACTAAATGTAATCTCTACATTTTAATTGTACCTGCTTGCTTTCGACTCGTACATGTTCCACCTTTCATTTAGATAAAAATGAATTTGCTTTCAAATGCGAAGGCTTCAAAGAATTTGGTACTTTTTCTCAAAAATTTGTTTACTAATGTAAAATGAACACTTTTAATTCTTCTCGGGATGAACTACCTAGTCGGAAATTAAAGGAAGATCGTTGCTGAACTCCGCTTTTGACGATGTACGAATTACTAAATATAAATCGTTTTGTTTTCTTAGATCTTAATTATAACTCTAATAGAATAACTCTTATAACTCGAATTATAAGAATGCCCCGCCTGAGTTAATCACCGAGTCTTACTAATATTTTCCCAAATAAAAATGGCATTTGGACCATTTTTGTATGCTGAACTTCAGTGTAAAGTTAAACTTTTATTCATTTTATCAGTCCAACGACGGAGTTGAAGCGACTACAAGGAATACGTATATGCACATTTACCTTGCTGAAATCAGAAAATTTTGCAACTATACCAACTGATGGCGGACGGGAACGGAGTAATCAAATGGATAAGCTGAGAACGATGAAGCCATTATTCGTAAGCGCCGACCTTCATTCTTTCGCGCTTTTCCACAATTTGGTCAATATTGAATTTAATGTTGTTAACGATTTCAATAACTTCGTTGCCGCATATTAGTAATACGGTATATTTAAAGACATATTACATGAATGACATTGTACTCGCAAATGCATAGTTTTCGAGATATTTAGGTTTGAAAATATAGGAACGTCGTTTATAAAATTGAACAAACGGACGCGTAAATAAGCTGAAATGCGGTATTGACAGAACGATAGCTGAGATTAGGTTGGGTAAAGCTAAATTATAAAAATAAAATAACTTATCTAAACCTAAAATAACTTATCTAAACCTAAAATAACTTATCTAAACCTAAAATAACAACTTAGCCATACCGACACCGATGTTCTTTTTTTTCCCGTCAAAATGACTGCTCATATTCCGTATCCGCCATACACCGGAAGAGCCATATCACTTTCTTCATTTGATTGAATAACAGAATGCGAAATAAACATTTTTAAACTAACACTATAGACATTATAGTAACGATTAATTCGCTCAAATAGGGTCACAGAACACCCTTTGCATGCACCTTCCAACGCAAGAGCCACATAGAAGTTGCCGGCAATGCTATTCTTACCTTCACCTTATTTATGCTATATCTCGAAAACTAAGCATTTGCTAACAAAATCTCATTCACGTAAAGCGTCTTAAAATGTTTCCAATTACCTAAATTTTATAATGAAAATATAAAAGTCGTTGACAACATTGGTAAATCTGAAGGATATGTCAGTTATCGATTTTGTAAATTTCGATGTCTTAGCATAGTTAATTAGATCGAAATAAACAAGTTTTCTTCTATGCACTTTCCGTCTCAAATGAGTATTATATTAGTTATAGCGGTAAAAGACTTACCGCAACTCCAGTGTTTGAAGCGGCAAGTTATTCAAGGAGCACGTCGGACAGCAACACTACAATGCGCACTCGCTTCCAGCGCGATCGTCATCAAAGACGAAACCAAACCTACCGCGATACCTCGGTAAATACTCATTTGACGAAAAAAGTGTATAGATGAAAAGTTGTTTATTTCGATGTTATTACCATGATTCAAGCAACAAAAATTCGAAAATCGATGAGTAGCTGTTTATTCGAGCGCATTCGTCATCACAGACGAAACTAAACTTACCGCTATAAATCGTAAAATACTCATTTGAGACGGAAAGTGCATGGTAGAAAACTTGTTTATTTTGTTTCAATTAATTAGGTTCAGGCCCCAAAAAGTGGAAAATCGACAACTGACATATCCTTCAGATTTACAACATTAAATTCAATATTGGGTAAATCTGAAGGATATGTCAGTTATCGATTTTCCACGTTTTGGTGCCTGAACCTAATCAAATGAATCAAAATAAACAAGTTTTCTTCTATGCACTTTCCGTCTCAAATGTGTATTTTACGATTTATAGCGGAAAGTTTAGTTTCGTCTGTGATGACGAATGCGCTCGAATAAACAGCTACTCATCGATTTTCAAATTTTTGTTGCTTGAATCGTGGTAATAACATAGCATAAACAACTTTTCTTCTATACACTTTTTTCGTCAAATAATTATTTAACGAGGTTTAGCGGTAGGTTTGGTTTCGTCTTTGATGACGATCGCGCTGAAAGCGAGTGCGCATTGCAGTGTTGCTGTCCGACGTGCTCCTTGAATTACTTGCCGCTTCAAATACTGGAGTTGCGGTAAGTCATTTACCGCTATAACTAATAAAATACTCATTTGAGACGAAAAGTGCATAGAAGAAAACTTGTTTATTTCGATCTAATTAACTATGCTAAGGCATCGAAATTTACAAAATCGACAACTGACATATCCTTCAGATTTACCCAATATTGACCTAAAATTTCGAACAAGCCTAAGGAGCTTTGCCGCGGAATATTTTTACAAAATTTCCGGTAAATCTGAAGGAGATGACAGTTGTCGATTTTCCACTTTTTGGTGCCTGAACCTAATTAATTGAATCGAAATGAACGAGTTTTCTTCTATGCACTTTTCGTCTCAAATGAGTATTTTACGATTTATAGCGGTAAGTTTAGTTTCGTCATTGATGACGAATGCGCTCGAATAAACAGCTATTCATCGATTTTCGAATTTTTGTTGCTTGAAACATGGTAATAACATCGAAATAAACAACTTTTCTTCTATACACTTTTTTCGTCAAATGAGTATTTAACGAGGTATAGCGGTAGGTTTGGTTTCGTCTTTCAAGGCAGAGCGCTGGAAGCGAGACGCCATTGCAGTATTGCCATACCACTCGATCAAAGAATTTCTTTCCGCTTCATAGACTGGAGTTGCGGTAAGTCATTTACCGCTATAACTAATAAAATACTCACTTGAGACGAAAAGTGCATAGAAGAAAACTTGTTTATTTTGGTGTCATTAACCATGTTTAGCCATTACAATTTGCAAAATCGACAACTGACAACTCCTTCAGATTTACCAAATTTCCTCAAGTCACGTTTTCGGTTTTCAGTTCATACAACGTGAATAGAAAAATGAAATAAAATTCAGTGGCTTTAGTTTTCGGCACAGGCATAAGCTGTAAACTCGCATTTTATTGCAATGAATTTGATTAAACCCTTCACTTACAGATGTTTAATCAAATCACTGAAACTCATACATTGACTTGTTTTAATTAGTTTTCAGAAATTCCTCTCTCGATAATATTTTAAACGGCATTCTAATGTATGTTGCACAAGTTCAATATTTACGATCTGTAATAGTGAAAATAATAATCAAGCTAAAAAACTACCACATACGAAAACTTCTAGCACATTTTAAATGCTTCTGAAATGTCAACACCCGCACACCAATCACAGTGAATCCAACCGCGTTCACAGGGACGCGGCGCACGACAGAACACAGCGCGCCCCACACCCCCAAGTCCAAAGTTACACTGATGCTCTGAAAGTCGGCACCCGGACGCCGGATCTCGACCGCCCTCAGTTATACCGTGACCGCCCTACCATGATCTCGACACGCGCTGCGTGGATCGAAAATTACTGGCAACGAGATGGGTTTAAACAATGCATCCTACACAGGAGGTATTTGTTTGGCAGTCGCTCGGCCGGATATAGGAGACTTTAAATTAGGCCGGAAGAATTGGAAACGAAACTTTGATAAAGAGAAAATACGCAGAAAATAACAAATAAGGTTTTCAATAATCTCTCAAATTATCTTTCACTTCTTTGTAAGTAATGGAGACTCATCTGGAATTAATAAGAGGAAAGATGTTAAGTTATTGCGGAAGTACGAGCGTAAATACCTAATGACTTGAAAATTCTCGGGTAATGTGCTATAACATTCCTGTCATTCCTCATTGAATTGGAATATAGCACTCAAGAAATTCGAGTAAGTTTACTAGTACTGCATGAAATTATCACACCAAAAAGCTATCATTTCATTGTGCCATGAACTCAATCTACTTAATATCATAAGTACAATTTTTAGTTGAAATTAGCATGATTTTATGCATCAACTAATTATAATCTAAATTTTATTCCACTTAATGTACAAATCATGATGATACAGGAATATTTTAACGGAACGATACCCTCCCTCAGCGTCTTCCAAGATTCCAGTGAATTACTATCAATTTGGTAACTTTTTCTCGCAGTCAGACTGTGCTCGAATGTGTCTTCTTTCAAGTCACTCGAGGTCTTAGGGTAGCTTTTTTAATGCCTAAATTGCGCTATTGATAGTTCAATGAATATATACACTCTCCAGCACCTCTTCTTCTCCCCGCTGGGTCGAGTGGTTCACTATTCCATACATACATATACCAGAGAGCCCTTTCTTTTCACACACTGATTCTAACCATGTGCAGTCCACGAGGTACGAACACCAAAACGCACTCGTCCCTCGATCACACACTGTCCCCAGTTTTGAGATATGGTCCAATGTTCACTCACTTGAGCAACCTCTCTCTCCATCTCCTGACTCTGTACTAGAGTGTCCTCTTTCCTCAGGCTTTGGACCCACTCTGCATGAATAACTTGGTGCCTTAGAATAATCGGAGGTTTGGTGGAAGAAAGCTGTCGCTTTCTTCCGGCGTGAAGTCGAGCGGAACCCTCGCCTGAAGAAAGCTACATGGGGCTAGAAAAGCTAGGCTGGAAGCATCCGGACATGAAATATGTCCCGGCTGGCACGTCCCTTCCAATGTTCCTTCTATTTTGTTACTGTAGGAATGACAAAACGAATGCTAAACTCAGAGTGAATCGCGATGATGTTTGAATGGTATACTCAATAGGAATTGGGATGAAGATGTTTGTGACCAAGACATGTGTGTGTCATGACAAAACGAATGTTAAGCTCAGTAGGAAAAGGGTTGAAGATGTTTGTGACCAAGTGTTGAACGACAGATTAGCTTTCCTCATAAGGATTAGACATGGTTGACCGCAAACATTTGGAGAAAAGATATCAAAAATCATTCAATTCTACGAATATATATACACAAGAAAATTTCGGAAATTTCAAATCTTCATGTGTAAATTTATGGCAAGAACATTTTTAAACTATCACGCAATACTCTTTAATGTCAAAGCACGAAAGGACGAGCTCTCAGAGTATTTGTGAAACGACACGTCCAAGTAAATCATAACAGACAATATTCCAGTTCATTACGCGTTGAAAGACGATGAAAATTACTAGTCTACAATTTACTAGTAGTCTACTAGTCAGCCGATAGTAATTTCTTCAAAGAGATCATCAGCTGAAACACCTCCACGTAAGCACAAACTTCAAAACTCAAAGGTGTAATTGGTGTGTGTTCAAGCGTGAGGATTGGAGGTAAGATTCCTGGTATTTAAAAACCTTGTGGAAGCAGTAGCTTTCCGTACCAGATTCGTAACTGTTTCTGGGGGTGACTTGACTTTGAACTCTCGATCCTGGTATTTACTGCGTGAAAAAAATACAGTAACCCTACTGACAATATTACAGTTCATTGTGCGTTACAAGACGATGAAAATTACTAGTGTACAATTTACTTCGTCTTTTAACACGTGATGAACTGGAACCATTTCGTGAGGCCTACAAACAATGATAATTATTCTACATCGCAAGTATACTTGAGTGCGAGTTGAAATCGTGGAGTTTTATCATCAGAATTTTAGTTTTTGCTTATAGCCTGAGGAAACTAGTATCATTTAAACATGCAAAATAAGTGTAATTTTACGAGTGCAACAAATGGATATCTTCCAGAACCTTGACCAACTTCCTTGAGTAAAAAAATTAGGGAACTAAGAGATCTGAAAAATAGGTCTACGAACATCAAATGGATACGCTGCTCACACAGAGAGCATGGAGCTCGTGTAATTACCTCTCTTAGGTATCGAGAGCTCAAAGTCTAGTCACCCCCAGAAACAGTTAATGAATCTGGTACGGGAAGCTACTGCTGCCACAAGGTTTTTCAAATGAAATAAATGTACGAGGAGTTCGCGAGACTCGAACTCAGGACTAGAAATTACTAGAAATAGCGTGGTTGTTAGCGTGCTGGCGCGGTAATTTCTAGTCCTGAGTTCGAGTCTCGAGGACTCCTCGTACATTTACCTCTCTTAGATTCTACACATTTTGTCTATTAGCGGAGAGCTGTAAATGAGTTGAGCAGAAACCTCGTAGTGCAGGGGCCCACCGGTGGTCACTGAAGGGATTTTCGCAATGCTGCTGACCGACCAGTAGTCACGAACTCAATTTTCATAAATTGAGTAATTGAATTAATTATTAGTTATTGGTAATTGAGTATTTTTTCATAAATTAAAAAAGTAATATTCATAATTGAGAAAACTAAAAGAGAGTACGGCCCATTTGATGTTCGTTACTTTCAAAATAGATCACTAAAATATGCTCTAATTTGAGTAGAATACCGAACTTCAGTTAACCTGCCGCAGGAAACGTGTTAAGTTCGTTGCTGAATGTTACACTTTTCCACTACAATATAGCAATACATCATTACTATTAGATGAGGATGTACATATTCCCCTACTTGCGAGACCATGATCTCCTATTTACTAGCAGGCTAAATTTGTTTTTTCTTAATTACGTCAGTGTAAATAATATATAATTATACGTGAACATCATGAACTATTTGGTAAAATGGGATTGTACTTACTCTTTGACGTGAAAAAACAATACTCTGTTACTGGGATCTTTTCATCTATAGACGTTGTTCTCATTTTCATTGGTTAAAATTAGAGCAATCACAATGTTGATACCAAGACACATAGACACAACAATTACCGGAAGGACAAGGGACCATACAGTATGGACTACAGAAAATAGGGAATATATGTACAAGTTGTGTTCTCACACAGGGAACCTAGCGCAAAGAAAGAGCTTGTTAAGAAGGAATGAGAAAATATGAGACATAGTGAAAGAGCCATGAAAACTGATAGAAGCCAAGTAGTAGGCAGATATCCCAAAGGCCCATCTGTTGCCGATATAACCTAACAGTTCCCCTACCGTTGGTTTTCAAACAACATTCTTTATAGCCTACAAGAACAAGTAAAGCTGAATCTCAGGAGAGTTTGTTTCAAGAAACGTCTTCAATTTTGAGACCTGTATTTTTTTTACTGAGACGGAACGAAGAATTTCAGCAAAACAGATAAAACATGCAGGGATCACACATCTTTATAAAATGCTTATACAATACAACAATCATTTTTATTCGAAGTATCTGTATTTTAATTTTCTGTGTATACTTAGCAGACTGAAAATCATTCTTACATCGGATGCCCTTATGAGACAGCTTAGCTTCAAGACTGTATTTTAACTATCTCGGTGAAAAACACCTTAAGGTTTAACTACGATTAATAATTCTGAAAGACACGTTCGTCCTGCTTAATTCTTTCTGGTATTTGTAGAAGGAAGGAGTCCACAAGCCATCGTGAATTTGCATGAGATAATAATAACCTGGGATAATAATAATAACCTATGATAATAATAACCTTTGATAATAATAATAATCTGGGATAATAATAATCGATAAACACGACAAATTAAGGTTTATTCAAATGAATCATGCGGGCCGTTGAGGACGATGTGCATACAATGCGTTAATTTATTGAAGTCTACGTAAACTCTTTAACGGAAATCAGCGTAGTCTACGGGGTTTAAATAATTAATTCAGAAACGGAAAAGAAGTAAATCATCGTTCCAGTAAACACTTTAACGGAAATTAGCGTAGTCTACAGGGTCTAGATACTTGATTTAGAAGAAGAAAAGTAGCAAATTATTGTTCCAGTGTAACACTAGATGGAGTCAGTGCTCCTTCAGAACCGTACTCACAGGAAACTATTTAATTACGAGCAGAAACACCACGCAATCATGACTATGACCAACCACTACTCATCGCTAGTAAAAATAATGATTGCTGTAAGGTCACCAGAACACAACTTGACTGCTTTTAAGTGTTGATTTCAATAATTTACTTCAGGGTGAAATTAGCAAAAGTTAATGTACAACTGCAAAGATGTGAAATATCTGTTACAAATTTAAATAGATGTAATAAATCATACAACACTCAGTTTCAGTGTATGTTAGAACAGTCCTATGTTAATAAAAAGAAAATCTTTTACGGATAGAGTTATGTTTTTACAATGCATTGTGAGAGGGGGAATTCTATTGTCTAGTCCACTTTCAGCAGTGTTAAGAAATTAATCCTGTCAATAAATGAGAGAATGGTCTGATAAACATGTTTAGCTCTATCAAAAAACTGATCCTAATGGTAAAAAACGAATAAGTAAAATAGAATACACATTACACAAATTACAGAAAAAATGGAAACAAGTTCGAAGGGAACACACCAACACACGCGTGGCTTGTGCGCCAACGCGGGTGCCAACATTTAACTTGGTGAAAACTGCTCACCACCCCAGCAAGTCTCATTTCAGAGACTCATAACTGAGGGATTGAATAGTGTCGAGCTAACGATCCCGTTGATATATTAAACACAGATATGCTAAAACCTAGCTTTCGCTCAGAGCTGATCGGTCTTTTTATGTTGTCTGGAATGAAAATCTCCCGAAATAAAAGCACAACTTTGCATTCAAGCCGTCAAATCGTTTTTCCATGATACAAAAAATCAAAATTTGAATACGTTCGCTGGATCAGCCTTGGAAACACAATTAGAGAAGTTGCACATAATATCCCCTTTGAGGCGCAGGAGCATTAGACGAAAGCTGTGAGTTACACCGTAAAATCATACTGCTAGTAGCAAGTCAGTAATCGAAAGTCGTTTCCACATTAGTAACGTAATCTCATCAAAGTCAAGAAGGTAAAGTTAAAAGTTACTATAGATTTTGGATGAAACACAGAGCACTGAATAGCATTCACGTGAGATTCACGTGTTAAGCTCAAATGGACGCAGCATCTCGGGCATAGCATAACCTATCAGTACAGGTAGGTTTAGAAAGATATCCCAGCTCAACTCCCAAATCTAGTCACATAGGTTTACACATATATTTGGGCTCAACCACGTAACCATGTCTTACTAAAACTAAGCTAGTAACTCATCAGCAACTGCACATGAAGGCTAGCAAAATGATGGCGTAGGGTGAAATGAAATTAATACCGATTGATGAACTGCATCGCCGAATTCATTCTCATATTCTTCCGAAAAGCATACTGCTACAGTGCACTTCAGAATTCATGTCACATATTAAAAATGCAACATCCGGCAAACCTAAGCTCAATTAAAAAGTTCAAGATCCTGACTACTCGTAATCAGCTGCAAATTTTAATGTCCAATGGAAGACAATTTGAGCCATGAAATGATTGTAAGGATCGTTTGTATCTCTGGTGAGAAATGGGTTGTCTGTTCACGTTTCCTCTGGTGGGTCTTTAGCTTGTTTAACGACCACGCTACAGTGGGGCAAATCAACTGAAGCCTAAATTCGATACCTGATATATTAGTTAGCGAGCCGTAACGTAACAGAAACAGTGAAAAATTTGTATAAAATACGGTCATGTGTATTTATCAAAGACGTATTGATTTCAATATGTTGTAGTGTTTGCTCATTTTGAGATGAACTGCTATACGTTCAGAGTCCAAGGAAAGAAATTAGTGGCAATTTGCTAGAATATTTCACAAGAAGGATTTTACAAGGATTTTAAAATCATCTTATATAGGAAAAAAGTCTTAATCAAAACCATGGGTTTTTCTTCAAGAAACGAGCCTCTTTTAAATTTATCGTGAACACCAAGTACGCAAAAACACAGCTCTACCGGCATTCGTTACATTATTTAAAGTATTAGCTTTGGTACGAAAAATGAGTCTCTAAGATGGCATTGGCTGTAAAGAAAGCGCTTTCTACGACCGGCGAAGTAACGTTTCTACATGATTCGCTTCGGCACTGAGAAGCTCAAGTCTCCTTAGAAAGTTGTATGAGGCCTTTTGGCCAGCATACAATGTGATTATGGTACCCAGAAGCAAAATATCTGAGAAGCGTTTCCTACTACCAGTAATATTATGCCTCTTTGAAAATGAATAACCTGTTCCATAGGTAGAAAATATCCACAGCATATTATAAAATGACGAAAAAATGTAATTTGTTAAGCAGCCGACGTCAAACCCAAAATGACGAAAGAGAAATAACTACACCTCGATGAAGACAGTAGAAGAAACACAATTCCCGCGAAACCTGACTCCAGGGCTACGACGACTTTCATCCAATGAACCTAACCGAAGTCAGAACTACCCAAACTGATACAACTCCATTACAGTGAACAACTAACGACACTTGCACACACATACGAAATATTAAATGAACGCCTTCAAAATCAATAAATTGAGAGGAGAGAGTCCACGTACTCAACAGTGAGATTACAAAACGGAGTTCACTGATAAAATGATAAAAGAAAAATGATAATAGCTGATGCCTAGCACGTTAAATGTTGGCTAAATGTTATGAGCAGGCCTGGCTAGTTTGCATTTCAGTATCGAGGCAACCACAAGAGTTAGAAAGCAAATATTTACAAGTTAACTGACGCAATTAGTATAGGAAGAAATACTCGAGAAAAGACAGTCAAGAATGTGATATATAAATACGTATTGCATTCATAATATATGGTCACCATATCATTAAGATCTAAAAATCTGAAGACAAATGAAACTAAAATCCTTTCTGTCATGAGTTCAGGCAGTGAGACAGTTTAACAAAGTGGATACAAATGTTGAAAGTTAAAGATAGAGATTCGGCGAATCGAAAACCTTCAAATCCGTTAAAGTTTGAAACCTTTTCAACTGCATTACTATTAACAACCAAGAGAACACGAAGAAATTGCAACGTAGAAAAGCAAAGAAACAAAAACAAATTTGCCAATTCAGGAAGTCTGAAAATCTTGAAGTATTCCTTTACATTCTAGTATACACGAATACCAAAAAAGTGAAGCAGAATCTGAGTGTCGTTAATCAGTGGGAGGTGTACGGTATTTTTCCAACCAAGCCGCAGAACATTATTTCTACACAATAAACACTACACTACAAAATAGAGCGCTGACATACAACACTTGCTCATTTCATCCGGCTTACGAACGGGCACTCGAACGTTTTCGATTACATAAAACTGAGAACCATTTATCTTTTTACAACTTGAAGAACAGTATAACTCAACACCAGTTTTACAGTGAGAATGAACGTTGCTTCACTTTTTACGCGGGAAATTTTAGGACCACTATGAAGTGGTAAAGAAAATAAAATTGTAACTCATTTCACTGAACATTCTTTTATTTAATATTTCTTCCAGCACGTTCACACTTTTTGGACGCTGTATAGACGTGATCGACGCTGGACAATTCGTTCGGCTTGCAAACATGCTTAATTAAGTAACATGCCCTGCCAGTTGTGATCTCTCTGAAAGAACATAGGGATCGACTGAACGTAAAGGATATCGTTGCACTTGAAACAAGCGTGTGTGATATGCACATTTGTTGAAGAGGGCATGTAAAACCTGGATTTAAAAACTATTGCATAAGACAACCTGCTTAACATGTTTGAGTACAAATTGTTTCGACGAACACAACGCTGAAAAACGACAATCGAAATTTGGTCTAAAAAAAAAGTGTTGCTTGGACGTCGAAGCAGCCCGGAAGACCCTCACCTAAGCGCAATGAAACAGCGCGTCGGACGCTATGAGGAAAAACGTACTAAGGCGTTGCTTATCGTCTGCCGGACGTGCAGGTGGTGTAGAACTCAGCCTTCTGGAGGATGTAGGTGTGGTATTCGGCCATACTCTCCTCCATTATGCGCAGCTCGTTCTCGTAGCTTTCTATGGATACTTCGTTCTTCGTTAGAATGCTTTGAAGATCTGAAAAACAGGAGGGGAAGTTCAAATCAACGTAAGCGAGGTTATAAGCCCTCTCAATCTTCTAGTTTATAAGAAAATAATTTCAAGAAGATTCAACTACACTACACATAATTCCTCAAAGAGGTATAGGAAAACGCATCTTGAAGAGTATTTTTCTAAGCTACTTGGATTATCAGCAATTGAACTCAACACGCAACATTACACACCACATGAAATCATGACATTTAGAATAAAAAGAAACGAGTTTGCCTAATTAGAAAAAAACAGGTCGTTCTAAACCTGTTACGAAGAAAATGAAAAAGACTAACCCTGCAGAAGCTCGAGCTGGTTGAATGTCTCAGACGCGAGCTTGTTGGCCCGTTGCTTGAGCGCATCAGCACGCATGCGCGCAGAAGCCGCCTTGCTTGATTTCTCCTCCAGCATTTGAATGATTCTTTGGTATCTCTGTGGGGCAAGAAGGATATCAAGTTCAGAATGAAATAGGAATAAATTGTGGCACCAGCAACGACACGTGGTTCATCATCGTGCAGCCACTCAAGGCAAGTTCCGTGCCTCCAGACGGTCACGCTCAGGCACCATAGTAGGAGCATCGGAAAAACAATAACAATCACACTCTGGTTTGGCCTTGAATTCTCCCAAGAAAGAGGGTTTTGTGCTTCAAATGAAAGATAGTAATTAACGTAGTTTCCAATGCAAGAAAACGACAAGGAAGCAGACACGAGGGCAGGCTACCTAACTGCCGCGGGAATACGATTTTTTTCGGAAATTTTATGTCGATTTGCAATATTCGCTTCAAAATAACATAATTACATTGATGTATACGCCGTAACGTTCATAATGCTGAATTATAAAAAGATCTCCTGTCATCGTTGTAAAATTTAAGCAATAAAGGAAGTAGAAGGACTACTGTATGAATTAAACACAGCTGTTGTATGATACGCTTACAAACATAAAAATAATACACTTGTACAAGAAATACAAACTGCTGCTCCGAGTGAATTAAATGAGCTTTCAAATGCACTCAATGGATACTCATCTCTAAGGTACGACACAAGGGTATGAGCTCAGATAATTGACGAGGATTTATTTTACGTAATAAAAAATATTCTGTCACGCCGAGGTCGTCAAACAACATAAATGGTAACCTCAATTTGGAGTTTAAATTTCAAAGAAAAAAAAGTTGAAAGGCTGGTTCGTAAAATTATGTGGGTTGGTTGAATTCTATGGGTCTGACCAATGGAAGTAAACTGAGCAGTATTGACGAAGACAAGATCCCATGCGCATAGAAACAAAAAATGAAAAAACAAGTTCATGAAATAAGATAAAAGTAGAAGAAACTAGTAGTAGATGCTGAAAAACAGGACAGCAGTGAACCGAAAAAATTGGTCCGTAACAAAACAAAAAACGCGTTCTATTTCAATAAAAAGAAGGCCTACCTGATTCTCAGCCCAGGACCTCACATTTTCCCCCTGGGAATGCTAATGCCCATAGATATACAATAGTTGTATCCCCCAGAGGGGTGATCCAGCAACAAACTGCTGAAAATAACATGTAGAACATACAGTATCTGCGCTCATCATCTACCGATCATTTAAAAATGTATTTCCACAATCTTTAACGTAACCATTAATAAATAATCACAATTTATGAGCAGGCTATTTAGTAGTCGAATATTTACTGCAGAATGACGCTATTTAGTTGAATTATAGATAAAAAATGAAAACTTCAAGTCTTCCTCAAAGCCCAGAATTTGAGATGCCTAAGGCAGCCATGAAATTTCTCCTCAGTTGAACATCCACTGAACATTACGAATACTTAATACAATATAACATATATGCTGTTAAGAGACTCAAATTGGAGCGTTGCTTGAGCAGGAACTTCGTGTTCCAACTAACACCGTAACTCACAGCACGATCAATCCGACCCTCTCGCAAGCACCTCAAACTTCTAAGTTATTGCAGCGGTGAAGCTCTAATTCTACTGTAGCTGAGAATTTTCCCGAGTGCTTTGTACCACCTAATGTACTGTAGCGGGACACCTTCCTTAGTTGTTGCTTTATACGTCATACCCACTGATCACTGGTTCACTATGTCACAGTGAATGTTCCCTCTCAGATCCCCATGCACTTAAACTTCACTTAAACATACATCACAACATCACTCACGTCTTCGAGTTGCCTGGCGTCGTGGGAAGCTTTCTGGGCCTTGGTGGTGGCCATTTCGACGGCGTTGCGAGTGTCCTCGAGATGGCGCTGGTTGATCTTGTATTTCTGCTGCACTCCAGTCAGGCGCTCGTCCAGCTGCTCCACCTCCGTGCGTGCCAGCGTCGCTCTGCGGGCAGCCGCGTCTGTCTCGTCCGCTATTTGTTGCAGGTCCACCTGGAGGAGGAGGAAGCGGTTACCACGTTGATTGCAATGGGTTAAACTAATTTTCAACATTACGAAAATGTAAAGTCGAAGTTTATAAGCAATTTTATAAATACCAAACATTAGCTAAGAACATTACATACAATTAATTTTGAAAGATTGTTGGAACTTTTCAAACGACCCATCGATGGGTCATTTCACAGGAAGAACTTACGCATAACCCATCGATGGGTCGTATCGTAATGTACAGGCGATCACAATGTTAGGAATGGATAAATCTGGATGGACTTTTGTGCAGAGCAACCAGATGGCAGAATGAGAAAAGAAGTGAGGGCACACAGGTGTGTCGGGCAACCAAACTACAGGAAGAGGTTGTCTGAACATAGGTGCACCGCAGCCAAATTGAAAAGTGACGGAGCGCGGCTGGAGCACACATAACCAATCGGTCAAATAAATGAATCGGTTCATACCGGTTGACGCTTGTAAACCCAATTAGGCAGTAGAGAGAGATGTGTGTTCGTGTTATCAAGCTGCGGAAAGAGAGTTTGCGATTACGCAACGGAGTTGAAGACTCATCTCAGGATAGGTGAACTTTTTGCATGCTTATTCAACCAAATTTGTCCAACCCTTATACCTACACATACAAACCAAAAGATACACACTGAACGATTTAATTTTAATTTCAATTTTCTACGTTTAGCATTTATTTTTCTAGTAGACTATTGGAGGTAAAGTGGAAGAAATTGTTGCCCGCTATTTGGGATAACTCATTTAGCAGATGTCAGAATGATGACACTCACCTCAGTAGCGCCACCCTCACCTCAGTAGCAGTAATGTCGTCAGTAGCGCCACTGATGGCAGTCTCAGCAGCGGCCTGCGCGTCCCGTGCGCTCTGGAGGGCGTCCGCTACGCGCAAGGCAACGTCGAGCGTCGCCTCTGCCTCTGCCCTTGCCGCGTCGGCGCGCTCTGTCGGCAGTGTTCACTAAAGTCAAACTTCCTGGATCATTGTAACGGTGTAGCCTCAAATCTACTGTAGCTGGGTATTTTGCAGTCACTGGGGCGGTGTTTTTATTAACTAATGTATTGTAAGGGGACACCTTCCTAAGTTATTGCAGCGGTGTAGCCTCACATCTATTGTAGCTGGGTATTTCCCAAAGTTAAAGTAGCAGTGTATTACCCACTGAATAGTAACGGGACACTTTCCTAAGTTATTGCAGCAGTGTACTCCCTAGTATGTATCTTGTAGCGTTGTACTACCTAATGTATTCCAGCGGGACACCTTCCTACGTTATTGTTTCCTACGTCATGCCCATTCATCGCAGATTCACTGTGTCATAGTGAATGATCCCTCTCATATCCCCATGCCCTTGATTGAATTTCCGGCGGGTTGAGTTCCCTTTTTGGACGAGATTTCCGTCTTGCATGGTTCAATAGATTATTGATGCCGACGTTCAACATTTCTGTATATGAGAACCCAGTTTCCATCTCAGTGAACAACTTTATGCTAAAATGATATTTGTAATTGCGGAAGATATGTTTGAAGAGCTCCTTTATTGGCTTTACATTCACTGAAGAGCTAAAAAGCGAAATGGAATGTAACCCGAAAAATTTTACCAACAAATTGTAAGGAACACTTACAAGGACTGAATTTTATCATGAATATGTCACCAAATACCAAGATTTATCTGGAGTACAAGTCAAAAGAAATAACAACGTGAAAAAATGAGCAAGATTTATGTACAATATGCTGTTTAACGTCAATTTCCTAAGTTAACTGAGCATTACCAATACATAAAGTTCATTGCTTCTAAGATATACTGCCATTTGGCTTCTTACTAACCATTTCAAGAAGTCGAAGTTAAGTCTGATCAAAGTAGAAAAAATTAAAAGTAAAAAAAACTTATAAAGCAAATTGTGATCGTCATCGGTATCGGAATACCTACATGAATTTAAAGAATTGTTTAAATAAACAAACAACTTTCTCTCCGTTCGCAAAACGGCGAGAGCCATGACAAAGAGCATGCAAAACGCCAAAAAGTTGCATTTGAACCCTCATAAAATTCTCAATTATGAAGACAAAGCCATATGAACTCCTTTTATCTTGTAACTGAAACTCTTAATTATGACGTTGCAGCACACAATACTGAGACTAAAATTCTCAATTTAAGGGGTGAAGCCCCCAATTTACAGGTTGAAACTGTCTATTTTAACACGGACCGATAGCTGTGAATTCAAGAGCGAAAAACTTCAATCTCGAGGTCGAGATCGGGAATATAAGGTTGACAGCCGCTCAATTATGAAACAGAAAATTAATTTAAGAGACGAAATCCTAATTCCCGAGGTTGAAATCATACCGTGAGTAAATGAGCTTAAATGCTCAATCGTGAGGATCGAGTTCAAAATTTAAGGGCTAAAACCTTCAATCTAGAAGCTGCGTTCGTCAATTTAGGGGCTAAGATTTTTAATCTCGAGGTGAAATCGTACACTTCAAACCCAATGCTCTCACCCTTGAGCCTGGTGGCGGCCTGCAGATCGTTCCTGGTGGCTGCAATGATGGTCTCGATGTTGGTGAGAGAGTCGATTGTGTTGGAGATCCTCGTGGCAAGCTCGGTGATCTGCTCTGGCTTCAACTTGATGTCCAAAAGCTGCGTCTGTAGAACGTCAACAAAAAATTTAGTACGCGCATATAAAAGGGAAGAACTTTCTCAGGCATCAATTTGACGTCCATTAAATACGTCTGCAAGTGCCAACATAAACTTGGTTCATGCATCCGAAGGGCTTGAACTATATGCATCTAAATGATCTAAACTACACCCATCGAAGTTTGCCTAAAGAATCCTCATGTTCCCTGCGGGTCAGTCTACTCAAGCACGCCTCAACACTGCCAATTATTGGAAGTATTTCAACGTAAATTTGCCTGATGAGAACCAGCTCTCATTTTACAATTTGCAAAGCTCTTGGCGAAGGACAAGAGACACTCATAGTCAATCTTGGGGCGAATAATGGCTCTGTAGAGTCGCATCCGGACAGTTGCCTTGGAACTTCAATCCATGAGAAATTGATTTGAGAGTGCAAATCGATTTGATAATGTTCAGATCTAGCGTACAGCGAGCCTTCAACTGGTTCAGGTGCAGTATCAAGTCACGTTGTGGGTCCCAAGAGATCCATAGGAATTTAAGCCGATCAGATACTATCAAGAGAAAGGGCGGTTCATAGTTGATCTCAGTTGAGAACTGCACAAACTGTGGCGAGATAAACCCATTTTTGTCATCTTGGCAACCGAAAACTTGAAAACATTCGGAGATGCCCAGCGCACAACTGCATTGATTCCCGCCTGTACCGTGTTTTAGGGTGTGTTGATCGTGGGGAAATAAACTGCTAGGACGTAATCCACAAATATCGACATAAGAAGCTCATCAGGAAGCGAGTTTGATAAAGAGTGGATCTTGATGGCAAAACGAGTTTCGCTGCAGGTACTGCTCTGTGAGACTCGTTTCTAGCGATCGTAATGATGACAACGTACCTCTGACGCACACCTGAAATGTTCGTGCAGACAGGAACCTCTCTATTAGCTTGAATGGATAGCCCTGAATGTTACAGTCCGCGAAGTTAAATCGAAAGCCTTTTCGAATAAAATATCAACCATTCATGTGCTGTTGACAGTACCTCGTCACACATAAGTGGTCGACAGTGGAGTTGTATTTTCGATAGCTACATTGCACATTGGATAGATGTTAATAACATTACAGATGGGCAACAAGACATTTATAAATGAATTTTTTCAAAGATCTTGCACATAAAATACTTTAAGGGGTGTAGTTCTTAAAATGTGCCGGTTTTCTGCAGGGTTTGGGAGACGGATGTACGATTGGGTTCTTCCGTCTTTTGTGACCGCTCGTTTGCGTTACGGGTCAGATTTAGAGCACCTGTCGAGAGTGGCAGCTCGTTACTATCTATATATCAATATGTTTATGTGCGGGTCATGCTCAGAACACCTATTGAGAATAACAGGTCATCATTATGTGCGTGGAGAAGCTGTGCACTTTCTAGACTGATGTTCCGATCAACCATACTTGCCATTCTCAAAACCTAACTACGGGAACATTTGACTCCGTGTTCGTATTTCTGTAACTTGTAACAGTGGAAAGGGTGTAAGTTGTAAGGTTCCGTGTTCAACTTTTATGGCTAGTAATATACAGAGTGTCCCACGAAAATAAAACCCAAAATCAAAATAATATAATTCCAAAACTACTTGCTGCATTTTTATTCCGTTTCGAGTAAATTCTCCATTGAATGCTTTTCAACAAATGCTATACGTTAAAATGAAGCATCTTCAAAACATTTACCCTGTAATTACTCCTGCGAAGGCTGTCAGAAACATAAATTTGCAATTTTAACAGGTAAACTTTCTTTCTTTTTGCATAAGGCGCTGTCGCACCTGCTCGGCGAGCTGACGTATCGCATCGGGAGGGATTTCAAAGTTGCAAAAACGCAAACTGGAATTTTAACGAGTAAACGTTGTTTCTTTCAGCCAATAAGCGCTGTCCCACCTGCTCGGCGAGCTGACGTATAGCGTCGGGCGTGGCGGCAGGACTGTCGAAATAGTCGGTGATGTTGCGGAGCAGTTCGCCCAGCGCCATCTTGTAGGCGTCCGTCTCGTTCCTGGAGAGCAGGCTGGCGTCATAGGCCATCTGGGCCAGATCAGAGGCCTCATCTGACTGTCTCTTCACCGCCGAGATTCCCCTGCACATAAAGATAAGCTTTAAATAAAGGTGGATACTATGTGAATCATGTTATTAACGATTAACTGATAAAAAGGTTTCATTAGTCTCAGAAGTTATTAATTTTTACACGCCAATGTGCTTCCACCTCCTGAATCGTGAACACATAAAAAATAAATTAAGTGGAGAAGATGAAAGGAGAAGCTCACAAAAAAGGACCACTAGCCTAAGACAGCTATAATCCAAGTCATAATCTTATAACCCAAAAATCCATGCCCAGATCACCTGAGAATATTGTCGGTGGAGGCCTCCTTGCCCTTGAGTGTGGTCTCGGCGTCGTTGGCGAACTTGAGTGTGAGGCGAGATATCTGGACGAGGCCTTCGTTGCAGGACAGCTCCCCGCACGTACCGCAGCCAGCACCTCCGCACAGGTCGTCGCAAGGGTCACCTCGCTTGTCGCAAACCTGGGTGTGAAGGACGCATTAACAAGTTGCTTGCGATACGGCCCATCGATGGGCCGTGCTCAAGTTCTTCCTGCTGTGAAACCATCCATTGATGGACCGTTGGAAAATGTTTAAAATTACAAACAACTTTTTGCTTCAAATTTGTGTTGAATATAGAACTTAAGTTTAACCCATCGCAGTCAACGTGCTAAATTCAAGCGCGTAAACAATTGATGATATGACAACATTTATTTTAGACGCAATTCAATATCTGAACTTAGGGAATATTCGAAATTCAGTGGCTATTAGAAGTTATTCAGTAGTTTGTAAAAGTCATTCAGGAGTTACATTTTTGGGATCATGACATGGTTTTTATGACATCGGAGCTATGGGATCTTCTATATAACCCCTATGGGATCTTCTTAGGATTTGGCCATGATAAATTTGATAGCTTATTTCCACAAGTGCAGTACATGAAGTCATCATCATTTTCTATATCACTACGAAATAACCTGATCAAAGATGAGGAGTCTTGTAGTTGAACCAGTCGGAAAAATCAATCCTGGACGAATACGTATAAAGCGTTTCGAACTGATAATCGCTAACACTTTCTGCTTTCAAAAACATAAGAAACCAAAAATGTCAATTCTGAAAACTAGCGATGATCTCGCTCGCATGCCGCATGATAAAGTTTAGGTCACCAAGACAGTCGCACTCTCTAGAATAACCACCACCTCAAGAACGCCAGTGGGAACAAAGCCTTTTCTCTACGGTTCTGCTCTCGTGACATCAATAATCTCCGATATAAGATTTGATGCGATTATAAAAAAGTTATACTTCCAGCGCCAGACTCTTAGTTGATAAGTTTCAACCAAGGTCGGATTTAAAACTTAAAAAATCAGAACAGTGCAATGAGATGTCGCAGCAAATGTGAATAAAATTGTGAATATCAACATTAAACCAGTTCTTGTATGACGCATTTCACAGACCATGTTTCCATACCAATGCATCCATACCAAAAACATCATGTTTCCACGTCTGACCTTTGTACGCTGAAAGCTAAGAGGCAATTTAAGTAAAAGCCTTTCAGGAAAACATTATGTAGTGTTGATTTACATGAAATGAGGAACTCCAATACCACTATGAAATTGCAGAGGCATGCGAATCACTTCGGTGAAAAGGATATCTTCTCACAATAAGAATGCAACTTTCACCGCCAGTTTCTCAATTTCCTATAAAATTTCACTAAACAAAGTTCTGCTGGCACGAGGACGGGCGTCATGTCATCAAGCCACACCGAGCTATGGATATCTCCAAGCTAGCTACAAAAAGACACGAACACAACCAAGTTTCGTTGGCACAACGATGCCATCAACTTTCATTTAAACAAGGACATCATATCCTCATTGAAACGGGATATCATCAACTTTCATTTAGACAGAGATGTCATCAATCTCCACTGAAACAGCAATGTCATCAACATTTAATGTAACAGAAAGTGATCAACCTTCACTGAAATATGGATGTCATCAACTTTCCCTGAGAAAGAGATGATACCAACCTCTATAAAGCATAAACGTGATCAAGTTCCTTTGAATTACAGATCTTATCATGTGTGGACTCACAAATGAGATCTCACCTTCTCATTGAGGTCAGGCATGGCAGCGTTCATATCATCAAGCCTCATGGAGAGCTGGTCGAGCATATCGTCGTTGGTCTGTCGGCTGTTCTGGAAGGAGTAGGCATTGTGGAGCAGCTTGATCTCCGTGCGCTTGCGGTTGCGCCTGGACTCCTGGAGAATGCTCTCCGTTGACAGCGCACGTTCTTCCGCCTTTTGTGACCGCTCGTTCGCGTTACGGGTCAGGTTCAGCGCACCTGTCGAGAGTGGAAGCTCATTGTAATCTATATATCAATACGCTTATGCACGGGTCATGTTCAATTCACCTGTTGAGAATAACAGCTCGGTATTATCTACAAATCAATACGCTTATATATGGGTCATGCTCAGCGCACCTGTCGAGAGTGACAACCCGTTATTATCAGTATACTATTAGGCCGGTATCTATACCGATGTACCTATCCCTATGAGTCATGCTTTAAATATTTTTAGGGGAAAAAACGCTCGCTTTTTTTAACTCAATGGATGAAATACATTCCCACTGTTGGCCAAATCTGCATGACACCAATAAACACATGATGATTAGATGTATTTCGTTGCGCCAAGTATTTTTTCCATTGTTAATACAAATCGCCACGCAGTTAACAGTTACTTAGCTTGGGACTAGTCGAAAGAGGTCAGGTTAGGTTAGGGTCAGTCAAAATACAGTTAGTTATGTTATATACGAGAATATCAACCGAAATATTTTCATGCAATACGGAGGTTTAGGTCGGGAGACAGTGAGATAAATTAAGTAGGTTACGAGAAGATAGTTTAATGTCGGTTAGGAGAGGATAGATCAAGATATTTTAGGAGAAGATAAGGTAAAATAGTTTAGGAAAGGTTCGTTCACGAAAGAATAGGTTAAGTTAAGAACGGTCAAGATAGGATTGATAAGGTTACTTAAATTAAGATACACAAGCAAAATTTTTCAAGGGGCTATCGAAATATTTCCATAGTAATAATACTAGCACCCCCCGTAAAAATTGATAGTTTTATCTTCAAGTTAGAGCTAAAAACCATTCGTGAAAATTATTGTACCCGCGCAGAGTAGTTGATAGTTACACTTGAGCTACGGGAAACCTACGGATTGTTATATTTGGGGTACGGAAATGTTTTCAAACAGTGACGGACGGACCGACCGGCAGAGATATTTATGAGGGTATAAATCATCACTCAATATATGCATCAGCGCCGGCAACTAAGACGGCGTCATTTTTAAGTCAGAACTACAATTATTAAATGAAAACTGTTACTAAATGATATGTTCAAATAAGTTCTTTCGATTTCTCCATTTTTCTTTTGGGAAAACTTTCGAACGAATTTTAACATATACTGTAAATTAAACGTGTTTCACAAAGAAAAATTTTCAATCATTATGTAGTTTTCAGGTGAGTACTTTACAGGGTATGACTGGGAACGAAGAAACTATCCAGGTAACTGGTAAATTGCGTATTATAATTATCACAAATATTATTTTATTAAAACATTGAAAAATTAGTGGTTTAATTATAACAGCCTCGTTCAATGAGATTGAACTTCTGATACAGTTACATATTTCATTCTTATATTAATCCATTTAATCCATTGGTATATTTATTTGTTTGTTTGTGTATGTCACTAAGATTCACAATAAAGAAATCTATTCGTTTGTATGAAGAATGACAACTGTTTTCTCTCAATGATTGAAGGAACACACATATTTTTAATTTGATCTTTACAACATTGCAAATAAATTAATATTAAATAATAGAACAATAAAATACTGTGTAGAACCATAAATCCTAATACAGAATAATGTATTGTAATACAGAACAATAAATTCTAATGCAGAGCGATAAATTTTTATGCAGAACAATAAATTCTTATCCAGAACACTAAATTCGTTCCCAGAACAATACATTTTTACCCAGAACGATAAATTCTTACCCAGAACAATGCATTTTTATCCATAACGATAAATTCTAATGCAGAACAATACATTCTTATGCAGAAGGAAACGCATGCGTACCCTCGACATTGGCTTCCTGCAGCTTCGTAGCCTTGGTTTTGAGGTCTCCTGCTTCGTCTCTGAGCAGCTCGGCTTGGTTGCGCAGCTTGAGCAGCGAATTTCTGGCGAAGTTGATGCGTTGCGTCGTGTTGTCCACGCCCGTCTCCAGCTCGCCCAGCTCCAGGCCGCGGTTCTCCAGCTCACCCCTAGGAATGAAAGGTCATTTGCATTATTATTGTTGTTATTATTATTAGATAACCCCTTGGAATGAATGGTCATTAGCATTTTTATTGTTATTCTTATGAGCTAACCCCTTGGAATGAAAGGTTATTAGCATCATTATTGTTATTATTAGCTAACAACTTTTCGAATAAAAGACCATTTATTGTTATCAGAATACTGAAATAATTGCATTACATAGTCATTTTAAGACTCCCTAGTCACAACAAAAGCGATCTCATATGAGCGAAAAGAGAGGTCCGTTTTATATGAAGTGTAGGATACGGGGAATTCACGCACAAGGGAAGTTCCCACACGTGCGACTTCCTCAACAAAACAAGTTAGAAAAGACGGAAAACAATATATTAAAAAAAAATACTATACAAAAAACATCATAGTTTATTTCAGCATAAAAAAAAATAAGAAGAGAAAAGGAAGATGGCGTGAAAATGGAAAAAAGAGTAGCGGGCACTAAAAATAGAAGTCACGAAGGCTTTTTTGTAGCTAAGATAACTTAACAGTATCTACCTTGTGGGCACCAGCCCCGCACCATATGATGGAAAAGTATAATTAAAAGTAAAAAGTAAAATTAATTCAACGCCAGCGAAACTGGGTTCAAATGTTCTTTGAGGGAGATGAATGAAACTCACGTGAAATTCTACCACACTAATAAGTTAATGAAAATGTACTAATGTTTGTGGGATAATTGACGACCATGAAAACGACAGTTTATTTTTTGTCCACTTCTACTCCGGTTCTGGTGCCCGTGCGTGACTCGTGTCTGGCGGCATGGGACTTGGGTAGCAACACGAGGCTAATTCCTTTGCCGCATTTTATTTCTTTATAAACAAAATAAAGGCTAACAAAAGAGTTTTCAATTTATGAACTTCAATTACACCGTCCAAGCTGTGCGAAATCCGACTATAAAGCAAAGTAGTAAACATTTTCAAGAAAACGCAACTAACGAATTTTGATAGGAAAATGAAGAGTACTATCATTCTCCTTATAAAGAGAATGATACTCAACTCAATCTAAATTTATGCTTCTCCGTCAAACATTTGAGATTGAAACATTTGAACTGCTTAAAATCAATATATTGTGGTTAATCGTAAAACATGAACGTTTCTTCAGCAAACATGGATACCTGTCCTCTGAACATGAACGGGTGTCCAGAGATCATGGATACTTGCCCCCTGAATATGGACTGGTGTCCAGAGATCCGAGACCAAAGAATTAGCGTATCATGCACAGATTCAGAGACGGCGATGGCGTAAAACGGACGCGCAGAGTTCGTGAAACGTTGTCCATGTGCACCAAAAATTGACATACGATGTAAATATTCAACAAAATGCTTAGACTACATTTCTAGATCACATTGGAAATTGTGTGTCCGTTGGAAAGTACATCAATCGAGCAATGTAAGGTTTAAGCTACGGTGGAGAGAAGAAGAACCCACGTGAACTCATCGCAAAGCAGGATAAATTAAGAAGCACATGAATACGGACTAAAATTTCCATCATGTCACTTGGCACAAATTTAACGAGCTCGTCAAAAAGCAAAAAACTTAAATGAGCTCGTCAATAAGCACGACAAACTCACATGAGCTTGTCAAAAAACAATAAAAACTCGCATAAGCTCTTTCATCAGCAAAAAATTCCCATGAGTTCATCAATAAACAAGAAAACTCACATGAGCTAGTCAGTAAGCAAAGAAAATTCCCATCAGCTCTTCAAAAAGCAAGAAATGCTACTATGAGCTATTCAACAAACAAAAAAAAAACATAAGTTTGTCAATACGCAAGAAAAACTCCCCTGAGTTTGACAATAAACAAGAAAAACTCACATGAGCTCTGCAATGAGCAGCTCGAGGGCGACGAGGTCCTGCGAGGTGGTGTTGGCGGTGAGGAGGATGTTGCGCACATCTTCGATCTTGTCTTCCATGGACTCGAACTCGTTGCTGTAGGCGCCCGTAGCGCCGCTGCGCCGGATCTGGCCGGCCGACTCGATCAGAGATGCCGTCCGATCTGCGAATTTGATCACGTCTCTATTCCAGTTTCGTTTCCCGCAAAAAAATCAACGGTTATAGCTGATTATAAGAGTAGAATGGACAGTCAGCAACTCGGTTCTGAATGGACACGAATCTCGACTAGAACGAATGTTCTAGGGCGTAATCATAGGACTCGCGATATGAGTCCAATGATTACGGACACCTTTCGAAAGAAGCTTCATTTGATTTCTTAAAGCTGCTAAGTCGAATTGAAGAATTTATTTTAAGCAAAGTGAATTTTCCAAAAATTCTTCGTTTCAAACTAAATACAATAACAAAATGGGAGTTTGAACAAAAAAAAAGTTATTAACACATTCACCATAAATGCTAAGAAATATTCTCATGTGGCTACCTCACACTTCTGACTCTCGGAGCAGACAATAATCCTTCACTTAAAATGATCAACACGAACTGATTTCTATGTCAAGGAAATATTATTTCACCGTAATCCCGCAGATAAAAATTGCCTCCAATGAATGAGCAGAATAGAACAGTAACGTTTGCGTCAGGACGGGTAGCCGCATGACGACCAAGACTGCCGCGTGGCTGCGCAAAACTGCTCTGCTTTATGCACTACATTTGTGTAGCAGGCGGTCAAGCGGAAAGTTTTGCGTAACCGCTGCACAGCACCAGCCCTATCAACCACGTACATGCTGCACTTGTTAACGGTGGCCTGCCCCAATCACGGTGGCAATTCTCAACAGAGATTTATTACTTTTTGGTTTGAATTCATCAATCGAATTGACGAAGCTTTCATTTTAAAACAAGTTTCCTGAATGCATTGGTATATGAGCAGTTCTTTTTTGAAAAGGTCTGTCGAAAAGAATAAGCCTCGGTAACTTCTACATCAGCGACATAGTTTTGTTACTATGACGAGTCTCTTGCATCAGAAGGCACTCTAAGGAGGTAAATCAATTTGGTGCGCAGAAACAAAGATGCCGGTAATGTTGAAGTGGCTCTTTGACCTAGTAAATTTTCTGTTTACTCTGATTCAATGATTTCAAAACCCACAACTAAAACCAGAAACGTGTACTCAGCGCTCACAGGAATGTGCAACTGTGGTAGATAATTATTCGAGTATTGAATTTTGAAGTGTAGTTCACAATGTACAGTTCATAGACACCAGCACAACGAAGTTAGCGTCTGCCGAGACCAGCTAGAAACATTTCATGGGATGTTTCAGTTTTCACGGGACTACATGCATCGTTTTTCGCATCGCTTCCCATAGTAGACTCGAAGAATCCATGGGAATAGGAAAAGAAATTTCAAAAAACATTTTATAACAGCTTGCCACCCATTCAGAGTATGAGAAGAGTCTGTGTCTTTCCACCACCGCTATCGAAAAAAGTTTCTTGCAACTTATAGATTTCTGATATTCCAAAAAACGCATCGAAAACGCATACGGATCATTAATCGCAGATTTTCTGCACGAAAGACTCCTACTTTGTTATCATTTATACTTTCATGGTGTAAGTTTTCTAATATGAAGGCTAAATTTGAATGTGTCACGCATAAAGCAGAAAGAAGTGTCAACGTTTCTCAGCTTCTTTGAGCCCACCTCCAATGCAGTCCAACATTTTCGCAGTATCATCGATAATCAAGCGTCCGTTTAGCCACCTTGCATGCATTTTGATACGAGCATATCGTCACCGAGGCAACGATGCATAGACGCCTTACCGTTGCTATAGACACTTTTTACGTAGATGAAAGGGGATAGAAATGATCAATGCCCCAAGAGTTAATTAAGAATGATTATGCATAGCGGGTGGCTATAAAAGATACAAATTATAGTTAAAACATTCAAGCAAACATGCATATCTTTGTGATTCAGTAAAGTCTCATAAATATGTTCACATACATTTGTATTAACTTAAATGTACATAATTATACATGTAATATGAAATTTTAGTATAAATACCCATAAATCGGCAAATTCATCAAAGCCTTCGAAGATTTTACATTTCCCATAATAGATGTAGAAGAAATGTATTCCATGGGAATTTATTTTTACACTCATATTTTTTTGCTCACCGTCTTTAACAAAGTAGATTTTTGATGCTCACAGTGTTTCACCTTCATATATACATTCAATGTCTATCATTGGTGCCACAGAAAAATCTGTAATTTGGTAACATTTCAATTTTTCTAATCCCCTTCACAGCTTCGTCACAACCATTCTGTTTTCTCACCAACAACCACAAAACTAGATGTTTTTAATTCATTAGATACGCTTCTCTGATATGATATTGTAGAAGGATCACTGCTAAAATCAAAGCTATATTTTAGCATCAAAGTACCTTTCAGCTCGTCGAGAATGAAGTCCCAGTTGTCGAAGCACTCCCCGCACGGCTGGCAGTAGGGGGCGTTGCCGCTGTAACCTCGGGCGCATCGGTCGCACTTGTCTCCCCCGATGCCTTCGTTGCACTCACATTTGCCGGTCTCGGGATGACACTGATAGCTGGATGAGCCTTCGCGGTTGCAGTTGCAAGCTGGAAATATAAATCGAAAACCTTCGAATCAGGACGTTTTCGGTACGTAAAAAAAAATAAAATCTTTTCTGGCATAGTATTCTCTAAACCAGCATATAGCTAAAAATCTCATAAGAGAAGTGAAATTTTTTAAAAACTCCGAAAACTTGAGTGTGCACGTCTAAAGCGACACTAATTCAGCTGTACCTAGAACAAACAAACTAGAAGAAGATAATGATAAATTTTCGAGTCGTAATTACAATGATGTACGTTTAGTACTTTTCTGTTTCATAGTTTAGCATCTTTAGTATCTTTAAAGGATTGGTTCGCACCAATCAAGTGCATTAGTATTATGTTCATCTTTAGTATCATCAAGTAGTCTATTATTTGCTTTCTCTAAATAAGAATAACTAAACAATACAGCGCAATTCATCCTATCCCAAATATCACCTGTCATCAAAGCGGCAAAGAGAAAGCAAATCCGTGATCAGAAGTAACTTCGATTAGGAATATTTGTATTCGAGGACAAATGGGAGAAAACGCAATGATTGTACTACGAAGAAATTATCTGGACTAATCCAGCTTACAATCCGAGATCATCATTTCCAGGAACTCAGAAATACCAACTTTGTTAAAGGCAAATGAAATGATTGCTTCATAAATTGCGGTACGAGCACAGCAACGAGGTAAATTATCCATCAATACTACGGTAATTTATCGAAAAGAAACGCTCACCTTTGTAAGGTTAAAAATAAATACTGTTAGGTTCTCAAGAAGTTGAGCTAAGTTCTTATAATTCAACCCATCCACTTACGAAGGCAAGTTTGTCGAGGGTCTCCAAAGAAGTATGTCTGGCACTGGTTGCAGCGACGGCCTCCGAAACCTTCTCTGCACTGGCACTGGCCGTCGAACTGGAGAAAAGGGGCAACATCATTAATATGGTGTTATTTTCATGAGTTTATTCCTATTATTTTCAGATAATTTGGTAAATAACTTCATCTTATAAATTATCCTCTATGTTACAAAAAGGAGGCGAATGCAATTCACGTACACGTTGTGAAACAAATGAATTAGGCTGGAAGACTAGAACGATAAATACAAGAAACAGAAAGAGGCAGTTGTGTCTTAGATGAGCAGTCACGTCACAGCTATGCCGAACTAAAGATCTGCGAAGGCGTAGATTACCGTCACAAAGAACTGAAATCGACCACTACTGAGAGCACCAAGTCAGTTTAGAAAATTAAGTTTAAGCCTCCCTAACAACAACGAAGGTGTTTTAAAGTGATTTGAGAGCACCATAACAAACAAAAGAAAGTCTTTATAATTTCCGAAGAAAATCGATCCCTACTGAGAGCACCAGGTTAGATTAGATAGCTTAGTTTAAGATTAACAACAACAACAAAGGTGTTTTAAAGAGAGGAGCTGAAAGCACCACAACAACGGAATACAGTACGTACAATTCACGAAGAGAACAAGCTCACCTCATTACACTGGTCGGACAAGGATCCCACAGGGTCGCAGTCGCACTTCTCGCATCCTTCACCGGACGCGATCTTCCAGTGGTTGGGTGCACATCGGCTGCACTCCTGTCCCATCACATTAGGGTGGCACGGGCACTGTCCTGTGATGTGGTCGCACTCCTCATCCCGACTACCCAGCAGATCACATCGGCATCCTATGAAGTGAGGAATCTTATCAGGTCACATCGGCACCCTATGAAGTGAGGAATCCTTCATGTGTTTCGTCTGATTGAGTGCAAAAGGGAAGCTAAAAGGCAGAGTTATTCTCTCAGAGCGATATGGATTTTACGTTGTCCAGCGAGATTTCTGCAGTCATAACTGCATTTTTAGGTCACTAAAGTTGTCCCAGTACTTAATACAGCCGCTAAGTACCCAAAATAAATGCTCAGCGTTCAATAAAACTGATCTTCAGTACTAATAAAAATACTTGACACTCAAAAATCTGCTTCATAATCAATAGAACTTCGCAGTACTCATAAGAGCTGCTCTGCACTCCCTAGAGTTACCTCAATATATTATAGAAATGCTCAGTACTCAACAGCACAGCTTAGTAGTTAAAAGAACTGCTCAGTACTAAAAAGAACTGCTCAGTACTCAAAAGAACTGCTCAGTACTCCAAAAGACCTGCTCAGCTCTCAAAAGAACTGCTCGGCTCTCACAAGAACTACTTCATCACTCACTAGTGCAGTTCCTGGCGAGAGCGTCGCCGTGGTAGCCTGGCTTGCAGCGGCCGCAGTTCTGCCCCGATGTGTCGAAGAGGCACGCCAGACACTCGCCGGTTTTGCGGTCGCAGTTACCGGGACGCGAGAGGTCAATATTGCCGTTACAGTCGCACGCGCGACACTGACCACCCACGAGGTCAGGATGGCCGTGGTAGTTGTCCGAACACTCGTTACAGCGAGGGCCTGAGCAGGTGTGAGCGTGTTTATACAAATGAAAAAAGCTTTTACCAAGTTGTTTAACCAACAAAACTTTGACCCTACAAAAACATCGCGCATTTAAAAATAATACACCAATAAAAACATTGGGAAAAGAATGAAATAGAACCGATAGACAATTTCAAAAAACAAAAAAATTGAACCACTGTATTCATTTCTCTATGTGAAGCCATTTCAAAACCACTCGTTGTAAAGAAAGTTGAGCATTGGAAAAATACTTTGCTCCAATCAAGAAAAATCAGCCATTGCGTTGAAGGTATGAGACTGAAAAAGACTATTCTCAGTACTGTATGTATAAGAGTGTCGTGATGTAGGAAAACTTTCAAAAGGAAGTTTATTGAAGCTACTAGGATGAGAATCACACAGAGGGTCTCAGATGGTTGCACTCCACACGAGGTTAAAGCTAAATAAAATCGTCTTGTACTCGTGAAATCGAGCTTCATGTGTGTTATTCATGATTATCGTTTGAGCTCAAGTCCATTTTTCTAAAACGAGATTACGCCCAACTCACTCCTCATGTATCCTTGACTTTCATATGTATTCCTCACTCCTCCCAAGCTCTCCCTCTCCCCCAAGTAGTTCCACTCCCCTACTATCCCCACATTAATCCAAGTGTCCCACTTCCTCAAGTAATTCTATTCATAAAGCATCTTTACTCGCATAAATACCCCCACTCCTCCAAGCATCTCCATTCACTCAAGTACTCCTATTCCTCCCAGTACCCTCACTCACATAAGTACCTCCATTCCCCCAAGTACTCCACCCAAGTACCCTGACTCACCCAAGTACCCCGGTTCACACTCGCACACCACGTCCTTGGTGAAGGGGTCGAGGTAGCAGCGGGAGGCGAAGGAGTGGCCAGAGCCGACCACGCCGGGGCACGGGCACAGCCGGCACGGAATGCCCACTGCCAGCCTCGGGTCTCCGTAGTAGCCTTCGGAGCACCTGGTTTAATTAGATAAATTAGTTTAAGCCCCAAGAAAAAAGGAGTTCCACAAAAGGAAAGGAGGCTGCTGTACTCTGGGTATTGCACTAACGCGCTCACACCAGCTTGTTCGAAGCACTACACCATACCGCACCTGATACACACCACCACAACTGCTACACACCACCACAACTACTACACACCACCACAACTACTACACACCACCACAACTACTACACACCACCTCAACTGCTACACACCACCACAACTGATACACACCACCACAACTACTACACACCACCTCAACTGCTACACACCACCACAACTGATACACACCACCACAACTGATACACACCACCACAACTGATACACATCAATTGACAACCACTAACACAACTCACACAGCACAGTTCGGCCCGTCCGTGTTGCTGGCGCAGTTGATGCAGGCACCGGTGACAGGATCACAGCTGTCGGCGTGCCCGTTACACTCGCAGCGTTCGCAATTGGGGAAGTTCCAGTAGCCAGGCTGGCATTCGTTGCACTGCCGTCCGTACGTGTTAGGCCGGCACTTGCATTTTCCTGACGTGAAAGCGGGATATTTTCAGTAAGTGAGGGTAATGTAGAAGGTACGTCATCATGAGAGTACTAATATTATCAAATTTCAGAGTGAGAGCAATACAGAACGTTTCTCGGGGCGAGGATAAAATAGAACGTGTTTTGGACTGAGGGTATTATCAAACGTACATTTCTTAGAGCATTGAAATGGTTTCAAAAGTGAGGGTTGGGTATGATAAGAAACAATGGAAGTTCAACTATGGTGGATAAGTCAATTTAAAAATGAGAGCAGTTAATTCATCAGCAAGGAAAGGCGTGGCTAGAAAAAGAGGGGATCTAACGCGCAATAGCAAAAACTAATGCTAAAGCTAGGGGGGATTATTTGTGGTGAAGGGAAGATCGATTCAATTACAAAGCGAGAGATGCCAATCTCGAGCATTAAATTTACCGCCGTAATACTGGAGGGAGTTCTACATTAAAAAACGTGGATCAAAATTCAACAGTTCAGTTTCCCCTACTCATCGCAAAAAATTTAACCCATTCGCCGCGATAAAAGAAACATATAAAAGAACAGTGAAATAGGTTGACTCTTCCACAAATAATAGTAATAAACTAAACCGCAAAAGATTAAGAGGTGTTAAAAATGAACAGTCTAAGGAAGAAGAGCTCTCGGTTGAAAAAGAGGCAATAGGAGTGTAAAAATGACTAACCGCAAAGATATTTTATTTCGAAACGTCCAGCCTTTATAGTGAAAAAACATGTAGTGAAGCTAACTATGAGTGATGAGACTGGTTTAGCATATAATGTTGACGGATCATTATAAACTACAATAAAATTTCTTTTAACAACGCTTCAAAAAACGTGCAGAAACTGCGTCACAGTCCGAGAGATAACACATCCATCATCTTCATCATTCTCAACAACTTCATAACCCTTGTCTCATTCGTCACCCTCATCACACGTATCGCCTTTATCACCTGTATTGCGAAAATTACATTCTTCAAACTCCTCACCAGTCAAATGTTCATTCTCAGCACGATAATCACGATTTGTTCTTCATTACCCTGGTCCCCGTTAATAATAATTTCAATCGAGCTGTAAATGTCGACCACAACAATTCTGCAATACACTATTTTTGCTGACAATTCGAATGTTAGACTCTACAGAGACCAGTTAGCGCAGCGGTTGTCGCTAAAACTATAGATCACTTTCTGATACAAAAAAACTCTCATCTCTTCAATTTATCATGAAACAGCCACACGTTTTCAATGAACTACGCCAAAAACATCACACATCAGAAGAAAATTTATCATCAAACAGCCACACTTTTTCCAGCAACTATACAATTGAAGATGGACAAGTATAAAAGCTACGCGCTTTCCTTGCTGGCCACAACAAAGAAAGGAGGGCAAGCGTGACCAAGGAGGGCATCATCGTGACCTCAGCCAAGAAACTGAAACGAAATTGAAGGACCGAAACCAGATGAAATAACTCACCTTCCGAGGCGCTGCAGAAATTATCAAGGGACCCGACAGGGTTACACTCGCATGGAGTGCAGCCCTGGGGACTGAGGCCGTAAGTGCCAGGCTGGCATCTGTCGCAGCGGCGGCCAGCAACGTTGCGCTTGCAGTTGCACTGCCCTCCGAGCTGGCTGCAGATGGTGCTCTCCGCCCCTGTCTTGTCGCACTCGCACGCTGGGGAATGAAAATAAAAATTTTCATATTGGAAAGACATGGTTTACTTGCATTTACGAAGCATAGCTCTAACTTCGTGGTAACAGTAAATGAGCGTGCATGATGTGGTGGTCATTGAGCAACACTTGGTGAGGCTGTGAGGTGTACATGTGAAAGGCTCACACAGTGTCAGAAAGAAGTTTACACTGACGGCAGCGAATAAGGCACCGAAATCGTATTAGATTGTTGAGAAAGTTGTGAGCGATTATGAGCTAACAGTTTTAAATGTCTTTTAATAATCTTATAATCTGTCCAGTTTGAGATCTGATGAAGTTTTAGAATTTATCAGGGTTACCGGGAAGTTACGTCTTCTTTTCTATTCTTTAACCAAACTTTGAAACACAAGACTAAGTCCAAAGAGCTATTTTAAAGGTCAGTAATCAGACATTCAGTTAAAGTTTACATTTAATTGAATCTACTCCAGTTAATATTCTAAAACCTTTCACGTAGAAGGTTGCGTAGAAGGTGCAGCAAACAGCACTCACCAAAAGCCTGTCCATAAACATAGAAGCCGATGCTGTCGAGGTGATCTTTCTCGCAGAGCTCAGGCACAGTCTCCAGGTTGCCGGTATAGAAGCCGTCGCGGCAGCGGTAGTACTCAAACTCCTGACGCAGGTTGTCATTCTCCAGCGAACCTGAGTAGAACGGCAGGTTCTCGGTCCTCGGGATCAGCATGATCTGTGAAAATGATCAAAATATACACTCCACTTAGGACACATACTTCGTTTTGAGATAAAGATTAACGATGAAACAGAAATATTTCGGTGGCAACTATAGAGAACAATAAAAGAAATATTTGGGCATGAATGATGTGTTGGAACATAACGGATGTGCTTTCTTCGTTGGAGATATGTATTTAACCAATGATGCACAATCGTTCGGTTGTACAGGGGACCTTCCTCGCCGAAAGTAAATACATATGGTTGACGCTGGAAAGACAAGAAGTATCGTACAATGCCCCAATAATTTATTGGTTCATTCCGATGGATGAATTGTCTTGAGATATGCCAGTTAAGAACTACACTAACTTTAAATATTTTTCTGGATAATTAAAAAATAAATCATTTTGCTTTTAAAATAATTACATGTTACGCCTAGTTCCAACAAACGTATTAAATCTTTCGTGCTAAAGTTTTTAAGAAGGTTTGCATAGTTCTCAAGAAAATTTGAGAACGATCGTGATTAAATTTCAAAGACAGATGACACTCATGTGAAAACACATAGCGATAGTCACCATTGAACGGTAGAGTACGTTTAGGAATGGATGAAGAAAACACGCCACAAAAATTAAGGGAGAAGTATAGCGATAGTCACCATTGAACGGTTGAGAACATTTAAAAATGAACGAAGAAAAAAAAACAGAGAAATAAAGGGCAAAGTAGCTCAAGTAGCTCACGGAATCGATGAGGATGGACGCTGAGGGCAGATCTTGCTGAGCGTTGGTGCGGCGGAACTCAACCCGGACCTTGTAGCGCTTGCCGGCTTCCAGACACAGCGGCGGGAACAGCGTCTCGTGCTGCTGGTCTGAGGACACGAGTCAGTGAAGCCCTTCTGCGTACTTGTGCATTTACGGCCCGTAATTTTACAAGGTTTAGTTCCTTTTTGAATGTTTTGAATAGAACAGAGATCAAATGTCAGTCGAGACCGTCTTCTCACTAGACAATAAAAAATATGGGGCTTGATTTAATTTACTGGGCAAGCAAACATATGGGGCTTAATTTAGTTCACTAGTTAAGCAAATATATGGGGCTGAAGTGGAAGAAGGAAATCTTAAGTCAGTCGAACCCCTTCTTGCACTAGAAAGGTGAGGCTCTATTATATGGTATTGCTTCAAATAGAACAGAGGAAGACAAACGTCAACCTCTTTATGCCGGGTAGATAATCTCTTTATGCTGGGTAGATAATCTCTTTATGCTGGGTAGATAATCTCTTTATGCTGGGTAGATAATCTCTTTATGTTGGGTTAATTCTAACCGAAATGTTAAATAGAAGGATGAGGCCAGATTTCGATCAACGCTTTCTTGACACCAGCACAGGATAGGGGGAAAAATTGAGGCCCCCCGAGAAATATTTTCAATTAAATAAAATGGTTTCTTTATGTCAGTAAAATCAACTCAATGCCATATAAGAAGGAATATTTCAGATGCTTCTGCATTTACTGTCACCAAGACACAACTATCTGATCAGTAACTGAAAAATATTTTCCATTGAAAGAAATTACTCCGCTACGCGAGCACATTCGATTCAATTCAACACATGAAGGAATATTTCAGATGCCTCAGCACTTACTGTCCCTAAGTGAGACGACCATCTGGTCGTTAACGGGCCGCACATTACGGCATGGACCCGTTGGGTCAACGGGCTCGAATCTCTCCACGGTGACTTGCACGTTGTCCCACTGGTTGCGGAACTGGAAACGAGGAAGGCAGAAGAAAGAATATCATTTTGATGAACAGGAGTTTTAGTCGTTCAGAGTTTGAATTTCAATTCTTGTGTTGATTAGCTTTTCGTGGCAGGCACAATTGAGACGAAGAAGTTAATGAGGTTACCCGCTATCCTACGATTAAACCTGAATATCAAATTTCCACCTGGGTTACAACCATCACACTTGATCTAGGGAATTGACCATGATATTCTATTCAATCAACATATCAGATATACACACCCAAAGCAGAGGAAAGTGAAACTTTTTCTCGTGTTCGTACTTGGGTACGATGCATAAATATGAACAAACATAATTTTCGTACCTGCGGCTCGTACTTTAGTACGAGGTCGTACTCCATGCTGGTTTCAATGTTGTCGATGTCGAACTCAAGCCTGGAGCCCTCGACGACCCTCATGAAGCCGAGGCCAGTCCAGGAGCCTCTGGCGCCGTCCTTGCGGTGCTCCCTCATCACCACTTGGCAACTCTGGTTACAATTTCAGAAGAAATCAGTCACTCCACCCGAATAGTTTTCGATCCGTCTTTCGTCTTTCGGGCGCAAAAAATTTACCCTACCGGATAATTTTCTTTAGGTTCGACAATATTTCCAGGGTGCCAGCAATTTTTTGTCTCGAGTGTTGCGTTTTTGAGTGTTTTTTGTCGGTGAGCCTTGAATAATTATTTTTAGGTAATACAAGGAATAGTTTTTATTTATAAGAGTATGGCACGGTCGTAATATTTTGGCTCAATTTTTACCTGGCAAAGGTAATATTGAATTCACACGATCTTCCAGATCTGTAGCACTCTGAGGTATACCTTTTCCTACTAAGAATAGTTTTTACAAATTCCTTACCTACTGTATTGATTTAACATCATATTGAGAAAACATATCTTTGGGTGCATTTGGAGTATAAAGGTAAAGCGCAAATGATCCTTGAATTAACGAATATTTAATACAAGCACAGCGTTCAGATTTATTTTTAGCAAATAGTAAGTATTTAAATAGACGCCCAGTTGGTATTATTAAGGGTTTGGTGAGAGGATTAGATTAGACCAACAACAAGCACCTCCAGTGGTATTTAATATGTTAGTAAAATTAAATATTCTGCAGAACGAAGCAAAACAAAATAGAAACGAAACATTTCCCGAAGAACTTAGAATACAAAGTTTTCAAAATAACAGAAACAGTAACAAAAATAGAACCAGGAGAAGCAGCATAAAAAAGAAACATTAGTTCCCGTCACGGAAACCCAAAACGACCCAGCTAGGACGAGAAGCTGAACCCGGTAAATACGGAGCGAATATTTCAATTAATCGTGAATATGGATAGATTACAACGCTAAAAAATCGTTTGAAATATGAAGCAACTCGAAACGCTGAAAATAACTCAAATGGAAGTCGTGTGAAACAACAGCAGAAATTTAGATCGGATTCCCCTAGTCCATCGCTAACTGAACTTGATTTTTTGAGTCAACATTTGTTAATTGCGCTAACAAAATATGAAGACTGACTTGACACGAAATACTGGGGTACGCACCACAATTTGAAACTATATCTGACTGAAGAAACAAGAAGATTTCCTTCCAACTCGCATGGCGAGCGCAAAATGAGCTATCATTCGAGGTAAAAACAATAATTAAACTCCGGAGGAGTCACAAAAAAATGGGGAAACAGATCATTTGAAAAACGCATTGAACAATCCTGAAGCTTGAGTTAATGTGATATTCTTTTAAAATTATATTCCAGATTCGTTCAGGTGGATGTATTTCACTTGTTTGGTATTTTGGTTGAACTACTTATAATTTATCCGCCTCTTAATTTGTAGATGATGTGTTTCGCGGCCCCTAGTCTGAAAAATTATTGTGCGCATTCTCGTCATGTATGAGAAATATAACATCGAAGAATCTATTAAAAGTTCCTTTCAATAGAATCTCTGACGATATTATATTTCTTAAGGTTCTGACGGATTGCGCCTCCAGCGATATTAAGGTTAGTTTTTTCAGAAGTATAAAAGGTACTTTTCAGGTAACTGAGCGAAATTTTTTGAAGAAATCTGAAGAATACTTCTTTCAGAAATCTAAAGGGAAATTTCTTCAAAAATTTGAAAGACGATTTTTTCATGGATTCTAGGACAGTTTCAAGTTCAGAACATGAAGAAATTTCGTTAAACTTCTGAAAGAAAATCCACCAAATTCACGGTTAATTCGCAAATTTCAGTCCAAACTCCAGTTTTGCCGCACCATCTTTAGTTAGCCTTCAAAGATTATTATTAGTTCCAGCCTGTGTTAATAGGTAAAAACGATAAACGTTGAACACCCGTAGGATAGGTGGCCGGACGTACTTTACCAGACGTGGTCCTGTAGCCGAATAGACTCGCCTCGTTGCAGTACAGCTAGAAAGTATCACATTGTCAGCCGAGTAACGGGAAATCCGCATTATTCCAATAATATTCATTAGTTTAAGACTGCCTAGCAACAATAAGGGTGATCTCAGGAGAGCGAAAAGAAGCGGCCATTTCGTAAGAACTGCAGAAAACGGAAATCCAAGGACAAGGTGCATCCCCACACAAAGGTTCAAGAACACAACAGTTAGAGAGAAAATTCTACGAAAGACTAAGAAGAGGTAGCGAAGGAGACATAAAAACTAAAAGAAGTAAAGTGTGCATAGAAATAGAAGCCCCCGAGGACATAGCTGGCGTTGAGATATCCAACACTATGACCCTAGATATCCCAATACCCATAGCATTGGGCGGACATACCTAACTAGCCTAAGCCCATCGCCTATCCTATGCCCTAAGAGGAAGAATTTCGCAGTCTAGGATGCGCATTCCAAGCTATAAATATTCGAGTCCTAGAGCAGGATGTTATTTTTAGGTTGACTAAGAACACTAAGTTAGCATCATCGCGTAGCTGATAATCTCCTTCCTTTCTGTACTATTTCCGTAGAGTACAGGAAATGGTGGAAAAGGTTCCGTATGGGGGAGACACATGAATTCACCTTCCCATCAGTAATTATTATTATATAAGAAAGTTTTAGCCTCCCTTAACCACGACAAAGATGTTCCAAGAGAGGAAAGAGGAAGGCACCATTTAGTATGGAGTTGAGGGAACGCGGAATCTATGCACAAGGTGCACAGAAACAGTAAGCTAGGAAAGAAGTTCATGAAACAAGAAAAAAGTTGAAGAAGAAAGTAGTAGGTGCTGAAAAACAGGACAGCAGTGGACCGAAAAAAGATGGTCCGTAACAAAACGAAAACCTATTTTATTACAACAAAAGGAAGCCTACCTAACCTTTAGCTCAGGCCTTCACATAGTCCCCCTGGGAGCGCTAATTCCCATAGATACAATACCTGTATCCCCCTGAGGGGCCCTTCCCATCAGCAACTTCATTAATAAGACAATATAAAAAAATTCTCTCTCGCAATGAAGGTAGCATATAAAAACGCTTTTTATAATATTTAAACACGTGTACGAAATATTCTTAGCTCAGGGGTCCCTGAGACAATCCGTCTCTTACGCATCCCCCAAGAGCTTTGTGAGACAGCTGCGATTCAGGAGCCTAAATACATACAATAGTCAGTACAGCTCAGCTCACCTGAGTTGGAAACACACTACGACGCGATGCTAAATTAAGCCATTATTCCCAGACGTACAACACTTCCATTAAACAAGTCCTAAAACCAAACGCTTTTAAGAAACAACAAATGAGACAATAGTGTTAGTAACATTTAATCGCTCATTAAACAAGAAATCTAGTTAATATGTTTCTAAACTTCCCGGCGATTGAGATAAGCTTCAGGACTGAGCTAATCTCTGCTGTGTTTCGTGCTTGAGTTCACGCGATTCGAGAACCCGAGTGTTTTTGTTGACAGGATTTGCCACTCAAAAGGATGAGAATGAAAACAAGCTGCCGCATAAAATGTCGCCAAACGGGAAAAAATGTTCTACAAAATAAATAAAAGACTATGCAGTTAAACATCAAAATGTCTGATTATGTGATGTGCATCTCTCAATCATTACATCTCCCCTTCGCCCTCATCCCACCTTCAAACTTCCCTTTTCTTCTTTGCAGCCTCCATCGTACGGTCTGCTCTCACAGACCGAAAAAAAATACCGAAATGAGTCAAAGAGAAGAGCGAGAATGTACTTAAACATCCAGCCTCGCCACAGACACGTGAATGTGAGCAAACATCCAGCCTCACCTCAGGCACGTGAGTGTGAGCAAACATCCAGCCTCACCTCAGGCACGTGAATGTGAGCAAACATCCAGCCTCACCTCAGGCACGTGAATGTGAGCAAACATCCAGCCTCGCCACAGACACGTGAATGTGAGCAAACATCCAGCCTCGCCACAGACACGTGAATGTGAGCAATCATCCAGCCTCACCTCAGGCACGTGAATGTGAGCAAACATCCAGCCTCGCCACAGACACGTGAATGTGAGCAAACATCCAGCCTCACCACAGACACGTAAATGTAAGCAAACATCCAGCCTCACCACATAGACGTAAATGTAAGCAAACATCCAGCCTCACCACAGACACGTAAATGTAAGCAAACATTCAGCCTCACCACAGACACGTAAATGTAAGCAAACATCCAGCCTCACCACAGACACGTGAATGTAAGCAAACATCCAGCCTCACCACATAGACGTAAATGTAAGCAAACATTCAGCCTCACCACAGACACGTAAATGTAAGCAAACATCCAGCCTCACCACATAGACGTAAATGTAAGCAAACATCCAGCCTCACCACATGGACGTAAATGTAAGCAAACATCCAGCCTCACCACATAGACGTAAATGTAAGCAAACATCCAGCCTCACCACATAGACGTAAATGTAAGCAAACATCCAGCCTCACCACATAGACGTAAATGTAAGCAAACATCCAGCCTCACCACATAGACGTAAATGTAAGCAAACATCCAGCCTCACCACAGACACGTAAATGTAAGCAAACATCCAGCCTCACCACATAGACGTAAATGTAAGCAAACATCCAGCCTCACCACATAGACGTAAATGTAAGCAAACATCCAGCCTCACCACATAGACGTAAATGTAAGCAAACATCCAGCCTCACCACAGACACGTAAATGTAAGCAAACATTCAGCCTCACCACAGACACGTAAATGTAAGCAAACATCCAGCCTCATCTCAGACACGTAAATGTAAGCAAACATCCAGCCTCACCACATAGACGTAAATGTAAGCAAACATCCAGCCTCACCACATAGACGAAAATGTAAGCAAACATTCAGCCTCACCACAGACACGTAAATTTAAGCAAACATCCAGCCTCACCACATAGACGTAAATGTAAGCAAACATCCAGCCTCACCACAGACACGTAAATGTGAGCAAACATTCAGCCTCACCACAGACACGTAAATGTAAGCAAACATCCAGCCTCACCTCAGACACGTAAATGTAAGCAAACATCCAGCCTCACCACAGACACGTAAACGTAAGTAAACATTCAGCCTCACCACATAGACGTAAATGTAAGCAAACATCCAGCCTCACCACCGACACGTAAACGTAAGTAAACATTCAGCCTCACCACATAGACGTAAATGTAAGCAAACATTCAGCCTCACCACAGACACGTAAATGTAAGCAAACATCCAGCCTCACCACATAGACGTAAATGTAAGCAAACATCCAGCCTCACCTCAGACACGTAAATGTAAGCAAACATCCAGCCTCACCACATAGACGTAAATGTAAGCAAACATCCAGCCTCACCTCAGACACGTAAATGTAAGCAAACATCCAGCCTCACCACAGACACGTAAACGTAAGTAAACATTCAGCCTCACCACATAGACGTAAATGTAAGCAAACATCCAGCCTCACCACCGACACGTAAACGTAAGTAAACATTCAGCCTCACCACATAGACGTAAATGTAAGCAAACATTCAGCCTCACCACAGACACGTAAATGTAAGCAAACATCCAGCCTCACCACATAGACGTAAATGTAAGCAAACATCCAGCCTCACCTCAGACACGTAAATGTAAGCAAACATCCAGCCTCACCACATAGACGTAAATGTAAGCAAACATCCAGCCTCACCTCAGACACGTAAATGTAAGCAAACATCCAGCCTCACCACAGACACGTAAACGTAAGTAAACATTCAGCCTCACCACATAGACGTAAATGTAAGCAAACATCCAGCCTCACCACCGACACGTAAACGTAAGTAAACATTCAGCCTCACCACATAGACGTAAATGTAAGCAAACATCCAGCCTCACCTCAGACACGTAAATGTAAGCAAACATCCAGCCTCACCACATAGACGTAAATGTAAGCAAACATCCAGCCTCACCTCAGACACGTAAACGTAAGTAAACATTCAGCCTCACCTCAGACACATAAATGTACGTAAACATTCAGCCTCACCACAGAAACGTGAATGTGAGCAAACATTCAGCCTCACCTCAGACGCGTAAATGTAAGCAAACATTCAGCCTCACCTCAGACACATAAATGTACGTAAACATTCAGCCTCACCACAGAAACGTGAATGTGAGCAAACATTCAGCCTCACCTCAGACCCGTAAATGTAAGCAAACATTCAGCCTCACCTCAGACCCGTAAATGTAAGCAAACATTCAGCCTCACCTCAGACCCGTAAATGTAAGCAAACATTCAGCCTCACCTCAGACCCGTAAATGTAAGCAAACATTCAGCCTCACCTCAGACCCATTGGCGAGCTCAGCCTCGTAGGTGAGGTAGTTGAGGCTGGGGACGTAGTAGCCTTCCTGAGGCTCATCGCAACGCCTCCCTACGACGTGGGGACGGCACCTGCACACGCAATGGTCGTGTAAACGCTGATGTGAGCCTCACTTCACTGCGCTGTGTGCTCCAGAGACGACATCACTGATCTTTAATTTAGTTCTTTTTCACAGTTCGAATGAAGACTTTGCTACTTGGAACTGGAAGCAGTTCTTTTATTTTAATGCTCAAATGGAAACTTTGCTAGTCGGCAACGGTTCTTTTTCTACAGTTTGAGGGAAGACTTTGCTTATCAGAAACCGTTCATTTTTAAAAGTTCGAATGAAACCTTTGCTAATCGGAAACAGTTCTTTTTTTAAGTTCAAATGAAGACTGCTCATGGGAAATTGACATCAGTTGCGAAAAAGTGCAAAGAAATAGTAAATAAATTAAATTTGTGCATTGGGTTAACCCTTTAACGTCATAATTTTTTGTTCACATTTTTGTTTTACATCCACCGTTATTATGCTGAACCAGGCATCAGGTTGTTACCTACATCAAAAAAAGAAGGAACTCTCACTCGGCGGTGAACTTCAAAAACCACATAAGGGCATAATTCGGCAAGAATTAATGAGAAATAACAGAGTTGATGAAAAAGGACCGTATGGTCTTCACGAGCTTTGATGAGTTAAATAAAAACTGTCTGAGTGTTTTCGCGTAGTGAGTGAAGTTGATACAAAAAAGTGATCAGGTTACTCATCGATTCCACGACACGCAGGCGATATTATAATTTTTCTACATACAGTAACACGCGCTTATGATTGACTCAACCACAGAAAGGAAAGCTAAAAAATTCACTCAAAGCAAATTCAAGGCTTTGTGAAACCACCGAAAAATTTAAAGCTGCGCCTTCGAAAAAGAGAATAGTTTATGTTAGGGTGAAGGCTTTGTAAAATTACCGAGAAGTATAAAGTTGCGCCTTCGAAGAAAGAGGGTAAGTTTTGGTGAGGGTCAAGGCATTGTAGAACTACCGAAAAATGTAAAGCCGCGCCTTCGAAGAAAGAGTGTAAGTATATGTAAGGTGCTATAGGCTACGTACTTGCACTGTCCTGTGATGACATCACAGTCATTATCAAGGGACCCGCCCCTGTCGCAGTTGCAGGGCTTGCAGCCGTCAGGGTGGTCGCTGAGGTCGTAGTGTTGCGGCAGACACTGGTTGCAGTCGCGGCCCGTCACGTAGCGCTTGCACTGGCACTCACCCGTGTACACGTCGCAGCCCTGGTTGCCAACCGTGCCCAGTCTGTTGCAAGTGCACTCTGACAAAGGAAGTGACAGTCAAATTTCAGGTAGCAGTTACACATTACTAAATCAAATTTCAGTTAGTAGTTGCACATTTACCTGATCAAATTTCAGTTAGTAGTTGCACATTTATCCTCTCAAATTTCAGATAGTAGTTGCACATTTACCTAACCGTAACCACAGTTCAGTTAGGTAAACACAAACTGATTGCCCACATGTCTACAGTTGAATCTGGACTCCTACATCAGTTGGTCAAACAGCTGAATTCGATCTAACGTTCCGGATAATACAATTCGAAGTCCGTTTACGTTTTTTACATGCTTTGAGGTTCAGGCTTCGAACGAGCAGAATACACGCCCCTACCTTCATTACAATCACACGTTTTTGTGCTAATTTTTTATTCATCTTCATGAAAGCAAGTCGAGCTAGACGACACTGACGCTGAATGGATGTTGATCCAGGACAGCTGATCACTAATCAGGCGTCATTTTCTCCTCCTGTAGTTAATCTAGAATTGTGTTCAACATATCACACTCTAAGCAGCAGTTCATTGATCATTAGTGAACAAAGCACAATCGCATGAAGCTAAAGTGCACTGAGAGAAACTTTTTCGAGCAACTCATTTTAAGCATGTTAATAACGCTATTTAAAAGAAGGCAGTAGTAGAAAGTGGGAAATGAATGGAAGTTAGAGAAACATTCTTTGAAAAATTAGTGGTGCAATGCCGTAATAAGCCAGCGGCATTTAATAACCGCCCCTGTAATGCAGCATTAATTTCTAATTTAGGACATTTCCAATAATGTGAGGTAAGGCGAAGTCGAAACTATGAAATACATTAGACATCGACTTACGGTGCGAGTAGTTAAGACATTAACATAGACGGCAGCAGTAAATGCATAAAAAATATTAATGGGATTATGAATGTGTTATTTCGAAGCAGTTAATAGATCGTTTCACGAAGAAGCAAAACAGTTAATCCTTTCACTCCCTCCGGTATCTGAAAGTGTCAATTTGGTTCAGATTTTCTCTCTGGGTAAAAATTAGTACATTAAAGCAATTGGATTATTAGAGTTAGATGCCAGCTTTAATAGAAAAATTTAAGGTGAATAATAGTATGGAGAAAACCCTTTTTGGATGAAGACAATCATTTGACGAATTTCCATCAATTTTATTTCACAAACTTTGAGACATCATTTTTTCTAGCGAACCCAAATGAGGCTTTTCATTTTTGCTACATTCGTCAATCGATTGATCAATGAAAACTCAACTCTTACAATATAATTTGAAAATACATTTTTAGAGCTTCTGAGAGTTTGACTCTCGCTTTCCTGCTCACCAGGCCACTCTAGACGGCATTAAATTTCTTAACTGAAAATGAACAATTACACAAGCAGGAAAACACCTACGTTAGGGCTATACCATTTACCTTCATCCCTTGAATTTTTTCCTTACAGTAAAACATTGCTTGCAGTGAAAGGGTTAATAGATCACTTCGCTACATCGCAAAGCAGGTAGTAAATATTTACAATATCCCGCACAGCAGTTGTTGGTTTGCAACAAATCGTTCGGCAGTTGATAAATTAGTTGTCGAACAGTCCCACGAAGCTGTCAATGGGTATAATGCGCTGGAGTTAATGGATTATTTGATTTCGACGCCAGGTGTTAATAGATCATTCTAATGTACTTCGAAGCAATTATTAATGGGTTACGTCGATGCACCGTGAAAGTAAATGAATTATTCTGATGCAGCATGTCAGAGTAAATGAACAGGTTTACCACACTTGGTGGCAATTAATGGATTATATCCATGCACCGCAGGGCAGTTAATGTGTGATTTTGATGCACCGGAAAGCTGTTATTGCATCATTTCGATGCCCCACATAGCAGTTAATGGTAAATTTCGATCCGCCGCATATCAGGTATTGCATCATTTTGATCCACCACATAGCAGTTAATTGGTCAGTGAGATGCACCGTACAACAGTTATTGCATCATTTCGATGCCCCGCATAGCAGTTAATGGGAAATTTCTATCCACCGAATAGCAGTTAATGGGTGAATTCGATGCACCGCATAGCAGTTAATAAAACTGTTGGCAAAAAATTCGCCTTACGCTGGACCGGCCACTCGGAGCGGGGCTGGTGACGATATTCTTCTGTTCTGAGGTAGCCCTCGTTCAGTTCTGCACACGAGACACAAATGGCTAACAACCAAATTTACGTCGCACGGGGTGCGGCTTCACGAGGTTCTTCGAGTCGCAGGAGTCAGTCCACTGGCCAATGTGAGTTCTTCTTTTCTGTCAAACTTCACGTAAGTTACATTTGGGTGCGTAACAACTTACCTTTTACAATCGGAGGTTTATTTACATGGAGAAATTTACTGATTTTCTATGTTGATAGAGCAACGTGAATGATCGAGATGCTCCTACCCGTTTTTGTCATAGTTTCCCACTGAAGTTTGTACAGAATATTATCGTCTTTACACTTTATGAATTTTTACACAAATTCTTGAGTGTCATCTTCTGTACCGGCCATCGCATATCAAGTGACGCGTGTCGGGCGTTCGCTCAAGACAAAAGTTGGGTGAGCTTCGCTCTGATGCTTTACCTGATTGCTATCATGTTCACCTGAGTATTATTTTGCAGCCCCTAAGAACTCCATATCCTATTAACAGCTGGATTTTTTCCTCACACTGCTTTTATAACTAGTGTTGCTAGACTGGCACCGGTATCAGGTTGTCACTGAGGGCAGAACGAAGAATAAACACCTCGCAATTCACGAGTGAAACTCAAGGGACACTTGTAAAGCGTAAATTAAGTAGGAAATATAATAAATAATAAAGCCATTCATAGCATTGAATTTAGGGCTAAAAACATAAAAATAAATATGCCCCACAGATATTCTGTTAATCCTTTTTTGCACGCGTGTGGCTTACATTCCGAACGTGACTTTAATTCTCGCTCGCTTCAAGGAACGCACGCTGAGACTCAGGCGAATTCGACTTGTACGTTTTGGGGTTCGGTAGTAATAATTTGTTCGAAGGTATCGGTATATCATTTAAATTCGGGAATAATTGATAACCATGCTACTCTATTACGGTAGCCCAATTTTTCCTGTCGGTGGTCCTGGAGTTTGGAGTTGAAGTTTTTAGCTCTTTCAAAGTAAACCTTAAACACTTCTTGAGCGGACTTTCTTTACTTGGAGAGTAAAGTTTCTTTTCTCTTAAAGGGAAGTTTTTTCATACCTAGGATAGAGCCCCTTCGTTCCATGCGGGCGACGTCGTAATTCTGAAGCCACAAAGCGATACACTGAAAACAAACTCTCCCTTCATCCCCATTTTTATATAGCTCCCACAAAGTTCTAAACATCGGCCTCTACCCTAAAGCCCTATAACTCACCCTGGCATCCCAGCGGGTTTTCGATGGTGAAGTTCCAGTAGCCAGGCTTGCAGGAGTCGCATTTGAGGCCAGCCACGTTCTGCTTGCACTCGCACCGGCCCGCAACCAGACTTGCCTGCTCGTCTGTGTGCGACTCGCAGATGCCGTCATTCAGCGACCCTCGCTCGTCACAGTTGCACGCTGGGGACAAGCGCGTGGGTGAGAATGAGCACGGTGAATTAAAAATTTCAGCACAATATTAATGTAATGTTGTTAACAAATTTAAAGATTTAAGCAGGAATAGGATAGAGATATTTGAAATATAAAAGGAATAGGATAAAGATATCTGAAATGTAAACGCGAATGAAATTAACATATAAAAACTCAAGCAGGATTCACAAATTTGAGCAAAATTGCTTACTATTTGAACAGAGTAACACTTACTATGAATTGGTCAGTGTTAGAGCAAAGAAAGATCGGTAAATCGAAAATTTAAAATAATTTGCGTTTGAGCGAAATTCGAGGGGGTTCCATTAAAATTTGAGCGATAATGAACTCTATGAATCGAAGATGAAATAGAAAACCCTTTTCATGTTTGAAGAGAAATCAACTGTCGTTCGCTCAGAATATCTTACCAAACAGTTTAAAACTCCATAGATGATATGAATTCAACTCAGTCTAAAAAGTAAAGCGAACAAATTAGTGAGATATAAAAAAATTCGATCAAAAAACATCTTTAGCAATATAAAAAATCATATGGAGACGGAATACACAGAATGAAGATTTCGTTTCGCTTCGCAATACTTCATGATGAAACGTTTCTCGAAATTCGCAGTAGTTATGAACACTTTTTTCTCTGTATTACTGGCTTATTTGAAGTCTACAATAGACATCGGCAGGCAGAACTATTTGAAAAATATTGTTGATTTTGCAGGATATCGAATAAGGGCAAATCATTCTCTATTTTGAAATCTTCGTTAGACAATTTTCATTACCGTGTGAAATGGTAGCTTATCAATCCCGTGTTTTTTTGAGAGAACTGTCAAACTACCAAACCATCTGCACACGAAAACTATCCATCTGAACCGCACAATTGCGTCGAAAAATTGCATCATTGGTTTGATGTAAACCGCAACAGGCAAATAAAAAGTGCCATGTTAGATAAAATGACTGCTGCTTGTTTTGAAATATCATACATTTGTTTAGAAGCACTCCTGCTGTAAAAATGCATCCGATCTAAAAATCTCTCATACTTTGAAAATTCATCAGTTTTAAAAAGCATTTTTAGTCTACCTGTTTAAATGAGCTATTGTTAACAAAATGCTTCAAATATAAAGTACTTGCTAGAAAAACGCAGTACTTGCTTTAAATACACATGGCTCAAATCAGGACATTTATTTTGAGAGGATAACTTCTTCAACGAACAGCATTCTTTTAGAAACCACAAAATATTTCACGAAAAAAAAACAGATTCCGTATTAAATGAGGAATCCGAGTTAAAGCATACCATCAGTTTAAAAAACGCTCGTTTCCTTACGAACTTAAGCACAACAGCAAACTTACGCTGGCAAATGGCGGGGTCGCGCAGATCACGCTCAGGGTCCTGGTAGAAGTACGGGACGCACTCCTGACAGTTGCGTCCCTGTGTGTTGTGCTCGCAGTCCTGGCATACGCCACCTGAGATGCGGCCCGTATCCTCGTACACCTTCGGGTCGAAGTAGCACTTGGTCGAGTGGTTGTTGCAGTTGCACTCTGGCGAGAAGTACCAAAATTATAAACGGTACCTGGGTCTCCATGACCCGTTAGGTCAGGTTGTTTTTACAAGCTATTTTGATGAAACATTCGGAGTAAAACAGGCATTTGTAACACATCGTATCCAGAATACAACGTGAAAGAATTTTAAATTCTAATGTATGTAGATTGTTATTTACAACAGGGTGCTGAATTTTGCCCTATGTTATTCATTGTACATTTGCCTAATTAATAAAAAAGCCAAATCTAATGAAACACATATCATTAACTCGACCTACTTTTGCAAGCGTTGGACTCGGTGACAACAGCTGGTCGCCAGGGCAGATCGTGGTAGAAGTCCTGACACTTCTCGCAGTTGAGGCCGGTGGTGTAGTGGGTGCACTCACAGCGGCCGTGCACCATGCCCGGCCTGTTGGGCACGCCAGGCAGGGGCAGGCAGCGCGAGGCGTGGCCGTAGCACGAGCACGACCCTCTCACGACCATGTCGTAAATGCTGTAGTAGTACTTTTCCTGCACGGGAAATGTACGCCGAATGAAATGAGGAGCACACATCCCTGGGTGATACTAACTCAATGACAAAGAATGTAACCTATGAATGAAATGTAAATGTAAGAATGTAGCCACGAAGATTCTTTGGCATCAAAGAATGATGCCAAACGCTATTGAATGCTACGAACTCGAGGATCAAACACTATTGAATGTTAAAAACTCGATGATAAAATACAACATGTTGTTAAAAACTCGAGGGTAAAATATAACATGTAGTTAAAAATTCGTGGATAAAATACAGCAGGTTGTTAAAAACTCAAGGACTAAACGATACTAAATGTCACAAATTCAAGAATCAAATACTAGTTGAAGGCCACCAGTTCAAGGATCAAACAGTACTTGAATACCGCCAACTTAAGGACTGAACATTAGAAAGGCCATTAATTCAAGGATTGAACATTACAGAACGTTACTTATTAAAGGCGGTAACATTGTTACGCTCTTTCTGATGAAATTCAGTCTTATGAAAACTTCGGAAAATATTTAATCAATGCTTTCATGAAGCATATTCTTGAAAGTGAGGAAGTAGCATTACAACACTCCTTTCCTATTTCACCTTTCCTAAAAATTGTACAAACACTTGTAACAGGTTCATGTGTCTACATTGCTCTCAATCTTTCAATAGTCAGTAAATGCACGTTTCTTTATCCATTCATTGCAATAACTTCTCATAAATTTTAGTCCAGTTTGACTAACAATGTCACGTGTTGATGCACCATAACTTTTGTCCCGCATACAAGCGAACGACAAAATTTTACTTTACCGGAATAACTTTCTAGTACGCTATAATGAAGAAATTGTCATGGAATTCAATGGCCACTGTACCTGCGTTGATATTTTATCGTACATAACCCATCAAGAAATTCTTCTGTAGTTTTCGCAAACAAGTTATACATGCAGCAAAAGCATCGACACGTTAACTACTCAATCCTCGAGCAGAAGAGCTAAGGAATTCTGGCTCAAACATCGAGCATCTTAAGATAGAGAAAGGGGCTGGAAACTGAGTTCCAGTCAGTAAATAGTCAATGTGAATGTTTCGAGTGAGTGGAAAGAATACCTCAGTTCGAAGCATTTTGTCAGGTAATTCATCAAGTTAAACTTGTTTATATTAATATTTTGTTAAGTGTTCTGTTTTCTAGCAATGATTTAAATTTTCATTGAATTCTGAAAGCACGCTTTGAAAATACTACTCACAGTTTTACATTTCTTATTGAAGTTCGTGTGATTGGAAAGACAGAAAATACAACACAAAACTACGCACTCGTTCGAAGACAAACATTTAAATTATCAAGAGGTGTTTGCATTGAATTAGCGCTGAAAATAGACGACAAAGGCATAGTTGAGAGAAATTAAAAAGAGTAACTAGTTAGCAGGATAAACCTTGAAAGTAATTGAAACAGGAAGTGTTGGTTGCAAAAAATAGCCGCAGATACCATTTTTTCAAAAAGGTAATTCAGGAAGGTCTGAAAACTACGCAGAGAAGGATAACATTATTTTAAAGGAGCACAAGTCCAAATCTATTTTGGAGTCCTGGATGAAAATTAATTTCTTAAGATTCATGAACAAAAGTGCAAAGGTCTTTTCTGAACAGCTATAAAGGAAAAAATTGATCTCAAAACGAAGAGATATAAACATGTTACCATAGCGTTGTGAGTAAAACAAAAAAACATTTCCAAGGCGGAAAATTCGTTGCAGAGATCATTTACAGCTAGACTTATCTCCAAGTCGGCACAATTTACACGAAGTTTTTTCACGATCTTACAGCTCAACCGCAAACATTTGTTATTTATCAGTATCACCGATACGATGCTAACCTTAATTTCAGGTCTGGTGTCGAGGAGCTGGTCACCGAGCGTGTGCAGCTTGGTGAAGTTGACCCTCAGGTTGGTGATCTTGAGGAGGTTCTGCACCTCGGCGCTGTAGGGGTCCATGATGCGGATGTTGGGGGGCATCACCCTGAATATCACCTACGGGGACAGTACATCCGATCAATGAATACAGCCATGTTTACATTTTCATGAGAAAATACGTGTCAGGGCCCAAGAAAATGGGTGTCAAAAGTTAAAGAAAATGGGAGTCAGAGTTAAAAAAAATGGGAGTCAGAATTTAAAATAATGGGTGTCAGAGTCCAAAAAAAAGAGTGTCAGAGTCCAAAAAATGGGTGTCAGAGTCCAAAAACAGGGTGTCAGAGTACAAAAAAATGGGTGTCAGAGTCCAAAAAATGGGTGTCAGAGTCCAAGAAAATATGGCTCATTAAAACATTATTAAAACTTAAACATTAAAACATACTGATGACTTAAAACATTTATACGCCGAGCTGACAATTCCATTTAGCTAATTTTTGAGCAAGGTTATCAAAATGTTTTTTCTCAGTTATTTCAACATATTGATCTCTTATAAATTAATTCACACTTCTCAAATCAAAATAAAGGTATTTAAAAATAAAAGAAAGAAGTAGGCACTATTTAGTACAAAATTAAGGGAATGAGAAATCTATCTACGAATGTATCTCTTCACGCTCTGCATCGTAGAAACAGTTATATCGAAAAAAATAATGAAACGTGAAAGTTGAAGGAGAAAGATGCTGAAAAAAAAGACAGCAGCGAAATGAGAAACGATGATCCGTAACAAAAACAAAAAGAAAACATTGCAACAAAAGAAGGTCTACTTAATCTTCCGATAAAGACCATACATCTTTCTCTTGAGAACACTAGTTCCCACGAACACTATAGCTGTATCACCCCGAGAGGTATTACATAAAATAGAAGGAAATCAGCGTTTTAGTCGACGTTACGATAATATTATTAACATTTGAAAAGACTTAATTATTATGCTGACATTCACATCAAAGGAAACTTCATCCCGACGATAGCTTTAGCCTTCAATAGGAGACTGACTTCATCTGATGTGATATTCCGTGCAGTGAAAGATTATCACAAAAATCCCAAGTAAGTAACTTACCTGACTTTGTATGCATTTTGACATTCATATCACAGAAGAAAATCGTAACATTTCAATTAGCAGTCGACTACGGTCATACAAATACACGTGATGATATTTTCAAGCAAGAATTCAGTTACTTCCGTCAGAAACCAAATATAAAATGAAAAAGTAGAGAAAACCTACAACTTCATTCCCTTAAAATAATTTATTTCGTAAAAATAGATCTTGTAACACACTCGCTTGTCCATATAAAAATATGCTCCGGATTCACAGCCCCAAACACCGACCTCTCCACCGGTCGAAGGCTCGGTCGAAGAATAGCGTGACTCGCACACGATGTCCGAGATGGAGGAGCGCGGACCGGTTTTGATGCCAGGGAAGTTCTCGCCGCAGTTGTAGGCGAAGTACTTGTACACCTGGGTAGCGGCATCAAAGTCAGGTCTTTTTGGAGGTTAGCGAAAAAGTAATTCGACCACTTCAGGTCCATTAAAGCCAGGCCTTTTTGAAGATAAGCCGTACCGTTATTTGATCTTTTCAGGTCAATCAAAACCAGATCTTTTATAAGATGGGAAAAAAAACGATCTAAATGTTAAGAAATTTAGGTCAAATTACGAAAATGCGAACAAATATGAACAAATGAACAAGAAAATAAAGGACTTACGCAGTCAATTAAAGCCAGATCTTTTAAGAAATAGGAAAAACATCGATCTAAGCGTTATTTGCTTAATTCAGGTCATATTACGAAAATGCGAGCAAATGTGACCAAGATTAAAGTGTAACTAACGTAGACGAAAAAGGAAGTCAAAATGGTTCTCAAAGGTGTGATAAAACAATATTCATTTACGAAAAAGAAAAAGGAAATTTCTTGCACGGCAAAGAAATTATGTAAAATTTCCTAACAAAAACCCATAAAATGAAATTGACGATGAAAAAGAAATGAAGCAAAAAGGCAGCGCAAAAAATAAAAATGAACAGAATAAAACAAAAGCCAATAAACATAAAAATTAAATATTCTTGATGAAACGAGTGAACGATGTACAAGAGTTTGCTACTAAGTAATTTTCCCTGAGATGAATGAAGTAAATAATATGAACAAAGTTACATGAACACCCAAAACGACACAATACAGAGTCGTGCCTTTATGGCCTAGCTATACACAAGATGTGCATTTTCTAACGTTTACCTGTCCAGACCGAACTAAAAAAGCGTTCGCTGAGAAGAAAGAGCGTTTACTGAGCGGCTCAACTTTCCCATATTGTCCATGACTCTCAACATGAATACCTGTGAGTGAGCGTCAGCATTTTCTGCCTTGAGCGTCACCAACTCAAAACTTAGAACTACGGCCTGAAAGTCTGTATCTTATACTGCACCTGTTCACTGCAAGTGTCTTAGTGCAGAAAAAAATAATAAAAGTACAACAGAATAAAGTACGGCCAAGATAAAAATTAGAATGGATGAATGTTGACATGAATAAAGCAAATGATAAAATGAAAAAACACACCAATTCAATGCGCGCATGTATGTCTCTAGCGGAAAAAAACTCATACACTTTCCCTGTTTTATTTCATGGGCGTGAATGGTGAGATCGTAGACAAAACCTCATCAAGAACACATATTTCTGCATGATCGGTTATATAAAAGAACATTTTTGACCGTACTTGACAGTGATGCTTGGTAGTACTTACATACCAGGAGCAGGCATCTCGCGCTAGTTTGCCTCTGCACCATCACACAATACTTCCAATCTCGAGATGGTTTACCACTGCACCATCACACAATATTTGCCAACTCACCGATTTACCGCTGCACCATCACACAATGCAAGCAATTTCGCTCTGGTTTACCTCTGCCTCTTCACTCTATGCTCGGAATTTTGCCGTGATTTTCCTCTGCACCATCTCTCAATGCTCGCAACCACGCGTGGGTTTACCTCCCCATAATTACAAATCATATGCAAGGACCAAGAAGGAACAGGAGAAACTCACCTTCCACGTCTTGCCGAAGTCGAAGGAGCGCTCGATGAGCATGGCTGCGGGCCGGAAGGTGCGGAAGGTGATGATGAGATGCGTGAGGTGGAACTCCGCCTCCAGGTCCAGCTGGATGCTCACATTCTGCACGCCGTTCTCGCTCTGCCACCATGACCGCTGGCCGGTTCTGACGCGGAGGAAGTCATTATTGGGAACAGTCATTATTTGGAACAGTCATTATATTTCGTAGAAAGTTCACTTTTCATGTCTAATGCTATGTCAGGAACTAACTCTAAAATGAAGGAGAATAATTTTTGGAAGACAACACTTTGGACGCCGTTTTTGCTGCCATCACGAATACTGGCAGGTGCTCAACACGCATGGGAACAGCCGTTATATCTCACATTGACACGCTCACTTTTCATGACTGAAGTTCAGATAGTGATCAAGTTTAAAATGAACCTGAATAATTATCGAATGCCCACATTGGGACGCCGTTTTTGCTATCATCACGATCGCTAGTCGGTTCTGAACGATCACAGAAGTCAATAGCTTCTCTTTAGAATAAACTTCTAAGAAGAATCTTTAAAATTTTCCAATAAATCATCATTTGGAAATTTATCATTATATATAATTAGTAGAAATAGTAAAATATTAGGATGAGTTAGTTTCAAAGACAGTTCTTGCGCTTACTATGCTGGCCAGTTCTGAACACGTATGGATTTCGTCATTTATTCTTACATGAAATTTTCACATGCTAAATATTAAAATAAGCCAACAAACAATTTTAAATTAAACCAGAATAATTCAAATGCGTGTGTTTTGAACGTAGTTTTGGTACACAACATGCTTTTCTGGTTTAAATCGTTAATAAGTCATCCAAACGATAGATGTATGGGCAAACACATGGTCTACACATGTACGAATGATGACCATGTGGAAACAAGGTGACGTTAGTAACTCTGTCTCACTCGTTTTCGATGTGATACTGGCAACGAGAGCTTCAATAAAAACCACCCCTGAATAAATAGAATACCCACAAAATTAGAAGATAAATTCACCTCATAGTGAAGCAATAAATTCAAGTGCAAACAAAATGAATAGCACACGTTACATTTAATTTATTGATATATCTTTTGAATGGTAAATAAAGCAGTCATTATAAATAGAAGACTTTCAATTTCCTAGCACCCCAAAAAGCGTCAAAACCTCAGATGCTGGATCGAAGCTAAGTCTCGGTCGCTTCACAGAAGTTCTGCAGCGCTTTGGCTTTAAAATTTCAATATTAACTGACAAATTCACTAGAATAGCGGCAATGGGACGCTCAACATCACAGAACATTGCAGCGACACCAAGTCGCAGCTGCAAAACCCTGAGAAAAAATGTCCAAATTTAATTTAAACTTAAAATTTAGTGCACTAGAATTTTGAAAGTGGAATTTGTACCGAATTGTTACCTAGTTTAAAAATCACTACAACATACATTTTTGGACCAAGTTTCTCAAGTTTTAGCTTAACTCTGCTGCCTTTAAAAGAAAATCTATAACCCAAAATCGGCGTTTCGAAATTATAATTAGCAGTACTTTTAGTGAAACATGAAACATGGAAACATGGCAGTAGAGCACCTTTCTGTAATGTCGACTGCAAATCTTTGTGACAACTTGGTTACATTGATTATAAGGCTTCCATGATTATTTGCATGAATAATATTTTAAAACGCATTATTGTATTCACAATATTAGAGTGGAAAGTCGACCCAGCCCTTAAATATTTAGATAATCAAAACTTAAGAATGGTTTCTCAGAAAATAACGTAGCGAACATCACCACTGCAGAATGAAGATTTCTGGCCAATTTATTCGCTGATTTCGATTGGGAATGATGTCGTGGTTGAATTGTAATTTCTTGCACAAAACTTTCTGATTGTGACACAACACTCAAAACATCGACTGAAGTCCTTGGCAACGATTTGCTGCTATAACTTTTCGAGCCGATTTCTCAGAACTGATCGTGTTCCATATTTACGGATAGAATATTAATGATTCTCTCTTAAATCGGCAAACTTGCAAGACAAGACGACCACACCTGGAGTCTGCACATTGTTAACATAGCCACACCTGGGGCCTCAACATAGCCACACCTGGGGCCTCAACATAGCCACACCTGGGGCCTCAACATAGCCACATCTGGGGCCTCAACATAGCCACACCTGGGGCCTCAACATAGTCACACCTGGGGCCTCAACATAGCCACACCTGGGGCCTCAACATAGCCACACCTGGGGCCTCAACATAGCCACACCTGGGGCCTCAACATAGCCACACCTGGGGCCTCAACATAGCCACACCTGGGGCCTCAACATAGCCACACCTGGGGCCTCAACATAGCCACACCTGGGGTCTCAACATATCCACACCTGGGGCCTCAACATAGTCACACCTGGGGCCTCAACATAGTCACACCTGGGGCCTCAACATAGCCACACCTGGGGCCTCAACATAGCCACACCTGGGGCCTCAACATAGCCACACCTGGGGCCTCAACATAGCCACACCTGGGGCCTCAACATAGCCACACCTGGGGCCTCAACATAGCCACACCTGGGGTCTCAACATATCCACACCTGGGGCCTCAACATAGTCACACCTGGGGCCTCAACATAGTCACACCTGGGGCCTCAACATAGTCACACCTGGGGCCTCAACATAGTCACACCTGGGGCCTCAACATAACCACACCTGGGGCCTCAACATAGCCACACCTGGGGCCTCAACATAGCCACACCTGGGGCCTCAACATAGTCACACCTGGGGCCTCAACATAGTCACACCTGGGGTCTCAACATAGCCACACCTGGGCCTCAACATAGCCACACCTGGGGCCTCAACATAGCCACACCTGGGGCCTCAACATAGCCACACCTGGGGCCTCAACATAGCCACACCTGGGGCCTCAACATAGCCACACCTGGGGCCTCAACATAGCCACACCTGGGGCCTCAACATAGTCACACCTGGGGCCTCAACATAGCCACACCTGGGGCCTCAACATAGCCACACCTGGGGCCTCAACATAGCCACACCTGGGGCCTCAACATAGCCATACCTGGGGCCTCAACATAGCCACACCTGGGGCCTCAACATAGCCACACCTGGGGCCTCAACATAGCCACACCTGGGGCCTCAACATAGTCACACATGGGGCCTCAACATAGTCACACCTGGGGCCTCAACATAACCACACCTGGGGCCTCAACATAGTCACACCTGGGGCCTCAACATAGCCACACCTGGGGCCTCAACATAGCCACACCTGGGGCCTCAACATAGCCACACCTGGGGCCTCAACATAGTCACACCTGGGGCCTCAACATAGTCACACCTAAAGCCTCAACATAGCCACACCTGGGGCCTCAACATAGCCACACCTGGGGCCTCAACATAGCGCGACCTGGGGCCTCAAAATAGCCACACCTGGGGCCTCAACATAGCCACACCTGGGGCCTCAACATAGTCACACCTGGGGCCTCAACATAGCCACACCTGGGGCCTCAACATAGCCACACCTGGGCGTCAACATAGCCACACCTGGGGTCGAGCCTGTCAATGATGTTGTCGATGGTGTGGGAGAAGCGCGGCTTGCCTCTCTGCTCAGGCCTGGAGTCGCACCAGAAGCATTTCTTGCGGTGCTGCAAGTGCGACACGATGCAAAACTTCTCCTGCAAACCGAAAATTGGTCAATTATTTGTGATTTTTGTACGGAACGGAAACTCCCACAAACAGAACCAAAGAGGAAGGCTTGCACTTTAAAAATGTTAGCGTGGAGATGATGTTGAAATCAACTATTTTGATTTATTTTTTTCAATAAACGGTCATTGGTTCATTCAGATGGACTTGAACATTCCGATGTCCTTGACGGGGTTGAATATTTTGAGGAACATCGCAGTTGATGCCGAAGTGCGCAGCTGACACGCGAGTGGCGCTAGTGAAAAATGCTCAAGCAAAAATTTAACCATTTGTTATGACCCATTCATTTTAATATTTGTATCACCGACGTTATTTTGACAAAGTAAATATTCCTTTCTATTTACGTGTTTTAGTTTTCACAAGCTAGATTAATTTGAAAGAGTCGTGTCATTGATGTACCTCTAATAACGCATTACTGCAAATACTCACACGATTGGTAAATTCAAAAGTTCGAGTCGCTATCAACTTGCCTTCCCGCCTCAATAATGATAGTCTGAATTGGTGCCATCAGCCAAATTTAATGACATCGCCTGTACAAATACCTCAACACGCAAACACAACTAGCAAATTCTCGGAACCTTACAAGCTAACATTTCGTTATACAACACTTCCGATATCCTCGTGATTCATTAACTCTGGAGCAGCTATTAAGCTAACTATGTGTATTACAATGAGTGTGATTTTCAAGGAATTTATTACCTTTGAAACAATTAACAAACTAAAAACAATGCTCATTACAATACTTTATGGGATCATTAGCTCTGGAGCTAATAACAAAATACTCAAATTATAATACGACAGGATTTCACGGGGTTCAATAACTGTAGTAGCAATAAATTAATAATTTGTACTGTAATATTAAGGACATTTACGGAATTGATCAACTAAGGATCAACTAATTTCTCAGCTCGATGTTTGCGACTGAAATATGACTAACTGCTCACCACTGAAGCAGCCATGTCGTGTAATTTAAGTTATGACGAAATTTAACTATATTTGTGAGGTGAATTCCTTCAAGGAGAATCAAAGTGAAAAATAACATAAGAAATTAGTTGACGAGGGCAGAGTCACGACAACAAGCCGCTCGTCACGACAACAAACCTCAGAGCGAGATAACAAGCAACGAAATTTAGATCGCTCGGTCGAGCAACTTGTGGCGAAATGAACCTACAGCAGAGACAGCGCAGGGTTTTACAGGTTCTTTCACTAGAGGGCCTCATGAGTTGACTTTTTAGGTTGGTTACCTGTTGTAAAATAACATGAAAGTCATCCTACGCAGCACTGGCAAAACGTGATAAAAGTTGGGATAAAAACCCCCGAAAGCAGTGCACGGACGAGCAATTTTGAATTTAGACATGGTACTTTCCCTCGCATTGTTTGAAAGCTACTTTTTTACTTGTGTGAATTCACTTAATCAAAATTTGAAGTAGAGTCCGAGTACGCCCAACCCATGCGATATAATGCTGATTTGCAAGGATTTTCACTAATTATGATTCAAGACCTTCTTGTTTTGAGAAAAAAACACAAGGATCCACTCCCAGAAAACGGACTCGCTGCTGTAACCTAAACTACATCTTTCCTTGTATTTTTCTATTCAGTAGCTGCATTCCAAAACTGTCAATATAGGTGAAACATCTTGGATACCGATTACGATGCAACATGCCAATAAGACGAGATAATCTAGCAGATTCCTCAGCGAGTTTACATCGCACCAGTCAAGGCATACCGTGACCTCGATAGGCTAGCAGTACTCAGTCAGCGTGTCCATATGTAGTTCAGTCGCCTACCCACGCTCGCGCCTTCACATTTTCCAGGCACTCCAGTGCGAGAACAGGTACTCTGTACCTCATAACGTGCATATAGAAGTCGGCAGTACCATGTTTCAGAGTTTCAAGTGATGTCATTATGTGCTCAAAGCTGTTGTTAGTGCATATTTTAACGTTGTAAGATGCATTATATGCTAAAGGCAATCTCACATACCAGTATTCTCAGTGATGTATATGTATATATGTATTTATATATATTATAAATATATATATCATACGTGAAGTAACCTAAATTTAGCTCTAAGTTAATCACTCACTTTTCTTTATGGTCGAAGGAGATTTCATTCTCTACTACTTGTACCGTAGAAAAAGTAATAAAATGTAGGAAACAAGAGAATAAAAGAAAACACAGTATTAGTGGAGGATCAAACAGAATATTATCTATATATGATAACATAAATTGGGGAATGTTGCATTGTACTTGATGTTGAAGTCTGTGTATGTTAATTCGGTGATATTAAAAACTCCACGAGAAAAATATATGTAGTTCACGCGCTCCGGGGGAGCTTCAAATTAGCGCATGATCCCCACACCCTACATAAACTATAGAAAAATCCGAAACTTTAACATAAACCGAACAATATCAGAATCAACCTCTATATATGCACCGGTAACAAAACTGACCAAGAACCCGCGGACAACACCTGACATCAACAGGAATTCCAGACTGAAACACAAGACCCCAAAAAACAGACTCCATATCATGGACTCCAGACAATCAGAAATTTAGAAAATCCTAGACCACACGAGACACCCAAGAAAATCCTAGACTCCAGTACGAGCCCCTAACCCAACAAAAGGCCTGCAACAACCAAAACCCATTAAGAGACCCAGGACCACTTAAAACCCTTACATTAACCGCCGACCAAACACGACCTCAGTCCTCAGCACAAACCTCAGACTTTACCAAAGACTTGAGACAATCTCAGAATCAGCAAAAAAACTACGGTAGCTCCATACCAAAAAATAGTCTCAAGATAACCGCTAGCACCGAAAGACCCGGAGGACCCGAAGAAGAAGGGAAGACTCAGCAAGACCCGGAGGAGAACGGAAGACTCAGCAAGACCCGGAGGAGAACGGAAGACTCAGCAAGACACGGAGGAGAACGGAAGACTCGGCAAGACACGGATGAGAACTGAAGACTCAGCAAGACACGGAGGAAAATGGAAGACTCATCAAGACACGAATGAGGACGGAAGACTCGGCAAGACACGGAGGAGAAGGGAAGACTCAGCAAGACACGAATGAGGACGGAAGACTCGGCAAGACACGGAGGAGAAGGGAAGACTCAGCAAGACCCGGAGGAGAACGGAAGACTCAGGAAGACACGGATGAGAACGGAAGACTCAGCAAGACACGGAGGAGAACGGAAGACTCAGCAAGATACGGAGGAGAACGGAAGACTCGGCAAGACACGGATGAGAACTGAAGACTCAGCAAGACACGGAGGAAAATGGAAGACTCATCAAGACACGAATGAGGACGGAAGACTCGGCAAGACACGGAGGAGAATGGAAGACTCAGCAAGACACGAATGAGGACGGAAGACTCGGCAAGACACGGAGGAGAAGGGAAGACTCAGCAAGACCCGGAGGAGAACGGAAGACTCAGGAAGACACGGATGAGAACGGAAGACTCAGCAAGACACGGAGGAGAACGGAAGACTCAGCAAGACACGGAGGAGAACGGAAGACTCGGCAAGACACGGATGAGAACTGAAGACTCAGCAAGACACGGAGGAAAATGGAAGACTCAGCAAGACACGAATGAGGACGGAAGACTCGGCAAGACACGGAGGAGAATAGAAGACTCAGCAAGACACGAATGAGGACGGAAGACTCGGCAAGACACGGAGGAGAAGGGAAGACTCAGCAAGACCCGGAGGAGAACGGAAGACTCAGCAAGACACGGATGAGAACGGAAGACTCAGCAAGACACGGAGGAGAACGGAAGACTCAGCAAGACACGGAGGAGAACGGAAGACTCGGCAAGACACGGATGAGAACTGAAGACTCAGCAAGACACGGAGGAAAATGGAAGACTCAGCAAGACACGAATGAGGACGGAAGACTCGGCAAGACACGGAGGAGAAGGGAAGACTCAGCAAGACACGAATGAGGACGGAAGACTCGGCAAGACACGGAGGAGAAGGGAAGACTCAGCAAGACACGAATGAGGACAGAAGACTCGGCAAGACACGGAGGAGAACGGAAGACTCAGCGAGACACGGAGGAGAGCGGAAGACTCAGCAACACACGGAGGAGAACGGAAGACTCAGCAAGACACGGAGGAGAACGGAAGACTCAGCAAGACACGGAGGAGAACGGAAGACTCAGCAAGACACGGAGGAGAACGGAAGACTCAGCAAGACACGGAGGAGAACGGAAGACTCAGCAAGACACGAAGGAGAACGGAAGACTCAGCAAGACACGGAGGAGAACGGAAGACTCAGCAAGACACGAAGGGGAACGGAAGACTCAGCAAGACACGGAGGAGAACGGAAGACTCAGCAAGACACGGAGGAGAACTGAAGACTCAGCAAGACACGGAGGAGAACGGAAGACTCAGCAAGACACGGAGGAGAACGGAAGACTCAGCAAGACCCGGAGGAGAACGGAAGACTCAGGAAGACACGGATGAGAACGGAAGACTCAGCAAGACACGGAGGAGAACGGAAGACTCAGCAAGATACGGAGGAGAACGGAAGACTCGGCAAGACACGGATGAGAACTGAAGACTCAGCAAGACACGGAGGAAAATGGAAGACTCATCAAGACACGAATGAGGACGGAAGACTCGGCAAGACACGGAGGAGAATGGAAGACTCAGCAAGACACGAATGAGGATGGAAGACTCGGCAAGACACGGAGGAGAAGGGAAGACTCAGCAAGACCCGGAGGAGAACGGAAGACCCAGGAAGACACGGATGAGAACGGAAGACTCAGCAAGACACGGAGGAGAACGGAAGACTCAGCAAGACACGGAGGAGAACGGAAGACTCGGCAAGACACGGATGAGAACTGAAGACTCAGCAAGACACGGAGGAAAATGGAAGACTCAGCAAGACACGAATGAGGACGGAAGACTCGGCAAGACACGGAGGAGAATAGAAGACTCAGCAAGACACGAATGAGGACGGAAGACTCGGCAAGACACGGAGGAGAAGGGAAGACTCAGCAAGACCCGGAGGAGAACGGAAGACTCAGCAAGACACGGATGAGAACGGAAGACTCAGCAAGACACGGAGGAGAACGGAAGACTCAGCAAGACACGGAGGAGAACGGAAGACTCGGCAAGACACGGATGAGAACTGAAGACTCAGCAAGACACGGAGGAAAATGGAAGACTCAGCAAGACACGAATGAGGACGGAAGACTCGGCAAGACACGGAGGAGAAGGGAAGACTCAGCAAGACACGAATGAGGACGGAAGACTCGGCAAGACACGGAGGAGAAGGGAAGACTCAGCAAGACACGGAGGAGAACGGAAGACTCAGCAAGACACGGAGGAGAACGGAAGACTCGGCAAGACACGGATGAGAACTGAAGACTCAGCAAGACACGGAGGAAAATGGAAGACTCAGCAAGACACGAATGAGGACGGAAGACTCGGCAAGACACGGAGGAGAAGGGAAGACTCAGCAAGACACGAATGAGGACGGAAGACTCGGCAAGACACGGAGGAGAAGGGAAGACTCAGCAAGACACGAATGAGGACAGAAGACTCGGCAAGACACGGAGGAGAACGGAAGACTCAGCGAGACACGGAGGAGAGCGGAAGACTCAGCAACACACGGAGGAGAACGGAAGACTCAGCAAGACACGGAGGAGAACGGAAGACTCAGCAAGACACGGAGGAGAACGGAAGACTCAGCAAGACACGGAGGAGAACGGAAGACTCAGCAAGACACGGAGGAGAACGGAAGACTCAGCAAGACACGAAGGAGAACGGAAGACTCAGCAAGACACGGAGGAGAACGGAAGACTCAGCAAGACACGAAGGGGAACGGAAGACTCAGCAAGACACGGAGGAGAACGGAAGACTCAGCAAGACACGGAGGAGAACTGAAGACTCAGCAAGACACGGAGGAGAACGGAAGACTCAGCAAGACACGGAGGAGAACGGAAAACTCAGCGAGACACAGAGGAGAACGGAAGACTCAGCAAGACACGGAGGAGAACGGAAGACTCAGCAAGACACGGAGGAGAACGGAAAACTCAGCGAGACACAGAGGAGAACTGAAGACTCAGCAAGACACGGAGGAGAACGGAAGACTCAGCGAGACACGGAGGAGAACGGAAGACTCAGCAAGACACGGAGGAGAACGGAAGACTCAGCAAGACACGGAGGAGAACGGAAGACTCAGCAAGACACGGAGGAGAACGGAAGACTCAGCAAGACACGGAGGAGAACGGAAGACTCTCAGCAAGACCCAGAGTAGCGCACCTTGTTGAGCAGCCCACAGGTGGAGGTGGCCGAGAGTCTGTCCTGGCGGCCGAGCAGCAGGTTGCCAGTGGCTGGATAGCAGGATCGCCGCTCGCACGAGTTCGAAATGCGCCCTGAAGTTGAGGAGGTAGTTATGGGGGAGCTGGTTGTGGGGGAGCTGGTTGTAGGGAGATAATTGTATGGGAGCTGACTCTGAGAGAACTAACAGTGGGGGAGTTAGCTGTCGGAGAATTGGCTATACGGGACAGCTAAAAGTTTGGAATAACGCAGAGCTTTGTATATAATGAAGTAAAAATTAAATTTTTTCGACACTTAAACCGCTAAGCTAAATTAGGAAATGATGCAAACAACATTAGTTAAATTTATATCATTTGCAACCTAAAATCAACAACAATATGTAGATGTAGGCAAACATCATTTCGGTAATGCTTACAATAGCAATAAAATGATGCCGCAGAATAAGCCATTCTTGATAGAAATTCACGCAGAAATACAGTAAAAAACAATCCATGCATTAAACTGGTAAACAACAAAAATATCCAAAATTAGTGGAAAAGTTATCAGGAAGTAAACCGCATATCTAATACAATAACTGAAAAATGTGATCCAAACTAACATGCATAACACTTACCCCTGCTATACTCAATGCACATGCATAAAATTTACCCCTGCTATACTCATGCATTACCGGAATCGTGCTGAGGGGCAAGTAACAAGACCGTGTTATACCACAGCATCACTATGGCCATGCACCGAGTACATACTGCATGTCAGTTACATGCAATAACCTGTGTAAGACCACCGAGGTAAGATAACTTTCACATGACATGCCGCAACGTCATTCGAATAGCAACATGTCTTAAAATACCATTACCGAATTAATATTGACGATCACTCATTTGGATAAACATTTTAAGATGATTCTTCTTGCTTATGTGGCAGCAGAGGTGGTTCAACGAAGGCCGAGTTTTGTTTTCCCAGACAAAAGGTAGCAGACGCTGTGCTATCCCAAAAATACTGAGCATCTCGACAAGAAGCAGCGGAGTGGAAGCACTTGAATGTAACTAACATTGGGAGCTTTGACTGATCGACTGATCTTCCTTTAAACGTTATGAATTATTAGCTAAGGTAATACCCATTATCTGAGTTTCATAATATTACTATACATTATACCACACGATGTAACACGCAAGAATCTGTTTTTTTTGTGAACTTCAAACACTGCCACGAGCACAGAATGACCAAATCTCCGGCAACTTGGAAGCTCTGAAATCGACCTGGTATTGCTACCTATATTTGGGCTACATATCGAACAGGAGTATGATAGTTGGTTATTGAGCGATTGGAGCCTCGTAATCTCGAAACTGAAACTCATTTAAACTAACAAACAATGTTCTTAGTTTCAGGTACTGAACAGTAATTTTACCAACCCTTGTTACCAGGGCAAAACGAAGAAACATACTTAATTGTCAACTAGTCAGATCAGACAAGTCATTTTTCATGTTTGGTTATAAACTGAGAGAATTGTATAAACCAGAGCCGAATACTTTCATCATAAAATATTGAAATTAATATAAATATGGCACCATATCACATAGTCACAGTACATTTCGAACTCTGAAAAATATTACTTCACATTTGAGGTGACAAAGAAATTCTCGCACGATAATTTGTAAAGAGACAATAATCAAAATGAAACCTCAGCAACCCTAGAAATGACACCTAACGACCGAGTCACGTAATTCGCTTGAGATGCAAAAACTGCTCGACGCCCTGGCTGAGCACAGGACGTTTATAGCGGCTAATGAACGCGTGCTATGGAAGTCATCCATGAAATCATGTCTTACAGCTCACGGTATCAGCGTTAATTACAATGTCTTACTCTGTTACACAGCTCACGGTATCAGCGTAAATTACAATGTATTACTATGTTACACAGCTCACGGTATCTGCGTAAATTACAATGTCTTACTATGTTACACAGCTCACGGTATCTGCGTAAATTACAATGTATTACTATGTTACACAGCTCACGGTATCAGCGTAAATTACAATGTCTTACTATGTTACACAGCTCACGGTATCAGCGTAAATTACAATGTCTTACTATGTTACACAGCTCACGGTATCTGCGTAAATTACAATGTATTACTATGTTACGCAGCTCACGGTATTAGCGTAAATTACAATGTATTACTATGTATGTTACACAGCTCGCGTTACACGTTAATTACAGTATGTTAGACAGCTTAATAAACCGAAATATATGAGGGGCGCCAGGCTACCCTCATGTAATCTGCACCATACCGAAGAGCTTACATGATCTGACTGGGTAGGATCTGATAACGATTTTTTTGACAGCTTCGAGCCCTGGCATGAAGAGAAGATACAAGGTGCTCGAACGACCGCCATACAGGACATGAAGCTCAACTCGTGTTGAGATCCTTATACAGGGTGCGGCAGTCAATTCTGAATTTTAGGCATCCACAGCTTCCTCGAAAATGCAAGATTGACTGACGCACTCTGTCCATGTAGTGCTCGAGTACTGAATCGATTTGTTGATGGGCGACTGCATCGAAACAAAATCACCCTTATGTTTGTTTCAGATGCGCCATCGATGAAAGGGCAGAAACATTGGAATTTTTCCAATCAACTTGTTTATATTACCCAAGTTTGGTTTTTCCCATGATGGCTTAATAAATCGTTACGGTCTACCATGATAAACTAAATATGATAAATTGAATTGTATACATATCCACTGATACAAGAAAATGAGACGAAGGCCGTCTCACAAGTCAAGGAAAAAATTTGAGAATTCGCTGATGCCTCACACCTTCAACCTTGCAGGAAATTCAATATCAGATAATAAACATTAGGTTAAAAATTTAAAACTTCGGCTTTATAAGTGCCATCATTTTGATAGCTGCTTTCGGTTGATAGCAGTCTATCATTGGATAGCTGTCTTACTTACGATAACAGTCCTTCTTAAGATATAACCGTCTGACTTACAATAATTGTCCATCTAACTCACGGTAACTGTCCGTCTGACTCACGGTAACTGTCCGTCTGACTCACGGTAACTGTCCGTCTGACTCACGGGAACTGTCTGTCTTAAAGATAATCGTCTAGCTTTCCAATAAAGTCAATGTTGGAGTAACAGTATGACTTACGAAAACTGTCCGTCATAGATGAATCGACAGACCTACTGCGCGTCTTAGGACAATCATCTGCTTGACCACACACGGCGCCAAAACCGCACAACAGCGAATATGATTCAGAAAGTAAATCGCGGACCGTGTATCCGGCTGAACCAACCGAGGGTGGGCGCAGCATCACAGCTGCAGCGTAAACACCCGCTTCACGCCAAGTAAACACGACGCGCCGTGCGGGAGGCGAGGGAAAAGGCGAGTCGCAAAGCTGGGCTACACAGTCGACTCTGACGTTTACTGCTCGTCGGGAGTTGTTGTCTGAACGGGCGAAAGATTCCAGAAAATGATTGTAAGTTGAAGCGTGATGACAGGGGTGGGTGGTTTCTTAAGTACGAGAGAAAAGACAGCGATATGAGAGGAGCGTATAATGAAAGGCTTTATTTACGGAAATTTGACAATGATCACCTAATTCGAAATAGCATCACAAAAAGAAGAAGCTCTAGTGAAGGCTCATACCCATACTCCTACGAAAGCTCACATTCATACGAGGACTCTTTCATACGCGCATTCACACAATACGATGGTTCACTCTGACACTCGCACGGAAACTCACATAAACACGGCGATTCGTGCTCACTTCTACACAGGTTTACATTGACACGAAAACACGCTCAGACTGCTACCCAGGCTCATCATACACACGGAGACTTGTACTCCTACGCTGAGCCCCACACTCGCACACAACACGAGTCCGTCCCTCATCTCACTGAACTCGTAGGCAGACGCACGTACAGAGCAGGTTTTGCTCGCACTGCAGCATGCTTGCTTCTGTCGCCGTCCAGCGATTTGTTCTCTTGAGAATATTGTAAACTAAATTTTGTACGAAAACTACGAACATAACGCACGCACACCTCTAATTCAAACTGTAGAGCGCGTTGGCAAAAATGGGTGAGGGTAATAAATCATTGAGCTGATTGGATAATGATTTTCCACGTATGTTTTAGATGACCTTCTCTGATGACATGGCAATGATATTGTTTGAGAATTGCAAGACAATGAAGTCGCTCACTCTACATTTATGCTAGGGTTTGTCGAAGCGGTAAGCCGGTGCTACTGAGACTAGAACAGGGCTCTCCACCTCTTTCTCACCCTGCACTCCTAAAGAATTTTCATTCGAACCTCGCACCCCTGAAATAAAAATACAAACATATAACCAATATCATATTATTTACATTGACTTTACCCTTAGAATATCATCTCGCTACTCCAGGGGGTACGAGCACCCCATGTTAGGAACCCCTGGACTAGAAGAAAAAGTTTCAAATCTCCAGGACCAAAAATTTGAGTGAGAAATACGAGTTATGCTTTAGAGCAGTGGTTCTTAACCTGGGGGGCGCGCCCCCTGGGGGGAGGGGGCCAGAGGAGATTCTAGAAGGGGCGCGAGCCTCCACAATGAAGCCTGATTTTTCCCAGGAATGTTTTCGACAAAAGAGTGAACGTTCACTGTTGAATAAGTATAAGTTTCATATAAGTTGAATAAGTTTGAGGACTTATTTAAAAACAGTAAGGGAGCTCGAAAGAAAAAATATATCCTTAAGGAGGGCGTGGGAGCAAAAAGGTTTAGAACCGCTGCTTTAGAAGAATGAACTAACATGAAACGAAAAAAAAAGTATCACTAGAGTGTAACAAAATGGAAGATATTTGGGCTGCACTGCGTTTTCAAGCGTGGAAGCCCGCTTGGCACGTCGGGTCTCTTGCGTGAGGTAGCGGATATAATTCAATGAAGACAAAGTGATTATAAACTAAAATCACCTTCCTGCCCCCGAAGACTATTGGACTCTCAAGAACGAAAACATGAATATAAATGAAGATGACCCAGCCACAAATGCAAACAATACTGCTGTAAATCAGGATGCCTAAACTAAAAATACAAATCAAATTTATAAAATTGACCATTTATCTGTACAAGAGGCCATTTAAGTACAAACAAGAACCACTTCACTTTTATTGAGGGCTATTTATAGTTTTATACTATCAATAACATTCCTTGGTTCGTTAGTACGCTCGTCTGCCGGTCAGTGCGTTATGCATTCCAGCTTGCAGCTGCAGGTTAGTTAGATTAGTCGTTAGTTTTAGCCTCCCTACCCAGCAACAAATGCGATCCAAAGAGAGAAAGGAGGAAGGCACCATTTAGTATGGAGTTAAGGAAACGCTGAATCTACGCAGAAACGCATAGAAACAGTAAGTTGTGAAGGTCATGAAACAAGACCAAAGTTGAAGAGGAAAGTAGTAGGTGCTGAAGAACAGGACAGCAGTGAACCGAAAAAGGTGGTCCTTAACATAACAAAAACATTTTATTTCAACAAAAAAGAAGGCCTACCTAACTCTTAGCTCGGGCCCTCACATTGTCCCCCTGGGAGCGCTAGTTCCCATAGATACAACAATTGTATCCCACAGAGGGGAACTTGCAGCTGCATCATATAGTCACGATTAACAGCTGTCATTGAGTCACCTGTCGAAGGGTAAATAGGAAATTCCTCCTTAAGTCGGGAGACGTTTGGAACTTACGATAGGTTGGGCTACGATAAGTTTGAATAAAAAAGGATAGGCTAGATTAGGACGTTAGGTCTGGTAAGAATAGACTCAGTTGATTTTGGATAGTATAGGATGAGTTACGATAGGTTCGGTTGTTCAACTTAAAAACACAATCATTAATTTTTTCACGAGTCCAACTAACTATGCGATTTTACTGACGTTGGAATTTCTCCGGACGATTGAAATTTTATTGTTAGTTTAACAATGAAAAAGGGTCATTCGAGTAAGAAGTAAGACGGCGTTATAAAGAAGAGCCTTAGCTACAAACTTGAACGACCAGGCTATATGCATGAGGGGATTCCATGAATTATTCGGTCAATTTGTACAGGGCATTTAAAAAAAATGCACACGCATTTCGAACCGTCGTAGAAAATTATTTTCCCAGCCTACTAAGTTATATTTTACGAAATAGTAAAGTTGAACCTCAATTTGACAAACATGTATACTTTTTGCTCAGCTTGAAGTTTCAAAGGTTGCACTAAAAGCTCGAATTAGGCTACAAGCCTTCAGCATCGGCGCATTCACAGCATCCAAGTCACAAACGCGTATCCCAAGTCGCTAAAATATTAACCGGGTCACAAACCCGTATGAAATCACACAATCACGCACCAAAGACACGAAAACGTACTCCAAGTAACAAACGTGTATTTCAGGTTACCACAAATTACTTCAAGTCCCAAACACGAACCAAAGGTCACAAGCGTACCCCAGGAGTGCCCTGCGCCGTGACGCAGCGGTCAGGGGGCGGCGGCGCTCTCAAAATAGACGCTGATAGCAGTGTGGCAGCAGGCACCTCCCAGCACTTCCTAGCCACCGGCACCTCCCAGCACTTCCTAGCCACCGGCACCTCCCAGCACTTCCTAGCCACGGGCACCTCCCAGCAATTCCTAGCCACTGGCACCTCCCAGCACTTCCCAGCCGCTGGCACCTCCCAGCACTTCCTAGCCCACGGCACCTCCCAGCACTTCTTAGCCACTGGTACCTCCCAGCGTGCAGCACTTCCTACCCACAAGCACCTCCCAGGACCCGGCACTTCCTAGCACCTAACAACATCCAGCACTTCCTAGCTAATGGCACCTCACAGCACCCAGCACATCCTAGCTAATGGCACCTCAGAGCACCCAGCACATCCTAGCTAATGGCACCTCAGAGCATCCAGCCCACCCTAGCTAATGGCACCTCACAGTACCCAGCACATCCTAGCTAATGGCACCTCACAGCACCCAGCACATCCTAGCTAATGGCACCTCAGAGCATCCAGCCCACCCTAGCTAATGGCACCTCACAGTACCCAGCACATCCTAGCTAATGGCACCTCACAGTACCCAGCACATCCTAGCTAATGGCACCTCAGAGCACCCAGCACATCCTAGCTAATGGCACCTCAGAGCACCCAGCACATCCTAGCTAATGGCACCTCACAGCACCCAGCACATCTTAGCTAATGGCACCTAAGAGCACCCAGCACTACCTAGCCACAGGCGCTTCCCAGTACGACGGGAACGACCAGCTTTCAGCCCGTCAGAGTACAGGAGTTAGCCAATAAATTTAGGCCATCAAATTTGCAGTTTTTCGAGTCCTAACTTTCAGTGTGTGGATGTCTTTACTTCATTATGTAGCTAATATCTTTTAATTCAAAGTTTTTCAAGTTTTTTTATGATCGAAACTTTACACCGCGCTGATAAAATGCATTGAGGCACCCATGAAAGCAGGCATAACTTGTGTCGCACTTGAATTACACCTGTCACTTTGCTCTACATGGCCTGTGCTTCACCTGAACCTACTTCAGCTTCACTCAAGCTCCCCTAGCCCCATCTGTACTGAACACACCTGTGCTTCACCTGAACCCCCCTGTGTTTCACCTGAGCCCACCTGTGTTTCACCTGAACACACCTGTGTTTCACCTGGACCCACCTGCGTTTCACCTGGACCCACCTGTGTTTCACCTGAACCCACCTGTGTTTCACCTGACCCCACCTGTGTTTCACCTGAACCCACCTGTTTCACCTAAACCCACCTGTGTTTCACCTGGACCCACCTGTGTTTCACCTGGACCCACCTGCGTTTCACCTGGACCCACCTGTGTTTCACCTGAACCCACCTGTTTCACCTAAACCCACCTGTGTTTCACCTGGACCCCCCTGTGTTTCACCTGAACCCACCTGTTTCACCTGAACCCACTTGTGTTTCACCTAAACCCACCAGTGCTTCACCTGATCCCACCTGTTTCACCTGAATCCACCTGTTTCACCTGAACCCACCCGTGTTTCACATGAACCCACCTGTGTTTCACATGAATCCACCTGTTTTTCACATGAACCCACCTGTGTTTCACCTGACCCCACCTGTGTTTCACCTAAACCCACCTGTGTTTCACCTGAACCCACCAGTGCTTCATCTGAATCCACCTGCACTAAGCCTGATCCCACCTGAGCTTCACCTGAACCCACCTGCGCTCCACCCACGCCCCAGCACGCCCACAAATGGATGCCCACCAAGACTTGATAAACACGACGCTCAGCAGCCCCCTTCCCCGGTGCAGCGAGCCAGCAGACGGCGACACGACTAAGTGCATGTTGAGCTGTGTGCACACAGCGCTGCTTTGGCAAGTATCTCCATTCATACATACCATAACAAGATTGTAATGGCTTCTCTAACTGGCATTACTTCCCGAAACATAAAAGAAAGTTGTGCTAATGAAAAATGGATGCGTATCTACGTAAAGTTGTGTTAGAAATACTGTGATGTTTTGTCGAGTTGAATTTGGTAGGATGTGAATGTTACTTCGAAATCAGTGTCTCGTCACTAGTTTCAAAGATCAGATGGAATATATCATAGAAATAAACTTTGCTTTTAATATGATGTAGGCTGACGTCATATTTTAAGAGATAATAATAAAAAAGAAGAAAATCTAATTTCCATGTTAAAAAGTTCACGCAAAAGATGGCAGCAAGATCCCCGTCTAGCCCAAACGACTCATACGAATATGGTAGAAATTTTTCACAATTTTCTTCCAGCTAAGCTGAGTCGGGCATTGATATATTCTTCATGTTTATTTGCGCGAACGAAAAGTAAACGTTTTCACGGAAGCAAACATAATAAAAATATTTCAACTACTTTCACTAGACAATTTTCGTAGCAGTAACTACCTAAACTTTGTTTCAGAAAGACTGATAAAACTCTCACGTCTAAAGTAAACGAAACTCATTAATCCATGATAATTTACTTTAAACGTGAATAATATATCGCATCAAGAATATGGAGACATTTTTTTAGTTATCAGGCCTACACAGCTTTCAGCTACAACATTCAGCCAAATTTATAGGACAGTAATACTGATTATAATAAAATCAGGTAATTGCTAACAACATCAATGGCATAAGCTGGTCATAAATGTCTGCAGAAAGAACCAATGAGAATGAAGGCAAAAATTCCATTCAACACTAAGGTACTTTCATCACGGAGTATTGGATACTCGTAAAAGAATTCCACAATGACATTAGCTCAGGGATACTAGTGTGACCACGATCTGCCAGCTACAGGAAATGCGCTCTTGTAGAAACCACATTATTAATATTTTTAGACCACCCACAAATCCACACAAACAACGGAAACAATCTAATTGAACACGAAAAAAACCATCGAGAGGGCCCCAAAACAATCAAAGTGCAATGAATTAATACAAAAGAAACCGACAGTGCACGTTCAAAATAAATCCACTCAAGGGCCTTCAATGAAAGAACCTAATACAGTTAACAAAGTGTAGTGAATTGAAAGAAACAGTGCACATCATTTAAATCCATTCAGAAGCCTTGGATGAAAGAACATAAAACAATTAATAAAGGGTAGTGAATTGAAAGAAAAAGTGCACATCATTTAAACCATTCAAGAGCCTTTGATGACAGAACATAAAACAGTTAACTAAGTGTTGTGCATTGAAAGAAACAATGCTCATCATTTAAATCCACTCAGGAGCCTTGTATGAAAGAACACAAAAAGGCAAACGACTGACGCGACTGCACGTGACCAGGTGCGGCGCGTGAGCATACGAGGAGGGCGGAGCTGTGAGCTGGAGGAGCCTGGAGCCAAGAGAGCTCCTTAGAAGGCCTTGCATCCTTCAGAGCTGCTCAGCTCCGCCGTTACGGCGCGTTTGTTGCTGATCTGTGTCACTTGACTTGCAAACTAGCCCTACAGAAACAGATTTCTCCGGTGACTCCATTGTCGTGATATAATGCGTCAAACTTTGTACCCTCTGAGTACATGGGATGTGATTTTTGAGACGTCATAGATGCTTGTAGGTGACACGCGGGACACTGGTCATGTTATGTTGTGTACTCAAGTTACTAAATACTTATGTCAGACAGATTTAGAATGATTAATTTTGACTTGTTTTTCATGTTTTTACACCAGCACAAATTTACCTCACCAACAAATTACCAGAAATAGCATATATTCTTACCCTCGATGCAACATTTATTCAAAAGGAATCATATTTAATCTTATTCTGCAGGAAGATCACAGTATCAGGTATAACTCTTAAGACGTAAACAGTTTATTTGCAATACTAGGGAACTAGTTGACACTTCAATGCCAATACTTGTCGCCCCACTGCAATTGTTGCGTTAATTTAAGACTTCTTAAAGTCACGAAATCATCTGATTAGTTTTGAATTTGTCATAAACTTACCAGGAGTAAGAAGTTTTCAATAACCATGTGACGTAATTTACGACGCTTACTACCTCACCTAATGAAATCTTGAAGTTAAGCTTGACAACTAAACAACAGGGATGAAAGCAAGGGAAGCCAGGGACACAAAGGAGTTGGGGTCGATTTTTAACATCACCATTTTACGACAAGTTCAAGGAGAGGATCGTACGATTACACGTTGACCGCGATGGGTTAATTAAACTGAAGTTTAATTAACTCAACTCAACTCAAATTTAAAGTGAATTCTGGTAAGCAATTTTGAAAACAGCAAACATTAACTCGACCGTGCCATCATTTAACTTTTATTCAGTATTCATAAATATTTAATCTTGGATTACTGGTCGGTCAGTAGCATTATGAAAATTTCCTCCGCGTACACCGGCAGCTCACGTCGTTGATACTAGAACTTTACGATGACGAGCGCGGCTTCGAACTCAAGGTGCTCGTACGTTAGCACAAATTGAATGACAGCTAATTCATTCAAAGTTTCTATTCAAGGTAGAGCTTTTTGTCGATACTTTTAACAGTCATAAACAAATTGCGGTTTCAGAAATATTCGAAAAGCACAATGGAGTTTTTCCATTAATTTGCAATCGTAAAAAATTGCTGTGAATGAGACTTGTAAAAAATTACTCCAAAACCTCTTCGTTTGGAAAAAAATTTAAATAATTCGTTGAAAATATACAATCGTTCGCCGAAGTTATGAAGACTCAAAGTTGACGGCCTAATTAATGAGGCGAACTGGATTTACTTAATTCAGGAAGGCTTTCACTTAAACTTTCAAAATAAAATATCATAACATACTTAATGCAATAAATATGTGAAATTCCTAATTTTATCAGAATTTCATACCTTCACACAGATGAAGAGTAATGAACCAGTAAAACAAAATTAAAAATAACATCGAGCTACTGAATTACGATAAAGCGAAGGGAATTGCATAGGTAAAAAGAATAGTTGAAGTTAGTCACCGTGACGATCCCAATTTATATAGGTAGAGCATATTTACAGAGGAAACGGAAAAATAAAATCGATTATTTTCGTTCAACTCACCGCAAATGAACCGTACTGTTTTTAAACAACATGAGCTACACCAGTTGTTCAAAACAACCAAGATTTGCTTAGCACCAACACAAAATACACCAATTAGTACTGAAATTAGTGAAAAAAGTGTCAGTGACAACGGCTCCGGCCAGCAATACAAGCGTGGTTTGGTAATTTTCAGGAAAAACTCATCAAAATACCTGTCGATGATCCAAAACCATGTAACTCCAATGGGTGCATCTTTTCTTCGTCTGACAGCTGCGGGCCTCTAGCAAACTCGGGGTCAACCTCTTCTTCCTCTTCCATGTCGTACACCATCTCATTGTCACTAACTCCAAAGTCTTCCTCGCCAAAACTCGTAGGCAAGTGCTTTCGTCTGAGGCGAGAAGCGGAGAAGCCGAAGTTCTGATTGTTACTCTGACCAAACCTTGGTAGCTCAGATGCGTACGACGTCGAATTGGTGTAAGTAGAAACTATAGTACTACCGGGCAAATGCCTAACAGAACCGTCAGAACTGGTAGCTGTTTTGGTTGTTTTCGTGGTTTTCGTGGAGGTGATTCGTCTGCCTCCAATGGCGAACTCCCTAGCCCTACCTCTCGACGCATAGGGCTCTGTATTTTCATGCGCGTCATCATGAATCAAAGTATGTGATGCTGAAGTGAGCCCATTCTCTGAATAGTGACGAGAGTTGTGAGCTTTGCGTGAATGTTGCCTGTGTCGAGACGACTTTTTCCTGCCACCACGGCGTCGAGTCGAGGAGTGACTGGTGAACCCACCATCATCCTGAGATCGATTCCACCAACGATTTCGATGCGAAGTGTGCGAAACATGGGAGCTGTCACCGTCATCCTTGCGGCGACGATGAATACGGGTATCGGAGTCCGACGTAGCACATTCTAGTGATGGAGAAACAAACATTTCACAATCAGTGGGTAAGGTGGACGTTAAACATAGGAAATTAAGTCATATAATCTTAACAAAAAGGCGCCGTGATGCAGTTGCTTTCGGACCTGAAATACAGACACTCATGATCATGCGCAAAAGCCAGCCACTTACCTTGCATAGCCAACCTGAAAGAGAGAAAGCAAGCCAAACACAGGCGATAATTCATTAAAATCGAACTGACATGCGCTAAATAAACTAACACAATCAGCATGAACGCTACAAGTTGGACGAAGAGCAGCGAATATCACGTGCGGAAGCATCCCTTCAGCTAAAATACCTGGTTGTCTGGGTGGAAATCTTTGGTTGACGCGATAGTTAGGTTGCGCACCCGTCGTAGGGGGAATGGGTCGTTGCAGTAAAGGATTAGAAGGATAGTTGTGGTCGGTGGGTGACAAGGGGCTTTGGGGTGGGTAATTGACGGGTCCAGGCGCGTTATGGTCTACGCGCGGACGCGAGTACTGGGCGTCTGCTTGCACGATGTCTTCTACTGGAATGTCACTTCCAGAACCTTCAAACCAAGTTGAAACGCGTTAATTAAATATTTACAGTAATACTGACAAAGTGATCGGAAGAATACTTTCAAAAACCGTTGCGAGGGATAATTAAAAAAAAATCTGTTGTCAAAATCTCTCTGGTACAGAAATTCAAGATTTCAGTATATGACACCTAACAAATGAATATTCTAAAAATACATGGTGACTGGCACTTTGTTTAACAAATTTAAACATAATGTTGGGAGAGTTGAAATTAATACTCAAGAACGGCGTAGTAGTTGATGCTTCGTTGAAGAGGTACAACGACTAGAAATTTTCACAAGGCCATCAAGGTCTCCTGGTATTACTGCTTTATATTTATGCTTCTGGAGACATTTGAACAGTTTGGCTCACGAAACACCGATAATAATTTCCATAATAATTAAGGCTGTTAATTTGCTTGTGCTCAAAATTTAGATACTTTTCCAACTTCTGCATTTCATTAAGCTACCACTTTCAGAGATGAATTTTTCTCCGATTCGTTTCAAATTTGAAGCCTTCTTCACTCTTTAACGAAGCATTTTCGACCACACGGTTATTGAATTAAGAGCTTATTTCAACGAACCCAACCTTATTGTAAAGTTTATTCAAAAATTTGCGGGTCACCATGTATTTTTAGACTATTCATTTGTTAGCCACCAAAATATACCACAAAAACATGACAAATATGTGAAGCCTTGACTTCGAAAACTTGAATCAGATATATATTTACGAGCTTAAACGTTCCGAAAATGATTCGCAATATTAAAACAATCCACAGACACGGCTTGAAAATATTTGAAACTCAAAATAATATCCTTATTTAATTCCTATCAAATTACGGGATACATTAAAATATCACGCGAAATATGAAATTGTATCTGAGCATTTACCCTATAATCTCAAATGACAGCAGGATGATTGGTCAGTACATAAAATTAAAAGGTGAAAAACCTCACACATACAGAACATTTTTGCATCAAAGAAAGAAGTGAAACAAATAATCAACGCCAGGAATTGTTCACTAATCAATTTGAGCAGCCTCTTGAAGACAGAACCCAGGAAAAAAGTCACCATTGGTAAACATCACATAAATATTTGACAAAATCTTCCTTTCCGCTTGAGAAATCCAAGGGAATGGTTGTCGATGAATGGAATCAAAGAACATCATCGCGCGTTCCTGTATTGTTTGAAACGCTGCAGCTCTCAAAGCCTCTCACACCTAGTGCCGTACTGTCATCAGAGAAGTACACATCAATCATACACATTCGAACATACAGTGGTGGTGTGTATAAAAAAACTAAAAACGATATCTTAAGAATATTGACTGAAGTAAGTGAAATAGATTGATTTCTGGGAAATCTCACTTTTAGGATAAAAAGGAAAACCAACCTTTCCTTTTTATCCTAAGACTGAAGTAAGGTTTCGTATTTCAATTAACGTTGCACTATTTTAGACAATATTTTCATAAAGCCAATGGAACTTCATCCATAAATTTGTCCATGTTTCATTTAAACGAAGTATGAAATTTACTCGCATTCATGATATTTACATTTTTCTATGAACCCTATCAATTAAATGTGCATGATTGTTTGACTTAGCACCCTAAAAGATGGCGTACATCAACATATTCAAGCAACTCGCAGGCAAAAAAAAACATATATCACTGCACATTTTTAATAACACGGTTACAGTTGTTTTTGATTACTCACGATCAAATTTTGAAAACAAATTTGCACGCAATTCAGTGCGAATATGGCACACCTAAGCGCCTACGTGTCGTGGTGCTCCGCTATTTTGATGATGCATGCTCAGATCACCGATAATATTCTTCCAGCAAAGAGGCCAAGATGATTCAAACACAAATAAGTACCTACTCTTAATACTTTGACTGCAATTGGTCAAACTGAAGTTCAATTACAAATTCAATTTAAAGTCAGTTGTAGAAAATAATTTTGAAAATAGCAAACATAAACTAAAGCGTTCCTTCATTTAGGTTTAATTAAGTTTTCATGAAGATTGAGTTGGTGACTACTGGTCGGTTAGTAGCATTATGAAAATTCTTTCCTTGGTCACTGCATGGTGGCGCTCGTCGCGGTCGAAGTGTTATTTGTCCCTCTTCTTTATTTTCGTTGCCGAACTATAACAGAAAGCATCCAGCTCACGCACAACTTACTCCTGACCGATAATAACTCGGCAGAATTGAGATAAGGACAAGTTTTGAGAGTCAAAACATTCAGCATGACCGCAAGTTACATCAAGGGGACCAATTTTAAGTTACGTAGCAGGGAATACGATCAAGAGCTAAATTTCCAGATTAATATTAAGATGATAAGTTAGTTTAAGTCTCCCTAACCGCACCAAAATAAATGTATCGAAGAGAGGAAGGAGGAAGGCACCATTTAGTATGGAGATAAGAGAATGAGGAATCTCAGCAGAAGGGGCATAGAAACAGTAAATTGGGAAAGAAGTGCATGAAATAAGGTAAAAGTTGAAGAAGAAAGTCAGAGGTGCTGCAAGGAAACAGGACAGTAGTGAATCGAGAAAACGTGTTGCTTAACATTACAAAAAAATATTTTATTTCAACAAAAGAAGGCTTACTTAACTCTCAGCTCAGGCTCACACATATTTACCCTGGGAGCGCTAATTCCCATAGATACAATAGATAGTTGTATCCCCCTGAGGGGGGGGGGGGGAGGGGGCTAAATTTCCAATCAGTTTACTTCATCATAGCAGTACAATTGACGAAAAAATATCTTCTTAATCAATTTTGGGGCCAATTTACCTCAGCTATTAAATTGGCCGAAATATACGTACCGCGCCGTCGAGTCGTCTTTGCTGAACTTCAGCTGTCAGTTGTGCTGCTCCGACGGCGTAAATGCGTCGCAGTTTTTCGCCCGTCCGTCTGACTTCGGGTCATCAACGTTTTTTAGCGCGGACTCCACTATAAAGATCTTAAATGGTGACAAAATGTTTGGCCTACGTCAGAACAGCTGTTAATAGTTGTTATTGCGGAGCTGTTACAAAATTTATTCCTCATTAGATGATCAGAAGCTGTTCTTAAAGCTGTTCCACAGGAGCAAATCAGAAGCTGGAGCTCTTCCCCAAGGAATTATTTTACCAAAGGTGATCATGAGTTATCGGCATGAGAGGTGAAAAATATTACAAAACATGTAATTGCCAATAAGTAGACGAAAAAATCAGTTATGGGTATTCGGCTCATATTGTTCTTGGTACCGTTGTATTTTTAAATCATTTCCAGAGTTTAAGTTTTGGTCACGAATTGATATTCACTAACCACAAGTATTTACTTCGTTTTGAGATATTTCGGGCAGCATATTATACTATGTGACGCCACACTAACAACGGAGCTAAAAGGCGAGTGGTTGTTCTGTGCTGTGATGCTCAATTTGACCGGTGTTCTCTTTTAATTAAAAATTTGTGGCCATAACACAGCATCAACAGAATTAGGTCCACAATCAACAAAATGAGATCTAGAATCAACGGAATGGGATCCACAATAAACAGAATAGGATCCACAACCAACAGAATGGGATCTAGAATTAACAGAATGGGATCCAGAATCATTCTAGGTAACATGCCAGGAAAAATCTACTCAGCGCTGCCGCAAAAATGATTCATGTCCCTAATTATTAGGCCGGCAAATTAGATCTATTGGCGAGTCGTGACAGCGACAAATTAAAAAATGTAAACAAGCGAACTGGACTCATTGGAGAGCCGCAAACAATGCAAATCAAATTCACGGAGAAATCGAGAAAATAAAGCAAAGTTTATGAGCGAGTCGAAAAGCAGGTAATTAATTGGATGCATTAGTGCGGCTTAACCCTAGAACATAAAGCCCCGTGGTCAATATTACACTGTCAAAAAACTCTTTTTTGAAAGAAAAACACAACTACAAACAGTTTTATTGAAAGTGATAAACTACACGGAAAATAAACTCATCGGTTCTCTTTCATCTTCACACGGTCACTTAAATAGTGACTCAATATCTAACGAGGGATTCTAAAACTCCCAAAAAATACAAAAACTCTTGACTCAGGTTCATGAATTAGGTTAATATAAAAGATCCGCCCGGGTTCGTCTTCTAGGGTTATTCAGATGGCAAATTAAAACCATTAATGAGTCATAATGCCAGCAAATTCAACAAACTGGCGATTCGTAAAGAAGATAACCATTAGTCGTGAAGTTAGCTAATACATCGATAATTCATAAAGAAAACTTATTACAATCATGAGTCATAAATTTAGCTAATTTAAATGCATCGGCGAGTCAAGAAGTCAAGAAGAAAGCTAATTCAAATCATGAGTGGCAATGCTAATTAACTGAAATAAGTTGACGAGACTAGGCAATTTGAAGCCCTACATCGGAAGGCTGGTTAATAGAAGCCCACTGGCGAGTTATACCGAAGACTCATTAGGAAATTAAGTTGCAATGTTATCTAGTAGGTAAACTTTGGTAAGGCGAAAAGAAGGTACCTCAAATAGATTCAGCGACGAAACAATAAGATAGCACTAGAAGATACATTAGAGAAATGAGTTCTAATGTTAGCTAGTCGGCAAACTTTATTAAGTTATATAAAGGTACTTTAATTTTATATATAAAATTCAGTGTCGAAATTATAAGATAGCACTAGAATCCACATTAGAGAAGTAAGTTGTAACATTAGCTAGTTAGGGTAATTCATCAAGTATCGAACTGAACTGATTATCGAACAACGTTGGAAATATGCGCGTAATAAATTTAGTAAGCATCCAAACTTGCTCAGTGCCAGTGATCTTACATCTAAAACTCCTATTTTAGTGATAAAAACTCATTTCTGTGAGCTGCAAACTGCTACCAGCGGTTGCGAACGCATTTTTTGTACGACCCTTACAAATTGGTCGAATTTTTTCACTCGAAAAATCTTACGCACCTCGGGAAAATTGCGACGGTTTAATTGTTGTTGGGTCACCGTCAACCTCCCGTCATAACTAGAGAGTAGTGTTGTCATATGATGTTCTGTTGCTGTATTTTTTTCTTTTCCGCCAAAAACTTGATAATTATTCCATGTTCGACATTCAGTTCCTTTTTCATGTCAGTATTAAATACTGAACAAAGGTGTTCGAATCAAAATTCCTTAAAAATCATGAATTTATACCTCGAACAAGGCTTTTCGATTCTTAATTCTTTTAAATAACTGAATCGATCTATTGAACGCCTGTTTTATTTCATTAAAATATTGTATTAACGCTTGATAATAACATTGAATAGTTGAAGATGGGAATTCTGGTGAGGGGCTACCAATCAGCTGCTGGTGTTCCAAGGCCCTCAAGATCATCAATGATTCGTCTGGCTACATTTACTGATGATCAATCCCTTGCCAAGAAAATTGATGCAAGCATCAATATTAATTCATTGACGAGTGCTTTACACGCTACTCCAAAAAAGGTCACACAGGTTGATGATCACAATTATGGTTCAACAAACACTGCAAATGAAACATCGACATCATATTTAAATTTTGATAACTCTCCATTCAAATGCATCTTTAAAATGAGTAATTAGACAGTTATTTCAAACAAACAAACAAAACAAACATCGGCATTTTTGGGATGCTTTATTTCCAATCAAGCCTGATACAAATGATCTTAAGCATTGGTTTTTCAAATATCTTATAACTAACACTATATATAGGACACCATGACGGTTCCCCGGTAAAGCCGGTACCCATTTCCGACACCTGGGTCGAGTGGGGTATTGTGCTTGAGCTTTCCCTCATACCCAACGGGGAAAATCGCAGCGCCAGCGCCAGAATACGAACCCGCGACTCCAACATACAAGTCCGATCCCTTAACCGCTGTGCCACCGCGAGCATTTCCAAGAAAAGCCAGTGCACCAAAGAAGAAAAAGAATGAAAGAAAAACGTTTATTTTTCAAGTGGCCACATGAGATACATGTCAACATATTGGTTTTAAAAAGTTTCTTAATATAGGACGTCCTAAAACAAAAGTTCCATACGAGGAGTACTAATTGACAAACTATCAGAGGTGTACAAATAGATAGACCATACGAGGCATATTAATAGACAAAATATACGAGGCGTACTAATAGACAAACCATACGTGGCGTGCTAATAGTCTAACAAATGTTCCATACGAGGAGAACCAATTGACAAACCATCCTGTTCGAATTAAAATTCTTGTTCGATTCATGTTCGATATTGATGAAATTATGTTATTAAAGAATTCGATTTTTAGAACAATAAATAAATTCCAACAATCTACGTTGTCTTTAAAGCGACATCACAGAACAAGAAAGCAACTGTTCAAGAATAATCTTGAGGCCCGCAACAGTTATTCAGAGCAAAAGTTACCGATTTATGAAGGTTGTTTCTAGACACACGTGGTTTCTGTTCGATATTTGATGAATTACCCTAGTAAACTTGGGTAAGTCATAAAGAAGTTGCTTCAATGAGATTCAGTGATGAGACGCTGAGAAATAAGATAGCACTAGAAGATACATTAGAGAAGTGAGTTGTAATGTAATCTAGTTGGTAAACTTTGGTAAATCATAAAGAAGGTGCCTCAATGAGATTCAGTGACGAGACGCTTAGAAATAGACAGCACAGCGGCATAACATGACCAAGATCGAGAAAAGAGTCTCCTGACGCAGCTGGCCGGGCGCGCATGACTGACCTCAGAGAAAGTAACGCGACCGACGCTCGCGGAATGACGCGCTTGCGCAATCCACGGTAGCCAGATTGGGTTTTTCTTCACACCGAAAAATTTTTCTTCACAATCGGGACATTTTTTCACGTTGAGTTTAACCTCTATGTCCGATTAGTATCTGGTTATCGGCTTTTTCTTCGGGTTGAAATAGTTCCGTATCCGTGCATTTTTTCATACTGCGTTTGACCTCTGAACATCGAGTTTGCCCTCTGGCTATTGGCCTTTCCTTCTGACCAAAATATTCAATCTGGGCATTTTTTCGCATTGAGTTTGACCTCTGAGCCCAATTGGTATCTGGCTTTTGTCTTCGGACTGAAAATTCCCAAACTGAGCATTTTTCCACATTAAGTTCGACCTCTAATTAAGCGCGATTAGTGTCTGGCTACTCTGCAGGGTCGCCAGATGCTGAGCCGTCTTTATGGCTGAGTTTTAGTTTAAAAAAAGGGCTAATGAGTAACTTTCAGCTAACAAAATGGCCAATGTGGTAGCCCAAACAATTCGTCCCGTTGGCATTGCTACATAGCTATTTTTCCACACAAATTTTTCCCTCTCGAGCTATCTAAAACACCTAATAAATATAATGTAAACATAAGTTATACAGCAGTGAACTGCTCTAAAACTGCACGGCGGAGTTTTCAGTTTCACCAATTACGATACCTCTTCCCTCTAAGTTCAGTTACACGTGTCAATTAATAAATCTGTACGTCTCGATATTACTACTCGAGACATTGGAAATCACGGGTTTATGTAGACTAATGTAACGCGATAATTCACCATTGTTCATCAATTGCCAATCATTGCCCAGTTTCTACGCTACTCGTAATTTTTGCTGTTCATGCCAAACTACACTGTACATTAACACTTTGACTTCGACGTGACCCACCGGTGTTCACTGAAAGGGTTTTCATAATGCTGATGACCGATCAACAAGCAGCTGTTCCAATGAAATTTAGTACAGTATTGCCCAAATTGAGGAAACTCACTACTCTTTAAGCATCAGGCTACCAAAACGGATTGTTCGATGCTGTAATTCCATCTGTAAAGTAGCATGTCAGCCGCAGCTGCTTAATACGTAGACAGACCGCGTGCAAGCGCACACGCCTGTGTACGTATACAGTGCGTACAAAATTCATACACGTGTTTAGTACGTACGGTGAGCGTACAACGAGCATACGCAGGTGGTGTACGCAAAAGCTGTGTACAGGGTACATACGCAAGTGGTGGTACAGACTGCGTACAAGGTGCATATTAAGGTGCTGTACGCAAAAACTGTGTACAGGATGCACGCGTAACGATGCACGTACTTCACTACTCAAATATGGACAACATCATTAAAGATGAGCGTACATCAATGAGGTACACAGACGGTATACAAGGCACACACAGGTAGTACACGTAGAGACTGTGTACACGGGAAGTATGCCGACATGTCGGAGGTTTAAAAACAGAAGCGCAGTTTAAGGTGTAAAAATAAATCGTCCAAGAGCAAAAATTTCATCCCAGTACAAGAATTTCCCAGTTCTTGGCATCTGTGCTACTGGAGGGTAACTCGGCACCAAACACAACTACAAAGAAACTTCCAACTCCCATCGCAGATCCCAAAATTACAATATTAAGATTGATATCGATGTTATAGTTCCGAGCACTGGGGAAACATGGACGGATTTTATAACTCCGTACAAAGAACATGAAGTCTTTTCGACGGGAAGGACTGTTGTCAACTTACTTTTCATATAATATGTATTGCATGATAAACGAACACATCAATTCTAAGTTACTTCTGGAAAGTTTCGGGATCACAACGGCCACACATCATCCCTGTCTCCTACACAGAAGAGTAAGCTTGTTTTCTAAATCACATCTATGATTTTGAACTAGTAAACTTGTGATAACTTTGATTGAATAAAACACCAAAATATCAATCTTTTTATGAAATATTTATCGTTCTATGGAACGAAATTATCATTTTTCAATAAACTGTGTCGACCAGAACCATACATTTCTGAGTGCACTAACACATGCAAAACTAATACAAGTAAATTGCCTAAATATAACGTATTTTTTTAAGAGAAAGGGCGTGTGGATTATTATAAAGTTAAGCAATGCGACAGGCAGGCCCATCCTGCTAATATTATTTGTTCAAATACGATGATCGAAGTAGTGAGTGACGCACTGATTAATGTATACCTGAAGAACTACTTCAAGCACTGCTTCGAGAACACAATAATTAGAAAAACTTCAATAAACCGAGGTAGACGACTGTGAAACTAGACGGTTCGCAGAATTTATGTAAGATTTCATCAGAAGAATAAGTAAAAACAGAACATTATTAAGAGGATCGTGAGAGTTGCTTTATTGCTTACTTTCGAATGAAAGCGAGCAATCAGAATTAAATGCACAAGGTGCAGCGACATGAGGACATCTCTGAAGGTCAAGACAGCTTCATGCTACACCGCTCGTCAACACAACTAGTTCCAACAAACAAGCTAACTCGTCAACACGTAATATCTCCTGCAAGCTACAATGTTCTAAATGCCGACTATCTGCCCGTTATTATTATATATATTAATTATTTCCTTTCGATTACGGAAATAAATTGTGTTGCGATGAGTTATCCTTTCCAAAAAGCAGTAAACTGGTGATCATAGAAATTGTAGAAGGCGGACAAAAGAGGTTATAGGGTTTAAGCTCTTGTTTAAGATAAAAAATATGTTACAGTTTGTAACATGAGCCAACTATAGTCCACTGTCTAAATCTTTGATTGGATTGGGAAGGTAATAGTGATGTAGACTCGGAGAGTACCTCTCTCCATATTGCCTGTGGCGAGCACTGCTTTCAAGGTTACTGAATTCGACTGCATAAAGTGTGACCCGCGCTTCATGTATACCTAATTCGATCTGTTTTCGCATAAGCTAAGACTTTTGGCGCGTTATAAAAGGCATTACTATAATAGGCTTTGCAAATATTACCTCCGGTACTACTGGCATTTCACTTCATAACTCGCTTCTCTTAGGTTAAGAAGCTGGAAACCCATTCGTACAACGCGAGTTTGATAATGGAGCGATCAATGAAGAAGTCATTTCTTCAGAAATGACAGTTTCATTGACTTTCCGAAACACCAGTGGTTGCGAAGAGCTTGAACCGTGGCGGAGTTCAGCAGGCGATGCTTGTTTGGGCCATCCAAGATATCGAAACCTAGCACAGCACAACACAAGTCGGTTGACTTGCACACAAAGTGTACCCAGGCAACAGCGTTTTCGGGTTTTCAAAGTGAATTCAATTCACAGCTAGATATGATATTTTATGGCACCATCGTCACGTTCCTTCGCTCAGAAATATTGAGGAACAAATGTTGAGAAATATTGAGAAAATTGTTCACGAGCGTTCGAAATTAGGTTTTTTAGAATCAAATTGCACTTTTGTACCGTCATAAAATATTTCCAATGAAGCCAAAAAAGATCTTTGAAATTTTCCGACGTAAACCAAGAAACTACTGTTCAGAGAAGAAGGGCTGGTGTAAATTTTCTTGCGGAGGCAATTGGCGGAAGGCAGCTGAATGAAGAGTAATCTGAGAGGTTGTCCGGTGAGATAGTTGTCAGAGGCGGGGGGAGTTGTTCGATTACCATCCACACCTATAGAATTTAAGGAGACAAATCAATCATACGACAGCACCTTAATTGCCGGACAAATCCCACCACACCGACTAAAAACACAAACAAACCATACCCACCGCAAACATCCATCCCACACCTATGCAGCAGAAAACATTCAAGTCGCACCACAAGAGAGGACAAACTAACAACACCCATCAATATTCACCGGCAAAAACACAGGAAAAATTACGGCGGAAATGCAAACACCTCAGAGCCTGCGGTAGCGGATGAGTTTTTACGAACAAAACACAAACATTAACAAAACCAGCGAATGACAGAGCGTGTGGTTACATGTAACTGCAATATATTATAGCATCGTCCTCGAAATATACGAGAAAACGTACGCACGCTGAACGAAGTGACAATGTTCCTCTTCCAATAACGAAAAATTCCTGTAAATTTAAGTTTCTGCAACAGAAAAACTGACTTCCTCTATCTTTAATGGAAAATAACAGAAAATTTTATGGAAGAACCAGTCATAGGAAGTAAATCCTCGCCTTACTACGAAACAACAACCCAATGAAAAATCCTCCCTCTGAATGAAGGAAGAGTCGTGCCTGGTTAACGACCCCACTCTTTGACGCAAGAACACGGTTACGGACCCCACTCTGTGAACGCAAGAACACGGTTACGGACCCCACTCTGTGAACGCAAGAACCACGTTATGGACCCCACTCTTTGACGCAAGAACGTGGTTACAGACCCCACTCTATGACGCAAGAACCCGGTTATAGACCCCAACCTATGACGCAAGACCCAGGCTGAAGACTGCATTCTATGAAACAATAACCCAGTCGTAAAATTCTCCCCACTCCCTGAAGTAGGAACTAGATTATAAACCTCACTATGAAACAATTAAGAACCAGGCTAAGGACCGCACATAGTGGCGCAATAACGTGGTCATAGAATTCCTCTACCCATGAAACGAAAACTAGGCTAAATGGAATTTTATGACGCTATAACTCGGTCATAGAATACTCCTCACTTATGAAGCAAGAACAAAGTCGCATTTTATGACGCAATAGCCCAGTCATAGAATTCCCCTACCCATGAAGCAGGAACCAGGTTAAACCTTATTATATGACGCAATAACCCGGTCATAGAATTCCTAAAATACCCCACATCCCATTAAAGCAAGAAAAAGGTTAAACTGCATTTCATGACGCAATAACTTGGTCATACAATTCCTCTACCCATGAAGCAGGAACCAGGTCGCATTTTATGACACAAAACCACCCGGTAATAGAATCCACCCAACCATAAAACAATTAATAGATTAAACCGCATTTTATCATGCAATAACCCGGTCATAGAATCTCCCTATCCATGGAACAGGAAAAAATTAGCATTTTATGACGTAATAACCATATTAAGGACCGTAGTTTATGACGCAATAACCTGGTTAAACCGCAGTTTATGACGCAATAACCCGGTCACACAATTCCCGCACCCACGCAGGCACCAGGTTACAGACCCCACTCGGCCCATAGGCCTGCGCCAGGCCGGCTTATCAGCACCGCCCACACGGCGCGTCACAACGCCCTACGCTGCATCCGCCGCACCGCCCGCTGTTGCTGGGCATGTCTTCGTTGTGGTACTTCCTTGTGACATTAGTTCTGTAGACACGCTCTTCCGTGTACTTTATTGCTTTTACTCAGGCTTTATTTCATTTACTCATGTTTCCTTTTGCTTATTCGTGCTCCATCTCGCTAACTTGTGTTTTCTTTGGTTTACTTTTGTTTCCTTTCGTTTACTTGATGTTTCCTTTAGCTAACTCGTGCTTAATTTCGCTTACTCGTGTTTCTTTTGGTTTACTTGAGTTTCTTTCATCTTCTCATGTTTTTTTGTGCTTATTCGAGCTTCATTTCGCTCACTTGTATTTCCTTTCGTTTACTTGTGTTTCTTTTCGCTTACTCGGAATTAATTTGGCCAATAATTTCGCTTACTTTTTTCTTTTCGTTCACTTGTGTTTCCTCTCGCTTACTCGTGCTTCACTTTGCTGACTTGTGTTTCCTTTGGTTAATCATGCTTGTGTTTCCTTTTGATCACAGAATTCGTTGTACATACATACACGTAATAGCCATCAACTTCAGACCGTATTCCACAAAACTGAAAAGAGAAAGAAAAATTATAGAAAATATTGCAACTAAAATCGGGAACAGTTTAACAGAATTAAGAAATAGAAAATTCGGCTTAGACTGCTCTGTACTTCTACGAGTGGGATATCAAGTGAATAATACTTTCAATAGTGACATTATGACTATCAAGGGGGTCATCGTAGCGATTTTGGTCAAATTATAATTTTTTTCTTTGCTGAAAAAGAGTCCTTAGGTAGTGGGCAATTGTGTCCTAAAATTTCATGGGGCTACGGGCAATAGAACCTCCTCCCCCAAGAGAGGTGTAAAGGGGTAAAAAATCATGAATTTTTGACCCCCACATCAAAAGAAAAAGAAGAGAAAAGGAAAATGGAAAATCCGGAGTCATTTCTTCGTTAGAAATGTTACAAGGATTCTAAAACTGTCATATTTTTTCTAGCATATTGACTCATTAACTGCTATTTTTTTTATATGTCTTCGAAAATTATGTAAAAAATACTATTTCACATTTTCCAAAAACTAAGGCCAAAATTAAAAAGTTACACGAGTAAAATGAGTTTCTTTTTAGAAATTACAAAAACTAGGCTCATTTCAGAACAATTGGATATAAAAAAAACTTTACCTTGTGTGCAAAAAAATAATTATGAAATAAACGTATGTCATTTATGTAATTTATACATATAAATCGTAATTAACAGTGAAAATATGAATTTATACATGCATATTATTTGTAGATGATATTACTACATGAATACAGCATTCAAGTAAAAAAAGTACATTGTATGACATTTCACCACAAAATTTATGTTTTTTGCTTATTTCGTAGAAATGTAATTTCCCACCTAAAATTGAATAGAAGTCAATGAGTTTTCATGCTAGAAAAAAAAAATTATCGGAATCCTTGTAAAATTTCTAACAAACTATAATACATCGAGTTTTTCAATTTTAAATTTAATTTTTTATCGCTGTTCAAAACCAAAAATTTTTATAGTTTCGTTAGTGATCGAAAATCACACATAAAAAGAATCGGAAAAGAAAATGAAGAATTCGATTCTATTACTTTGTTAGAAATGTTACTAGAATTCTAAAACTGCCTTAGTTTTTGTTATAACATATAAATTCATTGACTCCTATTCTTTTGAAATATCTGAGAAAATTACTTAAATTACATAAAAAAAACTAATATTTTCCATTTTCTCAAAAACCGAGGCAAAAATTGAAAAAGTTACATGAGCAAAATGTGTTTCTTTTTTCAAAATTACATTAACTGGGCAAATTCCACAGCAAACAGTTCAAAAACAAAAAATAACTCAGATGACACTCTAAACAATATGAAATGGTTGCCGATATCAGATATCAACATCTAAACCAACATGATAAACTTTTATCCGTCTACTCAGGGAAGTCCTTGGTATACAGTCTAGTACTGACATCGTCCTCTGTTAAGAACTTAGCACTCGTACATTTGCTGGTTGAAACAATTCGATGTCTCAAAATCAAGTGAATGTTAAATACTCATGATACCTAGCACTGTTTTCGGCCTTGAATTTGTCATCGATATCTTTCAATTAACTAATTTACTCGTCTTCATGAACTCCCAACATTGGAGCCTCCTCAGCGCTGAAGCAACCTCTGTTTCGATAACAACATTCCTTGTCTACATCACCAGCATCCGGAAAAGTAGCAACATCTGTCCTTAGTCATAGTCACATCCACCTGTCTTCATAAACGCTAGCGCATGTTTCCCTAGCCATAACGTAAGTTTTAATTTTCTGTGGAAGATTCAGGGCTCTGATAGATGCAACATAGATGCAACAGTCGAACCGGAAAACGAAATCGCTTCGGAAATCCATAAGAACAAAATTCAATAGTGCAATATCACACGATTGACTTAAGGTTCAGAAAAACAGACCCAAAAGTTTGTACTACTTGTTTGCGGGTCCGTAGTTTTTGCACCCAAGAATGAGGTAAATGAAGAATTGCATTCCGTTCGAAACCACTAAAATATTTAGAAGTAAAATTCCTCTCAAATTTTAAGCAGCTGGACCAGCAGCACGATACTTCTCCTGCATCAAATGCATAGGAAACGAAAGAATTTTCGTAAGAGACGTAAATCGGAGACGAGTTGAAAGCGGTTTTCTTCGTATAAAGTCCTGACCCTATATCGAGTCACTCCTTCGACGCGTATAGCTCTGTGTAACACGCCCAAATAAACGCCACAAGTAGAAAGTAATTCAGCTACAGAATTGTTTGATCAAGAGTACTGAATTTTTCTATAACTACGGTGAGGCCATGTTATCAATTTTAACTGAGCTCCCTTTGATATATCCAGAATCAAAAATAAAGGCAGCCTGTATAATTCTATTTTTATTTAATCAAAAACCTCATGATTTTCAGCGTTGCCAGTGGTTTTCTGAATGAAACCGAGAAAATGATACGGTGTCGAGAATTGCCACTCTTCATTATTTTTAAGCTTTTTGTATTTACAACAAACTCATTAGGAGATCATTACTGCAATGCGTTGAAGTTCTTGAGTAAATTTACATGAAATAGTATTTACACTCATGAGGTTAAAAATCAGACGTTTATATTCCATTATTACTTGAAGGTTTGGTAAGCGTATCTGGATTTTCTCAATCCTTGATTGGCCACGCTTTTTGCTCTATGAAATGTACCATTTTCAAAGTAAATATACCAAGGATAAATAGGGACACAAGTGTTTATGATACGCATAATAAATTTCATAAAAATTTCATTTCCATGCTTTAGGACGAATTTATTTTGTCTACTTGAATCATGGAAAGATTCTAATGTGTATCTTATATAGCTCTCAACTTACTGCATTCGTCTCTATCTCTAAGAAATTACTTTGAAAGTTTCTCCATTTCAGATAAAACAAAAGTTTGACCCTTAAAAATCCATAAAAAATTGAAGAGTTAACAAAAAGTACAAATTACTTTACATAATCTGCATTTTGTGCATTTTAAGCTGGTATTTTTTATAATGAAACGTAAATGTGATACTTCAACAATGACGATTTGTATAGGACGTGAATGTGGCACTAACGTGCGAAGAAGCGAGTTGTCTGCTGTCCGTACAAGTTCACCATGCAAATTTTAGACTGAAACTCCCAACTTACAGTCTAGAGTGGCCCGCCTTGAGCGAAACAGCAGAGCGTTATTTATTCGGGAGTAAAACTCGTAAATTCAAATGTAAATCCATGCATGGACGACCAATGCAGTCATGGATATTATGAAAGTTTTCCAAACGTTCGACGAAGGAACCACTTTCTATTCTCTTCCCTTTATTTCAATACGCTGTTAAAGATAACAAAAATCTGCTGCGATAAACCCTTTCAAAAGATTTCTCACAACATATATTTTGAATACATGTTTGCTTTCCTTGAATTAGGATGAAAATCAACATTCATAGGTAAACTTAAAGAAAGTTACATGACATTGTGATTCTAGGCTGTTTTTGTTAGCAATAAAATAGAATTTCGGCATAGCAAACAAATTATGCGCATTATAAGCACGGACTTCTCATTCAGTTATGAATCTTAATTATTATGCAGTTTTCTTTTATTTTTTCTAAAACTTGTTCATTACGTAGTCGGAATGTAGTCAACGTACTATTTTAATTGACAAAATTTGCCTTAATTAATAACGTCAAAAACTACTCGACTACCACTTCGATCATCATCAAAGCAGCACGCATCGATATCAAGGCAGCACACACTTCTAAAGTAGAAGGTTTTTCGTGTGCTGTGAGTTACTGAAGTGGTCTTAGTTCAGCACATGATTCAGATATCCGTAAGCCCAGGAAATCTTGCAAAAGGTGCTTTTATCCCCATCAAGTTCCTTATCCCTAAAATATTTTGAAGTAAAGTGCCTCTCAACCTTGAATCAGTTGGACAAGCAGCACGTTGCTTGATATATCAAATGCATTAATCCCAGGTCGCCTTGACAGTCTGGTACGCGTGTAGAATAATGCTATGTTCTTCAAGCAGGGAAAAGCACGTACTGCGGGATCTCATGCCCTTAACTATTTTCCATGAAAGACAAGAGGTCTTAAAACCTCTAGGCCACTGTAACCACAGTAAGCATAATCAACAAATGATGAATGCTGTTATTGGATGATTTCGCTTTTAATCTAGACTGATCCCGTAATCATAAGCTAGCAAGTTACAATTTCTTGTCCATACGTGAACATTTTGAAACGGTAAAGTCTCGCCAAGAAGAGGATCAATGTTAAGGAGACGCGATGTTTTAACAGAAAACAAAGTTTACCGATGGTACAACGGAGCACTACACTGCATACGCCAATAGAAATCCCTAGGTATCTAAAATTTTTTGTTAGAATTTTTACAACATGAGTTGATACTAAATAATGCATGTAAGTACTCCACCTGAGTCGGTGACTCCATGATTCATTCATTTCTTGCCTGTTGGGCCTCGAGAGGCTATTCCATCTCTTTGAAACTGCTCGTTCAATATTTGAAGTTTTAGTCAAATGGTCTCTCGAACACCAAAACAACTTCCGTAAGAATAACAAAATAAAAATGATAGATATTATCAAGTAAACGTCCCTCATATTTGTGATTAAAACTACAATTCAAGCTATAACCCAAAAGAGCATAGTAAAATATAACACAATTATGCAACAAAGGAAGAATTTTGAGCAGATGCGCTTCTACAGCAACGTTTCAGTGAGATTCTCAAAAAAAAAAAAAAATCAGTAGACCCAGAAATCGTCGTAATGAAAATGTTTCTACTTTGAATGTACTACCTAAATGATAGTCACAAGCTCATCCATAATGAAAACCTACAAAGAAAAGTAAGTAAAACTTTCGAAATTCAATTTTAGGTGTGGAGGTGACGTAATGGACGTACTGTTGATTGTAAATAAAGTCAGCATAAGCTCCTTGTAACTCGTTTCACATGCTAACACGCGTACGCGGTAACAAACACTCACATTTCGGAGTTCTGTGTAACTCAACGTTATAGACAACGTTTAAAATATTATAAAGAATAACCTTTATTTAACAGAGTTATTAACTAACGTCCAATTTGGTCATTGAGTTTCAATTTTCGCATTGCCTTTCCATTGAAACAATAAACTGAAATCCATTGAAAAAGTTTAAATTAAATGCCTTGTCCCAATAATCCATAGTGAGGAAAGTAGATAAGTAGGTTTTTTGACACTCTCAGTTCATGTCTGTAACTTTCAGGAAGAAATCGAGGTATAACGCAGGACAAAAATTAACATTCAAAGCAGTTAATGATCGTCCGCAAATGTAATTAGAAACGCTTCATAAGAACTGATGAAAAATTAATATCTATTGCTGACACTCCTACTTTATTTGTCACTGGTTCTTATTCGTGAACAGTTATTAGATGCTATTTCAACTTTAACATTGAAAATATGTGACGTTCCAGTGGGAAGTTATTTCAAACTATGAAACACAACTGTTTCCAACCACCTATAATTGCCCCAAGTGTAAGGCCCTAGCCAGAATAGAGCTCATCGCTAATGAACATATATTTTCATGTTGGAGGGACAGAGCGAACTAGGTGTGGAAACGATGCTTAAAAAATCACCCAGCTCAGAAAATGTACAATGATGACTGGGGGAATGAATGCACTGGCCATTGAAATCGCTCTCCATACGCCTTTCAGAAATGGTGGAGAGTGAAATGAGAAAGGAGCTAATTTAATTCAAGCACAACCAGCGACATCCGAGTAAGTGCCGCTGATTCTTGTACCAGAAGCCCATAGAACCTATGACTAACTCCACGATTTCGAGAAAATAGACTGTTTGTTTGCTTTTAGACGTTTAGGGTATTACACGAGGCACTTGGGCGCAGTTATCTAGCCTCGAGGAGTGTTAAATTCCAAATATATATCCGATGAACATTCACTCCTTGCACCCTGAACGTAGAGGCTGCTTCAGTGTTACCAAAAACCTGATGAGAAGGCAATGACAGCAATGCGGTCTCTAGCTACAGCCGCATGACTTCACATTAGATTTTATCCATAGGCTAAAATAGCAACACAACTGAAGAAAGTCACCTCCAGTAAAAAATCCGTGTATCATCAGTGTTTACTAACGATGGCTACATCAATTTTCGGTATATAACCTAGCTCAACAAATGAGGAGTCCCAAGGCACACCTATTAAACTAACCTTTATGAGTGCAGGCACAACCTGATGTCCCTTATATGCCGTGAACACCATGAGGCAAGTTATACAAAGCACTCATTGAAAGTCAGGGACAAAATGGCAGAATGTAAAACTAATTCGTCGCACGCTAAGTAGTATCTATAACCCTGGTATAAGTACACGAAAATAGAGGCCATTTAAGCCACGCATCATCATTTAACCAGGATATATCTTGATCTATCGGATGAAATAGTAACAAGGGCTATTTTGTTTTGGTGGTAAACCGAGATGATGGAATACATCTCTGCCACTACACAAATATGGTCAACGGTCCACAACACTGGAAAGCGTAGATCTTACTATCAGATCCGTAAACAACCGAATAGTTCGGCGGTATGCAACACTCGATCCGTACCCGACACTCAAATCGTGCGCGACACTCTACCCGTACATGACACTATATTTCCGTAATACTCTAAATGTCCGTGACATTCTACATGTCCGTGATATACTCCACCCGTACGTGACACTTCTCGTGCGTGACACTCAACACCTATGTGCTAAATTAAATTCCAGCCGTAGAAAATAAATTTTCAGTTCGGGTGGAGGCTTCCTTCTGACATTTATAATTATTCACTTAAATGATTCTGTGAAAAAACAATGAAAACACTTCCTGTTTTGAACCTCATATCGACGCTAACGAGGAAATATGTTTTAGTGGTCTATCCACGAACGTGTGTATTCGTGCAAAAATTTGAACATCATGACGTCATTCAGGGTATATGTTGATCATACCACCGAAAGAAGTATAAATTTCCTTGTATCAGCGAGTCTCTAAAATTTTACTTCACATCCTTCACGAATCAATCGTCGCATGCTGAAGGTTGAGAGTGAGACGACTGTAATACGATTTACGCCTTCTGTTCACACCACATGGGATCAAAATCTGGGTTCTCTAGCCTTCATTATTTTTACGTCTTTCAGCAAAATTGCTTACTCTTGAATTGAAAGCAAGTATTGAATGCGCTCAAATGTCTGACGATTTATTGTTTTATAACAGCAATTTTTTTTTTGTGACGACAGAATGTAAAAGCATCGATTTGTGTTTCATATCTCATTACTAAATATAACTCTAATCGACGTGGGATAGCTTCTTTTACCACGAAGAAAGCTATACGAAAAGCAGATCGTCCAAACGCTAATGATGAATTAGCTTAGCAAGATAGTTTGCTGCAAACGATTCACGCAAGTAAATCAACACACACGTTTAGATTCAAGCGTTCAAACTTCACCCGACTAGACCTCAGCAATTTTATTTCTGGAAGTCCACAAAGCAGTAAACATTAAATAATATAATTCAGAAGAACTCAACTTTCGCAAACTTTATTAGCAATACCTAGCATTTTTTTACATTGATTCAAAAAAGACTTTTCATGAGGAGGGCACCAAACTGAGACGAGCTGTACTAAAATTGCTAAAGTACAGTAGTATAGAACACCGTGCCGGTAGAGAGTATTTAATTGTACGTTCAAATCAATATTCTTAAAAAATATATTAAAGTGATACACCACACCATGCTGTAATTTTTGGCTTGAATTTCGATAACGTACACAATTACCTGCAGCACACAATCAAATAAGAAAATTCAAAGCATCACTGGAGCCCAATTCCTGCAATCAGAAGCTACTGGCATACAACTATTGCATTGAGCTTCAGTGAATTAGTAGTGCTACGAGTAAACGCGCTTTGCAAGTTGAGCTGTGTGTTAAATATCAACTCTCAAGGCAGACATCAAACGCAATGTCATTTTAATGGATATGCCATTTAATCTGGCGTTTGTCCCTTACGTGGAGGTTAGATGCATGATATAACTTTTCCCGGTGAAATCCCAGTTTTCGAAGCATATAATCTCAATTTAAATGCAAACGATGAACCTGCATTGGTAGAAGAGATCTGGGGAACCTTTGAGCTAGTGTACTCGCGTCATGACCACCTGGAGATCGAGTTGAAAACTGTCACTCCAGTTTTCTGATATACTTCTAATTACTTTCATGTCGACAGATTTGGTAGAACGGGGCTTGCCTCTCAATTGTTTTACTTCGAATGATGATCACATGAAAGTTTAGATACTAAAATTAAGTAACCTGCATTACAACTGAAATAAATCTTGACACCAACTTTGGCGCTCCATTCACAATATAATTATAAATTAGTCTAAAATCAATTTCTCTGAACAATAAATAGTTACTCCATTACTGAACCCTAATCATTGAAAATGCAGAAATTGATTTTCATAATTTTTTAGCGAATGATTATCCTGAATAATCATGTATTCTTATTTGAAATATAAATTGTTTCCAACATATTTAACTAGTCTTGTTAAAGTAACGGAGATCTTCAGCATGTTTCATCCCGAAGTTTTTTCAAGCCCTGCCACTAATGCACAACCGTTCAAGTGCAGTTTCTTTTTCAGCTTCGGATCAAACAACGCAGTTTGCCGAGTTCAATGAAAGCACGAAGATGTGGAGAAAGAAACAAAGGTTGGTTAGGCCGCCACCCCCTCGCCATCGGTTACTCACCTGAAACAAGCACAATGATCAAAAGTAGAGGTGCGATTAAACTCCATAAAGACGGTCGCTTCATTTTTGCAGGGCTGAGAACTGGTGCCTGATAATCCAAAGCGCGTTGACGAAGTCGATGAGCTGCACTATTCCACAAAGATATTTTCGGGCACTAATTTAACGATCCAAAAACAGTTACATTGTTGTGGTCATTCACATCATTGTGTCATTTACATTCTTCATGGAAGTCTACTGACGACTCATCAGCCTTAATGCTCTACTATAACTAGTTTACTTCAAGGTAAAATACGACCAATTGACAGCACGAGCTACGAATGAAGAATTCGCTAAATTCCTGAGCTAATGAATGGAGTGCAGATTACGGAGCGACAGCGTCACCCTTCCACCACAGTTTAAATTGCACTGGGCACCCGCAAACTTTTCTGCCTAGATGACGACGAGCTGAGAGGCACCCAAACATCATCGGTGTGTGAACGCCTACTAGGCTCGGACAACGCGCCCACTACGACACGTTCCGCGTTTTTTACAATGTCGACTTCTACAGATCTTAATTTACCCACGCAATTTGCCCCGCAAGCTTTGTTTCATTTCATTCGAGAAAATCGCCGCTGCATTGTAATGAGTAACTGTAATTGAGCAAACGCGGGGAGCATTCCCAGACGTATTGAATTCAGAAATGAGCGATCTTCTCGACATCGACATAAGCCGAAAAATTACCTAATCATACTGTGGCAAGTTGGCAACTAATTTCATTTTGTTCCATGACGTCCTGCATTTTATCGAGAATTTTTAAAATGGCATTCAGTTGAACGAATTTTATATTCTATGTTCATTCTATGCATCATTCAGTAGACTAAACAGGAGTATTTTAATTATTGTGTAAAAAAAACGTTCATTTTCCAAGTTACCACATGAGATACATGCCAACACATTGGGTTTTAAAAAGTTTCTTAATATAGGACGTCCTAAAACAAAAGTTCCATACGAGGAGTACTAATTGACAAACCATCAGAGGTGTACAAATAGAAAAAAGAAAGAAAAAAAAGAAAAAATGTTTATTTCCAAGTTGTCACATGATATACATGCCAACATATTAGCTTTTAAAAGTTTCTTAAAAATAGGGCATCCTAAAACAAATGTTCCATACGAGGAGTACTAATTGACAAACCATCCGAGGTGTACAAGTAGATAAGCCATACGAGGCATAATAATAGACAAACTATACGAGGTGTACTAATAGACAAACTGTCAGAGGTGTACAAGTAGATAGACCATACGAGGCATATTAATTTACAAAATATACGAGGCGTACTAATAGACAAACCATTCGTGGTGTGCTAGTAGTCTAACAAAAGTTCTATACTAGGAGTACTAATTGACAAACCATCCGAGGTGTACAAATATATAAGCCATACGAGGCATAATAATAATAGGCAAACTATACGAGGTGTACTAATAGACAAGCTATCAGAGGTGTACAAAATAGACAGACCATACGAGGCATATTAATAGACAAAATATACGAGGCGTACTAATAGACAAACCACACGTGGCTTGCCAATAGTCTATCTCTGTCAAGGGTAGTTGAATGAGAAATGAAAAATATGCCCTAAAAATATGCAAAGCCCTATCACCACCAAAAACATATTTCATATCTTCTCGATATTCACCACATCATGCGGACATGGGTACATGGGATAAAATAGAGATACAGTGTAAGCCGGTTACCACTCATGATTGACAAATATCTGCAAAATATTGGTAGAAATGGGTAAACAAACATATATTCAATATCAAAATTCATAGCTTGTACAACATACGGACAGAAAGATAATTTTACAACGATTCCTATGCTCAAATTGCACTTTATTTCATTAATTATATATGACATTAATCCGATTCACAGAAACGCCCTCTGGGGAAATGATAGATCTATTTTTGAATCATTTCGCTATTGCAATAAAATTTATTAACCGAAAGGTTTTTGCGTAAAGAAATGAAATATAAACATGTATATCTATTTATGTAGATACATATATATACCTACACACGTACACACACATATTAATATATATACTTATTGAAAATAAAATATTAGAAAAAAATACATATATAAGATAAAAGATAGAAGCAACCTACCATCTACTACACAGAAAATGACAGCTGAGCTCACTGTAATCCTAAGAAATTTTTCGCATAAAAAAAAACTAAAAAGAAGAGAAGACTTCGAAAAACCTAAAAATGAGCTGATGAGCTGGTTTTTAATTTCTTCACAGAAATTTTTAAGAAAAATCAGGTTATAGTCAAGAAGCAACACAACTCTTCAGCACTATACGGACATGTGTACGTGGGATAAAATGGAGTAACATTGTGGCCGGATATCACATCTGAGTGGAGAATATTCACAAAATTGGCACATATAGGAAGATTAGGCCTTGATCCAAAATGATAATTTTAATTACAAAAATTTAGAGTTTTTTCCGATTTGAAAGTTCAGTGCTAGTGTGCGCTGAACGCACGGAAAAAATAAAAAGACTAAATGCAATGCTTAAATTACCCCTTTCCCTCCAGCTCAGCCGAAAATCGATTGAAAACATCTTCGAGAATGATTTTGAAATAGCGAGACAACGTTAGCCAAAAATTTAATTCATTATAAACTTTGCACAACCCTCACGTCTATAAACCTGTTTATTGGTGTACACACAAAATGTATTTCATGGTATATTTGTCATACGGACGTTAAATATTAATACAGAAAAGAGAAAGAAATAACAAAATAAAGATGAGGAAATACTCCTAATTATGGAAAGAACGTTCGTTCTGCTGCACTGAACTGTCGGCTGTGGTGCTCATTGTTGACTAGATTTGCCATACGAGGCATAATAATAGACAAACTATACGAGGTGTACTAATCGACAAACTATCAGAGGTGTACAAATAGATAGACCATACGAGGCATATTAATGGACAAAATATACGAGGCGTACTAGTAGACAAACCATACGTAGCGTGCTAATAGTCTAACAAAAGTTCCAAACGAGGAGAACTAATTGACAAACCATCCGAGGTGTACAAATAGATAAGCCATACGAGGTATAATAATAGGCAAACTATACCAGGTTTACTAAGAGATAAAATATCAGAGGTGTACAAATAGATAGACCATACGAGGCATATTAATAGACAAAATATACGAGGCGTACTAATAGACAAACCATACATGGCGTGCTAATAGACATACATGGACACTGTCAAGGGTAGTTGAATGAGAAATGAAAAATGTCATCTCTTGGATATTTGATATTCCAAGAGATGGCTAACAACTTATAAATAATTCGAATACTGCTAAGGAATTATTCGAAACTCCCAAGTTCTTAGTTGAAATTATCGAAGTAGGAAAAGACAAAAAACGCTATGCGGGAGCAGATTGAAATCCCATCGTAAATGACAATCAAGTATTGAGAAAAGGTTAGTCACGAAGTAATTTATAAAGAACATCGAAGTCGGAAAAAGACAAAAAACGCAATACCGGAGCAGATTGAAACACCATCGTAAATGACAATCAGGTATTGAGAAAAAGTTAGTCACGAAGTAATTTATAGAGAACATCGCGCAACACAGCACGCACATCTGGAAATGCGTAAACAAACTTACACTCAAAAATGGAATGCATCGCTTGTTCAGCATACAAATATAGAGATAATTTTTGCACGAGCGCTTTATATAATTTATCTGCTTATACTTTTAATATCTTCTATTCACAAAATACCCTTCGGGGCCGTGATAGATCGATTTATAAATCATTAAGCAAGCGCAATCAATTTGTTATTTCTGGAATTTGGTTCAGTGTTAACTGATCGCAGAGCTTTAGGTAAAATGTAATGTGTCTTGAGGTTTTGCTTTTTATGCAAAAAGTAGAAATAGAAACATATATATGTTCATGTGCTAATATATATGTGCGAAACGTGTGCATGTGTACACTGATACATAGACATTCCTGTTTGCGTGCTCACACATACACACCCATGCACATACTAACACACAAATTCATATATATATGTATTGAAAATGAATATAAGAGAAATGCTAATAAACATGAAAAATAATCTTGCTCTTTCTATATTTAAAATGACAGCCAAAGCTCTGAGGAATCGTAAGAAATAACCTGAGGAAAAATAAGGAATTGAAAAAGGACTTCGAAAACGTAAAATGAAATCGTTTTTTAATTTCCTAAAAGAAATTTTAAGAAAACTCAAGTTACCACCGAGGAACAACAACAACAAAGAAAAAAAAGCATTTCAATAATGTGAAGTATTGCAATAGAATGGGTCAAGACCGTAATTTCAATGACCTGAATAATCATTTGATTCTAAATGTTAACCCTAAAGAGGCAACTACAGCATGTCGTGCCTTTCGTGAATTCACTTTCTGTACGTCTGATTGATTTCCTAATATTTCCGTATTTTATAACATGTTGTACATTGATTTTAAATCATAGAAGTACATATTACGCGAGGTTTTAAAAAAAGATCATTCAAGAACTTACGAGTTATTCCATGGTGCAGGCCAAACTAATAAGCGTAAAGTGTGTTTTTCGTTTTATTTTCGCGTTGAATTTTCCGAATAAGAAGCGTTGGGTATTGTAATTTAGAGCCAGGTTGTGACCAAAAATTTAAAACGAACCTAACAACATCAAGGCGACAGCTAAAAATCTGCATGGGTGAAAATAGAACCACCTCTACGTAGCAGATACTCGATTTATTCCTGATTCAGATACTTTCTTAGCTCAAGTTTTCCAGCTGTAATTGAAAATTGCAATGGATGTTATTTTCTTTGAATAACCAAGTCATGGAAGTGCTATTGTGTTCGAATTACAATGAAGCATTTATCTCTTCCAAAATTCCTTGTAGCAAATGTGATGGCATACAAGCATTTCGATCCTATTATTGGTACAATTTTATATTATATCCGATACTGTTGAACATCACCTTGCAATTCATCAGCTTTCTAAAGCTGTGCTCAACTCGTCTTAACTAAATCCGCCCTCTAGCTCTGACTACGCCAAGTGCTAATGCCTAATTTATGGACGAACAAATCTAACATTTAAGTGGAAATTTCTATCCATGAAATGCCCGTGGAATAACATATATTCTGAGGCCTCAGAATATCAGAATAATTCCATGCTTCTCTAAAAATTCAACTAACCTGTTGCATAAATTGTCACTTTGGACACCATGACTTTCTAATGTAGATTTACGTGAAACGCTATCTCGCTCATTTAAAACATTATAATACATAATGCGTTGACGGGAATTTTCATACGGCAGAGAATTCCTGGTGGACGAGGCACATAGACGATGAACGTGAATGACATGATAACGAGAAAGTTTAGTTCTCAACTCCATTTGCGACCGGCTTTTTTTTTGAGCCAATACTCTTTCCAAAGTTTTGAAAGTTTTGTTCAAAAGTGATCGCTCTTCTTGGAACAACCTGATTTCTACGTCAAGTCTAAAATGAGCGTTTGACACCCAGAATGAGTTGTTCAGAGGTAATGTGAGTAACGTAAAAGAATCTATTGGGTTTATACTGTACAGGCACACGTGATAGGACCTTACAGAGCATTCTGTGAGGGCACCCTTGATGCCACAAAGATTTTATGAAGTTGTCATCCGAGCATCCTCGATGCGGAATCAACGATGCCATGGAGTTAACTGTATGGGTATCCACAATGCCGCATACAGGATACTGTAGAGTTTACTACATTGACAGTCATGATGCAGCATACAGGATGGTACGGAGTTCAGTGAACATCCAGGATGGATTATACAGGATACTGGAGAGTTTACTACATGGACATCCATGATGCCGCATACAGGATGGTGTGGAGTTCACTGGACATCCAGGATGCGTCACACAGGATGGTGTGGAGTTGCTTGTATGGCCATCCATAAAGAATCCTATGGAGCCGGAAGCTCACAGCAGTGCACGAGGCAGCCGCGATATAGGGCACGCTGCACCGAGGTTCCTTTATCTCAGAACACGAGGGAGAGATAGGGAGGAGGAGGAGGGATGAGGTGGAGTTCAGGGTGCCATGGTGCTGGGTTGAGGAAGGATGGTTGCAAAAAGTTGGTTTTCGAACGTGATGGTCTCGCAAGAAATAAATTTGTAATTCCATTAGTAGCAAATATAAAGTGTTCTTACTCAACGAATTAATGTTTTTTTTTCATAGGAGCCGAAATTTATTTGCATCATTTCCAAAGAGATCAAAGAGAAAACATTGGATTCTTCTGCAGAGAATGGTTTGAAAACGAACTTGGTATTTCATTTAACAAAAATATTTAAGGATTGTCTGTTCGGAAACAAAAGAAGCCAATAGGGTTGGTTAGTGTTTATTTTAACGACTTGAAACGAAGGCGAAAGAAAATGATAATACGAGTATACCGACAACCGCGACTTCCCCTGGGCACAGTAGAGACGCAAGTTGATATAAAAACTAACAGTTGATTACGCGGGGGAATGCACTTTCTTTCATAAGATAGTCCGGACTAGTAATTATTATCAAAAGAGAGCATGATTTAATATATAAATAATATAAAAACATTAAATATTATAACCATGGTCTAGAAAGAGAGGTTAGACTAATTTAAACGTTGAGCTTAATTGTGTTCACGATTAAAAGAAGCTATGGCGATGCACTCGCAGCCAGTCAATTTTTAAGGCAAGCCAATGAGGCAACGCCTAGTTTGCGAAGTTAATCCCTGGCCTGGGGAATTCTATCCTTGTAATACGTGTTATCGTTTAGGGTAACATTATTTTAGTTAGCATGGGCAAAAATGATCAACACGTTAAGTGCGGCGTGACCCACCGTTGGTCATTTAGGTTATTTTCATAATGCTGCTGGCCGACCAGCAGTCACTGACTCAAATTTTACAAATACTAAATGAAAGTTAAATGAAGGCATGATCCAGTCAATGTTTGCTATTTTCAAAATTTCTTACTGTAATTGCTCTAAATTTGAGCTGGATATTGAACTTTAGTTTAACCCGCCGCACTTACGTGTTATGAGTCTAGCAAGGTATACATTATTGCCCTAATTCTCTTCTTATTGTAAGGGTTATCGTGTTAGGTTAACGGTTATTTTATTTTAGCATACGTAGTAGGGGTTTTTAGTCAAGCAAGAAATTCATTATTACCTTGCACTTCGTGCTAACTTTATACAGCGACAGTCAAATCGAGTGACGGGTATTTTGTCTTTGGGTATTGTATTTATATTGCATAGCAAAATATTTTGAGACTTACTAGCAATAAACTGGAAGACTTTTAGGTCAAGTAGCTGGCTCCAATTAAATAGAACAAGTTCTGAGTGTTGAGACTTGACGTGGGAGGCGACTACCTGCACCATCGACTGCAGCAAGTCTAAATGAATTCTTGGGTGCCAGTTTGCTTATTCATTCATTGAATTTCTATTTTTTCAATGTTTTACACAAGTGTGCTCATTTGATGGTCCGTGTTCGATATGCTCAACAGTTACCCGCAGTAGCTGACTGAGAACGATTGTAAGACTTAAATTAATATCCGTGATGCGGTATGTTCATTAATCTGAGACTTGATGTCTTTTCATGATCCAATTTCTGTGAATAAAATTATTATTCAGTAATTTATAAGTTCTTGACGATCTCTCTAATTGATCAGTATCTGCTACAACCTGCAACACACAATGATCCGAACAAAAGATTGAAAAGAATGTAATCCTATCATAAACGATTGTGTATGGGTGGTCTGTCCGTCTTTACTCCAAGCACGCAATAAACTGAACAACAGAACACTACTCAATAAGTGTACTTTCTGTTTTTAACTGAATTTTCTTGCATTGAATTCATTTTTGTTTCGTTCACTATCAGTATCCCATTCCACACTAAATTTTTCACATTTTATTGCACGAATTCCCTATGTTTAAAATTAATGAAACAACAAATTAAATCTCAACGGGAGAAGTGCCTTGCAAAAGTACAAACAATTCACGGTACATCAACTCGTCAATAAATTTAAAATATATTTCTAAAATACTTTATATGAGATGCTAAAGCAAAATTATTTGCACCGCGGGATAAAATGGAATAGAATCATTAATATTGTAGTCTTTCATCAGTTTAACTCGCAATAATTTTGTTTACATATTTCAATGAAATTTGGACTAATTTCTTATAAGATGTTCTCCAACTGTTCACTCTCCAGCTACACAAACTAATGCATGAAAGGTCTCTTGGAGTGTGACGTTCTATTTGAATTTCCTATTTTAGAAGTGGATTTTTTAAAAAGTTTCAAAACCTTTTCCAAACCTAGATATGAGATGTAGGAGGCATTGACAAGGCTCGCTGAAAGCCATAACAGAGCATTAATTTCTTTTTCGTAAAACCACACAGCGAATATTAATATTCTGAGCTACGTGTATTTTAGTTTAACACACAGTAATAATAATAATGAAGGCATCTACGGATGCTTTATTTCCAATCAAGCCTGATACATATCACCTTGTACATTGGATTTTCAAATGCCTTAGAACTAACGCCAGGACGCCATGACGCTTTCCCCCGGTCAAGACCGGTACCCATTTCAGACACCTGGGTAGAGTGGGGTATTGTGCTTGGAATTTTTCTCCTATACCCAACAGAGAAAATCGCCACTGCCAGCGCCGAGTTTCGAACCCGGGTCCCGGCCGCACGGCGGCGGAACCTATAGCACACGGCTATCGCGAGCAGTACACCAAAAGTGCACCCCAAACATTTTTGCATGCGTATACAGTTTGAGGATATGATCACAATTTTTTCTTCAATAATTTCTGTGTGGAATATATCAATATTTTCTCCGTGGGAGCAATGTTTCAACTCCGTTTGGGCCAAGACGACTTCAAAACAGTGGATTCATCTCCATGCCTTTCAGTTGGTTCTGAGTTATTTGGCTAACATCATTTTTGTTGCTTCAAACGTGTTTCAATCATTGTTTTTCAAACCTAATTTTCGTTCCTTGTTCGCGGTGCTATTCTCGAAAGGAACTTTCCTGATAGCTATATCACACTGCATTTTGGGTGAAGATGCGTCTGCATGTCGAGATCGATTATGACCCAATCCACGGGTTTCCGACCAGTACTCAGGCTCACTTTTTCGATCACCTCTTGTTAATTGCGAATGAACTAACCTCGTCTCAGGAATTTTCAGACTTTTTTTTTGGTCACCTCTTGCTAATTACTACTGAGCCAACGTCGTCAAAGGGGAACCTATTTTATCAACGCTGTGTCGTACAAGCGTTCAGGATGATCTATAGTCTAAATTTAATTGATGTTCTTCAACAAAATACTCCAGTTCAAAACAACGTCGAAACACCTTTTGTACAGTTTTTTATGATAATTTCAATTTTCTTCCAAGCACGCCCAAACTCTTTACAGCACCGTTTGAAATTTTCAAGTTTGTAATGTAGCTCCAAGAATAACTAAATATTCTTAAATAATTCCGAAACCATTTCCAATTTCGTGGACATCAATTATTATTCGCCTGAAGTCAACTCATAAGAGGCGGTTGATCAACCTCGAAGGTCAACTATGAAGAGGTCAATATTCGTGAGTGAAAATAATAAAACTTTTGAGGCCAACAAATATACTCATCTGACACTTTCCAAAGCATTCTACTTGAAGAATATTTGGCACTTCACCTTCATCGTACGTATAACAAAAACATGAATTCAATATAATGATGGAAATCAATACGAATGAAACTAATTACTAATGGTACGAATGTCCATTACCCTCCTCATTTGATCAAATTCCTCGAATGGTTCCATTCTTTTAGGACGTATTCCAACAATAGAGTTTTGCACTCTTTCTTTTGCATCAATAGACGTATGGGAAGCTTGGGATCATCCGAAAATTAACTTCTGAAAAGTAGGTATAAAATATTGAATATTGGTATGTGCGCGAATGAGTTCGTCCGTAAATGTACACCTACAAAGACGTATGTACATCCAAATGTGTACAAATATACACGCCAAACACTGCATGCGTATCTACAATATACGAGGAAATGTTGGTGAATACGGCCAGGGGAATTCGACCGCATTCACGGAAATAAGTATAATATACGAATTGTTTGAGAATTGGGCAATCAGCAATCAAGAATATTTCATCTGTACATTGACGCTCAGTATGTAACTCGGGAGCTGGGCCCGGTCAATATCACTGGCACATTCCTAAATAAAATAACTGAGGCTGCACACTGGCTGTCTCTCTCCAATGTATATAATATACAAGACCAAAACGCTAGCCCACCTATGTTACTACTACTATAGCAACAAGACCACGTCAACTTTACCACTCCAGGCCATATCCTGAATCCAGTTGAACCAGTTTCATGCATTCAAATGAAAATCAATGATACGCTACCTTCTGGTAATTATTATTCCCTAAGTGGGAAAAAATATTGTTTATCGCTCGTTCTACACACTTTTAACGTGTAATTTTCAATGCAGATATCATCGCCGAGCGATTCACATTTGTTATTAATGCAACACATGAAGTTTATAATTTTTTAGTTCCTATTGTTTCCCCATTCTAAACTACATTTCTAATTAGAGTTTTCTGCATTAATACCCAGCCTTGTGTGCGCCAAGATCATCTTTGAAGCCCCTGCCTTAAACTCTGAACTGTTTATTTAAGTGAGTTGTTCATCTCTCACTCTTTCGAAGAGACAACTAAAAGTACTTTCATTCTGACATCTCGCACCAACTCTTAATGAAGATTTGCATTAATTATTCAATTAACTTAATCGCTGAATACCTCATCACTGACCAACTATTCACAATTATTCACAATTCCCCCTTCTTTCACGCCGTCTCAAGTAGAAAGTATTCTCAAGTTCCGATGTCACACCTGGATTGAACAGACATTAACTGAGGGAACACATTCCTAGCCTGGTGCAGTGGAAGGTTTGAAGAAAAAGCAGTACAAGAAATATTCACAAGTGATTTATCAACCGTAATATTAACACGCTAAACGAGCGCCAAAATCGATGAACAGGATGGCGTAGCTCACAACAACGTAGATTTAAACGTTATAATTAATCTTCCTCTCGACTCTACAACAAGTAAACTGGTCAGACGTTCGAGACAACGCATAAAGTCAGTAAATAGATCAAAATTATAAAAAGCGCCTACATGCAGAAAAAGACACTCAGCATTAGTGCCGGCGACAAGAATTGAGGTAAGGATTGCGATAAATCTCAGTCACCAAAAATGCTCACAATGAGCAGTACATGTAGAACCCATTAAAATGAATTCAGATAAGAGAAGGTATCAAATAAAGAACAATTTACTCTAGCAGAGTTCCAGAAGGATATACAATTTTACCGTTATTGACAGACTTACAAAAGTTCTAGGCTTAAGCAGTTCAAATAATTTGAAAACTAAAACGGAAGGTCAATGGGAAAAAGCACGCAAAGCTGTATCCGGCAGGGAGATATTGCCATCTTTCAATTGAGACGTAAGACTTGAACATACTAATTTTTCTGACTGCAGTACAACCCTTGATTTTAATAGCGAAGGGTATGGAAATGAGTTTCAATGATGTAATAATCAGTCAACAACAAATAAAAAAGACAAAAGTCACTCCAGCTTCTTAAGTTCGAAACTTCCTTTCGTAGCAAATGTTTGAAAGAAAATTCAAACCAAATATATATTCCTTAAAGAGTTTGAAAAAATTAAAAAACAGCTGCGACTGGTCAGTGAAATCAGGCTGACTACTTTTGCGGTCAATATCTGGAAATTTTGCCTTGGTCAGGTCATATTCGCTGCCCAAGAAACGTAACTGAGCGTAAGGAACTCTTCAAGTTGAGTACCGCCATTAACACGAACAAAAATTGAAGATGCCTCAACACAGTCCTCAGGCCCATAAGAGAAACCATTCATTAACAAATTCAAAATGAACGATGTTTGTACAACAATGCAGCATCATGATGAACAGTTCATTGCTGACAATTCATGAAGTGAAAGAATGCTTCAACACTACAACAGTGACATTGAAACAACATCAAGACTAAAATAACAGAGTTGGATTCATACGGAGGAGGCTGCAGCTGCAAGCGCCACCAGCAAGAGATGCTGTCGAGGAGAGGATGCTTTGATCAACAGAAGCAGAACAACAGAGCATGGAAGATTCCAAGACGTCAGGAATAGTGATAAAACAATTCATCGAGATATCAAAGGCTTTTGAAGGTACCACAATCGACATCTGCGCTCCAAAATTTAGAGCCGATTCCGATACTTGAAACGATTACTCCTGTATTGTACGTATAGCCTACATACTATGTTCCAGCTTGTACAGCAGTCATTTCCTTCCCGGATATCAGAGAATAGCGTCTCAATTAAAGCTTTAATGCTTTTCATGAGCAGTTAGTGAACTCCTTCCGAATGGCACAAAATAATAAGATAAAATCATGTATTTCAATTGCTTTAAAATTGTAAGTTTTCACATCACGATACCTCAGATGCTTTACGGTCAATTAAGCGTATGTGTAACGATAGAGATCTGTACAAAAATTTCAACGTGCAAAAGAAAACTGAATTAACTGATTACAACACTCTGGAAGGTGAAGCTAGGATATTTATCACGGTTTTTTGCATTTGAATTCACTTTAGATAATCAATTACTGATGTACAGTGATTCAAATTCAAAATGTGAACGCCTATTGTAAACTGCTAAATCTTGAGGTGAGTTGGATCGCTTTTATAGAGCCCATTCTCAATTCGCCCTTGGGAAGGTATGCAGTTGTGCGAGTTCTGAGAAGTATTGGTGCGCGAGTTCAGTCTAAAGGTGAACTCTACCAAGTAGAAAAAATTTACGAAGTAATGAATTATTAGTTAGTTAAAGACTCCCTAACCACAGTGAGGGCGATTTTAAGAGATCTAAGAGTAAAGACTAGTTGGCATAGACTCATGGAAACGGAGAATCTATGCACATGGTCTATTTCCACTTAAGATATTCTAAACTTAGACACAGTACGTTTGGAGAGAAGTTTATGAAACAAGATATTATTAAACAAAATCTGTGACACTCAAAAAAAAAGGACCGTAGTGAACAAGAACAAACGTAACAAAGAAAACAAAAATTCGATTTTAACCGAAGGAAGGTCTACCTACATTTCAGCTTAGGACCTCCATCTGCCTCCTGGGAGCGTTAATTTCCACAAATATGATAGTTGTATCCCATGAAGGAGGAGAACTATTTCACGCAAGGAAGAACCGAGAAGCTAGAGGGTGACGTTATCTAAATTAAGAAAGAATGAGCCCCCAAGCAATTGCTTGGTCTAAATCATGATTGACTTACAGAAGAAACCATTATCTAACCAACTCTCTGTCTGCTAACATCAAGTGGGTCAGCATTTCCCACTTCAGATAATGTTAAGGGGTATTTTGAAGTGATTTGACTACTATGGTCGACCAATCCGGTTATTGCACTCAATTCTCTCAACAGGATTCGTGAAAGCTAATTTAAATTTTATTCAGGAACTCAATAATAAGGTGTTTACTTCTAAAATCATTCGTTTGCTGACGAGTGTTGAGGATCAAGTTTGGCCCACAAAAAATAAATATGAAAGAATATTTTTCTAGATACCGGGAAGTTTTCTGTCACTCAACGAACCAACCAAGATTTCAGAAAAATTTGCAATTGAAGTGAGTGAGCAACTCATAGTTCTGAGAGCAATCTCTTCAGTTTTGCCAATTCTAAATTTATTTTAAACATGGGTGGAATTCTCATGCTCGGGCAATTTTAAATGTATTATAAATTAGAGCATAAGATAGTTCAAGTTTTCCTAACTACAACGAAGGTGTTTCCAAGAGAGGTATGAGGAAGGCACCATTTATTATGAAATCAAGGGACTAGGGAATCGTAAGATTTCCTATGCTTAAGAACAAGAATAAAAGAAGTTGATGAAACAATTATTAAGTTGAAGAAGCAAGCAACGAGTTAAAAAAAGAAGAGCAGTGAAGCAGAAAAGGTGGTCCATAACTAAAGAAAAAAATCTGTTCCATTTCCCCCAAAGAAAGGCCTCAACTTTTAGCTTGGGACCTCATACCATCGCCATGGGAGCGGTAATTCCAGTAGATATGACACTTGTATTCCCCTGAGAGGGCTCAAATAGACCAATGCTTTTAACAAAATAAAACATACCAAAGAGAGAACACATTACCGACACTGAGTTACATGGTAGAAAAATAGTGGTTAGATTTGTACAATGAAGGAAACAAACATACAAACATTATTCAACTAAAAAGAGGTAGATGACTTGTGTGTTACGCTTTCTCAAAGGTAGAAGGTGGGCAGCCTTAAGGGCCGTTTACACTAGGGGACATTTCGGCCGCGAGGCGCGACACGTGTATACGAGGCTCACCACTCAGGCTCATATTTGTGTGTGTTTATGCGAAATTTCCTATTCGCTCTGATTGAATTCGTAATGTGCGACACTCAAAAGCCTCATAACTACCGTGGCGAATAGGGAACTTTGTATAAACACACACAAATATGAAACTCAGTGGTGAGCCTCGTATACACGTGTCGCGCCTCACGGCCGAAATGTCCCTCAGTGTAAACGGCCCTTTACGTGCGTATAGGCAGCACGCTAACCAAAAGAGGGAAGAATAAATGTGTACTTGTTTAGGGACCTTTTGGGTCGTATTTCCAAAACCAAAATACACACACTAACCTATAAACTTTCCAGTAAATCCACTAGGGTACTCAACTCACTCTCGCACTGGTACCTACATTCCAGCCAACAACTCTAGTAACTCACACTGTACTACATTGCGACAGCCACGAAGATGTTAACTAACATTTCCAATAATGAAAATGATCATTATGTTCTGACCATTGGGAGGATCTCCGATACGCAAAATTATCTGGTTTATAATTACAGCTTAGGTGCACAAGGTTGGAAGGAAAGTGCGTTTAAGAATTTGTGATGTGGGCGTAGCCTGAGGGAACTTAGGCATAATTTATTCCATTTTCTAGGATAAGCCAAAACAATGCAGCGAAATTCAGTTAGATTAATTTTGGTTCATTTAAACACAATAAGAAATTTGGTTGGTATGGTTGACATTAAACTAAAAATTGAGGTATCTTTTTGAGCAGGTTTAAATTCGGCATGTTAGTGAATACTTTCTTGACAGCAATAGCAAGTTCAGTGACTGATCATTCCTTTGGAAAAACATGAAAATTAGACATATCATTCTAAACGGAAGATGATATTTATTATTACGATTATTTGTACAGCATTAAACATCGCTCAACTGAAAGGACCCAACTCTGTAGGAAAATGTGGATCCACCTCACCCAACAACTCTCCTGAGTTGACTATACAATCGCAAGTAACGAGCTTTCGGCCTGCTCCAAGCTAGATGCAGGACCGTCATTCACCGATGAAATAGACAGGGGGTCAATGGAAGGGCACATTTTGTAGGTGGGCTTCTGGCGTAGACTGCGATGGCCCTCCCAATCCGCCGCGTTCTTTAGGATGTCTTTAATGGCTCGCTCTCTCTCCATTCGGTTTGTGTTGCGGTAACTGGTTGAATCGATAGCACCTGCAAAGGGGATCTTATATTAATCTCATATATATAAACATGGTGACCTGCACATGGCGGTAAGTGGTTGAATCGATAGCACCTGCAAAGAGGTTCTTATAATAATCTCATATATATAAACATGGTGACCTGCACATGGCTGTAATTAATTGAATCACGAAGCACCAGAAAGGAAAAAAACTATCAATTGTAATAATGATTATTCACTATATTTATGTTAATCTCATACGGTTCCACGGTGAGCAGCAAATGGATGCCAGGTACAGAAGAGAGTTGTTCTTATTGTACCGGTTCTGCAGAGTGTTAAGACTACCATTTGAAATGTACAATACCTCAAATTGAACCTATAATTTGTGCTCGAGTGACTGGTGAAGTAATTTGATCATACATCATACACTTTGACCACAATTGGTTAAACTTAATTTCAATATTCAACTCAGATTAAATTTTAGAGATAAACTTTGGAAATAACAAACATTAGATAGATCACACCTTCAATTGGTTTTTGGTAAGTAATTATGAAAATTGAGTTTGTGACTACTGGTCAGTCAACATCATTATGGAAATTCCCTCCGTGGCCACCAGTGGCACACATTGAGGTGAGAGTGTCAACAGCTGTCGAGCACAAGAAATGATTTTTCCATGAAACAGTGGATGGTTTGAATTACTTAAATATTCCTACACACCCTGAGAAGTTGCCAAGAGATCAAAGCAGTTTTGCAGCACAAGGCAAGTTGAACAGAAGGATTTTCATGATTAATAGTCTAAAATTTAAGCCTTGAGATTACTGGTTGTATTGACAATTTGATAAGATGAGACCTGAGCTTTGGTATTTTTTATTGCACAGCCTGAAGAAAGCAAACAGTGAACAAAATTTACAGAGACAAAATTGTGAAGTGATATAAGAGCCTGAATAAGATCAGAATGGTGGCCAGTAGGTCATGGGATGACTACCAAATGCAGAAAAAATAAGAACAAAAGGTAAGACAACTAACAAGCATTGGTAATTTTACAATACAGTAAGTAGTTAGCACACAATTAGGAAGTGTTCATCTCACATAGTACACTAGCATCAATAGGGAAGGCCCAATCAGTCCATCTCATCAGTGGCTCAAAAATCAAGTTCTTATGAAAGTGTTAAACCCAAAAATATACTGGAGAATCTCTCTCTGAGTGTTTTCAATACATATACGCATAAAACTCCTGACAACTTCGTTGGTAAGCACGCTGATTCATCCCCATTCTCCCTCTGCTCTCAATGGCCATAACAAGCACTCAGCATTTGGCAAGGCTGCAGAGTTGCTAAATGCAACCTTCTATCTGTCCTACCCAACAGACGTGGGCTGTGTGGTAAACTATGAAGTTTATTTTAGAAGTAATACTTACGATTGAGTGCCTCATATAAAGCATGATCCCTCAGGCAGATTTTCACTCTTTCTCTCCTCACATTTAGTCCAGTGAATGAAAATTGCATCGCCAGTGATCGGGAAAGCGTCTTTTTCAACATATTTCTAAGGGTAGCTGCAAGAGTTACATCTTCTAACCTCTCCAGCGTCTGGTGCTGCTCAAAAAATAAAACGACATTAAATTAAACTCTAATTTTTGTGTTAAAACTGTGGTAAACTGTTCCTATCTAATGTCAAATAAAATTTAATTCACCAATGGTATCACCTGGTAACATAGATTGTTCCTTACTTGCCCTGTCTACCTCTCCTCATGATCTGAATTGGATACCTGAAAACTAACACAATGACTGCAAGCTCCTGTTTTTGAATATCAATTGCTATATTTTGATTGAAATTTTTTGAAACAATGGATGAATTCTAAGAAGAAAACGCTTTTTAAAAATTTTCACAAGTAAACTATGTTGAAAATACTGTCGTGATTTTTAACAAGATACCCTTAGATTAAATAAATACGAGTAACTAGCATACATGGCCTGTCAAAAATGACTGAATTCAATATTTTCCTTGGGTAAATTTTTCAGAAGAATTTACAAACAAATATATCCATCCTAGCAGTACCTGTGATAAAATATTCTTGTACTAGTGCACAGGTAAAAATTGTATCACAGATACGGTCATTACGCATCCTTATGAGCATGACAGAGAGACGGGAATAAACAAACACACAAGGGGTATTATTAAGCAAGATACTCACTATATTCTTTTGAGTCAGGATTTCATTCAGTTCTTCAAGTGTAGATGCTGGATTAAAAATCAAGCCAGGTTCATCTGAAAAGTGAGCCACATTCTTTGGCACGGTCAACTCATGCAGCATGTGTGAGTTTCCCAAACATACTTCTTTCAAGAGATCTATTTTTCTCTCAATTTTTCTTTGTGCAGACTGCAACTCTGTGAAAAGATCACTTCTACTTTTCTTAGAACTTAATGCTGAAGAGTGGCACACTTTCCCATGAGGTGATGGATTTCCATTTAAGCCATCTTGCCAATTTTCTAAATTAGCACTATGTCCATTTTCCATTCCTACCCTTTTTGTAGATTCACAATTACCTAATATAGCTTGAGCTGAAACTGGGATGCCAGGAAAAAAATGATTGAGGTGTTTCAATAATGAGGTTATCACTGAATGACTGATATTCTTTTCCTCTGCTATCCAGTTCTGAACAGCAGACACAATTTTTGCTTCAATGACAGCAGACGCTGGTCTTGTTTGATCTCGAGAAGCGCCTTCTTTTTCTCCATTTGTAGTCTCTGGACCAGATGATTTAAAATGGAGATCAAGGGGATCAGGTATGAGAGGAAGATCACAGGTTTCAACTTTAAGTATTCCTTCAATAATGTTCATGGTTTCATCAGTATTGCACTCCACTGAAGTGTCAGTGTCTGACTCCTGTGGACTACTTTTGAAAAACTTCATATCAGTAGCACTGACATTTGAATGACAGCCTTTAAAAGCTAAGCGACGACGTTTCTGTTGCCGTGCCGATAAAGATGCATACGGTCTTTTCCTCCTCTCCATGACTTAACAATTCTGTTGTTGAATGCAGTAATCTGAAATTGGAAATTTAATTCAGCTTATAAGATATGTTTGTAAGCCATCAATATAAATGTTTAGTCCACCACAGAATCTGCACGAGGAATGTTCAACAGTAAAAAATAAGTATACAAAATCAAGAATCTTCACAAAAATTTAATAACCAAGACATTCCCATACAAGGTCTCTAGTGCAGCATGCTGAAATGGGCAGAGTAAGAAGTAAAAACAACTGTTGACCAAACTCACACTATTTTCTAACACTTATTCTATAGATCAATACTGTAATTGCTAGATTTTTATCCAATGAATAAAAATGTACAGTTAAAAAATCCTAAATTAGCATCACTGACAATAACCTCAGTAACCTATCTTAGTATCAGATTCCCAACAGAAAATAAAAGGAGAGCAGTTGGAGGACACTGAACATTTGCATAACAGGAGACCCTTTTTTAAAGATGAAATTTATTAATTTTTATAATTAGGTAGGCAAGTCAATACACAAGTTAAAATTATTGTTTGAGAAAATACATTTATACTTTCTACACAAAAAATTTGTTACAACGAATAAGAGCTATTTATACTTTCAAAGAGATTTCTCATCTCTTGGGTCATGGAATTGAAAAAGTACAATAATATTTACACAATCCTCTACTAAGTAGTACATATTTGCACCATATATAGGTTATGGATATATTATAATAATATAAATAAATTGCATTTTAATTAATCCACTACCTTTTCATAAATAGGTTTCAACATATTAGATAAAATACTATTGTGGAACAATAGTTGGCACATGTCTTAAAAAGCATGGAAATATATTTGAGTAGTAATGTAAATTTTTTAATTATGCTATGCAAAATTAATTCAATCAACAGTTGCAATCTCACTAATATGGTCATGGTCAATGTGTTAATAACTATTGCAAAAGCATTTCTAAAATATTTAAACAGATAAGGTCATAAATTTTGCTTTTATATAAAAAATAGTAAAAAAAGGTAAATGTGTAGCGTTTGGTAAGAATCGACTTTTGAATTTTTGGTGCCAAAACACAGTTAATTAGATTGAAATAAATAAGTTTTCTTCTATACACTTTCCATCGCAAATGAGTATTTTACGAGTTATAGCGGTAAATTGGTTACGGTAACTCTAGGGTTTGAAGCGACAAGTAATTCATTGACATTTCGGTGTCTGGCAATACTTTCATGGACGCTCTGATCCGACGCGCTCGAATGTAGCGTTCCCGCCATCGACAACGAAAGTTAACATACCTCTATAATTCGTTATTTTTGAGTGATAATTTCTATTGTGTTATCAAATAAAAGATCCTAGAAGTGAGTTCAGGCTCCGCAAGCTTGGTGGGATGAGCTAATAATAAATTACAAAGTATTTAGCCGAAGTCACCAGCTCAATCGCGTAAAAAATTAAACCTACCGCTCTAACTCGTAAAATATTCATTTGACGAAAAAAGTGTACAGATGAAAAGTAGTTTATTTTGATGTTATTACCATGATTGAAGCAACAAAAATTCGAAAATCAATGAGTAGCTGTACATTCGAGTGCATTTGTCAACAAAGACGAAACTAAACCTACCGCTATAATTCGTATAATACTCATTTATGACGGAAAGTGCATAGAAGAAAACTTGCTTATTTTGATCTAATTAACTATGTTTCGACACCGAAAAATTAGATATTGATTCCCGAATGATCCTCAACATTTACAGAAATGAGTATTTAACGAGTTATAGTGGTAAATTAAATACACCTTGCGTTTGAAACGGAAAGAAATTGTTTTGAGGGGACGACTACAATGGATTCTCTCTTCCGACAAGCTCCAATGATTAGCGGACCCCACAGAGCCTGAACCTACTTCTAGGATCTTTTAGTTAACGACAATATATATAAAGGTTATCACCCAAAAATGAGTTATAGCAGTACGTTAATTTTTGTCTTTGATAGCTGGAATGCGGTCGATCATTCAAGCGCTTCAGAAGGGAGAGTCCATTGTAGTCTTCCCCTCTGAACAATTTCTTTCTGCTTCAAACACTTAAGTTTTGGTAAGTAATTTATCGCTATAACTCATTAAATACTCATTTCGGAGCCTGAACTCACTTTTAGAATCTTTTAGTTAATAACACAGTAGAAATTATCCCCCCAAAAAAAACACTTATAGCGATGTGTTATCTTTTGTCTTAGATGATATAAATGCGCTCGATCATTCGAGCCCGTTGGAAGGGAGAGTCCATTGTAGTGTTGCCACCCAATGAGCTCGATGAATTACTTTCCGCTTCAAACACTAGAGTTGTAATTTATCACTATAACTTGTTATATACGCATTTGCAATGGAATAGGCATAGAAAATTTTTTTTCATTTATATCTAATTAGCTATTTTTAGGCACTGAAAAGTGGAAAATAGATTATTGTCCTCTCTTTCACATTTACCAAGAATTCTGTAATTTACTTCCCTTAAAATCACAGTATGTAGAGTAAAATGATAGAAAAGTTACTCACTAGTTAAGTGGATAGGTAAGCTTTTTTTGAATGGTTCACAATTCCACCAATCTTTTTAGCTGTTCTCATTTTGAAAATGCTGAACATAAATTTTGTTGGCAACTTTTTTAAAAACAACTTAAGTTTTTCCTACCTTGTACCTACAAGCTTGTAACTTCTGATAAAATACACAGAATTATTCATTTCATTAACTTACCCAGACTAGCATATTTTCCCTTTGATAACCATTGCTCATATTTTCCAGTAATGTGCGAACTCTTTAATTCTTGGTTTCCTAACCAATTCACAACTCTAAAGCATTATTAACAGTGAGTTTTCATCAACACAAGTGCATAAAAACATCACATAATGAGCACATCTACTAGTAAAAGTCTATTCATGCACCTTGAGCAAGAAATCATAGAATTACGCAAGCCTAGAGCCCATATACTGTATGCATTTGTGACTTTTAAACGTCAATGCTTCACTGAAAGATTCTACATTTCCTATTCTGGAAAAACCGATTCAATTCAATTTTTATTCCCATCAATACTACTTGAACTTGAACTTGAGGGCCGACAGTGTCGGGGCCTTTGTAACGGCCTACAATTCCCTGCACAATTTTCACACAAAGAGTTCAGCGCCTGGTACCAGACTTGTCCACTAAACTACTCAGGATCTACCAATCCTTGTCACAAGCCACCATTGGATGGCATCACCCGGACAACCAGTGTGTCAAAACACCATCCCCAGGCACATTGGGTCATTACAGCCCACTCTACCTGACTGGCTCATTCCAGTCACTGTCTCTTACTCCAGGCACGCACAAGAAATACTTTCATAGCCTCAATGATACTCAAATTACACTCCTGATCCAATCCAGCAAGACAGCTCATACCACAATCATCTTCATCACATCTGGCATTCCACTCATTCTCTCTACACTGCTCAAACACTACATTCATAAAACTCTCTCTCTCTTGCTCATACTTACTACATTCCAGCACAAAATGCTCAATTGTTTCCTCTACTCTACTATTACACTGCTGACATAATCTGTTATTATTCTCATTCCATCTCCATGTACGTCTGTTCACACTCAATGACTTACATCTCACAGCAAACAAGAGTTAACTTCCAAAACTACCATCATAGAACAGCTCAAACTTAGGTGCTTTCTTTTTCATATACCAGTTAAGTGTAGGCTTCCGCATCATGCTAAGCTTCCACTTATTCAATCCATACTCTTTTGTTTGTCTCTCAATCTCTTTCTTCCACCTCTTGCAGTCCCACTCAGGCCCTACACCTCCAACATTTATTAAACTCCAGTCATCCACAGGTCTCCCAATTCTAACATGAATAATCTTTTGCATACCGAGTTTCCTTGCATGCCCCCAACATACTTTCTCCCAATAGCTTGCACTCAGATTCCATTCAAAGATTCGCCTTACCCAACTGCTATTCTGCATTCTTTCAATTCTCACCTTATAATTCAGCACAGCTTTCATCATTCTTTCTGAAAATAGGCTCCACCCTAGGTCACCTCTAATGGCTTCTATAGCTGTCCATTTTGGAGCACCCAATGCTACACGTCCTACCTTATTTTGTATCACATCCAGCTTTTCAAGATCACTTCCATTCCAAGCAAGAGCACTCATACCATACATGACACTAGGCACAGCAACATACTTCCACATTCCTCTCACACATTCGTACTTGTTTGCTCTGTATCTGGCCACACTACCTAACCGTCCACTCCACTGCATTGCTTTAGCCACTTTCTCACCTTTAGTTCTAGTACATCCCTCTTCACTTATCATACAACCTAGATATTTGTATTCTTTTGTTCTACCTATTCTGATTTCTCCAATATTCCACAGTCTGTCTCTATCAGTCTCATCACTATTTATAACCATGACCTTACTTTTATCTGCACCAAAGTTCATCTTGAAATCTGTACTATATCCATTCACAATGTCAAGCATCCTTTGTAGTTCATGACCACATTCACTAACCACAACCACATCATCAGCATACAACAAACAGCTCAGTCTCTCATTACCAACTTTCAGTCCTAAACCACTCCCTCTCAGTCGAACTGCTAATTCTTCTGTGTACAATCCAAACAACAGGGGGGACAGAGTACAGCCCTGTCTCACTCCTCTGACACTCCTCACTTGCCCTGTTTCCAAATTTCCTAACCTGTAGATAGCACTTGTGTTCTCATACAGACTCTGTACAATGTTCACTATTTTTCTGCTAAAACCAACTTTTCTCAAAATTTCAAACAGCCTAACCCGATCCACTCTGTCATACGCCTTTTCAATATCCAAGAATGCTAAATATACCTTCTTTTTATCCTTCTTCATTCGCTCAATTATTTCACTCACTACGAACAGATTATCCTCCCCACGTCTATCTTGCCTAAAACCATTCTGTTCTTCTCCCAGGACTCCTAATTCCTCAACTAAGTTTTTCATTCTCTCATTCAAAATACCACAAAAGATCTTACATATGGTGTCACCCAGTGCAATTGGTCTGTAATTTTTAAGTTCTTTCATACTCTTATAGTCTTATGTCCACCCTTATGCAACAGAACTACATTACACTTGTTCCAGTCATCCGGTACTCTTTCACTCTTCCATATCTCATCAAATAAACATTTCAACATACTGACTACACTCTCTCCTCCACATTTATAGAACTCATATGGTATCTTATCAGGGCCACATGCCTTTCCATTTTTCACTTTCTTCAAAAAACTTACAATCTCTTCACAAGTGATTTTGTCTTTCATTTGCAGTTCATGTTCATCTATCAGAAAATTTATCGGTTCATCATCTGTAACCTGCTCATTCATTCCACCAATGTCCTCCCAGTATTCTTCAACTGCTTTCACCATTTGCATCCTATCTTGTACACTGCAACCATTGACTACTAATTCATCAACTTGAACTTCACTACCTCTATCTTTACCTTGTATAAACCTATACCAATCTTTTATTCCATCTGGACCTTTCTTTCTTAGATTTTCAACTTGGTGTCTTTCTTCTTTAACCCTAGCCTCATTGATCATTCTCTTTACTTTCTTCTGCTGGTCCTTGTACTCATTCCATACACTCTGCCATTCATCCTCAGTAATTCTGCGTCTTTCATACATTTTCCTCATACAGCGTTGTTTTTTATTTAAAGTCTTCCTTCTCATTTGTTCTTCCTTTATCTCACTTGTAAACCACCTAGCATTCCCTGTACTTTTCCTGCATTTCATTCTACCAATCTTTTGCTCTGCCACATCATACAAGGTTCTTGCAATCTCCTTATTTAGGTCATTTACATTTCCACACCTGTTCCAGTTACATCTACTCAATTCATTTCTAAATTCTTCCCAGTTTGCCATTTTAATACGCCAATTTTCTCTTACTCTGCTGGCCTTCTGCATTGACTCCTTTCCACCCCAATTATATTCTAGTACAAGCATTTTATGGTCACTATCAATATCAAAATCATCTTCATCTACAAACATTTCTCTGACACATATTCTTGCTCTACTATTCACTATCATATAATCAATTGCAGTTTTACATTCCCTGCTTTGCCATGTATGCAAGCCATTTCCTATTGTTACATTCAGGTTCTCAAGTTCATTCTCATCACAGAAATCAATCAATTTTTGTCCATTTGCATTCACAGGCTCACCAAGTATACCAACATGGCCATTCATATCACCCATCACAATCCGAGGGCACCTGCAATGCTCTTGCACAATTCTTGTTAATATTTCATACTTTTTTACATTCTCTTGATGAGCTAAAATACCATCAGTTGTTCTTCTTCTTCTTTATCGATGATCCGGAGGGATCTTGAAAGTCGTTGGACTTCTTCAGCAGAAATCCGTGTAACCTGACAGCTTGTACTTCGGCAGCATAAGCAGGGTCAAGCAAATCCCCCGATACTGCAGCACTTTTCTTTCTTGAGTTCTCAATATTGCTGGACCTCTTGAGCAGCTGTCTGCAGAGGCTAACAGCTTATTGAATCAAGTTAATTTCATTAGACACAGATGTAATACAGACAAAATCAGAACATTTATAGTTGCTTACATCTATTAGTAGCACCAAGGAAGTTCACCAAGGAGCGGAGAATGGCAAATTGTACATGGGATTGGTATTCACCAAATCCTAATACATTTTTCAGATTCAATTCAAGGTTAAATTTTACAAAAGGGAGACATAAGTGCAGTCTGGCAGCCTCATATTGAGGACAACTGAGCAAGAAGTGCTCAATGGTCTCTGGAACACCACACTCGGGGCAGAGAGGGCTTTGACACAGGTTAAATCTACTCAGATGAGAAAGGACACCAACATGACCGATTCTAAATCGGCTAATAATACACTGAAATTTTCTTGACATAGCACCACCCAATCTAAACTTTGGTCTGCTACTCAATTCATACATAAATCTTCCCTTCCCGGATCCCCTCACTTGATTTCCCCAACACTCGCTCCAGTAGTCTAACATTTTGTTTTTCAGTTGGCTAACCTGCTCCTCATAACTTAGATAAGTGAGTACTGATTTAATATTTTGGTGACCCATTTTTGCGCACCGATCCACTATCTCATTTCCCATTATGCCCGAATGTGCAGGGATCCATTGTAACTGAATCCTGTTCTTCAATTGTACCACAATTTTTTGAATTCTTCTACTAAAAACCTCATAGGTAGGGTTATTCAAGTTTAATATAATATCCAGAGAACATCTAGAATCAACAAAAATGACCACGTTATGATTTGACAGGTTATCAGTAGTATAATTTACAGCCTGTAAAATTGCAAATAGCTCTGCTCCCACAATTGAGTGACCTGGGTTTAGGAGCCAGGAGGTACATATTTTTAGATGTGGCACATAAATAGCAGCAGATGCTGATCCTGTTTGTAGCTTGGAACCATCTGTAAAAATTCTATAGGGATTACAATATTTTGATGTTACATGCTCTTCAAATATATGATTTACTTCAGCTGCTGTAAGGGATTTAACATCAGGAAATTCAACACACACATTAGATGAGATATCCATATACGGACTAGTGAGCTGTTCAATTTGGGATCCTGGAGGAGAAAAGTTAAACTGAATTTTTTTCATTATTTCTGTGCGTTTCAGTGCAAGCTCACTTTTTGGAGGGGATCTGAATAGCTCAATTTTAGCTGGGAACTCTTTGGGCTCAGCATCCAAGAAACTGCATCTCAAACACCACTTCAGGAACAAGTAATCAAGGTACAATTTCAGAGGCATAATGAATGCTTCAGCTTCCATTGAGGAAACTGGAGATGTTTTCCGTACACCCAAGATGGATCGCAGAGCTGAGTTTTGGATCACATTAATTAATTTAAAACTACTTTCAGGAAGCTTTGTGAATATCACATGTCCATACATAAGTTTGCATCTAATGTATGATACATATACCTGACGCAACAACTTTTGAGAAGATCCCCACGAGATCCCGGACAATGCCCTGAGAACCTGCAGCCGTTGTTGACACTCTGTTTTAACATTTTGTATATGTGGTAAGAAGGTAAGTTTAGGGGAATCCAGTGTTATTCCAAGTACACGCTGTTTATTAGTTGTGTCTATTGTTTTAGAATTTAATCGTAGGTTAATCAATGGTACATATTTTTTACGAGTAAAAATTTGATACTTAGTTTTGTCCACATTTATGGCTAGTTTCCATTTCCTCAACCAGTGTGTCAGGCCATTCAGGTAGTTCTGCATCGTCCGCTGGATCTCGTCTGGGGACCTCCCACTTGCAACTATTGTCACATCGTCCGCATATGAGATGCATTGGATGCCCTCCATCTGAGGCAAATCATGGAGCATCACATTAAACAGCAGGGGGCTCAAAACTGCACCTTGGGGCAAACCACAACCAAGAATCTTATCAGATGAGACAGCATCTGCCACCCTAACTCTAACACGTCTATTGCTCAAGTATGATCTTAACCATAAGACAGTGCGTATGTCAGAGCCAATGTTTATAAGCTTATGCAAAAGTCCAGCATGCCATACAATATCATAAGCACTCTCAAAATCAACATAGACAATCAAACAATACATTTTTTTTGACCAGGCTTGTGAAATACAGTTTTTAATTAGAGCAAGGGCATCATACGTAGATCTCTTTCTGCGGAACCCAGTTTGATAGCAAGAGAAGATCTTCTTTTTTTCTAAAAAGTAATCAAGTCGACGTTTGACAATCTGTTCCATGATTTTTGAGAGACAGGAGAGCAAAGTAATAGGTCGATATCCATTGGGAGCTGAATGGTCTTGTTTGGGTTTCTTTACTGGACATATAATTCCCAACTTCCATGCTTCTGGGAAGTAACCACTCATGTAACTTTTGTTAAACAAATAGAGAATGTGTTCTTTGAATGACTGCGGTGCCTGACTGAGGAAAGCATAGAGAATATCATCAGAACCAGGGCCAGTATTCTTCACATGTTTTAAACTCCTCTGTAATTCATGCATTGCTATTTGAGAACTAAGGTGTGTATTTCCTACCTGCACTGCTGAAAGGTTAGAGATGGTATTTCCAATTGTCTTAGAAAATTCATCACCTAATTTTATCGAGTGTCTACAGAAATGGGCCAGTAATAATTCAGCTTTGTCTGCTGTGCTGCCTGCTATATCACCTACAGTTGGATTTGGATTGATAGAACTACCTTTCATTGAGCGTATCAACCTCCAGACATTGCCAACACCAGTGTTCGAGTCCAGAGTGCTTACAAAACTCGTCCAACTTTTGATTTCTTCTGCTTAATGATTTCCTTGGCCTTTCTTTCATGATCCTTATACAAATGCAAATTTTCTGCCGTGGGATGTTTTGATAATTTCTTTCGAGCTTTCCTTCGCTTTGCTACAGCCAAAGCGCACTCTCTATCCCACCATGGTGTTTTCCTACTAACTACCCAAGCCGATGAGGATTTGGGGATGCACCTGCTGGCAGCATCCTGGAGCCCTTTTGTTAAAGCTGTATTCAAGTTGTCAACTGAGAGGCTAGCTATCTGACTTATTTGGAATTGAGATAATTCTTCTTTAAAACCAGCCCAATTTGCATTTTTCAAAATCCATCTACGTAGATGGTTGTCGGACTTTTTAACTACTGTGCCAAAAGTACATTCGATTGGATAATGATCGCTCCCAAGATCCGCACCTCTTTCGAAAAACCCACACGCAAGAAGAGTTGGAGGGACAATACACAAATCTAATGTAGAACTTGTCCCCACACGTGAGTCAATATAAGTGGGCAAGTCAGGAGGGTTAAGTACTCCAAGAGAGTTCTCATCTAGAAGTCTACACAGGTTCCTTCCTGAAGCATTTTGTCGGTTCTTACAGTCCCACAAAGGTGCATGAGCATTCATGTCCCCAATGAATATAAACAATTCACTCATCTGATCATAATAATGATACAACTCTTCAAAACCAATACACGCATTAGGATTATAAATATTACATATATCTATATAACCATAAGAACAAAACACTTTAATTGATGCAATTTCTAATTTACCATTCAAGAACTTATCAACATTATTCACAGAATAGTTAACATCATTCCTGATCACAAAGCATAGCCCACCTTTGGCTCCATTTTCTCTATGGGACCACACACAATTATAGCCTATGAATTTAGGCTCATTAGTTTTAATCCATGTCTCACACAAACATAGTATGTCAGGCTTTTTTCTGTACAGATAGAGTTTCACTTCTGCTAACTTTGAAGATAAACCATTACAATTGAATTGATATAAATAAAAATTTTTTTCTGAGGCACCATTTCTTTTGATCCTCTGATCGCAGATTTTATAGTTATACATCATTTTTTTTTATGCTGATCCCAATCTCTTATTTCTTTTAGAGTGGGATATAGGTATTTGAGAAGTTTTAGTATTTTTTCCTGATATTGTAATATTTTCCATGGCTGTGTCACTTTTGTTTTGAGGATTTACTTTATTGTGATACTCACTAAGTAGTTGGGAGCCAATTTTTTGGCCAAGATGATTTCTAATCATTCCCAGAAGCAGTAGGTCTCGTTGACGCTTGTTTTCATGATTTAAGTTTGATGAGAATGCTTCCATCATAAACTTGCCCAGGCGAGAAAAGAAATCCTCAAACATGGCTTGCACATGAGTTTCAATTTTTTTTACCACTGTTTGCACTAAACTTCCATCAGAGACAGTACTTTCTTGTGAGGACATACTACCTTCAAAGTGAGTAGCAAGTACATTCTGCTCTGGTTGATTTGGTTTAGTTTGGGGGATCCTTCTTGGTAAATAATACGATCCTTGAGATTGATGTACATCAGCCGGGACAGTCACATGTTTAGGTTGAGAAGTTTTTAAAGCTGAAGCATATGTTTTTTGATTTTCCATTGAACTTAGGATTTGGGAACTTTCTTGCCTGGAGGCATCTTTTTCTTTGTTCATTTGAGAGCTTATCACAGTAGAAGTAGTCTTGGTTTTTTCCAAGATAGATTCAAGATTATTGGTGGTCTCAGAGATGACTCGCTTCCGAGCTTCTGAAAATGAGACTCCTTCTTTCATTAGTGCTTGTATTTGTAAAGCATTTTGTATGTAAGGGCATTCTTTAGAGCTGGCCACATGATTTCCCTTGCAGTTAGCACAGAGGGGAGTGGGAGCGGTACAATTTTCTTTAGTGTGTCCACCACCACAAATTAAACACCTTTCACCAGATGAACACCCACTTGCAAAATGTCCGTGTCGTTGGCATTTGTAGCATCGGATAGGTGGAGGTGAATATGGACTTACTTGGAAATTCATGAATTCAATTTTTATTTGTTTTGGAAGATCTCTACCTTGAAATTGGACTTTAACACTTAGAGAACTTTCTTTTTTACCATTAGAAAACTTTGGCAATCTTACCATGTTTATGATTTTAGCATTTCCACTAGTGGCAATTGGAATGAGATCTTCCAAATTGACATCATAGTCAATTGGCCTGATTACTCCAAAAGTGGATTGTGCAGACTCAGACCGTGGTTTATAACACCGAACTGCAAACTTTCCCACGCTGCTCACTTTCAACAATCTTGCCATTTCCTCTTCCGTGGCTTCCTTGAGCTCTACTGCAATCAAGTTTCTTCGTTTGTTAACTCTTATTTCCTCAACGTAGTCATAGTTTAGTACTTCCTTTAATCCCTGGGCAACTCCAAATGGATCATATGTCATTTTTTTCTTGATTGCTCCAACTAAATTGTTGTTTGACTCTTGCAGTTGTGTGATCAGGATAGTGCTTGCCTTATCTTTAGATGCCAAAGTTTTATTAGTTGGATATACTCTTCTTGATTTAGGGGAGATAGATTTGCATGTTTTTTTAACGGTTTCACAATCAGAGTTAGAGCTTGAGAGGCTCACACTAGTTCTTCCTCTTTTTTTTGATAGTTTGTTGTTCTTGAACCATGTTCCCTGAATTATGGATTCATTCGTTTCTTCATGGATCATCACTTTTTCGCCATTGTTAGGCTCTTCATCACTATCACTAGCAGGGTTGGTGTCCAGCAGTTGCATCTCTTCAATTTCACTGCAGGGATCATCTGACTCTCTCAGATCGCTGTAGCGGTTAGTTAATGGCAGTTCTGCCATTTTAAATTAGAAGGTAGCCCCAGAAGGGGCCACCCACAAAAAGCAATTAACAATCACCAGAACACAATTAGTAATTTAACAAATAAAAAAACACAATTACAAAAAAATACGGCAAGTACACAATTACAAAAATGAAATATCGTTAAGTGGCCCACCCCAGATGGAGAGGAGAGAGCCAGTTGCGGATATAATGAAGATGGCTAATGAGATTTATTAGATGTCTCGGTAATACTTATCAGTTTTCGCAAGAGCTTGTCAAAGTATGGTCTTTACTCGACGAAAGCAACTGCCTCTCTTACCATCAGTTGTCATATAGCATACACTTGAAACTTGAACTTGAACTTGAAATTGAGGGCCGACAGCGTCGGGGCCTTTGTAACGGCCTACAATTCCCTCCACAGTTATCACACAAAGAGTTCAGCGCCTGGTACCAGACTTGTCTACTAAACTACTCAGGATTTACCAATCCTTGTCACAAGCTGCCATTGGATGGCGTCACTGGGATAGCCAGTGCGTCAAAACACCATCCCCAGGCATATTGGGTCATTACTGAGCATTCTACCTGACTGGCTCATTCCAGTCACTGTCTCTTACTCCAGGCACGCACAAGAAACAATTTCATAGCTTCAATGATACTCAAATTGCACTCCTGATCCAATCCAGCAAGACAGCTTATACCGCAATCATCTTCAGCACATCTGGCATACCACTCATTCTCTCCATACTGCTCAAGCACCACATTCATAAAACTTTCTCTCTCTTGCTCATACTTACTACATTCCAGCACAAAATGCTCAATTGTTTCCTCCACTCCACTAATACACTGCCGACATAATCTGTTATTATTCTCATTCCACCTCCATGTACGTCTGTTCACACTCAATGACTTACATCTCACAGCAAACAAGAGTTGACTTCCAAAACTACCATCATAGAACATCTCAAACTTAGGTGCTTCTTTTTTCATATACCAGTCAAGTGTAGGCTTCCGCACCATGCTAAGCCTCCACTTATTCAATCCATACTCTTTTGTTTTCCTCTCAATCTCTTTCTTCCACCTCTTGCAGTCCCACTCAGGCCCTACACCTCCAGGATTTATTAAACTCCAGTCATCCACAGGTCTCCCAATTCTAACATGAATAATCTTTTGCATACTAAGCTTCCTTGCATGCCCCCAACACACTTTCTCCCAATAGCTTACACTCAGATTCCATTCAAAAATTCGCTTTACCCATCTGCTATTCTGCATTCTTTCAATTCTCACCTTATAATTCAGCACAGCCTTCATCATTCTTTCTGAAAATAGGCTCCACCCAAGGTCACCTCTAATGGCTTCTGTAGCTGTCCATTTTGGAGCACCCAATGCTAACCGTCCTACCTTATTTTGTATTACATCCAGCTTTTCAAGATCACTTCCATTCCAGGCAAGAGCACTCATACCATACATGACACTAGGTACAGCAACATACTTCCACATTCCTCTCACACATTCATACTTGTTTGCTCTGTATCTGGCCACGCTACTTAATCGTCCACTCCACTGCATAGCTTTTGCCACTTTCTCACCCTTAGTTCTAGTGCATCCATCTTCACTTATCATACAACCTAGATATTTGTATTCTTTTGTTCTACCTATTCTGATTTCTCCAATATTCCACAGTCTGTCTCTATCAGTCTCATCACTATTTATAACCATAACCTTGCTTTTGTCGGCACCGAAGTTCATCTTGAAATCTGTACTATATCCGTTCACAATGTCAAGCATCCTTTGCAGTTCATGTCCACATCCACTAACCACAACCACATCATCAGCATACAACAAACAGCTCAGTCTCTCATTACCAACTTTCAGTCCTAAGCCACTCCTTCTCAGTCGAACTGCTAATTCTTCTGTGTACAATCCAAACAACAGGGGAGACAGTACTTGAACTTGAACTTGAACTTGAGGGCCGACAGTGTCGGGGCCTTTGTAACGGCCTACAATTCCCTCCACAATTTTCACACAAAGAGTTCAGCGCCTGGTACCAGACTTGTCCACTAAACTACTCAGGATCTACGATCCTTGTCACAAGCCTCCATTGGAAGGCATCACCGGGACAGCCAGTGTGTCAAAACACCATCCCCCGGCACATTGGGTTATTACAGCCCATTCTACCAGACTGGCTCATTCCAGTCACTGTCTCTTACTCCAGGCACGCACAAGAAACACTTTCATAGCCTCAGTGATACTCGCATTACACTCCTGATCCAATCCAGCAAGACAGCTCATACCGCAATCATCTTCAGCACATCTGGCATTCCACTCATTCTCTCCATACTGCTCAGACACCACATTCATAAAACTCTCTCTCTCTTGCTCATACTTACTACATTCCAGCACAAAATGCTCAATTGTTTCCTCTACTCCACTATTACACTGCTGACATAATCTGTTATTATTCTCATTCCATCTCCATGTACGTCTGTTCACACTCAATGACTTACATCTCACAGCAAACAAGAGTTGACTTCCAAAACTACCATCATAGAACAGCTCAAACTTAGGTGCTTTCTTTTTCATATACCAGTTAAGTGTAGGCTTCCGCATCATGCTAAGCTTCCACTTATTCAATCCATACTCTTTTGTTTGTCTCTCAATCTCTTTCTTCCACCTCTTGCAGTCCCACTCAGGCCCTACACCTCCAACATTTATTAAACTCCAGTCATCCACAGGTCTCCCAATTCTAACATGAATAATCTTTTGCATACTGAGTTTCCTTGCATGCCCCCAACATACTTTCTCCCAATAGCTTACACTCAGATTCCATTCAAAGATTCGCCTTACCCACCTGCTATTCTGCATTCTTTCAATTCTCACCTTATAATTCAGCACAGCTTTCATCATTCTTTCTGAAAATAGGCTCCACCCTAGGTCACCTCTAATGGCTTCTATAGCTGTCCATTTCGGAGCACCCAATGCTACACGTCCTACCTTATTTTGTATCACATCCAGCTTTTCAAGATCACTTCCATTCCAAGCAAGAGCACTCATACCATACATGACACTAGGTACAGCAACATACTTCCACATTCCTCTCACACATTCGTACTTGTTTGCTCTGTATCTGGCCACACTACCTAACCGTCCACTCCACTGCATTGCTTTAGCCACTTTCTCACCTTTAGTTCTAGTACATCCATCTTCACTCATCATACAACCTAGATATTTGTATTCTTTTGTTCTACCTATTCTGATTTCTCCAATATTCCACAGTCTGTCTCTATCAGTCTCATCACTATTTATAACCATGTACAACCACAACCAACGGCACCAACATAACACAGAAACGGCGGATCCCGGAAAACGAGAATTGATGCCATAACAACGTAGGATTGGATTTGTAACAAGGAAGGTAGAGTAAATAAGAGGCCTGTTGATGCGCCAGATGAGGTGCATGCAAGGAAGTTGGATACATGGAACCGGCATCATCGCTCTAAAGTGAAACCAATTTTTGGTAGCTGTAGGCAGACGGCCCCAAACACGGAGATGGGGCTCAGTTCGCAAGTGGCACTCGGCGTGGAAGGGTTCAGCTTATCCATGTTGCGTTCAAGGACTTCTTTCCCAATATGCCGAGCTCATGCATTATACACATGTGCAGTTACTTTCAAAAAAGATTCAGACATAAGTTTTCACTTGTACGTACAAAAATTTCATGAATTACAAACGGTGTTCAGTTCTTGATGTTGGAGGTGGTGGTACACCTCCACACTAGGGCCAAATGTTGGGTGGGCAGAGCTTGGGTTGGCAGAAGTGGCTTCACTTACTTGACTGGCAAAAGATAGCGATGTCGGTTCCATGTATCCAACTTCCTTGGTTGCATGTCCCCGCAATGAAAGTGAGTGAAAGGAAAATGGATGGAAAGAATGAAGTGAGTGGATGACATGAAAGAAAGAGTAGTATGAAAGGAAGAGTGAGACCTATGATTATGTGATATGTAGAGATAGTAAAGGGAATTAAGTGAGTGGGTTTGTAAGGATGAATGACAGTATTGGATGCACAAGCTTGAAAGGGAAGGTAGTGGAAGAGACCTGTAAGTATGCTGGGAAAGTAATAATAATAATAATAATAATGATAATGAAGGCATCTACGGATGCTTTATTTCCAATCAAGCCTGATACATATCACCTTGTACATTGGATTTTCAAATGCCTTATAACTAACGCCTGGACGCCATGACGCTTTCCCCCGGTCGAGACCGGTACCCATTTCAGACACCTGGGTAGAGCGGGGTATTGTGCTTGGAATTTTTCTCCTATACCCAACAGAGAAAATCGCCACTGCCAGCGCCGAGATTCGATCCCGGGTCTCCCGCACGGCGGCAGAACCCTCTAGCCACATGGCTATGGCGGCACATTCAGGGCGGCACAAGTAGTAGGTGACATGGATGAAGGTATGATTATACCGCGAGGAGGTGGAAGTTAGTTGCATGAATGTGGGAATGAATGCACAGTGAATGCGATTATGAAAGTTGTTGTATATACACGGAAGAAGAATGTAAGCGTTGCGGTGATGAGTGAGGAGGCCTGCTTGTGATGAGGAGTATGTATGGGTATGAAAGGAGGTGAATATAGAACTGCACGAAAAGATTATGAGTATGAGCAATGGCGCAGTCAGGGGTGGGGGCTCGGGAGTCATGGCTCCCCCCGAAATGTTAGCTGGGAGCCAGTTTCAGTCGCCGTTTTAAGTAAAAGAGTAAAAAGGATAGCTGATAATTAATGTCCAACCCCCCCCAAAAAAAAAATTAATTGTCAGGGATCCTGGCCCCACACGGAAATTTTTGGCTGGCTCCGCCACTGAGTATGACGACTGTGAGTATAAGAAAGTATGAGTTGGGTGTCAGCTTTTTGGAAATGGATAATTTGATCCAGGTTGGTTGTTTTCTCCGAGATGGAGTCCACCTTTCTGAAGAAGGTGAGATGAAGCTCTCCAAGAGATACATCCAGTGGATCAGGGCTACTCATATCGTAACGGAAGGTGGAACAGAGTGAAAGAAAAGCAGTCAGACTAAAAAGGAAGAATGTCCTAAATTGTTTTAACAGTGTCGTGAGGTTTGGATGTATAAATGTGCGTGGATGGAATGTTGGAAAGTTGAATGACCTTGTAGCAGAATTTGAGAATGGGAAACTGGACTGTGTTGGTGTAGTTCAGATCCAAATACGGGATAGAATCAATTTAACGTATAAGGAGAACAGGTAGCATATGATAGGATGTGATGCCTCCCGGCTACAAGGCGGCAACAAAGTCCCCAATGGTAAAGGGGCACAGAATTCCCATAAATGCCTGACACCCGAAAAGGGTCGGAAACGCTTCAAGTAATCATTTAAACAATCAGAGCATGACCTTCGAAAATATTTGTTCAGGTGAACACTTCTCAATGTAGCCGGCTGTCCATGAACCCAAGGGTCCAAGGTAGCGAGGAAAGATGACCGGTGACCAGCGAGGCACAAGATTTAGGTGCACCCGAGGCCGCGGTTGGAAGCTGTCTGACGTGGCAGTCCGAAAAGACCGCGCACATCGGCTTTCATCCGAATCCGCTGTATTGGCTTAGGACTCGGAAGAAAAAGCGCAGGCGTACTTTAGAAGTTTGGAAATACGCTTGCAACCGAAGATGTGAGGAACCCTGCACCACTGCTCTGCTATTCGTTAATTACTTGTTTTATTGCCTTTTAGGTTAATTAATTTAACAGCAGCCTAAGACCCCTTACTGCGGAAGGCCATTAATAATGCCTTACTAAGCCCGCAGAGGATCTCGGCTTTGAACAATGGCTAGAATTTCCACAAGGAAAAGGGTGTGGGAAATGGCAAAAAAAGAGGGGGTGGAGTTGGACTGATTTTAAATAATGCTCTTAATTGGAAATTAGAACCTGAGAGTGAAGATTTGTTAGCAACAAAGTGGGACAAATGCAAGACAGAAAATGTGTTGTTTTGATTGTATGTTATAAGACAACTGATGGGATTTTTGCTCATGAAGAGAATGTAAAGAAGGATGAAACATTAACAAGGATTGTACGAGAATACTGCAGGATTCATATGATTGTGATGGGTGACATGAGTAGCCATGTTGACATACTTGGTGAGCCTGTGAATGCAAATAGGCAAAAATTGATTGATTTCTGCGATGAAAATGACCTTGAGAACTTGAAGGTCACACTAGGAAATGGCATGCATACATGGCAAACCAAGGATTGGAAAACTGCAATTCACTACATGATAGTGAATAGTAGAGCGAGAGTGTGTCAAAGAAATGTCTGTAGACGGATATGATTTTAAAATTGAGTGCAGCTATCGAATGTTTGTACTTGAATATAATTGGGGTGGAAAGAAGTCAATGCGGAATGTCAGCAGTGTGAAGAAAGAATGGCGGACGAAAATGGCAAACTGGGAAGAATTTAGGAGCGAATTGAGCAGATGTAACTGGAATAGGGGTGGAAATATAAATGATCTAAATGGTGAGATCGCAAGAACCTCGTATGATGTAGCAGAGCAAAAGATTGAAAAAATGAAATGCAGAAGTACAGGGAATGCCAGGTGGTTAACTAGAGTGATAAAAGAAGAACGAATAAGAAAAATTTCTTTAAATAAAAACTAACGCAATAAGAGGAAAATGCATGAAAGACAAAGAATTATTGAAGATGAATGACAGAGTGCTTAGAATGAGTACAGAGACCAGTCGAAGGAGGTGAAGAGAAAGATAAATGATTCTAGAGTTAAAGAGGAGAGACACCAGGTGAAAATCTAAGAAAAAAGAGTCCAGACGGAATAAAATGTTATAGATTTAAGGAAAATAATGATAAAGGTAGTGCAGTACAAGTTGACGGATTAGTAGTCAATGATTGCAATGTAAAAGATGGGGTGTAAATGGTGAAAGAAGTTGAAGACTACTGGGAGGACATTTGCGGAACAAATGAGCTGGTAACAATTGAAGAACCCATAAGTTTTCTGATTGATGAACATGAACTGTGAATGAAAGATGAAATCACTTGCGAGGAGATTGTAAGTTTTTTGAAGAAATTAAAAAATGGAAAGGCATGCGGCCCTGAGAGGATCCCATATGAGTTGAAGAAATGCGGGGAAAGAGTGGAGTTAGTAAGTTAAAATATTTATTTGATGAGATATGGAAGAGTGAAAGAGTACCGGATGACTGGAACGAGTGTAATGTAGTTCTATTGCGTAGGAGTGGGCATAAGAGTATAAAACAACTTTAAAATAACAGACCTATATTGCTCTGGCTGACACTGTACGTAAGTTTCTATGCTGCATTTTGAACGATAGAATGAAATATGTAGTTGAAGGACTTGTCCCAAGCTTTAGTCATGCTTTACGTTTCGGATGGTCGACACAAAATAAAACAAATTCAGCAGGTTGAAACTGAAGGTCAATATGCAGTTTAGGTCATCCACGTGAATTAAAAATTTCATTCCCAGGAATCACTAAAGGAGCACATTTAAAAACGTTTTACATGAATGTCATTCTGCTCGCTGATGCGTTATTTTCGAGTTATTCAACATGGGAATTTTCATTTTCCATAGCAGTTCCTGCCTTACTCGCGGAGCCTCAGGATCTGAATTTGGCCTTTATCGACTCAACCTGGTCGGATTCTGCCTTGAACACCTCATGATCCGAATTTTGACCAGACCATGGCGTTGACCAGTCGCCGGTTTGACCATTCCGCGTTTTAACCTATAGCGCCATATATTGAATTGGATGTGAAACTGAAGCGGGCCTTAATCGGAACAGAAGCGGGCCTTAATCGGAACTGAAGCCGAAAGTGATGTCAACAGCATATCGATTTAAGTCTTCACTATTCCACTTTCACAAATATTTTTGGTTGATAATTTTTATTGTGTTATTCACTAAAACATCCTAGAAGTGGGCTCAGGCTGGGTTAGGGGTGGGCTGGGTTAGCAAATAATAAATTACGCAATATATTGCAAAAACTAAAACTTTGTTGTTACGCATTGTTGGAATGCCCTCTCCTTTGCGCGCGAAACCCATTCCATTTACGCCACTCCTATAACTTCAAAGTTAAATTACTCAAAAATAACGCATCAGCGAGCACAATGAAATTCATGTAAAACGTTTTTAAATGGGCTTCTTTAGTGATTCTTGAGAACGGAATTCGTAATTTAGGTGGAAGACCTAAACTGCATATTGTCCAAACTGAAATGGCTGAAAGTATCCCAGAAAAACGAGTGCTTGATGCAGTACAAGTATTCAAGCGATCACCGCGAGGAACTTCGTATCATTGATTTCATTAATGCAACAAGCTATCTGAACTGATAACCGTCCTCGAGTTCCTGGAGCTCCTGTATAAAGAACCAATCAAGCTTTCATTCGAAGAATCCGAAGACCCGCAGAACTTAACTGCTTACATACCATCTCATCTTGTAAGTTTTTGCACCAATCTGCCCCACGAAATCAGAAGAAATATATTCAATCTTGAGTCTATTCTGGACAATGAAACTAAGGAGTGGCTGAAATACAATATTGCTCCGTCAATGTTAGAATATAATTAAATTTCTCCTTCATGTACATTGCAAATTTTATCATGCATACAGAAAAAGCTTTTTGTATTAGGTTAAAATGTGTTGAATATCACGTCCATCTTATGCACACAAGAAAAGGTTTTCTTTTATATGAAAATTTGTTGAATATCACGTCCATCTGTTGCGCCGAGCAGTTGCTAAATTTATGTTCAAACGCCTGCATCGGGACATATAGGCCCATGTTGAACATATTCAACCTAGCCTAATCCCAAAATCGGTAACCTGTGTTCGTAGTGATTAAGGGTGCTATTTTTATGTGTTCGTCACAAATGTACTCTTCTATCTTTTGTTTTCTTTCAATTCTCTACGCAGATTTTTTCTTTAATTAGCCACAGTTAATGCGAATAACGGGATGATGACATTTGAGTGTTTCATTTTGTATTTGACGAAGATTGTGATAAAATACTAATTAATTATTTATTTTGTTATCTTTGGCCATTCGTCGCTGAGAAAGGATTTAATTTGGTTTACAGATAGAAGAATAAAAAAATATTTAGACTGTGAGACCACTAAACGTGCCGTAAACCACTGGAAACATTATGTAAGAACTTTGCTTGTTTTGTGTGTAAATAATGGTGGATTGCATTATTGGGGTTTCTCTAGCTAAAACTATAGATTTATCATTTTAATTCTGACGTGACCGGTCGTTAGAAAGAAAAGGTACGATTGTGTTCACTATTCTGTGCATTAAAATATTGTAAATAACAAAACAAGCAATTATTTGTATTCTTTTTTCTTATGCATACTCCCCACCGTAGTTTCAAATTGTTGAAAACTTGAATTACATAGGTTTAAGTGATAAACACCTGCATGCACTATACGATATACAGTTGGTCAGTCAGTGCAATAGAGGGTGTTCCAGAACAAGAGGTACAAAATTGCAAACCAACTAGAAAATGGCCATAAAAACACTTTTATTCTATTAAATTTTTTCCGAAATAAATCCGGTTTTTGAGGAATTTCCAAACTTAAACTTTTTATTTTGAATGTACGTTCCAAACACTTCTATTCTCTGAGAGCTTAGAAAAATAGAATTTAGTTTTACTGATGTTCCATAGAAAATTTTTAGCTAGAAGGACACATGAAGATCCTTGTTAATGCTACACCCATCGAATCTGAGGAAGATCTCGTGACCAGAATTGCAGTGGCAGCTAAAGAGATTTCTGAAATTTCAGACGTGCTTCCTAATATCCAGATGTCGTTATGACTAAGATTTGAAAAACGCATTGATGGAACACATTTTGTACAATTTTTGTAGAGTAAATTCAAAATAAATATCGCGAGTGATTGTGTCATTGCATTTCATCCGTTGGGACAATATCTCAAAAACCTGAAATTTTTCGGAAAGTGTTATAAAATAAAATTATTTGACCATTTTCTAATTGGCGAATTTTCGTTGAATCAAGGACCATCAATACAGTCCTCAAGAAATAAAATACCGAAAGCATTAATCTGCTGTTTAGGCCACTCTGCCTCAGAACGCATGGTGCAGGACAGCAAGGCAATACATACGGGCTGCTGCCTGAGCCACTCTGCCTGAGAGACATCTACGCCGCTATGAGGTGAAATTATCACTTATCCCACTCTGCCAGTTTTGACCCCTGATTCGTGGGTTAGGCCACTCTGTATATTTGCCCTCCAATTGAGTAACTACTTTAACTGCGCGCTTCATCAAGAGCAAGCTGGAAATTGCAACCTTGCTACACGTCCTGTGTTGCCTTGATCAACAGGAAGGTTAAAATTTCCGTAACGCTTACAGGTTAACAATTTTACTTTTCAGTTTGTTTCAAAAACAAAAATATGGGACAAGTATTCAATTACTTCCCAACACACAAATGTGACCTTATGTTTATAAATCTAAAATTTCAAAATTTTTTTGATAATGAGCTAGTGTTTGACGAAATTTTTGCAAAGCCCGACCATAAAACCCAGAAAATTGAGTGACAAGTAAGAAGATTTTAGGGATTAGTTTAATTTGAGTTTGCCTGTAAATATGCTTTATTAGTAAATATTATTATATCATAAATACAAGGAAGTTGCTTTCGCCGTAAATTCCCCCGTGAGCGTTTTAATGCTCATCTGAGTTCCCGGACAGTCTCTTTTCAACCGTTTCTAGAGCTTAACTTTTTCAACTTCAGGGGATAAAGATGAACACTGACCGGCTTCGAATGCCTTCACAGCACAGTCGATGATCTTCACAACGCCGTCAATGGCCTCCCAGGCGGCCTGCTGACGGCTGTCGCAGAGGTAGCGGGTGTAGAGGTGGCCGGGCGCCACCTCGATGGCGTGCAGGGTACCCGAGGCCGTGTTCGCCTCCGCCACACACCTCGAGAACAGGTGGCTCTTCACTTCACTCCTCAGCTGAAACTGGAAACATAAACGTGCATAAACATCCCTCGAAGTTGGTCACGTCTCACGCTGTGATGACGTCTCGTCTCGGGAAATTCTAATTTATCCTGTAGGGATCAAGTAATTTTTATGTGAGCGAAATATTGCGATAGTGTTACGTCAAGTTATATTCATGTGAACTAAATGTTACGATAGTAATACTTCAAGATATATTCTCGTGAACAAAATATTACGATGGTATTATGTCAACTTATATTCTTGTGAGCGAAATATTGTGATAGTGTAACATCAAGTCATATTTAGGAATTTAAAAACGAGGAACACTGCTCGTAGATTAAGCATTGTTTAATATTGCACATCGTCAAATCCATAAAACGTTTCGGAGTCCTGCTCCATTCTCAGTAAGTACGCTGTGTAATATTAAATAATGCTTAACCTACGAGCAGTGTTCCTCGTTTTTAAATTCCTAATGAACATACGATTAAAGAAAAATGGTTTTCCTCAAGTTTTTATTCATGTCAAGTTTTGGCTCACGGTATGCGATAGGGGCGACCATTTCAACGAGACATTCAGAAAATAAGAGCTTTTGGAATTTTTTTAGTATTCTTCCACAATTACGGCGATCCTTATACGGCAAAAAAATCATTTTGAGCTTGATTGAATTAGGAAAAGTCATTTCAACACGATCAAAGTTTTACGAAGTAAAAATAATTTCAGTTGCCCCGCTCGTGGAACAATTCGCTAAATTTTGTTCAATTTTTTTATTATTCCATAATGATCAGCTAGCATTAAAAATCCCTTATTAATTTACAGTTATACCATTAAAATTTATTTTTCTCCTGATAGACTACCATGAAAGTAGCACATTTGGCTCGCAATACATATGTTGATAGCCGTTAAATGAGAGGTTAATTCTTGAGCCTCGTTGAAAACGTAACACAAGCAAATACTCTGGTAAATATAAGCCTATATAAAACCATTCATATTAACATTCCGCTACCATCTGCATGAAGTAACACTGAATCAAGAAAAATATTTGCAAAGATTCTTAAAAATTAATTTTGAGTTTTATGAATCAGGGGGGAGAAGCGGTCCGGAGTCTTGTTTTGCATATGTGATCGAAGAACAAAATTTGCAAATACAATCCACTTTTTAAATTTTTTTTTTTCGCTCCTTGTACAGTTTAAAATTATAGAGTCCATTTAAATCGAAGGAGATTAAGTCGAGGGTTGCATAACTCACCGTCTCTGCAGACGAACCATCATTTCGGGTCGCTGGAGTGGACTGCAGCGAACGCTGTGGGGCAAAAAAAATGCAGCGTTCTTTAAAGGTATCAACATTTTCAGGTTGAAATAGAAATATTCTTATCTCACAATCTGTTTCTGTGTACATTGACACGTAATCTTTAAGTCAAACAGCGTTTTGTCTCGTGAAGTTTTCAACATTGAGTACATTTTTGCTCAACATTGCTGCAAAATACTCAACATTACTCAGCATTGAGTACATTGGTCAACATAGTTGTAAAGAACTAACATTGCTTAGTATTGAGCACATTGCTCAAAATTGCTGTGAAGAACTCAACATTGCTGCACTTTGCTGTAAAGTCCTCAACATTGCTGTGAAGAATTCAATATTGCTGAATATTGCTGTAAAGTCCTCAACATTGCTATAAAGTAGTCACCATTAATTGAGTTCATGCTCAACATTGCTGTAAAGTCCTTGCCATTGAGTACATGCTCAACATTGCTGTGAAGTCCTTACCATTGAGTACATGCTCAACATTGCTGTAAAGTACTCAACATTGCTCAACATTGAGTATATTGCTCAATATTGCTGCAAAGTACTCTTCATTGCTCAACATTAAGTACATTGCTCAGCATTGCTGTGGAGTGCTCAGGGAACGAAGTGATTCTCTGTGCTCTCCCAAAGTGTTACCTCATCTAACACAGCAAGGCATACGCAAAATTTTTAGGAAGGCCACGGGTCACCTAAGGCCTTAGTGAATTGCTAACTCATGATTCTAATACATGAATTCCATAAAATTTAAAGAAATGGGAGCAACGAAAAAATATCGGAATTTATAGTTTTTCTATGGGATACAGATGAGGGGAACTTGGTTAACTCGATATGAGAGCGTATTTCTGTGCTGCGATGTGTCGAGAACTGTCCTGCGATGTTCTGCGATGTGTCAGAACTGTAACGACAATTTCTTTGCCGTTTAGCAATTTCTTATGCTAGATATGACAAATGGTGCACCAATTGAGACCTCAACAGCTCTGAACATTAGTTTTTTACGAGTAAATGACACACTTTCATTCAGCGAAAAAAAAGTAAGCACAAGTATCTTAAAGGAATAGAGGTTTCAAACAATCACGCTCGTGAACGAAGACAATAATTGTTTTGTCTTAGGCCTAGCAATTGACGTCACGAACGCCTAACAGGATTTATCTATGATGCAGGTAAAGTCTGTTGTGACATTTGTTTAACGAAACTAATTCATTTTATAATTGTCATGGGGGCTAATACGCATACATTATATCATAGCGCACGTTCACTTTTTAGCTCGCAGCAGCTGACATTAATTAACTTTGTTGCTGTTAGCGCACGAACAAAATATTCTTAAAACGCTGCCAGTACTAGTGCAGTTGTAATTTACTGTGTATATTTTATATACTATAATGTTGTATTTGTGACTGGAGTTTTGTGACTCGCTATTCGTGAATATTTGCTGACAAAATGTTTGCCTTGTGACAATTCAGAAACCCTAGTTTTTGGAGGTGTCTTTGTTTATACTTGCAGTATAACGATGTATCGATGTTCTGCATTCATGTATTTTGTGTAAAAACAGGCAATTCCGTTTGCTCATCATGCCGAAATTCATCACTTTGACATGTACTGTTAATTTTCCGAGATATTCACATTATTCTTCCCCAGACAAGGGTCAGCGTTGGACTTGCCGTTTTTCTCTATTCTCATATCAAAAATTTTCTTTCAAAGCAATGCCGATCAACGATTGAATGGAACAATTTGAAAAGTTTCAAATTTTACAGCGATTAAAAATACTCATGAACAAGATGTCACTCATAGAATGGGAAAATACACAACGGTTATTCAGTATTCTAGTATTTGAATCTGAATTTACTTTCTTGTTTAATTCTGACTGTTAGTTGAAACTGATTTTTCAAAGCGGATCCAGTCGATTGGTCAGTCCTGTCTTCTTCCTAATTGAAAAAGAATTATTCGAATTCGAATTTAAATTCTTTTCCTTTTAAGGTTACGTGCGGTCATTTGCATAGGTTTTACGTCACATCAAAACATAATCAATTACAATCGAAATGAATATAAAATATTAGAATAGAATCCAATAGAGTGGAGTAGAGAAAAAAAAGTAAAGTACGTCGAATGGAGGTCAATACTACCATAGCAACAAGCCATGTGATTTGTTTTCTGGTGAGTACACAAGTGTCACGTTATGAGACACCATTTACTCACCAGCTTCGGAGTGTGAGTAGAGTTGGGAAATAGTAACACAATTCACAGTCGTTAACCTTCTCTTATAAGCACCAGTAGATTCGTTTTAACGTAATGATGGGTACGATTCACATGTACGTAGCCAAACTTTGATTGATAATTTTCAATACTGAGTGATTAGCTGAGTAATGTCACATGGATTTTTGAACGCATTCACTACGCTGAGAGAGATTTTAGTTTCCGGCAACTGGTTTAGGATTCTGCCAATTTAAACAAGAAAAAAATTGGAACCTGATGTGAGATAAAATGTATCCATCATTTCTGGTACAGACTATATCTTCAGAGTGGAAATGTTTTTAGAGCTATTTCAAAAGCTGTTAAGATATCCGTAAAACTTTCATTTTTACGCCAGCCCTGTTAGTTATGTAAAAATGGTATGACGCCCATGAAGACACCACAGACAGTCTAAGATTTGGAGTCCTGTGTCAATTTTACAGCTGAATTCTTTACATTTTACTAACACTCGTCTTAGGGTAGCGAAATAGGGTTGCACTGCATATTCTGGATCTGATGGTACCAGTGTATTTTAGACCGATGGTTTATATCTTTTGACATGCAGTCCCAGTTTCATGATTTGAAACCGAGAATTTCGCCCGTATGTCTATGCTTTTCCTGCTTGTTTGCAACACTACATCAAAGGAAAAGCAACACTACACCTCTCGCAACACTACATCCTACTTGTTTGCAACACTGCATCTCTCTCAATTTTTATTGAGAGAGAGATCTTTGGTGATAACGACATCAAAATCTCTTCACAGCTCTACTGCTTCAACTGTAGTATCTTTCATTGTACGTAGGAAGCAACGATGTATATCACTTTTAATATTCCTTACTGAACATTTGACGATGTTGATGCAGATGTCCGAAGTTTCAGCCGTAGGGAAAAAACTGGAATATGCGAGAATGATATCTCTCTAACCCTGTGATTCCCCATGACATAATTTTTAGGCATCTGCTTTTGCCTCAATTCATACCTCAATTCATTTTTACCTCAATTGATGATTTCGAGGTCGAGGCCGTTGATGTAAAGTAGACGACAAAGTTAAGCGAACCTGAATCGATCCATTCAGGGATGTTAAATGTGTTTAGTAAGTCTTTCATTGGGAATTTTATTTAGTTCAATTTTGGTTTCATTTGACCACAGTGCTGAGTTTTAAAGCGCTGCTGGCTTGTTCAAATGGTCGTTGGAATACTTCAGCCTAGCCTTGACGTGACATTTCTGGAGAAGAAAATTTGATGTCGTACGAGAGGTTCGGGAGCGGAGACCTTCACGGCGTAGTGCCCTGATGATCGTGTTTTTGCTGGCTTCGATGCCAGATGTCTTGAGATCATCCTTCAATTTTTCACAAGTAGTTTGAGGCCTCTGCTTTACTGTTCGGACCAATTTTCGAACAGCACGGTCGTTACTCTCCCGTGGATGGCTCTCCCAAGTTACTCTCCCAAGTTATACGACTAAATTAGAAGGAACGTATTTTTTTGTCATACTGTTCAATATAGAAATTATCGAACGTAAAAAACATACCTCAAAATGATTGTTGTTTACTCATATGAGCTATTTATATACCTGAACCACAGATTTTGCGATAATATCAAAATCACTAAAGTTCATGGTTATTTTTGATGTGAAAATTCCATGTCTAGTCTTGCCTTTAAAAATTTTTCTAGCAAAACTTTTTTTGTGTAGAAATGGCATTCAAATATGATGTATTGAGATATTTTGATGTTCTTAATATCAGATACGTCCTCTAACGTTAAACCGATCAGTTGTTTCCATTATCTGGAGCAGTGTTCAACTGTACTGTTCATACGGGGAACAAACACTGCATGCAAAACATGCTGAGCCGTTCATGCAGGGCTTAATTATACCCTAATTTCAACGCTAACTGAATAACCATTTGCCATTATCATTTATAATAATATTTAACATTTATAAAACATTTTTATAAAAATAATATAACATCTAACATTTTTAATATTATTTATAATACTCGTAATAACATTTAAAATTTATAGCATTTATAATAACTATACTTTTTATGCAACATTTTGGTTCACATTTCCTTTTTAACAATGAGAAAATACTTTTTGAATTGTTGTATTCAGTGGTTCCTGAACTGCATGGTTCTGATAAAAGAAAGGGAAACCCCCAAAATGTTCAAGTAGTAGATGTTTTCCGCTAATTTTGAGTATTTTCAAAACCTTCAAACGCGTGTTAAAGTTTAAAATTCTAGATTTGTGAAGTTCTCAAAGAAGCTAACGAAATGTTCATTTGACGTACGTACGAAACCAATAATTATCATCAGCAAATGTATAGTGATCAGCTTAACCAGAGTGAGCGAAATACTGATATATTTGAACCACAGATGTATATTCAGATATATTTGATGTATATGAAATATATCTCTGATATATTTGCGCCACAGACATATATTCAATTATATTTGATATATATTTGATATATATCTCTGATATATTTGAGCCACAGATATATATTCAGGTATATTTGATATATATTTGAAATATATCTCTGATATATTTGCGCCACAGATATATATTCGGATATATTTGATATATATTTGATATATATTTGATATATACCTCAGATATATTTGATATATATTTGTTATATATCTCAGATATGTTTGAGCTACATGTCAATGAGCTGTGACGCACGAAGGCATCAAAGTTATAATTGGGGTGCTTGATCCGTAACAAAATATTTCGTTTTACTAAAATATTGAAGTGTGAGTTTTCTCTTCCATCTACTCACTGAAAAAAAGTTTAAGTTTATCTTAGAAACTATGAAAGATTCTTGATCTATTCATAAATGTTTGGTTGTCGATCTCATCGATATGGAATGAAAAGGTGCCATTTTTAAGTGTTACCCACAGCCACTACTAAAAACACACAAAGGCGAGTTGCAGACAGACGCTAGTGTAGTGTATTATTGAGGGTAGTTAGGTAGTTAGGTAGTTAGGTTAGGTTAAAAACGATGCTCATTTGAAAAAGTTTAGAAACAAATGCTTTTGATCAAGGTCATAATCAATCCTAAATAATTGAATTATTTGAAAATGGTAATGGTGATATAGACGATTTCCTTGAAAATTTGCCTATTAAATGAAACTCAAAATCTAAAATTGAATGTTTTCGAGATACAATTCCTATTCTCGATCCAATTGACGTAGGTTTAAAAAAGGAAACCTTTCCGTTTTTGATGATATAGCAACTGAAAAGAAATCAAAGTCCAGAATATAGCTTTTATACAAGAGGAAGACATAATAACTGTAGCTCAATTTACTTACCAGAAAATTATTATTTAATGCAGAGACCAACAATTAGAACAAATTCTAGCGCTCTGATTGTTTTTAGGTCGAACTTACCTAACTTGATGAACATTTATACGAATATCATATTTCAGGGCAAGCTTTCTGAAGAATTTAAAGAGATTTGTTCTGAAACTTACATAGAACCATTCAATTTTATCGTCAAAAATAAGACTGACCTCCACTTCAAAGTAGGTATTTTAAAAACTTTGATAATTTACAGATTGCTAAAAAATAATTCAAAAAAATGAATTATTCCTAAACAAAATTCTTTTAATTGTTTTTTCATTAAATAGAGAAATTAAAATTTATATCTAAGAATGAGTTGATCGTTCGTGTAAGTAATTCACTAGTTATAAAATGTTTCAATAATTGGTCAACGAAGCTAAATTTTATCAAATTTAATGAGGTTCTATTTTTTTATAAGGTAATTGTGGTGAACTGTGCCTTAAGTAGGCATTCTCATTATTACTGACCATATTGTAGAGCTTATGCACCGTATAAATTCTACCGAGAAAAAATTATTTGCCGAGTTGTTTGTTCTTTGAAGAAAATTACTTATACTTCTTTACTCAAGGATTTTCATTCATACCAAATTTAAATTAGTTTTGACCTAATTGAATTTCACTTTAACCATAATACATTTTAATCTGATCAATTTGAATTTCATTTATACCACATTGATTTTCATTTGGACCAACATCAATTTCATTTTAATCAAATTGAATTTCATTTTCACTACATTGAATTCAATTTTGATCTAATGACATGGAAATGTTATAGACAGAAAAACTAATCGAAAATTTTTTGGGTGCTGATGGAGTTGATAGGTTGTAGTGGTACCACATCATATTTTTTCGCAGTTATTATATTATAGTTTATATATTATACTTCGAAGTAATTATTATATTATATTATATTTCGCATATTTTTATGCAGTTCGACAGCGCTACATTCATCCAACTGGCTGAAGTTAAATTTTCATGAGCGTCGTATGCATAAACTCGAGCCGACATCAAGCTTTGAATGTCAAAAATGATTATCAACAGTGACTGATTTTCGGTCTACGACACACTAACGATCTGAATCCGTCTTTGCAATACTGTCCTGTTATTAATTTTTTTTATTAAATAACTATTTTACTTCCTGTGCAGTCAAACCATAAAAAAAGCAGCGGCATGATATGAACTATGAGCTGCATTTGTTCAAGTACGAGTGAGTTCAGCTGAAAAAGCAAGCTTTTAATCTCGACTCATCACGTCTTTAGCTGCCATGGTCTCTGCTTGCGATGTAGTCGGTCGGGATGGGAGGGCTGGGCACTGGCATTGAAGAAGGCTTTTCAGCTGCCTATGCAGGTCAGCAGCATCAGGAACAGACGGTTCATGCTTATCTCCCAGCGACTGGAAAAAAAGATGAGAATACAATTAATCTTCCAGTTATACATCAATCTTTGGTAACCTCGACTTATAGAAATAAAATTAGGAGGGGCTACTTAATTAGTACGAAGTATGATTCATGTTATAAATGATTGAGAACAACTGGGGTTAATTTAAGTACGTATGTTGGAGTTTAGGATAAGGTGATGATGTGTAGCTCGAGGTTCAACCGCGTTGCATCGTCAAAATCAATGAAAAATGAAGAACCTGAAAAATTTGTAGTCTATTACTTCACTGTACAAATTTTCATCAAATCATAAAATATGGAGCGTCCAGTCAGTCAGTTGTAAAATGTAACTGAAATTAGACGCACAACATTAACAAGCTTTAGCGTCATCTAATCCTGGATTCAAATTATGGCTGCAAGAGATCAATTTTTTGCTTTCAAACCTCTGTAACATTTCCCATATAAATCTAAATGTGCTCGTAAGCGAACTTTGGTGACAACCTATAGACCAAATGCACCGACTATCACTTTTTTCCTACTGATGTATTTCAACAGCGGTGGGAAAAAGAATGAAATGGAATAAAATAGATAACAATGGATTGAAAAATAGATTACAGTTGTGACAGGAACGAGTTGCGAGGCCCATCCTTGAGTTGCAGCCTAAGTTCCACGCCTCAGACAAATCACGCCCAGGCACCAGAATAGAGTAGAGGGAATACACAAAATAGTGGTATGCATAGTCATCAAAATTCCCGCACAAGCAAAAATATTTCGCACTAACAGCAGAAAGCAGCCGCTCAGCAGATGGGTGACTCCGTGCGCATTGTCATCGTTACAAGTTCATTTCTTCTGCTTTGGTCCAGTCTCGGATGAGACACTACTGAGTGTATCGAGCTGCATGGACTCTGGATTGATCAGAAGTTTTGGCGATGGGTTTCAAGGTTAGAATTTGCACTCATCTTTATTTATGATCGGGAGTTTGTTGGGCCAGCTGAAAAATGATAGCAATGCAGGCTGTCCTCAAGATCTTTTCATGCAAGACATAATCAGGTATATTTGTTCATGTGGCCAACAAAGATGTGCTTAATATTTTATAGGACACTGTCATGTGAGCAGCGCATTAGCACATTCACAATATTCTTCACTATGCCATTCGAATCTTGTTGACGCAATGGTCATAACTTTAATACATCCAGATTTTTAAGCTGCTTAGAAAACATTTCTATCTGGAAGTCTTTAGTTGCTAACGACGGAGCTCGCGAAGATCAGGTCCAAATCATTTGCATCTCACCAATAGCAATTACTGGCTGCAGAAATGAGAGGTGGAGCTCGCAGTCATCTTTATTTTAGAATATTTATTTTGCTAAAAGAATGTTTCTTAACCATGGACAAAGAAAGCATATAATTGTTCGAAATCATGGATTGCATGTGTTGCATTTACGTATATTTTTCGTTGAACAAATAAACACGGGAGCTCATACTTACATATAGCCACGCACTGACACCAGGTATAATACCGCACACTTTAATTATGTGCTCATGACAAAATTGACTAAGATAAGACTAAGACGAATTCGAAAAGCATAACTGTAGGCACAACATGAGAGAATAAAAACTGACTGGATCATTTTTTTAATTGCTTTCGTGCCTCACGAGTTAGAAATTGTTCGTTCACCTCGTGCGGACGTTACAAAATGAAACGAGGACACTCCCCAAAGATTCAACTTCAGATATATTTTTACACTTAATGTTTGGCAGTGTGAAATGCAATTCAAACTCTCCCTTTTTTAGTCCAGTTCGTTCTCCATTCTTCTCCATCTTTCGATCTAACTTCTTAACCTAGAGTAAACCAGAGAGCTATATCAGGATTTGTACAAATAACATAATGATTCGCATTATTAGTATGGTAATTCATAAGATAAACCCACCTTCATTAGACACCTGTGGACCAGAGACTCGGCGCACGTATGCAACCTAGGCTGCGTTTAGTTAGGGAGCGGACACTGCTGGAGCGAGTGGCCCAACTCTTGTGAGAACTTCAGCCCATGCAGGTGATAGTCTCATGCAGTGCCACTCGGAGTCCGTGGTCAGTTTGTGCTCACAGTGTTGGCTGCGAAGATTTTGCTGAACCAGCAGAGAGAACCAGATTTCTCATCAAGTAATCTTGTATTTTTGAATTATAGTGAACACACAGTCGGTACTTATTGGGCGGCAATTTGACATTTCGTCTGAGATTAACTTCATCAAAAATGAACTCTTTTTCAACTTAGCAATTGGACATACATAGTATTAAATGTTGTTATTCTATTTTTCATGAAGATTCACTGACTTGTTGAAGTAGGTATTAGTTCATATTATTTAATTTCATATGCGCAAAAGTTATAAGCTTTCTGAAATCCGAAGCATATTTTTTTGAAGCCTTCTACTTACATGATCTGCCATATTATTATAAATAATTTTCTTTCTCTTCTATATAGATGAACTTAACACGGTGTTGAAACATTCACGGTTCAACTTCCTGGATGTTTAAAAATTAGAAGAGGTGTATTATTACTTCTTCAGTGTTTTCTGGTACATCTCAAGCGTAGAATTTCTTGCTTTTTATTTGCTAGAGGATTTACCAGAAAACTACAGCCATGGCTCAGCTGGGGTTGATTCTTCTTCGTTTAGGCTTGGTAAGTTCTTATTTCAACGGCACGCGAACTTTTTTGCTCTTTGTGACGTGTTTTCATACGAATATAACATAACGTGGTTTGATGACAAGATTTATACTTGAGGAATTATCTCCCCATGAAAAATAAAACACTATTCCGACATTTATTTTTTATTTTTGTCTAATCAAAAATTATTAGTTTCAGTTAAGTTGAGAAATACAACTCCTCATATAATTTAACGGCTCGTATTTATACAACAATCTCATTGTGCTTTCCTTCAGAAAATAAAGCGGTGCATCGACGGGAATGTGCATTGAATCATCGCAATGAAATTTCAATATTAATTTCTGGAGGACTATTGGGCACAGTAATTAGATATTGCTAGTCCCAAGCCTATAATATCTTACCCATGAACTCTTCATAATCAGCAGATTTACATTAATGTTGCTAGCATTTTCCAAACCCTTGTAGAAATTTCCCAATAACAGAAGCTGCAACAACCAAAAAGTGTAGTAACAGTGAAAGTATTTTTCAAGGTACTACATCTTGACACCCTCGCAGAGAGGTTGCGTATATTTATTCGAATTATTTGCACACATACGCAGAGTATCACAAAGTTATGTGACTTTGAACATTGAACAACCTCAAGTGGCTGACTTACATTGGTTCGAATAGCCCCTTACTCCACTTGACAGACTCTGGAGCAAAGTATCCTTTTATCTTGCTCCAATCATTTCAAATTAGCTTAAGGAATTCCCCAATGTTTATTTTGATTGAGTTCTAAGCTTATCGCATTTAATTTGAACTTAAGAGGGATATCAACCAAGTTAACATTCGCACGAGCCTACCAATATAGCAGCAATGCGTTTTAAAAGTTATCAACAACCGGTAATTATCAAAACTTATTAGCACGATTTCTTCATCTCGTCGTAGATTAATTTCGTTTTCATAAGGCTACTTTCAAGAACATCTGTAAATTTAATGGACCATAAAGATATATTTATTCGTTACGCAGCCTTCTCAAAACTTTTTTCGCGGCCTTTTTTCAATTGGAAGAAACTATTCTTGTCTAGGTACAGTGCACATTTCTTGAATTTTAATCCATTTGGAATTAAATATAGAAAGAGTGTGCGTATTCTAGCATTCAAAACAACTTCATTCTTGATAGCTTAAACTGAACTATTTTTAATTATATTTGTTAGTCTTATGCCTATATGTACCCAACAATATTGAATAACTATTGTTTTTAATTTCGACAGCTGGCAACACTACGAACTTCAGTGTGCTCTTACGATGGACTTTGGGCCATGCCGCAGAATCGAGAAATTCCAAAAGTCTTCGAAAGGGCATCGCCTCCAGTAAGTTCTCCCGACATGGCAAGTAGTGAAAGCCGTGGCCTCAAAGATCGACATTCCTTCTAACAGGAAACAAGCGATACAGGCGTTTTGTCGTATAAGTTTTAGTAACGATCCTATTGGGAGGAAATTGTGTTTGTTAGTATATTTATTGAAGATTCAACTTAAGATATTTTTACACTTAAGGTTTGACAGAATGAAATGCGATCCAAACTCTCACATTTTCATTCCAGTTAATTCTTCATTCTTCTCCATCTCTTGATTGAACCTTATATACTAAGTAAAATATTAAGTAATTGGGTAATAGGGGAACAGATCTGTTCCAAACACGCTTCGTTTCAAAAGTTGACGCAGCTTTGAGGATGGTATTGAACATAGGCTGCTTTGTAGAACAGTGTTATGTACTTTCCCACCCACTTTGAAGCATTATGATTCCCTTTCTCGTGATGAGAAAAATCCCTTTCAATTTTTTTAATACAAGAAAAAGGTAAAAATCAAGGGCCACACTTCGTAAGAAGCAGTAGGACGAGTCCTTTTTCTCAACTGTAATGTTGGTACACAAGCGTTCTGGATCAATTATACATGCATACCCCTTCAAATATATGCAAAATAAGGTAATCAATGAAAGCGACATGTTAGCAAGATCGTTGAATTATGTCCTGTTAAATTTGTCATGTTTTACAGGTATCAAGATGCCTAAGTTAATTGTATAATAGGAGAAAATGAAGTGCAACAGTTCGCCTATGTTTTTAGGAAATACAAAAATTTCTTTATTCAATCTGAATATATTTAGATGTAGAATTATTAATTGAACATTTTGGCCTCGTAAACAGTGGTTCATTTTTCGTAAGAGCACACACCTCAATACCATGACGATTGGTTATTGTTCTATATTGATAGAGAGTAGCTACACATTGAATGACGTTCATGCGTTCTGTGTTCAAATACGTAATTCATCACTCACAGCGGCTAGAAAACGAAAGAGAGACGCTGTGTAGAAGAGAAGTGTTGAGAAAAAAATCTGTGATCAGTCAGGCACGCTAAGGGCAGACTTTGAGGGGACCGTACACTTTTTGCACTTATGTTTTTTATTTGTGAACTAATGCTTATCAATTTTGACAGACTGATAAAACGTATGAAAAAAATAGGGGTCATCCTGTTGAAAATTTTTGATTTGCCCAATAGAAAACGAGTTACGGCAAAGAAAACGGAATACAGGGGGAGTACGGCAAACCTTACTCCTTCTACAAAATTCAACCTATAGACATGAAAAAAAGTCATTTGAAAGACAAATACTTGGGCCACAGCTCTGGGGTAGGAATATTTGAAACTTGTTTTGGTTTCGTAGATATTTTGAATGATTTTTTTTTAAATTGCCCAAAATCTTGATTTTTTCCATTTTGACGGCCTGACGTTTTTACCTAATTCGAAAATCTCAAATTACTACCTCGGGGCTGTGGCCCTATTATTCTTCTTTCAAATAAACATTATCTCGACACTCTACACCAAAAATTGTTGGAGGAGTAACATTTCGCAGAAGGAAAGTGATAGGTTTCCTCAAAAGCGAAAAACCAAAACGACATTTTCACTATAAAACACTTTGATTGTTCGTAAAAATCTTTGTTGTTGTTGTTGTTGTTTTGTGTTTATGATTGACAAAGTTTGAAAAGATTTGTTTTTCAACAAGTAAAAAATTTTTGTTCAAAAAAGAATTGTTTACAACAAAAACAGCCCCCCCTCACCACCAGTCCACTCCTCATAGTGAGCGTTTTATTGCGTTCATGTCTGTAAAATTTATTGTGGACGTTCAGCACATGTATAGCTTCAATTTAGAGCAAATCAATTTTTTTAATAATTTGGCTAAAAAAAGTTTACGGTGTCCTTAAGGCTATAGACGACCAGTCTGGTATGTTGAGAGCAGGCTTAAGGCTTTCTGCGATAGTAGAAAATCGTCAAAATATGAGGATTAACCCCAAATGAAGGAAAGAAACTAGCAAGTTGTGCCAAATGTTACAAAAATGCTGCTATGAGGAGGCAGGGTCTGGAAGAACAAAAGCAGATGCCTGAAAATCCTACGGGCATATAAGACGGTACCGGTCTGCTATTTAACATACCATTGTCCAATGAAATTGTAAACTGATAAACAGCTGTATATATTTTGGGTTCATAAGTCAGACCCTTTTTATTTGAACGAATGGCCAAACCATATATTATCATCAACGAATTAAAAACATTTCAGGGCAAGGAATGTGAGTATACTGGTAGAATGTCAGAGTAAAAACAGTGTTCATTGCTTTTTAGAAACTTATTCATTCACTGCAAATTTGCTCAATTGTTTTGACAATGCTTCCAGTGGTATTGGAAAGAAATTAGAAACATTAGGACGCGATTGATGATAAAGTGACATTAGAAAATTCTTTTATGCTGCAGAAATTTCTACTCGGCCGCGACTGTTTGAAGAATATTTTTATCCTATTGTCACAACATTCAAGGTGAATGCTTAGTTATTTATCCGAAGCTTGGTCGATTTTTAAGCTCGTTGGAAATTGTGAATTTCCTGCGACAAAAATAATAGCGCTATCCTTTTCGTGCAGGTTGACGTGCCATATCGTGGAAGTATTCCGAATCTGTTCTTATCAGCACACATGTTCATTTCCCAACAAAAGGACACCCTTTCAGAGTGTGAAGCTATCACATCTGTTGCTTGTAAGGATAATGATACTGTAATTTTCTTTCGGGCTTTAAATTGAGAGGGTTATGCATATCTACGTGAACTGAATTTGTTTTTTCTCTTGGGCCGATAGAGGTTTTGTATCCGTGAGAACTGGCGCTCCCTAGGGGAAGATGTAAGGTGCTGGGCATAAAGTTAGGAAAGCATAACTTAGATTAAAGTCAAACCGTTTTGTTATGTCTTTCGTTACGCGCCATATTTTTTCGGTTCATGGCATCCTAGTTTTCAACTATAATAACTTCCTTCCTCAAACTCGATCTTCATTCATGAATTTTTTCTTAACTTGCTGCTTATACGCTCTGCGAAAAAAATCTTGAATAGAAATTGCCTCCAGCATTTATTTGTTTTTCTCCTTACTCCACTTTAAATGATGCATTTCTTCTTCAGCTTTTTGGAACACCTTTGTTGTGTTTATGGAGGCAGAAAATTTATTATTTTAAAACGCAATCTCGATTTTTTGCCTTAGTTTTCGAGTCATGTGGCTGTTGACTATGTGCTTCTTTGGAAATCTGAGCACTGAGGGTAAGTTACCCTACAAGACCTGAGACCCTGACCCAAACTATTGAACCATTCCAAGTTAATTCAAATACAGATATTTGAATATTTGAGGTATTTGCTGATACCAACCGGGAATTTTAACCACGATTAATTTGATGTTTTCAGTTTTTGACGCATTTTTAACGTACCCGAATTATGTGTAACGTACCCATACCCGAAAAAAAAAATTACCGAATAATCGGGGCAACATGCATTCAGGTAGGATCAAAGTGTCCATTATCACAGTCATTTTGCATTTTCTTTTGGTATTCATTGAAATAGGTAAGGCAGGGTTGAGTAAGGATGAGTTTAGTAGAGTTAGGTTAGGTTATGTTATATTTGGTTTAGTTGAGATCAGTTGAATTCAGTCCGATTCAGTAAGTTTCGTAGGGTAAATTTAAGTTAAATATGGTTCAGTTAGATTTATATAGGTTCATTTAAGTTCATTTAAGTTCAGTTAACAGTTTGACCGCAACTAGTTGAACTGAAGTTCAATAATCAACTCAAATTTAAAATCAATTGCATTCTGCAATTATGAAAATAGCAAACATTAGCTGGATCGTGCCTTCATTTAGCTTTCATAAAGTATTTTAGAAAATTGAGTCTGTGACTGATTGTCGGTCAGCAGCATTAAAAATACCATAACGAGCACCGTTGGGACACGTCGCAGCCGAAGTGTTAAGTTGGGATGATGGCCTGGCAAAGTAATTTAAAATAATCAGCAAAGCTGTAGAAAATTTGTTATGAAGCAGTTACTTGTTTAGAATTAGAACGAACGGTCCACATTTGACTCGCAGACAGTTAATGCAACATGCTGGTATTACCTGGGACAAACAATGCAAAAAGGAAACTTCTCTGAGCACCCATTTTCCGTGGCGCTAATAGGGAGAGAGATGACCTTTGGGAGAGAACATCGTTGGTTTACAATCCATCGAAAGCAGAGCATTTTCTTAATCGGCCGCTCCGTTGGTGAATATCGGACGCGGTAAAACGCTTGAGGCCGGTAGGAAAGGTTTTTGTGTGAACTTTTTACATGGGCTTACCTTTAATTTTCCATTGGTTAGAACTGCAAGTACAATAATTGTTAAATAGAACGATCAATGATTATGTCTCTAACAATAGCTCTGATTAGCTTGACGTGGGCTCATGGCACTTGTGATTCGCTCTTTTTATTTGAAATATTTCATTTTAGGTTATAGTTAATATAATTTTTGACAGCTTTCCTGCTAAACGTGTAGTTATATACCTGTTTCAGACACGAACTTTTGGATATATAACAGCGGCAAATGTTACATGGGGATTTCAGCGACCGTGTGCCGCGTTGAAGCTGCAAATGAAACAGACTACATGATCAAGGACAGCTTCCTTACTGATGGGAGCGCCGATGACGGTGAGCAAGAAAACAGAGTGAAATTTACCTCATTTTAGGGCCAACAAAATCTAATATTCTGCTCAGATTAAAGTTACCTTGTTACCGTGTGTTTCATGCAAGCTTTACTTTACTCGTTCATCAGTTTCGGAGTAACTGATTTTTTTTCATTGATTTTAAACCAAATTAATTTGTTCCCTTAGTAAAAACGTAAAGATATCATTAGAACTAAAACTACAGAATGAAATTGTAAGGGGCAGGCGATGTAGAAGCCTAGGCACGATGGTGAACCCATCGTCCCTACTTATTGTCACTACAAGTACCTTCTATACTTTACTACAAGTACCTTCTACTAGTGACTATACTTTAGTCACCCTTCAAAATCTCACCCAGTCATTTCAAGTGTTCAGTAGTCCTAACAAATGAAAATTTTACCTGTAGAAAAGTCCAAATTCTCCGTCCTGTATAACCGATACGTACTATCGAAGCATATGTAATTAATGTAAGGTAGATACTTCACTCGCAGCAATGGGACTCAATAGCCGAAGTAGCAACAACAGGTCTTACAAAATAACTGTGAATTTAAACATGAAGTGTTAAATACTCAGAGGAATGTTTTTTTTTGAAAATTCTCGTGAAATCGTTAATTTTCCTTTTTTTTAAAGGAGCACAGATGCAAATTTCACGTCAATCATCTATTTATGTATGATCTTGCTATGCTGACTCGGGATAAGCTACAATTTCACCCAGTACAAAACCAAGTGTTGGCATACTCGTGGCTAGTGGAAATTATAAAAGAGAGAGCAAAATGTCAAGTGACTTGGTTCGAAGATATCCTACTCACAACAATGGTTAAAATAAATTATTTTAGCATGGAAATATTTCCTTTTTCATCGCAGCAATTTTTCCTTAACTGTAGTTGCAAAAGAATGTTTCTGAAGGTTGCTTCTCTCATTTCAGATCCATTTTCGGAGTATGGAAGAGAACAATTGATGCGATCGGAGCCCAACGTCGCCTTCAGGGTGATGACGCCAACGATTCTTGAGTTCCCAGAATTCACGACAGAAATTGGTCAGAGTTTCAAGTATTCCGAGTTGGACTGCGTGCAAATTAGAACTCATTTATAGTGGATAGCGAAGAAATTTTGCCGGTTCTCGTTAGATCACGTAGAGATCAGTACAGGATCATTTCATATTGGGAGTACATCAGAACGGTTTCATTCTATGTAGACTGTGAACGAATCTGGACTAAATCATAGTGAAATAATTGCATATGAGCTATTTATTATCATTAGGGAACGTGAAGGATAGATTGTTTTATCGTTAATTTAGATTCAGAGTAAGTGCGCTTATTACATTGCGCACGGATCATAGTAAAACGTTTAATGACTATAGGAGCGCGATGGAGAACCTATGACGAAAGTGATTTTGAAAAGTTAGAGCTGACGGTGGATGACGCTGTGTGAGCCATCAATGTTACTGATGCAAGCCCAAGGAAATTATAGATTTTCGGCATTTGGTTACTAGCTAAAGCATTTTTCCCTGTTTTTCATCCTTGGGATATAACCAATGGATCTGCACAATATCGCTCATATGGAACCATTGTATGTTATAAAAAGATTAACCATGCATGAATGTTTCTATGAGGTAATATATAACATAATTTAGCAACATGATCATGAGCTCAGTTCACGTCGGGACCGCTATCCAACCTTTTCGCAAAAGTTGAAGCCAACATTAAAAACATTCTCTTCGTTTTTTTTCAGGCTTTCACCACCTAGAAGCAAGAATAGAAAGCGACTTATGCGGAAAAATTTTTGTGTTTCCAAAACTTGGAGGGATTGCTTCAACCGACGACAACATTCTGGTCGACCCGTCGTGCCACACCAACAACTTGTGCGGGGTGCCCTTCCTGACCACCTCCGTAGAGGCCGTCCAGACGCCTCACGTTGCTCTGGGTCAGTCAAGGGCTCTGCTTTGTTTAATTTATGTTATATCATGCTGGATGACTCTTTAGATAACACACCTGATCAATTTTTAACATCTTCAGAATTTCTGCGCTGTTATTCTAAGAAACGAATTAGATAAACGGGTTAAAGTGGCGCACATAGGGTAGAGGGGGGCACAGTCCGAATAAATTCATTGTTCTCAGCATGATCTGGTACCGTTTCAGCAATTTCTGAAATGTTCTCAGTAACTTCCGATATCAAATATCCTAAATTTAGAATCTATCAAATTTTAATCTGACTTTATTTACGGAAGTTCCGGATATACTGCTAGTTTTTGTTTTCTTGTTGTTAAAACCATATTGTACGCGTAGTTAAATATATTCGAATTTTCTTTAGGAACACGGTATGAAATGCATCGAATGCAAAACTAACTTGTAGACATACTCAATTTATTAATTGATTTTTACGTTTTTTATTTCTCATTTTCGAATTGATCTCAAAAATGTTAGGTGGACCTAAAATAGTAAAAGAATTAAGGTATGATGTCTTGAGTGACTGAAACGATTCTGATATGTTTAAGGACACCGTCTAGGTAGAAATCAGGTTATGTGTTGATTTTCTGTTTATATATGCATCTTATAGAGAATTTTCTTGCGCTTCCATTGGTACTTTTCTTTTTCGTCTACTCCGAATAGTGCGCCCACCAGAGGGGGGGAAAGCGATGGGGGTGGAGTGACCTTGAACCCTCCCCCCTCATTATTGGGAGTCAATTGAGCGTTTCTCTGCGGGAATGGCATTATAGTTCGTTAATGGGCTACTCAAAGTGCTTCCATTATTCAAACAAAACATTCTAACGCTGAATAAACATTTTTTTTATAATTTTTGACAATTTCAGAATTTAGTTGTCCTGCCGTATCCATGATACCGCAGCTTTCATTCATAGCTCGATAACAGCTGCAGTATCATAGCTACAGCTATGGCGAGCACACCAATCCAAAGGGCTTGAAAAGAGCTATAAATGTTATATACTCTTTTTTTTTCAGCGATGTACGTATTATTCGTTGGCCAATTTTCAGGAGGCAATTCTTTGATCGCATTATTTTCGTCATTTTCTCATAACTTTCATTTTCTTTCAGTTGATGGTCGAGACGGAAGGCCTCAATTATTATATTTTCGTTATTTCAATAAAGATCTAATTAAGATTCTGACCTTTCAATGTCATTAGTTGTAAATAATCATGATATTATGACAAGTTAAGTGGGGCATCATAAAGGTAAATGATTAGATGGTTGCAACGTAATTTAATATTATAATGATGACGTCTTTCAATTAGCTAATGGATGACACATTCGGAAATAAGAAGCGGCTCACAATGTGCATTGCGTATTGAAGGATTTACCGTTAATTCAATGACAATAACACTAACAGATCTCGGTGATTACGTTAATTCTGATCTATCAAGTGACACAATTATTGGAATTCGCATTGTTACATCAAATAAGCAGGTGAAGCCTTTAACGTGACTAACAGACGCAACCTAGATTATGAATATATTGATAAGTCTGACATGAATATCTTAAACGAGGTGAAGCCTCGTAACTGAATCATTTAGTTGGGAAACATATTGATAATTATGAGAAGCACATCTTAGTTGTGAGATGAGGTCTCGGCGCTGGGTAATCAACAGAGAAGTAAAGAACGTCTAGAAGTTACATCGAACAAAGTGTTGGGAAATACTTTCGGAAACAAATTTTGGAAATACTGTACTCGGGGAAATACTTAACGTTATTGTTGGGAAATACTTTCGGAAACAAATTTTGGAAATACTTTACTCGGGGGAATACTTAACGTTATTGTTGGGGAAATACTTCACTCGTGCAATTTTTGGAAAATACTTCGCTTTAGGAAATGTCTAAAAAACCGTTATCACTGTTATTCTTGAGCGTGAGAATGTCGACCAAAGTTTATCCGTGTGTGTAAGGACAATTCGTCACTGTTCGGTCGGAAAAACAAGCGGCGATTGTTTGGGGTAGAGGTAGGCGTGTCATATTTCGCGGCCTCAAGTGCGGCGAGCGCAAGCATAGAGAACGACGCACACACGAACACACGCACGATACAAGCGCACCCAAGCCGAGGCTTTGCAGGGCAAGGAGGCGGACGTGACGTCTGAACGACAGGCCCGCACAACCGGAGCCAATCGCCGCTCGCCAAAGCTATGACGCAAGAAGGTGTGTCTCAACACGCACCAATGAGAGTCCCAGACGTCAGAATAAGCAAGGATTCCGCCAATCAGGATACAGATGAGGCCTCTGTAGAATAGAAGCTTCGAGACTGATCTCGAAGGAGGGTAGCGAAACACATATAAGGATGCGAGAGGAAGCCTCGAGAGGAATTTTTGAACACACGTGAGAGACTGCGCAAGACGTCTGAGGGTGTTCTACACAATAGGCCAGCCTCGTCGGCTGGCCTTATACCCAACTGCAACTTGAAAGTTAATAATTCGAGGCACATAAAACAACGTTGGACGTCGGAAGTCATTGGAGCACCGTCTTAAAAAGGAAGCCTAATCGAAGTAAACCAGCCTCGCATCGGGGATCGTCATGAATAAACGCGTCGGAGATTCAACCAAGAGCAATCAACATCTGTGCATCGGGGTCGAACTCACAATCAACTTCAGCGGCAGTCGTCAACATTGCAAATGGCAAACAGTTAAGATCGCTCACCAACACTGCAAAGTTCAACGCATGAAACTGCAATGAATCAGCTCACAACCGCTTCAAGGGATCAGCTACCCGTAGAAAGAAGCGGGGAAGGGCACCACTGCAGCGAGGTAGCAAGAGATCAGCCTACGCCAGCAGCAAGCCTAAGCTGCGACGCGGAACATCAGCAGTGAGCAATAACATCGGCTGTGAACGACGCGGAACATCAGCAGTGAGCAATAGCATCGGCAGTGGATACCCATCAGTGAATCATTTATTATCAAAAGGGCGAGTGTTTTATAGTTGTGAGAGCTCTTTTAGGTGGTGATTGAAGTTCAAATTCAGATGTAGATCAGCACACAGAAAAGTGCTTTTCAGAGTATCGCGAGGAATCATCTAATTTTTGGCTATCAATTTCCTGTGTCTATTTAGTCGAGGATCGACTTCCCGTTGTATGATTCGACACCGTGTCACAATTCCAGGTTAAATCGTGATGTGTTATTCTCGCAAATATTATGATTTGTGTTACTGTGGATGCGTGAATCGTTGTCAACGAGGGAGTATTTGTAACTTGAATGCTCGGTAAGCATCACCTTTGTGTCATGTCGTGTTTAAATATTTGCGGCGGTAGAAACTTACGTACTTTTCATTGACGCCGTTGTGCCATTTCAAATTATTTCGTCCCCATGCCTTGTGTGTTTATCCACGTGTTTCCCAATAAATTCGTGTTAATCTTACTAACTCTTTTATTCTCCAAGTCTGGTATGCAGGTGTACGCAAGCATAAAGGATAATACTATAACATGTTTGGGGGTTGAGACTCCCCCTGCGTGCGTGATTAGTAACCCTTTTCACGTATCGCGACAAAAGTTAATCTACGCCTACTACATGTAGTTACGAGGAGCGTTCGACGAAATATAGATGAATACGAAGAGGAATAATATGGGAGTACTTAGCTGATGAAAATCCCGAGTAGCAGTGGGCAATTCAGTACCATCTTAATTAACACTTCCTCCGCTCCACCCACATGGGTGAGCGGAGAGTCACACGTCTTTCTTAGTTGACGGCCCAGGACCTTCTGCCGTCTATGCGCGTCCGCCAGAAGGAGGCTGGGTGACGCTGTCTCGAGTTGGAACAGACGCGTTACCGATCTTGAAGTTGTTACGACAAAATATTACAGAAAGTAGCAAGCGGTGGGAGATGATTCGAATGGATTAAGCTTTATAATCAAATAGCAAGTAATTTATATAGAATGAACAACATTTTAGGTCAACAAGGAAGAAGTTTAAATACACGAAGAAATATGGAAGTGTCTTGAAATGATCTCGGGTTCAGGCGTCGTCTACGTGGCTGAGAGTCCGAAGTCCACTGGGGGGGGGGGGTTCGCAGAGGGTGTGTGAGGTTTGCTGGCTGCTTTGCTTGGTGGTTGGTGACGCTTGGCTCGAGGCGTAGTTTTCAGAGTCCAGAGAAGCTGCGTTTATTGTTGAGAACATTTTCTTCAATGCCGGGTCTTTTAGAAGATAGTTGCTTGGCCAAAACAACCCTTCCTTAACGTTTATATGAACACGACGAAAGTCTGTCCCAGGAGAGCCACGACAAATCCTCGCCGTCCTCATTTAAATTGCGAGCTCCCGCTCGCTGTTATCCTTCTTCTTGATCTGTGCGTGTGCGACTACTGATCAGAAGAAAAGTAGTTCCGAGAAGACAAATACGGAGCGTGACGGAAGTGGTTTGCATTCACTGGGAAGCGCTGAAACGAGACACCATAAAATGACACGATTTTAGTCGTCCTTTGGCAGGTCATTCTCCTAACCATCGATGTCGGTGATCTCCCACACCGTCATGACTGCCACATGCAGCAGTCGTGAAGTTGAAAAACTTCATGGAAAATCCTTTTTTTGCCCTACAGTCGCGTAGAGACCGAGGGTGCTCCTGTTCTTCATCTCTCTTGCAGGAAAAAACTCCGAGTTATAGAACTCCACGGGATCTAAGATAGAAGTGGACGTGTTCCTTTAATGGCTGGAACCGTCATCTTTTCTTCATCATAAATGATGATGTAAACGTTGCCGTATCATTGATTGTCTCTCCATTAACGCAGCACATCGCCGCTCTGTTTCCTTCATCGTCGTATCCTCTGTCCTTGATGTTCGCCGTGATTGCATCACGTCATGCGCCAACCAGCTGCGCCTCGCGCGCCAAGTGTGTGTGTGAGCAGACGCAAGCGTGTTCGATTACCTCGCGTTGCCATGGAGACAGGGCAAGTCTCTGAGTGACGCGTTGTTGTACGCGAGTGTTCCAGCTGTGACGCTCGCTGCCGCTGCTGCTGCGCTGTTTCCTCGCATGCCTGATGCTCGCTGCATCAGCCTGTGTTGTGCTTCGCACATGTATGCAGCAGAGTGCATCCATGTCGCCACCGACCGTCGTCACGCCAAGATGTACGCAGTGCACGCGTATGTGAAGCGAGTGTGTGCGGGCACTGTTGTGTTGCCTCCCGCATCTCAGTCGAGACGTCCGCTGCTGCTGCTGCTGCGATGTAGTTCTGGTCGCTCACGCACGCAGACGTACGCACGCGCCGACGCCTCAGTGAGACGCTCGCTGCTGTCGCTGCCTCCGTGTGTTGTGATGCTCGCCGCCGCTGCTTGGGCCGTAGTGTACGTCCAGTCACGCACACAGATGTATGCGAAGCCCGCGCTCACGAAGTCGCTCAGCATATGCAGAGGCTCTCCGCGCAGTGCGGCTCTCGTGGAGATTGAAGTCGGCTCTCACGTCCACGGCAGCAATTGACTGAAAGGTCCATGATGGTTATTCACTGGTTTTAGAGATCCAAAATTTCCACTCCCTCCTCCACAGGCGTTCTCGTCATGCATCCACACTCATCTCACTCCTTCGTAACTCCATGTTTACAGAAAAGGACATATTCCTAGCCTACATTTAATTTTATTCCGTCTTTATTCGATACTATGAAGCAATGATAATAATGATTCTCGGAAGGAGAGAATACAATGTTTCCTAATAACGCATTAAATTTGAATTTTTACTTAATGGACTGCACGCTATCCAGATTTGAATCGAATTCATTTACATATATAATTATCATTAAATTCCTCATTAGGAAATATCAATTTACTCGCACTGAGAGATCATTAACTACTTTACAATTCACGCGACATTCACTTTACAAAGAAAATAATCTAGACATGAAAGAATTATCTCAACATTTAATCGGTGGTCGTAATTTAAATTAGTAATTTGTCGATAATGAAACATAAGTAAGCAGGAATAAAATAAATTTCATTACCACGCTATTTCGTAAAATACATTCAAACATCACACTAAAACATCCTAAACATCGAGCATCCTATTTGAATTTTAAATGCTGCCATGTCGTTACATGTTCTATGAGGCTGGGGAGTGAGTCAGCCGTGTGGGCATGTGGTTAGAGGCAGGAAGTCGATAAGGAGTCGGAGGGGCGGGCAGCTGGGCGATTTCATAAACAAAGCGCCGGTCAGATAGTTCCTACCACACATCGCAGCCTCACATCTCTGTTCCCACATCATCACACCTCACAAGGCACATCCACGCACAACAATCTCCTCAAATGGTTGATTCACACGATGGAATACAATATTGAAATTTAGAAATGGACACGAGAGTAAATTATCCGTATATTAGGATTTCTAAATCCGTAAATTTTATAGGAAATATCAAATTTTGAGTGCACGCAATGCATGTAATATTGTTATCCTGTAGAAAAGATTTATAATTGAATGGAATACTCATTTTAAATAAACTCCCGCTGACGTTTGAGAGTACGAAGAAATTTTCAATAAGCACTTTTAATTGAAAGTTTTTTTATAAGATTTTTAAACGTTTAGGAGATTTTGCAATTAAATTTCAATGATGTTAATTTTAGAAGTTTAGTTCTTGAACTTTAAGATTCCAAATGAGAAATTAAGATGATAGAGTCTGAACATTCCACGTAACGGAAATTTGAACCCAGGCTGGCGTCATCAAGAGTGGTGCGAGTGCGAATGCCTCCCTTCGTTGAAAACAAAATGGCGCCGAAAGATTCACGGTGGCTAGATGAATTTCCACAGCGTCTAACTCAAATTAATTATTCTCATAGAAAAACTGTGTAATAATCAATCGAATTACGCTTGATTTTTAAATTTTAAATCATTTGGAATCAACTGCTTCATATATTGGGTATTTCAATACACGAACAATCAACACAAAACGACGCAATGAAATAAGAAATTCAGAATAGATTCATTAATTGGGATAAAACATGATTAGAAATGGTTAACCTAAAGCATGATTATTGAGGGAAATCAGTAAATGGAACAGAAAACATGATTATTAGACATGGATAATTTTACAGTAAACAAACACGATAATGAAAGGTAAATAAATTCACAAAAGTAATAAATCAAAATAGAAAGCATGATTAGACATCCTAATAATTTTAGAGTAAACAAACACAATGAAATGAAAGCAAATAGGCTTGCAATTGAAATAAAACGGCAGAATATTAGTAAATAATGGGTAAACGGGCACACGAAATAGAAACAATTTAAATGTAAGCGGGATACAACGATATAGATTACTAAACACCCTGATACAATACTGAGTGTTATGAACAGTCATCCATCACTAGTTGAGTTTGCGTCTGGCAGATCAAATGCAATTTTTATGAAGTATTTGAGGCGGATTTGATTTAATTTGAAATGTTTTTGTTAATTTTTGGTAACGTGGCAATTATTTCGAGTGGTCTCTTGCGGAAACGGGATCCATCACCGCTGCCTCCATTTGTTATATACTCTTTTTTTTTCAGCGATGTACGTATTATTCGTTGGCCAATTTTCAGGAGGCAATTCTTTGATCGTATTATTTTCGTCATTTTCTCATAACTTTCATTTTCTTTCAGTTGATGGTCGAGACGGAAGGCCTCAATTATTATATTTTCGTTATTTCAATAAAGATCTAATTAAGATTCTGACCTTTCAATGTCATTAGTTGTAAATAATCATGATATTATGACAAGTTAAGTGGGGCATCATAAAGGTAAATGATTAGATGGTTGCAACGTAATTTAATGTTATAATGATGACGTCTTTCAATTAGCTAATGGATGACACATTCGGAAATAAGAAGCGGCTCACAATGTGCATTGCGTATTGAAGGATTTACCGTTAATTCAATGACAATAACACTAACAGATCTCGGTGATTACGTTAATTCTGATCTATCAAGTGACACAATTATTGGAATTCGCATTGTTACATCAAATAAGCAGGTGAAGCCTTTAACGTGACTAACAGACGCAACCTAGATTATGAATATATTGATAAGTCTGACATGAATATCTTAAACGAGGTGAAGCCTCGTAACTGAATCATTTAGTTGGGAAACATATTGATAATTATGAGAAGCACATCTTAGTTGTGAGATGAGGTCTCGGCGCTGGGTAATCAACAGAGAAGTAAAGAACGTCTAGAAGTTACATCGAACAAAGTTAATCTACGCCTACTACATGTAGTTACGAGGAGCGTTCGACGAAATATAGATGAATACGAAGAGGAATAATATGGGAGTACTTAGCTGATGAAAATCCCGAGTAGCAGTGGGCAATTCAGTACCATCTTAATTAACACTTCCTCCGCTCCACCCACATGGGTGAGCGGAGAGTCACACGTCTTTCTTAGTTGACGGCCCAGGACCTTCTGCCGTCTATGCGCGTCCGCCAGAAGGAGGCTGGGTGACGCTGTCTCGAGTTGGAACAGACGCGTTACCGATCTTGAAGTTGTTACGACAAAATATTACAGAAAGTAGCAAGCGGTGGGAGATGATTCGAATGGATTAAGCTTTATAATCAAATAGCAAGTAATTTATATAGAATGAACAACATTTTAGGTCAACAAGGAAGAAGTTTAAATACACGAAGAAATATGGAAGTGTCTTGAAATGATCTCGGGTTCAGGCGTCGTCTACGTGGCTGAGAGTCCGAAGTCCACTGGGGGGGGGTTCGCAGAGGGTGTGTGAGGTTTGCTGGCTGCTTTGCTTGGTGGTTGGTGACGCTTGGCTCGAGGCGTAGTTTTCAGAGTCCAGAGAAGCTGCGTTTATTGTTGAGAACATTTTCTTCAATGTCGGGTCTTTTAGAAGATAGTTGCTTGGCCAAAACAACCCTTCCTTAACGTTTATATGAACACGACGAAAGTCTGTCCCAGGAGAGCCACGACATAAAACAAAGGAGTTGACTTGACAAAAAAACGTATTTTGGTCGAAAAAAATGAAAAATTAAAAAAATTAATTGTTTTCATGAATTACACCTATTCTCTTTTGTTGTATATTTTTTCTCAGAGTTACAGAGCTACAGCAATGTAAATTATATCAATCGAAAGGGCTTGAAAAGAGCTACAAACGCTCAAGAGTTCATTGTAGAAAACCCTGTAGTTCAAAAGATAAAAAGAAAAACAATTTTTTTTGTGAAAAAACTCGTTTTTATGGAAACTTGATAATTGGTTTCTCAAATGCTACTACTTCCACAATTTTAGAGCTACAAGAATGGTTTATATACCATTCGATAGGGCTCAGCAAGGTGTATCCTGGCGCAATAGCATTTTTTGATAAATTCATTATTTTGAAAATTACACGAGATGAAAAAAAAAAATGAAAAAAAGTTCATTTTTTTTTTTTAAATCCACAAAAAAAAATTTATCGAATTTCCCTATTGCGAGTGGTTATATAGACATCTAAGCAATCTAAAAACGAAGTACTGGTTCTGTAACTTCAAAATTGTAGAAGTAGTAGGATTTTAAAAAAACCCCTATGTTATCATATTTTTTCGAAAATAAAAAAAAATCCAGTGCAGATACAAAAATTTTGTCGAAATAACAAATGATATTTGGATCATTTCACACCTACTGTGAAAATTTCAGAGAAATCCATCTATAAACAACGGACTTTTTTTTTACCTAGACGGTGTCCTTAAACAGGGAGTACTCATTCACGTCACGCATCACTGAAAAAAGCATTCACTGAAAAAAGCAACCGATTCTTGCTGTGAATTTAGTGTTGAGAATTCCATGGGAATTTTCGTTGTAAATTCGTAGAAATTCACACGCTTTGATACCAGTATTCCTGATGCAATTCAAGGTCATCCCAAGATTTTGGTACGAAAGTAATCGTGCTTATTGTGCTTCTAGTGAACTTACCTCACTAACGTGATCATCGTGCTAATGGTGTTTTTAATTGAATTTACACACTGACTTTATCGGAAAATGATTGTGCTAATGGTGTTACTAGTTAACTTGTTCACTAACAGCACCTGAAAGTGATCGTGTTGATGGTGTTTTTAATTAAATTAATGCCCTGATGTTATCGGAAAATGATTGCGCTAATAGTGTTACTATTTAACTTTTTCACTAACATGACCTGAAAGTGATCGTGCTAGTGGTGAATCCAGTCTAATTAACATACTGATTTCCTCAAAACTGTCTGTCCCTCAAGAATGCTATTTAACTTGTGAGGGTAATCTCACTACCAGAGAAGGGCCACACGCATGTTGCAACACTGGTGACGCTCGGTTGAAGCTGTGACCCACAAACTTAGCGGCAATATCAGAATAGCTCAAATGACGATGAAGGAATAAGTTAAAATAACTTTATTCTTTTTGTGTTTGAATTCTACTATAGACGATTTCGGTCAAAAAGGATACATGAAATAGTTTTAGATCTGATGAAAAATTAAACTGTTTAAAAATAACTGTAAAGAACCAAAAGGATTATAAAAACAACGCTTCATAATTGACAAAAAAAGCTAAGAATCCTGTAAAATGATGACGATGTCTAATTTTGTTGTATCATTTGGTCATCGCTTTAAAAATTAACTGAATTTAATCCTATACGAACCATAATTCGATCATTATTGTGTAAAATAAATCTTAATTTATTAACAGAACTGAAAAGTGTTCGACCTCTCAGAAGATGTGTCGAACTGGTGCAAGAAAATGAAGAATTATCAAATTCAGAATGAATAATTAAATCATTCCAAACATTATCTTACATTCAGGGTGAACCTAATGAACTCTAGTATTGGATTACAGTAAATCAGTAATTGAGTAGGTTATTTTCGTCCCATTTATGCATTCCTTTATCATCGATACGCCCCTTCTTCCAAAAAATAGAGATCGCTCAAAAATGATTGATAGAATGAAAGAAGTATTGTCAATGAACTTTAGAGCTCGAGTTTTCTTGGCAACCCTGAACACAAATTCCTTTATAATTTTTGAAGAAAAGTAATATTTCCTTGAACGCGTGACAACTTTGGAACAGTTAATCATCGCACAGTTGTTCTTTGTTTTCAACATGTCCTTGCTCGATATCGTGCCACATTTTTTGACCAGTTTTTCAGGACAATACACTGAAATGACTAGCCGTTATTTGTTTCATTTGCAGACCAATATTGCGGCCAAACCATCGATCTCAATGATACCCCAGTTCTCAACGTATTTTCTCACGCTGGAATCGGATGCGAGTTCTTCCCTGATGTCTACCCAACACCAAACTGCGAAGTAACGATCACCAGCCCCAGCGCCATCACCGCAGAAGTGACGCTGGTCAACTTCCGGAAGACGACTTGCGAAGGCTATGAATTAAAATTCGTCACATTCCATAGCGAACGAGATTCGAAGGAAGTTGATGTGTGCGAGGAAAATACCCCGGCAGTGAGTAAATGAACGCTTAGAATGAAATATTTGCAATTTGTTTCAGGAACATGAATACTATCATTCTAACCGGTATTTTTTCGTACAGGTCTTCGATTCTACTGAGGGTAAAATGCAGATCAAGCTTGCCGGCAGCGCTTCCGAGAACTGGCATAGGTACGGATTCATCATCAGATTAGAGAAAGTTACAGAAAATGATTCTTCTCAATGTTCTAGTGACAATTCTGTTCAAGGTGCCCCTGATGATTTTCCTCAAGTTTCGACAACTACACCTGATGAAAGTCTTACCAGCAGCCTAACTCAAAATCCAACAGATGGATCTGATGTAGATTTGCCCGAAGCTTCACTCGAAAGTTCATCTGCAACTGAATTCGTCAGTGATCCTACTAAAAGTTTCGTATCAGAGTCTCCATCAGTTTCTCCTAAGCGTTCAACAAATCCGCACCACTTACATTTGCTGTTGGCGTTGGGAATTAAACTCTAGGAAATCCGAGGAGAAATGTTTGCTTGCACTCTGACGAAACTTCCTTACTGTATTGCACTCTCTCAAATGACATCTGGTGGAGCCCTGTAATAAGGCGGATTTTACACTAAGTTATGCATTTCTGGTGATTTCTGACATCATTTTACTGAATGTGAAAAGAAGACTGTGGCAAAGAGTCAGACAAACCAACAATTAGAATTGAACGAAATCACCAGTTTTATAAGTTCGCGGACTAAGTCAAATCAATACTTACAATCCGACTCAACAGAAACATGATTAATTTTTGGATAACCTTTTTTTTCAAACGTGTTTTGCATTCAGGTGCAAATATTCTAAATTGAAATAACTTAGTTTTCGATGTAAAAAATTGATTGATGATGTGCATTCCATTCTGACGAGTCGATTTCCTTTCCCCTGCGATGAAGTAGGAATGATAAATAAATCATTTTAAGCGAATGGCAGTTGATAATGCAGAATGCTTACTCAAAACTGTACAAAATGTGCGAGTGCATGACTTTTGAGTCATCAAATTAAAATGAGAATCCCTGCATCAGAACTTCTTTTGAGTTACATTTTGCTACCTGAGTAATTCATCATTACTTTCTCTGAGTTATATTCCGCTACCTCGGTAATTCATCATAACTTTTTCCGAGTTACGTTTCACTTCCTAGCTGGGTAATTCATCATAACCTTTTCAGAGTTACATTCCGCTACATGGGTAATTCATCAGAACTTTCTCTGAGTTACATTCCGCTACTTGGGTAATTCATCATAACCTTTCCTGAGTTACATTCTGCTACCTGGGTAAGTCATCATAACTTTTTCTGAGTTACGTTTCGCTTCTTGGGTAATTCATCTACACATTCTCTGAGTTATATTCTGCGACCTGGGTTATTCCCTAAATGGTACTGATGCTGTTGGTATGAATTAAACTTAAGTTTGTATGTTGGTTGTTTTGTATTTGTTTATTGTTTGAAACCCTTTATTTCAAATACACTTATATAATCCACCTGATTATACACTTATAATCCGTTTCAAAAATATCAGCTTGGCTATTTAATTGTATTTGCCTTGTTTAAGCTTCAAAATGATATTCACTAGATTTAATAGTTTATATATATTCGTGAGTGAGTTGTTGTGGTAGTTTTTGGCTAAAAATTTGATGAAGGTTTGTGAAAGTTTTGCTGAATTGTGAAGGCAAACGCAAGCTTAAATGAGGTGTCTCTACGGCCTCACAGATCATGAAGCATACATAACATTACTAATTTGTTCACATCTGAAGTTGACATACGTCACCATGATTAAATTTTGTCGGTTAGGTTGTGATGTATTCAGAACTGAAAGAGATTGTTCGAATTTTATAAAATTGGTTTGAACTATTTTTGTTCTTATGTGACAAGAAATTAAAACCTGCACTTTATTTACAGTTGATATAATTACATACGTACTGAGTTTTTCTCGCTTTATAAAAATGTGGGCATCATTTCAAAGTTGTACAGCACCAGTTATGAATTTTTTATTTTCTGGCTGATAAGTTTCGTCGTTTCTTCGAGACCAATTTAAAGCGTGTCGAGAAACCAGTAGATTTGTTCTAATTGCTGTGTGAGGGAAGGCTTATTTTGCATTTAGCGTGTTCTATAGTGTGCCACATTTAATGTTTTGGGCATTTGTGTGTGATTTACAGGTATTTAATTTAGAAAGTACTGTTAATTTTATCCGTATCATCACGATTAGTTCCATCTGCTATAAAAACACACGATGATTCAGTTAAACCGCGGAGTTTGGAATTAATGATCATTTCATAGATTGTTATCAGTTCGAGTTAAAGGAGATTTTTGTCTTCCGAAATCTCTAATCGAATTTCATACCGGTACAATAACGGGAAAATGAGGAATTAATTTTTCTGTTAAGCTTCGGAAGTATCTTATTAGGATGAAAATTATGTTGAGTTATTTAAGATATACGAATTTAATTTTTTTAATGACCCGGAAATGCATTTGGAGGGAGTTTTGGGCTCTGTGTATGACTAGTTGGCATAAAATATAATGTCTTTTCTGTGATTGTGTTTTTTACTCCGTCGAATTAACATTCATTGACTTACTGCGGAAGTCGCAGAAGCATACTGGACCACCAGTGAAGCGTTAGGTCAAATTGTTTGTATGTATACCTTCTTTCTCAATGTAAGAACTGATTGAATATCATATTTGCGTCGTGGTTCGAAAAATTCACCCTCATTAAAAACATTTATACGAAAATGATGACAATGGGAGAGATTCACACAGCGATATTTTAAAGACAGTCCCCTCGTGGTCCGAATAATTCTCCGTCATGAATGCAGTAAAAACATTGGTACGAAAATCCCACTTAAATAACAACGGGAGAGATTCATTAATCTGATATTTGAAAAAGACTGTTTTTCAAATACAGGAATTGGGTTAACGTAAGTTGGGACACGTCAAACGTGCATTTCTCACAATATATTTGCGAAGTGCGCGTTTTCTCGAATGTTTCCATGTGCGCTTGGTTACCCAAAGGCAGATGTTGAATTATCCCGCATATTTTTCCTAGAAGCCATGAGTTGAATTTTGACCTATGCATATCGCACATGGAGACAATCGACCAACTCAACATAACATGATTGTCATAGGTTTACTAGCATGCTAAATTTCTCGTAACCCACGTAGTTGTAGGGGATGAATCCGATTGTAGCTCTCGAGGCATCCAAAAATGTAGACCTTCCGAATTGGTTCAGCTTGTAGAAAATTGACTCTCGAATGTCAGTACTGTTGTACTCATATTACAGTTATCTCAACCACCGTATTTTGACTGGCACTGGCATCAGTTTGCCATCGACATCAGAGTTGCTCATGTTTGTACGCGCTATTTTTACAAAAAGAAATTGATCACTGTCTTTGGTGAAACGTATCCATGTATTTAAATGGCTTTGTAATGAGATTCATCAATAAACACCTCATATCTCAAGGTCCAAAGAGTTTCCTTTCTCCTTTTTACACAGGTTTTAGTCCGAACAGATCACCTCGCCTTGAAAAGGGATTAAGTGACTACCTTGGGAGGACAAACTATACTATATAGCTTTGTAGCAAAGCAAGACAACTGTCGTAGATCGGCGAATCAGGGATTACCCTGAAAAGCCCTAGCTGAATCTTACGGCGTAGACAGTTGTACGTCTCCCTAACGGTGGCGCCGTAGTTCAGCACAAACAGAAATTTCTTTCTGTTGCTCTAACGGACTGATTACGGCATAGGCGGCACCCTCACGACAGGAAGGGCAGCTGCGCGGAAAAGCTAGCTCCCAGGAAAAGTGGCTGCACAGAAAACAGCTCTTTTTCTCGAAACCACACGCCAACCCGCACGACGGTATCGATAACAGTAATAATGTAGAGTAATTATGAAATAAAATAACAGATCTGTTTCCAACACTCCAAGCTTCAAAAGGTTACTTCTCTCTGAGGATGACATTTAACAAAGGCTCCTTTGCAGTTCTGTATTTGTTCTCACCAGCCAACTTTGACATCGCATGATCTATTTTTTCGTGCTGAGAATGGTTCCTTTCTAACTTTAAATGCAAGAGAAATGAAATAATAAAAGACGTACCGTTTCAAGAAGTAAGATGAAGGCTAAATATATAGATATATATACAACTATAAATACATATTTATATAAATAGGGTAAGTTTCATTATTTCGACCGTTCCTCATGATCGAACATATATCATTTATATGGAAATAACTCTACTAGTCGGAACACTACTAGTCGTTAAATATATGAAGTGTTTAACGAGGTTCACACACTAGCTATCTAAATAGTAGTGTTATTTCTATTTAAACGCCATCTGTACGATAATGAGGAACCGTCGGAATAATGAAAGTTTCCAAAATAGTACAAAAATAGGAATACATCCTTCTTCCTACTACATCGAAATGACGACTGTATTGCTCATTTTAATCGAAAAGAACTAATTTTGAAAAAAATGAGTCGAAGAAAAATATTTCTGAGATCATAAAAATGAACTAGATTCTAATTTTCTAACAGAATTTTGAGGGAAATCAAGTTACAGCCTAAGGATATGTCGGGTTTTATCCCGGAGCGCAAACTCGATTCTTCATTGAAAACTTTTTTAAGCAAAACTCAACATGTCTTGAAATTTTTTATCAGTGCATCAGAGTGCGCACGATTTTGGAGCAGATAAGATAGTTTTAGTCTCTCTAGTCCAAACCATGGTGTTCTAAAAAGAGGAAATAAAAGAGTACCATTTGAAATATAATTTACGGAACGGGGAATCTATGCACAAAGAGTGTTGCCTCTGAAGATCCCCTGCGCATAGAAATAGTGAGTTGAAGAAAAACCAAACCAAACCATGAACAAAAAAAAATTTGAAAACAGAATAGTAATTGCTGAATAACATCACAGCAACGAATCGAAATAAGATGGTGCGGAACAATAAACATATCCTATTAAAACAAAATGAAGTCCTACCTAACATCCAGCTCGGGACCTCGCATTTGCCCCCTAAGAGGGGTGAGTCCGCTGGATACAATAGTAGTATTTCGCTGAATTGAATGTCCTACGATCAAGACTATAAGTTCGAGTTCAGATTAAGAGGAATTTTTGTTGACGAGAATTTGATTGACACAATATAGATGAGATACCTATATGAATTTAGTGAAGATAGGCAGATATACCAAAAGGTGAAATGTCCGCAAGTTCAGAAGTCGAGGCAACGAGAGTTGAGCGATTTGAGGTGTTCACCGATGCCATACGTAGACGACTATAGTTGACTCAGGGTTCTCAGGGTAGACTTTCATTTTATTTTTACAAGCGCAAAAAACATCATTATTGTCATAAAGATCTAATTTGCTGCTATCAGACAACAAAATTTCTTTTAGGCGAATCATGATCGTCTTCTGAAATTGCTTTTGCAAATTTTAATCTTGATTTTTGAATGCCGCTGGGTTTTATGAGGATCAATCGTGATTTTTCAAGTACCTTTGTAGGTTCATACTACTCGTATAATTATTGTTCTCTCACAGACGTTTGTTCCCTTGGAACTTCTTCAGGATCATCTCATGTCACGAACGGACCTGTTTTAACTGTACATTACGTGCTTCGGGAATTTCTCACTGAAATATTTTGGAATGCTCCAAGTCTTGGAAAAATTTTCTAGGTCCCATTCATCTTCATTGCTTCACAGTGTAACTAACAGAGATTGAAAGGGCATTTGGGTTCTCTGAAGTGTTTCACTAGATTATTTTTTACAATGTACGTGAAAAAATACCATCTTTCATATCTTTAGATAACTCCCATTGCTTTGGCATTCAATAGGGCACTTAGACAATGTTCGTACATGAAACTAACCTTAAAGTGCCCTAGATATACGGTGACTCCGTACCATTAACATTTTTACGGTGTATCGGTGTATTTTAAAGTTGAAACTTGTAGAAATACATTTATGAATCAAGTCTTAAGAAGGTATTCAAATGCTCCTGTTTGAGAATTAAAAATATTTTTTACTATTACACCCTCCATTTTAGAGATGAGGGGGGGGGGGGGGGGGGTTGATGTTACGCTGCTCGCACTGCGAGAAGGTAGGGTTTTTTGGTGGACGCGACTCGTCAAAAATAACGGGAATCGATAATTTCATAGAAAAAATATTTTAGATGTGGATTAAATACAAATATACCCGACCCAACAAAACCCGCAATTAGAATATTCTTAATCTTGTGCACTGGCGAAACTCCTTTCAAAAATCAAAAATAGCCATTAAGCATCTTTGACAGCGTCACAGAGCGACAGACCAACTGAGCTTCAACATGGCTGTCCCATGATTTCCCATGCTATTTTATGGCTTTCCTATACTTTCTGATGTCTCAACTGCTGATATTCTATACAACCTAATCTAACCTACCAATACACGTGATATTCTATACGACCCAATCTAACCTACCAATACACGTGATATTCTATACGACCCAATCTAGCCTACCAATACACGTGATATTCATTCTGACTCCCAATCTGCTGGGTTAAGGCACCGAATATTGTGGAGTTGATGAGCTTGTATCACAGATACGCTTATCTTACACTTTCAGCTGGTGGGTATGGCACACGGACCGACGGACGGACGGATGAACGGACGGATGGACAGACAGACGGACGGACGCGGCTCTTATGATAGTATTGGAAGATTTCAGTTTTAGTACAGTGACGTGCTTCAATTCACATTTTTAGATTATATCAAAGGTTTATGATTTAAAATCTTTAAAACATGTTTTACTTTAAATATTCCAATAATTCTTTCATCTTACTAGGCTATACATGACATGATTTTTCACATTCAAATGAAAATTTGTTAGCGCTATTTTTGAATTGCACACATTTTTCTCTAACGAAGTAATAGCATCAATGACGGGTTTAGTTTTTTTACATGTTTTACAAACTTTGAAACCTTATTTCTGAGTTTCTGTGGTCATTTCATGGTTAAACGCTCCAAGTTGATTTTTCCATGAAATGCGGAAGTCATTTTGCATCTGTACATAGAAGAAGAGTAGTTGAGACAGAAGGTTGTTTTTTTAATTCAATTTCCGTTAATCCTTGATTTTCAGCAAACGTTAGCGTTCCTATTTTGATATTTAGCGTTTTCCTCAATGAAATAATGTAGCTACAAGAGGGTAAAATTTTTACTTCATTTCATGATGAGTTTTGCGAGAACCTCGATGAGTTTAGAGAGGTAACATCCAGGATGAACAACCTTGAGGACAAACACTTATTCTGCGGATGCTGACGAATAAACAGACCGTGTAGGTTGACAAAACGGAGTTCCTTGCAACGTTTCACTTCTCCTGGTGTCACTGATGTACGGCAGAATCAGTTTAACAGTTGCTAGTTTCAGGTATATCAAGGCTTAACTACTTTAATTTAACTACCCTTCATAGCTCCTTCGTCTTGCTACTGTTTTACAGTAAATTCGATATTTTAGTAGAAAATTTAATGGGTTCAAATTTCCAAACCTTAACATTCAATTTATCATAGTCATTTTTCATTATGATAAGGGAGAAGTTTAAGTTTAACTATTTTCGTAAAACTACCTTCCATACCTCTTTTCCTCATGCCATTGATTTTATGTAAATTCAAATTAATGCTTGAAGACTTATGGGTAGCGCGGTTCAGCAATTCTCAGGTGAGATGGAGCCATTCACCGAACTACGCAAACACGGAGGAGGGAAAGCGAGTCGAAACTGTGACGTGTTTTGAGTAATTTTCAAGTTTATGAATATAATTATTCGATTCAGGTTATATAATTTGTTTGTACGCTGACATTTGAATTATGCAGTGACTATTTGATGAGTTTATCAGTGAATCAAATGTCAATTTTGAAATAATATTTAGAGAAATACAAGTTATTTTTTACACTACGTTTTACAATCGCATATCAGCAAAATGTAATTCACATATCTAACGCATTGTTTTGACGTAGGTGAATCAATAGCTTTTGAAAAACTTAGCTTACAGAATGGTTTTTAAAAAGAAATATTACATATACGAATATATTTATTCAACTTAAAATTTCCATATCACGGTGAAAAATTAACATATTTTTTGACTACCTGAGCTGAAATCGAAAAATGTATTCCTAATTTTCGAGAATATTCAATACTAAAATCAATTAAGTGTCCCATTGCAAGACATCGAAGAACCTACATTCCTGAGAAAACCTTTATGAGAACACTTTATGCCACAAATGATGCACATAATGGATCATTCGTTCACCAAAGACAGTTCCAAATTCAAGGAGAAGCGTGAATGATGCGTTCTCCTAGCCAGAGTTTTGTGACACAATCCTGGCGTGGAAATATCTTCTTGCCTTGCTCCACGTAACTCGCAGCAGTTGTCCAGGCGTGTCTTTCTCACTATTTTGAATTGCCAAAATTGATGGTGTGTGCATGCTCATCATATTCACAGTTCTGCGCAATTTTCTATACATACTTGCGTGAACTGCCATATCGCATCACCTTTTCGTAAACTGAAAAGCTTTCTATAATTTACGTTTACATAATCGGATCACAAATTAATCGCTAATCGTTTTCCATCGTTGATCGGTATTTTCGGGGGACAAATATTTCAAACGAATTCGTTTCAAATTATGTTTTATTCACACAAAACTTGCTAAGGGATAATGATGTGCGATATATCGGTGAGCGTAAATTGTGATAAAGTCAAAAAAATTAACCTAACTGACAGGAAAGGTAAAGAAGGCGAAATTGAAAGACGAAAGATCCACATGGGCTCGAATTTTTTTAAACATCAAAGCACTTTAGCAATGGACAATTAGATTGTTCTAAATTTATTATTATTTTTAATAAAAGTTTTAAGCCTCCCACACGTTTTAAGAACTTATTTTCCAATCTTAATTTTTCTATGATATTTCATGCACGCACGGTAGTTCTCTCATAACTTAACAATAATAATTATTCATATATGTGTACCGATAAGTACTATTTATTGATCGATTAATAAGAGCCTGTTGCTGGCTGATTCATTAACTTCGAGTTAGCTCTACATTATCTTAACCCTAATTTTGCGCATTGGGCCACTACATTTACTACAGCCAAACTTCGGTTCTTGAACATAATTTGTTCCGAAAGCCTGTTCCAAAACCGAATTGTTCGAACTCTGAGACGTTCGAGAACCGAGGTTTGGCTACAATTAAGTGAATTAACAGTGCCATGCTGGGGGTCTAGAGCGGAGCGCATGCTCAATAAGTCTTTGGAAACCACAGGAACATTTCATCGGTGAATCCGGTTTGGCCTAGCACCTTGACCGCAACGTGAGTCACCAGTGGCTAAGGAGGGTATTTTTTTCATGCTGCTGACCGACTAGTGGTCACAACCTCAATTTTCACAAATACTTAACTGAAGCGAAATAAAGGAATGAATCAGTTAATCTTCGCTATTTTCAAAATTGCTTACTACAATGAACTTTAAATTTGAGTTGAATATTGAACTTCAGATTGCAGTCAAAATGTTAACATACATGACGCGTGGGTCAGTCATTCTAAGATCTCAAGCTTCAAAATTCCCATCGACATTTTTACAGACTTCTGGAAGATCATTGGTGGGGCTGGAGTTGAAGCCTGTGTCACCTCCTGCAAAAAGATATGGCCATTAATATTGCTCCTATCACTTATCATAATATTGTCACTATTACTTCTGTCTTCGGACAGCCCTGTGGACCTTTTAAATGAGGCTGGCTCAAGATAGGTTGCGATTATTTTGGTGAACGGTTATCAGCACTAACCATTATATTTTCGAAGTACGGGTTGGAATTATCGTTATTTGCGCAATTACTGATAGAATTGCAAAAAATAGTGATAGAAACGCTTCGCTTATAATGCAACAACAAGGATGAATTCTTGGGAGAAAACAAAAGGTTTCTACCGTATATTTTTTCACTTCACCATGCACGAATACTATTTATTCGAAATAGTCTTCAGTACGGGAAATAAATTATAGCTCGTTACGTGGACTGCTCGATAGTGTATAAGACTTCTAAGTCTTCGTCAATATTTCCTTGAGTTCCCATTTTAATGTTGTAAGCTCTTTTGCACTGAAAGGCGCCAAACTTACACCATAGCCTACAACAGCTGATAGTGAGTGCGTGGAGCTGCCTGAAGTAGCTCGAGATGTTGTGTTCGCTACAAGAAAACCTTCACCAATTATCTCCTGAACCTTCAACACTGATTAGAAAAAAAGGATTTGCGCTCGATACCTTCCTGAAGTAGGTGGAGCTCTTGTGTTCACGACAAGAAAGCCTTATCTCCTTGCTCCCAAAATTCTACCACAGCCCATAACAACGGAGGATTTGCGCTTGACAAGTTCCTAAAATAGCTCGAGCTCTTGTGGTTACGACAAGGAAACTTTCTCTCCCTGACACCCGAATCTCCACCATAGTCCACAGCACCGGAGAGTGGGCACTTGCCTGAATAGGAGCTTCTCAAGGATACCAAAGCGTCCTCCAGCTTCTCCCTGTAGTAGTAGCCGGCGCCGCCCACAGCCACCACCACCACCAGGCATGCGATCACGATCCCAGCTATGGCGCCCCCACTCAAACCACTTGAGTTCGTCTCACCTGGAGCCGTGATATAAGCGACATGTTATCCTTCTACAGTCTTCCGTTCCATTGGCTTAAGTGACTTAAAGCATTTACGTGAATGCAAAGCCGATAAGGGAGAATCCAAGTCTTATATTCGTTGCAAATTTTTGCTGAAAGCCTTCAATTCTTAATAAATTTATTGAATGATTTAATTGATGATAAACTTTAGCATAAGTTGTTCTTGAATTTTATTCAGACGTAAAAAATGAGTATTTAGCTGGACTTGCACATCAGTAGAATGGTCTTGTGTTCACTAGAACAGAACAGCCCTGTGTTCATTTCATTAGTGTTGATTTTGGCGGCTAATTTGTTTAGAATTTGATGCAAGTAAGTCGGTCAGTAACTCAAATAGAAAGTTGGGTTGTTGACTCTCAACTCATTGATTTATGTATGTACAAAAAACTTTCAAATTTCTGGCCTGTGAACATTTTACAGTAGTTTTAGATGCAAAATTCTTCGCTTCTTCCCATTCCACTTTTAACGATATCATCAGCTGCTGCAGAAGCCCAAGCTCATGAGTGAATGTGACAGGAGATTATTTTCCTCCTTTCATCACCATTCAGTATTAATAAAATTGTCAAGCTTTACATACAACCATAACAAATATAATTGCAATATTTTCCCTCAATCTCAAGTTAAGCCATTAACATGGCCATAATATAACCTATTTAGGTTCTCCAACTAAATATATCCATGTTAAGACATTTTAAAAACCTACTAAACACGTTAATGAATCTAATTCATTCGAAAGAATTTTTTTTAATCTGTTTCCCTCGCAATTTTTCGAAATAGCAACCATTGTACACATAATAAATTTTTGATCCCCTTTGAAGACTTATTTGTGTGAAGATATTGAAAGTTATAAGTACCTCCAGTGCTCCGCAAAGTGTGTCGTCGCCATCAAGTAACAGCCAACATTTATAAGCATTCTTAACTACACGAACAAGTGAGTCCAACAAATGTGTTGAGCATCAGAAAGGGATCCTAATATTATATGTTATGCATTCTTTCCCCATTCTGTTCGAGCGGTCGACATTTTTTAATAGCAGGAAAATATTTACAAAAATGCTATCTACGCTCTGGGTGAAAAACTATTTTGACAGCTTCAGCTACAGTATTCCATCTTCCATCATATAATTTTCTTTGCAACAGGTTTTGAAGAGTTAAATTTTAAACGTTAACTCAATATTAAGCCAATGACCTGACTTGAAAGAAAGCTCACTCTCGAAACAAACTTAAATGAAGTCCTTTTTTCAATGTTTATTTAAGAATAACTTCAATAATTTTGACCTGATGCAAATAAACCAAGATATTGAGGTCACTTACCAGGTTTACTTGTGGTTCCTCCTGGCGGTGCAAGGGTGCTGAACCCCTCTCCTTGTCCGTTTACTGGAGAGGTAGCATGCACAAAAATTTGTTTTAATTGTACAGAAACTGATGCCGTATCTCACTACGAAGGCATTTTTAATCATTAAGTTAACGAAGGCAAAAAGAACCAGCAAGAAAAGAGGATAGGTTGGGCAGGGAAGGAAAGCATTGAAAAAAGCACCACAATATGACACCAAAAATCTGGGAGTGATAAAAATGGAACGGAGGTGACCATTTTATTACCAGTGACTGAAACTTAAATTAGTTGCCGCTTCGAAAAAGTTGATTAAAGTACAAAATCCTTCTGTAATGTTTCAATTCAAGCACGACGTTTGTACTTAAAGCTAGTTAAAGGATGATTGGTGACAGCATTCGAAGTTATTCTGTCTTGTTGACCATAAGTTGAATGTTTACATTTTTAATAATTGTGTTAAATGGTTACGCTGTGGTTTGACCCCTGGAGAAATTGTGAATAAGCATTGTGAGTAATTATTTTTGGTTCTACGTGACTGTTTTTTATATTCCTTTTGTTAGAGCATCATATATATTGAGTATCGGCGAACTGCAGCAGATCGGAAACAAATTGCTGCGTCAAAAGCAGCGAGATGATCGGCTGTGCAGAAAATACAAGTAAGCTACCAGGTGGAGATACCGTATAGATAAAAAATATTGCAATCTCATGCTTTCCAGTTATTAGGTATTCTACGTTTCACTTTAATTGCTTGTACAATTTTACCTTCTGAATTCCCTTGTGGGATGAGATACCCCAAGTCTTTCAAGGTTGTTGTGGTGTTTGAAACAGGTTTTACTTAGTCATTAAATTCATGACATTTGTTTTGCTCATTTCATTTAGCAACAATAATTCCATTTACATATGTGTTTGTTCTAAAGTGCAGTAATTATAGCTTCTGCATGAGTCAAGAACACAAATTTGAGAAAAAAAAAACAAGGCAATTGTAATGTCTTGTTTCATACCAAACAAGACGTTATGATGTACCAGTTGAGGTTTATGCTTGGATCTGGTTCTTCTTTCTCTTGATGATATTCGGCAGTATAATTACCACGTTAATATTACTGAAAATTCGATTTTGTAGATTTTGTACACATTACACACAAATTTATTGTAGAAATGAATTTATGTTACTCATGCGTAACCAACATCGCCTGACCATGGACACAGCTTCCTCAAAGTATAATGTATTGAAAACGAACGAATGCCGTATAATGCTGCTTTTGTTAGATCAGGAGGGCAAGTCATCCTGATCGCTCAATTCCAAATGTTCTCTGTAAATATTGTTACAAATCTCCTAATCTTACCGACGTGCGCATGTCGTAAGAATTCTAGCTTGGTCAACACGCACTAATCGTAGCACTCACTCTTCTTTGCCTTGCAGACAAAAGCCCTCTCGACGGCACAGTCGATGTCGTTCCAGACCCTGTTTTCGATGCCGTACATCTCGACGCACAGCTCGGTGTCGCTCGACGGTTCCTCGTCCGCCCAGTGCAGGAAGTCCAACGCCGTACCGTCCGTCCACCCGTAATCTGGGCTCGTATGAAACTTTGGTAAGTGGGCAATGACCCTCGTTTGAGAATTGGATACGTCGCTCGCGAGGATACTGCCCACTCAAACCTACGGCAAGGACGTACAAATTTACGCTAAACGACAATGATTTTTGGTTTTGTCTCTGACCGTGTGCGCACGAAAAAACTGAGGTAACTTTAACGAACCTTTGCGAGAAGTTTCACTCCGCGCACATTCATTCTTGTTTAAGATTGATTATATGCAAAAGATGTTCATTGTGTAGTTCATCTCTTCTACTTTCCAGATTTGAGTCAGAGTCTTTATCATATTAATAACTCTAGTCAGCAATATATATTTTAAGAATTTTTGAATAAGTTTCATTCCAAAATAATTTAGGTATTTTGAATTATAATTCCAAATAACAAAAGACCATGTCATTTTCAAAAGCTAGGATATACCATGTAAAGAAATAATACTGAAGCTGCTTTTTGAAGACACTGTAAGTTTTTTTGCAGTAGCAGAACGCATTGAGGCAGATTAAAGGAAAAAGGAATTTACTTCGGCTACGAGTCAAATGATCGTGACAGTTTAAGTAGACACTTATTTTTTCAATATCCTCCTCGCCATTATCGGCTGAAGCTACGACAATAAAATGAATAGTGTGTAAATTGTTGCAGTGCTCCACATTCTTGAGCATTTTAATACACGCTGTGCTTCTGTGGCCTCTTACACCTCTCTTATCTAAGATGCTCTCCTGGCTTGCTATGCCTGGCGTCAGGTGGCAGCTCTCGGTTCCTGACACTTGAGCGTCCCACCCCCCCAGTAACTTATCTGCTCACCGTCAGCCATCTGAATGAGTCCAATCCAGATGTTGAGCATGTAGTGCTGGGAGGCCTTCTGGATGAGATCCTGCTCTTCCTGGGAGTGAATGGAAGCCAGCGAAGCTCCCTCCTGGTTGCAGCTGTAAGGGTTTCAATAGTACGAGTTCAGTTCATTGTTAAACTTGAACATTTCAAAGGTGGCACCGGATGGAAGGAATTACGTCAAACAGGTAATGAGAGGAATAACTCCATTAGCTGTTGTGGATGTATAAGGGTTTGAGAATGTACATTTTTACCAAAGCAAGGCCAATGAACAATCGTCATTACATGAACTAACGCAGATTACAGCCTATTGTAGCGGCGGCCACCATCTTTTCATAACATAAGGAGGTCTGCTTCCATTTGAATCTTAAGCATGTCTCTCACAGGGTGCTTTACTGGACGGGAATTGCAGCCTGGTGGCTCAATGCTAATAAAGCCAAGAAAAGCCCTTTTCTTCGTCCAATCCACGATGCTTTATTGTTCATTTATTCTTAGGAAATTTTTAAGATGAGCCTTACATTTCTGAGGTTTTGATTTTGGGTAAAATTTCAAAATCACAAAGCCTTTTTCTACTATTACATTTTGTACGACGAAACAGCCAATGCAATGAGTTGTTTGTAGCTTCGACTTCACGACACGATAAAAATGAATTGCAACGAATGGAAGGAACAAAAATTCTTATTATGTGTCCCACTCACTCAAACACCCGAACATCATAAAATTTAACTGCCGTGGGAATAGCAGTTTGAAATTTCCACTGCTCTTTGCGTTTGTCCTTTTCCACGCATTCGTGGGTGAGCAACGCACGAATGCGTTGCTCACTGCGTCTTGCAGGGGCCGGAAATCTTTGCTCATCTAAAGCTTCTGTTGTAAATTTGTACTGGATAATATCACTGAATAATTGTCATTCGTACTATTGTCAGAGCATGCAATTTCGCGCAATGATAGTTTACACGAGAAATAAAAGGTAAAGAAGGAAAAAAGGTAAAGGTGACGGTAAAGAAAAGAAGAAGAAGAAGGCTGTATTTTAAAGACTGTAAATTACGCCAAGATCAACTCTTGTAGTCGAAGTAACAAGTTCTAGGCGATTCACATGTGACAGTGAGTTCAATCATCAGGCCCTATGAAAATAAGTACTAAGGTCAGTACCTACGTACCTACTTCAACGTTCAAATTCCAAGTTCAAAATACCACTAACATAACACAAATAATGTTACAATGAATATTCACATTAGGTCAGCGAAATCAGAATACAAATACATGGGGAAATAAATTAGCAGCTCTAATTTAAATATCTCTGAAGTCGTTCAGAGGTGTAACAATGCAATGTTATAAGCTGTCCACTATTCTGGAGCCAACTGAGATTCCACATGTGTCAAGGACCTCTTTGAATATTCAGATCTTATTTGATACCGCCAAAAATCAAAGCTTCAGATCAAAATAGGAATCAGTTTTTCTCTGTTTTTCTGACGTAAGTATGTTGAGTTTTTGAATTCGTGAAGTGTTTAACGTACGCGATGCTGGCGTCGTTCCAAGTCTTGGTGGAGTCCGTGACGAGGAGGTAGCAGTAACCGCCACCGAAGTCCAGCCACCGCACGTTGGGGCAGTTGCCGTCCACAGGGGGGTCCGCAGTGGGAATTGGCTCTGCATTACATGACGTGTAAAGCAAAAGACTTACAAGCTCAGAAATGCTCAATAACGACCTCTATGATACTGAGGTACAATAGCGAGAGCTCAATGAAAATTACTGAATTGTTGGATAACCTAGTTGCAATGAAATCTTGGGTTGGCCAAAAAGTTTGCTCGTTTTTTGAAGGTCATTTTTTAAACATCGTATAGATTATTTTTATATTCTTATTCTTTAAACTCTGTAATCGGTACAACGGACATGTTAACGCCAGTGTTCAATAAGCCTCTAAGTAGAGAACTTCCGACATTTTTGTTTGCATTCTAGCCCATCAAATGGTGGATCAAGTAGAGCACTACCGATACCTAGTGCATTTGTTACTGAAAAAAGGTAATAATACAACAGTTATTTGCACAAATATATGCCCTGTGTATGGGTAGTTTCTGTTACTTTCCTTCCTTTTTTGTAAGTAAAAAGTATTAGATGTCAGTAGTGCTCTACTTAGTCCACCATTTCAAAGGCTCGTGTGCAAGCAAAAATGAAGGGGAAATTAAACAGGAACTATCAAACAAAAAAAATAAATAAATAAAATAAAGCACATACAAACAGGACAATTCCAATATTCAGTCTTTTGAAACCGCATACAAGTGACAAATCTGCTTTCAAGCACAATAGAAATAAACACAGAGGCCAAGAGACCAAAACAGTGAGACAATATACGACGGTAAATTCCCGTGCTTAAGCGTTCTTCTCTCATTTAAGACGTTGACTGCAATACAACCCATCGGTGGGCCGTGCTCAAGTTTTTCCTGCTGCGAAAAGACTCATCGATGGGTAGTTTGAAAAAGTTTCTACGATTTTTAAAAATTAATGTTATTCAAAGAACCGTATTAATGTTTAGTGTTTATAAATGCACAACAACTTTTATATTTAAATTTGAGTTGAATACTGAACTTTAGTTTAACCCTTCGCAGTCAAGCTTGTGTTAGAAGGAAATTTTCCTCACAGATATCAGTCCAATGGAACCAAATGCAACCTTTAGCTGCGATCCAGCTTTTTCCTCAGTGGCTTGAGGTTGAAGAGGTGGTTTCAAGAGTGTTGCGCCAAAATGTATCTCAACTCGAAAGTATTCCAATGCTTGGAGTGTTTCAGCCTTTGGCATCGTTTGCAATCTCTTGAAGTCACATCATATGTCATCTTGATAAGAAGTTGTTTATTTATATTTTCTTTCACTTAGAGAATTGTTCAGAGGCTGCTACAACACTAGTTTGATACTTCTGAACTTAGAGTACGACGAAGAGAGATTTCGCCACGTTAATGAGGACGTCAGGCATCAAACAGATATTTCCTTTTCGAGAAAATTAAGAATATCCGCATTGCCTAGCGGTTAAAAATCATGCTTAACACGTAAACAGAAGTTCAATATTAAACTCCAATTAGAATTAATTTAACAATAAATTTTGAAAGACGAACATTAACTAGATTGTGCATTCATTTAGTTGTCATTCATTAAGTATTTATCAAAATTTAATTTGTGACTGTTGATCAGTCGGCAGCATGATGAAAATACCCTGCGTGACCACCGGTGGGTTGCATCGCAGTTAAAATATTAACTCTTTCACAAACTAACGATGCATGAACTCATTTCAGATTCTAAGCCTTTCTTAGAAAAATGTCATGAGACTGCAAGACCAACACGAGAAAGAGCTACGCCATGTATACAGAGTTTACACCAGGAATATCAAAGCACCAAAGTCACGTTGGCGCAAAACTTAGCCGCTCACCGGCCGTGTACTTGCAGAAGGAAGGCTTCGTCGCGTTGCAGGCCGCGTTGTACCACGTGCCTCCCTGAGCCACGCTGAGCATCACACAGCGGGCGCCCGTATCGCTGGTGTTGGGCTGGTCCGCCCCCCACTGAGTGTACAGCACAGGGAACGTGTCCGACCAGCTGTACTGGTTTGGGTCCTGCGAAATTGTGAGCCTCGATAGAGTTCGAAGTATGGTGATCATGTGTGGTATGGGCAAACCACATAGCAAACGCATACACTCAGTGGCAGGGATTTAGCTCATTAACTATATATGACTTCTTAAATTCCATTCGTATAGTGATGGGATACGAGTTTTGATATTTTCTGAATCTTCACTTAATAATTCGTCAAATTGCCGGGGATGAGAAGGAGAATTGTACCATCATGGTAACAGAAATAATTAGGTCCAGTAAATTCCTCAGTATTCAGTAGTGTGCTGTAATAACATCAATACAAACATGATTATTATTAGTTACTTTGCGCCGATTTTTGTTCAGTCGTTCACTATCAGCTTCTTGGAAAGTCATAGAATTACAAAAACTCACAAGAATGAAAAACAAGTCTGAGTTCGTAGATTCGTTGAGATAAAGATGGTGAATTACTCAAATTAATTAGGGCCTGCCTGGACAAAGTTTGACTAGCATGCCAAGCGAGACTCGTGAAATAAGTCGTGCTAACTCACAGGTGCAGAATTATCATATAAAGTTCTCAAACATACATGTACAAAATTTTCACATCATTTTTCCTCAATCACAGAAATGTAATTTTCGCATGAAGTTTGCCAAACACTCAAGAAACATCTAGAGATACGATCCAAAAAATTTTGTCGGCCTAATCACGGCACTTTTTAAAATTTTGTAGCCGTGATTAGGCCGACTTTCGTAGGGACTTTCACTAAGGCTTCTCATCCTTTATTTGGGAATGAGATGCTGGCCTAGAAAACATTTACACGTTAAGACACATAACTGATGTAACAAAAGCGTTTGTGAAATTAATTTTACAACTGACTTCCATATGACAAAAAAATAGTACATGGCACTTTATTTGCACACTCATGTACTCTTTGCATACCCTTGTACTTTTTGCACACTTTGTACTCTTTGCATAAAATTTTGCATATTTTAATAAGCAAAACTTTCCAAGTGCAACTTCTCGCCTTTTTGGAGTTGAGCCCCAGCCACACTTCCTCCATGCCGGACAATAATAATGTTCTTTTTTCAATAATGAAAAAAGAACATCAGAAAAGGAGCTAGACAGCTGCAAGATATCACTGTGCACCAGAGTCTGGAAGGGAGATTACGCCGTAGACTAAAGCGTTCTCAGCGATGCTTTCTATAGAGACGAGGTTGGTGCCGTCTGCTTTGCAGAGGTCCTCCGCATCCTGCCAGGTGAGGGCGTCCGCCACCGGCCTGTAGCAGCCCCCTGAGTAGTTCAGGTACTGGTCGAGGGGGCTCGAGCACATCGGGGGCGGGGAGTCTGTGCTCAGCTCGGATTCTGTGGGGAGACGAAGTAAAATTTGAATGATTCACAATGGGTATTTCTAGGTCTAGAGTCGGAGGCATCTGCGGCAACTCAAAGTGTTGGTTCAGCTCCGATGACTGGTACATCACGCAGTATGTAGAAAATCGAGCACGATTGTAGTAATCGATTGATGTCGGCTCTATAGATACACATCTATGACTAAATAGCACTTGCCAAGATGCTCACGCAGATTCGTGCACACTGACACAACCGTAATATCGCATTGCGATTGATACAACAAGCTGTTTTATGTGACAACAGATAACGAATCATATTGAAAATTTCTTGATTCATTTCGACTGTAGAGCTTGCGACGCTGACTGGGAACGCTCAACCACGTGCTTGCCCTGGGCTTCAACGTTTCAAATTTGTTGGCAGAATAACTCACAAAAAACTTCCGCAACTTATGATCCCAAAAAACGCAGTATAATTTGCGGTCAGCATTCTAATCCGTTGGGAGAGAAGGGAACAGCCAAAGAAACCACGTGGGTAACTGACCAGACATGTGGACAACCAACGGAAAACGTCGCATGGGACCCGAACGTTTTTCAGACAATTCAACCAAAGCCTAAGCCTGCGTGCGCTACCTACGATTATCTGTATATCCCCTTTTGACACGCGTAGAACGGAGATAATGAAAAAAGAACATCAGAAAAGGAGCTAGACAGCTGCAAGATATCACTGTGCACCAGAGTCTGGAAGGGAGATTACGGCTAAGATTCTGCTGACATCAATCAGGCGAACGCCTGAGTTAGTTGGTTTAGAAAACATCTACCAGCGAGTGTTAGGCTGCTATTAGTTTGAGATCATGTCGTTGATCAGTCAGAATTCTCAAATCAGGGAAAATAAGGCGTATGTGAACCCTAGACTACATCAATTCTTGACGGCTAGCCCTGCAGATTTATTCTTGGCTTGAAAATTTGCTGGTTTGGTTCTTGGGTTGTTCTTCATAGTTCTAGCTTCATACGATAGTCCACTTCGCCCATAAGTACTTGTAAATAATTGATGTTATGTTCTTTGAGCTGGTTAGATTTAGCTCACCAAGCAAGATTAATAAATACTGTATTTCTGGCAATAGTTTTCAATAAACGGTACGATTTTACAAATAAATCAGCATGTAAGGTCGCAAATTAAACCGGCGAATTTATTGGTGGTTGTACCGCTACGACGACGCAAAACGTTTGAACATTCGATGCCTCGTGAAGTTGCCTTGAACTAGAAAAGTGAACAAATTTGACCGTCATAACATAGAAGAGTTATGAAATTAACTTTACTCTCTGGTGGCACCACTACTGATGCACTCGGACACTCATACATTAAATTAACGTAACAAAATCACCATAATAAACAATATCAAGACGCAACGTTCTCAAATTTTATTTTAATACTAATTACTTTTTTCAAGGCTTACTTCAGTATTGAAGCATTGAAATCTTATAAAATATATTAATTTGGCGCTTATTTAATACAATCACAACTTGAAATGATTTTCAGCTTCTTAACCTAAGGAGAGGAAGGGAAGTGCTATGAGCAGTAGAGTACCCAATAAACTCTTCTACAAGTTTTCTCTGTAAGTCATAAGAACTAAAATTATTGCTCAGGTAATAGCAACGCTGTCTTCCCTGAACCCGAACATCTACGATTTTGCGATCTTGTATTTGTTCCTATCCCAAAGGGAGATACGTTTTTTTCTTCCATCACCCCAGAGAAGACAATGAAGGCTACGCGGTTACTCTCAACCAGTAGCAGTAGATTTAACAGCAAAATTATGTGATACTCAGCACAAAAATATTCATTAATTACGAGAACATTAAAAAATCGTCTAGCTATGAATAATTTACCATGTTGATTTCACTTAAGAAATTATTTTGTGCCTGAGAAAAAATCTTCATGAAAATTGTTCCCGTCATTTTTGAGTCACATGTCTTCAGGTGAATCATCTACAGTTCTCAACCCATTGTCATCAACATTATTTTCAGCCTAGAATAGATTGCTTATTTATATATATAAATGATTCCTCTAGGGTTACCACTTGACTTATAGGCACAATCAATTCAACTTTATTATATACCTATTAAAACAACAATTCAAAAAAGGATCTAATTATAAAAGAGCTAATGGCTTCTAGGACGTACAAGAACTACGAAAATTATATTTTTGGTGGACGTACACTCTGGAATATGAAGTGAAGTATGATGAATATGAAGTATGATTGAGAGAAATTAGTCTGAAGATCTGAAGAGAATGGATGAGACAAAACTGGATGTAGAATGCCATGAGGTGCGTTAAATTTTATTTTTGGCGTTGAGTCATCTCTTTCGAAGAGTTTGGATGTTCGAGGGTAATTCTCCTGAGTAATGGAACTTGAGAGGACTAAATAAAGTTTTAATCCCAATTGATAAGTCAATAGACGGCCGATCGAATTAAAAATATACCACCTTTTCGGGTGTTAAATTCAAGCTAACTTGTCGTCTGCCTTAAATTTTTATTGGAATAAATATACTGAACGTGAATAGCTATAGAGCTTGAATTATATTCAATTCCAATCAAATACTCGAAATAAATCCAAAAAACGTGTTGTTGTTATCACGTTCACCGCGTTTCCGCGGTTGTGAACGGTTGGTTTGGTTAAGTTGTAAGTAGCAGAATAGGGAAACCGACTTTACTACGCGAATACATTTATATCCTTCTTAAAAAATATGAAAAAAACAATTACACGATTATATTTCACCTCGTATGATAACATGTATTTTTTAAAAAGATCGCGGAGCATGAAATGTCATTAATTTACACCGGTACGTCAATGAGTAATTTACCTATCGTTACACATGCCCAATATACGAGGAACGTGTTAACATACAACGAATGACTTGCCTGGGTTGCGAGCGCAGATGAAGCTCCTGTTTTGCAGACAGTCCACGTCCCCCCAGTGCCCGCTGAGGTGGATCGCCTGCACGCACGGGTCCTGCAACCACACACTGATGTCAGGTCCTTGGTTCTCGGTGAGTGCATTTGTTTTTGTTTTGAGGCAGGTATGGGGGAGTTTAGGGTGGAGTTTACCTGGAATCTGGTGAGCTAATCTTGTGATCAGTCTTCTCAAAGTCTACGATCATTTTGGCGAATTATTTTATTAAAATTTTGCTCGAAAAAGTGAAATAAAATTCTTAAAGTGAAGGCTTGGAGTTTTACTTCTTATAAAAAGGATTCAGAAGCCTTAATAAGTTCTTAAAATTTAGGGCAGGAATTATTCTAGCGTCTGAATCTATTTTCTGTTCTTTATACATTAATACATCATTTTGCAATTGAAAGTCTAAATTCCAATTCATTTAATATTTTCGATGAGCAAGCTTACAGTCTTTCTTGCAATCATTCAACAGCGTAGAGAGTTCTACTTTTATTTCATCCTCTTGTAAAACCAGAAATTTCACACAATGACGGAAAATCTATAAACAAAATGTTAGACAATAGTATTAATGTAAAAAACATTTATCCGAAAATAAGAATTGAAATGAATGAAAATTGTCGAGAATTTCTCTTTTTGCATTGTCAAAACAAGTAGGTAAACATAGGTGATAAGGTTATCTCGTAAAGTTATCCTCATTGGCCTCCAGAACCTGTCTCTTGTACACAGCATGTGATCTCTAACTACCACCTGCCGGTGCGTACGTCCAAGCCTGGCCGAAGAAGTTAGCGGTGTAACGAAATAGAGAGTTACGTGGGATTTTTTTTCTCGTATGCAGTACACTTTGGCCACCATCAGCCTGCTGTGTAATACGGTGAGTGAAAATTTTACGCCAACGGTTTCTGGAGATAACAAACGTTCTATCAGATTAGAACTGTCACCACTGATCGTGGCTGCTCACAGTCGAAAAGTAAAATAATTAAAAAGTGAACCTACACTGATCGCGACTACTCACAGCTAATAGTTGGGATAATCAAGAAATTAATGAATACAAGGCTTTGCATTCTGTCTCTATCGCAAGCAGGCAGGAGGCTTAAATTGGGTTTATCTCATAAGAATTAGGTGTGTCTAATGAACGTGGAAACATTTGCCTTATGATGAGGTAATAAAGAAAGAACTGCCCTCCGGCTCTTCAGCTCCGAACAGGCAGCGGAGACCTCCACACAAACGAGAGCCATGATCGCTGATCATAAAGTTATTGGAGAGCGAACCACAGCTGTTCCCATTTCTACCCTTTTGTTTATACACGACACTGAGCTAAGTCTGAGTGTCAGCTCAAGGTTGCCTTATCCCTTACTCGCGCTCTCCCCTAGGTCGTGCTCCCGTTTTAGTCTCTTACGATGAAAACATTAGCTGAGGAGTCACTTAGGATCAAGTGGTGAGACAGAGCGGACGGGACGAGCGAGTGAGGATTCACTTCGGTTCTGGTCGGAAGACAGAGCGGACGGGGCGAGAGAATGAGGAGTTACTTAGGATCGAGTCATGAGACAAAGAAGGCCGAACTGGGAGGGTGGGAAAGTAGACTCGTGTCTGCTTTCCCGTGTCTTTTTTATGACTTAGAAGTTTTCCAGTATTGAAATGAGATGATGGATCTCAACCGGAGCGAGACCACAGTTATTAGGCCTTGATTTCCTGGATAGTTGTCGAGAGGTCTGGTTTCCAAATCGGTTTAGCGGTTAAGCGTGAGTCAAGTAGTTGATGGGAAAAAACACAAAGTGTTGCTAAAGTTACTTTCTTCTTTGAGATTGTGCTGGGCCGTATGTCAAATGCCCCGCACATGCTCGCTCCCCTCCATCGTGCTTGCCTCACACATCAGTAAAGTAATAATAATAATAATGAAGGCATCTACGGATGCTTTATTTCCAATCAAGCCTGATACACATCACCTTGTACATTGGATTTTCAAATGCCTTATAACTAACGCCAGGACGCCATGACGCTTTCCCCCGGTCGAGACCGGTACCCATTTCAGACACCTGGGTGGAGTGGGGTATTGTGCTTGGAATTTTTCTCCTATACCCAACAGAGAAAATCGCCACTGCCTGCGCCGAGATTCGATCCCGGGTCCTTGCCGCACGGCGGCAGAACCTATACCACATGGCTATGGCGGCACTACGATGGATCAAGTGGTGAGAATACGAAAAGGGAAAATGAGTATTGTTTTTGGTGCGTCTTATTACCCGTAGCTCGCAAGAACCACAACAGAAACTCGCGCCTATAAACACCTTCTCGGTCAGTTTTACCGAAGTTGTTGTTTGCTGGAGGAAGTAGGGGTAGGACATAAAAGCTAAACTTACGTGTCAACGTCCACCGTAATTTATAGGACCTCCTAAATCAATAATCTTAAAATTTGGGACACTAGTCAGTAGTAGTAGTAGTAGTAGTAGTAGTAACCTTTTCTTTTTTTCTTTTTAATATTAAAATAAACCCTAACAAGTTGAATACATTCATTAGCCTGCACTGATCGGGACTACTCACAGCCGAAAGTTAAGCTAATTGAGAAGTTATCCTTCACTGATCGTGACGGCTCGAAGGCGAAAGTTAAGATAATTAAAAAATTAACCTTCAGGACACTACCTTCATTTCACGACATCCCTTGTTATACTCTCCCCTGCTTGGGCTTCAACTCCCAGCTCACCCCCTCTTGGTTCGGCTCCCCCGCCCCCCAGTAGTCAAAGGTGAAATCTGTCTCGTCGACCCAGTTGAAGACGCCGCTTGTCTTGCGCAGGCCTATCCATGACGGCTGCTCCTCCAGGCCCATGATGACAGTCACGACAGCTGTGGGGGTCAGAAGGTGATGACTGGGTCATGATGATGGCCACGGCAGGAGTGGAGGTCATGAGGTGATGATTGAGTCATTATGGTAACACCTGCAGCTGTGATAAATGATTAGGAAATAACTGAAGTTCAACGACATAGTTTGTTGTGAACTACAGCAGCTGCACATAGCTGAGAACAGGTGTTACGCTCTAGTATATTTCACAAGTGTTGGTGATATTTACGTGTTCCGCACTATCTCGTATACCAGTGATGTATAAGTGTTCGGCAACATTGTCCTCCATCGCTTTGTGGAGTCCACTTGCTTCTTTCCCTACCCTTGCATCTCTGACCCGTTCCCTTGTATCTCTGGCCCGTTACCTCGCATCTCTGGTTCGTTATCATGCATCTTTGGCCTGTTACCTTGCATCTCTGGCCTTTTACATTGCATCTCTGGCCCGTTACTTTGCATCTCTGGCCCGTTACCATGCATCTCTGGCCCGTTACCTTGCATTTCTTGCCTTTTACCTTGCATCTCTGGCCCGTTACCTTGCATCTCTGGCCCGTTATCTTGCATCTCTGGCCCGTTACCTTGTATCTCTGGCCCGTTACCTTGCATCTCTGGCCCGTTACTTTGCATCTCTGGCTCGTTACCTTGCATCTCTGGCCCGTTACTTTGCATCTCTGGCCCGTTACCATGCATCTCTGGCCCGTTACCATGCATATCTGGCCCGTTACCTTGTATCTCTGGCCCGTTACCTTTCATCTCTGGCCCGTTACCTTGCATCTCTGGCCCGTTACTTTGCATCTCTGGCCCGTTACCATGCATCTCTGGCCTGTTACCTTGCATCTCTGGCCCGTTACCTTGCATCTCTGGCCCGTTACCTTGTATCTCTGACCCGTTACCTTGCGTCTCTGGCCCGTTACCTTGCATCTCTGGCCCGTTACCTTGCATCTCTGGCCCTTTACCTTGCATCTCTGGCCCGTTACCTTGCATCTCTGGCCCTTTACCTTGCATCTCTGGCCCGTTACCTTGCATCTCTGGCCCGTTACCTTGCATCTCTGGCCCGTTACCTTGCATCTCTGGCCCGTGAATGCTGATCAGGTCACCGTGCACGCCGGAGTCCCTGCAGCGCTGCCTGGCTGCGTCGAACGAGAGCTTCTCTGCCACCAGCTGCACGCATTTGCCAGCTGGCGGAACAGACAGCTGGTCACTAGCGGAACTTTTTACCGCCGTTTCTGAGTACTATGAATTTTGTTAAATCTTGAGGGGCAGGGACGAAAATATTATCACATAAATATTAGTTACTGTCGAAGGCAGATTACTTCGGGAGTTTTCGTGGAAATGGAACGGTAAGTTACATGGTTTGAAAAAAAAAAAAATTTTGTTACTGATGGGAAAAATTTAAGTGAACTCAAACGTCAACTTAGCGGTGGTGGAATGAATGTTGTTATTTTTCACGTGAAATAGATTATTTGTAAGTTCAAAAATTCGAAGTCACATCTAACGACAGATTTCTAGCTTTCACTTAACGCGTCCAAAAATAGACTCCAATTTAATAGAGCTTTTCTTTTGACCATGAGGAATAACATCGCTCTAATTATATCATCAATTGAAATCTAGACTAGGAGATGATCGTGGAAAATACACATGCGCAAGAACATTTCAAAAGTCCTACTACGAAGGATATTTCTCCTTCATAAACAATCGGTTACATTTGACGAACAGGCACTTCATTTTCAGGTATTCTAATTTCTCAAACGAAACAACTGTTGAGTGGCAAATTTCACTGTGATCACTTTTAAAACAATAATGTTTAATACCTAGTTTCTCTAGACGCTAAAATGTTCTGTGCGTGGAATGAAAACCTGAGAGGCTGAAGGCGCCATACTTAATGGTAACACTCACTGCCATGTAAGTATAAATATGCATCTACTCAGCACAGAGAATGCATCCACAGAGCTGCGGTGAGTACATGTGTACCTGCGTGCAGCCAACCAGAGGGACAGTGACCATCAGGAGGAGGGGCCGTGGTGAGAGGGGCGGCTGTGCCCCCCACAGGCTTCTTACAAACGTAGCCCTTGGTGGTGGCGCAGTTGTCGTCGTTCCAGTAACCGAACTTCTGAGGGTACAGCGCGATGCACGACTCCTGATCTGGAATAACATTAGTATTAAAATGATAATTTTCCTCGTGGACATTCAAGAACTGGCCATGAGTGATTATGATTCATTATATTGACAGGACACAACATAATTCGGTATTTGACTCCATTCAAATTCGGCAACCGAAGTTCAGATCGATCTTTCAAGATCTTCTGTGCGACTCCATGCACAGCAGTGTGGTGCTGGAGTCGCTGAAGACCAATTTGAAATATTGTGCAATGCTTTTCGGAACTAAGAATTTCTGAATCATTGTTCTTACGTGGTGAAATGTTTCGAAAGGTAAATTAAAAATTTTATTCCTTTATTATGAGTTTATTTGGGGGCAAATACAAATAAAATAGACCAACAACGAATGAAATCAGCTAGCCTAGTCTACAGCAGCAGCACTCACCGAGCTGGGAGTTGGGTTCTCCGTCGTCCCAGTGGACATAGTCGAAAGGTTCTCCGTCTGACCACTTGAAGCCGTCCTGATAGTACGCGTACCCTCCAGTCCACAAACTGTCGTCCGAGTACTTGTAAACCTGGCACGGATTCACTCACATGTAGCTTAAAAAATGTGGTATAAGAGAAGCCCTTTTTATAGTACCCCTACCCTCTAGTCCACAAACTGTCGTCCGAGTACTTGTAAACCTGTCACAGATTCACTCACATGTAGCTGAGAATATGTGGTCGGAGTGAAGCCCTTCTCTAAGTACGCCTACCCTCCAATCAACGAACTGTCGGCCGAATATTGTAAATCTGCCGCACAGTTGGCAGAAAAATGTTGCCCTAGTAGTGTTTACTTTTTGTCGGTTGTGCTTCATTTTTATATGTTACCACGCTGTTGCTGAAGAAGAATACGAAGGGAAACATCGTCTGCACATATACAGTAAATTTTACGCCATCAGATATCCCAAGCTAATGAACACTCATGTTAGGTCAGTTAAGAAAACATAGGATTTATTATATCTACGTGAGTTGATGTTTTTTGAAGTATTTTTCCATTTCGTTATGACGTAAACCTGTCAAAAAATTGGCGTTATACGTCTTCTTTATCTGAAACTGTTCTTGCAACTTTAAGCATAACAATTTTTAAAACTATTTCGAAAAGAAGCATGGTAAACTAGTTCATTTCGACGGCTAAATGATATTAAATTTTTCAACGATTTTGACGTTTGTGTGTTGACGTGTTTTGCATTCATAATTTTTTGTATATGAGGCCATAGTTCATTGTGACATCATTCTATTCAAAGCCTTTTTATCACTATGTTTTTTATTTGAGACACTCTAGAGTCAATCGCAGTGCAGCTACAAATTTAAAATTTTTTGATTTCTCCACGTCTTTGAGTTTGAACTTTGAACTTAACGTCACGTTCATGGAATTTTTTCCTAATTTATCGTCCGGTATAGGAATTCAACACGTTGAGTGTTAAAAAAAGTTAATTCAGTTGAATTTTTTATAAAATTTCACATAAATAATTGCAGCGTATCATTTGCATTGTGAATTATGTATCTGTGTGTGTTTTCCGTTGAAATTCATCCACAGGCAAAGAGGAACGTTTTTATTTGTATTTCAGACATGAAGCTATTCAAGTTTATAATTCATTCTTGGAAGCTATAATTACAAAAAATAAAGAAGTTTAACATTCATGTATTTTCATGAACTGCTTTTTAATTTCATCAATACATCGCCAATAAGGGCCTCAAGTTTCTTCAATTCGGTGCTCATGATGAAAATGTATCGTAGACAATTCCTTAAACGCCCCTCGCATAGGAGACAGGAGGGAAAATACTTTTGAAAATTCCATCCACCTGATGATGAAGGTAAACTCAGAAGACTTACATGCCCTAAGAAGTAGTAAGTTCTCAGCCTGAGCTGCCTGACTGAGAACGATGGCACACCTACTGTACTCTCGAGAGCCTCACTCTTGAAAGTAGAAAAAAGTTCTTCGTTGGCATAGGATCATGACGTACCTACTTCCATTGGCCTCGGTTTAGACAGCAGAAAGGATTTCTTAGCCGGACCATGAATGATGGCACAACTAACTCCAAGAGCCGCGCTTTTGAAAGCAGAAAAAGAGTCCTCCACTTGGCTGAATATGATGACCAACCTACTCCTAAAAATATTTTAAATTTGGCTCTTGGGCAAGAGCCTCGCTTTAGAAAACAGGAAAGCGCTCTTCGCTTGGCCGTAGGTCATAACCAACCTATTCCAAAAATTTCAGTCAGAAGTGATCCCTTACTTTAGAAAGCAGAAAGGAGTTCTCCTCTGGGCTGAGGATGGACACAAGGTTGGCCCCCAGATGCTCGCACGCCTTCCTCGCCTCCCGCCACGACTGCGTCTGCACTTCGACCTCGGAAAATATCCTGTAGCAGCGGTCGCTGTCCATCAGCCAGCTCGGGTCGTCGGGGAAGTCCGGGCACGGCACGTCGGGGGCACTCGTGATTGGGTGGGCTGTCGTTTGTATTATCGTCCCTGATATTGGGAAACATTCTTTTAGAGGTTGATGCTTTTTATTTTTCTGATGTTGGATGAAAATGAGGTGATGGGGTGAGTCGTTGATTGTATTATCACCTCTGGTATTAGAAAACTTTCTTTTAGAGGTACGTGCTTTAAATTTTTCGCATGTTGGATGGAAATGAGGTTTGCGAGTTACCTGAAACTCGCTACGTCTACTTCTACAATTTGAGTTCTATACAAAAGAGATTGATTATTGTGAGTGCAAGATTATAATTCCAGATATTTCTCACGAATACCACTTATCAATTTCGTTTTCAGCTTATGGATAGGCAGAGTCAACATCGAAAAAATAAGGTTCATACGCTGAAATCTCTAAGCAATTAGCCATGCTAGTCATATCTCCAGAATGAATCACACCCAATAAGTTTGAAATTTTTATATCCATTCAAATGACACAAGTTAGTTTTTCCTGGAGAAAAAGACATGGTGAACTATAATCAAATGAGGTGCAAAATCAATGAGCAGCTCGGAAGTAGTTCTATACATGCACACATTGTACTTGGCAGGAGTTAAAAAAGTGGAACTCGCAGCAAGAGTTCGAAAGGGCCAATCAAGGGCCAAAGGGACAATCAAGGGCCAAATAACTCACTACGAACTCAACATTACATCACCGGACCATCCATCACCTTAATGTGCCTCACAGACGTAGGGCAGGAAGCCGTCGCAGTAGTTGTCGTACCACTCGAGGGTGTCCAGCCTAGCGCTGACGCAGGTGTCCCTCAGCTCGTGCGTGTTGGGCTGGTCGTTGCCCCAGTGCAGGTAGTCCGTCACTGTGCCGTCCGCCCACGCGTAGTCCTCTGCCCGATGAAAGAATTTTTAAATGATGTTTTATTCTAATCAAGCCTGATACATGTCACTTTGGACATTGGTTTTTCAAATGCGTTATATCTAACAAACATCAGGATGCAATGACGGTTACCCCCGGTCAAGCCGGTACCCATCTTCGACATCTGGGTAGAGTGGAGAATTGTGGTTGAGTTCTCCCCTTTCCCAACCTGGAGAATCACCGTGCTGAAGAGCACATGCCAATTTTTTACTAATAGCTAAGCTCGTTACTGTTATTTGTGAATTGTTTTTAGGTACCCAAGATTCTTGGTCGATTATTGTGGGTGACCGGTCAAAATTTAAACTATCTTAACGTAAAATGAAAATTCATCCAAAATCTAGCCGAAGCATGTAATATACATTTAATAGCTAAACCTGAAAACACGGTAACAGAGAAATCTCTTCTTAAGTAAGTTTGGAAAAGCGAATGGCATTTCCAAAATACAGCTTCTCGCTCACTGCTTTAGAAAACACAAGTAAAAATAATTATTCATGAACATATTTCTCGAACATATTGATTCTAATGCACTTTTTTAACATAGAATCCTTGAGTTGGTTAAAAAAGTTAGTGAATGAGTCGTCCTCCAGAATCATTTCAGTTTGTTTCTTGTGTTTTGCCAATGTGGAATTAGATTGCCGTCAATAGGCGGTTACGATACCGTTAAGATGCAGTCAAAGTATAGCCAGGATCAGTAGGGGAGCAGTCCTAGTGTAGTAAGGGTGCTGCTGCAGCAGTCAAAAGCCGCAGTAAAGTTACAGTAAGGGTGCAGTGTGGGTGTGTAATGAATACAGTTAGAGTTTTCAGTGATTTATTCATTGCTTACCTAAAAAATAAATTTAATTTAATTAATTTATTAATTTAATTTAAATTTAATTTATTCAAGAAATTAACCTTGACATGTTCACTACGTATTGGTACATGTATGTACCATTACATGTATGTACCAATTGGCAAATGGCTCGTTTACGTATCAGCAACAATGGCTACCATTTCACTGATTTCAATACCTTAATTTCAACTAGACTACGGCGTAAAAGTTTAGATGTTATCGTGCAATTATATTTTTCCCGCTTATTAGAAAGGATAAGAATGTAATCAAGCAGTAAAGATGGCTTTTCAATTCTGCTTCTTCCAGCCTAACCAAATCGACCGTAGCAGCCGCGGAAACGTAATGAAAATGTTGAAGATCGGGGCCACCATACTTTGAAACAATGAGATCGATACCTTGAGGCTTTCAATGGTTTTTCGTTTATCTTTCGCTTCCAGGAAACCCTGAGCTGCGTCACCGTTCTCTCCGGCGACGGCCAAACCCGTCCAGAATGACGAGGTGTTCAGTGACAGCAGGTCTTGTAATCTGTCATTGAAGAACAGAGTGTTCAAGATTTAAAAGAAATCAGCACGGATTTATTGCTCTACAATGTTGAGTGATTTTCATTCGTAGCAGAATGAAGAATTCATATCTAAATAATTAAAATTGATGTTCGTTTAGTTAACGTTCGGTGAATGCTTGGCGACACTGCAATGAATCACTTTGTGAGTAACTCGTGTCCCATTTTATGTCTGATCATGTGCAAAGCTTAATTACAAGCCAACTGGCGAAACATTTAGAATTAGCCAATGTTTACTATTAAATCAATCATTGTATTATGTATTTTATCAATTACTTCATTATTCGGCTTCACACTCCTACAACCTCACCCTCTTTCTTACTTTTATTATCTTGTTCGTTTTGTCAACTTTTGTTCATTTTAAAATAATTCACCATTAAGTCATGAGACAAATAGTGTCGATGTTCGGATAAAAGAGAAGTAGGAACATTCGCTCAACACACGAGGGTAAATTGTTGGGAAGTCAAAGAACATAAGCGAGATTCATTTCCTCAACATTGATTCCGTCACAAAAGGCCACGATTCAAACTTCTTAATGCAGGTTTTCTCCTGCTCGCTGTGGAGGCTGACGAGGTTTAATATCAGGGCAAGAAAATAAGCGAAATTCTCTGCCTCAACACTCCGTCAACAAAGGCAACGATTCTTACTTCTTGAAGGTTTCCTCCTGCTCGCTGTGGAGGCTGACGAGGTTTAATATATGGGCAAGAAAATAAGCGAGATTCTCTGCCTCAACACTCAGCCAACAAAGGCAACGACTCTTACTTCTTGATGAAGGTTTCCTCCTGCTCGCTGTGGAGGCTGACGAGGTGCCCCCCGTACTGCACGCAGCTCTGCTCCGCCAGACCCTGAGACTTGGAGGTCGTCATCACCTGCACCGGGAGAATGACGTAAATTTTCTGCGCCTGGGAACGAGGGAAACTAATATTCGGCGGCCGTAAAATTTAATCAACGCAGTACATTTGTTACGTTTCAAATCTATAATCACACATTCTTCCCGTTTTTTATTTGAGGTTCCAACAGAAGTTTCTGTCGTGGCACAAGATGAGTTGAAATGTAAGTAACGGACGTAGAGCAGGAATTTATATGAGCGCAAAAAGAGAGTTCTTTAAAGTTCTATTTAAAATACGTTCTATAAACGCATTTCATGTATTGAGAGGGCGCACAGCTGAAGTAGAACGTCCCCTTTACGGACTTTTTTCTTTATTATTGATCATAGAGCAATTAAATTTGGTATACTGATAGGAAATGCATTTAGGAATCATTTGTCATTCGTGAAAAAATTGCGATTTTCCCCAGAGAAAACGAGATATTCATAGAAACGAAATTTTTTGGGGGATTTTTCAAGATGCATCTCCTCTGACAGTTTTGAAGTAAAAATGATTATTTTGGTATCATTGGATGCGGGAAGACGTGGGAATTCCAAAAAGTCTGATGCCGTTCCTAAAATTCCCAATTTTAATAAAAAAATGGAAAAAATTGTGAGCAATTTTTTTTCGAAAAATATGGATTTATGACGTCATAACTTTTGAAAAAAAAATTAATTGTAAAGTCACTTAAAACTTTTCGGAAAGCCCTTGGCTTTCCGCATTTAATGTTACCAAAATCCTCACTGTAGCTCAAAAACTGTCGGAGGAGATTCATTTTGAAACCCCAAAGTCCGAGCTGTTCAATACAGGCAAAAGAAAGATATGGTGTACGAATTTCTAGCCTTAGTTCGGCGAGCGGCCTTGTTTATTTTATTCTGCCAGCTCGCCTATTAGATTTAAGCTAGATTTAAGAACATCAGGTTAGTAAATTTATTTTCGTGATTTAAAGGGCAAGATGTAGGAAACAATTTCTTGGCCCGGCAGTTTCCGTTCTTCTTAGCGACTGACGATCGATAAGAAGTATACTCAAGCGTGCGTTAGCACCGAATAATCAGACTTTTCGCAGAGCTCCAATCTGGCACCACCATCGGCGTAAACTGCTCATTTAAAGCCATATCCTACGTAATCTACGGGGAGCACCATAGGCGTTACTTACCTGCTGGAGGCGCTCGACTTCCAAGCTGCTCCACACTTACCTGCTGGAGGCGTTCGACTTCCACGCTGCTCCACTTACCAGACTGGGGACAGGCGGACGTAAATCCACTACCAGGGGATCTACACTTCGTGGCGTTATGCCTTGAGGTGAGGAAGCTTGCCGGACTTGCCAAACCCCTAAAGTTTCCGAACCCCTGCCATTTATATTATGGAGATTTCCTTTAGGACTCGAACCATTATCACACATTATTCTGAGCAATATATTGATGGATCGCGTTTGATGGTGGCTCATCAAACAAACTCAAATAAATTACGTTAATTCTTTTTCAGTCAATTAAGGATCAAGTGCCTGTATGTTCACGATCATTCTTTGTTTCCAGTGCTTGGAGACTCGAGGAAGGAGCGGCGAGCGGCGGGCCTGGGAGGTGAGGTGGCTGCTCGTGTAGCCTGCCCCCCAACTCGTACCATTTGCCGCCAAGCGCAAAGTTCCGACTCGATTTATAATTCTTAGTTGTAAATTGAGTTGGAACGGCGAGCGGCGGGCCTGGGGGGTGAGGTGGCTGCTCGTGTAGCCTGCCCCCAACTCGTACCATTGCCGCCAAGCGCAATGCTCCGTTTAATTTATAATTCTTGATAACTTGCTCGCAGAAGCAAATAGATTTCTGAAACGGTACTTCTTCTTGATCCTTTACGCTTCGATCCCATTTTATTTGCTATATGTGAGCAATTTTAAATAATTTTTTTTCTTCAAATTTTTGGTTCAGGTTAGGTACCTGAAATCATTATAGAGTGATACAGAGACATAGGAGATGACATAGCTACGTCGCACCGTGAAGAAAGAACCAAGGGGGAGGTGTAACATGATAAAATACAAGTTCCCCCTTTCATCCCATCCCCTCCATTCTTCAAACCCCCGTAGCGGGCGAACGAGTGAACGTACGAGTCTCATTTTTTCACAGGATGTACCTGACCTCTGACACTTCCTATTGCAGCAATACTCCCTATTTATCCAATGTCTCAAAATCCTGTAATCCTATGGGGGACGCTCTCCTAAAGGCACGCAGTCGAAAACCTAAAATAAATCACCTTGTAGCAGGACTGTGTGGAGGTGTACAGAGACCAGCCGCTGGTGCACGTGGCGGGACCAGCTGTGGTGACGGGAGGAGGTGCGGTGGTGTAGCCCTGGCGCTCGTACTCGCCTGTGCGGGCAGGAAATATGTTGTAGTAGAAGTTACTCTATGATGTGAGACCATCTTTTAACGAAGCACAAGTCATGTTATGATGTGAGACGATATTTTAATGTAGTGCAGGGCATCTCATGATGTAGTACAGGACATCTCATGATGTAGTGAAGGGCATCTCATGATGTAGTACAGGACATCTCATGATGTAGTGCAGGGCATCTCATGATGAAGTGCAGGGCATCTCATGATGTAGTGCAGGGCATCTCATGATGTAGTGCAGGGCATCACATGATGAAGTGCAGGGCATCTCATGATGTAGTGCAGGGCATCTCATGATGTAGTACAGGACATCTCATGATGAAGTGCAGGGCATCTCATGATGTAGTGCAGGGCATCTCATGATGTAGTACAGGACATCTCATGATGAAGTGCAGGGCATCTCATGATGTAGTGCAGGGCATCTCCTGATGTAGTACAGGACATCTCATGATGTAGTACAGGGCATCTCATGATGTAGTACAGGACATCTCATGATGAAGTGCAGGGCATCTCATGATGTAGTGCAGGGCATCTCATGATGTAGTGCAGGGCATCTCATGATGTAGTACAGGACATCTCATGATGAAGTGCAGGGCATCTCATGATGTAGCCCAGTGCTCTTGAGATACTCTCAGGCACTGATTACTTTCCTGACAGTTTAGTTCAGCAATTAATTTTGTCGTACATTGATTCGTTCGTCAATGAACTCATCTTAAGATTTGTGAATGTAAAAAATAATTCTTGAGTGGACATACATTCAATTGATTGAATAAAATATTTTCGATTGATTTGTTACTTCAAACATGTTTTATTTTTCCATTATTTCTTATATGCGTAGCGTCCTATACTGTGATGTACGAGGCCTGTCGAAAAAGTATCCGACCTTTGGCCAGAAAAAATACTTCAACAACCTGACGGGGTTGGGACCCTAATCCCCTTCAAAGTAGGCTCCTTGTGCTTCCACACACTTAGCCCACCGATCCTTCCACTGCCGGAAACACCTCTGGAAGTCTTCTTTTGGAATGGTGTTCAGCTCTGTCGTCGCGTTCCGCATTATCTCTTCTCTACTCTCAAAACGGGATCCTTTCAGTGGTGTCTTCAATTTTGGAAACAACCAGAAGTCGCAAGGAGCCAGGTCTGGAGAGTAGGGAGGTTGGCGAACGGTCGTAATTCCATGTTTGGCCAAGAAATTGCGGATCAAATGGGATGAATGTGCGGGCGCGTTGTCGTGATGCAAGTGCCAGTTGTTCGCAGTCCACATGTCTGGTCTTTTGCGCCGAACTGCATCACGAAGTCGCCGGAGAACATCCTGATAGTACTCCTTTGTCACTGTTTGTCCTTCCGGTGCGTATTCGTGATGCACAATTCCACGGACATCAAAGAAAACAGTCAGCATCACCTTGATTTTGCTTCGCACCTGCCGCGCTTTCTTCGGCCTTGGAGACTCGGGATGCTTCCATTGGGATGACTGTCTTTTTGTTTCTGGGTCGTACCCGTACACCCATGACTCATCTCCAGTTATCACGGTGTTCAGAAACCCAGGATCAGTGTTGGCGGTGTCCAGAAGGTCCTGTGCAACGTCACGACGGAGGTCCTCACTCCAACCTCTTGGGCAATCTCCCGCACGGTCAAACGACGATCTGCCATCACCAAATTTCGCACCCTCTCAACAACAGCTGCACTCCGAGAAGTTTTGGGCCTGCCACAACGCTGCTCACTCTCCGCTGATGTGCGGCCATCTTTGAATCGGTTGAACCACTCCTTAATTTGTGTTACACCCATAGCATCTTCCCCAAACACCTGCTGAATCTTACGAATTGTTTCAATTTGAGAATCACCAAGCTTTTGACAAAATTTGATGCAGTGTCTTTGCTCAATTCGTTCAGTCATCTTGCAAGAAAACTAAATCCGACAAACACTTAGAACAGCACCTTACTTGGCGACCACCAGCCAGTGACTGGCCCAAGTGAATGCGGTGAAAAAAGTCAAGCATGCGCATTAAGATTCCTCCTTCCACCGTGCACAGTGGCGCCGCCTTAGAATCACTACTTTGCGCGGGAAAAATTAAGGTCGGATACTTTTTCGACAGGCCTCGTATTACTTGATTTCTACGTATATTTATTCAGCGATCAGCTGTCTGGTTGACTAAATAGTTATCACCTCAATACTCACGAACAACAGCCAACGTTAACGAAATACTTGAAAATGGAGGCGCTTTAGAAAATGCTGCTGTATTTATACGACTTCCATTAATGTTTGGAATCCATCACACGCGAATTCTGGTATTAAAAAACGATTATTTCTAATGCAAGTACTTAGTAGAAATTTAAGCTCTTACGAGTACGCAATACTTACATATGTAAGGGTAGGTGTTGGCACAGTCAGTGATGTACCAGAGACCAAGGGTAGACTCGGTCCCAGAGGCGTAGGTGCACTCGCCCCTCCCGGTGACTGTTTGGGCAAAGAACGCGCGTCCTGTTACTGTGAATCGTCAATAAAAACACTGCATGGCATCAAGTCATCATAACATTATAAATTATTTAGTCGTCCTGTAACCGTTATAATACAGTCCGGCTACAATAATTATACAGTGGGCTACAGTACCAATACAGTCCTGAGACAGTAATTACACAGTTCTGCTACAAATCAATACATAGTAGATAATGGAGCATGCCGCGGTAACTCATGATGCTTCGCTTTAATCGAGGTGGCTATTGCTGCCAGCTTCACTCCCAACGTTGAAATAGCAGCTCTGAATCCCTGGTCAGCGTTTTGGTACTGTCAACGTACGGAAATATCAAAAACTGGTGTTTATATGAGGTTTGGCTCGATGCAAGTCTAACTTTAAAGCGAATCTTCTGTACAAAAATGATCTTTCAAATTATTGCGGCTTTATCATATATGTCCTTTCAAAACACGTGTCACTATTATTTACGTGTACTATTCGTACATAAATACTAGCCTTTTATCTTTTCTTTTCTCCTTTTTTAAAATAAAAATAGATCAAGCGGTGCAAAGAACAAAATCCCTAACTTGAACTTTCAGTCAGTCATCTTAGATACGCCTTCTCTCAGTCACAGGAGAGACTAAAATGACTAGTTAGTTTAAACAAAATACTTTTACCGCTCAGGAGAATCACGTTTAACTAACCATATCGTACGCTTTTGTGGTTCCATCACATTTTGATGGGAACAGTTCTTATTGAAAACTTTAAAAACAAACATTACTATCATAAAATTAGCACAGCTTGAAGTTTGATGAAATTTAGCATCAGGACATGTGCCTGATCAGCTGCAGTTTCGTGCTGTGGTCCAGTGGTAGCACGTGAGATATTAATGGAGGAACGAGCTATGGGCAGTTAAGTATACGATTCTATGATATTCATTCATTCAACAGAGTTGAAAGTTTGAAAATTATCCGATCACAAAATTTTTTGTTCATATTTTTGAACATCCATTTGCGTTTTTCAATCATTCCATATCTTTCAGACAGTCGAATCAGCATTTTTGTATATTTGACTCTCATGACCCGTGTAGTTTCTTCAAGATTTGTTACTATTTAGGCAGCATATTTTTCGTTTAGTCGCGTTTACTCTTCACACGAATAAGTATACAGCGCATTAATGTGATGAAGAACATGTTTTCGCATGCAACCAAATATTTAACGTTCACAGACAGCTTTTGATTGTTACACACTAGGTATTTTACTCCTCAGCGTATGAGGAAACGAAAATACTCAGCTACTACAACAATCAATTTTTTGTAACAAAAATATTTGCTACCATCGTTTCTCTAATGTTTAAACACTATTCGGAAATAGTGAGATAATAACAGGGTATAGTGAGAGGAGGAAGCTAGGAAGGCCGTGAGAGAAATTGTGGCTGGCAATAGCGTACAAATTTTCAAAGCCACATCGTAAGCTGGCAAGAGAAATGCCCGAAGAAATACGTCCACGATTTGCTATATTGAAGATTTAGTTGTAACTGACTGCGTGCGATCACTTTTTAGCGACCTAACATTTCAGAGACCAAAAATGGCCCTGTCTCTAGTTTTTTTCATTATTCATTGTAGTCAGGTCTCCTAGTCAGGCTCTTTTGACAGATTTTCTGTCGTAGACTTTTCAGGTGAATACATAGTGCTATACCACATACATTTTATTGATCACTTACAATATTAAAAATGCGGCCTTTTTTTCTTTGCACTCTACTCTTTACTAACCGGCATTGCATTGCTCCTGCTTCTTCCGTTGGAAGTGTATTAAAGACTGCTAGTTCAGTTCCTTCTTGACGCACCTATTTCAAATATTATTATCCATCTAGAAATAGGTACTCTCCTGGCTCGTACTCCCCCCAGCTGGCGTACGTGAAGTCCGTACCATCGTCCCACTTGAAGCCTATGGTGCCATCTGAATTGACGGTCTCCTGAAGGCCTATCCACACCTTCTCTCCCACCGCAGATATATACGATGTCAGAAATGCTCCTTCAATCCTGAAAAATACGAAGCAGAATGTCTGACAGAAATGCTCCTTCAATCCTGAGAAGAACGATGCATAATGCCTGTTTTCAAATACCAGAAATAATTTTTCAAATCTTGAAAAAAAGAAGTAGTATTCATGTAATGTACGTGGGTCAAATTTACGTGTTTCATGATGGAAGGTAGAAGTTTTTAGTTTCATGTACGTCTCAAGGAAAATTTATATACCATTATTTATTCTAGGCTGTGGTAAAATTTGGCAAAACAAAATATCTCCTGGCTTGAGTTAGCTTAAATTATTTATTCCAGGCTGTGGTAAAATTCGGCAAAACAAAATATCTCCTGACTTGAGTTAGCTTAGCAAACTAACGCTACGGTTTCAAGAGAAAATATTCCATCTTGAAATTAATTTTAATTGACAATGTGATTAATTGAAACAGGCAGCAAGTAAACTTTTATTAATTTTCTAAACTTCGTACGGACTTTTCGCATTTTTTAAAAAAAGATAAATATTAAGATTATAAGTTAGATCAAGCCTCCCTAACCGCTACAGAAAAGAGCGTATCAAAGAGAGGAAGAAGGGAGGTACCATTTAGTATGGAGATAGAGGAATGCGGAATCAATGCAGAAGAAGCATAGAAACAGTAAGTTGAGAAATAAGTTAATGAAACAAGGTAAAAGTTGAAGAAGAATGTAGTAGGTGCTGAAAAACAGGACAGCAGTGAACCGAAAAAAGGTGGTCCTTAACATAACAAAAAACATTTTATTTCAACAAAAAGAAGGCCTAACGAACTCTCAGCTCGGGCCCTCACATAGTCCCCCTGGGAGCGCTAATTGCCATAGATACAAGAGTTGTATCCCCCTGAGGGGGCTTTTTGAAAAAAACTGATGAAAATTACTATGGTTTTTCATCCTCAAAACATTGCAATTCGGGGATGCCTACCGAAGAAGTTTAGCATTGCTTGATCGAGGGTAGAATACAGTGGCGTGACGCAAGAATTTACAGAGATGATACTTTACGTTTGTTCAGCTGTTAGCCAACACACACGAAACTTCAGTAGACTAAAGTTTTCAAGGGTAAAAGTGAAAATGTCAAATAAAGTATCCAATTTTCACGATATGCAAATGATGGTCCGTGACAAAAGTATTTGACTGTGTTAGTTACTCAAATACTTCTGAAAAACATTTATTTACATTTAGAAAATCAGTTACATACAAACCAACCTTTTAACCTAAAATGAATTTATAGGACAAGAATCTACGAGCAAGATGAGGAATTGAGGGACACGTTGGTTAGGGTCGCTACGAATAAGCCAACGTTGCAGAAAATAATTTTAAATTAATCTTTAATTCAATAGAAAAGGTTTGAAAATCTTTCTGAAAGCGAATTATCCAGCTAATTACGAACGAATTTAATACAGAAATATTTTTGTTCGATTGAATGTCATATTCAAAAGGATGGTGAATTTTTCGTTATGAATGTCAATGACGAAAGCACCTTGTCAAAGTCAAGAGCACTACAAAAAATCAGCTTTCGAACGCATCGAGCCCTGCTAAGCAATGGTTAAACTAAGCCAATGATAGCCTGAAAAGAGTTAAAAACTGATGCGGAAGCCTTCTGTGCAAAAGAGACGAAAGCATCACCTGCGAACGATATCAGGAGATATAAACCTTGTCAAACTTCCTCTTCACGTATTAGCAAATTGCAAGGCGTTAATAGTTTGCTGACAACATTTACGCACAGAAGAAGAACTTTGGAAAGTTTTTGGTTCGATGAAACTTAAATTCAATTGTATATTGATCTGATGCCGCTCGTTGTATTTGGAGTACACAAAGGAAAGCATATGAATCATAAAATACCATACGAACTATGAAGCATAAAAGTTGGATGAAAATGGTTAGGGATAGCTTCACCTCGAATTTCAACCGATGCTCTTCAGAATAGAGTAACGATTGATGTTCTTATTTATCGTTAAATTTTGTAAAAGGATCTCGTCCCGACTGCAAAAAAGTTTGTTTCAAAATAATTAGTGGACATACCAGCAGAAAAAAAACCTTAAACACTATGCAATTTCAACTTGCCAGAAATTAAAAACTCACATCAGCAATGTTATGTAGCGGCTGGCCTTTACACGAAGGAATTTTTTTTTGAAAACTCGGAAGAATTAGATCAAGCAAGTGAACCCGCTCATGAGAATGATAGATGATTTTATATGTGTACAATTGTACATTGCACAATAATCTTTTAAAAAGCTAATTAATAAGATTTGAAATCAGTACACTGAAATAGCTGAATGATTTATTAATGCATATAAATTAAGACACCTCTAAAATTATACAGTTTTGTTTCTTTTTTTTCTATTTTTTTTTAATTTTTAAAATTCGACATCCTTAATTTTAATCGTTCAGAATTATAAACTTTCAGAGTTTCGTGTACGTTGGCCTACTAGCATGCTTATACACGTAGAACTTCACGAGTGCCAGTATTTTTTCTCTTCTGTATTCTCAATCTCGGACTTGATTGTTGCAAATGCAAATTTCTACGCGGATACTCGAGACATCACAACGATATTGACGGAAACAAGTTACTCGTCACAATACGGCAGGAGACTCATGAGAAATTACACGAAAATACTTTAGAAAACATTTTTCACAACCTAAACATAACTGCAAAACATAATGATATTCGTTCATGAAAGCTACTCGAGCTCGTTTACTACAAGTCATTTTGCCAGCAACATGTTATGTTAACGTATTCCTGCTTCTCAGTGCACGATTGGACCACAGAGCAGATGGGCGCGCATGCGCCTGATGCGCACACAGGTAATGTATTTACAAACACGTCGAAATATATAATTGCATTTGTCTAGAATTGATGTAGCGGCAAGTTATGCCGAAATTCATTACAAATACGCAAAATGCTGACCCGTTTCCAGATTTCAATGATATAAAAGAATAAATAATTTTTCGCTGTTAAATGAGCTATGGAAGTTGAACAAAATTATTCAAAATACTCAATGATACACGAGTATTTAGTGGAAAATTGGAGAATTCAAAACGATTCTCGCAATACTCAATCATTTACAGGTACTTACTGGGATAATAATAGAATTCCAAAGCCTAGATCGCAGCCTACGGTTGGCGACTGAATTGTAATATGTTTTAGCAGGCGTGAATTTTCCTTCTGAAAATCAGCGGGAAGATAGGCAAAAGAAGTATTTTCTTTGATCGATCCATCATTACAGTTGGGTTGTTAAAATATTTTCCCAGCTCTTAGTCTATGAGGAATGAGCGATCGAAGTGCAAGCTCAGTAAGTAGAAGAGCCAATTTTATAAGCACTTGTCTTTTTTGTTCATGTATTTCTTCTCGATTTTCTAAAATCATCACAGCGGTGCTCAGGAGAGTACGCCGCGTGGTACCGAACTGGAACCGAACCAGGATATTTCCTGTCAAATATGTGAGGCTTAATTAGCATTTGCCGTACGAGAAAATAGGCATTTGAGGATTCTTGAAAAATGTGAAATCCTGTTTATACTCAGTGAGCTACCGCTAAAAGAACAGCACAAGAAATTTTAGACAAGGCGTCACGGAAACTAGATTGTTTTGAAAAGGGTTCAAGGACTCCATAAGCGTTTATCCAGGAATTGGAAGTATAAAACTCGTTAGTGAAGGGCGTTCTGGGTTAACCCGAAAGACTGACCTTGTTTTACTCATCCAATAAGAGAAACTGAAATTTACTTTCTCACATGTTAAAAGGGTTTCGAGGCAACAAAACCAAAATCTGCCCTCGTCAAACACAGGGCTGACGATTCACTAATGTACTAAAAATCATTTAGTTCGTTAAACCCTTCACATACACGAAAATAAATAAGCCCACAGCCTCGACCCGAAAAAATTCCAGCGTGTTCTGATGAAACAAATTTGATATTTCGGAGATGTGAACTTTGAGAGAGATAAATCAAAAAATCTCTAAGATCCAGTCTGTGTGCTCATTAAGCTTGAAATTTCAAGCAAGCTTGCTTACGTCACTGGCCCTGAAAATTTAGTTTGACTAAAGGCAACCTGAGAAAGTTTGATTAGAAATTAAGACCACTTACTGGTCATGGATGCTGACGAGGTGGCTGCCTTCGATGGACTGGGAGCAGTCGTCTGCTGCGGAGTTGTAGTCTTTGGCTGACGTCATTTTGGCGTAGCAGGACGTGCCGTGGTACAGGTGGTCGTCCTAGCGGAATGGAATAGGATGGAATGGAATGTAATACAATATTTTGAATAGGAACTTGAAAACGAAGAACACAGCACGTAGTGAAATCATTTTAATTTTACTTCTTTCTTTACGCACCTAATCTATAAAAGTGAAGAAACTAAAAACTAGTAGTTTCTTCACTTTTATAGATTAGGTGCGTAAAGAAAGAAGTAAAATTAAAATGATTTCACTACGTGCTGTGTTCTTCGTTTTCAAGTTCCTGTTGAACATCCGTCTGAAGAATTATGATTTTCCTGAATATTTTGAATAAAACAGAATGAAATGAAATGGAATAAAATGGAATAAAATGAAATAAAATGGAATAAAATGGAATAAAATGAAATAAAATGGAATTTAACGAAGTAAAATTTAAAAGAATGGAATATGGCAATAGAAACGAGCGTTGTAGTCCATTCTAAAGTTGTTACACAAATTTGACACCGTCAGACAAGAGTCACCCTCAGACTCATAAGTAAGCTTAGAAGAAAAATGATAGAAGTAAATTTTACAATCAACAGTCAATAATAACAATAGCCACAAACGCTTCATATTTAAATCAGGCACCCGTTTTTAAGCGGTTTACTTGGTAGGTTTATCTGAGCCGTTCCAAAATGCTTTTCATCTCATCTCAACTCTTTAATTGGATGAAGGATAATCGATCGAAGGCTAATCTAAAGCGTCCCTTTAGAAATCAGTTTTTTTTTGTAACTGAGGCGCACATCGCATGCACATACTCCTTCTAAACGAGTGTCTTACAGAGATGGCCGTAGATATTCCAGCGCTTGCTCAGGAAAATTTCCGTAGGTAATCTGAGGTGTTAAAATACAAACTAGTAGTAATCGCTGCCTCTGCGTGGCTGTGAAGCTAAGCAAAACCTGCGGGACCATCAGTTAGCCTGCATGACCAGTTAATTGACCACGCTTTCGTTAGTCCTCTTGGAGATATGACATGCTTATACACGAATAATTCATGACGTTGTAGAGGCTCTACAGCCAGCGTGCGCTCTTTCAAGATGTTTTGGTTAAGTAGCCGACCTAAGTGACCTCGCATTGGTATATCAACCGAGACAATGACCCAACGTTTTTGTGAAAAAAAACATGAAATGTTTCACTTTTCAACACGAGGACCACAACGAAAGCGATGCACACTAACATTTGGGAAAGAAAAACATAGAAGTGCGTTTCCCATCTTTCAAATAAAATTCATTTGCATAAAATGATCACAGTACAGAGTATAAAGTTTGAGAATACAAGGTATGAAAAAAAGTCAATTTTTATTAGTATCCGTGTTAAAAAGTTATCATCCAGAACTAATGGCTGTTCGATTGCAATACCTGGAAGTTATGTTTGGATTTTATGATCCCCCAATCGGCTCTTCTCCCATATCTCTAACAAATTATTGTGCGGTGAGTGAACGTGCGGCAAACAAATCTGACAAAGGTCGCAGCTTTCATTCGTGTAATAATCAAATGTCAGAGACAAAACTTAGAAATAACATTATTTCAATGCTGTGTAGCCATGAAGCTGTATTAAAACTCTAATGTATCGATAAGATCTTGCTGTGGTCATAGAATTATAAAAAGATAATTCAAAAGCAACTCAAAAGTCATCAGCGACTTATATCTGTTAATACACAGTTTGTAGATTGTTCGTTTGCGCTCTCGGTCTCTCTGTTCCCAGCCCCACCCTGTGCAGTGGATTTAGATTTCCAAGCCCAATAAAATGAGAGCAAGTTTCTGTTCTCGAAAAGAAGTAGGCTGATATTGAACGAAATTCATTTGAAACTTGTCCTAGCAAAAAAATTAAGAAACAGAATCAAGGGAACACATATTTAAAGAGATAATTTTTAAGCATATTTTTCTTGAATAAGTTGAGGCCCCATTGTTTGTAGAGAGCGTCGGTAGACAAGTGCATCGATGGAGTATCGTACTGAGTACACGAGTAATAGCTACACAATTCGGAACAATAATGAGAAACAATTAAAGTAATGACAAAAGATATTAAAACATTCATTGGTGTGACAAACCAGGAATTTTGTCATTGGTCGCGCCTCATAATTTGAAACGATTCAAAATAGTAAATTATAACACCATCACAAAAGGGTAGTCAGTGAGCCATCAGTATTCATAGCAGTTGTCTGTCAACCTCAACTTCTTTAGTTGAATATAATATCTGAAGAATAAAACGATAATTAATAATCATGACTTGTGTTGAACAACCTCATTATCAACTCAGGCATTAATATACTCACTTATATCCAACACGATTCAAAACTCCATAAAACTGCAACGTAATAATTCGGAATTTTCTATAATTTTTGAGACATGCTTTTGAATTACGGAACCTTCGATTGTGATGTTTCTGACACCATGCCTCAGAATCGGCCGTTTGGCTCATGATAAAACAGAGACTACCGAACACCTTTAGGCTTGCTAAAGCATCACTGCGTTGGAGGAAGTGCAAGTAAGAATTTTAAACAGAATTTACATTTTATTTTTTAAATTTTCCATTAATTTACGAAAGGAAAAATGAACACCACAATAGGAAAGAAAGAAATTTGAAGTACACCTCCAGCACGCGCTCGCACAGTGAATATTCATAAAATCTGAATACATGTTAGATTAGACCAAAATGTGTTTTTCAAGTGTATTAATAGCCAACGACAGTCTTTCATACAACTGAAATGAATAAAAAATCTCTTTAGCATTATTTTCTTTCCCACGAAAAGGTGGACGACTTATGCTGGAGGTCCGTTAACATAACTTCTGAGAACTTCCCACTGCGCTCAAGTTCAGCAAGTTTAAATGAGATTAATCTTTAATTTTCAATGAATTCATTGTCCTTCATAGCCTATCTAGGTTAGGTGACTATGTTCTTTGAAAAGTAACTAACTCTAGTTAAAAAGGGATCTCATATGTGTTCAAACTTTGAGGACAGTTTGTAGCTTTCACTTTATTTTCGTATCTTTTCACATTGAGATCCACTCAACTTACATCGTGGCAGCCTGTATTTGATGGATGAAGACTCGTCAAAGTAGACGTCTTCTTACAGACGTAATGGTTGTTGCCACTGCAGTCAAACAACAGCCACCCCACGACGGAAGGCGAGTACTCGAGACACCTATGATAGGCTGCAAAACAAATCTCCATGGATCGCTATATAAAATCTAAAAACTATGTGACCATCATTCAACCGTTTAAAGATTTAGACGAAGTATCGTTCAAACAATTTTTAACATTTTTGAACGATAAATTAGAGTTCAAAACAAAGTTATTCCTTCATCCTCCATTGTTCAATATCATTAGTGTTGAATATTTCATTGATTCTAAAAATTTAATACACAAAATATATATGAAAGGGAATTCAAATTAATATTCAATAGACGAGATTTATTTTAACTTATTCAGCAAGAACAACATTCAAGCCGACATGAAGTATCTATTCGTTCAGTTAATTGGACAAGGCAAACATCACAACGATACCAGGCAGTAGAATGAGCATTTATGTAGCGAACTTTGATCAACCAGACTTATTTTTGTTATGAATTTTTAACATTTTTGAAAAAAGAGCATGATAAGATATTTTAACCATTTATTCATTCAATGTACATCTTCGAATAAAACCTAAAATAAAACCTAATTTCAAACGTTTCGGCCACAGGTCATCATCAATGATAATAAAGCTGAAAAATAGAAAGTAAAATTAGACTATTTTAGAATGACTAATCTAAAAACAAGCTATAAAATTACGTTAATTGTGATTATCTATTTACTATGATTGAAGGAAATGAAGTATGAATGCTGTTTGAGCCCGGCTCAAGTTTAAAAATGTACAAGGATTCTAAAATGTATTTGTATAAAACCATGGTTTTGTAAAGATCGAAAACTGATTAATGGAAATAACAATATCGCAATCGTCAGAATGCTCTCAAACGGCAATAAAATAAAATAATAAAACTGAGCCTGTTCTAAAGCTGTTCCTAGATTGCTCGGCAACTCGAGAGCAAAGAGTACTAGATGTACATCCAATATACTCTGATGCACAACGTGCACAACTAAATAATGAGATGTTAAAGAAAGAATTGACTGCTGTGTCTTCGATGTGTTTTTCTAATGTGAATTTTTAAGTTGTATTGGTGAGCAACTTTAGAATAGCATCGTTTTTAAATTATGAAGATAAGCTTTCTGCCGGTATGCCAGCTACTCTTGTTTATAAGTTTAGTTGTGCACGTTGTGCATCAGAGTACATTTGGTGTACATCTCGTACTCTTCGTACTCGAGATAGCGAGCATTCTGGTAGGAGCTTTAGAACAGGCTCAATTTTGTCAAAGCCTCAATTTTCCGCCGTTTGAGAGCATTCTGACGAGTGCGATAATGTAATTTCCATTAATCAATTTTCGATCTTTGCAAAACTACGGTTTTATACAGATATCACATTTTAGAATCCTTGTATATTTTTAAACTTAAACCGGGTTTAAACAGCAGTCGTAGTTCATTTCCTTCAATCATAGTAAAAAGATAATCACAATTAGCGTAATTTTATTGCTTGTTTTTTGATTTGTCATCCTTAAATAGTCTATTTTTATTTTGTACTCTCCAGAATTCTTATCACTAATGAGGGCCTGTGGCCAAAACGTTTTAAATTAGGTTTTATTCAAAGATATTCCTTGAATGATTAAATGATTAAAGTAGCTTACCTTGCTCTTTCATTTTCATTACGGTTGCTACGGCTCCATGATGACTTTTATGGTTTCATTGAACACATTTGTGTTATGTTCTATTCTGAATCTTCGATGAACACGTATCCGCATTCTCGAAGTTTTTCTGAGCCCGATCGATCTTTTATTTCTTGCAAAAGATTTTCAGAAGCATGCACGGTCATTGAGAAATCTTCGAAGTCTTTAAAACAATCTCGTAATATTTTCATGCCAGTACGTAGCCTGACATCTAACGTGTTTCAAACTGTGTCGTGATAGACTTAGAGCAGTCAGCCAAGTCTAAGAGAATGTATTCATTGGTAATGTGAAGTTTTGAGTTAGTATTTAAATAACTCCAACGTAATATGTGTGTATAGGTATATATGTATGTGTTTAAATGAAAAAGAGTTGGTAGCTTCAACTGATTACCTTTCTTAGTTGCCTGCTCTCAAATTTCCCAATGTAAATGAACGATGTAATTATTAAACTGTGTTTCATGTAATTCTATTCGATCGCTCAGTCAGCAAACTGTGGGTACTAAGTGTTCATTCTATAGCCTGTATGGACGAAAACAACACATGTGCGTTTGGAAATTATCTTGCACTGGTAATAATTGGTGCAGCGTGTACGTACGATTGACAGCTTTAATTGCCGCTAAATTGGTGTAGAGTACAGGAGATCCGTCCGTCCATACCAACTCGCTACCCGTAGGTGACAGATGAAGTCCGATGCTGTAGTAGGTATTGGTATATTCTGTCACGTGAAATTAAATTTGTTAGTATGAATAGAATTTAGGCAGATATCGATTAATATAGAATGATAGTGCAATGGTAGCTGCAAATTCTTGTAAGCAACAGCAAATCGGAAGAATTCTCCAAACAATGTTCTCCAGTATGCACCGTTCTCTTATTTGGCTCAGTACCGTAAGTGACGGCTCATGGGTGGCAGATTACTACGATAAATGAGCGAGGACCTAATACTTTGAAGGAATTTCATTCAAATGAGGATCATCGTTACAGGGCTCAGTCATTGAATTCAATTCCTAGGATGCTATTCGACTGGTTGAAAATAGCATTTCTAAATAATTACACTAAAAAAATAGAACAAGCTGTTTTCATAATCTATAGTAGAGAGAACTGATTTAAAATACCTTGAACTTTGTGGGTGATCTATCCTTTACTATAAGACTTTAAGGTCTATATATCAATGACCATGGGTAGCTGAGCGACGGGAACCCACGTATAGGAAACAGCAACTCACCATTTATGCTAGCGTACGTTGTAAATAGTTAACTAATTATCGTCAAAAGTGTTCACTGTTCACATTAATACTTCGAGCTGTAGTACATCGCAGTATTTAAAAAATTGAAAATAGGTAGGGAAAAATTAGAAAACATAAATCTCATGTGGGATTTGAGTATTATTTTTTCATTTCAAATATTCAGAATATCATTACTCGAATTGTAGACAATTCCAAAGAAATTAAGCACCCTTTCCGGGATTCAAGTAACACAAACATCTCATTCTGCAAAACACCATGATGCTGAAAATCGAGCGTATTCTTATCTGCAATCTAATTTAAAATATTAGGTTCAGTTTTAGCTTCAATGACCAATCAACCTTTGAGTCGTTACATACTTTTAGGTGAAAACTGACCTCAACAATATGGACAGATCATATTGATTGCATTTGGTAAATAGATAACAACTTGTTTATTACTCAGACAATTGAATTTTATCAGCATTTTGTCTTATTTTTTTTCTTCATGATAGTCACTGTAGTTTGATCTTTTATTTCGGAGATATAATTATTTTCTGAACTGATGATGGAGTTAGACTCTAAACCGTATTTAGAGTAAATATGATTAAGCTCCTCGGATTTTTTCATTTTTAAGTTTCTGAAAAGGTTACCATTCAATCAAAGCTCTAGCTTGTTCAGATACATTCGCACAGAATATTTCATTAGTAAAAAATAAAAAGAACAATGAGGGAGACTGGGTCGAAGGAACTTTATTGTTTGAGTTGAAGTGATTGATGAAGTGATCATTCATCGTTTTTCAGGTGGCCGTCTAGTGTCTCACTCCCACTGCGCTGCACTGGAGTCACCAAAGGTTAAAATATTGATGAACATCACATATATTTTCATCAACAGTATTTTTATCATTATTTCAGGTACTCTTGTCAATAACTCCCGTGCAACACCTGAATCATGAAACACCCAATAGATTATTCTATCATTTACATCACAAGTCTATTTCACTACTCCTACAACAACTACTTTAACATGCCGTCAAGTGCCAGACCACATCCGCAGTCGTTTGAGTCTGTAATTTCACAACTCGTGCTACAACTGCTCTAGCAGTCAAGTGCCAGACCCCATCTAAAGTCGTCTCAGTCTATAATTTCACTACTTGTACTACATCTATTTTAACAGTCAAACGACAGACCCCATCCAAAGTCGTCTCAGTCTATAATTTCACTACTCGTACTACATCTATTTTAACAGTCAAATGCCAGACCACATCCAAAGTCGTCTCAATCTATACTTTCACTACTCGTACTACATCTATTTTAACAGTCAAATGCCAGACCTCATTCACAGTTATGTCAGTCTCTCGAGTACTATGTTAAAGTCGCCTTGTAACCCTCAGGACGAATCATAAGACGACAGCACCGTGGGCGAGAGCTTCCGTAGAGATGTTTGAGGAATCCATTAGTTTTCTCCATTTCGAAGTTCAACGCTATAATAACCATCTGTCTTTTCTAGGGGAGGAAGACAAATATGATTTCTACTTTGAGAAAAGTATTAAAGAAGCTTGTGCACGGGCTGGAAAGTAACTTCACCACATACGTTTCGTCTCTATTACAAGGCTGATTTAAAAAATCAATTAAATTACAGTATAAAACTCGAAAGCGTTAGTACATAATTTAGGCTTATGAGATTATACAAAAAGCAAAGAATGGAAAGAAGTTACTAGTCTGGTCAATTAACCTCTAGTCGAATATTCTACTTAGATGAATCGCTTTTGAAAGTTTGAGAGGTTCGTTTCTCACGAGTGTACACAGGTAAAAATATCTTGTATCATACCCAACTCTAATGCAACATTTAGCGCAAAAAAATGTTGTCCAATTCGTGAATCATTTTTTAGGTTTCTCGCTATGAGATTTTTTGTATGAAATGCAGAATACCGTCAAGCATGCTTATTTCGACTGCAACAGCACAATAAGTAGATGGACTTATTTTTCTTCGATTTCTTGGACCAAAAACCTAAATTAGGAATCAGTACTTCAAAACTCATCATCCATCAGCCTGAATATGAAGTCGTCTTCTCAATTAAGTTAACTTTTTTCTCTGATATCTGCGAATCAAAATCTAATTTAGGAATCTATGCTTCCAAACTCACCATCTGTCAGGCTGTATACGAAGTCGTCTTCCTCCGCAGACAGGATTGACACGAGGTCAGCGTCCATCGCCAGGCACTTGTCTCGCGCGTCGGAGAAGTCCACTGAATCCTCGCTCATGTAGTAGCAGTAGCCGTTGAAATAATGCCAGCCTTCGTCGCAACCGACGACGTGCGCTGCAAAATTATAGAAAAACAGTCATATATTAAAATACAATGAGGCGTCGACGCTTGCTTCAAAATTTCCCAAACGAAATTTGATTCCTCAACTAGGCAATGTTTGTGATGAACTTAAATTTTTGTTACTTCATATTGTTAATAAATCAACAGGTCCGTGGTAAATTAAAAAAGTTTGTTACGTGTGCGGAGGGGTGTTGCGTGCATAGAGGTGAATCACAGTTTTCCCATTAAAGAATGGCTCGTACGGAGGCGTTTCATATACGCCACAAGTATATCTGATCAAATTATTGCACTGGAAAACGTTTCGAAAAATTAGGAGAATGGGAGAAGGGCAAGACGAAGTTCCGTCACCTTCAGGCAGGAAAAATCTTAACGTTCTGAGTTTTATGACAAGCTTACAATACGACATTAATTATTATTTGATATTGTTGCCATCAGATGCATGAATCTTTTTGATATTTAATAAAAACGTTTACACTTAAAATTTATGGAAGGGGAGAGTCCAATGACAGCGAGTTCAAGTAAACGCAGCATGGTATGAGCGCGAATTAGGACAGAGACGGAGTTCTGAGCGCTCTGGACTGGTGGAGTTCCAGTTTAGGGTGAGCAAAAAGTCGATCATTTGAGAATTGTGTTCAAGGCATCGGCTGGATCACTCTAGCATCATTTGATCAAAGTTGATCAGCTTGTGAGTAGCCATAATCACAACCATTAACTAATTTTCTTTTCGAACTTCTATTTTTTGTTCTCCCAGCATGTCAGTTTCGAGTTTCCTTCATTTGCTTGCTGTTCTTTTGAGTCAGTTTGCTGGTAAGAAACATATCTCTGTGGTATTCGGTCTCTGTACCATCGGATTCGTAAGTTCCTATTCGAAATGACTAGTTTCGCGCTGTGCCACTTAAATGTCGATCTCCGCATATATTCATTGAAAACCAACTTATAATTTTATTCGATCATCGCTAACCAGAGCAAATTGGAAAATTTAGAAGCACGAGCCCTGGAAAATATGAGTTTTTCGAAAGTTTTGATATACGGCAGGAAAGAGTTGGGTACTTATGGTAACGGGCTTTTCAGAACGTACATCCTCACATCATTTTGATGCTAATAATCAGATCTAATATGTTAAAATGTTTTATTCATTGTAAAGAAGATTCGTACACCTAATTGTAGGACTATTATATAAAAATTTACAAGAAAGATCAGAATTTCAATTTTTTTACAATAACCTCAGTTCCATTTTATATTTAATGTCTGTACGTTCGGCAGAAACTGACAAAATATCATCATTGTCGGATAACTCATCCCGTGATGGCAAGGACGTCGCCATATGTCCTGTTAAAAATAACCATAATCTAGTAACCCCATAGTTGCGGCAAATGCCATTCATTCTACTTTTATAATTTTCTTTGCTAGAAATAATGATAATCCCAAGGCACCAGAGATAGGGCAATGCTAATTATGAGGGAATGACTCGGTTTCCAAAGTTTGCGTTCAACTTAATTTTGTATACACCGTATTTGTTCAATTTTCTCTCAATGTTATTGACATGCATTTAATTCAGGACTCTAATTTATTTGTTGCGTGAGTTAAAGCTTGGTCTTCTAGGCAGTTAACTCTCTTTTATTTATTTTTTCACTCCCGTTCGAAATGATCTCTTTGAATATCCGTTGCAACAAACAATTCTAATATTATTCCCGATGTCAGGATATCCAAAACTTATACGTCAATGTACGTGTAAAGTGTTTTCTCCTCACATAGTTCATTATCTATATTGCCCCCATTAAAAACAAGCACTACTCAACTTCAATTTACCACCTAAAGGATATGTTTTTATGTTCGAAATATGTTACTTTTTCTAAAACGTTAATCTTTTAGGACATCAATGTTTTCTTCTTTTATCACTTCCTAAAATGTTCTTGTTAAGCTTGTGTGGTGCAATTTATCATATCATTTCTTACGCTCTTGAGTATACTATGAAAAGCCTATCTAGATGATTAAGATCCCATATTACTCCAATTTTGTTGTACATGTCTTGGTTGCAATTGTAGAATAATCCTTGATTCAGGTAGACGGTTTTGTGCCTCTATTATTAGCATGTAAATATCATATATTCGTGGTGTGATTGAAAACATTTTCTCCGAGTCCCTTTATTGGCATACAAATTGATACGTAGGAGTGAAAATATAGTTCTAAATATCAACCTCGTCTAATTATTCTGATCCTCCTGTTTTATTTTCAAAAATTATTCCTTGTACCGCAAGTCCTTGAGCTCGTATTTAAATGTTAGTATGCACTAAAATGAATGTTTTCAACATTGCATCATTACTAAATTTTCTTTTCTTTTCTAGTCGTAGTTACATATATTATCAAGTCTAGATTAAGCGACCAGTGGAAAACATTTCCTTCAATAATTTTTTCTGGCTAGTGACATGAGTATTACGATACTCATGTTCGTGTATCGACAAAAAATCCTTACTTTAAGATATTTTGAAAACCAATGCATGAGCTAATGTAGCGTCTTCATTAAAAATAAACTGTATTTTTTTTCCTTTCTTTCTTGAAGCGATTCTCAGTGTTCTGGACAATCTGTAACTGAAGACGGTCGATTTTGTCATAATTGTCCACATTGCTATGTAGGTATAGGTTTGTATGGTATTGGTTTGGAGCAGGAATGCTCAAAAGCTCCTTAGAATATTCAAACATTTGAGGTCAAAAGCTGATCTCTAAGATGATGCAATCATGACTTACCACTGCAATGAAAGACTTCCACACGATGGTACAAACTGTGTTATACAATCTCTTGAAAGTAATTAGGCTTCAAATCATGTTCAATATCTTAAGTTTGAAAATGAAGCCATTAAAACCTGCATGGTGCCCAATAGGTTTCGAATTAAAAAAAACAAGCCTGGTGATTATTTTAGGTGTTTTTTTTTATTAATGCTAACACTGCTATGCCAAGCAAGAACAAGGTTTGCACTAAATTCATGGCCCATTTCCTTAGAGTTTAGCATCTCACTTGGGAAACTTTCACAGGCGAAGTAGTGCGAGTTGTTGCACGGGTAGTTCTCGATGTAGCCAAAACCCGTGTCCGCCGTCCTGGATATGGTGAGACCACAGAACTCGGTGTCGTTGTGGTCAGGCTGTCCAGGCCTCCAGTTAACGAAGTCGGCATCCGTGCCGTCCACCCACTGCCACTCCTCGTCCTCGCCCTCATTGCGGTACAGGCCCAGCCAGGTCAGATCGTAAGTGTAGTTGATTAGGTCTGGAAAAATACACCACATTGATTGTTGGAAAATGCGTCGTTCAAACGAAGCGGTGATGAATTCAAAAATGTACGAAAAAGTGAAAGAAAATTGAGAACGCCTCATAAAGACGCCTTAATATCATGGTTTTTACCTTTGGCATGTTTTTCATCAACATGGAGTCAGGTAGAACTCGGCAGCAACTGCCGTTGTGTACGTCAGTAATTAAGTTTTTTTCATTTTTCTTCTTACATTCGGGTTTAAACGGGGCTGTTCTTTATTCAATTTTATTATATGTAGTTGTGCATGCTAGAGCTTCTGCGCTGGTTCAGTAAATACATATAGTAATTGTCCGGTAGACTGCCCTCAGGGCTTGACCGTGATGGCATCGTAACCTTAATAACCGTGCCCAAGGATCAATTTACCATTTCTTTATACACGCCCAAGGGTCAATTAACCTTTAATTTAATCCGTGCCCAAGGGTCAATTAACCATTACCGTGCCTAAGGGGCATTTAACTCAAGTCTTATCCGTGTATACAAGCCATTACACCTTAAGCCTTAATCGTGCCCAAGAGCTGTTTAACCTGACACCGTAGCCGTGCCCAAGAGCTGTTTAACCTGACTCCGTAGCCGTGCCCATGGTGCTGTTTAACCTGACACCGTAGCCGTTCCCAAGTGCTGTTTAACCTGACTCCGTAGCCGTGCCCAAGAGCTGTTTAACCTGACTCCGTAGCCGTGCTCAAGTGCTGTTTAACCTGACACCGTAGCCGTGCCCATGGTGCTGTTTAACCTGACTCCGTAGCCGTGCCCAAGAGCTGTTTAAGAAGATCATTTCAAGATTTAGACTATTTTCATCCGATTCGTTTGAAATTAGGCCAGTATATGTATTTGTTGAAAACAAATTTTTTTTACTCGTGTAACTTTTTCGATTCAAGCCTTATTTTTTCACGAAAAATTAGTTTTTTTGGTACATTTTTATGGATATTTCAAAAGAGCACTCGTCATTGAGTTTTAATGCTAGAACAAAACTAAACACAGTTTTAGAATCATTGAAGCGTTTCTAACAAACGTATTGAAGAAAATTGGAAACATTTAAAAAAAAATTCTGAGATAAGCGATATTTTATCATTACATCAATAATACATTATTTTTGGTTTTGAGCTTAATAATTTTTTTTCCCAAATTTGGAAGTTTTCTTCAATACGTTTGTTAGAAATGTTCCAAGGATTCCAAGGACGGCTGAATGGGATGAGCATGAAATGAGCCTTAGTGAATATAATTGCTCGTTCGTTATGACCCAAATTAGAGCTGAAAAGGATCCAAAATATATTAGAATCAATGCAGGTAGAATAAAAGATGTAATTCGAGCTGAAGCGGTACAATTGCTTACTAATAAATTATTGAACCACGCAAGTATTTTTGGCCACTTAATATACCATGTTGTTCAAATAGGGGCCCTTAATTTTTGTGTTAATTGAAGATGAGTTCAATTTAATATTATAAGACATCACAATATTCGATAGACGCTCATATATACGTAAGGTGTATTATAAACATCATTCAGCCAAATTGGATCACAGAAATTAGTGACGCAAGAAAACTGGTCTGATCCTTCTCTTCATTTGCTCGTAGCGTTAAGAGGAGAAACGTTTTCGATAGCGTATTTTGGATTGATCATAAAAATATCTTTTTGTAGTTTAAAAGCCTATCGAAAACTCACCTTGCACATAGTTCGCCTCTTCCTGAGAATGCCAGCTGAGTAGAGAAGCCTCCCCATCGATCTCTTTGCAGGCATCCTGTGCGCTGTCCCAGCTCCTTTGGTCGAAGCCGATGTAGTAGCACTTATTTTCGTGTTGAGACCAGCCCTCAGGGCATGTTTCTATGGAGTATCATGCAAATCAGAGGGAGAGAAATAATGATGAAAAATATTGAGGGGAGTTTGCAATGCACCATGATAGATTGTGACCCAAACTGTAAGAGATATACTCGGATACTCGTAGCTTGACCAAGATAAGTATTGTTGGCTAAATAGATTATTTATTCCCCGAAATTTTTCAATACCTTTTATGTGCGGTAAAGTTTCCAATAAAACCCTGCGTGGTACGTGTATCATTGCACAAATGTACACAAATTCGAAAGCCAAGGCAGTGGGAGTTGAGGGCTTAGAGGTGTTCACCGATGCTAAAAATGTAGATGAAGGAAGCATTCCCGATACCCGTATCAGCAACACAGACGGTAGTGAAGATGCCTCCTACATCTCTACCGTGTCAATGATCGTGTCGTCACACTCGTAATCATTGACTTTAAATGGATTGGAGCGAAATACGCTAGTTTCAATCTATCGTTGACTTATCACATAGGAAAGGATTGACTAAACTTAGGAAAATCTTGGGAGATTTGCAGCTCTACTTTTTCAGCTGAATAAACGCACATATGTAAATCAGTTTCATATAATTATTCAGAATAGCTCAGAAATTAGAAATACAGGTTCAGATTAAGCCAACATAGTTACAATAGTTAGTTTAAAAAATGAAATATTACACTTACTCATTTTTTTGCGAGATCCATTGGTTAAGGTTCTCATTTCATCACTGGAGCGTGAGAGTTACATAAGGTATAGCTTTATCTAACTATTTTTCTTTTCATCCCGATCTTATACAGCACGAGGTCGTCAAAAATCGTCAGTTACAACTAAACTTTAACAGAAATCAACAAACCAGGTAAAATAAAACGCTCGACATCGCACACAATCGTTGAATTCGGTCACCCTGGCAACAGCCCCGACCTTGCCAGCGCTCAAATGTTCAAATTATGTAAGGCCTCCTTCAACACTCATAAAAATTAAAAAGTGCGGAATAGATATGTACAAGTTGGATAGGACTCGACTCTAGATTTTGGCTTCGGCTACGAGGGGGTAAGCGTGTTGGATGTTTGACGTCAGGGAACATTCAATGCCCATAGAGTTTTGGGGGTCTAGAATGCCTGTGATGAACTTCCAGAGCTTCATGTGGCCAACACATAATTCAGTTACTCAGCTTTTCTTTACCTTTTTTTACCGTTGTTAGTGTTTTTCAAAGTTTAGATTTTTTTTGGACACTGTTATTCTGGCAGTTATACTTCGTCTCTCCAGAAGGTATTTTTTAATCAGAGTTGACGATGTCATCTGTGGGAGAGCCCTGCTTTAACTTGTTACGGTAAAACATCAACCTATCTGTTAGGTCTAAATTTTCGATACGAACGAGATGCGGACGCTGCTACATTCTCAGTGCTAACCAAATTCAGTCTTGTACGATAATGAGTGTATCGACAGTCTTGAACTCTGAAAGCTTTGGTAATGTATGGGATTTGATTAGATCGAGAACTCTGAGTATAATTAAGCGCATGTTTTGGAGCGTACTGTAACGCGCCGTTAGCTCATTTTGTTTTCGGCTTCCGATTTGACCGGTTCGGTTTTTGGTTGGCTGCAGTTGGAGGATGGAATTTTACAGTGTCAGGGTGGATGTTAGGGAGTTATAAATAGGAAAATACGTATTGGGCTTCGCGAATTTGGTATCTCTCTTGAATAGAAGTCTAGCCGAGTTTATTTAGTATTATGTTGCATGATCATTCTTCTTGAATTTGCATTTGCACACCACCTTGGCCTCGAAGTTCACTCATTTTTGCAACTCTCTTTGAAGATATTGGGGTGTGTCTCCCCAAACTAGGCTGCAAAAGTCAATACGTGATAATACTAAAGGTTGAATGACTAATAATCTACTTTTTCGTCGAGCGCACTTTTTATGCGATGGAAAAATATTAAAATTCCATAAATTTCGATACAAGTTTTCTCAACGGGAGCTTTGATAGACATACTTTCTTCGACAACAATAAAGTTCCACGATTTTTTTTTTTTTCAATTTATCTTATTAAACATAACGACATTGAGCTTTATCATGGTTCCTACGTTAATTTTGAATTCTCTAGTTCCATTAGATGCAAAGTAAGCCTACACCATTAGGCCCTACACATACCGACCATACTTCACGGTCGGGTTGATGGTCTCAGTGTAAACTTTCATTTTATTTCGACAAGCGCAAATAATATCATTAATGTCATTATTGTCATCTTGCTTTTATTAGGTAACCAAATTTTATTTAGACACATCATGATCGCCTCCAAAAATTGTTTTTCCTAATTTCAATTTTGATTTCTAAATGTCGCGTCTTAGTAACTGGGTTACATAAGGATTAATCGTGATTTTTCATGTACCGTTGTAGGTCCTTACTACTCGTATAATTATTGTTCTTTTACAGACGTATGTTCCCTTGGAACTTTTTGAGGACCATCTCTTGCCATAAACAGATTTTTTTTAACTATACATTACATGTCTCGTGAATATCTCACTGAAACTTTTTGGAATGCTGCAGGTCTTGGAAAAATTTCCGTGGTCCCATTCATCTTCATTGCTTCACAGTGTTGCTAATAGAGGTACGCGAAAACAAAACTATCTTCCATATCTTTAGATAACTCCCATTGCTTAGGCATTCAATCGGGCACTTAGACAATGTTCGTACATGAAACTAACCTTAAAGTGCCCCTGATATACGGTGACCCCTTCCATTTGAATTTGTAGACGTTTCCGGTATATTTAAAAGTCAAAACTTGCGGAAAATCATTAACGAAACAAGTTGGAGAAGGCATTCAAATACTTATTTCTCCATTTGTTTAGGAAATAAAAATTAATTCTATTATTTGCTGGAAGATTACACTTACGGTCCTCAGTGACGTGTTTTAACATAAATTTTTACATATTATCTAAGGCGAATGATTTAAAGTCTTTAAAAACTAGGTTTACACGAATTATTCAAATAATTATTTCATCTGATCATTGTTGTATAAATTCAAATAAGTTTTGTTGTGCTGTTTTTGAATCTGAGACGTTTTTCAATTACGAATTTATAGCATCAGTGCCGTTTTTAGATTTTTTTGCAGGTGTCACAAACTTATACTCGTAAATCTTATTTCTGAATTGCTGGGCTAATTTCAAGGTGAATTACTCAAAGTTGATTTTTCCTTGACATACGGTAGTCATTTCGTTCCTGTAGCTAAAAGAAGTCAAGTTGAGAAATTTGCACGAAGTTCATGGAACAGCTTTCTACACAATTATTCAAAGGGCAGAAGGCTGTTTTTTAATTAAATTCAATTCATGTTAATCCTTGATTTTCAGCAAAAGTTAGCTTTCCCCAAGGCTTTGTACGAAGAGGATACTTTCATATTTAGCGTTTTCATCAATGAAATAAGTAGCTACAAGAAAGTAAAATTGTTATTTCATTTTATGATCAGTTTTACGAGAACCCTTTCAGCTTAGTGAGGTAACATCCAGGATAAACAACCGTGCTGACAAACACATTTTCTGCGAATGCTGACGAATAAACTGACCTTGTAGGTTGATAAAACGGATCTCCAATACTGCATTTCTCATGTCACTGATGGTATGGCCAAATTAGTTAAATAGTTGCAAATTTCATGGGTGTCAAGGTTGAACTATGTTAATTTTAGTACCCTTCATACCACCCGTCTTCATGCTACTGCTGTACGGCAAATTTAAAATTGGAGTACAAATGTAATGGGTACAAATTGTTCATCTTTAACATTTACTTTAGTTCATTTGTTTTTCACTATGAAAATAGAAAAGTATAACGACGTTCGTTTAACTACCATACCTTTCTTCCTTATGCCATTTTGGGTAAATTAAATTTGATAATTGAAAACTTAATGAATAGTAGTAAATCAAATGTATTTTGAAACCATTTAATAAATACGAATTATTTGTCCCACGAAGTTTTACATTCGCATATCAACAAAATAGTAACTCCCGCGTCAAACATATTGTATTCAACGTAGGTGTGTCAATAGCTTCTACAAAACTTTACTTGTGGATTTGTTTTGAAAAGAAACCTGACATATACGAATACGTTTATCTGGCTACTAATTTTCATATCGTAAAAACTTCATGTAATTGTTGACTACCTCGTTTAAAAATGAAAAAAAGGTTTTCCTGATTTTCGAGATCATTAACTACTAAAATCAATTACCTACTTGTACCATGTCATCGATTCCTGTGAAAATTTTTTTATTAGAACGCTTTATGCCAGAAATGACGTACAGGTTCTGATCATTCATTTACCAAAGCGAGCTTCAAATTCAAGGAAAACACGGATATTTTCCCTCTGCTGCGGTCTTGTGAAACAATTGCAGAGTAGAAATATTTTCTTGCCTCACTAGCAGCAGTTGTCAAGGCGTGGCTTTCGCACGCTTTTCAACTTGCAAATATGGTGCGCGCTTGCTCTCCATATTTGCAGTTCAGTGCAATTTTTCTAAACATACTCACGGAAACTACCACATTGCCTCACTTTTCCGTAAACTGAAAAGCTTTCTATAATACAATCTGGACACACTTGGACCGGAAATTAATAGTTTTCCATCGATACACAAAGTTTTAATGGACAAACATTTCAAACGAATTCGGTTTCAATTATATTTTATTCTTACAAAACTTGATAAGGAATAATGATGTTCGCTACTATCAGCAGTTAGCGTACGTTGTCTGAAAATTGAACAACCTTAAGTAACAGGAAAGCTAAAGAAAGCGTAATGGAGAGACGAAATACACATGGGCTTACAGTTTTTTAAATGTCCAATGTACTTCACCTACATATAACTGTATTTATCCGGATATATCAATCTTTTTAGAAAATTTTTATACCTCCCACTCGCTTTTTGGAATTTATTTCCCACCCTCAATTTTCTGAGATATTTCATGCGCACACTGAATTTCTCTCATTACTTAACAATTCATGTTTTGGTTACGGTAATTACTATTTCTTTATCGATGATTAAGAGCCTAGAGCTGACTGATTCATAACATCGAGTTAGTTCTACGATACCTTAAACCTAAATTTGCTTATCGGGCATCTACTACAATTATTGAAGGTGCCGTGCTGGGGGTGTACAGCACAGCACATGCTGAGGATTTTAAGAATACGACTTTAGAAACAAGAGAAACATCTAATACGTCAGTCATGTTTGACTTAACACTTTGACTGCAATGTGAGCCACCGGTGGCCACAGAGGGGCATTTTCATAATTCAGCTGACCGACTAGAAGTCGCAAACTCAATTTTCATAAATACTGAACTAAAGTTAACTGAGGGCACGATCCAGCTAACACGTGCTATTTTCAAAATTAGTAACTAAAATTGACTTTATATTTGAGTTAAATATTGAACTTCAGTTTAACCAACTGTTGTCAAAGTGTTAATATACTCGACGCGCAGGTCGGTCACTGTATGACTTCAAGCCACAGAATTCGTGTCACCGATACTTCCACCGTCTTCTTGAAGGTCTACGGTGGGGCTGGGGTAGAAGTCTGTGCCGCTTCCTGCAATAGGGTATGGCCATTAACACGCTGACGACGTAATGGAACATATGTGCAACTCTATGTAAATTGCTCATGCACGCACCGGTATAAATGAAGATCATTTCAATGATTTTACGAGCGTTTTTAAAATATATATTTTAGAAAATGAAATAAAATATCATTCAACAATTCTATTCTGAACACTTCTCAAAGAAGATAGCATTGCACTTGATCAGGAAAGTCGATTTTCCGATTTTCCTACTTGCAACCTATCTTAACCAACCGTAGCAACCACGCAAACGTACTCAACGGATTAATATGTTTTTTGTTTCTGTCTTCTTTAAACGGATTATTTTTTTAAACGGTGACCCCTTTGAACGAGGCCGGCTGAAGATAAGTTGAGAATATTTTGGTGAACGGAAATCAGCATTAACAATTATATTACCAAATCAGCACTAACACTTGTTGGAATTATCGTTGTTCGGGCAATAAAGGATAGAATTTTTGAAATAGTGATGAAACTCTTCACTTATAATTATTGTCTTTTTTATGATGAACATGAATGAATTCTTGAGAGAAAAAGTGAATGCTTGCTGTCGGATATTTTTCACTTAACTGTGCGAGAATACTGTTTATTTGCAATGGTCTTCTGTAAGGGAAATAAATTATTGTTCATCACATATACTGCACGTAAGGCTTTTGCTTTTGGATTCAGAGAGTAGGTATAAAATCACCGTTTAAATTTAAAGACCGTGCGATCAGTCCACTGAAGCCTCGTAAAATATTGTCATCGTCGGGGCTAAATATTTCAGTGAGCTTAGTGCCTCAGCCTATTGTGATTACCAAAGGAGTTATCATAAGCGTTAGAAGAAAACAATTCAGTAAAGTAAGGACGTGAAAAGAAGAAGAAAACAACAGCGGAGACACTCGATCACGCCAAAGAACAGTGTCTCCACATCACATCCACTAAGGAAGGAAAGGAACAAAGTGTATGAAAAGCGGGGAAAGAATGAACAGCAAAAAAACGAAAGAAAAAACATAATTGAAAATACGGAACGAAAGAAAAAAAGGAACGACGGAACGAAAGAAAAAAAGCCGCGGAAATGCGGATGAATATCCTTGCCGTAATTTGAAGACCGACATGCCGGAAATACTTCGTGAGGTGCGCGATAGAATCTTTACATGTGAGATTTTGAGTACTCTGGCCCATAACACCAGCGTAAGAAGTTTAAAAGAATCTCCCGTTAGAGGATCATTGACGCCATTACCCAGTCTAACATTTTCGCCGCCTGCATGAATTTTTTTCGCCACCCAAGTAATTAAATCGTTTGGGGGGCAAAAAACATATATGCTCCTGCGAAAAAGTTAGACTGGGTAGTGTTTCATTCAGTTCAATCCTCCCACCAAGACTCAAATTAGACGATGAAAATTTCACTGATCCCTAATCAGGGCTCGTGACTTCACGATGACTTCATATGTTTTGCATTAGGCGCATGGGGATGCTGGCATTAAACTGAGATTATTCTGAATAGCCGTTATTGATAGGCATGAAAAAACATTTTGTCATTAAAGAGACAATCAAATCCGCTGTTTAATTTGAACTATTTTTCTATCACTGAGTTCTGTGACACGTCGACTACTTGAGCACTCACCGGCGACCTTTGAGCGCATTTTCATAACGCACTTGATCCACCAGTGATCACTGAGAGCATTTTCATAATGCACCTGACCCACCAGTGGTCACTGAGAGCATTTTCATAATGCACCTGATCCACCAGTGATCACTGAGAGCATTTTCATAATGCACCTGACCCACCAGTGGTCATTGAGAGCATTTTCATAATGCACCTGACCCACCAGTGGTCACTGAGAGCATTTTCATAATGCACCTGACCCACCAGTGGTCACTGAGAGCATTTTCATAATGCACCTGACCCACCAGTGGTCACTGAGAGCATTTTCATAATGCACCTGACCCACCAGTGGTCACTGAGAGCATTTTCATAATGCGGTTGACCTACCAGTGGTAACTGATGGCAATTACATGATACTCCTGGCCCACCAGTGGTCATTGAGGGCATTTTTAAAACGCGGCTAACACACCGAAGGCCAATGAGCACATTTGCATGATGCAGCTGACCCACCGGTGGTCACTAACTCAATTTTCCTTAATACTCAATCAAAACCTAATTGAAGCGTGTTCCATTTATGGCTAACCATTTTCAATGATGAATTGTACAAGTGAAATTAACTTTAATTTGGGTTGAGTATTAAACTTCTCTTCTATCCGCTGCAATTGGCGTGGTAAAAATCACTATAAAATACATAATTATAAAAGCAACTACCCATTTAGCGGCGATGAGTGAAAAATATTATGATGCGTACAATTTCTTTCAAAATTGAACTGCAGCAGCGTCTTTCGATTGTGAACGAGAGCGTTGGGAGTAATATTTCCTGAATTTTCTAACAATTCACAACTGATAATTCCTGCAGAATCTTTTTTCCATTCAACACGAATTATGTTGAGCTCTATATTTTTACATCAGCAATTGCTGAAGTATTTCAACTACTGTATCTTCAGATGGTAATTTTTGTTTTCTCGAAAAGTTAAATGAAAATCCTTAAGCATAAAATTTTCAAAATTTCTTACACAATATCTTTTATTAAGCAATATAATAAATTTAACCATCCCGTAAAGTGGAACATCAAGCATTTGAGTCAGAGTTCAACCGGACGTACAGTAGATTCGTTGACATCAAGTGGAGACTCTTGAACAGTTTTGTACCCCACAAGGCATCCTCTTTAATAATTACCGCGGTGATGCGTGAGAGCTCGAAAGATTTTTCAGCAATACCTCGAGTTCCCATATTAAAGCTGTAAGCTCTTTTGCATCGATATGCGACAAACTTATACCATTGCTCACGGAAGCCGAAAGCGGGTACTTCCCTGCAGTAGCTGGAGCTTTTGTGTGCACGTCAAGAAAACCTTCTCATCTTGACTCCCGAATCTCCACCATAGCCCACAGCAACGGAGAGTGGGCACTTGCCTGAATAGGAGCTTCTCATGGATGCCAAAGCGTCCTCCAGCTTCTCCCTGTAGTAGTAGCCGGCGCCGCCCACAGCCGCCACCACCACCAGGCAGGCGATCACGATCCCAGCTATGGCGCCCCCACTCAGACCACCTGGGTTCGTCTCACCTGGAGCCGTGATATAAGTGACATGTTATCCTTCTACAGTTTTACGTTCCTTTAGTGTAAGTGACTCAGAGCATTTACGCAAAGGCAATGTAAAAGAATTTAAGTCTTGTACTCGTGGCAAATTTTTACTGAACGTCGTTGATTTTGATAAATCGCACAATCTATCCTCAAATTTACCCGTTTATCTTTTTAATTGAAATGACTTTAAGAACTAATGTCAAAAACGACGCATGCAGTTAATTTCCCGGCCACACCTGGAAAGGCCGCAATGTTTCTCGTCATGGAATTTTTCATCTTGCGAAAACCATCACCAGTTAATTCTGGAGTGTTATGCCGCATCAATAGAATCTACATTCAGTAGGATGTAAATTTCAATAGAATTAGTTCCTGGATGCTACGCAACATAAACAGAATAAATATTCACTTGATAAAAACTTTAGCAAAATTAGTTACTGAATGTTATTCAGCCTAAACAAAATGAGTACTTAGCTTGATTTAATCATCAGTAAAATGGTCTTGGGCTTAGTTGGTGCTCGGTAGGAGAGTCTCGAGTTCAGTCAATCAGTGTTGATTTTTGCTGCTAATTTGTTCAGTTTTGATACATGTAAGTAATTCGATTGCCTAAACAAATGGAAAAAGAACACGAATGTTGCTTTTCGATTTAACATACAGGGTGCGACAGTCAATCCTGCATTTTTTGAGAAGGCTGCAAAAGCCTAAAAACGACATAGTCATAAGTACCTTTATGTATAACAACTAAGGATATTCATGTTAGGACATTTTAAAAACTAATGAAAAGAGTTTCATACATAAAATTTATTGGAAAGAGACTGTTTTTTTCAAACTGTTCCTCCCGAAATTTTTCATGTTGTCAAGCGTCAATAAAATAAATAAAAATAATTTTAATCATAATTTAGGAGTAATATGTATGATGATATCAAGGGTCATCATACAAATTATTCTTATATAATGATCAAAATTATTTTCATTTAATGTTGAAAAAAACTGTGGAAAATTCTCGTGTTATCACCAAGTAACCACCAAAATTTTCAGCATTCTTGATGTCACCGACTAGCGAACCAACAAACAATGCGTTGAGCTTCACTAATGGATCCTAATAGTCTACGTACTGCATTCCTTTCCCATTCTGTTTGAGAGATCGACATTTTCCGAGCACCACAAAACGTTAACGAAAATGCTTACTACGTTGTGGCGTGAAACTATTTTGACAGCTTTAGCAACAGCGTTACACATCCCTTTATATAATTTCTTTTGCAACATGTTATGAATAATTATATTTTAAAAGTAAACTTATTATTCCACCAATGCAACGCCCCTGACTTGAAGAAAGCTCAGTGTCGAAACAATCCTTTGGCTTTATCAAGTTACATTTTCGTGTCTGTATAAGAACAACATCGGGAATTTTGACATAATTTCTTTTCCAACTTTTTAACTTTACGAAATAATTCTAGATCATCACCAAACACCTAGTTTAGCCTGAAAATTATGTTTGTACATCGAAACGTTGCTTGTTATAGACTACAGAGTTGGTTTATTTTCATGATTGCCAGTGAATCAGTGAAAAATTGTTGAGTGAATTTCTTGCTACTTTAACATGTGATGAACTGGAACAATTTTAGCATAATGACAATAAACCAAGTTCTTTGGGTCACTCACCAGGTTTACTTGTGGTTCCCCCAGGAGGTCCAAGGGTGCTTTGCCCCCCTGCTTCTCCGTTTGCTGAACAGATAGCATACACAGTAGTGAGTATTAGTTGAAAAAAAATAAAACAATTACATAGATCTCGATGAAGGCATTTTCAATCATTTAGTAAACGTGGACAAAACAAACCAACCAGAAACGAGGGTAGTTTGGGTATGAAAGGAAAGCATTGGAAGAAGCACCAAAATAGGACACTAAAAAATGCGGGCGTCATATAAATGGAAAGCGGAAGTCACCCCTAGCGGAACTGTAATCCAACGTGTGGACGTGTCTTGGGAGTTTCAAAACATGGTGATGGCAGCACCGATTTAGGCAGTAAAAATAATCTTCCCGAGGAAAAAATTTCCTGAGAGGACTTAACCAGGTGGAAAATATAAGACTACGTTTTTAATGCAAAATGAGCCCGGGAGTAAATTAAAATTCATTGAAGTCTGTTTTCACTGTTTCAATTATTGTGAAAAGAATAACAACACAGGGCATTACAGAATTCCTGACAACTACGAATCGCGCATTGTAGTGCAAATTTGGACGACCTAAAAAGTGGGTACATCGATTAAAATAGCTAATGTGAAATGACGTAAAAGGTATTTTCAGCTGATAAATAAGGGTCAAACTTTCCTGCATTCTTTTTCGGTCTGTATGGAAATACTAAGGTATAAATTATTAAAGGTTAAAAATACTCGAAATACAAACTAGGACTTTATGAGTTTGCGCTGTCATTTTATTTCTAGTGGCTGTGATTTTAATTCTCGATTTTTTGAGATCCGCTTCGGGATATTTGCTGGGCCTCCATTGACTGTATCTCTGAATAGCGACAAACTTGATCATTCAATTAATGAACACGCGATCGCTCGAACACGGTCAGAATCAAACGAGTAGTTCGAGATTAATTATCAAGAGCAGTTAATGATTTTCGATTTGAGATTAGTAAAATTTTCGATGCAATAATTCCTGAGTAGAATTTGTTTTATGAAGAATCCCATTTTCGTCATACTCGTAAATGCTTGAATGAAATATACACTGGTGTCCGCTTCAAAAAAAGTTGGTAGATATATAGCATCTTAGTGAAATATTACAATTTTATGCACGAAGCTCGTACTTAAGCGAGTTGAAGGGCGATTGGTATGAGGATTAAAAACTATTCAATCTTGTTGATAAGTTGAATGTTTGGAATTTTTCTGATTGCGTTTAATGGTTTATGACGTTGTCCGGGCTCTGGAGAGTGCGAATCAGTATTATGAGTAATTATTTATGGTTCTACTTAGGCGTATATTTCTTAATCATTTCACTATAGCACCATGCAGCTTGAGTAACGGCGTGCAGCAGCAGATCGGAAACAGATAGCAGCAGCAAGATGACCGGCTGTACATAAGATGAAGAGAGTTATTTAGGTGCAGATACTGCTTAATTAAAAAATATTGCCTAGCAGGCTTTAAAGTTACGAGGTTTTCTTTAGTTTACCTTATTTGCATGCATAATATTATCTTCTGAATTCTCTTGTGGAACGAGATATCAAAGTCTTTCATGGGTGCTGCAGTGATTGTTGCATGATTTGCTGTCTCATTAAATTCATGGCACATTTATTTTCGCTCATTTCATCGAAAAACAATAACTAAATTTTTCTATGTGTTTATTAGTATGAGTGAAAAACCCAAATTTAATATCAAAGAAAGCGTAATAGTGAACCAGTAAAGGTTCATGCCTGGATCCGGTACTTCTTTCTCTTGATGGTATTCTGCAATTTAACCACCACATTAACATAACTGATAACGCGATTTTGTCCTCATTACATACACCTTCAATGCTGAAAATAAATTTATGTTACTCATACGTACCAACATCGCCGGACCGTGGACTTACCTCGTCAAAGTACAATGCATTGACAACGAACGAATACCGCAATGCTGCTTTGGTCAGATCAGACAGGCAAGTGATAGCGATGGCTTAATTCAAAATGTTCTGTGTAAATATCCATACAATGTTCCTAATCTTACCATTGTGCGTATGTCTTAGGAGTTCTAGTTTGGTCAACACCCACTAATCGTAGCACTCACTCTTCTTTGTCTTGCAGACAAAGGCCCTTTCGACGCCACAGTCGATGTCGTTCCAGACCCTGTTTTCGATGCCGTACATCTCGACGCACAGCTCGGTGTCGCTCGACGGTTCCTCGTCCGCCCAGTGCAGGAAGTCCAACGCCGTACCGTCCGTCCATCCGTAATCTGGGCTCATATGAATCTTTGATCAGTGGGCAGTGTCGCGAGGATACTGCACACTCAAACCCACTGCAAGGACTTATAAAATGACGCTAAACGACGGTGGATTTTTAGCTTGCATCTGACCGTCTGCGAGCGCGAAAAGAGTAAATTAAGGTAACTTTCACAAATCTTTGTGAGAAGTTTCACTCCGTGCACCTTCCTTCTTGTGTTAGGTTGATTAGTTGCTGCAGATGTATCATCGCTTAGTTCATCTCTTCTAATTGCCGGATTTGAGTCATAGTCTTTCACTTTATCCCAGTGACCCTCTTTATCGACAAATTGTATGTACTTTCTTTGCGGCATTCTCAATTTAAATCTTTGCTGACAGATTGACTCATTTATATTTTGAATTCTTTTTCTCGAATAAAGTTTAAGATTACATGCTATAAATTTTATCCGAAATATTTTTCAGTAATGCTGTAGTGATTAACTAAAATATTGATTACTTTGTTTATATTTCTCCATAATTCGTTCTTCCCATCAAAAGCTTACTTTAAACGTGGTTTACTTAAATGGTTTTATGGATGTCCCGATAGAAACACACAACGAAATCTACACACAACGCTTACGGGGAATTTTACATTTGAAAATTAAGTTACTGCATTGTGCATTTCCCAATGGAAAGCAATTTATGAAACAATCAATGTTCAATGCAACAAATATCGTTGTTCATAAGCCATTTTGGCCCGAAAGCGAACGATCCTCTTCAGTACGCAGAATAATAGGATCCTTTAATCTAAAAGTTCGCTGCTAATCAGAGCTCAATTCACCCCAAATATCCTTGATCATTGCATATTGTCGTACGTGTAATTTCCAAACAGCTCCATTTGATTTGCACTTGTATAAAGGAAAACGTATCTGTTGAAAACTTATAGGTAGACTCCAAGTGAAAGCAATGCAATAAAATAAATTCATATCTCAGCTTGAAACCAAATGATTTTTACCAATATGATATGTATTTGCATGTTGAAGACGAAATATGTAGAAATGACTGAAAACTGAGGGAAGTATGAATCATTTTCATGGTCACAGTAATGAAGTACATGGTTAGTGTATATTATAAAATGAAATTTTTTCAATTTGAACGTGTCGCTTACTATCAGAATTTAATTGAGACCCACGTACAGTTTCAAACATATGCTCGTCCAAACGTCAATAACAGCTGTGTAAGCCCTACGTGGCTGTCGTCCTGCTTTATCCGCAGCTTTAAAAAGTTCAGAGAAATGATTCAGCTAGTGCGATACATCGCAGAATTATTACTTAGGTATTTTAAAATGAATAGATTGAAATATAACTACCGGTAGGCTTGAAAAAGTCTTGTGACTTATGAGGTATCTTAGAGCAACCTCATTCTAATGCGTGCGGTTATTTAATTCAGATTGCAGATCTTTAGCTTAGAGAATTAAAATTGTTTTCCAAAGTTTACTATCCAAATAATTATGGTGAGAATTGAATATTTTTCAATTATCTTCGAATTAGTTTCATTCTAGAACATTTGTAGTATTTTGGATTATCTATTGAAGAGGAGACGGTTACTTTCAAATGCTAGGATATACAAAGAGAAGAAATAATATTTAAGTTTCTTTTTGAATACATTGCAAAATTTTCTCGCAGTTAATAGAAGTCATCGAGTCCCAAAAATGTATACTAATTTATAGGAAACTATTGACATTGGACGTAGGCAGATTAAGGAAAAAGCAATTGACTTCGGCTACGAGTCAAATAATCGTGACAGTTAAGCAGACACTTATTATTTCAATACCTTCTTCGCCATTCATTATCGGTTAAAGTTACGAACATAAAATGAATTTTGTGGAAGTTGTTGCTGTGCTCTACATTCTTGAGCATTTTACTACACGCTGTGCGTTTGATACCTTTTACATACCTCTGATACCTCTAACTTAAGATGCTCCTCTGGCCTGCTACGATCAGCATTAGGCTCTCGGTTCATAGCATCTGAGCGTCCCACCACCCAGTAACTTATCTGCTCACCGTCAGCCATCTGAATGAGTCCAATCCAGAGGTTGAGCTTGTAGTGCTGGGAGGCCATCTGAATGAGATCCTGCTCTTCCTGGGAGTGAATAGAAGCCAGCGAGGCTCCTTCCTGGTTGCAGCTGTAAGGATTTCAATAGTATGAAATTAGTCCATAGAGAAACACGTAGCAAATTTCAAAGGCGACACCGGATAAAGGCATTGCGTCAGACAGATGACGAGAGAGCTAATTTTATTTGCTTCTGTAGCTGTATAAGGGTACGAAAATGTGCAGTGTTTTTTTTTTATCAAAGCAAGGCCAACGAACTATCATCAATACAAGAACTAACGCAGATTACAGCCTATTGTAGGGGCAGACAACATCGCTTCATCCACAAATGGATATCGTGCTTTAAAGTTTCTCCCATGTCTCTCACAGTACCATTTACAAGACGTGATACAGCCAGTTGGCTCAGCGCTAATAGAGCAGAGAAAAGTGTTCTGCCTAGTCCACCCAGAGCTGATTTAGTGAACGGTTACTTATGGGAATTTCAAGGCAGTGAGTTGCATTTCCAGTGTTTTGTATTTTACTAAAATTTCAAAATATTACAATTTTTTCTACAATTGCACTCAGAGTGGCGTAGCAGCTAATGCATTAAGTTGCTTATTGCATCGACTTCACGTCTTGAAAGAACTGAATTGCAATGAATGCAGCGACTCGAAATTCATATTGTGTGTCCCATGCTCGCACACACTAGAGCATTAAATATTTTAACTAAGGTGGGAATCGGGATTTGAAATTTCCATTTGCTCTAAGGAACGCGTGCATGTGTTGTTCACTTCGTCATGCTTGGGCCGGAGAACTTTCCTCAGTTAAAGTTTCCCCAAGAAACCCGTGCTTAACGAAACGACGGAATAATTGTCATCCGTGTTACTGTCAGGCGCATAATTTTGCACGAAATAGCTTACAAGAGAAATAACAGCTAAAGGGAAGAAGAAGGCTGTGTTTTAGAGGTTGTAAACTACTCCAAAATAAATTCCAATCGAAGTAACAAATTTTAGGCAGCTCACATGCGGTAGTGAGCAGTATCATCAGGCCTAATGAAGATAGGTCCTTAAGTCAATACCTGTGTGCAATAAAGTACACATCCCAAGTTCAAAATGCCACGCACATGACACTAATTATGTTAAAAAGCATTTACACAAAAAGTCAGCAAAGTCAGAATACAAATACGTGGTGGAAACTGGTGAGCATGTTGAATCTGACTAATGTCATTTAGACTTTTTACCAAATCATTAGCTGCCTGTCATTCTGTAGCAAGCTGTGATTTCATTGATGCCATGGAGTTTTTTGAATGTTCAGTTCTTATTTGCCCCCGTTAAAGAACAAACATTGAGCTCAAAATCACAATCAGATTTCACTTGTTTTTCCGACATCAGCATGTTGAGTTTTTGATTTCGTCAAGTGTTTTACGTACGCGATGCTGGCGTCGTTCCAAGTCTTGATGGAGTCCGTGACGAGGAGGTAGCAGTAACCACCCCCGAAGTCCAGCCACCGCACATTGGGGCAGTTGCCGTCCACGGGGGGGTCCGCAGTAGGGATTGGCTCTGCATTACATGACGTGTGAAGCAAAAGACTTACTAGCTTACTTAAATGTAAAGAAAAAGACTTACTAGCTTACTTAAATGTAAAGAAAAAGACTTACAAGCTTATTTACATTAAAATAAGAAGACTCACAAGCTCGGATATGATCGATGGCGACCTCTATGATGCTGAGATTCAATAGTGAAAGCTCAATGAAAATTACCGAATGTTAGGGTAATCTGCGTGCGATGGAATATTAGTTGTTTATGACGAAGAGCTAAGCTACTAAAATTAGCAAGAATCATAAATATCATGAGGAAAAGCAATCCTATGAGAAATATTCACTCAAAGGGTTATCTCTCCAAAGGAGGACTGTCCAGATAAAAGTTATTCAAAGAAGGGTTATGAAAGAGGGGAGATCCCAGATAAAGTATATACCATCAAACGCAGGGTTGAGATGACATGAGCAAATCAAACGAAGACTAACCACTTTAGGGTTGACTAAACTAACCAAATTGAAACCTGACAGAACGCAGATTATCCAAATTAGCTTTAACAAAACAAGAACAAATCAAGCGAGAACTAACTATGTTAGGGAAGAAAAAACAAGAACTAATCAAAAAGGGATTACCCAAATAAATGCTGATCAAACAGGGACCAACTAGGTAAGGACCAACCAAATAAGGGCTGACAAACCAAGGCTAACCATATAAAACCTATAAAAGAGGGCTAACTAAATAATGGCAAACAGGAGATGAAATAATCGACGAAGTGCGAGTTAAATAGGAACGAACTGTCAAACGAGTAAAAATAAAGGGCACACAAAAAGGAAAATATCAAAGTTCAACTTTCAAAACCACATACAAATAAAAGACAAAAATATGTGTCTCAAACACAAAAGAAATAAACACCGGGGCCAAGATAGTGATTCCTTATACGAATGCCCACTTCTATGCTGAACGTTATATATACAGGAAATTTTCCTTGTAGAGACTAGTCCAACGGAACCATATACAGTTTTTGGTTGTGACTTTGAGGTTGAAAAGATGGTTTCAAGGGTGTTGTAAGAATAGATTATGAGATTATAAGTTAGTTTAAGCCTCCCTAACCGCTACAAAACAGAGCGTATCGAAGAGAGGAAGGAGGAAGGCACCATTTAGTATGGAGATAAGAGAATGAGGAATCTATGCAAAAGGGGCATAAAAAGTAAGTTGAGAAAGAAGTTGATGAAATAAGATAACAGTTGTAGAAGAAAGACAGAGGTGCTGAAAAACAGGACAGTAGTGAACCGAAAAAAAAGTGGTCCTTAATAAAAAAATATTTATTTCAACAAAAAGAAGACCTACCTAATTCTCAGCTCGGGCCCTCACATTTTCCCCCTGGGAGCGCTAATTCCCATAGATACAGTAGTTGTATCCCTTGAGGGGAGACCAATTTCATACATATGATCTAAGAGTACGTGTGACGGAGAGAGATTTCGGTACGTTAATTAGGATGTCTGGGAGCGAAAAGACATATCTTTTCCGGGCAAATTATAAAAGTCACCATTGCCTAGTAGGGAAAAATCATACTTAAGCAGGGTGAAGGGAATTGTACGGTCGAATTTAAAGTTCCTTCAAGAAAAATTCTCAGTTACCTTGCAGGTGTCTGTCGTGCTGTACGCAAATTGATCAAGTAGAAGGGTGACGTAATGTGCCAGCAGGAATCAAACGAAGAGAAAATGGAGACTAATTTTACGAAGTGGAAATGAGACAACTATGCGTACAACACAAGTTTAAAGGTCTGAAATTTTTTTGGGATTTGCTCACTGTGAAAGGTAGAAAAAATGAACATCTTGAACCATTTTCTTGAGTTTACATAGTCATAGTTTCTGTTATATAATGCAATACTTTAATGACATTTTTAAAAGCAACAAGTAAGTTCTGTTTGCCGAGCATGACTTATGGGTATGAAGGAATTAGTTAACTGATGTACGAAGTCTTCAATTTTTTTGTAGATGAAAATTTGACAAGTCATCGGACAAAGATTTGGAACCTAAGATGCTCTGGAGGTTCTTTAATGTTAGATATAATCATCAAGTTTTCTTTATATTCAGCGCAAATTTTCAACATTCAAACAACATAGTTTAGCCCTACTTTGATAATGAATAAATGGGACATATTAAGACGTTTGTGGGTTAAACTAAAATTTAATATTCAGCTTAAATTAGAGTTAATTTTAGCTATCAATTTTGAAAAAAACGAGCATTCAACTTGCTCGTGCCTTCATTTAGTTTTCATTAATTATTCATGAAAATTGAGTTTAGGACTGCTGATAAATTAGCAGCATCATGAAAGTTCCCTCCGTGATCAACGGTGGGTCACATAGTAATTAAAATATTAACTCTCTCAGGAACTAACAATGCATGAACTTATTTCAGTTAGTGAACCTTTCTTAGAAAGACGTTATGAGACTGCAAGGCCAACTTGAAACCGACCGACAACATGTGTACAGAGTTTACACCAGGAATATCAAAGCACCAAAGTCACGTTGGCGCAAAACTTAGCCCACTCACCGGCCGTGTACTTGCAGAAGGAAGGCTTCGTCGCGTTGCAGGGCGCGTTGTACCACGTGCCTCCCTGAGCCACGCTGAGCATCACACAGCGGGCGCCCGTGTCGCTGGTGTTGGGCTGGTCCGCCCCCCACTGGGTGTACAGCACAGGGAACGTGTCCGACCAGCTGTACTGGTTTGGGTCCTGCAAATTGTGGGTCTCGATAGAGTTAAAAGTATGGTGATCATGTGTGGTATGGGCAAACCACATAGCAGACGCATACACTCAGTGGCGGGGATTTAGCTCATAAACTTTGAAATGACTTGTTATATTTCATTTGAATAGTGATTGGATACGAGTTTTGATGTTTTCTGAATCTTCACTTAATAATTCGTCAAATTGCCGGGGATGAGAAGGAGAATTGTACCCATCATGGTAACATGAATAATTAGATCCAGTAAATTCTTCAGTATTCAGTAGTGTGCTGCAAGTGCGTCAATGCAAACATGATTATTAGTTAGTTTGCCCCGATTTTTGTTCAGTCTTTCACTATCAGCTTCATGGAAAGTCCTAAAATTTTAAAAAATTACAAGAATGAAAATCAAGTCAGAGTGCTTGGCTTCGCTGAAATAAAGATGGCAACTTACTCAAATTAATTAGGGCCTGCCTGGACAACCTTTGATTACCATGCCAAGCGAGACTCGTGAAATAAATCGTACTAACACGCAGGTACATAATTATCACATGAAGGTCTCTAACATGCAGGGACAAAATTTTTGCATCAAGTTTTCTTTATCACAGGAACATAATTTTCGCATGAAGTTTGTCAAATACTCAATAAACATCTAGAGATTTTCGAAAACCTTTGGATAGTACTGTAAAATAATTTTGCACACGCGTGATTAGGCCGACTTTGGCATATACTTTTACTAAGGCTTCTTATCCTTTACTTGGGAATGAGATGCTGGCCTAGAAAACATTTACACATTTAGACACATAACTGATGCAACAAAAGCGTTTGTGAAATTAGCTTTACAACTGACTTCCATATGAAAAAAAAAATAGTACATGGTACTTTATTTGCACACTCATGTACTCTTTGCATACCCTTGTACTTTTTGCATACTTTGTCCTCATTGCATAAAATTTTGAATTGTAGAATAAGCAAAACTTTCCAAGTTCAAAGTCTCGCCTTTTTGGAGTTGAGCCCCAGCCACACTTCCTCCATGCCGGACGCGAGCGCAACGCCGTAGACTAAAGCGTTCTCAGCGATGCTTTCTATAGAGACGAGGTTGGTGCCGTCTGCTTTGCAGAGGTCCTCCGCATCCTGCCAGGTGAGGGCGTCCGCCACCGGCCTGTAGCAGCCCCCTGAGTAGTTCAGGTACTGGTCGAGGGGGCTCGAGCACATCGGGGGCGGGGAGTCTGTGCTCACCTCGGATTCTGTACGGAGACGAAGTAAAATTTGAATGATGTACAGTGGGTATTTCAAGGCCATGAGCGTGGTCTACCATGGTCATGAGTCGGAGGCATCTGCGGCAACTCAACTAGTCGGTTCGGTTCCGATGTACTGGTACATTACTCTGTATATAGAAAATCGGGCACAATCGTGGAAATTGATTTATGTCGGTTCAATAGATGCACATCTATGAAAAAATAGCACTTGTCAAGATGCTCAAGCACATTCGTGAACACTGACGTAACCGTATTATCGCATTGCAATTGATACAACAAGCCGATCCTCTGATGCAAACATTAAAATTGGTCAAAAGCGCGCCCTGGAAAAATTACTTCCACATCTTTTCTTCAGCTCATTTGATAGGAAGTCTAAACGAACAGATCGAAATGAATTTGTTCTATTTCGACTACAGGTACAAGAATATGAACAATGCTGTGTCTGCCAAGCATCTAAAATAGTTAAGTTCGGTTAACGTTTTATGAGACAACAGATTCCGAATCAAATTGAAAATTTCTTGATTCATTTCGACTGTAGAGCTTACGACGCTGAATGGGAACGCTCAACTACGAGCTTGCCTTGGGCTTCTGCGTCTCAAATTCGTTGGCAGAATAACTCACAAAAAATTTTAGCAGCTTATGATCATGAAAAACGCAGTATCATTTGTCGCCAGCATTCTAATTCGTGGGGAGAGAAGGGAACAACCACGGCAACCATGAGAGCAACTGACCAGACATGTGAAAACCAACAGAAAACGTCGCAGGCGACCCGAACGTTTTTCAGAAAATTCGACCTAAAACCTAAGCCTGCGTATACTACCTACGCTTCTCTGTATAACCCCTTTTGACGCGCGTAGAACGAAGATAATGACAAAAGAACATCAGAAAAGATGCAAAACAGCTGCAAGATATCACTGCGCACCAGAGTCGGAATGGGATATTACGGCTAAGATTCTGCTGATCAGCAAGAACAAGGACTGAGTTAGTTGGTTTAGAAAACATCTACCAGCGAGTGTTAGGCTGCTATCAGTTTGAGATCGTGTCGTTGATCAGTCAGAATTCTCAAATCAGAGGAAATAAGGCGTATGTAAACCTTAGACTACATCCATTCTTCACGGCTAGCCCTGCAGATGTATTCTTGGCTTGAAGATCTGCTGGTTTGGTTCTTGGGTTGCTTTTCATAGTTCTAGCTTCATACTGATAGTCCACACCGCCGAGAAGTAGTTGTAATAATTGATATTATGTTCTTTGAGTTGGTTAGATTTGGCTCACCAAGCATGATTACTAAATACTGTGGTTCTGACAATAGCTACTAATGAACGGTACGATTTTGCAAATAAATAAGCATGTAAGGTCGCAAATTAAACCGGCGAATTTGTAGGTGGTTGTACCGCTACGACGACGTAAAACGTTTGAACATTCGATGCCTCGTGAAGTTGCCTTGAACTCGATATGTGAACAAATTTGACCACCATAATACAGAAGAGTTATGAAACTTTACTCTCAGGTGGCACCACTACCGATGCACTCGTACACCCATACATTAAATTAACGTAACAAAATCCCCAGCAAAAAAAAATATCAAGACGGAACGTTCTCAAATTTTATTTTATAACTAATTACTTTTTTCAAGGCTTATTTCAGTATTGAAGCATGGAAATCTTACGAAATATTTTAATTTACAGCTTATTTAATACAATCACAACTTGAAATGGTTTTCAGCTTCTTAACCTAAGGAGAGGAAGTGAAGTGCTATGAGCAGTAGAATACCCAATAAACTCTTCTACAAGTTTTCTCTGTAAGTCATAAGAACTAATATTATTGCTCAGGTGATAGCAACGCTGTCGTTCCTGAACCCGAACATGTACGATTTTGAGATCTTGCATTTATTCCCATCCCAAAGGGAAATACGTTTTTTCTTTATCATCCCAGCGAAGACAATGAAGGCTACGTGGTTACTCTCAACCAGTAGCGGTAGATTTAACAGCAAAATTATGTGATACTCAGTTCAAAAATATTCATTAATTACTAGAACATTAAGAAATCGCATAGCTATGAGTAATTCATCATGTTGATTCCACTTCTTAAATTATCGTATGCCTGAGAAAAAATCTTCACGAAAATTTTTACCGTGTTTTTTGAGTCACATGTCTAGAGGTGTATCATCTGCAGTTCTCAACCCATCGGCATCAACATTATTAATAGCCTAGCATAGGTTGTACATTTATATAAAGGTGATTCCTCTATGGTTACGACTTGACTTTTAGGCACAATCAATTCAACTCTATTACGTATCTATTAACACAACATTTCAAAATATGTTCTGATTAAAAAAGAGCTAATGACTTCTATATAGGACGTGTGGGATTAAGAAAAATGAAATTTTTGATGGACGTTCACTCTGGAATATGAAGTATGATGACAGAAACTGAACACCCTTGAAACTGAAGTATGATGACGGAAACTGAACACCCTTGAAACTGAAGTATGATGACAGAAACTGAACACCCTTGAAACTGAAGTATGATGACAGAAACTAGTCTGAATATCTGAAGCGAATGTATGCTACAAAACTGGATGGAGGATGGCATGAGGTGAGTTAAATTCTATTTTTGGCGTTGAGTCATCTCTTTCGAAGAGTTTCGATATTAAAAGATAATTCTCCTGAGTAATAGAACTGGAGTGAACTAAATATAGTTCTAACCCCAATTGATATGTCAATAGAGGGACCATCTAATAAAAAATATACCACCTTAGACTTTCGGGTGATAATATTTAAGCCAACTCGTTGTCAGCCTTAACTTTTAATTAAAATATATGTACTGAACGTGAATAGCTGTAGAGTTTGAGTTATATCCAATTGCAGGAACAAATACTCGAAGTACGTCTAAAAACGTATTGTGGTTATCATGTTCAACGCGGTTCCTTGGTTGTGAACGGTTGGTTTGATTAGGTTGTAAGTAGCAGAATAGGGAAATCGACTTTTCTACTCGAATACATTTTTATTCTTCATAAGAAATGTAAAACTTACAATTGCACGATTACATTTCACCTCGTATGAGAATAGATAATTTTGATAAGGTCGCGAAACATGAGATGTCATTAAAGTTGTACCGGTACGTCAATGAGTAATTTACCTATTGGTACAAATGGCCCAATATGTGAGGTACGTGTTAACATACAACGAATGACTTGCCTGGGTTGCGAGCGCAGATGAAGCTTCTATTTTGCAGACAGTCTATGTCTTCCCAGTGCCCGCTGAGGTGTATCGCCTGCACGCACGGATCCTGCAAGCACACACTGTGGTCAGATCCATGGTTCTTGGTGAGTGCATTTGTTTTCGCTTTGAGGCGAGTAGATGAAGAGTTTTAGGGTGGAGTTCACTTAGAATCGGGTGTGCTAATACTTTGGTCAGTCTTCTCAAAGTCTACGATCAATTTGATGAATTATTTTATTGAAATCATGTTTGAAAAATGTGAAATGAAGTTCTCGAAATAAAAGCTTGGAGTTGTACAATGTAGATTACTTCTTATAATAATGTATCCAGAAACCTTAATAAGATCTCAAAATTTAGGGCAATATTTCTTCTGGCGTTTGAATCTATTTTCAGTTCACAATTACAGTAAACCAAATACGGTATACATGAATCTGCGTTTGGAAGTACAAATTCCAATTCATTTAATGAGCAAGCTGAAGACGATGAGCAAACCTAGTCATTCATGCAATCGCCCGACAGCGTAGAGAGAGTTCTACTTCATTTCTTCCTCTTGTATAACCAGAAATTTCACATCATGACGGAAATTCAAAAAACAAAATGTTGGACGACAGCATTAATGTAAAAAATTTACCCATAAATAAGAATTGAAATGAATGAAACTTGTCGAGATTTCCTCTTTTTGCATTGTCAAAACAAGCAGGTAAACATAGGTGATAAGGTTATCTCGGGAAGTTATCCTCATTGGCCTCCAGAACCTTTGTCTCTTGTACACAGCATGTGCACGATCTCCAACTACCTGCCGGTGCGAACGTCCAAGCCTGGCCGAAGAAATTAGCGGTGTAACGAAATAGAGAGTTACGTGGGATTTTTTTCTCGTATGCAATACACTTTGGCTACCGTCAGCCTGCTGTGTAATACGGTGAGTGAAAATTTTACGCCAACGGTTTCCGGAGATAACAAACGTTCAATCAGATTAGAACTGTCATCCCTGATCGTGGCTGCTAACTGCCGAAAAGTAAAATATTTAAGAAGTTAACAAACACTCATCGTGATTACTCACAGCCAAATATTGGGATAATCAAGAAGTTAATGAATACAAGGCTTTTCATTCTCTCTCTATCGCAAGCAGGCAGGAGGCTAAAATTGGGTGTATCTCATAAGAATTAGGTGTGTCTAATGAACGTGGAAACATTTGTCTTATGACGGGGTAATAAAGATAGAACCGCACTCCCACTCCTGAGCTTCGAACAATCAGTGGAGACCTCCACAAAAACGAGAGCCAGGATCGCTGATCATAAAGTTATTGAAGAGCGAACCACAGCTGGTCCCATTTCTAACCTTTTGATTATACGCGAAACTGGGCAAAGTCTGAGTGTCAGCTCAAGGTTGCCTCATCCCTCACTCGCCCCCTCACCTAGGTCGTGCCCTCGTTATAGTCTCTCACGATGAAAACATTAGCTGAGGAGTCACTTAGGATCATGTCGTGAGATAGAGCGGACGGGACGAGAGAGTGAAGAGTTACTTAGGATCGAGTCATGAGACAAAGAGGGCGGAGCTGGGAGGGTGGGAAAGCAGATTCGTGTAATAGACTTGGGAAGTATGCCAGTATTGAAATGAAATGATAGATCTCAACCGGAGGGAGGTCTCAGTTATTAGGGCTTGATTTCCTGGATAGTCGTTCAGGGGTCTGGTTTCCAAATCGGTTGAGCGGTTAAGCGTGAGTCAAGTAGTGGATCGGAAATAACATATTGTTGCAAAAGTCGCTATCTTCGTTGAGATTGTGCTGGGCCGTATGTCCGATGTCCCGTGCATGCTAGCTGCCCTCTTCCGTGCTCGCCTCACACACCAGCCAAGTAATGAGTGTGGGCGTCTTATTACCCGCAGCTCACACGAGTAACAACAGAAACACGCACCTGTAAATACGTTCTCGGTCAGTGCTACCAAAGTTGTTGTTTGCTGAAGGAAGAAGGGGTAGGACGTAAAGGCTAACGTTACGCACCAACGTCCACCGTAATTTATGGACCTCCTAAATTCCTAATCTTAAAATTCAAGACACAGGTCTGTAGTGGTAGCAACCTTTTCTTTTTACCTTTATAATTTTTATATTAACCGTACCAAATTTAATACATTCATTAACTTATACAGATCGTGACTTATCACAGCCGAAAGATAAGATAATTAAGAAGTCAACCTTCAGGACACTACCTTCATTTCACGACATCCCTCGTTACACTCTCTCCTACTTGGGGTTCAACCTCCAGCTCACCCCCTCTTGGTTCGGCTCCCCCGCCCCCCAGTAGTCAAAGGTGAAATCTGTCTCGTCGACCCAGTGGAAGACGCCGCTTGCCTTGCGTAGGCCTATCCAGGACGGCTGCTCCTTCAGGCCCATGATGACGGTCACGACAGCTGTGGGGGTCAGAAGGTGATGACTGGGTCATGATGTTGGCCACGGCAGGAGTGGGGGTCATGAGGTGATGGTAGGGTGATTATGGTAACATAAATGAATAGAAATTAACTGAAGTTCAGCGACACAGCTTGTTGTAGACTGCAGCAGCTGCACATGGCTGAGAGCAGGTGTTACGTTTTAGTATGTTTCACAAGTGATAGAAATATATACGTGTTCCGCATCATCACGCATACCAGTGATGTAAAAGTATTCGGCACCATCACACACACCAATGATGTATAAGTGTTCGGCATCATCACACATACCAGTAATGTATAAGTGTTCGGCACCATCACACATACCAATGATGTAAAGGGTGGTGCAGAGGAAACGCATGTTTTTAGAACTGCTAGTACGAGGCGACGGGAGGGGGTATTGACCTTGAACGAATGTTGGCAAACGGCCCATACAATGCCGTTTTAGTAGCAGGATAGTGCCACAGCTCACACGGCGAGAGAATCCATGGAAGTTGTTCGACAAATGTTCCCGGGACATGTGATATGTGACTTCTTTTTGTGGGACTATTTGAAATCAAAAGTGTACATCAACAAGCCTCGCACACTCGATGACCTTAAGAATTCCATTCGTCAGGAAATTGAAGCCGTGCCGAATGAAATGTTGGAGAGAGTCGTGCGTAATTTTCAGAAGAGGATCCACATTTGTATCCAGCAAGAAGGACGTCATCTCAAAGTCATTATTTTCCGAACCTAAACATGGTATGTAATTTCAAAAACCACATCAAAAAATCTATCATTTAATACTTGTTTTTATTCTTTTCAACCCATTGTGTCCCAGCAATTCAATATTGAAAAACATGCGTTTCCTCTGCACCACAAATAAAAATGAAGTATAAGTGTACGGCACCATCACACATACCTGTGATGTATAAGTGTTCGGCACTATCACGTATACCAGTGATGTATAAGTGTTCGGCACCATCACAAAAACCAATGATGTATAAGTGTTCGGCACCATCACGCAAACCAGTGATGTATAAGTGTTCGGCACCATCACGCATACCAGTGATGTATAAGTGTTCGGCACTATCACGTATACCAGTGATGTATAAGTGTTCGGCACCATCACGCATACCAGTGATGTATAAGTGTTTGGCACCCTCACACATACCTGTGATGCATAAGTGTTCGGCACCATCACGCATACCAGTGATGCATAAGTGTTCGGCACCATCACGCATACCAGTGATGTATAAGTGTTCGGCACTATCACGTATACCAGTGATGTATAAGTGTTCGGCACTATCACGTATACCAGTGATGTATAAGTGTTCGGCACCATCACACAAACCAATGATGTATAAGTGTTCGGCACCATCACGCATACCAGTGATGTATAAGTGTTTGGCACCATCACGCATATCAGTGATGCATAAGTGTTCGACACCATCACGCATACCAGTGATGTATAAGTGTTCGGCACCATCACGCATGCCAGTGATGAATAAGTGTTCGGCACCATCACGCATACCAGTGATGAATAAGTGTGAAGTCCATCATTTTGTGAAGTCCACTTGCTTCTTTGCCTACCCTTGCATCTCTGGCCCGTTACCTTGCATCTCTGGCCCGTTACCTTGCATCTCAGGCCCGTTACCTTGCATCTCTGGGTCGTCACCTTGCATCTCTGGCCCTTTAACTCGTGTCTCTGGCCGTTACCTTGCAACTCTAACCCGTTAACATGCATCTCTAACTCGTTACCATGCATCTCTGGCCCGTTACCTTGCATCTCAGGCCCATGAATGCTGATCAGGTCACCGTGCACGCCAGAGTCCCTGCAGCGCTGCCTGGCTGCCTCGAACGAGAGCTTCTCTGCCACCAGCTGCACGCATTCGCCAGCTGGCGGAACAGACAGCTGGTCACTAGCGGAACTTTTTACCTCCGTTTTTGAGTACTATGAATTCTGTTAGGTTCTTGAGGAGCAAGGACGAAAATATTATCACGTAGGTATTCGTTACTGTCGAAGGCAGTTTATTTCGGGAGTATTCGTGGAAATGGAACGGTAAGGTACGTGGTTTGAAAGGAAAAGCAAAATTTTGTTACTGTGGGAAAAATATAAGTGACGTCAGACGTCAACTTAGCGGAGGTGGAATGAATGTTGTTATTTTTCACGCAAAATAGATTATTTGTAAGTTAAAAAATTTGAAGTCACATTTAACGACAGATTTCTAGCTTTCACTTAACGCGTTCGAAAATGGACTCCAATTTAATAGAAAGGTTTTCTTTTGACCATGAGGAATTACATCGCTCTTGATTTATTAATTGAAATTGAGACTAAGAGATGATTGTGGAAAATACACATGCGAAAGAACATTTCAAAAGTCCTACTAGAAAGGATATTTTTTCTTCATGAGCATCGGTTATATTTGAAAAACAGGCACCTCGTTTTCAGGTATTCTAATTTCTCAAACAAAACAACTGCTGCGTGGCAAAACTTACTGTGATTACTTTCAAAACAATAACATTTAATATCTAGTTTCTCAGGACGCTAAAATGTTCTGTACGTAGAATCAAAACCTGAGAGGGGCCGAAGGCGCAATACTTAATGGTAACACTCACTGCCATGTAAGTATAAAATATGCATCTACTCAGCACAGAGAATGCATTCACAGAGTTGCAGTGAGCACATGTGTACCTGCGTGCAGCCAACCAGAGGGACAGTGGCCATCAGGAGGAGGGGCCGTGGTGAGAGGGGCGGCTGTGCCCCCCACAGGCTTCTTACAAACGTAGCCCTTGGTGGTGGCGCAGTTGTCGTCGTTCCAGTAACCGAACTTCTGAGGGTACAGCGCGATGCACGACTCCTGATCTAGAATAAGATTAGTAGTAAAATGATGATTTAATTTGTGTACATTCAAGAACTAGCAATGGACGATTATGATTCATTATATTGACATGACACGACATCATTCGGTATTTGACTCCGTTCAAATTCAACAACCGAGGTTAAGCTCTTTGCACCCGATACTTTCTTGAAGTCACCTTTGCTTCACAAGAAAGCTATTAACGCCACAAAAGCAGGCGAAGGGCTATTTATGTACGTCATGCTAAATATAGGTAAGAATCTCTGAAAGAATGCTCCTAATGTAAATGGCAAACGTTGAACTCCGGTAAATGAAGTAAAGCTAAAATGTGCGGGACTCAGAACGAAAAGGTTCATGATGTGACTGACGTGGAACTACCTGCCTCCAAACTATTTCATTTGATGAACATGACAACCTGGCAAGAGCGTTAATTAAGTCCTGTGTGACCTCAAGAGGGTTTGGCCTAAGTGTAACCCTTGACTACCTGAGTCATTCTCAAGCACTCGTAATTTGTGTTCTTTCTTGGAACCTCAAGCGTGACAGTGACTAAAACTTCACAAATTCTAACACTGAAAATGAAATAAATTATAAATCGATACATCGAACAACGTGAGAAAGAACTTGTGTTCGTGAGGACATAAATAAACCAACATTAACCAACCAATGGAATTTGAGGTTTAACGTGTTCTTACATGGTAAAATGTTTAGAAAGATAAGTTTCAAATTTGATTCCTTTATTATGTGTAACTTTGTGGGCAAGTACAAATAAAATAGACCAACAGCGAATGAAGTCAGCTAGCCAAGTCAAGAGCAACAGCACTCACCGAGGATGGAGTTGGGTTCTCCGTCGTCCCAGTGGACATAGTCGAAAGGTTCTCCGTCTGACCACTTGAAGCCGTCCTCATAGTAAGCGTACCCTCCAGTCCACAAACTGTCGTCCGAGTACTTGTAAACCTGCCGCAGATTCATTCACATGTAGCTAAAAAAAGTGGTATAAATGAAGCCCTTTTTATAGTACCCCTAACCTCTAGTCCACAAACCGTCGGCCGAATATTGTAAACCTGCCGCACAATTGGCAGAAAATTGTTGTCCTAGTAGTGTTTACTCTTAATCGGTTGCTGATGAAGATTACGAAGGGAAACATCGTCTGCACATAAACAGTAAATTTTACGCCATCAGATATTGCAAGCTAATGAACACTCCTGGTAGGTCAGTTAAGATACGTAGGACGTGTTATATCTGCTTGAGTTGTTGTTTTTTTTCTATTTCGGAATCATGTAACACCTGTCAAAAAATTGGCATTCTGGGATACGTCTTCCATTTCAGAAACTGTCCTCGTAACTTTGTTACGACTTACGAGGACTCATACTTGAGTATGAGGCCATAGTTCATTGTGACGTCATTGTATTCAACGCCTTCTACACGATCATTGGTTAAAAATTAATTCAGTTAAACTTTTATACAAAATTGCGCATAAATAATTGCAACGTATCATTTGCAGTGTGAAATATGTATCTGTGTGTTTTCTGTTGAAATTCATCCACAGGCAAAGAGCAACGTTTTTTTGTATTTCAGACATGAAGCTATTCAAGTTAATAATTCACTCTTGGAAGCAATAACTACAAAAAATTAAGAAGTTTAACATTCATGTATTTTGTTGCAGAACTGCTCTTTTAATTTCACCAAAACATCGCCAATAAGGGCCTCAAGTTTCCTTAATTCGGTGCTCAAAATGAAAATGTATCGTAGACAATTCCTTAAACGCCCCTCGCATAGGAGACAGGATGGAAAATACTCCGTCCACCTGATGATGAAAGTAAACTTACTCCTCAGAAGACTTACATGCCCTAAGAAGTAGTAAGTTCTCAGCAAGAGCTGCCTGACTGAGACCGATGGCACACCGACTCTCGAGAGCCACACTCTAGAAAGCAGAAAAAAAGTTCTTCGCGTGGCTTAGGATCATGACGTACCTACTTCCATTAGCCTCGGTTTAGAAAGTAGAAAAAATTTTTTAACCTGACTGTGAATGATGGCACTCCTAACGCCAAGAGCCTCACTTTGGAAAAAAGAAAAAGAGTCCTCCGCTTGGCTGAGGATGACGACCAACCTACTCCAAAAATGTTTAAAATGTGGCTCTTGGGCAAGAGCCTCGCTTTAGAAAACAGGAAAGCGTTCTTCGCTTGGCCGTAGGTCATAACCAACCTATTCCAAAAATTTCGGAAGTGATCCCTTACTTTAGAAAGCAGAAAGGAGTTCTCCTCTGGGCTGAGGATGGACACAAGGTTGGCCCCCAGATGCTCGCACGCCTTCCTCGCCTCCCGCCACGACCGCGTCTGCACTTCGACCTCGGAAAATATCCTGTAGCAGCGGTCGCTGTCCATCAGCCAGCTCGGGTCGTCGGGGAAGTCCGGGCACAGCACGTCGGGGGCACTCGTGATGGGGTGGGCTGTCGTTTGTATTATCGTCCCTGATATTGGAAAACATTCCTTTAGAGGTTAATGCTTTAAATTTTTCCGATGTTGGATGAAAATGAGGTGATGGGGTGAGTCGTTGATTGTATTATCACCTCTGGTATTAGAAAACTTTCTTATAGAGGTACGTGCTTTAAATTTTTCGCATGTTGGATGGAAATGAGGTTTGCGAGTTACCTGAAACTCGCTACTTCTACTTCTACTATTTGGGTTCTATACAAGAGAGGTTGCTATTATTGACAATTTGCACTTGTATGTTGCAAGATTATAATTCCAGATATTTCTCACGAATATCATTTATCAATTTCGTTTTCAGCTTGCAGAGTCAACATCGAAAAAATAAGGTTTATAAGTTGAAACCTTCAAGCAATTAGCTAAGCTAGTCATATCTCCACAATGAATCACACCCAATAAGTTTGAAATTTTTATATCCATTCATATGACACAAGTTAGTTTTTCCTGGAGAAAAAGACATGGTGAACTATAATCAAATGGGGTGCAAAATCAACGAGTAGCTCGGAAGTAGTTCTATACATGCACACATTTTACTTAGCAGGTGTTAGAAAAGTGAAACTCGCAGAACGAGTTCGAAAGAGCATTTTAACGGCTAACAATCATGGGCCAAATAACACTACGAACTCATGATTGTACCACAGGACCATCCATCACCTTGAGGCGCCTTACAGACGTAGGGCAGGAAGCCGTCGCAGTAGTTGTCGTACCACTCGAGGGAGTCCAGCCTGGCGCTGACGCAGGTGTCCCTCAGCTCGTGCGTGTTGGGCTGGTCGTTGCCCCAGTGCAGGTAGTCCGTCACTGTGCCGTCCGCCCACGCGTAGTCCTCTGCCCGATGAAAGAATTTTTAAAGGATGTTTTATTCTTATCAAGCCTGATACACATCACTTTGGATATTGGTTTTTCTAATGCGTTATATCTAACACCAGGACGCAGTGACGGTTACCCCCGGTCAAGCCGTTACCCATTTTCGACACCTGGGTAGAGCGGAGAATTGTGGTTGAGTTCTCCCTTTTCCCAACATGGAGAATCACCGTGCTGAAGAGCACATGCCAATTTTTCACAAATAGCTAAGCTCGTTGCTGTTATTTGTGAATTTTTTTAGGTAGCCAAGCGATCATTTAAGATTCTTGGTCAATGTGAAGTTTAATGCGATCACGGAAAATAATTATTTGATTCCAAAGAATCACTAAAGGAACCCATTTAAAAACGTTCTACATGAATGACATTCTTCTCGCTGATGCGTTATTTTCGAATTATTAAACTTTGAAGTTGGCGTTTGCGCGCCAAGGAAGCGAACGCGCCAAGCGAAATTTAATTAATAACGGAAGCTAACCCCCTATTACAAACGTAAAGAGGTTGGGTCGTGAGGGGGAGCCACAGTTAGAGTTCCACAGTTAGTTCTTCTACAGTTAGAGTTTTCAGGGAGTAATTCATTGCTTACCTAAAAATAAATAACATTTTATTTATTCAAGAAATTAACCTAGGCACGTTCTCTACGTATTGGTACATTTGTGTCCCAATTGGCAAATGGCTCGTTAACGTACCAGCAACAATGGCTACCACTTCACTGATTTCAATACCTGCATTTAAATTAGACTTCGGAGTAGAAGTTTAGATGTTATCGTGAAATTATATTTTTCCCGCTTATTGGAAAGGGTGAGAATTTGATCAAGCAGTAAGATGGCTTTTCAATTCTGCTTCTTCCAGCCTAACCAAACCGACCGTAGCAGCCCAGGAAACGTAATGAAAGCGTTGAAGATCGTCATACTTTGAAACCATGAGATCGATACCTTGATGCTTTCAATGATCTTTCGTTTATCCTTCGCTTCCAGGAAGCCCTGAGCTGCCTCACCGTTCTCTCCGGTGACGGCCAAGCCCGTCCAGAATGATGAGGTGTTCAGGGACAGCAGGTCCGGTAATCTGTCATTGAAGTACAGAACGTTCAAGATTTAGAAGAAATCAGCACAGATTAATTGCTCTACAATGTTGAGTGATATTCATTCGTAGCAGAATAATGAATTCATATCTAAACAACTAAAATCGATGTTCGTTTAGTCAACTTTCGGTGAATGCTTGATGGCACCGCAATGAATCGCTTTGTCGGTAACTCGTGTCCCATTTTATGTCTATTCATTTTCAAAGCTTGATTACAAGCCAACTGGCGAAACGTTTAGAATTAGCTAATGTTTACTGATGAATCAATCATTTATAATACATTTTATAAATTACTTCTTTATTCGATTTCCCACTCATATAACCTCACACTCTTTAACACTCTTACAATCTTGTTCGCTTTGTCAACTTTTATTCATTAGAAAATAGTTAACCATTAAGTCATGGGATAAATTGAGTTGACGTTCGGATGAAAGAGAAGTAAGAACGTTCGCTCAACACACGAGCGTAAGTTGTTGAGGGATCAAATAAAATAAGGGAAATTCTATTCCTCAACATTGATTCCGTGACAAAAGGCCACGATTCTAATTTCTTGATGCAGGTTTCGTCCTGCTCGCTGTAGAAGCTGACAAGTTTCAATATCAGGGCAATAAAATAAGCGAGATTCTCTCCTTCAACACTCCTTCACTCCTTCAACAAGCGAGATTCTCTCCTTCGACAAAAGGCAACGACTCTTACTTCTTGATGAAGGTTTCCTCCTGCTCGCTATGGATGCTGGCGAGGTGCCCTCCGTACTGCACGCAGCTCTGCTCCGCCAGGCCCTGAGACTTGGAGGTCGTCATCACCTGCGCAGGGCTAATATAATAATCGGCTGCCATAAAATTTAGTCAACGCAGAATATTTGTAACGTTTCAAATCTCAAATCACACATTCTTCTTGTTTTTTATTGGAGGTGCCAACGGAAGTTGCTGTCTCAGCACAAGATGAGTTGAAATGTATGTAACGGATTTAGAGCAGGAAGTTTTATCTACGCAAAAAAAAAAGAGTTCTATGAAGTCCTATTTAAAAAAGATTCTATAAACGCAGTTCATCCAATGCGCAGACGTACCGCGGAAAGTACACGGTCGAAAACAAAAAAAAAAAAAGCCACCTTGTAGCAGGACTGTGTGGAGGTGTACAGAGACCAGCCGCTGGTGCACGTGGCGGGACCTGCTGTGGTGACGGGAGGGGGTGCGGTGGTGTAGCCCTGGCGCTCGTACTCGCCTGTGGGGGCAGGAAATATCATGTCGTAGCAAATGTCATCTTATGATGTGAGACCATCTTTGTTTTGATTTAGTGCGAGGCACCTGATGATGTGAGACAATCTTTTGATGTGGCACGAAGCATGTTATGATGTAGCATAGGGCATCTTATCATATGAGACAGTCTTTTAATGTAATGCAGAGCATCTCAATATGTAATGCAGGGTATCTCATGATGTAGTGCAGGGCATCTCATGATGTAGTGCAGGGCATCTCATGATGTAGCACAGAGCTCCTAAGATCCTCTCATGCACTGATTACTTTCCTCACAGTTTAGTCCAGCAATTAATTTTGTGATACATTGATTCGTTCGTCAATGAACTCATCTTAAGATTTGTGAACTTACAAACTAATTCATGAGTGGATTTCCATTCAATTGATTGAATACAATATTTTTGATTTATTTATTACTTCCTACATATTTTTTCCATTATTTCGTATATATACGTTGTGACCCATACTGTGTTGTATGCTTCGATTTCTACATATATTTATTCAGCGATCAGCTGTCTGGTTGACTGAATAATTACCTTAATACTTACGAACAACAGCCAACGATAACGCAATACTCGAGAATGAAACTGCTTTAGAAAATGCTGCTGTATTTATAGGACCACCATTAATGTTTGAAATCAATCACAGGCGAATTCTGGTATTGAAAAACGATAATTTCAACTGCAAGTACTCTGCTGAAATTTAAGCTCTTACGAGTACGCAATACCCACATATGTAAGGGTAGGTGTTGGCACAGTCAGTGATGTACCAGAGACCGAGCGTAGACTCGCTCCCAGAGGCGTAGGCGCACTCGCCCCTCCCGGTGGCTGTAGGACAAAGAACGTACAGCCTGTTCCTATAAATCGTCAAAAAAGACACTGCATACCAAAAGTCATCTCAGCACATAATAGATAATACCGTCCTGATACAGTAATAATACAGTCCTGCTACATATCAATACATATTAGATAGTGGAGCATGCCGCAGTAACTCATGTTGCTTTGTTTGAATCGAGCTGGCTATTGCTGCCAGTTCTCCGCTCAACGTTGAAATAGCAGCACTAAATCCATGTTTTGGTACTGTCAACACACCGAAATATTATTAGAGACAGGTGCTTGTTAGAGGTTTGTCGCGAAGCGAGATTGATATTGGAGCCAATATCTCTACAAAATTAGTATTTTAAATTATGGTGCTTTGTCTTCCCTGCACAAAAAACGCGTTTCTGCATTTTTACGTGCACTGCATATAAGTCCAAAAAGGGAAGGTAATCACTTGCCATTTCTCATAAATATTTGCCATGCCACCTGTCAGGCGAAGCATGTGGTTGTAGAATCCATTCTTCAGTAGTTACCCCTATTAGTTTAATGTTTTCTTTCAAGTGTTTGGCTTGAGTCATTGTATTACGCCTTCGCTCAGTCACAGGGGAAACTAGAAAAAATCGTTGCTTTCAAGAAAATACTTCTTTTACTCAAGAGTTTCGTGTACAACTAACATATCGTACGCCCATGTTGGTGCATCACATTATGATGAAAATTATTCGTATTTAATATTCGAAAAAACAACCTTGATTGAATGATACTTGCATAGCTTGAAGCGTTACGAAATTTAATATCAAGGCGTGTGCTTAATCAATTACAATTTCGTTTTGTGGTCCAGTGATAGCAGGCACTGCAGGTGCGAGTTACATGCAATTAAACAAATGATTCTATGGAATTCGATTGTTCAGCAGTGCTGCAAGTTTGTAAAATATCACATGCAAACACTATATGCATGCCTGTTTTAAATTTCCATTTGAGTCATTTACACACGTTGGATCTTTCAGACAGTCGAAATCAGCATTATTTTTATATTTCACAGTTATTGTCCCCTCATTTTTTTTAGATCTGTAGGTGATCAGGCAATTCGTTATTAGTTGAGTCGCGCTCTCTCTTCTCACGAATAAATATAATGTGCATTAAGCATTATACAAACTAAGAAGCACATACTTTTTCATGTTACCAAATAGTTAATGTTCACATATAATTTTGATTCTTACACATAATGTATTTTTCTCCTCAGCGTATGAGGACACGAATACTTTTATAGAATCCTGTGCAATGGTCAATCTATTTTATCTTGCTGCTGCGTCCACTCGACGATGTGTCAGGCACATAACACCGAAATATAACAATGAATAGGTGGTAGAAAGGTACGTCGAAATACTCATCTACCATGTTTTTGTTATTTATTACAAATATATTTGCAACAATCATTCCTTAAAATCTTAAACACTATTTGAAAAAAGGTGGGAGATAATAGGGTAACAGAGAGTAGGAAGCTAGGAAGGCCAGAGGAGAAATCATGGCTGGTGAAAGCGAAGCAGAACAGGTGTGCAGTAAAATTGCAGAACTGCATCGTAAGCTTGGGAGAGAGATACTCGAAGAAATACGGCCATCTATTGGATGTATTATTGTATGTATTGTATTGGAGATTTAGTTATAAATGACTGCGTGCTTCCAATTTTTAGAGACTGAACATCAGAGAGCGAAAAAATTATGCTGCCTCTAGCTCCTATTTTATTCTTTTTCAGGTTCCCTATTCCTACTCCTTTAGCTGATTTTAATCGTCCACTTTTTAAGTGAAATCAAACCCAGTGCTTCATCTAACCGACATTTAATAGCTCCGACTTCTTCATGTCCTAGTGCTTTAAAGACTGCTAGTTTTGTTTCCAACTGGCACTTGACGCACGCAATTCAAACGTTATTTTCCTGCAAATAGGTACTCACCCGGCTCGTACTCCCCCCAGCTGTCGTACGTGAAGTCCGTACCATCGTCCCACTTGAAGCCTATGGTGTTATCTGAATTGACGGTCTCCTGAAGACCTATCCACACCTTCTCTCCCACCGCAGACATATGCGATGACAGAAATGCTCCTTCAATCCTGAAAAACACAGAGCAAAATGCCTGACAGAAATGCTTCTTCATATACTGAAAAAGGCAAACCAAAATGCCTGACAGAAATGCTCCTTCAATCTTGAAAAATACGAAGTAGTACTACGTGTTTCATGATGGAAGATAGGAATTATTAGTTTCATGCTTATCTTTAGACAAATTTATTCAGTTATTTATTCTACACTGTCATAAACTTTGGTGCAGACAAATAACTCCTGATTTGAATTAGTTTAACATACTAACGTGCAAGAAAATATTACTTTTTTTTTAAATCGATTTCAATTTTAGAGTACTTCTTAATGCAATGAAATGGGCAGAAAGTTAGTTTTTTTCGTCATTTTCAATAGTTCGTACTCGAACAAAACTTTACCTACTGAGAGTCTCGTTCAGTAAAATGAAAGCTGCTGAGTATTACACTGCGTTTTCCTCCTCGAAGCAATAGAGTTTGAGAATGCCTTCCTAATAACCTCAGCATTGATTGATTGAGGTTATCGATTGAGAATACGAGTACACTTACAGCGGCATGATCCAAGTATTCGAACACATGAGTTTCTACATTTATTGATCTCTTAGTTAACAAACACGTAACGTATTCAGAGTCTAGTTCTCAATGGTAAAACTGGAAATGTAAAATGAAGCATTAGATTTTACGAAATGCAAATTATGATTCGTGATAAAAGTATTTAACTGTTGTATTACAATAAAACTTTTAGTCATCTATATTTTGAAAATCAGTCACAAACGAACAATTCTTTTTACCCTGAATAAGTTTCTAGAATAAGAATCTATGAGCAAAACGAGGAATTTGGGAAATGTCGGTTGGAGTCAGTTACAAATGAGCCAACGTTGCTACAGCTCGATTAAAGTGAATCCTGAATTAAGTAAGAGGTTTCAACATCTTCCGGGAAACTAATTATTCAGCTTCATTACGAAGGAATTTTACAAAAAAAAACTTCTATTTCATATTCTAAAGGAAAGTAAATCATTCGGAAATTTAATAAACATGGTACTATACCACCAACTTGCCAAAGTCAGGTGCAGCACGGAAGATCAGCATTCGAACGCATCGAAACATGCTGAGAAATGTTAAAAATAAGTCAATGATTGCCAGAAAGGAGCTAAAAACCGATACTGAAGTCTCCGGAGCAAAAGTGACGGAAGCAACTCTTGGGAACGACATCAGAAGAAATAGGTCTGGAGAGACTTCCTGTAAAAGGGTTGGCATGTTGCAAGTAGTTTAAAGTTTACTAAAAACATACATAAAAAGAAAATAATTTTGAATGACTCTCTTTCGGGCTGATAAAACTAAAATTAAATTGATGGAATTTGATATGCTCGTCGTGTTTGGAGGGCAATGGAACAGCTTATGAATCACAAAAGACCATACGAATCAACAAGCATGAAGGTGAAATAAAAATGGTTTGGGGTTACTTCACTCGTATTACGACCACTGATGTACTTCACATCATTAACGCAAAGATTTGTTGTTATTTATCGTTACATTTTGGAAAAGAATTTTGTCCTGATTGCAAAAAGTTCATTCAAAAATTGTCAGTGGACTTTCCAACGGAAAAAAGACAATAAACACACGGCAATATTAACTCGAGAGATGATATACCCACAAAAGCAATGTTATACAGTGCTGCCCTTAAATAACACTATTGAAAATCTTTTGAAAACTCAGTAGAATTAGATCAGGTCAATGAAGCCGCAAAGGAGAGTGATAGAGGATTTTTAGGAGAACAGCAGTCTTTAAAAAATGTAATTATTCTAATTGTAAAATCATTATACTGAAATTGTTGAATACTTTATTCAAGTACCATCTATGGTAAAGTTGAATATAATTCAGGACGCATCTAAAAATTTAACAGTTTTCACATCTTTAATTCTAATCCTTAAGAACTGTTACCTTTCAGAGTTTTGTGTATGCGGGCTTACTAACAAGCTTATAAACGTAAAATTTCATGATTGCCAATACTTTTTTCTCCTCTGTACTCCCGGACCTGACTATTGCAAACATAAATTTCTACACGGAAATTCGAGATGTTTCCGCGTTGTCGACGGAAACAAGTTACTCGTCACAATTCGCCAAGAAACACATGATAAATGCCACGGCAATACCCACATTATTTACATCCGTATCATACCTGCAAAATATTATTATATTCGTTCACGGAAGATACTCATTTACTATAAGTTTCCTGGTCAGCAACACGCCATAATAAAGTATTTCTGCCTTTCAGTACACAAAAGGACCATTAGAATAATTATTGTTGGTTATGCGTGCTAAAAGCCCATACAAATGAATTGATACATTTGACTTAAATTGATGTTACGGCAAGTTATACAAAAAGACAATGACCAATGCGCTTTGGATGGACTCGTAAAATGCTAACCTGTTTCAATATTTCAATAATGAAGTAATGAGGAATTTTTCACGATAAAATGGGCAATGGAAGTTGAACAAAATTTTTAGAAAACTCAATCATTTACGGGTACTTACTGAAACAATAAGAGAATTCCAAACAATTCTCTTCAAATTGCCAGCCTACGATTTGCGACTGAATCGCTATATATTTTAGCAGGCAGCACGCTGAATGTTAACGGGAGGAAAAGAAAATAGCCTAAGAAAATACCTCCATTGATCGCTCGAGCATTACAGTGGTGTTGTCAAAATACTTTTTCAGCTTCTTGGCCTAAGAGGAGTAAGCGGTCGAAGTGCAAGCTCAGCAAGTAGAAGAGTTCATTCTGTAACTTCTTGTACTTTTTCTTCAAGTACTTCTTCCCGGATTTCTAAAATCGCCAGAGCTGAGCTCAGGCGAAAATGCCGCGAGTTGCGAACGATAGGAACGAACCAGGATATTTCCTGTCCAATATGTGAGGCTTAACCTTTGCACTATGAAAAAATTGAGCGCTCGGGATTATTGAAGAAATGGATATCCTGTTTATGTTCAATAGGCTGCAGGTAAAAAGAACAGCACGAGAAACTGTAGAAAAGGCGTCACTGAAACTACGTTGTTTTGGAGAGAGTTCAAGAACTCCATCAACATCTATCTAGGAATCGGACGTAGATAACTCGTTAGCGAAGGCGTTTTGGGTTAATTAAGCCGAAAGACAGTAGTGCGATAAAGAGGCTCGGAAAAGACTGGAATGGATTTACTTATTCAGTAAGAGAAACTAAAATTTACATTCTCACATGTTGAGATGGTTTTACAACAAGAAAGTCAAAATCTGTACAGGTCAAACACAATGGTCCCGATTCAGTGATATAGGTAAAATCCTTACATATGTTATATTATCGTTATACATGAGAATAAAAGATTCCACCGCCTTACACCGATTAAACTGCAGCTCGTTCTGGTGAAATAAAATTAGTAATCTGGATCTCTGAACTTTGTAAAAACTAAACCAAAAAACTCTGATCCAGTCGATCTACTCAATGAGTCTAGAAATTTCATTTTGATCTGAGCTGATGGAATCTTGCTTACGTCAGACCATTCACTATAGTCCTGACAGCTTCTGTTTGACTTGAGCTAACGACTCCTCTCTTTTCCCATATCCCTAATCATTGAGCGATGAGTGAACGTGTACCCTGATGAAGTCAGGTTGGAAGTTAATACGACCACTCACTGGTCATGGATGCTGACGAGGTGGCTGCCTTCGATGGACTGAGAACATTTCTCTGCTGCGGAGTTGTAGTCTTTGGCAGATGTCATTTTGGCGTAGCAGGACGTGCCGTGGTACAGGTGGGAGTCCTGGCGGAATAGAATAGGATGGAATGGAATGTAATAGTATGAAATAGAACGGAATAGAATGGAATGAAATAAAATATAGTAGAATAAAATGGATTAGAATGGAATATAATAGAATGGAATATGGCAACAGAAACGATCCTAGTGGTCCATTCTGGAGTTGTTACCCAAGTTTCGCACCGTCAGACAACAGTCACTTTTGGACTCCTAAATAGGCTTGGAAGAAAAAGGATACTAATCATACGGTCAACAGTCAAAAATCACAATACAGACACAAAAACTGTGCATATATTTCATATGCCAATACGCGTTTGTTTCAAAGTTGTTAACTTGGCAGGTGTTTCTGAGTTGTTCCAAAGTGTGTCTTTTTCATCTCGTCAAGTTGACTACATTCGACGAAGGATTATCGATTGTATAAGAAATCAGTTGAGAAACCAGAATTCCTAAAAAGGTCAAATAATTACTCGTAAGTTTTCCATAAAATCTCTCTAGAACTCCGATTTTTTGTGTAACTGCGGCACATCACATGTATATACTCCAAATACGAGTGCGCTACAAAAAGGAACATTGATCGTCCAGTACTTGCTTGCAAAAATTTTTGGTGGCAAATCTGAGATGCTAAAATGCAAACGAGTGATTGTCGCTACCTCTGCATCGATATAAAGCGTAGAAAAAACCTGCGGGAGGATAGCTTGCCCGACCAAAAATTCTTTTGTCTTCCTGTGGCCAAATTTTCAAACAATTTACGTCGTTGTAGAGCCTCAACTGCCAGCGAAAGTTCTTTCAAGTCGTCTTGGTTGCGAGCAAAGCCAAAACATAGTCGACGAAAATGACCTAACGTTGGTTGTCCATCCGTTATAATGGCCTGATTTGTTTGAAAACCCGGAGTGAAATGTTTCACTTCTGCCACGAGGACTACAACAAAAGTGATACACACTGATTTTTGAGAAAGAAAGACATAGGTGTTTGAAAAAATGCTTGAAAAGTGATTTTTTTCTTGCCGAAAGTTATCACAGTACAGAGTATAAAGTGCTACAATCTTTATTGAGTGAAAAAGATTCATATTAGTGTCCGTGTTAAGAAAAATAGTTATCAAAAATACGATGGCTGTGCAATTGCAATGCTAGGAAGTTATGCGTGAATTCTAGGATTTACAATCGTCTCTTCTCACATTTCTCTAATTATGGTGCGGTGAGTGAGCGTTCAGTAAACCAAAAACAGTACATTGTATTTCATGGCCGACCAAGAAAAGGTGGCTGTGTGCTTTGGAAGGCAACTAACTCTAGTTAAAAATATCTCATATGTATTCGAACTTTGAGGACATTTTGTGGCTTTTACTCTCTTTTCATACATTTTTGTATTGAGATCCACTTAACTTACGCTGTAGCAGCCTGTATTAGATGGTTGAAGACTGGTCACAGTAGGCGCCTTCTTACAGAAGTAATGGTCGATGTCACTGCATCCGTAATTCGTCCACCCCGCGCCAAAAGGCGTGTACTCGAAACACATATTATCGCCTGCAAAACAAATCCACTTCGCTGTAATAAATCTGAAAACTAGATAAAAATCAATCAAACTTTTAAACGATTCAAACGATGTATCGTTTAAACAATTTTAAACGACCACAAACAATGTATTAGAGTTAAAAATGAAATTATTCCTACATCCTCCATTGTTCAATATCATTAGTGTTGAATATTTGAATGATTTTAAAAAATTAATACGCTAAAAAGAAATCAAGTAGAATTCAAATTCGCATTCAGTAGACGAGATTTATCTTAACTAATTCATCAAGAACAGAATTCAAGCCAAATTGAAGTATCTATTCGTGCAGTTAATTGGGAAAGGGAAATACAAGGACGTTATCAGGCAGTACAATGAGCATTTGTATACAAAACTTTCATTAACCGAGCTTAAGCCTGCGATAAATTTGGAGCATATTTTTGTGTTATGTATTATTTTGATTATTCGTTGGGCAGCATAAAGCATTAATTATTAAGCCCATCCTCGAAATTTTTCGGAGCCCGATCTTGTACTCGATCTTTTATTTCTTGCAATCGATTTTCAGAAACGTGCAAGTCATTCAGGCCTCTTCGGAGTCTTTTCAATAGTGTCATAATATTTTCTTGCGAGTATGTAGCCAGAAATTTATCCTTTGTTTAGTGCTGTGTCGTGATAGAATTAGAGCAGTCGGCTACGTCTAAGTGTTTGCACCGGCAATGCGAGGTTTTCATTTATGATATAAATATCGCCAATGTAATACGTATGAATATATTTTGCATATATGTATGTAGATGAAAAATACTGGCCAGCTTCAACTATTGATCTTTCTTAGATGCTCGCTCTCAAATTTCCCAATGTTAACTTGCGATGTTTTTGACTGAACTGTGTTTTATGTGATACTATTTGGTCGCTCAGTCAGCTCATTGCGAGTGCAAAGTGTGTTCATTCTCAAGCCTGAAAGGACGAAAACGATACAAGTGCGTTTGGAAATTATCTTACACTTGTAAAAACTGGTTTTGCGCATACGTACCATAGATATTATAAATTGACCCCAAATTCGTGTAGAGTATCGGAGATCCGTCCGTCCATTCCAACTCGCCACTCCTAGTTAACAGCTGTAGTCCGATGTGGTAGTAGATATAGGCGTTTTCTGTGCAGTGATATTGAATTCGTTAGTTTAAATGGAATTTAGTTTGGTGTGCAATGATATTGAATCAGCAAAACGGTAGCTGCAAGCTCTTGTAAACAGCAATTCTGGAAACTTCTTCACACACATGCTCTCTGGATTGCATTTGGTTTCTGCAGAACTACACACTCCGCCATGGCACGCCCACAAAAAGAGTGACACAAGGAGGGAAATCAAGCAGGGATAAAAGTCAATGCTGTCACGGTACAGATTACTTAATTTCTTTATCATGCACTTGATAAACAAGGGAATAATTTAACTGTGAAAAAACGAATGGTGAAATGATTAAAGTTTTAATACTAGGAATTTTTTATGACGAGTAGTTTCACTACGAATGTAACGGCAAAGAAGAACTTTACTTAAAAATATTGTAATGAAAATGAAACATGTCAAGCTACAGCTCATCTTCGGTCATACTCTTCAAAAGTATATAACAAAACAGAAATAAATTACTAGTTTGACTTTTGAATATTTAAGTTACTAGCAAAACAGAAAAGGAAATAGAACAAAGCAGTAAATGAAACCATCGTCATTACAGCGCATTACTTTAAAAAAAACGAAAAAATATAGAGAAATACTAGAAAAAATTGATTTTCATGCGTGGAATATGGGTTTCATTTCCTCAATTAAACTATCCAGAATATCGGAAACTGAAAAACAAAGACATTTCCAAGGAAATTACCCTTCAGTACTGGGTTTCAGGTAACACAACCATCTCATGCTGCGGTACATAATGATGCTGAAAAACCCAGTGTACCTATATATCTGCAACTTAATTCAAAATTTTGAATTCAATTTTGAACTTTTTAGCTTAATTCAACGTTTTTTCATATATAATAATATGGACAGTTCATATCCTTTACAAATAGTTCATAGATAACAATCTGTTTATCACTCGGTCAATTTTATTTTTTGTGATATTTTTGTTTTCTTCATTTTTTTTGTCTTGATATTCAATGGAGTCTGATCTTTTATTTCAGAGATATAATGATTTTCTGAACTAATGATGGAGCCGGAACCCAAATCGTATTCTCAGTAAATATGATTGAAGTCCTTTGAATTTTCTTTGTCTTCAATCAAATCAAAGCACTGACTTGTTCAGATAAATTCGTGCAAAATATTTTGCCAGTAAAAATAGCAAGAAAAATATGGGAGACGAGGTCGAAGGGAATTGATTGTTTGAATTGAAATAATTGATCATTTATCGTTTTTCAGGTGACCGTCCGGTGTCTCACTCCCATTGAGCTTCACTGGAGTCATCAACGGTTTAAAAATTGGTAAACCTCTCAACTATTTTCCTCAACTTTAGTTTTATCCTTATTTCAAACGCTCTTGTTAGTAACTCCCGTTCATCTGATTCACTCTATACCCAATAGTTCATTCTATCATTTACATCCCAAATTTATGTCACTAAAAGTGTAATAACTGCATTACCTGCCTAGATCACATAGTCGAGACGACGTAGTCGTCTCAGTCTATTATCATATTACTCGAACGACTACTTTAACAGCCAAGTGCCAGACCGCATTCACAGTCTTTTCAGTCCCATGTGAACGACTATGTTCTAGTTGCCCTGTAACCTTCAGGACGAGTCATAAGGAGACAGCTTCTGTTGCTATGTTGAGTAATCCATTGGTCAACTTTTCATTTTGAAGTTCAACCCTATAATAACTATCTGTCTTTTCTAGGAGTAGATCAAAGCAATAATTTCTACTCTGAGAAAAGTACTCAAAAAGCGTGTCCGTCGGCTGAAAATTCCTACTCGAATATTCTACCTAAAATCTTAAATAGATCGCTTGTGAACGTTTTGAGCTATTCGTTTCTTACGAGTAAACACAGAACATACTATCTTGAATCATACTGAACTCTAATACAACATTTGGCACAAAAATGTTGTATAACTCTTTAATCAGTTTTTAGGTTCCTCGCAATGAGATTTTTCAATATGAAAAGCAGACTAGCACCCAGCATGCTCATTTTGACTGCATCTGCACGATAAGTATATAGCCTTATTTTTTTCGAAATCTTGGAACTAAAACCTAAATTAGGAACTAAAACCTAAATCAACTCTCCCAAACACACCATCTATCAGGCTGTATAAGAAGTCGTCTTCTTCCGCAGACAGGACTGACACGAGGTCAGCGTCCATCGCCAGGCACTTGTCTCGTGCGTCGTAGAAGTTGCCCGAGTCCTCGCTCTTGTAGTAGCAGTAGCTGTTGAAATAATGCCAGCCATCGTCACAACCGACGACGTGCGCTGTAAAATGATAGTAAAAACAGTCATATTTTAAAATACTGTAAGGCGTTGACGTTTGCTTTAAAATTTCCCAAACGAAATTTGACTCCTCGATTGAGACCTGGCTCTGGTCAGTACTCATTTACCGTGATAAATTTAAAAATTATTCTATAACATGCACGCGGTGCTTCCAAGAAAATGGAGATGAATCATGGTTTTCCTAATAAAGAATGGCTCGTAGGGAGACTTTTAATTTACGCCACATATGTATCAGATGAAAATATGGGACTGGAAAACGTTTCGATAAATTAGGAGCGAGGGAGAAGAGCAAGACGAAGTTTTGTTTCCTTCGGACATGGAAAATCTTAACATTCTGATTTTTATGAGTGATTTATAGTATGTCTTTAGTTATTATTTGATAGTGCTAACACGAGATATATGGATCTTGTTAATGTTCAGTAGAAAATTTCAACAAATTCAGTATTTAAGGAAGGGGAAAGTCCAATGACAGCAAATGCAAGTAAATGCAGCATGGCATGAGCACGAGTTAGAACAGAGCAGTCTGGTCTGGCATGAGCAGTCTGGTCTGGCGGAGTTACACTTCCGAGTGTGCAAGAATTCGATCTTTTGAGAGATGTGATCAACACATCGACTAAATCCCTCTAGAATTATTGGATCAAAGTTGATCGGCTTGTTAGCAGCCACAATCACCACCATTAACTGCGCTTCGTTTCGAAGTTTTATTTGATTTGACTCCTTGCACTAAATTTCGCATTTCCTATCCTAGCTTGTTATTATTTTGAGTCAGTTCACAGGTAAGAAATAAATCTCTGTGATATTTGGTGTCCGGACGATCGGATCCGTAAATTCCTTTTCGCAATAACTCGGCTTGCATTGTACCTCTTAACATCGAACCAAACAAATATTCATTGAATGTAATTACCCACTAATTGTTTTATTCAACCCTTCTTAACCTGCGCGAATCGGAAATTTAAGAAGCACCTGCACTAGAAAGTATGAGCAAGCCCTTAGTTTTGATTTTTCAGGGGGAAGAATTGGTGCCTGTAACGGGCGTTTCAAGACTAACATCTTCACTCTATTTTAATGAAGATAATCAGATCAAATACGTCAAAATATTCAATTCAATATTGACAAGACTTGTAAACCTGGTGGCAGCACTATCAAATGATAATTAGCCAGAAAGATCAGAACGTTGAGATATTTACAAAAACCTCAGTTTCATTTTGTATTTAGCGTCAGTACGTTCAGCAGAAACTGGCAAAATATCATCAATATCTGACCATACACTTCATCAAAATATTATCAATGTCTGACCATACATTTGAAGGCAAGCAATATGCCCTGTCCTGTAAAAAATATTACAAGAATTTGGACAATTTCCATTTATTCTATTCTAATAATATTCCTTGCTTTCAATAGCCAGCAATGTTAATCCGAAGGCGCCAGAGATTTGGTAATGCTTGTTATAAGGGATAAACTCGATATCTCAAGTTAGTGTTTAATTTATTTTTTGATGCTACGAGTATACTCGGTAATCTACACTATCCGTAACTGAAAACAGTCGATTTTGTTATAATTGTCATCATCGCTCTATCAGAAGCGATATAAAAACTGATTTTATGACTGATAATACATATATACAGGGTGTCCGACACTTTTGTTGCCAAACTTTAACATAAGGTAGCGATCGTCGAAATGAACACTTTTTATTCTATTAAGGTATGGTCTAAAATGCTTAGTTAAAAAGTTAAAAATACGTGAATTTACTTTTCATTCGGCATTCTTTGTGCTCCTCGATATCAACGACAAAGATTTGTTTGTTTACTGTTAGTACTTCTTCGGCTGCAAATGTATCACCGGCAATGGAGGGAGTATCCAATGCTGAATTAGCAGATATGCACCTAGTGTATGGTGCAACAAATGGAAATTCTAGGAAGGCTGTTCGAATTTACGCAGAAAGGCATCCTAACAGACATGTTCCATCGCGTCAAACATTCACAGCCATATACCGGAGATTCCGTGAATACGGATCATTTCACAGACCACGACCTGAAGGAAGACGCCAAAGGAGAGCAGCAGATCCAGACAAGGTGGAAGATGTCTTAGAATATTTTCGAAACAATCCTACTTCAAGCACTCGTTCTTGTGCACATGCTTTACATTTAAGCAAAACCACGGTGTGGCAAGTACTACATAACAGTGGTCAACATCCATTTCATTTTCAGCGTGTGCAGGAATTGTACGGTGAAGATTTCGAACGTCGTGTTGAATTTGCAAGGTGGTTTCAACAGAAAACAGATCAACAACCTCGTTTCCCATCACGAATCTTATTCACAGACGAAGCGTCATTTACTCGAGAAGGAATACTTAATCTCCATAACCTGCACATGTGGTCTGGCAACAATCCACATGTTACAAGACAATGTCGACATCATGTTAGATTCGCCGTAAATGTTTGGGCAGGAATTCTTGGTGACCATCTGATTGGGCCATACATCTTACCAGAGAGACTAAATGGACGTACCTATAACATTTTTCTTAATGAAGTATTGCCAGGACTACTGGAAAATGTACCTTTAGCTGACATCAGAGGAATGTATTTTCAACATGATGGTGCTCCTGCACACTTTGCGGTTGCTGTTAGGCAATTATTGGATGCCCGATATCCCAATCGCTGGATAGGCCGTGGCGGTCCCTTCGCGTGGCCACCAAGATCTCCTGATATTACGCCCCTAGATTACTTTTTCTGGGGGCATATGAAACGTTTAGTGTATGAAACACCGATTCAATCCGAAGAGGATTTGATGGGTAGGATTGTTGAAGCCTCGGAAAGGATTCGTGAAACTCCTGGTGTCTTTGCTCGCGTCCGCCAATCATTGGAGAGACGTTTGAAAGCCTACATCGAAACAAATGGGCGGCATTTTGAACAATTTTTGTTAACATGTAACCTAGTTTACGGTTTCGTTTATTGTGCTCATAATAATTACTGTCGAAAATGCTTTTTCCTTATCACAACATTAAAAAGTTAATGTTAATTAATAATAATAAATGTTTCACATACTTGCCTAACTTCTCACTTCGTATCCTTGCCATTGATGTGCCGCAGTTTACCGCCTTGGATTCGTTTCCGCAAGAGAGTGTACGAATTATTTTTAATAACTGTCCAACTTCAAGTCCTTGTAACTCTTTAGCTAAGCATTTTAGACCATACCTTAATAGAGTAGAAAGTGTTCATTTCGACGATCGCTACCTTATGTTAAAGTTTGGCAACAAAAATGTCGGACACCCTGTATATAGGAGTGTATGTTAATAATTCGTGGTTCCAGTGGCTGAAATTAATAATCTTGATCTTCAATGCATTTTTTTTATTATAAATGTATAATGGATTTTATCATTGCTCCTAACAGTAAGGTTGAAAAAAGTTTTAAAAAACTAACCTCCCTGTTTTTTTTGAGATTTTATTGGATTATATTATTATTTTTGTTTTTATTGGATTACGGTAATCTACTACTACTCCAGTCAAAATACATTACTACTCCAGTCAAAATTAAGCAGTAGCTGCCAACCTATACAGCAAGCTCGGCATCTGCATTAGCTTGTTAGGCCTACTACATAGTTTCCTGTCTACTATATAATGTAGGATGGTCTGCACCTGCCCTAAGTCGTTAGGCCTGCTGGCTTCCTGTCTCCAAGAGATGTTGACACTTGGAATGAAAGGCAGTTAGTTGTATTCCACAGTTCATAAGTGTTGGACGTGTGTGTGAGTGCGAGTGTTGGCCGATCAGTTTTTTATTAGGGCCTTCATAATTCCTATTATTAAATAATTATACTTGAGTAACTCATTTGAGCTGTATTTTTCGTATTAAGATTATTAAAGGTTGATGACCGTACATCTACATCTAAATAACCGTTAATTGATAGGTTACGTTGCTTTTAGATCTTACAACAATTAATTCGTCATCGATGCCTTTAGGTAGAGGCAGGAAAAAAGGAGTGCACTGGAGTCATGTAACTGAAATGGGAGACACAACTGAAGGACACCGTCTGGGTAAAAAAAATCCATTATTTATGGATGGATTTCTCCGAAATTTTCACAGTAGGTGTGAAATGATGCAAAGATCATTTGTTATTTGACAAAATTTTTGTATCTGCACTGGATTTTTTTATTTTCGAAAAATATGATCAAATAGGGTTTTTTTTTAAATCTATCTTCTTCTACAATTTTGAAGTTACAGAACCAGTACTTCGTTTTTAGATTGCTTATATGTCTTAATAACCACACGCAATAGGGAATTTCGATAACTTCTTTTTGTGGATTTGGGGAATTAAAAAAAAAAAGATGACCTTTTTCTTCATTTTTTTTCATGTCGTGTAATTTTCAAAATAATAAATGTCTCAAAAAATGTTATTGCGTGTGGATACACCTTGCTAAGCCCTATCGAATGGTATATAAACCATTCTTGTAGCTCTAAAATTGTGGAAGAAGATACATTTTAGAAACCAATTATCAAGTTTCCATAAAAACGTGTTTTTCACAAAAAAAAATTCTTATATTTTGAACTACCGGGTTTTTTACAATGAATTTTTGAGCTTTTGTAGCTCTTTTTAAGCCCTTTCGATCGATATAACTTGCATTGCTGTAGCTCTGGAACTCTGGGAAAAAATATACATCAAAAGACAATACGTGTAATTCTTCAAAACAACCACTTTTTTCATTTTTTCATTTTTTTTTCAATCAAAATATTTTTTTTTCAAGTCATCTCTATTTTGTAGCTCTTTTCAAGCCCTTTGGATTGGTGTGCTCGCCATAGCCGTAGCTATGATACTGCAGCTGTCATCGAGCTATGAATGAAAGCTGCGGTATCATAGATACGGCAGAACAGCTAAATTCTGAAATTGTCAAAAATTGTAAAAAAATATTTACTCAGCGATAGAACGTTTCGTTTGAATAATGGAAGCACTTTGAGTAGCCCATGAACGAACTATATTGCCATTCCCGCAGAGAAACGCGCTCAATTGACCCCCAATAATAAGGTGGGGGGAGGGTTCAAGGTCACGCCACCCCCATCGCTTTCCCCCCTCTGGTGGGCGTACCATTTGGAGTAGACGTAAGCGGAAAGTACCAATGGAAGCGCAAGAAAATCCTCTATAAAATGCAAATAAAAACAGAAAATCAACACTAATCCCGATTTCTACCCAGACGGTGTTGAAGATAGTTGTGACTTTTTCGGTAAAAAAAATAAACAACAAGATGAAGAAGGTGAGAAATCATTGGGAAAAATGTAAGGAGAAAAACATGAACAAACAGCAGAGCAGAAAGAACGCGCAGCAGAGCTAGATTAAGCACAATTAGCCAAGCTTACTCAAGATGTGACTGCAATGACCGATGTTAGCGACATCAGTTGGCGTCAATTTGCTTTTCTTCTGCAATAGCACCGACTACAGTGAAGTCAACTGCACCACCACCAGTGAAGCAGAGTAGGACTTAGGAGTTCCCTTGCACTTCTCAAGAAAGCCAAAAAAAGGATTTTGAACGGTGAAATTTTTCTCAAGTTCAAATATTTATTTCAATGCTGCACAGAATAAAGAATTCCACAAGTTCTGTACGGTGATGCAACCTGGATACACACTGCTGACCATACCGCCAGTCTGCCATGTCTGACCATGTTTGATATGGGTTTGGGGCAGGGAAAGCTTATATGCTCCTTAGAATATTAAAAAATTTGAGGTCAAATGTTGACCTCTAAGATGATAAAATTAAGACCTACCACTGCCAGGAGAGATTTCCACATGATGGTTCAAATTGTGTTGTACAACCCACAGGATGTAATTAAGGTACAAATTATCTGAACAGATCTTCACTTTGCTTAAGTCGCAAATTCACTAAAAATTTAAAAGCGATGATAATTCTAATGAAATTACTCATTTTTATTAAAAAAATCCATAAAAAATTGAACGTTTCGGAGACCAGCTCCATCACCGGAGCTAAGCATCGGCGTACGTCGGAATGTCGTCTCGCAAGATCTACGCAAGAGTGGCAGAGCACCGCGGAAGAAGTTTTCGTACTGGTGACATGTTGGCTAACCCTCCTCATTCAGCAATAGGCAGCCACGCCTAGGAGTGTAGTGCAATTATTCGTGATAGTGATTTTAAAATAATCGACAGTTCTTTCCGTGATTTTGACCTCAGGATTTTAGAATCTTTCCACATTTTCAAGGAAAAACCAATTTTATGCAACATGCTTTAGCTCTTATCACCTTCAGATTGTTAATGCATAGTTGTTCTATTTTTGTGTATATTCTGGAATTTATTACCGATCGTGTTTTCATACTTACGCTAGATTGATCATACTTTGTATTTTACAGAACTGATGATGGAGCTGGTCTCCGAAACGTTTTCAATTTTTTGTTCATTTCTTAATAAAAATGTCTAATTTCATTAACATTTTCTTCGCTTTCAAATTTTTAGGTTCAAATTAGATTCAATACATTAAATTTGAAAATGAAGCCAATAAAACCTGCATGGTGCCTTTCTTCCAGGTTTGAGCATTCATATGTAACTTTAAATTTTGAAAAAACCATCAAAACTGGTGTTTTTATTAGGTGTTTGTTTGGACGGGGTATTGCCTTCCTAACAGGAACAAAGTTTGAACTAACTTCATGGCCCATTTTTATAAGTCTAACACCTCACTTGGGAAATAATCGCAGGCGAAGTAGTGCGAGTTGTTGCACGGGTAGTTCTCGATGTAGCCAAAACCAGAGTCCGCCGGATTGGATATGGTGAGACCACAGAACTCGGTGTCGTTGTGGTCAGGCTGTCCAGGCCTCCAGTTGACGAAGTCGGCATCCGTGCCGTCCACCCACTGCCACTCCTCGTTCTCGCCCTCATTGCGGTACAGGCCCAGCCAGGTCAGACCGAAAGTGTCGTTGATCAAGTCTGGAAAAATACACCGCAATGATTGTTAGAAAATGCGTCGTTCAAACGAAGCGATGACGTACTCAAAAATTTGTTATCAGTATTGTCATCAGTGCTCTAACCAGAAACTCACCGCTCACAATTTGGAACATTGTCAGGTAATTTCTTATTAAGATACAAGATATTTCGAAGAACTTTTGCCATTATAAAAGACCTGGCAAATTCACACAGATAATCAGAAACGCTTTTTGATGAGTCATGCGTTATGAGAGCAGACTGACGACAAACGAGGTCACGATCGAGGAATGAAGAAAATCAGCACACACACAACACTTATTTGAGAAAAAATCAGCCGCAAGATTTTCAAGATTCTCTCACATGAGGAAAAGGAATGCAGCAAAAACTAACTGAAGATAAGTACAAAACCAAATTCAAATGGTACTAAAAATGATGTGATGCAGCGGCAATACAGGTGAATGGTAAGGTCAATCAGGTTGGGATGTCTAAAGACCTAGAGCTGTTTCTTAAGACTGGTACTTTTTTCTGAAATTGCCCAAAATCAGTCTTAGGTTCAGTGTTTTTACATTTTTAGGAGGAGATAACATAAGGATGGATATGCCCTGAGTGCCAACAAAAAGCCGAGCACTACATTTTTTACCTACTTTACATATTTTGCATTATTTTACAGTTTATTAGTTCCAGTAAAATTATATTAGACATTATTCTGAAAGTTGGTATCAAATACTCGTAGTAACGACCTGTTTTTGGGTACATATAGTATCCTAAATTGTCTTTTACATAGAAAAAAATGAATAGCCTACCCGTATGTAAGACCTATCGGCATTTGATATAAGAAGCATCGTTGAGGATCATCAGAGAGGAAAATCAACTCGTGACATCAATGCAGTAACTCGTATAAACATCAAAACGATAAAGAGAACTACAGCACGTTAGAAACAAGGTGGCAAACCCGATTCATCTCGTGGAAATTGTCGCTGGCAAAACATTCTAGATGATAGAGACAGACGCATTCCAAACAGTTTGGTGAGGAAAAATTGCCGTTCATCAAGGTAAGTGATGTTTAAGCAACATTTGTGTTTGTTCATTAATAATTTCTAAAAACTGTGGATCAATAGTTAGAGAAAATAAATTCAGGCAAATGCAAATCCATCAGTCAGCCAGTTGTAAATTAATTTTAAAAAGTTAGTTATTTGCTCGATATCTCCGAGATTGAACTGTGTGCAATGCAATGTTGTTGGATGAGTCCATATAACCCTCTTTCCAAATCAATAAGTGCGTTAGGGTATAGTCGCAGCCTGCAGCGCCCCAACTGGTGTCTGAAATGGGTACCGGTCTTGACCGGGAGAAAGCGTCATGGCGTCCTGGCGTTAGTTATAAGGCATTTGAAAATCCAATGTACAAGGTGATATGTATCAGGCTTGATTGGAAATAAAGCATCCGTAGATGCCTTCATTAAAAAAACTGTTATGGTCTCAGGAGGCAGTGTATGTGATGCTTTGTTGCTGTTTTTGCTGGGATAAAAATAGATCTGTCACTCTTTGCAATAAAAAAATGAACACCCACATTTATTTGTGAGTACTTACTAACTACATTCATCTTTTCATAGTTTTATTCTTCATTCTTCTTTTCGTGATGACAACGGGATCTGTCAGGACGACAATGCTATCATCCACAGAGCTAAAAATGTTCAAGATTAACTTATTGTGCATCAGAAAACATTTGAGTGCATGGACTGGCCACTACAATCTTCTGATTTGAGCCCCATTGAAAACTTATGGTATCAGTATGAAAGGAGCCGTAGTGACTCATTGCGTCGTCCTTCACCACAGCTTTGGAGGACAGATTATTTCAGTTATAACCCAAAATAGCTGCAGAGGATCAAGAATCTTGTAGAATCAATGCCAGGTAGAATGAAAGCTGTAATTCGAGCTAAAGGAGGTTCAATTGCTTACTAATAAATTACTTCACCACGCGATTATTTTATGGCAATTAGTGTCGTATATTACTCAGGTATCGGCCTCTGTGTTCTATGTTGATTGAAAATGAGTTGAATTTAATCTAGTAAAATATCATAATATTCGACGGACGCTTTTAAACAGGTAAGATGTATCGTAAGCATCATTCGCCCAAATTAGATCACAGAAATTAGTGAAGCAAGATGTAACGAAACGGATTATAAAGTATATATATTTGACTAGGTAAATTAAGCTAAGCTGCAACGTGATCAGACGTTGGAATGTCGGATGTCGTTATTCAGAAAAACCGTTATTCCACCAGAAGGGCGAGTTTGCCTTGCAAGTGCGCTATGCCTAGGGATAAGGCTAGAGCGTGGAAGAGCGTGCGATACAACAATCGACAGTTTTCGCAGAACGAGGGGCGTGAGCTAAAGAGAGGGCCGCCGCCTCACGAGCCAGTCACAACCCTGGAATAGTGTAGGCCTATAAGTTACACACTATATGCACCAATGAAAGGCTCGGGAGTTTGCGGGTTGTAAACAAGCGCGAGGACGGAACCAATGAGAATTCAAGGCGTCAGAACAAGCAAGAACTCCACCAATCAGGAGTAAAATACTGTCAATGTAACAACGAGGATTCGAGAACCTTCTAAAAGGAACCAAGTGAAACGCGTCAAAGGAGGACACAAGAACAAAGGGGAGGTCTTTCTGAAATCTCGTACGAGGGAGAAGACTTAGTGTCAGTGCGGGGAAGGCGGGCGTTGCTGCCGACTTCCCCGGCAGCACAGGGTCCAATCTCGCAGGATTTCTACACCGCCCACCCCTCTCCCTCCACCTCCGAGCAGCCGCAGCACCAGCTCCGTACAGCTACAGCAATGTTAGGTTAGGGTAATTAAGGTTAGGTTAAGTTGAGTTAGGTAAGTAGGTTAGGTTAAGTTAGGTTAGGTTGGGTTAGGTTAGGCCAAGTTCAGTTAGTTTAAGGTTGAGTTAAAAAAGTTTGAGAATCCCTGTTTTTGAGTGCCGAGATGGAGGGTCGAATGACCAAACACCAGCGATCGCTGTCATAACTTATTATAATGATTTAATGCAGGTTAACTTTGGTATTCTGTTGTAGTATCCACTTACTAAGTACTTGTAGTGGTTATATTACAGTGATTAATAATAACTGTATAACGAACAGATAGGTTAATAAACCTCAGTAGTGCTACATAGTTAAATAATTGGCGCGAATGGCAACTTTATGTAGCTACTCGGAGCTGGGGGAGAGGTGTGGGCGGTGTAGAAATCCTGCGAGATTGGACCCTGTGCTCCCCGGCATAGTGCGTTGATTAAACAAAGCACCGGAATTTGGCAACGAAGTTCACAAATCCATCTGTGAAACATACACACCGAGAAATTTTGCCGAGTCAAAGTTTCTAAGAATATCGAGCAACGCACAGTAGTCTGGATGAATCGCAATCTCTCAGAACAAGCGAATGCAGCTCCACCAACATATCGGCAGCCATCGAAGCTGACCAAGCGTCAGGCAACGAACTTCACGAATTCCCCCTGTGCTACCCATACACCGACGACCTCTGCAAGATTCCAAAATTTCCACGGGCATGGAGCGAACGGGCAGTGCATTGGACGCATCGCAGCAATCTACCAACACCAACGAGGACAGCACCACCAACAAATCGGCAACCGTCGAAGATAGCCCGGCATCGGACAGCAACACCGGCAAAATGATGCGCGAGAAGCACCAGCGGAAACAGTCTAATTAGTCTGACGTGAATTCTTCAAGCACCAAGTGGAATCGGTATACATCGGCACCAACAACGCATCACAGAAGAGTGTGAATGCTTGAATAGAACTGCGAACTTACAATATAGTTACCACAAGTTCAATTTTGATAACAAAAAAGCACATTGAAAAATCTTGAAATAGCGACCTACCTAAAGAGTGTCATCTATGCACTATATTTTGTGTTATATTGTCAAGGATATTGTTTTTTCTTCAGCAGCGGTATGTTTAAAGGTTACGCAAATTTTAAGCAAGGGTGCTACCTTAAGGCCTGTTGACAAGATCACTGAGTATGCTCATGAGCAGTGAAGAGAGCTCAAAACCCGCCCATTTGCTCTCGTTTCAGACTCAATGGCGCACTAAACGACAGTGCGGACTATGTTTGTCTTCATCGAGCTATCCAAAAGTAATCCTGGCTAATCCAAGGCTTGCCACTTGCCAGTGTCATTTTAGATGCTGAACGTGGAGGGTGTGTCGTCTCTGCTCCCTGCCTACACGTTCTCTTGGAAAAGTGGCCTTTAGCTGCCCAAAAAGGTTTTTTTTAAAGCCAACGCTTCGCCCACATTTTCCTCTATCGTATTTGTTTCTTCTTTTAGCCGCGATAACTGACATAGAGTGCAAGCGCCATTGTCTGTCGCCGAGCCACCATCATACATCCTTTCTCTACAGCGTTCAGACGCAAACTGAGGATTTTACCAGAGCAGCCCAGCACTTCGCCACTGCTGCAAGTGCAGAATGGCCGTATAGACACAATGAGTCTCGACCAAGTGCGTTACTGCACTCGTGGTGAAGTTGCTCATCAGTGATCGTGTCAACAGGCCTTTCTGCACCATGCGAAGCGCTCAATTTTGAAATGCCGTGTGGTGAGTTAAGGCTTACTGTTCTTGCGTCACCCTCATGTCGTGCTTCCTTTGGCCTGTAGGCTATAACGTCCTTCTGATTTCGGTATTGTGCGTAACTCACATGTGTATCCATATCGGTTTAATTTTTTATGTTATCAATCCGAACAGCACAATCGGCGTTGTAGTAGAATGTATTTCCTGCCTTTTTTGCTTTCTCGTTTCAAAAGTGCGTTTTGTCAAGATCATCCACGTGTTCATTAGCATATTTAAATAAATTGATTTGAAGTGTAATGCCGGGTGTTTCTGTTTCCCATGTTGATCTGAATTACTGAGGTAGGCACGTAAACGCACACCATGGCTACTCCTGCTATTTTATTTTCCTACCTATTATGTTCTTTCTCTTCCACTGCATTTTCCTCTCTTTAATTTCCCTTTCCTCTTCGACTATTGAGGTTTCAATCCCTCTATCGACAACAGAAACTTTTCTCTGTCTCGTGACAAAGAAAACTGGTCTGATCCTTCTCTTCATTTGCTCGTAGCGTAAAGAAGAGAAATGTTTTCAAATGCGTATTTTCAATTGATACTTAACATTTTAAATTCTATTTTAAAAGTCTGTTAAAAAAATACCTTGCACGTAGTCCACTTCCTCCTGCGAGTGCCAGCTGAGTAGAGAAGCCTCTCCATCGATCTCTTTGCAGGCATCCTGTGCGCTGTCCCAGCTTCTTTGGTCGAGGCCGACGTAGTAGCACTTGCTGCCGTGTTGAGACCAGCCCTCCGGGCATGTTTCTATGGATTATCATGCAAATGGGAGTGAGAACAATTATGATAAAAAAACATTTTTGAACGAATTTGAATTTCCCCACAATCGATTGTGAACCCAATTGTATGGGAGAGATGTTCCCCATCACTCCTAAATACTCGACTTTTTTGCCAATGTACTTGTCAATATTGAGCTCGGAGTACGATAGAAATTTGAGAAAGCAGCATCGTTTTGCTGCTTGCCTCATCTTTGTAAAAATTTGCACGTGTCTTATACGCAAGCCAGAGCACGTACTGAACGCTCCATTCAGCGATTTTGCAACCACATTGGATGGAGAGCTGAGTATTTAGAAGTGGTTGGGGACCATCCATTCTTCCGTCGACCTAAGACAATTCTTGTTTTTGCTCATAAAACAGTAAACAATCAAGAGCTGCACTCACTGAATCTAGTTTTGCAGACGTAGTTCAAGATATAGTCACATGGCATATCATTCCACGTCCCTGACGGGCCCGAGTAATATTGCACCTGAAAGAGAAATAAAATTCATGTGATAAAAACTAAATTAATTAAAAAATTTCATAGCTACCGTTGACAAAAAGATAAGTTCTACATAGTATTAGGAGCTCCATTCACTGTTTACGAGCTGCAAGAAAAAATAAAATAAAAATATATGACGACTTCCAAACAACGGGATATTTATACAAACATCATTTAGCGTTCTATCCGATTGATTACTGTTTCCTTGAATCTCAATTACCACTAAACTTCTTATTTATTTTTTAAAATGGAAATTGACACATGTTTTCAAACAAAAGCTGGCCTCACACAACAGGTCTCATACGATTGAAACCTATTCAGGCATATTGCTTACTGCGCGATATAATTTGATTCCATTCATCTTAGTTCATGTTGAATTTAAGCTTATACTAGGAGCATTACCCGGGTAATTCTGCATCCATCAGCATGGGATTCACTTCTTGAAATGGTCACTATATTGCAGCGTTATAATTCGAGTTGGATGTACCACAGAATAATACAGTATGTTTAAAAATTAATAATGTGTTTGAGTAAATAAATAAACAAATAAAAATTCAGTTTCAGTCTAATGCGTTCGTAAAACATTCGCTTGCCTCATTACAATCAGAATTATTGCAGAAAACCAGCCACTTCGCTACTTGAGTAGCATCGCTTGGCTAACTCTTGCAGACAGTAACAGCGATAACTTGTCCACTTTGAAGCTTACTAGTTCCTATCCAAACTTTTTCAATGAGGTGCAGCGAAGTTTCTAAACATGAATAACACAAAATATTTCGACACTCCCTCCATTTACCCATTTGTCTTCTTCGTCGAGCTGGTCATCAAATAACCCGTTAATTTTTTATTCAAAAAAGTACTCCAAGTTAGCTCGTCTCGATAGTATCGGATTATTACATCCGAACAAAATACAAATCGCCTTTTAATTATCACCATTCAATTTGCACTCACGTCTACACAATCTTCCATCCCGAGATCGTTGTTAGGTTCTCCTTCGGCCCAGTTTGTATATTCAAGGGCGTTTCCGTCAAGCCATGAGGGGTAGGAACCATTGTCGTCGGCGTGCAGACCAATCCAGGCATTAAAGTAACTGTCCATTATGAAACCTGAGGGATCAATCCGAGATTTTATTTTAACAACCGTTCGGTAAATTTACCGAAAAAAGATTGGTAAAACTGCTTAACAGAATTCAAAAATTCAAGCCATTAGAGAAAATAAGGGCAAGTTTTCTTAAATTCAGTGAGAATTAAAATTAAATTCTAGATTCTCTTTGCCCTGAGGTTTTCACGGAACTTCGTTTCAACGGTTGACCCAACTCTTGCTACCGTCGCAAAGACTCCATGTATGTTATGATTGGATTATCTTTATGTGACGGCATATTACTTTAAGAATTTCAGTACGTCACCTACTCACAATTTTCAAATGATTTCCTCATAGTGAAGAGAAGACAAGTAATGTCATTTGTGAGATGCGCAGTAGTGACTCCTTGAAATCTACTACTTAATTAACAGGGACCTCAAATGAAAATAATGAAATCATGGCACGATGTGGAAGCACGTCAGCAGTTGAACCTCAGTTCAAGCAAGCATAGCCTGACAGAAAGGTTCCTTTACAATTTTTGTGCGTAAGTTTTATCCTACTGAGATTTTTAGTTTTTAAATCAGGATGAAAAATGTCCCATAATACAAAGCTTCGACCAATATGAATCACTAATGCCGAAGAAAGTTAACTAAAATGCCCGATACCCACTGGTTACAAACTCGTTTTCTTCCTCGCTCAGGATGGACGTCAAGGTGCTGCCGTACTGGCTAGCACAGGAACTCTTGGCCTCTTCCCAAGTCGAGTAGGTGCCCATCATGTAGCAGAAGTCGTTGAAGTAAGTCCAGCCGCTCGGACACTCTGCAAGCGCAGAGGTGGTATTTAATACAACTGGATTAATTCCTAAAGTTTTTAAAAGCGGAAATAAGTATGCCAATACAAGAGGTGGCTAACAGATGAATGTGAAATACACTAAAAGCCAGTAGAGCGATTTACTCGTGGATTATGCATCGTAATGCAAAAATAAGCTCTTCAACATCAACACAAAAAAAATGGAAATATGTTTCGTTTGGTATACGAGCATTATTCTGAGAGTCTTCTCACAACACGAGTGGAAATGCCTTTCCTTCTAATTTATGGGACTAGTGTAACTTAAATTGCAGCTAATGTATAATACAACACTCGTTTACTGATCCAAACATTAGGTGTACGTTTATCCTGCAGGAACGCACAAGTTCTGAAGAGATCATATTGTGTTAAACAGTAATTGTGATGGGTAATGACATTCGGGTGTTGAAAAAAAATTTGCAAATATAGCTTGGCCGCACTCAGAAAAGCGCATTCCCAGTTTGAAATTTTAGTTTCATTAAGAGGTTCATTACGGGAGATTTTCACTGAAGAAAAAACATCATTTCAGCTCTCTGCCATACGTTGTCATGTTGCTTTGAAATCATGGCGAAGATAATTTCGAACGCCATTTTGTGACATATTCAGTAGTCATAATTTTCATCGCAGTGTCAACTTTGAATACAATTTCAAAATCAATCTAATATAATTAATTTACAATACTTGTATGGAGTACCCATATTTTGGTACCTTAATTCTTTACATTAGGTTTAATTTTAGAATTGATTTGAAAGTTAATTCAAACATTTCTTTTAACTTTCTTTTAACGGTAATAGTTAACCACCGTCACGTTTAGAAAATTTGTAAGTGACTTTTGAGCTAATTTTCAAATTTATTTAACAATTAACTTGGTGCAAATATCCAAAAAATTCAACCCCAGCTAAAGTATATCAAAGTCGAACAAATTTTCAATTTAGCTCAAGAGAGGAAAGTTTGGTTCGAGGGGATAACGAAGCGGGCAGAAAACTTCATCTGTAAAATGCCATACTAAGTGCTGAGAAAAAATTTAATGCTAAGTATTATGAAAAAAACGAAATACTAAGTGAAATGAAATACTGAGAAAAAATGAAATACTGAGAAAAAATGAAATACTAAATAAAATGAAATAGTGAGAAAAAATTCAATACTGGGTAAAATGAAATACTGAGTACTGAAAATATGAAATGCTGAGTAAATGAAATATTGAAACTAACTAACCGAAATTGAAACTAACGACCAACTCCTCTGCTCAGCGTTCTTGGCGATTATATACGGGGTAGCTACAATACTTTTTAAGAACAATAATGACCAAGATCTGCTGGAAGGTAGAGAAATTATTAATATGCTCACCACTCTACTGAGCGCTTACTTGAGGGTAGAGGAGGAGCTGTGGGCTCAACGTAGCTGACGCCTGAAAAATCGAAAATAAAAAATATTTCATTTTAACACTCATTGTAATGACTTGCAATATAGCCTATTAATATTAGTTATTCGACAGCTAAACGACTTTTATACTCTAGTACTTTATTGAGTGCAAGGTAAAATTTTTGAGAACGTATCATTTATGTCCGGAGTTTGTACATGTTCAGCCCTTCATGCCAAGGTGCTCTCCTGAAATTTTCTGATGAAGTATTTCTGCAGAATAATCTTTTGCCCAGACGGACACTATGTAGATAGATACGAAATATTATTTGCAAGCAGTGTTATAGCCATCGAAATATTTACAAGAATACAATAAGTCCTTCTTTTACGAGGGTTATTTTTGCTCAGCAGAAGTGGAACTCAGTGAGAATTTTTCTCAAGAGTTTATGCAAGTGATTTGCACAGGAGGAAGAGTTTCAACTTCATGGTAGGGCACACGAAAAATTCCCAGCAACTATTTCGACCGCAAGAAGTTCTAAAATATGATTCATTACGGATAAGAAACTTGAACCAAACTTACCGATGAAACGAGAAGAATTAGGCACTAAGGAGAAGCAGGTAAACTGACGACAAATACTGAACAGGTTTGACAGATGAAATGATTAAATAAAATTAAAAGTCACAGAGCCTTGTATGAAAGGAGAAGATTGAACACCAATCTCTTGCAAATGAGAAGGCAAAATATCGCGCACTGTAACGCACTATTGAAACTAACGGCCAACTCTTCTGGTGAGCGTTCTTGACGATTCTGTTCGGGGTGGCTAGAATACTTTTGAAGAACATTAATAGCCGAGACCTGCTGGAGGGTAGAGAAATTACCAATATGCTACTCAATATACCCTTCCCGAATCATGAACTTTCAAAATACACCCTTCCTATACCTGGCATGTAGTTATGTCGTGGAGCTCCATGAGTAATGTCCTTTTATTATAAAAAGCGGCTAGATCATTCCCCTCAACGTACCCCTAGATAGCTCCCAAAGGTAGAAAACACTTTCCATGCTCACTGTAAACATGTGAAATTTATGTAATTGGCTCGTATCTTGAACGCAGTAGCTGTTACATCGATTTGCCCCAGATTTGTAGATGCACTTTCATGGCAATCGACGGCATTGATCAATTAATTTGGAGTTTTGGAATTAGTAACGAGTATCCAATGAAATAGAATTATTCTTAGAAACATGTAAATTTGATTAGATTTCCCTAAACTCTGACGTGATAGAGTATTGTTTTACCTGTTTACCTGGGTATATGGATTAAGGGGGTCATCCCAAGATTTTGACTATTTTCATCCGATTCGTTTGAAATTTGGCCCGTATATGTATTGCTTGTGAGTAAACTTTTTTTCACTCCTGTAACTTTTTAGATTTAGGCCTTACGTTTTTTTACGAGAAATTAGTTTTACAATTAGTTTTAGTTTTATTTACAGTCTGATTCTTATGAAGTTTGACTGTTATATGTAACGTTTGAAAAGAAACACAATTTTTTCAATTCATTTTTTCGATTCAGGACTTAGTTTTTGAAAAATCTGGACAAATTGGTTTTTTAGTTCATTATTATTGATATTTCAAAGGAATAGAGCTCATTGAGTTTTTATGCTAGAAAAAACCAAACACAGTTTTAGAATCCTTGAAGCATTGTTAACAAAGTTACGGTTTTAAATTTTCCATTTCCTGTTTTGTTTTTATATGAGGTCGATATTGGTTCGAAAATTCAGGATTTTTAGTCCCTTTATCCCCCCCTTGTGAGGGGGGATCTAGTGTCCGTAGTGCCATAAAATTTTAGGACCGAATAGTCCACCACTTAAGGATCCTTTTCCAACAACAAAACAAAAAATGCTCACCGGACCGACAGGGGCCTGGTAGGGGCCTGGGATGACCCCCTTAAGTGTTATAATATTCAATAAAAAATATGAGTTAAGGACATTTTATGGACTTCAGTTTTGATATTCGCATAAACTGTAAATGCAGTTCATGAGATCCCAAAACTGATGTTCTACTTTGAACGTCAAATTAGTCATAAATTCATTTTTTTTGTGAAATCTATTAATTTTTAACCAGTTGTTATACGTACCTTTCTTCTCACAAACAAATGGGTTTCTCACAGAGCAAGCGCAGTCACCCCACTTATATATGCCATCGTTGTACATTTCTGGAACAAAATTTTTTTTATGTAAGTTGATTCTGTGAAAGTTTATGTTGTCACCGTATAGCCTAATTTGTTAATCTCAGAGAAAAAAAGACTGAGTGGTTTTTCATTTTTAAACGTAATTTTAATTCCACAATATTTAGCAAATTTAGAAACGGTGTCTGCAGTTTAAAGACGTTCAATGTATGTTATAGCCAAGCGACGTGTGAATTATAACAGAACAGCAAACTTACTAGAAAATTACACTCAAAATTGGACAATATACCCAACGGTATTGCGCCAATATGAGCCTGCGACAATCATAACGAAGTTCTTTTACACAAAAAACAAAACAAAATTTTCGTTATGTTCTTAATTTTATGGCGATTTCTATTCAAGAAAGCGATCATGGTAGCGAAAGTTGGTAAAGATTTAGGTTGAGAGGCTCAAGAAAAAGAACATGTCATAGAGCCTCGGTTGACGCAACCAGCAACCGCAAGGAAAAAGAAAAAGGCCTGAGCGTGAAGTTGGTGGTGATCACACTCACCTGTGCAATAATTACTATAAACTTCGTTGGGTTCGCCATCGTTGTAGTTAAGAAAGCCCACAGGCTCGCCGTCTGTCCAGTAGAAATTGTTGTCGTTTTTAAGCCCGATGTAAACGGCTCCGTCTTGCACTTTTGCGCTAGCCACTACACCTGTGAAATAATTAAATGTTTATTCAACTTCTGAAATTTGACTGTACGTCAGTGAGCTCAGTATTGGGTCAATAAAATGAATGAATTTTGAATGTCAGGGAAATTTAGAATAGGTTAGGTAAGGCTACGTAGGGTTAAGGAAAAGTTAGGCAAGGTTAAAAATATGAAACGACAGGTGGAGTGATGTTAAACAAGTCAATGATAGATAAACCTAACTAGTGTTAGGATGATTAAGATTAAGTAAAATTTCGTGGCGTTAGGTCAAATCAGGTAAAGTGAATTAGTTTCGATGATGGGATGGATTAGATCACATTAAGCAGTGTTAGGTGAGATCTGTCAATGTCTCCTTTGGTTAGATTAGTTACCTTAGGCTAAATAAGTTTAAATCAAATCAAATGTTTAATTTACGTAAATTTTGGTAGTGTTAGTATTAAAGTCAATTAAAATATTAATATTGCAGCACATTTATTTCGTAATATTATTGACACCCTAAAATTGTTTTTCCATGCGATATTTAAAGATTTTCATGCGGTTTTCTAGAAAAAAAAATGAATCCATACAGAAAATTTAAGCACTCACCACTTTTAGATAAAAACGTACGTTGTAGTCTAACAATTCGTACTTTCTCTGTATAAATCGAAAGAAAAATGGCATCATGAATGTAATGCTGCTTAAAACGAGCAGAAGCAGGGCGAACTGTAATAAGAGCAAAACATGAGAGTGAAGCGTTTAAAAAAGAGAGGACTCCACCCGCCAGCGACATTAAAGTTAACCCTCCACTGCATGAATCATTTTCGGAAATAGTTGAATCGCGTACCTTGCACGAAAATTTGTTCGTCCACGGTACTGAGCGAAACGATATCGGCTGTTGACTGCCCTTCGCTGACGCGCATTTCTTGGCAGCGGAGGCGAGCGTCAGCGAAGGCGAGGAGTTCGTCTACAAACATGTAGCAGATTCCCGAGGTGGTATCCTCCTCCCAGCCCTCCCCGCAGTTGCCCGCATCAGGGCCCGGGGTGGTGGTCGTGACGGGAGCGAGAGGAGTGGTCGAGTAGTCTCGCTTGCACACGAAATAGTCCACTTCGGAGCACGTAAGGTCGTTCCAAAAGCCACCATCGTACTTCATCTCGACGCAGTTTTCGTTTCCCGACGGTTCCCCTGAAATCATGCTTTATTAGGTATGTAGTGTATTTGTTTTGTGTATTTAGAGATTCAATAGAATACCAATTTGAAACATTGTGGGGAAAAAAGAGAAAAGCCAGACTCCTTACATAAAAGTAATCTAACGAAGTCGTACAGATTACACTGAAGTAAGATTTTACGAAAAGGAAGGCAACTGAAAGTAAAAACACAAACTGTGTTAACAGATAGAACCGCCCAGTGAACTCTGACATTTAAACTCACGAAATGTTATGCAGGTAACTTATGTAGCTTATGGTGGCTTATAGGCAAGTACCATAAGTATAAATGCTGACTACGATACATTGAATCTTTGTGAGCCAAACAGGAAAACGAGCTATAACTAAGCTTGCAAGCAACATTTACGTGGTAACACACATGCAGTACCTTAAACAACTCTGACTCAAAAGAACGCACCAAGCATGTGAAGATCGCCAGGTAACACCTACACTCACGAATACATCAAAAGCAACACCTACACACACATCACAAGCAACACCTACGCACACATCACAAGCAACACCTACACACACATCACAAGCAACACCTACACACACATCGCAAGCAACACTCACCAGAAGCCCAGTCATAAATCACCACAGAGCTGCCGTCAGTCCACTCGTAGTTATTGTCTACTTTGCGGTCGTTCAGGCCAATCCAGCTGTCACCGAGCAGCATGGCTGTCGGAAGAGGGTAGGAGTCGTTTTATGAAAGGTAGGTAGAATCACTCAAAGTAGGGACCTGGAGAAATAAATCTGGACACGTTACACTAAACGTTGGCAATCAGGTAAGTAAATATTTCTGGTGAATCATCTTATAGGAATCATCCTTTACACGCACTTTATTAGGACTCGCTGAAATAACTATTGTACTAATTACTAATTTGATTTTATTGTCATTACTGAAAGTGAACCTGAGTATAATGCAGGACTGACTAAGATAGAATCGATCAATTTGCATTCAATTGCGTTGATGGTGAAACCAGATTTCGAAAATTACTTTCCATGTGGTTGATCGATTTTGTGAAGGATTTGAATTTCTCCATTCGTTCACTCAAGGCTTTGTCCGCTCATTTGTGAGCTCGTAATGTGTTAATTTTTCTAGCGAATTAGGAATACCAAGAGCTACAGAGAAAGTTAGTAGGATACTTGAAGTCAAATTATTAAGCATCTGCCTCCCAGTTCAAACCAAGGCTGCATGATCGGCTTTTTTGCTGACCTAAATTTGTACATTGTTGTCAAATGCTGAGTGGTGTTTGTGGTCAAAGGGTTGTTTGAAAGGAACTCAATTATTATGAATTTAGATTTTCTTTGATTTTATTCATGCTCAAACTTAAACTGAGATAAATTTCACTCTAATACATTTCAAAATTAGAAATTTAGCTTGCGATAAATTTAGATTGCCGTTAACTTGTCCAGTAACTAGACACTAGTGAAGTTGCCACTATATATTCAAGCCAATGGCAATCTATTCATTTGAATATCTAGTATCGACTCTTGCCTTTCAATTGCCGAGCGCCTAGATTCAAGTCCGGCATTGCAAGTTTAGCCCACACTACGGCTGTAGAGCGAGCTACTCGTACGAATACCATGCACTGAGGAGGCACCTCAAACCTGTTAATAGCGTGCCCCCAAAGCGAACAGACGGGTCTACACTTGATCATGCGCTACCGGACTGAATAGACGTTTAAATATCACTGAAACTAAATTCTGGATTTTTGCTTGGGAATGAGCGCAATAATAATAATAGCTCAAAATGTACATTCAAGGATATTTTTATGAAATTGCATATTTGGGAAACATAAGAAAATGGGTATCTGAAAATATGCGCCCAATAATTTTTATTCCAACGAAACGCCGTGTTGTAACTCGACCTGTAACTCAACCTGGCGTGGTCTAACATAACCTACCTAATCTTGCCTAAATTAATTTAAAAAAAAAACATTTCATAGTGCTTTTTCAAAAATATGACGTAACATGTGAGATCATTATGATACCAGCGGTCTGATATATATCAAGGTTATTTCAGTCGCATATAACTTTTTTCCTATCGGATACTTAATTGAAATGAAGTAGGGTATAAAAATTCTTTTTTTTTAAATCAAACCGAAAATTGAGATAGTTCGGTGGAATACTGGTTCCACATAAATATCAAAAAGAATTAAGACCTAATCGATAGCCCCTCACGAACTGAAATGCCCTCAATTGTTGATGGGTGACTTGCCCCAAACAACACTTGCGGTTTTTTGGACGGTATATTGCAGCATTATATATATAGGGAGGTGCTCAATGAGAGAGGCTATCTTTTAGACTTCTATTTTCTTTTCCTCTCCCTCATTAAAGCAAAAAAATATTAGTCCGAATTATCTCAATTTTCAGTATGATTTGTAAGATGTGATTTAACTGCTCTATGTACATTTCAAGAAATCGTTCGATAGCAAAAGAGTTATAAGAAGCTCAATAAAACTGTTTAAAACAGACTGCTGACGTCTCGATGACGTCAAATGGGACGTAAAATTGTCGAAAAGGCGTTAAAAACATCCTAATCAATCTATTTAGGTAAGGTTAGGGTAGATTTTGTAAAGCCAGGTTATTTCTGGTTCAAATTTTTTCAATTCACGTCGAGTCAGTTTAGGAAAATAACAAGTATTCGGATTTAAAGCCTCCAATTCCTAAACAAAGGCCTTCTCAAATGTGCCATCTCAGAAAAAATACATGTGTTCAGCAATTGGAGGTCTTTTCATCTGTGTTCTGTAACATCGGGAGACTGGCTGATTTTAGGGCTTATTGGAAAACCCCATCTGTGCCAAGTAATTATAATGTACAAAATTATGTATACGGTGTGCCTCATTTTCGTTAACGTTTAATTTTTTCGTGAGGGCATTTTTTTGCGAATAGTTCTTAAAAAGAACGGACTGTGATCAAACCATAAAAATAATTTTCTATTTCATAATAACGGGAAGGACCTTTCAAAAACAGAGAAGGAGCTCTCAAAATAGCCTTGAAAAGCGGGGACTGTTTAACATCGCAGTTTACGGACGAAAAGCCCCTTAACTGCTGATTTAAAAAATATTTATTTATGCCTAGTAACTGTAAATATGCTCTTAAGCTTTTCTGGTTCGTAAGTGAGCACACGGAAGAGTACGTAAGTAACTGTGGGACGAAACGTCACAATTAATCTTAACTTGGATTTTGTTCCATCTGAAAAACCGAAGAAATCCACGTGTATTTAAACGGCAAAGGAACTGCAGTTAACGAGATTTATTTGTATCCAAAAACCGACTAAGTTCTCGCCCATTTGTTCAGGGGCTTAGTTTTGATCATGATCCAAAATAACTAAATGGAGCGAACCGAAGAAAATCAACAGCACATCTTAAATGGAGTATATCTAAAAACAACAGAAGTAACTCCAATAAAGCATGAAGTGCTTCGAGAGTAAAATATTCTGCGAAAAAGGCAAAGCAAATATTGAAATTTCCAAGTTATTATAAGACGAGCTTCGTATAGTTTAGAACTCATTTCAAAAAGCTTCACGTAAACCATAGAGGCGTCATGAAAATTTTCTTAACCTGAGAGAAAAATCTCATCGAGTAAAATGAACATATCACAAGTAGTTAAAAGAAAAACATCAATTGGTAAGAAAAGTTTTTGCTTTTTAGAGAAAATTCAAAAAATTTGTTTCAAATCTCACAATGAACGTAATCTTGCTCGATCCAGGAGGTGATGGAGGCAAGATGGCCGCCCTGCGCCTGGCAGTAGTCCTCTCCAGCCGTCCAAGTGTCCTCGTAGTCTGAGACGTAGTAGCAGGAGTCCTGGTCCAGCTCCCAGCCCTCTGGGCAGTACTGGTCCACTGCACACACGGTCATGGTCACACCATCGGTTCTACTATAGCGTGATGTATACCTTACTATAGCATGAGATCCACCTCTAGATAGCACTATAGCGTCAGGTTAGTTTAGATTACTAATGGATATTTCTTATATCCATGCATTTAATTTAGAAATAAACACCTAATTTGTATATCTCAAATTGCACCTGAGTAAGCGATATACGCCGGTTAACCTCACGCTATATTAGCACCCACACCATCTTTCCTTGTCAACCAATCACTGGCGTTCTTATATTTGGTGTCGTTCGGTGTTCGTGTGGTCTCGTGCTCTTCCGTACATGTCAGGTGTAATTTGAGTCCTGTGTGTGTGAGTTTTTAAGATTTATATACCCATTCCTTGCACGTTGGTACAAGCCAAATATCAGAATATACTTTATATAAAGCAGTCAACAATATTAGTGATAAAGGTCACAAATGCTACGAGGCTTTAATAGTAAGCTATCGAGAGATAAATAAATAATTCAGAGAGTAAACCATGGTAAATAACTCAAGTGTACTTGTGTTTCAATCTCTATACTAGCAATGTATACTTTATATGTATGCAAATCTCAAACTAACAAAAAGTGCAGTTCAAAATTGTTGTTTTATTTCTCTTCATCAGATGTATTTTTTACAATGGTCTTCAAGGTTCTGCTCATTTCTCATGGTGTATATTAGAGTTAAGTTACAATATGTTTACTTTCGTTTGCTTCAATTGCGTATTTTATTTTCATTCATTATTTCTTCGACTATCAATTTGAAACACGAACTTTCTTCGTGTCTGGTGTTATGAGATTCTTGTTCGTGCACAGTGTGACCGGACTTATGTCCGTCTACGGTCTGATAGAACTCATATTCGTGCACAGTGTGACCAGACTTATGTCCGTCTACGGTCTGATAGAACTCATATTCGTGCACAGTGTGACCAGACTTATGTCCGTCTACGGTCTGATTGAACTCATATTCGTGCACAGTGTGACCAGACTTATGTCCGTCTACGGTCTGATAGAACTCATATTCGTGTACAGTGTGACCAGACTTATGTCCGTCTACGGTCTGATAGAACTCATATTCGTGCACAGTGTGACCAGACTTATGTCCGTCTACGGTCTGATAGAACTCATATTCGTGTACAGTGTGACCAGACTTATGTTCGTCTACGGTCTGATAGAACTCATATTCGTGTACAGTGTGACCAGACTTATGTCCGTCTACGGTCTGATAGAACTCATATTCGTGTACAGTGTGACCAGACTTATGTCCATCTAAGGTCTGATGAAACTCATGTTCGTGTACAGTGTGACCAGACTTATGTCCGTCTACGGTCTGATAGAACTCATATTCGTGTACAGTGTGACCAGACTTATGTCCGTCTACGGTCTGATAGAACTCATATTCGTGTACAGTGTGACCAGACTTATGTTCGTCTACGGTCTGATAGAACTCATATTCGTGTACAGTGTGACCAGACTTATGTCCGTCTACGGTCTGATAGAACTCATATTCGTGTACAGTGTGACCAGACTTATGTCCGTCTACGGTCTGATAGAACTCATATTCGTGTACAGTGTGACCAGACTTATGTCCATCTAAGGTCTGATGAAACTCATGTTCGTGTACAGTGTGACCAGACTTATGTTCGTCTACGGTCTGATAGAACTCATATTCGTGTACAGTGTGACCAGACTTATGTCCGTCTACGGTCTGATAGAACTCATATTCGTGTACAGTGTGACCAGACTTATGTCCATCTAAGGTCTGATGAAACTCATGTTCGTGTACAGTGTGACCAGACTTATGTTCGTCTACGGTCTGATAGAACTCATATTCGTGTACAGTGTGACCAGACTTATGTCCGTCTACGGTCTGATAGAACTCATATTCGTGTACAGTGTGACCAGACTTATGTCCGTCTACGGTCTGATAGAACTCATATTCGTGTACAGTGTGACCAGACTTATGTCCGTCTACGGTCTGATAGAACTCATATTCGTGTACAGTGTGACCAGACTTATGTTCGTCTACGGTCTGATAGAACTCATATTCGTGTACAGTGTGACCAGACTTATGTCCGTCTACGGTCTGATAGAACTCATATTCGTGTACAGTGTGACCAGACTTATGTTCGTCTCCGGTCTGATGAAACTCATGTTCGTGTACAGTGTGACCGGACTTATGTCCGTCTAAGGTCTGATGAAACTCATGTTCGTGCACAGTGTGACCAGACTTATGTCCGTCTACGGTCTGATAGAACTCATATTCGTGCACAGTGTGACCAGACTTATGTCCGTCTACGGTCTGATAGAACTCATATTCGTGCACAGTGTGACCAGACTTATGTCCATCTAAGGTCTGATGAAACTCATGTTCGTGTACAGTGTGACCAGACTTATGTCCGTCTACGGTCTGATAGAACTTATATTCGTGTACAGTGTGACCAGACTTATGTCCATCTAAGGTCTGATGAAACTCATGTTCGTGCACAGTGTGACCAGACTTATGTCCGTCTACGGTCTGATAGAACTCATATTCGTGTACAGTGTGACCAGACTTATGTTCGTCTACGGTCTGATAGAACTCATATTCGTGTACAGTGTGACCAGACTTATGTCCGTCTACGGTCTGATAGAACTCATATTCGTGTACAGTGTGACCAGATTTATGTCCGTCTAAGGTCTGATGAAACTCATGTCGGTGTACAATGTGACCAGACTTATGTCCGTCTCCGGTCTGATAGAACTTATATTCGTGTACAGTGTGACCAGACTTATGTCCGTTTAAGGTCTGATGAAACTCATGTCGGTGTACAGTGTGACCAGACTTATGTTCGTCTACGGTCTGATAGAACTCATGTTCGTGTACAGGGTGACCGGACTTATGTCCGTCTACGGTCTGATGAAACTCATGTTCGTGTACAGTGTGACCAGACTTATGTCCGTCTACGGTCTGATGAAACTCATGTTCGTGTACAGTGTGACCGGACTTATGTCCGTCTACGGTCTGATGAAACTCAATGTTCGTGTACAGTGTGATTACATTCAGGTCTGTACCCTGTGTTTCGTGATTTATGGAAGTGGTGTGTTATAAAATTCATATACTTGTACATGATTCATGGACAGGAACAGATATGATGATTCGATTTAACAGGATAATCAAAACGTCTCAGCAAATGTGAATGAAAACCTATGTGATATTTTGAACAGTAAAATGAGTATTCAAAAATCACCAGCATTATCGAACACAGAAAAGAATTTTTATTCCATGATAGAAGCAAGCCTTTATATATATATATATATATATATATATATATATATATATATATATATATATATATATATATATATATATACATGTCGTAATTGCAAATTTAAATGCTGGGGTACCAATAGCTAGCATTTCAAATTTTATCCGAATATTCGATATTTTGATGAGCAATAAATTACGGCAATTGATATATCAATTTATTCACAGACATCAACTTATTCCGATCAACTGTAGGACTTTCGACAGAAAATCGACCTGATGCACCTTCTGAACTGCACACTGAACTGCACTGCTCTGCAATGAATTGCACTGCTCTGCACAGGACTGCAAAGCTCTGCAATGAACTGCACTGCTCTGCACTGAATTGTACTGCTCTGTACTGAACTGCAAAGCTCTACACTGAACTGCACTGCTCTGCAATGAACTGCACAGCTCTGCATAGGACTGCAAAGCTCTACAAGGAACTGCACTGCTCTGCACTGAATTGTACTGCTCTGCACTGAACTGCACACAGCTCTACACTGAACTGCACATCTGCAAAGGACTGCGCAGCTCTGCACTAAGTACACAGTCATTACACTGGAATACACAGCTCTGCATCGGTTGTACTGCTGTTACTTCTTATTTTTCTCGCCATGTTCGTTTTGCTGTAAGTAGCAATACCGATGATAAACATCAATGCCGACGAAAACAATTTGCATTTTACGGACGAGTCCAGGAAACTTAGTCACTGTGATGCCAATAAAACCGTGCCACTGCGAGTCTAATAAACTGATCACGAACTACCATAATTCGGATTAAATAGATACCGTATGAAGGTACTCACAAGGAGGTATGTGGATGTACACGGGCGTGCCAACCGGAACCTCGCACACGTATGCGTGCGTTTCTTCGCACACGAGGGGAGTCCATGTCTCCTCGTCGCCTTCATTGGTCGCTGTGCGATAGGTACGATATTAGTTAACGAATGAGTACGTGGTGAACGTAGAAACAAGTATCATGAGATAAAATTATGAGCATGTTACGCAGGGTAAACTCACGAAAAAATTGCATGAGCTACACTTTCGAACAAGAAACATTCGGTAAACTTCCGAAAAACTTTCATGTTGTGAACTTACCAGAAAATTACTAAGGTAAATTTACGAGACACTTGAAAATAAGAACAAGTCACGATAATTGAAAACAACCGTCAAAATACAATTGCTGTGGTATTTTAAAGTTTTTAGCTAACGCGCACTGGGGAACTTTTTCTGACGAATAAAATTCAAATCAGCGCAGTCTCCTTAACAATTAACATAGGACAACGCCTAATAACTTCATACAATTTAAACAATTTTCTATCATGAATGATGCAGAAAGAAGATTCAGGTATAATATTCTCCTTAGTTAATACTTTTAGATATTGTATTGAACGTTTTGATAAAGTAGTATTACTCTCTACCTGCGGACTACAAAACTTTAAAAACTTCTGTTTAATAAAAAAAAGGCCATGAGTATTTTGGTGACGTCTGCAAGAAACAATCAATTCATATTTCTTTAGCAACCAACGCGTGCAGTTATTTCCTGAACAAACATTCAGGTAGAACCGTTATGTTTCAGACACCTATTTCTTTAATTGGGTAACATTGTTTTAAAATTTTGTGCAAATTTGCAATTACTGAATTCCAAGCAGTTCGAAAGTATACGGAATCTTTGAAAGAAACAGAATTTTAAGAAGGCAGTTAGAAGCAAATCGTTCAATAAATATTTTTATTAAAATTAGAGATTGGCGGTGAAGCTTTACTTACTTACAGTGATAAGGAAAATATCAAAAAAGACCTGAAAAAATTGTACAAATAATAAAATTAATCAGCAAAGTTGGGATTAATTAGGATTAGCCATCCTAATATTTCCAGAGGGAGCGAAAACAGAGCATCGTTCATAACAGGTTTGTGTTGATGAATTCAAATGGGGCACGGTTCTGAGATCTTTCAAGGTAGTAGACGAGAGAATTTCAAAATTTAGTTTAAAATAGATTGATTTTAATTTATGGCATATTCTCAAAGGGAAAACTGTTAAGACTGTCTGTTAAGGGAAGACGCTAGACGACAACCACCGCGAAAAAAGATTCCCCAGTGCACAGCAACCCGCGTGTGCAGTTGGCGCTTTGTCTCCCTGCAGTAGGTGGAGTTCCTCATGCCTCATGAATACTAGTACACTGCGTTGCTTCCACATAGTCAGGAAAACAGTCTTTTAAAATTGCTAATTTGAAATCGATGCTTTAAATTTGCTTAATATCAATTTCAAAATAGAATTTGAGATAGTAAAATTCGATGATTTTGTACTCGTTCGGTTTTCGAGGTCTGGTGTGACAATCATCAGGTAATCCCGTCAGATAATCTCAGAAAATAGGTGATGAGGTCGACGTATGGTCTTCGTACCTAGCCAGGTTCGTATTATATTCTTAGTAAGAAAGAAACATAAGCAAAATACTAACAAAAAGGTCAAAAACTCAAAATAATATTTATGATCACGGGTTGTTAACCAACATGAATGGTAGTTTCGACTGGGGAGGCCCTAAAGTTCCTTTTGCAGTTTTGCTGCTTGCCACCTGGTCAGTTATCGCCATGCAGAATGCAGAGCAGCGAGTTTGCCATCGAAGCGTTCTTTTCGAACAGCCGATTCGTTATCGCTACTTTACGTGCCTTCCGCACTCAGTTCAATATTCGACCTGTGGGTCGTGTTCCCGGTCGGCAATCAATTTTTTCACGGACGGACAGATTTACGTAGAGCTTCAATGTACAACCAAGGCCACGAGTACGCCAGCGGACTGCCAAACACCCGAAAATGTTTATGCAATGAGGCAGTCATTTTTTACGTTCTCCCAGGCGTTCGGCACGCAAACATGCTGCTACTTTGACGATTTCCGACCGCTTTGCGAGACGAATTTTTCATTCTGACTTTAAATTTCATCCCTTTAAATTGGCTATGGTACAAAAGCTCTCTCCATGCGCTTTTATTGGTTGTCTGGAGCTTGTGAAGCGTTCATTGAAAACGTACTTCGGGACACGCTTGTGTTCTTCAGTGAAGATGATCACTTCAACATTTTTGGTGGCGTTAACACGCAAAACACGCGTTATTGGAGTGATAGCAAACCACGTGCAGTTCGTTAGAAGCGACTTCATTGTGAACGTGTGACTGTGGTGTACGATTTCGATAGTGGGGATAATTGGTCTTCACTTTTTCGAAGAAATGAGCGTACTGTTACGGTGGTTTCAGCTCGCTACAGTCAAATGATTGATGAATTTTTTCTCCCAAACCTTGAACAACTGGACCTAGGGAATGTGTGGTGTCAGCACGTGGAGCCACGGCACACGCTGCACAACGCTCCGTGGATTTTTTGAAGGAACACTTCCCCGACCGCCTCATCTCTTTGAGAGGCGACCTTCCGTGGCCTGCTCGATCACCTGACTTGGCTCCTCGTGCTTTCTTTTTACAGGCTTACCTCAAATCTCTCGAGCATGCTGACCGTCCACGAACTCTGGCTCAACTTGAAGACAACATAGACGCCAAGCCATCAATAAGATACCCATCGAAATGCTTGAAAAAGAGAGCTAAGTTTTAAAACTTTGACTGATACTATCTTTAAAACAGTTGACAAAAAAGTTAAATAATGCGTTACATGAAATAAAAATGAGAAGATATCTCTCTTCCTTTGTTTGTAATAAACCTTTCAAATCAGCGAAGTTAGTCGGCGTAGCCCAAAAAGCTTCAGGAAGTCATTCTGTTATTTGTGCGTGTATTAGAGGAAAGTGCTGGCTAAAACATAGGCCATGACAAGCGTCGTCCCTTATTTTTAGGTTCAAAATCAAGTTGAAACTTTGTAAACACACTGCTTTGTTTGTGAGTTTGGAAGTAAATGCTCTCGAGTTTCGTTGAACATTTTTTAACGTATCTTATGATATTTACTAGAAATTCCACTTTGTCACCATGAAAGCCCATATTTCCGTCATGATTTATCATGCTGGTCCTGGTTTTCTTTAAAGATGGATTTTGAAAGAACGAGAACGAAATCATTATTTCCAATGTCAGGGTCCCGGTTTTCTTCAAGGATGGATTTCGAAAGAACGAGAACGAAATCATTATTTCCCAATGTCAAAGTCCCGGTTTTCTTCAAGGATGGATTTTGAAGGAACGAGAACGAAATCATTATTTCCCAATCTCAAGGTCCTGGTTTTCTTCAAGGATGGATTTTAAGAGAACGAGAACGAAATCATTATTTCCCAATGTCTAGGTCCCGGTTTTCTTCAAGGATGGATTTTGAAAGAACGAGAACGAAATCATTATTTTCCAATGTCAAAGTCCTGGTTTTCTTCAAGGATGGATTTTGAAAGAACGAGAACGAAATCATTATTTCCCAATGTCAAGGTCCTGGTTTTCTTCAAGGATGGATTTTGGAAGAACGAGAACGAAATCATTATTTCCCAATGTCAAGGTGCCGGATTTCTTCAAGGATGGATTTTGAAAGAACGAGAACGAAATCATTATTTCCCAATGTCAAGGTCCCGGTTTTCTTCAAGGATGGATTTTGAAAGAACGAGAACGAAATCATTATTTCCAAATGTCAAGGTCCTGGTTTTCTTCAAGGATGGATTTTGAAAGAACGTGAACGAAATCATTATTTCCCAATGTCAACTAATCATAACAAACTATTCAGCTGAAACTTACCGACAAATTCTGCGAAGACGCACTTCTCCACACCTTCGTCGTGGACAGCATCTTCGGCCTCCTCCGATATGTGGGTCAGGTTTCGGAAGTATGGCTTGCCGTCCACCCATTCGAACGCATCGGCACTAGCGTTGTCTGCCATGAGGAAGACCAGTTAGTTCTAGGCAGTTCTGTCAAGCATTTTGCATGTAAATCAAGGAACAATGCTATTCATGAGATCTGATTTTAGGCTGTAAAATAATCTCGGAAGTTTGAATTTTTCGATTGCTTAGGGAACTGGGATGCGAGGTTTCTTTTTTCAGAAGCAGCCGATGGAGGAGAACACTTCTTTTTGGAGAGCTCATAAAATAATGACATTGAGAAATATTTCTACGTATGAAGCTGGTAGCCGTGCGGCCATAGAGCTACGCACCTACAAATGAAAAGTTTTGAAAGGCTCTAACGCTTCTATTTTTATTAGGATGCTATTAAGACCACTTTAAAGACCACCAGCACTCGAAAAGGAATTTCGTCTTAGCTAAATGGTTTTAGAAAACAGAATACTTCCTGCTAAGCACGCTGGTAATTAAAGGTAGCAGGCGATGTGGCTCACAATTAGGAATCAATCATTTCAAACGTAGAGGTAAAGTTGAGAATGTCAATAGGAACATAATACTACGTCACTAATTAATGGCAGTGATTGAGCTTTTAAATATTGTTTCAATTGATTGATGACTTCATGCAGAGGTGAGATATGTAAGCAGATACTAGTGGACCTCGGTCTGACTCACACTTCGTCGATGTAAATCACTGATTGTCAATAGTTTATAATATTACTTATGATGGTAGGAACTTAATCGCTTGGCACTAACAGTAAAGACCAATCCACAGTTGATCTTCCTCTGTCATCCTACTGCGAATGTAGTCGTCTTCTTCTTGCGAGTCGATGACGAGCAGGTGGGTGCTGATGTTATTGCAGAGCTGGTACGCGGTGTGCCAGGTGACGATGTCCACTTGCTGACGGTTGAAGTAGTAACACGACTCGCCAAACTGCTCCCAGCCCATCACGCACGAACCTGGGGCCCATTGGCATTGTTATGATTGTGGAAGAGAAACAGTTTATATTTCCACTAAACAGGATGCAAAAGCCATCATTCGTTCTTTACATGTCTTAAAGGATTTTCGTCTCAAGTCTTCTGTGTCTTCGCACTTTCTGTCTATAAGGCAAATCTGACAGTGAAAAACTGAAGGAAGTTTTAGCACAATTTATGACCCGTGGACACAAACTTTCGGTGAGATTTCGGCTCGTGCGAAATGAATCTACAGAATTTAAATGTCCAAAAATACACATGAAGAGAAAAGAACATGAAAATATGCGCGAAGAAGGTTGACTTAGGTGTTTGCGTGTCTTTCCACGAAAGCGAAAAAGGGTCAACGAAAGAAAAGACTTAATTACTAAGCCATGGGCACACTCCCACAATTTCCAGTGCTGATTGGGCGGCGGTGTGTAAGTGGTATTTACTGTAATTCTTATCTATGTAGAATAGAGAGAAGTCTTACAATCGTCTATAATAGATGAAAGGGATTCTAAAATCTTTCAATTAAATTAACAGCGATTGAAAAGACTGAAAATAGTGCTAGAACATTGTAAACTTCAACATCTCAAATACTCGCTTCCCATAACATTTACACAACTTCTATGAATCTTAAATAGTTTACGCACTAGGCATATAATACATTTGTTGGATTTAAATGAGAAAATCACAAATTGAAAAAAATTTGAAAAAGAGCAAGTAAGGAAATCTTTAATCAACTTTGTTCCCATGAAGAGAAAAGGAAGCATCGATGCTGCTGACCTCGTACATACGGACGTAGCGTCAAGTCGATTTTTAATTACGTTCCAGGATATTCAACTTCATCGTATTGGACTGCTTTTTCCGAAATATTTATTACGCTAATTTTAGAAAGCGGAATATTTAACGTTTCTCATATTACTACGTTGTTCAACTCCAATGCTCTCACCGCAATGATGGGTTTCAGCTAGAGAGATTTGTGAGAGTGAACAACTAGGAACACAATAAAAAAGAATGTTCGTTTCTCGGAAGAGTATAGTAGAGGATATAACTCTGACGAATTTGATTATGTAATAAAAATTGTAAATGAAACAAATACAGCAGTATGAGAAGACAATTTGAGAATGAGTAATTAAAGAAAATTATTTCCGCGCTTGAGTGGTTGACATAGCATCGACTAAATTTGCAACGAATCTGAATCTTTAGCTGTAAAATTTTCACGTAAAAACGTTCAAGACTTCAGAATACTTGGGACAGGATATACGGAGCACTTTGTTGTTAAGGGGAAAGGGTGATGAGAGCATTTTTCCATTATATCTTTCAGACCATTGCCAAATGATCACAAGTCAAGCAAAAGCCATAGTGGTTTTTATTTTAACTTCTGAAGCTATCGGGCAGGACCGTTAATATGCCTCATCTATTAAGTAAGACAAATGTTGCAGAAATTAGGATCACGTAGCGATCGGTCCATGTAGTGAAGAGGTAGAGAATGTTAGCTAAAGGGGAGGTACTTCTAAGAAACTTTCTCGGCTAGCCTTGAGGCAGAATTTTGAGAGAAAGAATATTATTGACTACAATAACACCAGGTACTCTTCGAAAGGAGGAGCTAGGATGAACATGAAAAATTTCACAAACTAGAGGGCAGTTTGATTTCGACCATTGGAAAACGTTGTGGCGCAGAATTTCCCGTGTTCAAGTGAGAATGATAGCTTCAAATCAGGTCAGTAGTAGAAATACAAGCTACCAATGTTATACGTGAATTGTACGGAATTTGTATCAAATTAAAGAGACCGTGCTACATTTTGGCTAAACGTGTCGTTGTGTAAAAGCACACGGTTCTTTAGTTTGACATTTCGATTACCGATGCACTTGATGGTAAAAAATATTGTAATACTAAGCAATCATATTCGCTGCAATATCCTTTACTATCCATTGCAATCCCACCCAATGCAATTAAATCGAATATTAAAAGGGCAACCATGAAATTTTTTAATCAACGAAGATCAGGTTTTTTGTTCAAGCTCATCGTCGTGCTTAGCGATTGTGTATTAGGGTGTGTTTATATTTTAGTGAAGAGGTCCTGTCCTTGAAGAGTCTGTCAAAAAAATGATCAGAAGTACGGCTTTGAAATTGTATTTTTTTAGCCCAATCTTGCTGAGAACCCTCAATAATGTGCATTATACATAATTTTCACTTTTTCACTTATTGCAGTGTGTGTTAATAATATGGCTGTGTTATACTCTCATAGTTTGCAATATTATTTATGCTTCTGAGACGAGGTGTACCAGTCCTCCTTCCAAGATTCTCGCGTTTGCACTTATTGGCAAACAGCTTGTTACAAAAACAGCTTATTAACAAACAGCTTGTTACAAAAACAGCTTATTGGCAAACAGCTTGTTACAAAAAATCTCGCCAAGACACTAAAAATTTTCAATGATAATGATGATTTTATTTTGGACTCAAACATTTTAATTACCAAATAATTCCGCTTTAAAAATGAATACTAACCATTATGCATTCGACGTGTTTTGTGCTCGAATGGTGTTCGATACTTTACGCTCGTTTCTCTACCCCATTGAAAACTGGTATCGCCATGTAAGTATTATTGTGCTCTACCCGACATACGTATTAGCCTTGCCAAATATTTTCCGCAGTTTCACCATTAATGAAGCAATGAAGTCTGCTTTCATTCTCTTGTCTTTTTTCAGTTCACACTGGCCACGCACCTGTAGGTCTCTCGCACAGGAACGTGTGCTGGTTGGTCGCGGCCTCCGTCATCCAGTGGCCTGTGGGGTCTTCTTCGTCCACAACTGCACTCGCACCTCCGCTCATCGACCTGAAATTGAACAAAATTTTGCAGCTCGTTTCGTAAAGAAGTAAAAGGCGAGTGAATTGGAATTTAATCTTGAATGCTGGTTGCACAGAAGTTGTTCAAAACTGACAACTCACGAAAAATAAGCATTATAACTTAGAGGCACGTAAACATAAGTTACATAAGTTAGGTGCAACAAATCTATTGTAACGTAGAGATTATTATTGAAAGTGAAGTAATCATTATTTACTTGGCACAAAAATCGGTAAGTTCAACTTAGTTTGCCTCTTTAATACAAGTATACTACGAAATGAAGCATATGTTGTGCGTAAAACAACTTGATAGTGGGAATGCAAAATTGTATTTTCAAAAACTTTCAGCTTTCGTGCTGACATTTTCAAACGCTCTTGCTAAAATATCAGTGTTCGTTCCAAGTCACTTAAGCTCGTTCAACAGCAAGGATCAATTCCATTGAACACTTTGATCGTAATTGATTAAACAAAAGTCTAATATGAAACTCGAATATAAAGTCAATTGTAGTAAGTAATTTTTAAAGTAGCAAACATTAACTGAATCATACCTTCATTTCGTTTTAACCAACTATGGAAGCACATGTCGGTTTGTATTTTTCCAAATTTTAACTAAGAAAATAATAGCGAGGAATAAGGCTATGAAACAGCAATTTTTTTATTAAAAGCTTTACTGGTAAAATTGAACGTTTCGACTCAAGGAGTCATTCTCAACAAAATTCTTTGAAAAAAAAACAAAATATTTACATATCGACAATATCGAGAAAGCAAGAAAACTTAAAAGGAAAGAATACTTAAGAAAACAAATTCCTAAACTATTTGCAAAGGACAAGCGGATTGGGAGTCATTTAAAAAAGGCTTGCGTTGTAAAATATAAAGAGATTCAATAATGCGCAGATCAACGAGGTTTGAAGCAGCTGCTAAAATGTTAAAGTCCTCTAATTTTATAGGAAGGTTACAACTTTCAACATGGATGCGTATGGCTGAGTGAGAAGGAGCAGCAAGAAGACGGTTAGTGCGATAACTTCTGCCGGCATGCTCTGCAACGCGAATATGTAAGGCTCTTGTGGTAGAACCCACATACTCCGACGCACACTGTGCGCAACTGTGTTGATAAATTACAGAAGAGAGCATACCTTTCGAAAGTTTATCTTTGTAGTTGAAAAAGGAACCAATTCGATATCTATTAAGAAGCACAAAATGAAAGTTAACATGTGTGAAATATTTGGATAAAAGTACGTACAAGTGCTTTTAAGTTTTCTTGTTTTCTCGATATTGTCAATATGTAAATATTTTATTTTTTTCCAGAGAATTTTGTTGAGAATGACTCTTTGAGTCGAAACGTTCAATTTTACCAGTAAAGCTTTTAATAAAAAATGCTAAGTTTCAAAGCCTTATTCCTCGCTATTATTTTCTTAGTTTAACCAACTATTTATGGAAAATGAGTTAGTGACTATTGGTCGGTCAGCAGCATTATGAAAATCCCTACCGTGACCAATAGTGGCGCACGTTGCGGTCAAAATGTTAATAACAGAAACGACTTAATACCGTTCTTCAGTTACTGCTAGGATTAGAAGTAAATCTTATTCAGAACCCATTAGCTCTCTAAAACCCAGTTTCTCTTCCCTTGGTGGACGCTTTTTCTATAAGAGTGTGGCCTTTGCGTAGCGAAAATATGTTTATTTTTCTTATATCTATCGTTAACTGGACTATGGTTTATTTATATGTGGGTATGGGTTTGTTTACATCGTAGTAAAATTCGACTCATCAGTCATGAATTACAGACCATAATTTTTGCATTAATAGTACACACTGTCATAAATTAGAAGTGTATTGTTCAGCTAGCATTAATTTTTTGAAGTGAGAAACGTTACAGGCGACCGATAAATATTCTAAAATATTGAATGTCGCATCTTGAAAATACACTGATTTAATATTTGTAAAAATAGGCAATCACTCGAGTACGGTCATTTATCCAAATTTGGACTCCTCACACACTCATTAAGTCACTTGAATCATCACACACGCAAACATACTCACAACTTATTGCTCAGACACAAATAACTACCACAGACATTACCCCCATGAAAACTGACGTTAATATCAATGCTCACGTAGGCTAACGATTCACACATTTATGACTTCTCCACACTTGCATGTTTACTCACTGAGGCATACTCTGGTTCCAGTAGGAAAAAATGCTACTGTTGTCTCCGACCCAATAGAAGTGGCCCTCATGAGTCTGATGAAATTAGGAAAAGTTAACATTTCACATCGGTTAGGAAGAGTGAACTTTGCTTCACAATAATTATTATAATAATTCACAATAATTATACAATTTTATTTTATCCTGGCTTGAAGTTAGAGTAGAACAGTTTCATGGTTAGGCTGAGGCAGTTGTTTTAGGTGAATGAAAAAATTAAGTAATTATTAACTTATCCGTAAGATCTGGACTACACATTGAAAAGAAAAGTATGTAGAAACTGGATCCACTTCCACAGTGGAGTTTTCTGGAGAACAGGCACTGATTTTCAAATGCATGAGTTGATTTTAAATATCACATTTCCCCATTTTTCAGTCTAAAATGTTCAAAATTTGTGCCCCAGTTCGTGAACAGGGATTTGTTGGTTTCAGTGCAAAGGAATAATGTCTGCTGGTACTTCGATATGACAATAAATCCCGAAATTCGTCTCTGATACAACATGTTGTTCTAGAAACTGAACTGAAGCATTTTTGTCACGCGTCTATCAGGAGGATTATAGACTCTGTAAAATTATTCCATGCCATATGGTAGGATGCACTCAACAATTTCAGTCATCCCAATCCATATGTTGTCGTGGTTGCGGACGGCCTCGTCAAAGGCGTAGAATTGTTCCTGCTCGTCGTTGATGGTCACCAGATCTCCATTCATTTGCTCACAGGACAGCTGCGCGTTGAGCCACGAGTCTTTGTAGTCCGACACCTACGGGACATGGTGTATCATATTAAGCATTTGGTATCACCATTAAGTGCTTCGGTGTTATACTATATTATTATACCACACACAATGTTAGGAGTAACCATTAGGCGTTACTGGAATCTGTAAATTGTTCAGCTTATTTTAACGATTGGGAAGTACACCAATGCTACAGAGGTATAAACTAAATTGATTTTTTTAGGGATAGCATTGGTAGAAGTAGACAAATACCAATACAGAAAAGCAAAATACGATGGAGGTATATGGAATCAAGGCAGACTACGGCGCTCAACACGTTCATTCAAACATCTTAGACGTTTCTTCAGAATGTATTAATGTTCTTATACTCTACTACAATTATATACAAGCAAGAAAAGTTCAAAAAGAAAATCCGAAAATTACCATCATGAATTTGTTTACGTTCGTGGAAACTAAATTTTGTTTTTAATTTGAACTGTTATGAGCATAAGACACAGCTCCTAGCTTCCATTTAGAGCGCATGTATGGGTTCTTGAGTGAAAATTTATTATCAAGAGATTTGTTTACTGTCCTCATTGCATCAACTGCGCTGTTCTTCATTGTCTAGAAGCAACAAGAGAAAGGTAAACTCCATTACTAAAGTATAAAATAGTGTACAAAATAACACATACTGTACGTAGAACGTAAATGGTGATACTGGAATAAGAAGACGGGGGGATTTTTTTAACGCTCAGAAAATATGAAAGATGGATAAAATGACGCGAGGAAGAATACATCAGAGATCACGACTGTATGATACTGGTTTTGGAGCTCTGTATTTTGGTTCACAAAAAAATCTTCATCTTATTTTCGGACGTCGACCACATTGCCCTTTAGTCACAAGTGGATTGCGTATGAGCTTCGGAACCAGGACTGCTACCTATACAATACCATCTCACGTTCAAAATAGAAACTTGCTTTCGTTTACTGAGCATATTAATAAAATATGTTTATATTAGCATCTATGACTTTTTTAAGCATGAAATATTGAGTCGAAATTCCAATTCTGTATACTCCACACTTTCCACAGGTGGACGGTAAACTAGGGGCATTTCCAGTAATCATGCCATGTTGCAGTATTTCGTATTTCCAATACAGTCAGTGAGCTGGGTGAGAGCCGACAATCCAGAGGCTTTCCCGTAATTGTTCAAAGACAATCCCGAGGCTTCCCCATCAATTGTTTAAAGACAATCCAGAGGCTTTCCAGTAGTTGTTTTAAGTGCGCTGGGTATGAGCAAACAAACCAGAGGCATTCCCATATTTGTTTTAGTAAGTTGAAGACTTAAACTGCTTTTTTATTCATCCAAGTATGGTGGTACAGGGACTGAGTGATCTTTGGTGTGTGTGTGATTTTTTTTACAGATGTACTCTCTGATTTTAAGTGGACCACAGCTAACAACCTAACATGTGACTCGTTTATGGCAGATTTTTTAATTACTCTCACGAGGTATATATCAGTTCACGGTGTTCGGTTCTCACCGCATAACAGCGGTCCTCACTCATGTGCCAACCCTCTTCGTAGTCGCAGAACATCGGCTCGTCTGGAAAATAAACATTATGTACCTCAGAAATTTTTATTATTGGTGAAATGTTCAATTAAAATCTAAATTAGTAGTATAAATAACTGAAATACATTCTTAATGGTAAGGTTAGGGCGAATTTAGTCCGAGAAACTCAGTGGAAGTTAGCTAGATATGACTTATGGAATCTAGGAAAAAACAAATGATGCATTTACCGTTTATCCAGAATACCGTATGAATAGGGACTGAATACTGAGGAACTGAATGAATAGGAACTGAAACTCATGCGGTATTCATGGTTTTCACGGATTAAAGTGTTACTGTACGTTTTAAAATTTTATAGAAAATGAAGAGTCATCTTACAACTTATACACTTTATGGCTGATAAAGATGTGCTAAATGCTAACTGATAAGTGCGAAGGTTCTACACCTTTTTCACTTCAAATTAATCTAAGTCAAGTTCAATTTAATCCAAGTCAAGTTCAAATTAATCCAAGTCAAGTTCAAATTAATCCGAGTCAAGTTCAAATTAATCCAAGTCAAGTTCAAATTAATCCAAGTCAAGTTCAATTCAATCCAAGTCAAGTTCAATTTAATCCAAGTCAAGTTCAAATTAATCCGAGTCAAGTTCAAATTAATCCAACCCTCAGTTGAGTTAAAAAATGGCATAATAATTTGTTAACATGAGTTTTTTGCGTTAAGTATGTATCTATTGGAAGTGATAAGCAAGACTGGTTTCGAAGATTTATTACACTCATAGGTATTTATACACGTGAAATTCCCCTTTATCACATCTATGAAATCATATACATGCAAATACAAAAGGTTATCATTGAACGATGTGTAGATTTAAACTTTAGATTCCGTTACTACGATTCCGTTTGATTACAATTTACACTTGTACATTACTACCCAGATACATTCTTGCATTAGCAATAAGAATGTTGCCATCCATTCTAATTCTGTGTTAGTCAATGTGAAGAAATGTAGGATCCACTTACAATTCACAATAATAACACAAGAAACAATGTTTCTAACTTAATACTGATTTTATTTGTGTGTGTTCACAATTCAATATATAGTACTTTCAAGACTTGAATATTCATAAAATGATTATTATGAAAGTTATTGGAGTCTTAAAAATATTATATATTGAATTGTAAATAAATATTGAATTGATTAAATCTACACATCGTCCAATGATAATATTTTGTACTTGCATGTATTTTATTTCATATATGTGGTAAAGTGTAATTTCACGTATATAAATACTTATGAGTGTAAATAAATCGTCGAAACCAGTCTTGCTTATCACATCCAATAGGTTCATATTTAACACAAAAAATCAAATTAACAAATTATTACGTCATTTTTTAACTTAACTGAGGGTTGGATTAATTTGAACTTGACTCGGATTAATTTGAACTTGACTTGGATTAATTTGAACTTGACTTGGATTAATTTGAACTTGACTTGGATTAAATTGAACTTGACTTGGATTAATTTGAACTTGACTCGGATTGATTTGAAGTGAAAAAGGTGTAGATACAGTGGTATTGTACAGTAACCAATACAGTAGTATTGTACAGTAACCAATACAGTGGTATTGTACAGTAACCAAAACTGCGATGATGGCTGAAATGGCATTGACACTAATTATATAATTATTTACAATACAGCTATATACTCGAAATGAAACTAAACGTTACAACACAAAAGTCAACAAAATCATTTCAAACACTCACTTTCACCTCTAGATCGGATGAATTGATAGCTGCTGATAATAAAAGCTATAGTAGCAAATAAAGGAACTTTGAAGTACACTCATCGTTCAATGGCAGATGAAGTGGCACTAGACACTCACTAATCAAGCGGTGGCAGATGAAGTGGCACTAGACACTCACTAATCAAGCGGTGTCAGATGAAGTGGCACTAGACACTCACTAATCAAGCGGTAGCACATGAAGTGGCACTAGACACTCACTAATCAAGCGGTGGCAGATGAAGTGGCACTAGACACTCACTAATCAAGCGGTGGCAGATGAAGTGGCACTAGACACTCACTAATCAAGCGGTGTCAGATGAAGTGGCACTAGACACTCACTAATCAAGCGGAGGCACATGAAGTGGCACTAGACACTCACTAATCAAGCGGTGGCAGATGAAGGGGCACTAGACACTCACTAATCAAGCGGTGGCAGATGAAGTGGCACTAGACACTCACTAATCAAGCGGTGTCAGATGAAGTGGCACTAGACACTCACTAATCAAGCGATGGTAGATGAAGTGGCACTAGACACTCACTAATCAAGCGGTGGCAGATGAAGTGGCACTAGACACTCACTAATCAAGCGGTGGTAGATGAAGTGGCACTAGACACTCACTAATCAAGCGGTGGCAGTTGAAGTGGCACTAGACACTCACTACTCAAGCGGTGGCATATAAAGTGGCACTAGACACTCACTAATCAAGCGGTAGCACATGAAGTGGCACTAGACACTCACTAATCAAGCGGAGGCACATGAAGGGGCACTAGACACTCACTAATCGAGCGGAGGCACATGAAGTGGCACTAGACACTCACTAATCAAGCGGAGGCACATGAAGTGGCACTAGACACTCACTAGTGAAGCGGAGGCACATGAAGTGGCACTAGACACTCACAAATCAAACGGTAGCCCATGAAGTGGCACTAGACACTCACTAATCAAGCGGTAGCCCATGAAGTGGCACTAGACACTCACTTATCAAGCGGTGGCATATGAAGTGGCACTAGACACTCACTAATCAAGCGGAGGCACATGAAGGGGCACTAGACACTCACTAATCGAGCGGAGGCACATGAAGTGGCACTAGACACTCACTAATCAAGCGGAAGCACATGAAGTGGCACTAGACACTCACTAATCAAGCGGTAGCACATGAAATGGCACAAGACACTCACTAATCAAGCGGTGGCAGATGAAGTGGCACTAGACACTCACTAATCAGGCGGTAGCACATGAAGTGGCACTAGACACTCACTAATCAAGCGGTAGCACATGAAATGGCACAAGACACTCACTAATCAAGCGGTGGCAGATGAAGTGGCACTAGACACTCACTAATCAGGCGGTAGCACATGAGGTGGCACAAGACAGGTAGCACATGAAGTGGCACTAGACACTCACTAATCAAGCGGTGGCAGATGAAGTGGTACTGGTCGGAGGCCGGGTGTCCTCGTAAGGTGGAGTCCAAAGTCAAGACGCCGAAGTCTCCGTCTCCGGTATCGAGATCTAATGGGCTGGAGGAAAATAAAAACTTCAAGTATGTTTTATTATTTTCTTTGAATGGTAATTCGTTTGAGAAAGTATCGAGTCAGGAGATGATTGGAATAATATCTCGCTTATTGCACATGTTTTCTGACTGAAATTTCAAGTCACATTTTGAGGAAATGATATTCATATTAAGTAAAAAGTTCTCTCATTTTCACCAACATTTGAGCCAGAATTTAAGAAACTAATTGAATAGAGTCTGAATCGTAAAAAATATTCTGTTTGTCAGCAACGTTTCATTCCCCAGCTCCATTCCTCCACCAAGGTAAAAATAGAAAATATATTTCTCCATCGTCAGTCATCATTTCATCAGTGCTAGGCTTTAAACGTCACGTCCTGGTAGACTCGTCTGGTTGTTGCACGGTTTTACTACGCACGACAGAGTTTGCCTATCTAATAGTAGTAGTTTATTTTGTTCTGTTATTTGGACGATATGGTGTTCCGTATTGGTTAGAAACTTTGCTCATTCATTAAATGAGAAATTGATACCTTACAGAATTCTCTCACTTGATGGTACGAACTATACATTATAGTTTTGCGGGTATAGTTACTACCTCAATCATTACTCTCTTCTATGAAAAAATTTCCATTTATTGCGTCATATTGTGAGTAAGTTTCTGGTTCACGCTTGTAAGTCAGCTCAAGGTACCCGTTTCTTTAGAAATGTAAGTTAAATCCCCGTTATTACATGGACTCTTTTACTCTCAGGCGTACTTACATGTATTCCAAATTGACCTCACTGCCGGTACTAGCCCAGTACCACTTCCCGGTGGTTTCGTTGTACACGGCGTCGATCCAGAACTCAGACGAGTCTCCAGAGACTCCAGTCTTTGCGATTTGCCGGCTCAACCAATCCTGTAGGTGACAGATAGGAAACACCTCGTAGTGCACACAATGCTTAGTTTACGCAATTCCAATTTGGTTCATGAACATTTGAAAGACTCGGAAAGGAATTTGTAAAATTTAGGTTAACTTTTAAGGTCATTAGTCAACATTTGAGGCCACTGACTGTCATATCTGAAGTGCCAATCCTGACGAGGTTTCCATTTTCACGCTCGCAATAAGTGGTTGCGTCGTACCAGGTCCTCTTGCTCCAGCTGTGAAAGAGGTAGCAGTCTCCGGTGCCTCCTCTCTGAACGTATTCAGGAGGGCACTCGGCCACCATCTCGCTCCGACCTGTCCGGGAACATGGAAATAGGTACTTGTGTTTGGCAATATGATGTTACCTAATGAGAGAATTATATGTGATAATAATAACATACCAACGGATTAAGTTCCTAACTTAGTTCACGAAGTTTGCTATTGAACGCAATAGTTTTACGTTTATCATTCATCTTTCTACAGCAGCTTCGAGTTCATAATTCATTTTTACTGAATGTTGTAGACAATAATGAAGAACCGAAACGAAAGGAAACAATTAGATACCACTTTAGCATATGTAAATCTTTGCCTCAGTGTCAAAGTGATATCAAACTTGAATTACGCCCAAAATTAGACAAAGAACACTCTTCGAACCCTAAACTTGGTTCTGCATGAATTTTGGAAAGCATGTAAGCTTGGACTACTCGTATGTTCCAGGCTTGCCCTAAATAAATTTTGACTAGAAGCTGTGAAAGAATTTCATTGTAACTTTATTACTGATTTGAAAAGTGCATTTGGCCCGATTTCGTTTATCTAAAAATGTCACTTCGATGCAGTCCAGTCAGCTTTTTTGATTGGAAATTTCCGATAAAATACTCGTTTCATAGATTCGTTGACTGGTGGTTGATGAAGTAGGTTAACATTAACATACATCAATACGTAAGTACGATAACTAAGTGAGGCTACTAACGTATTATATCTGATATTTTAGTTATTACAAATTAGAAAATGAATTTCATATCACTGTTTCTTTTATCTGCGAAAAAGATACGATTTAATCAATAAACTAATTGATTTGACACTTCATTGGAATTAAGGACCTCCCTCGTGATCACTTAGAATGAGTAAAATTGTTCTAGGATTTCATTTCGAATCCGAACGATCACGGCCATTCCATCTCCAGAAGTAAATCCCGTTCTAGTGCGGTTGACGTTTAATGCTATGAAGACGCTCGCGCATCCTTCCAGAGTCCGTCTTTGAACCTTTCATCGTTCTTTCTGAAGACGATTATGAGGAACCAAACAAATTCTACTAATACTTGTCGTGAGAATTGTGGACATTATTTCGTTCAAAGTAACTGCCATTATTCTTCCCTCAATTGCTTGAATTTGCTAGCCTCTTTATTCAGATCGACCTACAGGATGTGCTTTGCTGAAATAGGATCGTACAGAGATTGGTCGAGTTTATTCGACTGTTGCAAATGGCGTAGTGCTAGCAACATTTTCCGTCTCTTGTTCAGAGCATCCACGTTCCACTGTGGTTGATTGGGACTAATGTAATGTTTCTGTAATTTCATTTGCAAACGCTTCATTTGCTAATCAATTCATTCCAAAAAAGAAATTTAATTTTAAAGAAATCAAGAATTTCCATCTGACGAAAAAAAAAACCCAAAACTGCTGGTGATTTTTTTTAAAAATTCACTGGGTCTTTCCGAGAACTTTTTTTTTTGAACATTTATTCACACACAACACCAAGAGCTTTCTAACAAGTAACCTACCATCGTTTGGTAGCGAGGTACCATCTTCGGAATTGGTTAAAAAATGCGATTTTAATATTTTTTGGCAAAATTATTTCTATTGAGAATAATCCAGCTGTTTGAGAGTCAGATGCGCGACAAGGCCTGCTGTACTGGCTGCTCAACTATCTGCATGCATCTCTCAGCTTAATTAATTTGCTCCGCCTGGAACGAGTTTCAAACCTTATACTTAAAATTGAGAACTGGCCGTAGAAGTACAAATTTTTGATGTATTGTGATTAGGCGAGTGTACTTGATGCACAATGTTATCAATCATAGCCGTTTCTATCAACGTTCTCCGCAGTTTTTAATTCTGAGCGCAATCCTCAATCGTTGGGGCAGTTTACAATGACGAATGCAGTTTTAATTCAGTAGAGCAGTTTTCAATCATGAGAGCAATACTCAATCATGAGCGTAGTTCTGAATCACAACCAATGTTCTAAATATTCTTTGCAGTTTTCGATCTCTTCAAAATATTCTTTGCACCAGTTCTTGCATTTCTCAAATACGAGTACCACCTGTATCCTAGCATTAACCAATCACAAATTAATTGTAAGGAAAGTCAGTGTGTGCGACTTGAGGCGTAAGATCCCACTAAAATGCGTATTCCGTTCAATAAAAATAAGCTTTGGGTTTCTGATGAAGGCTTAGCCTTATTTTTTTCTGTTTGAATTGTAATTAACAATTAAGATATAATCAATGCCCGAAATCAATAGTCAAATTTAAAAGATAGGGAAGATTTTCCTTTACTCTTTTTTAGGACTATTGCAATTTCATACAAAGTTATGCCAAAATAAATTTATGTGCAAAGTACCGAAAGCAAATTGTAGAAATAAATGTAGACTACTCGTAGAAAAACAATTGTCACCCCAAAAAAAGTCGATGCTGCGAGTCGACTGGGCACTTCGAGCTAAACTGGCTTCAACAAATTTGTGGGCTTCAGTTTTCCGCGAGTCAACGACATTTCTGCAGACGAACTTTCAACTTCAGCAGAACATAGATCTCACCTGCTTGCCATAGGGTCGTAAAAAATAACAGCTGCAAAACAGTTAACCAAACATCCATTCCAGACAGTCGATGCTTCTTCTCTCTGCGCTCACTGTCAGACTAGATGTGTCCAGTAGAATGAGCCCATACGAGGCCGTTAGACAATGGTGCAGATTGTTCTCTGTTAACTATCTATGTTCAGATACTGGCACGCTTATTTGAGACCACAAGATATCAAACACTTTGTCTGCATAGCAGTTGCGATTTGGTTCAAAGTGCTGAAAGATTTAACGATACCCATGGTTCATAATGGTTTGAAAAACTGGGTGTACTTTCTATCCCTGGTGAATCCTAAGGAAAATGATAAGTTCTATACAAGCCGGTTATCTCGACTTGTCCTTCACTGGGCAGAGGAAAGTACGAATAATCACGTTTAGCAATCGGCCAAACAGTGATTTAAATTTGTTCTTTGATTGGTTCTTTTCAATCTTGAATACATACCGTGTATTTACTATTTAACAGAACAATAGCATACGGCTTAGGTTCTGGTAAATAACGTCTTCATTACTCTGTATTTTACCAAATCAAATGGTGCTTTCCGTACCATAAACAGATATCCTGTATCTTTAGAAAAATACATATGATTTTCCTTTGCAGTAAATTTAAAATGAAATTACATTCTCTATTATTGTATCAACTTAAGCAAGGAGTTTAAACCTTCCATGTGAGTTCCATGAAAATCTGAGACCACCAATCAAGGCCCAGTTCGGATTTTTCCCCTTCTCATGCAGGGTGTAGCTAAGACTTCGATATTAGTTCATCGCTGCACCATTGGCGAGCCTTGTCTTAAGTTTGTATCAAAATGGAAGACACGGGTGCCTTTGAGTAACTCTTAATAGCGATTAAACAAATATATACGTAAACGCTTTGAATTTCGACACTATCCTGATTGGAAATCTTCGACTTGAAGTTTCTATTAGGAACCCTACGACGGACAGTCTGATTTCATTGTCAAGCTTTCAACCCGTTTGTTTATTTAGCATCAGGGTGAAAGTATCAAAGCTTCCGGACAATAAAGGGACTTCACGGTATCTAGAACACAGCTCTGAAACGTAGATCCGTTTCCTGTAAACATTTGACAAATATAATCCGGGAAAAGTTGCGGATGATTAGAATGATATACCTCTTGTTCCTATATAAGGTAATATTTGGCCAAATAGTTCCTCTATTCTGAACGAGAATATCAATTTTTTGTTGATTGTCGTTTCAGACCCTAGTGCCTGAGATACCTCTACAAATTTACCTGTACGCCAAATATTTGTATTTCCAGCTCGCATGTACGTCTCTTAAAAATTGGTGGCTGCTGATTTCGTTCAACAATGAACTACATGAAATGAGTATCTGTGATACAGGCACCACTATCCCTTCAATTTTGCCGCTATTAATTTTTTAGATACAGTATATCTATCATAATATGACGAATTTAAATTTTAGGTTCACAAACATGAAATAGAAACCCCTGTGTAATAAGCATGTTCATTGAGTACTTTCAGCAATTACTGTCCCCTTTTATTTCCCAATGAAATACTTTGACAGTGACTGCAGAGATACAAATAACTGATAAATAAATTCACAACGACCATTACTAAAGGAAATTGAAGCAAAAAGTCATAATTAAGCTTGTCTAATTGCTAGTTTCTGTAAGGTGCACTGATTAACACTCAAGCTAAATTGCGTGTGACTGAACGCCCGATAGCGATCGTCAATTAACCACTGCTAGAACTGTCAACATACCTCATTAATCACAGAATTTGATATATACGGCTTACAGAGATTTTCCTCTAATTACCCAGACTATATTAGGAATATCTTTTCTACTGAGCAGTTTAACTATGATGGTAAAGGCAAAAAAGAACTTTAACATCATTATTTTAATGAACGTTTCATGCCTCTCGATGAGCTGAGGCATGAAACGTTTTATTATAATGTCTTTAAAGTTCTTTGTTACTACCTTCATATTCAAACTACATAGTGTGTTTCTGAGTGGCGAAGTTCCAACCGACGCAGTTAGTAATTGAAGGCTTCAATAAATTTAAATGAGGAAAACTCAGTTGTCTAAAAAGTCTCAAATTTGAACTATCGAAATGAAGGCTAGTAGTTCACATTCGTAAGTTTATTCTAAAAAAAACGAATTGATTTCATAGGTGTACATAGATTATGTTATTACTAAGCCGTTCTAATCCAGTGTTCAGAAGAACAACGATTTGGTCAAGTACTATACTGTACGCGGACTCAAAATGGAAGAAGTACAACTAATTAGGGCTTTAAAAAAAGATAAAGCGTTAACACTTAGATCAGCATAACTAATAGTAATCAATGCTGTCAAATTAATAAAGGCAACGTGGGATACGATGATCCGAATAATTGTATCTCTATGTTAAACATATATTATGTACATCCAAGTTGGCAAGAGCATCTTTGTTGTCGAAGATGTAAGTTAAATTAAAAGCTCCAAAGATTCCGGCTAAAATACTACTCACCTTTAGTATATAAAATAAAATACCGCATATTCCAGTCTGTTGTAGAGATTGTCAGTATTCCCTAACCTAAGATATTGAGAGGAGCAGAGAAATCTTGCTCATTCATGCAATATGGTTTCAATTTGTCCATGAAAATGCTTTCAAGTGATCTAAAATTCTGCCGATCACAAGATGACGCAGTGCTAAAATCGTTGACATGAATTAGAGAGTCTATCTAGGAAGCAAGACCACAAATTTAACTATAAAGAGGGTTTGCGATACGAAGTGATTCTCTCCTGTGCTCGGTTCCGTGTAAATGAAGTTACGAGTACTTTTCCCACAATTTAAAGCATAGCACGACACAGCTTCAGAAAAGAGAAAATATTTTGTCTGAATACCGGAAAAAACATTCAATAAAAAAAACGACTGCGAAAAATAGTGCCTACATCAATCTCTGGATATGATTTAGCAATAAGATTATGGAGTTTTTTGGAGAGGTTACTATTGGGACTGATGTTTGAAGATGGCACGGAAAAATAAAAATTATTTAGGTACCACAGGAGCAAGAGGTTAGTTATTTGGAGTGAAAAAGGTCGCGTATCAGATGAAATGTCGTTCATTTACACCGGTACGTAAATGAGCAATCACCGAATGATACGCAGGTGTCCCAGTCGCAGAGAACGTGTTGAAGTATTTTTTATCGGAATCGTGGTAATTAGTCTCACCGAATTAGAAAACGTTAGCTAAAATGTCTACTGTCGTATTCACAGTTTTTTTTAGGAATAAGAGAGACTACATCAATACCGGCCATGGAATACTGAAGCATAAACAAAGAAGCAAATTTACTGAAAAGATGAAAACTAACCCATAGTGAAGAACGCGGAACGAAACATATGTAGGAGACAGCAAAGAAGCTAAAAATTGAGACAAAGTATAATTTGCAGTCTACCTTTGTACAAGCCTAAGAGAAGGATTTACTTTGTGCAATTTAGGTAACCCGTAAATAATACAAAATATGCTGCCATAACTCTAAGGTGTATTTCGACATTAATAGATTGAATTATTTACAAAAACGTATCTTATAAAAACCTATTGATTTTATCTTTCAAGTTGAACATCAGTTTCGTATATTCACCCCAACCCAAAAGAAACAAATTACATGGAATCAAACAAAATATTCTAAATTTTCAATCAGTTCAGCAATCCTGGCGGTCATCAACAAATATCTCATATCCTTTATCTGATTCTGAGATAAGAGGTAAGATACTTCAGTTCCTTTCAGTATCTCAGGTTAGGTAATACTTTATAATGGGTGACACAAAAAATTGAAACTTTTAACAATCCAATGTAACCAGGAATGATGGAATAAAAGTATTTCATTCATATTAAACGAAACCTTAAACATGCCATTTAAGAAACCGTGATGGAATTTTCATTTTTTTAAGATTACGTCCCGTAGATGGCGTCCTTCTGTGCGAATGCATTCTTGAAATCTGCTGTTGAGATTCCTCATTGACCGCTACTGCATCTCAGCCGGGGTACTGTGACTTTCGTTTTGAATTCTCTATTTTAACTCATTCGGAGTTCATGGTCGAGTCGTGTACGCTTTAATACTGAGATATCCCCAAAGCAAATTCCCTAACGGACAAATCTGCCGATCTAGGGCGCCATCAAACGTTACCGAATCTTGAGATCACACGGTTACCGAATTGAGGCTGTACGAGAATTGTTCAGTAACCGTGTGATCTCAATTAAGATACGGTAACGTTACTGGCGTTATTCGCTAATTATTGGCATAATTGACTTGACTTTCTTTTGTAAGTGTTGAGTGCTCTTTTGAAATTAGTAGGAAAAAGAAGAATTATTTAGATTAAAAAAGAATAACATCACTTGGAAAAGCACAAGAATGATCTAAAATAACTATAAAATTATGTGCAATGAGGCAAAATCCCCAAACAAGCTCCCTACGCGTTATAAGTGTGCAAACACAATAAATATTGTGCTTCTGTGACGAATATGAATGTATACTATAATATAGAGTAATAGTTAGTATCTGAAACTGGAGTAAATCGACAGTGTGTCATTCACATCACTGGAATTTTGCAGTCTATGAAGCATCACAGGGAATGAGCGAGCTGCGCAATGAAAGCTGAGGTGAGCTCAACTTTCGATATGAAATCTTAGCTGGAACTAATATTCGATGCCTGCCGTGATATAATGAGCTTTTTGAAACCATAAGCTAAACTGAAATTTGGTGATGGTGAACATGCATGTACAGCTGCAAGTCTGAATGCTTTGCACATTCAGGTATAGATTATTTTTTCAACGTCATGCCTGCGAATATGAAGTCCCGATATTAACAGAAGCTTTTCATGTTTCAACACCCGTGGGCAACCATTTGCGATAGCTTGCATCGTCATAGTGCTCGCCTTTTTTAATTTAAATAGAGAAGAGCAGATCCTTTTCCATCCACCACATATTCAATAAGGAAAATAGACGGCATAGCACCGGGCGAAGATGGGGATTCTTCCGACAAAATCGGCTTCGCCCAATTTCTCAAAATCGCCTCTTCTTCCAACTTATCGCATGCTGAGCCCAGCAGCAACAACTATTATTGTTACGCGAACGCACGTCTGAGCTACTTTTGTCGTCCGTGTGCATTCCCTTCAACAGTTGAATGGAGATTTGTACAAACAGGCTAGTAGTTCAACGATTCAGAATCCATGTATATTTTGTAAAAAGACGTCTTACAAAGTTCATCCAGAGTTTAACTTACCCAACTGGTTTGAAATTTTCGTTCATAAGTATAAAGGCTTTCGTTCTCTAGATAATTTTGCGCATTTGATCCCATTGATTAATTCATCGTGTCGAGTGCACTGCTATTGATCATTCAGATATCAGTTGATAAGATGTTTTTTGCAGTTCGCGCTTGAGAATCTTCCCAATTACGTAGAGCTGTCAAACTATTGCCTCTTATCTTATAATTCTCTTAAATGTCGCCCAAGAATTGATTGCCTCTTATCTTGCATGGCGCAGTCGACATGGTGTATTTTTCTTTAACCCAAGCATTCCTCTGGCATGGCATCCGATGAACGATGGCCGCATCCGCATGGGCGGGCGAGCAGACTGCACCACACAAATAGTATCTCTCTCGCGTATCTTATCTACCCGCTGCCTACAATGACCACTAAAGAGGGTGGCTCTGCGATACCGCTGAATTGGAGCGACATGACGCTACAGAAGCTCATTAGATGGACCAAGTATGAACAAAAAGTGATAAAATACATTATTGTCGCTGCGCTCGTAGAATTTTCGAGTTGGCAAATTTACCAAAGGCTATCTCACGGGCCCTCAAAATTGTAGCCGATTATATTACTGATTTTCCGCAATTACGGTTAAAATTACACAACATGTAGTATATAGAAACTATTCCATCCCCTTTGATCTTAAATAAGAAAGAAAGCGAAATGAAAGAAACGCCGTAAGAAATAAAAAATTCAATCTCTCGAGAGTTGATGAAGCCGAGTTCACACAGCCCGTCAAAAATGTATAAAAATGTTCGACAAATCACATGACACATGTTCCTATTTTCTATGGATTTACGTGATATTCATTCCTACTCGAATCTGATGGTTTAATACAATGGAACTTGCGGAGTTGATGAAGCTTGTATCACAGATACGCTCATCATACACTTTCGCTTCGGACAGACAGTCAGAAAGACAGACACCGCTCTTTTTACAGTATAAATTCTTTTTCGTATGCTAGTGAATGCGAAATTAAAGTGACTGTATTTTCTTCAACACGCTCGTGGCTAAACTATATTGATTTCGACCTTCCTTTAGGTAAATTCAACGCCTGTACCAAGGTCGATAATCTCAGGATGGAACATTTCAATTATTTCTCGCATGACACGTCAAAACAAAATGTTTTTAATCCCGTAAAAAGTGAAAAATAACTTCACTATCATGCGTCCAACAAAAATTTATTGAAATGAATTGTTAATTCGCCTATACGCCCCCAATTTTCGTTATTTTAAGAAGATATTTTCTTTTGAGCTAAGCCCAGCTTCAGCAAATTCATTCGTTCCTCCACGGTTTTTGTTGAAAAACTTCTTTATCACTATTATAAAAGTAGCCGCCTCCGTCCATCCGTGTGACCCCCTCTTCTAATCGATAGCTTTGATAGCAACCAGGATAAAGCAAGAAATCCTTCTATTGCATTAATTTCTGTGGCGATTCAATTCCCTTTCACTTGGATTATAGAGGTATCCAGAATACGTAATCGGCTTATTTTTAGAAATAGACATTTTCTTTGGAGCTTTCTCTGTTGAAATTCATCATGTTGCTTTGATATTTTTTAATTGATAATGCGAAAAGAAATGTTTTAATTCGTTTGACCAGTAACCTGGCTACCACCAAGTATAAAGCCCAAAATTTTGGAACTTGAGTTATCGTTTTCGAAATTGTGATTTTCATGAAAAGCTCTGAAAAGATAATAGACGACATTTCAGAATAAAATTCCGGCAAAAGAGGCCACCATGGATAGAAATGTGTCTAACCGCAAGGGAGAAGTAGCAAGACTTCGACAGCAAGAAAAACGCCGAAGACGAACGGATGAAAAACGCGAAATGGCAAGACGAAGTAATGCTGCTCGCCAACGAGAAGATAGAGCTAAATTGACCCCTGAACGGCGTTTGGAAATTCTACGGAATGATGCAGAGCAACACCGAGTAGCTAGCCCTATATGGCACGCATTTTCAGTTTTGGTAAAATAAATTATTTCAACACAAAACCTCGTTAATAACAGTGCCAGAATGATATATATCGTCTTGAAAAAATTCTACTATGAGTTTGTAACATTTTTCCGGATTGTTGCCTCAAAGCAACATTGTCCCACCGAGGATGTTTATGTTTGTCCAGTTTGTTGCTCTAAAGCAACATTGTGCAACTGCGGCAAAAGTATGCAATTTGCTTAGCCAAAAATTTTCACTAAAGACATTTAATCCGCAAATTACAATAAATTATTTTTATTAAAGGCTTTTGAATAAAAATTTATAGAAGGGAAAACAATGGTATTGATACACAACAATATGCTACAAAAACAAATTGTCAAAATTTCATTCCTGTACAACTAAGGTACATATGAACTAAGGAGTGCAAAACTTGAAGATATGGTGCTCTAGGATATGGTGCGAAGCACAAAAAACTTCGCATTTATGCTAAAAATTTTCACAATTCCACTGAAGCCTCGATATTTGTAACATCCCTTCTTTTCTTCATTTTGACTAAAATGACCGATATCATCTAGTCTGACATCATTTGTGTAAGTAGGGGCAGTGGGACCTTTCTTTGTTTTTCTTTCGCAATGAACAAACATCCTCGTTAGATGATTTTCCTCCCTTCAGTTCTTTTGACAAAGATTTTCCCTGTAGTAGAAACAGAGATCTTTAGCTTGAACTTGAACATAGGAAGTTGTTTCATATTCGGAATGTTGAGGCACTTGGGTTTACGTCTATACAATAGCCAGGCCGGCATGACCATCATATTCAAAAAATGCCAAAGCCATTCGTATTGCTTCTAGAATTTTACAGGTATGATATTCAGAGTCATTAGTGAATTCAACATTAGTGAATCTGTTAGCATTAGTGGCTTGGTTTGATTTTCGTGAATTGAATATTTATTATATTTATCCACCACTTTACTAAGTAGACTTCCATCTCACAGCTCTTTGTGGCATTCAATCGGTTTCTTCACTTCATTGCCAGGGTGGTATTGCCGTTCAGTAAAATCAGACCCATTATAAGAAATTTTAGATGGGCCTTTTGTTTTCCATATAAGCTTTCTCCCTTTTATATTTGATGAAACGGGCTGTTCCTCTTTTTCATATTCTGGCATTTTATTCTCCATCACGTTTTCTTCAAGCATTGCAAGCATTTTGTAGGGCCTTTCTATTTCACTGGCATCACTGTCACCGTCAGATTTTGTATGTTTTCATCTCCTGATTCAGATGGAATAGTAAGCCGTAGAACTTTTCTATCATCCATCACTGGAAAAATTATACATAAATTGTGGGAGAACTAGCAAATATATATACATAAATTTAGGGGGGTAAACTGGACAAAATCCCAGTAGTATTGGAGCAGAGTAGAGACTTGCATATTATGGATCTTCAATCAAGGTATATATCTTCAATCAAATATATTTGTATCACTTTTGTCATCTCTATATATGAACAAAATATGAAAAATCGATAACGAAAGAACTATACTATCACAAAGCTTAGCTCGAGTTACTATGCTAATTCCAGAAAGAATATACTCAGTTGAGCCGTGTTGCTCTCAAGCAACAAGTAGAGTCCGGTAAGAATACGATTAGTTGCGCAATGTTGCCCTCAGGCAACAAACAGAAATTAGGATCTGGAAACTTTATTTTCTGATCAAATCATTTCTAACTACCAACACATAGTCTTTAGAACAGTATCTATTTACAGCATAATTAATTTTCATACCTACTCCAAAAACAGTGAACAGCAGGCAAAGAGAAACAACCGTTAGTTTGCAAATTACTTAGAGCACCACTGCAGCACAATCTGTTCCTTCTTGTGCACGTGCTCAACAGAATCTGGTTAGGTGGGCGTTTTGCAGCGGTAGTCTACATCCCAAGGTATTGGGAGAAATCTTATTTGTTTTATTTCCTCAAATACTCTCTGAGATGTTAAAGTTTTTTCGGTATGTTGCCTGAATGCAACATTGTGCCATATAGGGCTAGAGAGAGCTTAACACATGAAAGAAGCGAGGAAATTCTTCGGTATAACGCTGGACAACATCGAGTGACACGAGAGAATTTAACTCAAGAAAAAAGGGATGAAATTCTTCAGATTAATGCCGACCATCACGTGTGCACTAGTAGATACTTGAAGGCGCTCATAGCACACTCGTCACCATACTTCTTGACACAAAATTAAGGCAAGGCACGCCGCTGCTGCAGCAACGAGGTAATACGCAGAGTTTGGCTACACCCTGCGAGAGAAGGGGGAAAATCTGAACCGACCATTTGCTGGTAGGTCTCAGATGTTCATTGAACGGACATGGAAACTTTTAACACGCTACTTGATTTAAAGCAATAATAAAGAATATAATTTCATTTGAAAGTATTGTAAATGAAAAGCGTCTTCATTTTCCTAAAGATACGGATTTTCAGTTTATTATACGAGTAGCAACATTTGATTTCTGACAATACGAAGTGCTGGCGAAATTATTTACCTGAGTTTAAAAGGTGTGCTTCAAACTAGTAAAAACACGTACCTGTTAGGGATTTAAAAAAATTAAGCATAAAACAAAATCGCTATTTAGAAGACTGCTTAACGTAATTATGCTTACTTATTCGGCCCATGAGAGGACACGCTGCCATAACTCTGCTTGTAGAGAATATGACAATCTAAGAGTGTATTAGTTTTCGTATGATTCACCACGGCAAGAAGAAAAACCCAATTTTTCAAATTATTATGGGTGACAAAACTCGTAAACTCTTTGAGCCTAAACGCAACCAACTGCTATACAGACAAAGCATTTAATATCTTGTCACCTCAAATAAGCGTGCCAGTATCTGAACTTAGATAGTTAACAGAGAACAATTTGCACCATTGTTTAACGGCCTCCTATGGACCCAGTCTACAGGGACGGGTCCAGTCTGCCAGTGAGCGGAGTGAGAACAAACATCGACTGTCTGGAATGGATGTTTGGCTAACTGTTTTGCAGCTGTTATTTCTCGCGAGCCTGTGGCGAGCAGGTGAGATTAGGGATCTGCGGAAGTTGGAGTCTCGTCTACGGAAATGTCGATGACTTCCGAAATACCGAAGTCCATAAATTTTCAAAAATAAATTTAGCTCGAGTTGCACAATCGATTCGCAATATCGCGGTTCGATTTAGGAACGAATATTTTGGTTATTATTCGTTCATTTATACGACTTTTAGTATATCACGCACATATTTATTTACTGGGGCAAAAATATTAGCAAATCTTATTGGCAATTTTAAAAATATTTGCAGTTCTCATAGAAAATTTCTAAAAAATTTTAAAGGAGTTAATTGAAATTTCTCCTATAGTTTAAATTTGACAATTAAATTTGGACATGGATTTTCATCATAATTGTTAATTTGAAATAGATAATATTAATATGCTTCATCAGAGGTCCCATGCTCATTTTCATTGAACAAAATAATTAATTAATCTGAATTTGCACCTTAAGAGGCACGCCATCGTTTGTATTAAACACTAATATGAATTTTAATTAGCTTATGCTACGATATTTGTGGTATATGAGAAACTCAAGAACTGAGCTCATATCAACAAGAACTTCGGAAAAGTCTTGATTTTGCACAATGAACAAAAAATTTTCACGAAGAATCGGTGTGCCTTTCGATCTTGATGTTGACAACGTCAGCCATACTAAACAATCGCGATAACGATAGGCCTACTCTAATGAAGACGAAAGGAATTTTGTTTGTATGAATTCCTCGACTCTCGCTTTGCATTTTACTGTGCTGATATCAGGGTATTCTTTTTGGATATTTAATGCTACAGGGTTAAAAGAGTTGTTCATAGAAAGTTCGAATCGTACCAGAAGAATTCTGAAAATGTCTTCGTGATTGTAACTCTCAGTGAGGGCTTTTTTGATGCCCTGGCGTTCCCTAGTTATTAGTTTAGGGATCTCCTCTGCTTTTTATTTCTACAAGTCCACCCCCTTTATTTGAAATAAGAAAGAAGGCGAAATGAAAAAAAGAAATAAAAAAATTCAATCTCTCGAGAGTTGATGAGGCCGAGTGCACACGGCCCGTCAAAAATGTATATTAATGTTCGACAAATCACATGACACGCGTTCCTTTTCCTAAAAATTCACGTGATATTCATTCTTATTCGAATCTGATGGATTAATACACTGGAAATTGTGGAGCTGATGAAGCTCGTATCACATGTCCGCTCATCACACACTGCAGGCTGGCTTCGGACAGACAGACGGACGGACGCGGCTCTTATTATAGTATAGATTAACAGTTTTTTATATATAATTTTTTTTGTGCGGATGTTACGCAAACCGCAGCGCTCTTTCGTAAACTATTTTTAACGAAAAACTATGACAGAAAAAGCAATAAATGGCGGGATTAGAAAACTCTCAATACAGCTGAAAATAAATAAAATTTAAATCAATGTCCACGAAACTAAATTTATCCTTTTATTAGCGAGTGGGACACAGTGCTTCCATTCTTCAAAATTGGCCATGACAAACTTGAAAAATTTAATTAGCCAATTGCATAGTACAAATTCTTAATGAAAATAATTTACCATTCAAATAACAAATGCCTTATATGAATGTTGAGATATTCAAATGATTTGGATTAATCTATAGTGCAAAAAATATATCATCTTGAACAGCTCTTAACATACTAATGGAACATTGGTCAATCTATTTCATCAAAATGGATTGGGAGCATGCCAGAAGACTGACAAAAATTTAAAGAGTATTAGTTTTATTTTACGAATACATCAGAGTCATTAGAGAAACTGGAAATAAGCAAAGACCGACGTCGTTTAGTGTCTTTTGGTTTCAATGCTATACTTTCGTGGGAGAGGTGAAACTCGTTCTCCCCATCATTGACAATGTTCAACGCCACCTAAAATGAGAAATCATTAAAACAGGAATAATTATTATAACCTCATAACTTCTAAATTTCAGCTGATCCATTTCGTTGTACTTGATGAATGTGCAGTCTCACCAATAATTAACTTATCTGTAAAAAAAATGCGAGCCCTGATACCAGTCCTGCATAATTTCATATAAAATAACTTCCTTTACTCAAATATAAAGCTCGTTTTCCCTAATCATTCGCCGTTTTCGAGTCTTTCCCACCCCCCCTCTTTATTTGCATCACTTTTGGATAAGGATTATTTTAGCTATAAAAATTATTAAATAATAATGATAAATGTAAAAAGTAAAATATAAAGTATCAATAATAATAATACGTAGATAAGATAATCACTTTCATCTAGTGCCTACTCTCCTGTTGTTCTCTGAGTTAGAAGTTTATCGTACTGAGCAGTGCTTTGCAAACATAAGCGCATTCTACGTCCCTGGAAATCTCACGAACGTAGTGATGCCGTGTTGGAACCTTTTCCGTATTCCTCTGAAATTGCTCCTAAATTTCCAGGGAAGACGTCCAGGTGAGAGTGAAAGAAATGGACTTTGAAGATACAAGTTACACCCTATGACTTTCAGCGCTGACACCAATTTAGGTGTTGAATAAACGTCGAATGTAGGTGGCGTTGTCTGATCGGGTGACTCATAAAAACTCCTTCCATGATTTTAGCCGCACTAAGACGAAAAAATTTTCTTTACAAAAATTGAACTGCGTTTTTTATGTTGTTCATTGCTTTCACAAATTGTTCGATCAATCCTATAGTGATGTGGTAAGGATGCTAGTAAATTTTTGGGGGGACCAGAGGAGCGTGAGCAATAATTTTCTGACCGGAAGTCAAACTTTCTCGCAAAGACCAGTCCCGTACTAGGTAATGTCTATCTCGGGATGTGATCTCCCATCACTTGGGAAGTAGCAATATTATGTGAAGCCGCATTTCAGCCCCATGAGCAGCGCAACACCTTTTAAGTCAAAACGTATTTTCCAATTATAATCATGATAACTGATTTTATCAAGGATTCTGCTGATGTTTTCGTACGTCTTTTTCACGCCTACCAAGAATGCAGCTGAGACGGTGGGAAACTTATTCCCTATGGCTAACAAGATAACTTTCAAGTTTGTTTTTGACGAGTATATTAACAGTTTCCATTTGTCTGGGCATTTTAGTTCCACCATGAATGCATTAGCATAAGGGCAAAAGACTTAGCCTTCACCTTAGGAAAAAAGTAATTTCATGGTTGACTGCGTCGTCTTGTAAGAAGATATTTTAACGCCTTTTGCTTAAAAATTCTACTGCTGAAATCGAAGGCCGAGAAGTTGAGGCTTATTCCTCAGCAACTTAAAATCGCTGATATGATCATTCAATTCTGACGATATGACGAAATGAGGTTGTTGATGAGTTGGATCAGATGAACATTGTTCATTATCGGAGGACATATCATCTGATGGTTCAAGTTGTGGTTAGTTTCAAATCCGTTACTAGCCGCTGTAAAGAATAAGTTTTGGGGCACACTGGAACAGGCCAAGATTATTTTTGAGGAACTGAAGGGATGTTGAGATACTGAATTATATGCTCACTCCAGATAGGAAACCTGGCGGTGGAAGTCGTGCAAAACTAACAATCTGTGAGATGACAGCGAGGTTGGCGTCAGTCCATAGGAACAGTAAATTGCATCGATTTACGAGGACCTTTGAGGCATTTTGTCAAGCATTTTGTAACCAGAAGTGCAGAAAAGTTTTGGAGCTCAATCCTTGTCCAGATCGCCAACTTAACAAAACAATAAAATGTATAAGTAGTTTTATGGATTTTTGATCCGTTTTTTAGTCGAGTGGTTCTTCCCTCAAGGATTAAGGAGTTTTAATTCTACTAGAGAAGCTGGTTTAGCTCTAAATGAAACGTAAAAATCAAGTAGTAATTCAGTTGTTTGGAAATACAAAACACAATGCAGAAGACTTCATGGCGTTTGAAGCACGAAGGTTTTATTAACGACTTCGATAACAACTTGCCCAAGTAGTTGCGGCATGGGCAGTTCATTACATCGAATAGAGTGGCAGTGTACATGAGGGACTGAGCACACTTATACATTACACCTTGTCGGCGTCATGACTACAAAACATGGCTGCGAAGTTTTAGGAGTGTCGATAACAAAATACAGTGCCCTTCTAACTAATTTATAATTGAATCTAGACATCATTATTCTCAATTTCTTCTAAGTTATATTTTTATAACTTAGTGTATACAACTCCGAATGATGAGGGCGATAAAAATCTTAAATAGTTCAAGTTTTTCCGAACTAGTCATCACAATCGTTTCACAAGACACTGAAGTAAATTCAAACTCTCTCAGTTAAGATACCCAGATATCAGTACCGTTTCCATTTGATTGAGATTAAAGCTTAAAACTCGATACCTTCTGACATCTATGAAAAATCTGTTGCACAGGATTTAAAACAAATCTTGGACCTCATTTTTAGATTGGTGTGGATGAATTTTACAGTTCAGGAAGTTGACTCGGTCATTCCATTTAAAAAATATAATTTTTTTTCGAATACGAGCGCAAAAGCTTCGTTGTGCTTCATTTTAAATTTCATGCTTCTAGACCTAACAGTTTGTGAGGTAGCGATCGTCGAGGTTACGTAGTGACAGTGTTCTCGCATGATATCGTAAGATAAATCATAATTTGGCATATCTTCGACGTTTATTGACGTAGCGACTTTGTTCAACGCGCACTCTATTGGTAAGTGACTGCTCTATCAAATGCTGCATCAATATTTCCTACTTATGTCATTGAAAAACGTAGGTATATGCTATAGGTACAGGCAATCAATTAAATAGAATTTAATCGAAAATTATTCTTTAAAGAAGTAGAGTGACGCACCATTCCATTTTGTGTTTCAAACTAAATGTGATCTCAGTAAATCTTCGATGACTACCATCAGTGAACAACAGTTTGAAATTTTCACGCACACCTTTCGGAAACAGCGTATTGAGCTCTAATTCCTGTTTATGAGTTTAATTATAAGTAATTAAATTTTAAGTTCTGTTAACAGGTTCATAATTTTCTTAAAATTTGGTGCAGGGAGGAGGTGAAGGTAACAAAGCTGTCATGTTCTGCGTGCGAGTTCACTTGCAAACCTCGTGAACTAAGCAAGGAACTTAATCCGCTTTAAAATTTTCGTATGTATTGTACAATTCTTTCATTATGTAATATCATGTTGCCAAACACAAGTACCTATTTCCATGTTCACGAACAGGTCGGAGCGAGATGGTGGCCCAGTGCCCTCCTGAATATGTTCAGAGGGGAGGCACCGGTGACTGTTACCTCTTTCACAGTGGGAGCAAGAGGACCTGGTACGACGCAACCACCTATTGCGAGCGTGAAAATGGAAACCTCGTTAGGATTGGCACCTCAGATATGACGGTCAGTGACATCACATGTTGACTTATGACCTTCAACGTAAACATCAGTCTTTCAAATGTCTTTCCGATTCTTCTAAATTTTCGTAAAGCAAACACATTCGAATTGCGTTACCTGTGTCCACTACGAGGTGCTTTCGATGTGTCACCACAGGACTGGTTGAGCCGGCAAATCGCCAAGACTGGAGTCTCAGGAGACTCGTCGGAGTTCTGGATCGACGCCGTGTACAACGAAACCACCGGGAAGTGGTACTGGGCTAGTACCGGCAGTGAGGTCAATTTGGACTTCATGTAAGTAAGCCTGAGAGTTATAGAGAGTCCATGTAATAACGGCCGGGGCTTTAACTTGCAACGTTATAGAAATGGGTAGCTCAAGCTCACTCACAAGCGTGTACCAGAAACTTGCTCACTGGAAGATAAATCGAAATTTTCTTCATAGAACAGAGTAATGATTGGAGAAGTAGCTATACCCGCGAAATTATTACGTATAGTCCGTAGTAATAAGAGTAGAAATGCCAAAAGTTATCTCTTATTTAATTAATGAGCAAAGTTTCTAACAAATACGGAACATCATATCGTCCATGAGGCAGACCTAAAATTTCTGATACGATGCAAACGTTCCTTTACAAGACAGGTAAATTTTGTTACGCATAGTAACACCTAGCTGCAATTAGACAAGTGTACAAAGACATGAAGTTTAAAGCTTAATGTTGATGAAATGATGACAGACAATGTAGAAATATTTCTTGCCTTACGCGGGAGGAGGGAGGAGGAAGGGGCTAAGCAACAAGGAATTTGGTTGAGCACGAATATTGCCGAAAATGCGATTATTTGCGAGAAATAACTTTTGGCTCAGAATCAAAAACATTTGGTCATGTGTACGTTGAAATCTTAGCCAAAAAAAAAACTCGAGCAGTAAGCGAGGTATTTTTCCATTCATATTCTGACTTGTGTTTTAAAACGAACGATCATTCAAAGAATAAAAGAAAGTATACTTAAAGTTTTATTTTCCTCCAGCCCATTAGATCCCGATACCGGAGGCGGAGACTTCGGTGTCTTGACATTGGACTCCACCTTACGAGGACACCCGGCCTCGGACCAGTACCACTTCATCTGCCACCGCTTGATTAGTAAGTGTCTAGTGCCACTTCATCCGCCGCCGCTGATGAGTGAGTGTCTTGTATTACTCCATAAGCCATTGTACGATAAATGTATTTTGTAGTTCCTTTCTTTGCTAATATTTTTTATTTTCTACTGCTATCAATTCATCTGGTCTTGAGGTGAAAATGAGCGTTTAAAATGATTTCGTAGACTTTTGTGTCGCAGCGTTTAGTGTCATTTCGGGTTTGTATTGCCGTATTAGCTATTTAAGTTGTACGATAACCCTTCATTTTCTTTAGTCATGTTAAAACTATTCAGTAAAACTTCTATCAATGAAAACCATGAATACCGTATGGGTATTACTTTGCTTGTCCAAAATCATTCCACCGACTTCAGTTCCTATTCTGCCATCTTTGGTTTTCAGACAGATTCAAATAATTTATAATAAGAAAATCCTCAATTTATTTTTCAGACCTAATATACCCAAATCTCATCATTAAAAACTTTTTATCGTTACATATCCCAATTCAAATTTTACATACAAATTTTACTCTGAATGAAAATTTCTGAGTTGCGTTTTGTTCATTTTCCAGACGAGCCGATGTTCTGCGACTACGAAGAGGGTTGGCACATGAGTGAGGACCGCTGTTACGCGGTGAGAACCGAACACCGTGAACTGATATATACCTTGTGAGAGTAATTGAATACTCTACCATGCGTGATCACAAGCTAAATTATCAGCTGGGGCTTACCTGAAATGAACTGGTATTTCTGTATACAAAAAAAATAGTCACACACAAAAGATTACCCAGTCTCTGGACCACCATTACGCTTGGAATTAGAAAAAACGGTTGAACCCTCTGGATTGTCTGCTCACAACCAGCACACCTAAACAATTACTGTGAAGCCTCTGGAATGCTTGCTTGCAACCAGTACATTTAAACAATTACTGTGAAGCCTCTGGAATGCTTGCTTGCATCCGGTGCATTTAAACAATTACTGTGAAGCCTCTGAAATGCTTGCTTGCATCCAGTACATTTAAACAATTACTGTGAAGCCCAATGTCAGCAATTACTCTGAAGCCTCTGAAATGCTTGCTTGCATCCAGTACATTTAAACAATTGCTGTGAAGCCCAATGTCAACAATTACTGTGAAGCCTCTGGAATGCTTGCTTGCACCCAGTGCATTTAAACAATTACTGTGAAGCCCAATGTCAACAATTACTGTGAAGCCCAATGTCAACAATTACTGTGAAGCCTCTGGAATGCTTGCTTGCATCCAGTACATTTAAACAATTACTGTGAAGCCTCTGGAATGCTTGCTTGCACCCAGTGCATTTAAACAATTACTGTGAAGCCCAATGTCAACAATTACTGTGAAGCCCAATGTCAACAATTACTGTGAAGCCTCTGGAATGCTTGCTTGCATCCATTACATTTAAACAATTACTGTGAAGCCCAATGTCAACAATTACTGTGAAGCCTCTGGAATGCTTGCTTGCATCCAGTGCATTTAAACAATTACTGTGAAGCCCAATGTCAACAATTACTGTGAAGCCTCTGGAATGCTTGCTTGCATCCAGTACATTTAAACAATTACTGGGAAGCCTCTAGATTGCTTGCTTGCGCCCAGTGCATTTAAACAATAAATACTGGAAAGCCACTAGATTATTTGCTTGCACCCAGTGAATTTAAACAACTACTGTGAAGCCTCTAAATTGCTTGCTTGCAGCCAGGTCATTTAAACAAACACTGGGAAGCCTCTGGATTGTCTGTTCACAGCCAGTGCTCTGACTGCATTGGAAATGCTGCACCATGGCCTGATGAATGGAAATGCTTCAATAGTATAAAAAGAAACACAAGGGTCACAATAAAAATCATCTATTTGCACTCAGACCAGCTGGTTTCGACTTTTCATTTTCAATGAATGCTTCTGAAACAAAAGGACAAAAAATTTTTTTATGCAATCAAAATTACAAAGTATTCGAAAAAACACTTGCAACACTTCAAAGGAAATTTACATGGGTCCTTGATAAAAAATATATAAAAAAACCGAAAACTAAACTAAATCATTGGGTGTACAGGGGCACGGCAATTTGATCGGTGTTGAGCTGCGGTCTATGTTTGGTTATATAAAGGGATTCTAAAATTCTAATATCTGACTCCTGAGCTGGTCCTATGATTTCAAAATTATCTATTGAGAACGAATGATTGGTCTGTTCACAATGATGTCTGGGAGGAGAATGCGTCAAGGATGCTAGAGGCCGGTTTGTTCTGAAGGAACGGCCTATGTGTTGAAAAAATCTGATCTTAGACTGCTTCTGAGTGCTTCCGATATAAGAACTCTGGCAAGTTCCGCACGTAAATTTATAGACAATATTCGAAAGCAATTCAGAGGGCAGCCTGTCTTTATACCTAAAGAATTTTTTAATTTGGAAGTCATTCTTTAAAGCAAATATAAAGTCAAACTGGGGGTAAAATTTAGAAAGTAATTTCCTGAAATACCTAATCATTTCTTCAGATGAGGGGCCTATGTAAGGAAGAGATATGTACACCTTACATTTACTTACTGTGCACAAGGTTTGTTTCTGACGAGAAAATATATTGCTTAAAAAATCACGGACAAGCCTGTCAAATAAACCGTATGGATAGCCGTTGTCAGAAAAAAAAGATTTTAAAAAATCTAATTCGGAAGAAAAGTTGGAGTATGAGGAGGATAGGTTATATGCACGATGGAGAAGGGTCCGTATTGAATTAGGTTTATAGCGGAAGTGACAGAAACTGCAGAAACTGCAGCCTAACCCAGTAAAAGTTGGTTTGCGGTATACTGAATAATGTGAATTTTATGCATTTTTTGAAACTAGCAGTTACTGAAACGTATTTCTTTTTTAATCAAAAGCTGTATAAACAAATAGATGGCTTATCGATGGGCAACCCAATCGCGCCTACTCTTGCTAACATTTTTTTATGCAATATGGAACAAAAGTACCTTGAGGAATGCCCTGATATTTTTAAACCTGTGTTTTACAAAAGATACTTGGATGACATATTTGTAATTTTTGAAGATAAATCCCATGCTTCGTTATTTCTAAATCATATCAATAAGTATCATTCGAATATCAATTTTACTATAGAACCTGAACAAAACAATAGATTAGCTTTTTTAGATCTCAATATCAGTAGAACAGAGCAGGGTTTCGTTTCCAGTGTATACCGCAAACCAACTTTTACTGGGTTAGGCTGCAGTTTCTTCAGTTTCTGTCACTTCCGCTATAAGCTTAATTCAATACGGACCCTTCTCCATCGTGCATATAACCTATCCTCCTCATACTCCAACTTTTTTTCCGAATTAGATTTTTTAAAATCTTTTTTTTCTGACAACGGCTATCCATACGGTTTATTTGACAGGCTTGTCCGTGATTTTTTAAGCAATATATTTTCTCGTCAGAAACAAACCTTGTGCACAGTAAGTAAATGTAAGGTGTACATATCTCTTCCTTACATAGGCCCCTCATCTGAAGAAATGATTAGGTATTTCAGGAAATTACTTTCTAAATTTTACCCCCAGTTTGACTTTATATTTGCTTTAAAGAATGACTTCCAAATTAAAAAATTCTTTAGGTATAAAGACAGGCTGCCCTCTGAATTGCTTTCGAATATTGTCTATAAATTTACGTGCGGAACTTGCCAGAGTTCTTATATCGGAAGCACTCAGAAGCAGTCTAAGATCAGATTTTTTCAACACATAGGCCGTTCCTTCAGAACAAACCGGCCTCTAGCATCCTTGACGCATTCTCCTCCCAGACATCATTGTGAACAGACCAATCATTCGTTCTCAATAGATAATTTTGAAATCATAGGACCAGCTCAGGAGTCAGATATTAGAATTTTAGAATCCCTTTATATAACCAAACATAGACCGCAGCTCAACACCGATCAAATTGCCGTGCCCCTGTACACCCAATGATTTAGTTTAGTTTTCGGTTTTTTTATATATTTTTTATCAAGGACCCATGTAAATTTACTTTGAAGTGTTGCAAGTGTTTTTTCGAATACTTTGTAATTTTGATTGCATAAAAAATTTTTTTGTCCTTTTGTTTCAGAAGCATTCATTGAAAATGAAAAGTCGAAACCAGCTGGTCTGAGTGCAAATAGATGATTTTTATTGTGACCCTTGTGTTTCTTTTTATACTAAAAATTAGTTTTCCTACCAATCGTCCAATTTCTGATGCTTCAATAGTTTACCACCTGTTGCAAGCGTGGTGTATCTAAACTTGGAATTCCAACACGATAATTTTCGCATATAAAGGAACGAACTCAGTAAAATTCAAAGATAATCCTAAGAATATATCTCAATAATATGCTCTGTTAACGAAAGTAAGCTTCTATTTCGGTCGTGGAATAGTATTCTTGCAGTTCTGGATCCCTAGCTCATAGTTAATCTACGCTTCTGAGTAGAGTGCTACGTGGTCGAGATACGAAATTATTATGAAGTTAACTATTTTGGGGACAAACATACCGAGCTTCAAGAGTAGAATCTTACTGGCGTGATCTCTGTTGTCGTCTACCTCTTAACTTTTTTATTGTCTATCAAATTCTATGTGTTAAGAAAATCACCGGCCTACTTATACCTATATCACTATTTGTTTTCTATAGTAGGCCTTATTTTTACACTATTTTATGTTCTACTAATGAAGTTTATCTTTCCTTTGTTGTTCCTAGTCATTTAAGAACAGCGCAGCAACTGTATAAGTTGATGCCATGATAGTATACAAGCCTTTAGATAACATATTTTCTCGTTAGAACCCATACAAGTGCTTTGACCTCTGACTGGAAGCTAGGAGCTGTATCCCAGACATTTGACAGTTCAAATTGCTGAAAAAATTCAGTTCATGAACGCAGAAAGATTCGCTTTAGTAATTTTCGGATTATTTTTTACATTTTTGTCGCTCGTGTTTTAATTACTGTAGAGTATAAAACCAGTTAGTCACTCACAAGCAGCGTCTAAGATGTTTGCATGAACGTGTAGTCAGCCTGGATTCCGCACAGTTCCATCAAATTTTGTTTTTCTGAATAAAATTTCAATTTGTCTGGTTATACCCGATCTGTCTCTGGAAAAATCAATTTTGTTCATACATCAGCAGCTGTGGTGCACTTTCCCATCGTTAAAATAGGCTGGACACTGAACAGATTCTGTAACAACTAATTATTATGGTACATACTGTGTGTAATATAATACTACCCCGTTGCACTTATTGGTTATACCCAATATTTGATATGATACACCGTGTCCCGTAGGTGTCGGACTACAAGGACTCGTGGCTCAACGCGCAGCTGTCATGTGAGCAGATGGATGGAGATCTGGTGACCATCAACGACGAGCAGGAGCAGTTCTACGTCTTTGACGAGGCCGTCCGCAACCACGACAACATTTGGATCGGGATGACTGAAATTGTTGAGTACATTCTGCTACACGGTTCGGAATATTTTACCGAGTCTTTGCTCTCCACGATACTCGCGAGTCTTGAGTGCTGCAGTTCAATTTTCGCAACGACGAGTTGCGTTGAAGATGTACTATATGTGATCAAAAGTATCTGGACACCCCCTAAAACAAATGGTTTTCATTTTGGGTGCATTGTGCTGCCGCCTATTGCCAGGTACTCCATATCAGCGACCTCATTAGTCATTAGATATCGTGATAGAATAGAATAGGGCGCTCCGCGGAACTCACAGACTTCGAACGTGGTCAGGTGATTGGGTGTCACTTGTGTCAAATGTCTGATGGGAACGACTCCTCGCTGGGTGTAAGGAGCGTAAACATTGGACGACGGATCAGTGGATAAACGTGGTTAGGAGTGACGAATCACGGCACACAATGTGGCAATCCGATCGCAGGGTGTGGGGTATGGCGAAGGCCCGTGAACGCCATCTGTCAGCGTGTGTTGTGCCAACATTGAAATTCGGAGGCGGTGGTGTTATTGTGTGGTTGTGTTTTTCATGGAGGGGGATTACACCCTTAGTTGTTTCACATGGCACCATCACAGCACAAGCCTGCATTGATGTTTTAAGCACCTTCTTGTTCCCCACTGCTGAAGAGCAATTCGGGATGGCAGTCGCATCTTTCAACACGATCGAACACGTGTTCATACAGCATGGCCTGTGGCGGAGTGGTTACATACCAAAACATCCCTGTAATGGACTTGCCTGCACAGAGTACTGACTTGAATCCCATCGAACACATTTGGGATGTTTTAGAACACTGACTTCGTGTCAAGCCTCATTGACCAACATCGATACCTCTCCTCACTGCAGCACTACGTGAAAAATGGGCTGATATTCTTCAAGAAAACTTCCAGCACCTTTGAAAGCATTCCTGCGAAAGTGGAAGCTGTCATCAAGGGTGAGGGTGACCCAACACCCTATAGAATTCTAGCATTACCTAAAGAAGGCGTCAAGAACTGCTAAGTTATTTTCAGCTAGATGTCCGGGTACTTTTGAAAACATAGAGTTATTGCGTCTCGTGATTGAGTGACATTTCGAAATACCAGCAGACACTCCTCCTTCCCACTGAAACCACTAATCACTGATGAATAACCGGAACGCACACTTTGTTAATTTTAGATTGAAAAATAAAGAATTATTAAATTAAACATGAGCATGTGCATTCGTAAATCTGAGCCTGTTCTCCGGAAAACTTCCTCACGCAAGTGAGTGCAGTTGTTACGTACTTTATTTTTCTCATGTATTATCAAGATCACTGATAAGAGAAAGTTATTGAATTTTCGTTCTTTCACCTGGGCTAACTGCCTAAGCCCGACTATGAAACATGTTTCCTTTTGACTGCAAGTGAAGCTGAAATAAAATTGTCTTTATTCACATGAACTTTGTTACTTGCCACTCAAGGATACTTCACTATTATCACCTTAATTTTCATCGATTTGGTAACGAGCGTAGGTGGAACTGGTATTGGAAGAATTATTGTGAGGCAAAGTCACTCTTGCTAACAGATATGAAATATTAATTTTTCCAAATTTCTTCAGACGCATGAGGGACACTTCTATTGGGTCGGCGACAACAGCAGCATTTTCTCCTACTGGAATCAAACTATGCCTCAGTGAGTAAGCATGCACGAGTGGAGAGGTCATAAGTGTGTGAGTCGTAAATATACAGTATGTAGGAATTGGCATTTGCATCAATTTTCATACCATTAATGTCTGAGTGTAGTCATATGCTTCTGAGTAACAAGTTACGAGTATGTTCACGTGTTTGATGATTTTCGGGGCTTCAAGTGTGTGTGAAGAGTCAGGTTTAATAGTCAAAATTTTGATGAATAACCGCATTTGAGAATTGTCTATTATTAGAAATATTACATTAGTATATTTGCAAGACGCAGCATTCAATATTTTAGAACATTTATCGGCAATTAATTGATAAATTTTACCTCCTATCGCGTTTCTCACTTCAAGAAATTAGTACTAGCTGAACAACACACCCCTAATTTATGAGTGTGGATCGCTAATGAACAACTGAAAGTCCGTGATTCATGACTGACAAGTCGAATTCCGCTGCCATGAAAACAAAACTTCATTCTAGCATAAGGCAATCATATTCTTGCTGTTAACGGTATTAAGTCCTTTGTGCTATTCAAGGAGGTTCAAATCCCATTCAATCTCTTTGGTGCTATCAACACTTTAACCGCAACGTGTGCCACCGGTGGGCATGGAGAGAATTTTCATTATTCTCCTGAACGACTAATAATTGCCAAAAACTATATTTTCATAAATACTTCATTAAAGCTAAATAAAGTCATGGTCTGGTTAATGTTAGCAATTTTCAAAATTACTTCCTGCTATTGACTTTGAATTCGAGCTGAAATTCGATCGTTTGTTTAACTAATTGCTATCGAAGTGTTAAATGAAATCTATCCTTGCTGGGGCACAAGCTTAAGCGGCTTGGAGCGAAATCGTATCCTTCTCAATACATTTTAGCAGGAGCGTTAGAAAATGTCAGCACCAAAGTTGTAAGTTCTTAAAAATAAAATATTGATTTTCCACTGTCAAGTTGGTTTACAAACAGCATTCCTTTCTTATCGTAGTACCCTTGTAATAAGAAGCCAACTAAATAAACCTCATCGATTTTGTCCCAAATAAACAAAATAACCTATACTTTCGATAATAATATTTGCATTACAATGGATGCGTTGCACCTAACTGATGCTTACGTGATCCTACGTTAAAATGATTAATCTTTGCAAGCTGTCCATTTTGAACAACTTCTGTTCAACCAGCATTCAAGATTAAATTCCGATTCACTCGTCTTCCACTTGTTTATGTGACGGGCTGCAAAATTTTGCTCTATTTCAGGTCGATGAACGGAGGTGCGAGTGCAGTTGTGGACGAAGAAGATCCCACAGGCCACTGGATGACGGAGGCCGCAACCAACCAGCACACGTTCCTGTGCGAGAGACCTACAGGTGCGTGGCCAGTGTGAACTCAGATAAGACTGAAGTATGAAAGGGAAGTTCAAGAACTTCTTTGGCCGAAAACTATGTAAATAGTTCGCGAGGCAAATACGTCGTGTAGAGCACATAAATACTCACACGGCGATATCAATTTTCCATGGGCTAGAGAAATGAGCGAGTATCGAACACCATGCAAATACAAAACGCGTCGAGCCTTAGTATTATAATCATACATTTTTAACGTAGAATAATTCGTCATTGACATTTTTTACTGAAAAAAAATCATCATTCACATTTAAAATTTCCAGTTTGGTGACAAAATGTTTGTCGCTTTCGCCAACGCGAAAATCTTTGATGTAGGACTGGCACGCCTCGGTACAAAAGCATAAATTGTATTGCAAAATATGAGAGCGCAGCACAGCCTTAACATTAATACACACAATAAAAACCTATAAAAGGACAATTATGCCAAATGCAGGTGAGTGCGAGTACTCGCCACGATTGGCCTAAAATATACAATTTCAAAGCCGTACTTCTGATGATTTACTGGCAAACTCTTTAAGGACAGGCACAACAATTAGCTGGTAAGAAAAGACCTCCGTTAATTAATAAAAACCACGGTTGGCACCCTAACATTCGATTGAATTGAATTGCATTGAATTGGATTGCAATGGATAGTAAAGGATGTTGCATTGAATAGGATTGCAATGGATAGTAAAGGATGTTGCATTGAATAGGATTGCAATGGATAGTAAAGAATATTGCATTGAATAGGATTGCAATGGATAGTAAAGAATATTGCATTAAATAGGATTGCAATGGATAGTAAAGAATATTGCATTAAATAGGATTGCAATGGATAGTAAAGGATATTTCATTGAATAGGATTGCAATGGATAGTATAGGATATTGCAACGAATAGGACCTCAACTGAGGAATGCAATATCTTTTACAATCACGAGCACCGGTAATTGAAATGTTGAGCTAGAGAAACGTTTGCTTTATTAACCAATGAAACGTTAGATCAAAACTTCCATATGATGCGGTACGCAATGAATCCATTCGCTATGAAAATATATACCCAACCACGTTCGAAAATAATTTTTTGTTAGCTCTCATTCCGAAATTATTTACTCGGATTGCTGCATTGGCAATTTCCATTACATAATCAAATTCGTCACAGTTTTATCCTCTCCTATACTCTTTCGAAAAATAGACTTTCTTTAACATTCTGTTGCTGGTTTTCACTCACACAAATCCCTCTGGAGCCCCGCATTGAAGTGCACAATTTAATCATACGAGAAATGTCAAATTTATTGTCTTGTAAAACCAGCGTAATAAAAATCCTGGCAAAATAGTCATAGATGATTGCGTTGAGCATGCAGATGCATAATTAAAAACTAATTTGCAGCCTCGTCCGTGAGCACGAGTCAACTGCATTGATGTTTCGTTTTCCATTCATGGAAACTGAGTACAATATGAGTGTGTCGCATAAATTTTTTTATTTTTTAAATTCTTGATTCCCTCATTTAAACGCAACAAATGGACCATTTGCTTTGGACGTAAACTATTCCGGATTCATGGATGGTGGGAAAATGTTCTAGGCAGCAAGTATTTGATATGTTGGAGTAAACAATGTCTTACACCTATTTCAAGTCTTTTCAGTTGTTTCTAATATAATATATTATGTTTTAAAGATGATTGTGAGATGTCTTTTTATTCCCCACAGATAAGAATTACAATTGATAACACTTACGTCCCGTAGCTCAATCAGCACTAGAAATAGTGCAAACCGCCAGGGCTTAGCAATAAAGACTTTCCTTCCGTAGACCCTTTTCTCTTTACTCGAGAGACCTGCAAACTCGTAAATCAACATTTTGCACGCATATCTCAGTGTTTTTTTTATTTTGTTTGCATTTTTAGGGCGTGGAATTTTTTAGATTGATTTCGCTCCAGCCAAAGTTTTAACGAGAACTTGAATCCATGGGTTATTACATACGCTAAAACTTTCTTCAGCATTCAATGTTAGGTTTGCCTCATAGGAAGAATGGGAGGTGACACAGAAGACTTGAAACATTCCAAAAGTCATTTTAGACATTTAAAAAAGTTGTTTTGCATCATCTTTACGGGAAGTAAACCATTTTTTACTTATTTTTTTCTTCGACAATCACGAAAATGCTAATGGGCTCCAGGATCGTGCGTGGCGGGCTGGGAGGAGTTTGGCGAGTCGTGTTACTACTTCAACCGTCAGCAAGTGGACATCGTCACCTGGCACACCGCGTACCAGCTCTGCAATAACATCAGCACCCACCTGCTCGTCATCGACTCGCAAGAAGAAGACGACTACATTCGCAGCAGGATGACCGAGGAAGATCAACTGTGGATTGGTCTTTACTGTTAGTACCAGGCGCCTAATTTTCTTACTACCATAAGTAATATTATGAACTAATGACAATCAATGATATACATACATCGACGAAGTGTGAGTCATTTCTAGGTCCATTAATATTCGCTTACACACTTACGCATGAAGTCATTTCTCAAATGGAAGCTCAATCACTGTCTTCGATTACATACTTTAACGTAGTATGATGTTCCTCTTGACGCTCTAAAATTTTCGATCACATTTGTTTTATTGATTGCCTTATTGTGAGCCCTATCGCCTGCAACTCTTCACAACGTGCTTAGCAGGAAATGTTCTATTTCCTAATACCACTTAGCTAAGATGAATTCCTTTTCAAATGCTGGGGTTCATTAAAGAGGTCTTAATTAACAGCATTCTAATAATGAAGGTCGAAGTGTTAGGAGTCTCTCAAAACTTTCCATTCGTCGGTGCTGAGCTCTGTGCCAGCCCAACTACTTCATGCGTGGAAATATTTAGATCATAATTTTTTGCTATCTCTCCAAAAATAAAATTTCTTTAACAGCGGCTGCTTCTGAAAAAAGTAACCCTGCATCCCAGTTGCCAAAGCGGTGAAAAAATTCAAAGAAACCGAAATAATTTTAGAACTCAAACCAGATTTAACCTATGGAACTTTTCCTTGATTTCCATGCAAAATGATAGGTAGGACTGCCCAACACTAGTTGGTGTTCCTCATGGCAGACAACGCCAGTGCCGATGCGTTCGAGTGGGTGGACGGCAAGCCTTACTTCCGAAACCTGACCCACATGTCGCAGGAGGCCGAAGACGCCGTCCACGACGAAGGTGTGGATAAGTGCGTCTTCGCTGAATTTGAAGGTAAGTTTCAGGTAAATAGTCGGTCATGATTAGTTGGCATTTGGAAATAATAATTCCGTTCATGTTCTTCCGAAATCCATCCTCAATTAAAATCGGGATCAGTTCCACGATAAACCACGACGGTCATTTTATGGGAGTTCATAGTGACAGTGTGGTATTCCTAAAAAATGTCATAGGATCCGTCAAAAAATGGCCAAGAAAACTCTATCTAAAGCATCTGCTTCAAAACTTACACAGAAACGAACAGAGCGTTTACACAGTTTCAACTTGATTTTGATCATGAAAATGAGAGCCGACGGTCGCCATGGCCTTTGTTGTAGCCAGCACTTTCCTCCAATACAGGCACATACAACAAAATGACTTCTCTGAGCATTTTGGGGTGCTGTAGCTAATTTTTTTATTAAAAGTTTGGTAGAGAATAAAGAAGAGATATATATTTTTTCTGTTTTTTTTTCGTGTACCTCTTCATCGAACACATTCAGAGTTTTAAGTTTTTATCGAACACTTACAAAGATTGTACTAGTAAAGTTACGGTTGAATTATCCATACTCTGGGCAAGCCAAGTTCTAAAATGTCGCTCACTTCTTCTCAAGCATTTCGATAGGTGTATCGTTAATGGCTCAGCATATAGAATCAGGGTTCATGGACTGTCGGCATACATAAGGGATTTGAGGTAACCACATAAAAATGAATCACAAGGGGCCAAGTCAGGTGACCGAGCAGGCTACCTGTCAAGAAAATGAGGCGGTCGAAGAAGGGCTCCCTTAAAAGAACCATATAGACATGGAGAATCGTGGAGTGTGTACCGTGGCCCCACCCTGCTGAAACCACACATCACCGATGTTCACTTGTTCATGGGTTGGAAGAAAAAATTTCTCAATCATTTGGCTACAGAAAACTAAAGTCACCGAAACAGTGTGTTCGTTAATTGGGAAAAGTTAGAAGCAAATATCCCCACTCCCGAAACCGTACTCCACAGCCACACGTTCACATTGAAGTGACTTCTGATGAACTTCCCCAGGATTGCTATTACTCGAATGATGCGTGTTTGGTTAGTTAACGCAACCAGAAATGAGGACGTGAGCCTCATCACTGAAAAACATGAACGCTTCCTGAGGCACGTTTCGGTGAACGCTTCACATGCCGCTTTACGAGCAACTACTGTAAATCGCGCGGAGAAAGTTCTTGCACCACAGCCAATTTGTGGGGGTGAAATTAAAGGTCAAAATAAAAAATTCGCTCCTAAAGCGGTTGTAAATCCCCAAAGTAGCTGCATTTTTTCGCGTTACGGCAGGGAGAACACAAAAATGAGTACCTCACTGCATCAACATTCTCGGGTGTTCTGACAGTTCGCTGACGTGTTCATGGTTTTGGCAGCACATTGAAACTCTCCCTAAATCTGTCTACCCATGAAACAATCAATTGCCGACAAGGAACCCAACCTCCAGTTTAAATATTGATCTGAGAAAAGGCACGTTGAGTGGCTATAGCGGAGTTTCTTTTTGGACTTAGAAAGTACACTTCGACGGCAAACGTGCGCTGTTCACCGTTACACTGGATGGCGGTTACTGACGAGATGGTGAGCGAAACTTTAGGACTGAACCTCCTCCTTCCAAACCACCATTCATGCTGGTTAACGAGTAATCATGAATATTATTTTGTTTTTGACTTATTCGTTCGTATTTTGCTCGTGTTTCCTTCTTGCTAAGAATATTATACGCACTCGTCTTGGTACGATGACCATACGTCGACCATATCACCTATTCTCTAAGATTATCTCAATAAGCTCCCTGATGACTGTAACACCGGACCACGAAGACTGAACGAGTACAAAGTCTTCGAATTTTAATTCCTAAAATTCTACCCTGAAATTGATCTTAACTCAATTTTCCGCGTCGATTTTGAAATCAGCAATTTTTTCGGAGAGACAGACTGGTTTCCTGACTATGTGGAAGTAGCGTAGTGTACTAGCATTCGTGAGGCATGAGTAACTAACTCCACGTACTACAGGGAGACAAAGCGCATTGCTAAGCACAGGGGAATTTCTTCTTGCCGTGGTTGTGGTCAAGGGTCTCCCCCTAACAGCAATATTTGCGACCATGCCATAAGTTCTTATCATCCCATCTTAAGCTAAATTTATACGTTCTCGCGTCTACAATCTCGAACGGTGTGAGAACCTTAGAAAACGTTTGAATTCATCAACACAAAACCTATTTTGACAGATGCTGCGTGTTTGCTTCTCTGGAGTTATTAGGCTACATAATCCCAACTTTCCTTATTAATTTCAACATCAGTGCAATTTTCAAAAATGTTGTAAACACTGTGATGGTGTCTTTTTCGTATTTTTCCCTGATACTGAAAATGAGGGGGCTTCAGCTTCAAACTTCTAGTTTTAATTACATGCCATCAACAATTGCCATCTTGAGTCTTTTTCTGCAATTCAAGTGTTAAAAGTTTGAACAAAACTTTATAACTATACAGTTCAACCTGAATTTCTGATGAGGAAATATCTGCAGGCAATGATACCGAAATATAAATTGATTGTTCTTTGTAGATGTAAAATGACTCAAAGCGCTTATGTGATTACCAGAAATTTTGATGTTTTGTTTCCTGCATGTGTAGAAAAACTTCTACCCTATCAAAATATTCGATCAAATGCATAGCTAATATTATAACCTAAGTAAAATATGAGTAGAGGCGCATCACTCATGAAAAATCAATTGTTTAGGTTGTCTGAAATTGTAAGACGTCGATGCTCGGTTGTCCTATGGTATTGTGAAGACTGGGTGAACTTGAAATTCAATCGTCGGTGTGCGCTCGCTAGGCATATAAATAGAGCCAACAAGAGATATAGACTGTTCATTTGTGGCGGATTGCCGTAGAGGTAACATCTAAACAGAATCGTCGCATGTCAGTAGCGAGAGCGTGACGATCAAGGCAGCACCGTAGTAGCGCTCTACTGTCAACTCAGAAGCCTTTGTAAATTACGAAGTATAAAATAAAAGGAGCACCACGACTCTCCATCGTGTTTTCACTCCCGGACCTCATTCGCGTAGATTCGACCAGGATTACTAAAAAAGGTCGGAACATTTCTGGTGGCCCGCATGGGGAGCCACATTAAAGATATCAAGAATTGATCTTCAGTTCTGCTGATCCGTAATCTTCAGTGTGAGGAGTGTCACCCTGTTTGGAGTAACGTCGCATAGTTATCACAAGACGTCAGCGCAGAAAATCAAAGTGCTTTCCAGGAAACACTTCGAGGGAGGAAAAAATCGAAAATCTACAAAATGGGCTACTCAAAGGAGAAGATGATGTGAGACGAGGTCTACGCATTTCCGCACGCATCGTCATCTGCAACGAGAAGAGATCGACGAGATCTACGAGAAGATCGACGAGATCTGCACATCGCAAAATAGCAAGCTGAGTATACGCCGATAATGTTGCTTGCGAATTAAATAAGCATGAGCTCAAATTAATGATTATACACCAGCAATATAAAATTAATGAGTAAGTTGTAAGTAGTAAGCAGTAGCGGTAAGCAGTAATGGCAGTAGGCGTTGCAAGCGCAGGTTGATTCCTGGTAGCCTGGTTGCCGGAGGGCGAGCAGCGTAAGCATTGCGAAAGCGCAGGTAAGCAAGCTCATTCCCAGTAGTCAGAGAGCGAGCGTGTGCGCGGTACGCGGAAGAAGTTGTGTACTGAGGTAGTCCATTGTTCTCAAACAATTGAAGGAAGTTGTTGCTATTGTTCGCTGGCTCATTGTCCCCTGGCAAATAAGAGTGAGCTGGAGCGGTTTGCGCTGTTCAGTTGCTGCCGGTCTTCATACTGTTGACTTGACTTGGTGTACTAGATTAGCCTGCTTTGAGTCGACTGAAATTGTGAGTTAAAATTCTATTGTGTTCTATTGTGTGTAGAATATTGTAGTTGGTAGGTAGAAAATTTTAATTGTGTGTAGACTATTCCCATTTGCATGTAGACAATTTTGTCGTGTGAACATTTCTCTTTTAATGGAAATTGGAGGCTTATGAATATAGGATTATTTTTGTGCTTATGTCGAACAGTGACTCTGACGAATACGAACATATAAGAACCGTTCCCTACTTGACGAGCTTTGGTAGGCTGTCGGTCCCCGTTTTCAGATTACCTATTCCTCAAATAATTAGCACGATGGCGACCACTGTTACCCCTGTTACGAGCACAACCACTACAACCGTTAGCCCGGTCACTAGTACCGTTACCACTGTGACAACTTCTGTTGTGGGTCCGATACCTAGTGTGGTGATTGCCGGACAGGATTTGCCGCAATACAGAGGTAGAAAACGTAAGGAAGATCCGGACTTCATAGAAAACAAATCGTTTGAAACGCACATTAAAAACGTAAGATCTTATTTTGGTATGCTATCCGATGCCTCAGAAGAAGCAAAACTAAATCTATTAATGCGAACGGCAGATAAGCGGGTAGGCGACTTCAATACGGTCGTTGCTTCCATAATCAGCGAAGGGTACGAATTAACCTTTGAAGAAGTCGTACACCTGTTAGAAAATATCTACGTATCAAAAGGTGAACGATCTTTACACGCAGTCGCCTGCGATCTAAATAAAGTACGCCTGAAACGTAATGAGTCACTGGCCAGCCAGTTTGTGGCTGTGTTGTCCAAAATACGAAAACTAACCCATAGACTCATGCATAGCCCGGAATGCACAAACAGAGCTCACCCCTATGTAGTCAATTGTCCCGATCCTGCTGCTCTCGATAAGTATGTAGAGAATACTTTAATTGTTGCGTTAGCTATGGTCATTATCAACCCCTTAGTAACTGAAGAGTTTTCCAAGAAATTGTTCAACAAACCATTCAGCTCTTCCGAAGAACTCCTTCAAAGGATTGTTACTGTTACTAGAAATTTTCCCGAAGATAAACAAATCTTAGCGGCTAGAATTGAGAGATCTACGGAAATCTATTGTGCTGAGGATGGTCATTCGTCCGATTCAAACTTCGAAGCCCATGATGAGGTTGAAGTGCATACAACAGCAAGGGGCGGTTTCCAAACTAGAGGTAGGACGCGTAGACCTTACTCAAGACCCTTTTCAAGACCCTATTTCCCAAGGCCGAATTTCCGTGCTAGACCTCCAGTAAAATCTTTTTTTGGAGATAGAGATTTAGGAACTTTAGAAGTTCAGGCAGTGGAAACAGCCGCCGAAGCTAGGCGTTGCTCGTATTGCAACAGAAATGTGTGCGTCTGCCAAAGACAAGGTGCGTCGGTAGAGAAACCGACTGATTGGTACAAACCAGGTCCAGGGCAGACGGCCGCCGAGCAGTCGCGAAGTAGCGGAGCTTGTTTTCGTTGTAATAAGTTAGGACACTACGCAAGAGATTGTAGGTCCAGACAGGATTATTTCAGCAAGTCAGGTCGGCCTGATCGTGGCCGTGTGCGAGGACAGTATAAAACTCGAGTGTCAGAAAAAGACCAGGTAGAAACGTACCAAACTAACAGTGGAAATGATTTTTTAGCGTAAATAGCAGAGACACTTTCATTTTCGATAGGAATAACGGCACTGGAAGAAATGAAATTAAGAGTGACTCTACGGCAATAGGGCCCTTTGAACCCGAGGAGAATTCTGGTGCTGAAGATTCCCTCGTTAAAAATGTTGAGATAATCGATCCGATCATAGTGTGCCACAACAGATATGAAGCGCTGGGAGAGGCGGAATTAAGCGTAATAGAAAGCCATGTCACGGCGAACGTTTGTAAATATGAAGAAAATGAAGAAGTTGAAGTCACAGGACAAAATGAATTATTTGTAATACGAAAAAGTCATAAGCCCATGATTGTGCTTAGAAAAGATGCAGACCTGTGGAATGCATTGATTGATTCAGGATCAGAGAAGTGCCTGATCAGCTACCACAGAATTAATGAGATAAGTAATGACGTGAAGCCAAGTTCTCTGACTATAAAAGGCGTTAACGCTAAGAGTAATGTTGAAGGTGAGGTGGAGCTTGTCCTAAAGTTAAAAAACGGTGTAAGTTTGAAGACAAATGCTTTAATAATTAAAGATGGTATTTACAATTATGACGTCATTATTGGACGTGATTTATTGGACAAGAACGCCGTTGTAGACTTAAAACAAAGATGTTTAATTATCAAAGACGAGAGAATTCCCTTTGCAGAGGTAAAACGACGAAAAAAGAGAAAGACAGAGTGTCTTGAGTATTTAATAGAGAATACTGAGTGTCTCATGGCGGACACGATTACGTCCAGAGCTAAGAAAAAAGTCCTAAATAAGCTAAGAGAGAAGAGGACGTGCATTGCTGAGAAAGCAAGTGAGGAAGTAAAAAGGGATGGTCAGAGAGAAAACCAGCCTGTTCGAGGCGTAGTTGCAGTTACCAGTTCCCACAAGCCGTTAAGAGTTCATACTCGACGCGTAGAAATTGCTCCCAATGTAATTTTGAAACATGTTGGACATGTTGGAAAGTGTAAAAATGGAGAATATATAATAAAGAAAGCAACTTTGAAAGAAGGTGTGTGTGTCGCCAAAGCAATTGTGAGAGTTAATAATAGGAGAAAGATTCCGTTGTTGTTAATTAATAGCTCCGACAGAGCGATTGTTTTACCAGAAAATGCAATTATAAGTACTTTAGAAAAAGTGGAAAAGGATCAAGTTGAGTCCGAAGTTTACTTGTCAGATGTACAAGGAGAATTAAAACAAGGATTGAGTACCTTTGTGCAGGCAGCTGGTGTTGTTCAGGACAGTCATTTAGATGTCGATAATAAAGACACTAATAGTCAATCTGTCGGGATCGCAGGAGTTGTTGACAAAGAGTACGTTTCTGATTCCAAAGAAATAGCCCGTGGTCGGCGGAAATTAAATAATGATGATATCAAGTGTAACGATGATGAAATGAAGCCTGAATTGCTGAGTCTGTTAAACGAATTCAGAGATGTTATCACTATAGACAATGAATCGATCTCTGCTGCTGAAATTAAACCATACAAAATACGTTTGAAACCTAACGTGGATGTCGTAAATGTCCCTCCCTACCGTATCGCCCACCGTTACATGGAAGACTTGAAAGTCGTTAACGAAAAAATGTTAGACGACGGAATTATTAGACCATCGATTTCAGCTTATAATTCACCGATAATTGTAGTTCATAAGAAAGATGGGACTATACGTCCGGTAGTTGATTTTCGCAAAGTAAATGAGGTAATTCACGAAGAATCCTTCCCGCTGCCGCGAGTGGACGATATTCTCTATAGTTTAAATGGTCAAAAATATTTCTCCAAACTAGATCTTAGGTCAGGCTATCATAATATTACACTGACCGATGAGAGCCGGGAGATTACAGCGTTTACCGTTGGTAGCAGAAAATACGAATTCAATAGGTTGCCGTTTGGTTTAAAAACATCACCTGCTTACTTCCAGTCAGTAATGACACAAACATTGTCCCCTGTTCTAGGAAAACTATCTTTCGTCTTTATGGACGATGTGCTCATATTTTCTAAGGAGAAGGCACAACATCTTGCCGATATAAAAGTTGTACTTGAACTATTAAGAAACGCTAGATTGTCAATCAAAAATGAAAAATGTGAGTTCTTCAAGAACGAAATTGAATATCTAGGACATTCCATCAGCGGAATGGGAACCAGAAGCACCGGTACTGACAAAGTAAAGAATTTAGAAATTCCAAAGACTGTTAAGCAACTACAGTCATTTCTAGGTCTAGTAAATTTCTTTCGTAGGTATATAAAAAATTTTGCGAGCATTGCAAGCCCGCTCTATAATCTGCTAAGGAAAAATATCGAATTCGATTGGAATAAGGATTGTCAAAACGCTTTTGAAAAATTAAAGGATGAATTGTGCGCAAACACCACCTTGAGTCATCCAAACTTCGATCAAAAATTTCATTTGTTTTGTGACGCTTCGAATGTGGGCATAGGAGCTGTTTTACTCCAGTCAGCTACTGATAAGGTTCGAAACATGAGACCTGTTGCATTTTTCTCTAAAACGTTGAATTCCACTCAACGTCGATACACAACTACGAAAAAGGAAATGTACGCTATAGTTGAAGCGTTAAAGTACTTTAAATATCTTGTTTTAGGCTATGATCTGGTTATATATACCGATCATAAGCCGCTCGTTCCTTTATTTTCAAAAAAATTGCCTGAAGATAACACACTCGCGAGATGGAGTATATATGTCCAAGCCTTTGATGCCAAATTAAAGTATTTTTCAGGAAAAGCGAATAGTGCCGCCGACGCATTAAGTAGATTAAATCATGAAGAAAATCCTTTAACAGAAAAAGAATTATCAGAGTGTTCTGATTTAACCCCAGATGTAGAGACTTTTCCCGTTGTAACCAGGCTGCAAGCCGCTGCTGCAGGTAAAAAATGTAACAAGCAGGTAACTGAGGGAGAGTTCGAGAAAGCAATGCCAGGAAGTGATGATGAAAGACACGACAACAGGACTGCTGAAGCCCCCAGACGTGAACCCAATGACTTTAAGAGCAGACAGAATACGTGCTTATGCAGACTGAATAAAGTGAACAAGACTACAGACCATTTAAGTATTAATGACAACTGGTCGTTAGACGAATTTAAACGTGAACAAGATGACGATCCATATTGTTCCGAAATAAAGGATGGCATAGAGAATGCAACGAAAGTTTCTAATACCGACTTGAATGAATTTCTGATTATGAATGACATTTTGTATAAAAGACGAAAAATTGACAACAGACCCAGCACCATTCTGACAATTGTCGTGCCATATACCCTGCTAGACAGAATAATTTCTTTTATTCATAATTTATCACATACGGATTTAAATCATACCTTGTTTAAATTTAAATTAAATTATTTTCATCCGTACGAACGGACAATTACGCGCAAAATTGTTGAATCCTGTGATACCTGTAAGATTCTAAAATCACGAATATCGACGCCGAATAAAATTCTAAATGCTCCAATTGGAACACGATGTTTTCAAACGGTCAGCATGGACTTCTACGGTCCATTACCAATGACGGACAATGGTAACAAATATATTCTTGTAGTGATTGACCTCTTTTCACGCTTTGTGAAATTATATTCGACTAATGATAGATGTACAGAAACTGTTACAGATTGTTTATGGAATTTTTGCTGTATGTTTGGTACCCCGGACGTGCTACTGTCCGACAATGCCCTGGAATTTAAATCCTCTAATGTTAAACAGTTCACAAAAGGACTTTCTATCTTAAAAAAGGAAGTTCTAGCTTATTCCCCTTTTTCAAACGGGATTGTTGAGCGATGTAATGGAAAAATTCGACATCTGCTCAAGTTATATCTAAATTTTCTTACTCATAATGAGTGGGACAGATTGCTGGACATTGTGGAGAATTCGATTAATAATAGCTATAATGAAACTTTAGGAGATACCCCAGCATACACAGTTTTCGGTAGAGATACGTGTGTATATATATGCTCAACTAAATTAGAAGACTTCAATGTTGCGACTACATATGAAGATGTTCACAAACAAAAATTTACCGAGTCATCTATTGTAGTGAACAATATTAGAAATGCGATCATTAACGCCACAATAGAAAGAACTGCCTATAGAAATATGAAACGTCGTGATAAAAATTTGAAAGTGAACGACCGTGTACTAGTAAAAAATCATGCCAAAAAACATAAATTGCAATTGAATTACCTTGGGCCGGCTACTATTGAAAGTCTAGGTAAAAATTATGCAGATATTAAAATAGGTAACAAAACTATCCGATCGAACTTAAACCACATATTGCCATTAGATAAGATAAGAAGGTAAATTGTTAACCTAGTTGTAATTGTTCACTCTCATATATTCTGAAAATGTCATTCCATATATGTATTCCAATGGTATTTAGTTTGTAAGTTCGTTCGATGAGTTTCTAGCTTGTAAGAGTGTTCTACGAGTTTCTTCCTTAAGACTTTAGGTATGTCTTGCGCTAGGAAATATTGTGTTGCGCAAACACCTTCAGAAGAGATGTTGAGCCTTGTATGTTGTCATACTGTTGTTGCGACATCAAGAGCTGTGCTCATCAAGCCGTCCGCTAGCTGTGATAAACTGAGCTGTAATCTTGTAATCTTGGAAATGTCAACACGAGAGTGCGAGTGCGAAGCCGCGAGATCTGCGCTTCTGCCGCAATTTGTTTGGAAACAATGCTAGGCAGTGGAGATGAAATGAATGTGTCTTAATGAGAATGAGAAGTCTTAATGAGAATGAGAAGTCTTAATGAGAACGTGTCGTAATGCGAATGAAGCGTTGCCTTAGTATGGAACGATAATTGCTATTTTAAACTTGGGGCCATGCTAATGTCATGTGTCGTTTCTTTTTCAGAATCCTTGGGCGACTCCTGAACAATTCCAGGACTGTGCACACTCCGATTTACAAGAAACACATTCTCTTGGAATCTTCAAATACTACTTGGTCCAAACACTTCAAATACTACTCTAAATCCCGATGTGCACCGGGACAAATCAACTGTGGCAACCGCAGGAAACAAAAATAGTCTTCGGTATAAGAATACGAAAGGAAGTATTACAAGAAGCCTGCTGCAAATTTCAAGTTTTTCTGAACCTCGATTCACCGTTGCGTACTCGAATTCAAGTATTCGAATCGGGAGAACACGTCGAACTCGTGTTCATAATCAAAATTGCTGCATTCCCAACAAACAGCCAGTAAAGAATTTTATATACAAAGAACACTTTTTAATTTTATATACAAAGAATATAAAGAATACTTTTTCTTAATAAAGGGGGTGTGCTCAAGGATAAGGGGGCGTGCGCATTTATTGACTTCTAATTTTATTTATTTCTAATTTATGATTTATGCATTACATTCATGTGATTAAAAGTTAGCTTATATTCGCTTATACTATTTTAGCTGATAGTATTATATAATTTATTGTCACGTTCGTGTGATTAAAATTAATCGCAATTTTAATCCCCACGTTGATAGTTGCTTTTTGGCCCGCCAAGATGGGCAATAAGGTTTCAAATATTAATGTAGACTCCATCCTAGCGGCGATCAAGGCCAATAACGGTCAAATATCAGATGAACTGATCAGACATACGGAAGAAACGAGAGTTGATCTCATTCCCGACCAGTTGAGCGACATTATGTTGCTTCTGTACACAATCATCACTATCATCCTTACGGTGATGATTATTTATATCAAAAGAGACTTGAACAAAGTGGCTAGTCGACTAAGTGGTGAAGACGTCGCCTTGCGTCGAACCGCTTTAAAAGAAATCTGTAATATTCCTAAACAAGTTATTTCCGTTTCACCCTAAGCTCTGATTAAGATAAATCTGATTATCATATTCTGACTTAGAATATCTCAATTATATACGGAACTTACATGTGTCGTTAATTATAATCATTGATGTCGCGTTACTCGCTTTTGTTAAGTTCAATTATTGTTTTAGATTGGGGAAATTGGATTAGCTAGTGATATTTCTTCTATACCCTTTCAATCTTTAATTTAGTTGAATTGAAATATGTTACTTTAAACCGTAACTCTACTTTTACCTTGCCAATTGTAATAATGTAATGTATTGTTTCGCGCAGTTAGACTTCTTTTCTAATTTTATGTAACATAGATTTATGATGGATTTTTCCTTCTAAATTTCTTAACCTTAGAAATGTGTCGCGATAATTCTCATTTGCATTGAAAAATTTGCTTCGAATTGACGGCGTGTGTTCAGTTTGTAATAAATTGTACCTTACGTAGTTGGTTTATTACGTATGCGTTTTGATGTTTGACTTTGATATTTTGATATGTTAATAAAATTGTGTGGTGTATCCTCATTGTATCCGAAATATCTGATGTATTCAATCTTGAATTCGACGTGTTTTAATAAGAATTAATTGATAATAAATTGTGTAACGCTAGGTGCGTCGAGTGTTTAAACTAGTTGATTTTGAATAATAAATCAAGTATTAAATTGAAACTAAAATGAACGATGTTCAACGAGATGTAGGATTACCGTTGTATCTTGTTGAGTTATGAATTACTAAGGGATAGAAAAAGCCATACCTGCATACTTCCGTTAATAATTAGGAAGCAGCTTGAGTAATACGTCGTGATCTGTTCGAATTCAACCGAAGAATTGCAAGTTTAATTGATGTTAATTAAATAACGTTTTAAGAAAATTTTAGTGTAATAAAAAATTTTTTGTTGGGGGGAGCAAATGTGCGCTCGCTAGGCATATAAATAGAGCCAACAAGAGATATAGACTGTTCATTTGTGGCGGATTGCCGTAGAGGTAACATCTAAACAGAATCGTCGCATGTCAGTAGCGAGAGCGTGACGATCAAGGCAGCACCGTAGTAGCGCTCTACTGTCAACTCAGAAGCCTTTGTAAATTACGAAGTATAAAATTAAAGGAGCACCACGACTCTCCATCGTGTTTTCACTCCCGGACCTCATTCGCGTAGATTCGACCAGGATTACTAAAAAAGGTCGGAACATCGGAAAAAAATTTTTAGCTAAAAACTTAAAAATTACGCATCTATAGGTGCCTTGACTGTATTTTCCAATTCTTTTGATTTTTTCTTGTTCAAATGTATCTCGTAAATTTACTTTGGTAACTTGTTCGTCAGTTTACCTAACGTGATTTGCTCGTAAGCTCACCTAACGTGATTTGCTCGTAAATGTACCTCATGTAACTTACTCATAGGCATCGTGTGTCTCACGTAATATGTCTGTAAGTTTACCCCATGTAATATGCCCGTAAGTTTACCCCATGTAATATGTCCGTAAGTTTACCCCATGTAATATGTCCGTAAGTTTACCTCATGTAATATGTCCGTAAGTTTACTCCATGTAATATGTCCGTAAGTTTACCCCATGTAACATGTCCGTAAGTTTACTCCATGTAATATGTCCGTACGTTTACCCTATGTAATATGTCCGTAAGTTTACCCCATGTAATATGTCCGTACGCTTACCCCATGTAACATGTTTGTAAATTTACCCACGTAACTGGTTCTTAAGGTAAGTTCACCACACACTCATGCATTAACAAATATCGTACCTATCGCACAGCGACCAATGACGGCGACGAGGAGACATGGACTCCCCTTGTGTGCGAAGAAACGCACGCATACGTGTGCGAGGTTCCGGTCGGCACGCCAGTATACATCCACATACCTCCATGTGAGTACCTTCACACGGTGTATATTCAATCCGAATTATGGGGTCCGTGATCAGTTCATTAAAGTTGCGCAGGTGCGGTTTGATGGACATGACAGCGGCTAGGTTTCCTGGACTCTTTTCATGTCATGCGAAGTGTCATCAGCATTGATGTCTAACATCGTAGCCGCAACGAAATCAACATTGCCAAAAAATGAGAAGTAACAAGAATAAAACTGCTAACGAGCTGCGTATTTCAGGGTAAAAACTATGCTCTCCAAGTGCAGAGTTGTGCAATCCTGTGCAGAACTGTGTAGTCCTGCACAGAGCTGTGCAGTCCTGTACAGAGCTGTATAGTCCTGTGCAGGGCTGTGTAGTCCTGTACAGAGCTGTGAAGTCCTGTACAGAGCTGTGCAGTCCAGTTTGAAGACTGTGCTCCTCAGCGCCGGGGCTTAACATCCTATAAAGATTCAGATTGCAAATCACTGGTAGAGAAAATATAAATTATCAGAAGGTGCGTCAGATCAATTTAAGTCGAAAATCCTACAGTTGCTTGGAATAAATTGTTTGATGTCTGTAAATAAATTGATAAATAAATTAGCCATTTCAACGACCGACATTTAAATTTACCGTTTCTATAAGTAAATATTTGCTTATATCATGCAGTTAAACTGCCATTTTGGACTTGATTGTGATGGGGATTAGAAATAAATCATTTAAGTGTTAAAAATGTTGCGAAAAAATTCATTCACATTAAATGTGATGTTTTCGTTAATTGTCAACCAGGATCTATATACTAGTTCTCGCTCATGAATCTTGCACAAGTGTATGAATATTCTCACACTCCATGTACATTAATCAATAAAATACGGAACCGAAGGAAATGGAAAAATATCGTTACAAAACTATAATTATCACCACAAATAATGTGGTGATAAATGGTAATAGTAAAATGTGATGAGGAAAAACATGGCCACAGTTTCCTGCAGCAGTGTCTCTTAGTTGGAAATTTGCATCTATATCTCGTATGCTTAATAATTTAAAGATAAAAACTCAAATTCACTTGAGTAATTTACCATGGTTTACTTTTTGCATACTTTGTTCATCTGGTTGTTATGAGAGCCTCGTAGCATACTTGGCCCATAGCACTAATATTGTTGCTAGTTTGATATCAAGTACATTCTTATGCTTGGCTTGTACTAACGTGCATGTTATGGGTGTGTAAATCTTTAAAAAATCACACAAATTACACCGGACATGTGTAGTAGAGCACGACACACACGAACACCTAGCGGCCTCAAACACAAGAACGCCAGTGATGGCATGACAAGGAAAGATGGTGTGGGTGCTACAATAGCGTGAGGTCTACCGCCATATCTCGCCTACTCAGGTGCAGTTTGAGATTTGCAAATGAAGTGCTAATCGCTAAATTAAATGTATTGAATTAGGGAATTCCCTTTAGCAACCTAACCTAACCTCACGCTATAGTAGATGTAGGTCTCATGCTATAGTGCGGAAGGCCTCACGCTATAGCAGCACCGATGGTGTGACCATGACCGTGTGTGCAGTGGACCAGTACTGCCCAGAGGGCTGGGAGCTGGACCAGGACTCCTGCTACTACGCCTCTGACTACGAGGATACGTGGACGGCTGGAGAGGACTACTGTCAGGCGCAGGGCGGCCATCTTGCTTCCATCACCTCCTGGACCGAGCAAGATTACGTTCATTGTGAGATTTGAAACAACTTTTTGAACTGTACTCTGAAAAGACAAAAATCTTTCTGCAACAAATGACTCCTGACTTTTGACTACTTGTAATATGTTCATTTTACTCTTTGAGACTTTTCTTCCAATTTATGGAAATTTTCATGATGCCTCTATGGTTTACGTGAAACTTTTTAAAATGAGTTCAAAAATATACGAAGCTCCTCGTGTAATAGCGTGAAAATTTCAAAATTTGCAGTGTCTTTTCTGCAAAATTTTTTATTCTGGAAGCATTTTATGATTTACTTTAAAACGCTTTCAGATTTACTTTTAAATACATTGAGATGATGTTCCTGGTTTTCCAAAATTCGATCCCGGTGCTCTAAGTTTATTTAAAACTTTAAAAAGAGACTTGTTAAAAGCACAACATTCCTTTTTAAGAATTTACGTAAATGCTTGGGGGGGAAACAGAACAGAATGAACAATGTATTCATGTTGAAAAGAGCATTTTTGACTTTCAATCGTGAATTTGAAACCATTTTCCCAAACTAAAGAAGGCAATCACTGAGTTACTGCAAATCTGTTTTAAGAAACATTTTAGGTTATTGGAATTGATGCTTCCTAAAGCCTTCTCTGAAGAAAAGTAGCTTGAAACAAATTCTGTTGTCTTAAATGTGAACTTCATTTCCTGTCTATCAATTGGTGTTGATTTTCTTCGACTCGCTTCTTAATATATGTGAATATCTTAATTCATAATGAAAACTGAACCATTGTACAGATGGACGAGAACTTAGTCGTTCTTTAATTAAGGAAAGTAAATTTCGTTAACAATATTTCAGTTGCATATATTCGCATATATTTTTCCAGTTTACAGGGAATACAGAAGTAAAATTAAGGTTGAGACATTTCGTCTGAGTAGGAGTACGTACCAACATACTTCTCCGTACTCCAGAAAGAGCTGAGAGCGCATCTCCAGTTCCTCTCCATGAACGTGTTTAGTTCTCAATTCAACAGTTTAGGGACTTTTCGCTCGTAAACTGCTATACCCTATTAAAAATTATAGGAGTGGCATCGGTGATTCTTGAGAGCGCTCCCAAATATGCATGGTTGTTTCATCCATGCGTCTCCTATGAGGCAACTTCGAAGTGTCCACTTTAAAGGCGCCCCTGCACCTCTGTCCCAACCGGTGGCCACGCATGGCTCAGCATGGAGCACTACCGTCGCGCTCCCAAGGCGCGACCAGTTTCTCCTATTCACCATCGGAGAATCATGAGAGGCCCAGGGTGGCCACCTCTTAATTTAATTTAAAAAAAACGGCTGCGCACAGCTGATTTCCCATTAGTCACACTTTCAAACCGTCACACTGCTCAAACCGATTATAACCAGTTTGCCCTTGAATTACCTTAGTTCTTGCGCGATTAATCAATTCATCATAAGCAAACACGGTTGATAGTACAATAAAAATGTACCAGAGTATGTAAATTAAATACATTCCTACTAATGTGCAGAAAATTTCAAGTGTGCGTGTTCATTATTAAGCTGACATTAATGGGACATGTTTGTGACGTATAACTTATGCTTGAAGTTTTCGCAACGCAATAACTAAGATAATTAATGGGCAACTGGCTATATTTGGTTGAGAAGCGTCAACGGTTGAACGTGCAATAATGGGAAATCAGCTGTACGCAGCCTTGGATGCGAAAGCCGGCAGGGAACAATATAAATGTACCTTAAAAAGAATATAGCAACAATACCCTAGGGTCGTTTAAAGAATATACTCGTAGCTATATACATAACAAAAAAATTAGAAAGGAAAATAAAATATCTTTACCTTGCCCGAGCTTAATTACACCGGCTATTCATATACACACACTCCCCCACCTATCCCCACACACAAACCCTCCCCACACCCTCCTCCCACACACCTACTCCCACACCCACACACAACCCCGCCCCCCCCCCCTACACACACACAAATATGTATCTGAACACATCGTCGATCACCTTCAAGAACGTCCTTCAATTCAAAGGTTGCTGAAGACTGACGTGGGAAAATTCAGCTTTGGTTTCCACATTTTGTTGTTTTTACATTGCTCACATTGAGGTTTTGCCTTCGCTACCAGCCCCACCACAACGATGAATCGTCACAAATATCAATTGACCGAAGTGGTGGGGTGCTAGCAGTGGGGTCCTTGCTCCGTTCATGCTCTTGAAATAATGCCTCTACAGACCAGCATTCTACGTCTCTTCTATCTCTTGTTTCTTCTGACACCCTCACGTACTATACACCCTCACGTAATGCACACTCGCACTGATATACACTCTAACACTACTTGAAACGTTTTAAACAATAGAGACACGATCCAGACATGTGTCACGCACAACACCAACTTCAAAACTGACGCGAAAGACGGTAACCGTCATTTCTCTCGAGAAAGGTGGCAGACATTTCGCCTAGAGGCCACCTGAACAGGTGGCCTGTGGTAGAACCATGGGAGAACTTGCTCGCATCGCGCTTATGAGTCGCGCCCTGGAAGTGTCAGAAGGGAAGAGGCCTCGGTTCGCTTAATACTCCTTTAATTCACCGCTGTCTCCCTTAATCAACCATGCTACTCCCTTAATTTTTAATAGGGTATTAAGCATTCGCCACATTTTAAAGTTATTTTGAAAAACCGTTTTTGAAAAAAAAACTTTCCGGAATTATTTATTTTATTGAAAGTATTTTCACGGTTTTTTCAATTTCTCTTCTTTTCGAGAATAATTTTCAAATGACCCGTCAAAAAAAATTACACACAAGTGAAATTGAAACATTACGTGCACAAATTTTGTATAATAACTGTTTAAAACAAATTATGGCCTTTCTAAAAACGCGAAAATATGTCTCTTGCAGCTACCGTATACGGATGAAAAGATCTCCAAATTCTGATCATAATTTTTTCCGGAAATGACACATAGGAGAAGGTCTTTCTTTAAGAATTGGAAGCCTGAAATTAGACTACTTTTATGTTTTGAACTGACTCGACATCCACTAAAAGTAACTCACCTGAGGTAACCTAACATAATAAATTCAGTACATAGACTGATTAGATAATTTTAGCTCCTTTTCGACAATTTTACGTTACATGTATCTCCACCGAGACGTCAGCAGTCTGTTTATTTAAATGTTTTTTAGAATAACTCAAAATTCCTTTTCTAACGGGCAACTTTTTCTGAAATACGGAAAGAGCAGTTAAATCACTGTGTTTTATGAACGTACTGAAAAACGCAGTAATTCATTCTCATATTTTTCCCGCTATAGTGGGGTAAAGTGAAGGAAAATGGACAAAAAAATAGATGTCTTTTGAGTAGCCTCTAAAGCCGCGCAAAGCGGTCCGAAAAACTCGCAAGGTTTGGTTTGTGGCAGAAATATTCTTTTCACAGCTCAAGAATAGAGGGCATTTCGGTCCATGTTCAGGAGCATTATGGGGCAAGCTAAATTTTGGCCAGCTAAATATTTATTTTCAAAATTTGTGTCAGTTAAATTCATTTCAAATCGAGGGTTATAGTTTCAGTCTTCATTTTCTTTAACTAATTCATGTGGAAACAGTACTAAATTAAATTACAAAAGTTTTCAGCATGCCCTAATTTCATTTCAATAAGCCACTCGAAGGAAAAATGTTATATGCGACTGTCAACACCCTAGTGTGTAAAACAAGCAGCTGGTGTTAGGATGATCTCACATGTGGCGTTTATGAAATGTTTTTATGCGCTATGTAAGTAAGGTTAGATTAGGCTAGGCGATGTTTAAACATGTGAGGTTAGGTTAACTTTTTTTACATCATGTCTGTCGCTAGAATAAAAATTACGAGCAGTTTATTTTTGGGCCCCCATTCCATAAGCACCGCCCTCATTTCCCTAACAAGCTCGCCGTGCGTCCGTGGTATTGACAGTTCGTTTGGTTAGATTATGGGTAGCAAAATTGGGAAATCGCTTTACTGCACGAATTCATTATTAACCTTCCTAAGACATGTAAAATGCAATTGCAAAATTCCTAAGACACTTCAATTCATCTAATGGTAAAAATGTGTCCGAAACGTGCAATTTCACTCAAATATTTTTATATGCATACTTTGAGTTATTATTTGTACTGCGTTAATTCTCAGGTATAAACTCAGAAATAAGTCTCTGTGATATTTACACGTCTATTTAGTCAAGCAATGCATGATCATGTATGCATCTGTCTGTTCGTTTTGGAGGCACGCTAATGGCAGGTTCGAGGTGCCCTCTCAGTGTAAGGACTTGATGTACCGCACCAGAATCTAGGCAAGTATTATTCACCAATATTTGCATGAGAGCCACTTCGGTCAAAGGCATTGATTGAGAGAGCCGCAGTTACTGCAAGCTAACGTACATTATATAAATTATATATTAATTAATTAATTTATATATTTTTGAAAACTGTCCTTGAGTCATCGCGAGCCGTCAATTGATTACTACTTGTCTAGGCGCTCGGCACTCGAATGGAATATGGTTTATGAGTCGAGGCTAGAAATTCATACGAATACATTGCTGAAGGGCTGTGGTGGCGACTGCACAAGTGCTTAAATACTGCAAAAGTTAAGTGCATTCTAAATTTTGGCATGCTAAATATTTATTTTCAAAATTTATGCCTGTTAAATTTATTTCTATTTGATTTTAAGCGTCAATAAATTCAAGGAAATATACCGTATGAATTATATATACGTAAATCTAACTTCAAATGTTAATAACTTTGGATTAAGATATTTTAGTTTCATTTGTTGCATTACACACAAAGATATGTTTCCTGACCACGTAGTTTTAGGTCTGAGTATAAATAAGGTTCAATTCGTTTTAAAATTTACCCTTAAATTTAAATTGTCAAGTGACTAAACCAATTGTTCTGCAACTGACAAAGGAGCAATGCATTTTCATCTACAAGATTTCCTCGAAGAAGCTCTCGTTATAACTCGTTTTTTAGAATTATACAGTATTACAATGACACAATTTAAATTCTGCATCATTTATAACCTCATTAAAACGCAACTTGGAACACAATTTTTACAACTGTTATTTATCTCATTACTTAAACAACCAATTTCAATATGACTTGACATTTTCAGCGGAAACATTTTTTTCACCTAATACAAAAAAAAACAATTAAATTATCTTCAGTTACTGAAAGATTATTAACACTTAAATTTGGGTTTACTTTTGTATGATTCATACGGTATGTCTATAAAAATCTTAAGATCTCATCATTAAGTTTCTTTCGAACAAAACTTCGACCATTAAGACCACTCAACACATGACAACAATACACAGATTTGGGCCAGCAAAAATTGGGAGGCAGATGCTTAGCAACCTGACTTCAAATATCCTAACGAATCTCTCTCTTTGTAGCATTCCTTTTCGGTAAGAAAATTAACAGATCTCAAGTTCATAAACAAGAGGAAAAAGCTATAAATGAAAGGATGTTTAAATTCATATCACTAACTAGATTGATCAACGAGAGGGGAAGAAATTTTTATCTTCGCTTCACAAGCAATGCAATTGAATGCAAAATGATCGATTCTCTCTTAGTCAGTCCTGCAGGATCATTACGTTCACTTTCAGTAAAGACAATGATATGAATTTCTTAGAAGCAATAGTAATTTCAGTGGGTCTTAATGAAGTGAGCGTGAAGTATGATGCCTATAAAAAGATTTACCAAAAATATTTATCCACCTCATTGTGAAGGTTTCGTGCAACATGTATAGATTTATTCCATCTGGTCCCTAATTTGAGGGTTTCCTCATTTCATTCAACGACTCCTGCCCTCTTGCGACAGCCATGTTGCTCGGTGACGGCTGGATTGGCCTGAACGATCGCAAAGAAGACAACGTCTACGAGTGGAGTGACGGCAGCTCTGTAGTGATTGAAAACTGGGCCGCATGTAAGTGTTGCCCGTGATGCGTTTGTGAGTGTAGGTGTTGCTTGTGATGAGCCTGAGTAGGTGTTGCTTGTGATGTGTGAGTATAGGTTTGTTCATGATGCGCTTGAGTGTTCTCGGAATGCGTTTGTGAGTGTAGGTGTTACCTGGCGATCTCTACGTATGGGCAGCTAGGTTCATTTGTCTATGAGTGACGTGAGTGGGAATGTGTGTGAGTATGTTGTAGGTGATCCTTGGTGCTGTGTGTGTAGGTATTGCTTGGTGAAGTGCGTGTGTATGAGAGCAGATGAAGCTTGGTACGTTTAGTGTCGGAGTTGCTTAAGGTACTTTGTGTGTTTTAAAGTGTTGTTTGATGAAATGTTAATGTTGCTTGCAGGCTTACTAATACTTAGCTCGTATTCCAGCTTGGCTCACAAGGACTCAATGTATCGTAGTCTGGATTCTCAGCTATGGAACTTATCTCGAAGATACTATAAGATACATGTGAGAGTACCATCAGCATTACCTGCATAAAATTTAATGAGTCTCTATGTTAAAGTTCACAGGGTTGCTTCATCTGTTTACATGAATTGTGTTTTATTTTCAATTGACTTTTTGCTAAATTCTACTCCAGTGCAATCTATGAAATTGCTACCTGGTCCTTCGTCAGATTTTTGCACATAATGAGGCTGTCTGCTGTCTTTTTTCCAGAACTCAATGCTTCTATTAAATCTCTAAATACACTTCGAAAAAAATGGTGCTTTCACAACTTCCATCCCTAAGAACCTAACAGAGCATGATTTCAGGGGAGCCGTCGGAAGGCGAAGAGAACTGCGTCGATATGAAGTACGATGGAGGCTTTTGGAATGACCTTGCGTGCTCCGAAGTGGACTATTTCGTGTGCAAGCGAGACTACTCGACCACCCCCCTCGCTCCCGTCACGACCACCACCCCGGGCCCTGATGCGGGCAACTGCGGGGAGGGCTGGGAGGAGGATACTACCTCGGGAATCTGCTACATGTTCGTAGACGAACTCCTCGCCTTCGATGACGCTCGCCTCCGCTGCCAAGAAATGCGCGTCAGCGAAGGGCAGTCAACAGCCGACGTCGTGTCGCTCAGCACTTTGGACGAACAACTTTTTGTGCAAAGTACGTGATTTAGCTTCAATATCGCAGGCATCTCCCGTCTTTATACGTACAATGTGGACTTTTTTCGCTCTGATGCTCCTTTAAATTCATCTTCTCTGTGAATCCATTCTTATTTCTTAAAGCACTTCCTCACGGTTATGCCTATTTCCGCTGGTTTTAGCCAAGATTGCATTCATATTGCCTTTCTCTCATTATTTTGTTCCAGAAAACCACTTGAGGAAGATGCATTATATACAACTGAGAAGAACAATTTTAGGGTGTTTTAAAATTATGACTAGATGAGACGCGATATTTTTCTCACGTCAAAATTTCGTGTATAAAAAATTGATGTGGAATAAACATTTGATTCGAATTACGCTTACTTACTCTGAGCTTACTAATCCAATCATATCTAACAATTATCAATCTAATCAATCTTATTATCTAATCTCCTTTGCTGATCCTGATACGACACAACTCCACGGAATTATAATTAATCTTTACAATTCTAACACTACCTAGCCTTATCTATCGTATCCTTGTTTACCCTTACTTCACGTGTCATTTATTTGTTGACGTTTTTAACCTTAACGTTTCCTCGACCATACGTTGCCTTACATAACCTATCCTAAATTTCACTAAAATTCTAAATTCATCGAACTTTTGATACGTTTCAATGTATTTTCGTAGATATGTCAATTGGTGCACCACTCCATGAAAGCAGTTTATATCGAATATAAACTTTTCCCCTGAAAATCCAATCTGAGAATTCGATGGAGAGGAATTCCCCGAAATTATTTCATTTTACGTGTGAAATATCTGTCTCGAAACGATTTTCTACATTTATTGACGTCAAATCATTAAAACAATAGTAAACCATATATTTCACAAAATTAGTTTACACTTAGAACGTTGTAAACAATACAGTCGTATACTCGGCTAGCGCATTTGATGCAGTGATTGTAGGCTAAAAAAATCGATACTCGATTACTGCTGTCATCACTACGGACTATCGACTGGCGTAGAAGCCTCGCCTTTCAAAAGGAGGGACTTCTCGAGTAAGATCACGACCGTGTACGTGTTCTGAATGTACGTCCGGTGTGTTTACTAAAGTGAACTGCTATCCATGGCTTCAGAGACGACCAACACAATTCGTGGGGCGAAACAATTCATCATGTTCGGTGTATTCAATTCTATGATCCATTCATTGTTTCCCGCTCAAGCGTCGCAAAAATGCATGATTCCGTTACCTGGTGACTTTTATTTCTTTGCTATGATTATGATAATTGTGAACCGTCCCAAGTAACACTGCAAATCTACGACAGTTTTTGAGTATTGTATAACAGAATTACTGTATATTACCTCTGACGCTTGAGCAGTTTCTGTAATATCAACTCATTGATTAAAATCGAAGTTTGAATTCAATTTATGCCCACATACACAACGGTGTTATTTATTAACTTTTTGACATGAAAATGAACGTTTTGAAGTGTGTAAATGCGTGTCAATCACAAATTTCCTAAAACACCACTCAAAGGATCATAATTTATTGTTTATTTTCTTCATTTGAAGCTTAAATTTGCTGACCTATTTTTATGTTGAACTCTGAATTGTACTCACTAACGCTTTCGTTTGGTCAAATTGACAAAAAACCTCATGTATATCGTATTCATATTATTCATTGGCGAATCTCTAAAGTGTTCACTGCTTAATCGCTTTTCATATTCAAAAGTAATATTTATAGAGGACGCTTCGGAAACTGCTTTTCTGCTTCTTTGAAATATATTTAGAACAGCAGGTCTACAAATTTCAAAATTTAATTTTTCGGATTACTAACGCTTATTATGAATTCACGGAGTACTAACGAAAGACAAGTATGAAAATCGTAGTGGAATACTTAATTAACCTTGATTCTGTGAGAAAAATGATAATAGTTACCTTTTGTGGGAGCAGTAAAATTTTGAGTTTTTTGACGTATTTTTTGGCACCTACCAGCCCGATCGATCGTTAGTTTTTCATTCAGTACACTCTTCTTAATTTCAGTATTATTATAATTATTACGTCCTCCTTCAAATCACGGAGTTGAGTCTGAAGGTGGAATATTTTATTTCAAGAAAGAGTCCTTATTAATCCCAGATGGCTGAACCTGAAACTATTTGTGATGCACAGTGTAGTGAAAAATGGTCATCTATCATTTGGACATCCTAACTTTTCCGTTTTCTGAATGTCCAATATGACACTCTTTAGCTGAACTCTTTTCAGCATAACGTGGAAAAAATTCCAGTTCATATTTTTCACTGACTGCCTCTTGTTTCAAAATTAAACACTACGTGGGGATGTGCAAAGATTACAAGGAATATTTACAACGCTTCATGCGGAATATTCAACGTTTTGTGATTAGACAGAGCCCTACCTCTAAAGAACCGATAATCAGATGCAAATAAGAATAATTTAGTGCTAGAGTTGAACCCCGGGAGTGGATATCATACACTCATGCGAATGAGGTAAATTTATATTTTGTCATCTCATGTGCGCTGTAGGTACCAGCACCCCAAAGCAATACCAAGCTAACTGACGTATAGCTAAGTTTCAGAAAATAATTAACATTTAATTACTTCACAGATCTAGTCGGAAGAGCTAATGTGCAAGACGGAGCAGTTTATGTCGGGCTAAAGAACGACAACAATTTATACTGGACAGACGGCGAGCCAGTGGCTTTTCTTAACTACCATGATGGCGAACCCAACGGATATTACACTGAACTTTGCACGGGTGAGTGATCACAATCAAGTTCAAGCCCGCCTTTTTCTTTTTCCGTGCTGGTGTTGGTTGTGTCAACTGGGATCTTTGTTTTTGAAACATGTTTCTTTCTCAAACCTCTCAGCCTTTAATTTTTGCCAGCTTTCGATACGATGATCGCTTTCTTGAATAGAATTTGCAAACAAAATGAGAAAATAATTAATTTCTCCGGGTAAAAGCCTTCGCTATGATTACCGCGAGCGCATGACGACATAATGCCGTCAAAGAAATTGGCCAGTTTTTAGGTATGATTTCCCACTAAGCGTGCTGTGCTGTAAAAATTCATACGTCGCTTGTCTCACACGTTTGTTCATCTTAACTGAAAATCCCGTTTTTAAAGTTACTAAATATTTTAGAAGTCAAATTATGTTTCATATGCAAACAAACTACTCATACTTTTTTCAATGAGTGCAACAAACTGGGTTATTCACTGATGACGTCAACTTTTCACACAGTGAACTGGCAAAATAATTTTCTTTCAGAAATGTACAACGATGGCGTATTTAAGTGGAACGACTGCGATTGCTCTGCGAGGAACCCGTTTGTTTGCGAGAAGAAAGGTACGTATAACAACTACTTTCAAATAAATGGATTTCACCAGAAGAACAGATTTCAATTAGACCTTTGACTAATTTGACAGTCCATTCGTTTCGGCATCTCGTAGACTGCTTTGATAGTTCGAGGGACACTAAAACTGATGTCCATGAAATGTACTTATTACGAGTACATATGGGACGAGCATAGCGGGTAGCATATTTGTCATATTAAGATTGAAATGTCAAAACTTCATTGTGTATCCTGTCTTCCGGCGTTCAGGATAGATGTACGAAGCAATCTGTATTTTCGATGTTAATGTTAAATTTCAATTGACTAAAACCTGCCTTAAGGTTAAGGTTTTTGCTTTTATTTCACGACAATATTGATGATTTTTATGCCTGTCAGCAGATCTTGGTTATTATTTTTCTCCTTGATTGTCAGCCATCTCTTTGTGTATAAAATGTCCAAGAGATGATGTTTTGACTGTTTCTCTCACATAATTAGCTCCCTACACAGCTATAGTACGCCTCGTATGGCTTCTCAATCAATTAAAGAGCTTTATAATATTATATTTTAAAATCCAATGTGTTATACATCTCATTTATCAACTCTTTTTGATATAAACGGTTTTTCTTTCTTTCGGGAATCTTTCCTCTCGTATAAATCATTCGAATTAACCATTGGAAAACTTTCTATTTGAGTTCCATTTGTGCTCGGCAAAAAGTCTACGTAAAAGAAGGACTTGATATTTTTCTACCAATTTTGCTGGCAAGAGGACTGATCGCAATAATATTCGGTTTTATCTCGTGAACGATTGGGCATAAGATTATGACGTCCGTGGAAGAAGCCAGGGGATAACGTTCATATAAATGGCTCAAAATATGCATCTGAAAGGAAAGACACGTTCTCGAAAATTTTATTTCCCACTCAATATATTAAAAGAACATGAAAATTTTTTATCCTGTAATACCTAATATTAAAAGCTGTATCGCAGGGTAATACGAGTACAATGAGCGTTTTAAACGGAAAAATACTTTTCAATTTTGATTTTCCAGGCATCAGCTACGTTGAACCCACAGCTCCGCCTCTACCCTCAAGTAAGCACTTGCTAGAGTGATTTGCTTGTTAATTTCTTTACCATTAGCTGATGTTGTTTTAATTGTTCTTCAAAAGGATTTTAGCTACCCCGCGCAAAACCGCCAAGATCCATTAGCAAAGAAGTTGATCTTTGTCTCAATCTCGGTAATTCATTTTACTCAGCATTTCACTTTTTTCGCAGCACTCAGTATTTTATTTTACTCAGTCAGTACCTATATAGTAATAGATTCTACAGATGAAGTTTTCTACCCAATTCTATCTTCCCCTCCCCCAAATTTCTCCTCTCATAAGCGAGTAGGAAAATTCGCACATCGGTATACTTCAGCTGGGGTTGAATTCTTTTAAGCATGAACTTAATTTTTGAAAATAATTTGAATATAAGGTAAGCGTGACCGTAGGTAACTCTACCCGTAAAAAATCCAAATAAATGATAAAATTGGCTCTCATATGACTTCCGAAATTAAATTTAAAGTTCTTGTTCTGATAAATTTTTAGTGCAAAACCTTTCAAAATAATTCTGAAATAAATGTACAGATATATTGACACTCCACAAAACTTTCGATAGTTAATTAATTGATATTATTCCTATACTCCTAAGTTGAAGCTGTGTGTCAAAAATGAAAAATATTAAGAATGTTACAAGATGGCATATAAAATCATCTTCGTAATGATTTCAAAACAACATTACCACTTATGGCAGAGAGATTAAATAATTTTTTACTTCAATAATAAACTTCAGTTATGAACTTCTAAATAAATCTGGGAATCACAAATCTCGTTAAACTAGGAACGCACTTTTTTGAGTGTGGCCGAGCCATGTTAGAGAATAAATTTTAAACACGTGCGTCATTACCAAGCATAATTATAGTTCAACACCTTGTTTAGTTAAATTAAGTCTATTTAAATTGCTCGTTTACTCACCGGAATACACAAATAACATTTAAACTTATTTACATCTGTTCACAAAATCAATTTTAGAGTATATGGTAACATATTATCGTTCAATTGTATTCTTCACAATTTTTAGAAAAGTTAAAAATTGTTTTAGAGCAGTGAAGCCGATTTTTTAACAGGACCTCATCTAACCTAACCAAACTGACCTTCGCAACCACACAACCGTAGTCAACGTGATAACAAAATTTGGCCTCTCCATAACTTCTGCGTTCTTGCAGGTTAAAGTAACCTTATTTTTTGATAATATCGGGAGCGCTTTATTCTATAATAGAAGCTGTAATTTAAGTTACGCTATTCCTATAAATTAGAAAGAAATGTATTTCAACTTGTATTGTAGGACGACTCTCAGAATAATGTTTTCATGCTGGACAGAAATGTTTCAATGATAATTTGGGTTCAGTATATTTTTGTAGCTCTCTTTCTGCTCAAGTGCTTATTTTTGCATCACGATGCATAATCCACCTGTAAATCGATTGACTAGCTTGCAGAACATTTCTCGTTCATCTGTCACCCACCTCTTGATACCAAAGTTATCGCAAGATTTATCTCCGCTTTCTTAACTTCATGAATAAATTCCACTGTGTTCAATTATAAAACCTGTGTCTAGTACGAATCATCGCTTAAAATTTGGCGACCAATTTTATTATTACTTAAACAGCAATACGAATCGTTGAACTGAAGTTCAATTGTTCGTGAAAACAAGCTTCGACGCTAAACCTTCAACATTTTTTGTTACACCTCCGCTTTTGCAGAGTGCCCGAGCGGCTGGACTTACTTCAATGACTTCTGCTACATGATGGGCACCTACTCGACTTGGGAAGAAGCTAAGAGTTCCTGTGCTAGCCAGTACGGCAGCACCTTGACGTCCATCCTGAGCGAGGAAGAAAATCAGTTTGTAACCAGTGAGTATCGGGCATTTTAATTAACTTTCTTCGACATACGCAATTCGTATTGGTCAAAGTATTGTAATACGATACTTTTTAATTCAGATTGAAAAACTGAAAATTTTAATAATGAAAACTGGCGCCCAACAATTGTAGCGGAATCCTGCTGTCATGCTATGCTAGCTTGAACTGAGGTTCAACGGCTGACGTGCTTCCACAGCATATCATGATTTAATTATATTTATTTGACGTCCTTACGGCGAAGCAGATTTCAAGGGGTCCATTTCCCAATGATATTTATCTGCTCATCCACCAAATGATATTAATTTTTTTTTCTGTTTTGTGAGAATTCACACGAAAATGTGGCTAAGTGATGTCGTGAAATTCATAACGTAAAAGTGAAGTGACATGAAAATAGTTCAACCATAGCATGCATGCAATATTTGCGACGGTAGAAAGAGTTGGGTCAACCGTTGAAACCAAGAGTTGGCTAGCTCAGTAAAAACCTTTATAAAAACCTTTATTTTTCAATCAATAATTCTTCAGCGAGTACAAAGGGTTAAATACTCGAATATAGGCCAAATAATTTACTGGTAAATTATGATGACACTCTATGATGATGCAAGATTGAACAGACTTGCAATCGAGAGACAAGAAAGTACTGCAGTACACTCAACTTTCAAAGCAAATCCAGCGATGACGATGATATAACATGGTCTCGGTATTTACGCTAATTTTTACCAGGCGGATGTAGTTTTAACAACACCGATACTGAAGTTCTTTTAACGACAGAATAATAAGCCCGGTCGCAACACAGTATCCTCTTCGTTGGAACTAAAACTTGGAACTCAATACCTGCGGAGATCCGTGATAGTAATTCTTACAAGGTATTCAAAAGAAATCTTGAGTCTCACTTCCTATCGAAATATTAGTCGTGTAAGATCACCAAGTCAAAATCTTGTCTCCTACATGACTGTTTCCAATAATGGAATATGCCATGGGTAATATCGCCGATATTCAACCTACTGTTAAATCGTTTATCGAGTGTACTGTTAATACATTCCATATGACATATATTGTAAAATGAAATATCTGATATCGAGTAAATTATCTCACTGGTCAGTCTAATGCGAAACTAGGTTAAATGATTTAGGTAAAACAGTATTGTAAACCTTAGAATAACGTGATGGTAGGATGCCCCAGAAGTCGCTGAACTTATTCGGGCCCACAGGTAGCTATATTCGAACTTGTCCATTGTACTAGACTTAAGAAACATTCTACCTCTGTATCTCCTGTGGTAAATAAGCAGCATGTCGACGAGTCCAAGATATTTTCAAGTCAAGTGTTGGCATCTATCGGAGACCCTTTCGAGGTGAGGCCTCGTTTCAGAACGATCCTTCTTTACCGTTACTTAGTCATAGGGACCGAGGAACCGTTGCCGCTGGCAGCTTGTCCTATCACAGCAGACTAGGCGTAATCCATGGAATTTCTTCCTTGAGAGCGTTCGGTACGATGTTCATTGAGTCCGATTTGACTTATGATAGACCCGGGCAGCTGGCCTTCGTCGACATTAATTTCCCGGCGCTCAGTGACTGAATTCGGCAGTTGTGGACTAAGATACATAACTTTATTATCATTGCTTAGTGAGTGGTGGCCAAAAAAAAATTTTGCATTTGAATCATGTCTTTAGTTGAGTCAGCTAGCCAGCTTTCGGTGAAGCTAAGAATTTCGAAGTTACAATTAAGTTCAGCGATAGTACATTGCATTTCATCAATTATCGACAGAGTGATCGACAGTTCCAGCACAGCAGCAAGAAATCATTGCGACTTGTTCCCGTCGATTCATTGAAATTTTTTGCATTGGTGTATTCACAAAATCTATCTCCATTTAGGTTTGAGATACAGTGTTTAAACGATTAAGGCCTAAATCAATATTATCGAATATGATATATCAGCATGATCAGCCATCCATCCATTGGACGAACAGCATGTAACCTACAAAATATCACAAAAAGTAAAGGTGTCCGTGAAAAACTATAGAGTAAAAAATGAAAATTATTTTCTCTCATAATTTGAATATTGGTAAACTGTTGACCAGTAACACTCGTAATTTTTCAGTGAATTGTCCAAGCGGTAGTTAAAATCTCGGATTGATCCCTCAGGTTTCATAATGAACGGTTACTATAATGCTTGGATTGGCCTGCGCGCCGACGACAATGGTTCCTACCCCTCATGGCTCGACGGAAACGCCCTTGAATATACAAACTGGGCCGAAGGAGAACCTAACAACGATCAAGGGATAGAAGATTGCGTCGACGTGAGTGCAAATTAAATGGTTATTTGAATGAGTTTTGTGTATTTCATTCCAATGTTATTGTACGATACAATCAAGACGAGCCAACTTGGGGTGCTTTATCAAATAAAAATGAACGGGTTATTTGATGGCCAACTCGACGAAAGAGACGAACGCGTCACAGAATCAAGGGTCGAGATATTTTGTTTGTCACTCATCTTAAGGAACTCCGTTGCACCTTTAAAAATTCGTATAAGAACGAGTGAGCTTTGCTTCATTGCTGTTACTGTCTGCAAGATTTAATAAGTTAGTTAAGCGATATTACTTAAAGAGCGAAGTGGTTGGGTTACAGCAGCGATAAATTATGATAGCAATGACCACGGCGAATATTTTATGCACGCATTACAATGAAATTGAATTTTCGTCGCGTTTGAACTTATTATTCAATAGTACATCGAGCACGAATTATTACGTGCCAATACAAGGTATTTCAGAACAAGAGGTACAAAATTACGTTGCAAGGTAAAATGGCTATTTTCTTTAATAAAATATTTCTTCGATGAAATTTTCCGAAAAAATTGGGTTTTTGGCATGCTTGTTGTCTAATGTTTAAAATTGTGAAGTTTAATTACATTATTGCTCGCAGTATTTATTTTAGGTTTAGGCTACAAACACGTCTATTCCATGGTCCTGATGAATGGTTTTCTAGATCTCCTGACTTGGTTCTTTTCAATTTGGGGGGGGGGGGGGGGGGGGAACACATGAGGAGACTGGTTTAAGCTACACCCATTGAATCAGAAGATCTCGTGGCCAGAATTGCAGTGGCTGCTGGAGAGATTTCTGAAATGCTGGACGTGTTTCTTGATATCCGATAGTTGCCAATTCTAAGATTTGAAACGTGCAATGGTGCAAGGTGGAACACATTTTGAGCAATTTGTATAAAATAAATATTGCGTGTGATTGTGTCGTTAAATTTCATCTTTTAAAACCCTAATTTTTTTCGGAACATTTCGGTAAAGAAAAGTGCTTATTAGGCAATATTCTACTCGGTGAGCAATATTGTACCGCTTGTTCTGAATCACCCTGTATGGTGAAGCTATCAAGGTAAAACTCTAAGCTGATGGTTAAAGAATTTCCTGATTAATGCTCCTAGTTTGAGCTTAAATTCTACGTGAACTAAGATGCATCAAAAAAATATCCCGCAAAATACAATATACTTAAATACGTCTCGACCGGATGAAACCTGTTGTGTGAGCCTAACTTTCATTCGAAATATATATTGAGTTTTCATTTTAAAAAATGAACGAAGAGTCTAATGGTTACCGATACTCATAAAAACAATAATCAATCGTGTAAGGCGTTAAATAATATTTGTGTAGAAAATCTCTTCATATCGAAGTACTTTTCCTTTTTTTTCGTACCTCGTTAACAGTAAACGGAGCTCCTAATACTGTGTAGTCCTTATCTTTCTGTCAATGGTAGTTAAGAAGTTTTTTAGTGTAAAAAATTCCAGCCAAGTGCATGTTAACATTGGACACATGTATTAAAAATGTCATCCGTAAATGTAATTGAGCTATTCATTAAACGGATTTCTTATTTCTCTTTCAGGTGCAATCTTACACGGGCATGTCAGGGACGTGGAATGATATGCCGTGTGACTATATCTTTAACTACGTCTGCAAAACTAGATTTAGTGAGCGCAACTTTTGACTGTTTACTGTTTTGTGAGCAAAAATCAATAATTATCCTAAGTCAACGAAAAAAAAATATTTGGTCCCCAACAACCTCTAAAAACTCAGTTCTCTATCCAAGGTGCTTGCAAAATCCCTGAATGGAGTGTTTCCCACGTGTTTTTGCTTGCGTATAAAACGTGTAAAAATCTTCAGAAAGGTGACGAAAACAGTGAAACGGTTCTGCATTTCTCAAACTTCTCACGTACTCCGAGCTAAACATTGGCAAGCACATTGGTAGAAAAACTAAGTATTGAGGAGTGATGAGGAACATCTTTCCTCCCAGTGACCCTGTTAGATTTTTATGCTCTTCAGCGATGTTTAAAAGTTATAAGTTTTGAGTTTTTAATTTTACTAGCTAAAAATTTCTTAAATCAAAGCTAAGAACAATTTATCAGCCTATAATCCTAGTGAATCAAAATTGTTTTTGCGGAAAAAAATATCCGTGAAGCGACGAGTTAAATGCATTACTCTACAAATGAAGGTTATTGATACCATGCTATTACATCTCACCTCTCAAAATCCCACGTTCAACCCTACCTATTTTGTATCAAAGTTCACTCAATCTTACATCCACGAAAAAGAAATCGCACCTTGAACAAAAATCAGTTTTTAAGGACAAGGAACCTTTAAGACGTAGTCCATCATGTTAGTTTTTGGGGGATTCTGTCCACACGAGAGCAAAATTTAATTTTCGGCTGCACCTATCATCTGGCTAGGATCAAGTCATGACTAATTTTGTACCACGCAGCAGTATGCAGCCTGTGATCGTTTCAATTTTTACGATGAGTCAAAACTAATTATACGAGGAAAACATGAAGGGAACATTCGGAAAACAATCGTTGAAGTGCTAACTGTTCATAGAAGAATGAACTTCTACGAGTAGGCTCCAGCCTGTAGCTGTCGAGTAAGACACCAGGCCTTGCTTTTTATAAGAGTCGAAGCTAGCACTATTGAGTTTGTAAGATCAGGAGTTGTTGCTGCTTCGGCCATTGAGTTCCGTTTTTTTTTTGAAGTGGGAACTTTTTGTTGTAGAAATTTACATTGGGACATATTAGGATTACTGAACAGTTGCACGACTAGAAATGAAATTTCAAGGGTAACTAAGGTTACTAAGGGTAACACTACAAGTTGATTACATTTGCCATAACTTAAATTTTACATTGGAGTATCTATGCTTTTAGCACCCCAAGTGTGTATATAGCTTTAGCACTGGGAGGCCGATATCAGGGATGATCCAGCAAAAAAGTTACCCTGAGGATGAAATAGTCCTGCATGAGATATGAAAAGGTTCTAGCGAACAAATGTTTCGCATCCCATATCTTGGTGCTACTTTTCTGAATTCGGAAATTAATTTTGTTTTGACTGATTTTTTCCTGCTTTGAAATAACTTGTGCCTTGCATGAAGGCTCCATGCACCACAAAGGGTTTCAATTGAGACTTCACCGCAAGTAAAAGTTTTTTAAAATAATTAGTTGCCAAGGAATAGCTAATCTATTTAAGAAAAAATATTTACGTGGGTCAAACTACGAGTATACGCGTATATCCCATACAATTGAGATCACAATCTATGGAGGAGCATTTCAAACTCCCTCCAAACTTATTTCATCATAACGGCTCTCACTCCAATTTGCATAAAACTCCTTAGAAACATGTCCGGAGGGCTGGTCTCAACACGACAGCAAGTGCTACTACGTCGGCCTCGACCAAAGGAGCTGGGACAGCGCACAGGATGCCTGCAAAGAGGTCGATGGGGAGGCTTCTCTACTCAGCTGGCATTCCCAGGAGGAGGCAAACTACGTGCAAGGTGATCTTTTATTAATAGGTTTTTAAAATAGAATTTGAGATGTTAATTATCGATCCAAAATACATGTTTGATAAAATTTTATCTTCTTTACGCTACGTGTAAATGAAGAGAAGGATTAGACCAGTTTTCTTGCCTCACTAATTTCCGTGATCTAATTTGGCTGAATAATGCTTACGATACATCTTACTTATTTATAAGTGGCCATTGAATATGGTGACATTCTATCATATTAAATTGAATTCATCTTCAATTAACACCGAACACCGTGGCCGCTATTTGAGTAATAAGCCACACTAAAAGGCCAAAAAATGGTCGCGTGGTTTAGTAATTTATTAGTAAGCAATTGAACCGCCTTAAGCTCGAATTATAGCTTTCATTCTACCTATCAATGATTCTAAAAGATTTTGGATCCCCTGCAGCTCTATTTTGGGTCATAATTGAAATAATCTGTCTCCTAGAGCCGCGTTGCATGAAGAAGCAATGAGTCACTAGGGATCCCGTCATACTCATCCCATAAGTTTTCAATGGGGTGTAAATCAGGAGATTGTAGTGGCCAGTCCAAGCGCTCAAATGCTATCTCATTCGCAATAAATTGATCTTGAATATTTTTAGCTCTGTGGATGCTAGTACCCAGTCTTAACTTTTTCGCCTGAGCATGCATGTTTTTCGCCGCCTAAGCGATTTAATTACTTGGGTGGCGAAAAACATGCATGGAGGCAGCAAAAAAGTTAGACTGGGTATTGTCGTCCTGACATATCCAGTTGCCATCGTAAAAATAAAACTTCATGACAGGATGAATGTGGTCAGAAAGTAATCACAAATAGTCGTGGACATTCATTTTGTTATCGCAAAGAGTGAGCGATTCATTTTCATCGCACCAAAAACAGTACCAAAGCATTACATGCACTGCCTCGAGCCTGAGGCCTGTACAGTTGGGACGATGCACAATGGACCCATACCGTTGCTGCGACTTACCCAAACTCATTCATCGTTTTGAGAGAGGGTAATCTGGACTCATCGGATAACATTACATGCTACCAATCCTCAACATTCAATCTCGGCGATATCGAGCAAGTAGCGAACGTTTTTTATCAAATTTACTTATTCCTGATTTTTTTATTTAGATTTGCCTAAATTCGTTTTTTCTAACTACCGATCCAGTTCTCTAGAAATTATTTATGGACGATCATAAATCTCGCTCAATATTATTTGCGTAGATGAAGGCCAATTTTTCTCACCAATGTCTTAGGAAAACGTCTGTCTCCGTCATCTAAAGCGTCTGTCTCCGTTAGGATATCTGCGATATACTGTACATTAGATGAACCGGATTTGCGAACTGTTTTCTAATACGCTATTGTTCTTTGTATCGTTTTGATATTTATACCTGTTCCTGTATTAATGTATCGACTTGATTTTCCTCTTTAGTGAAACTGCCGATAGGTCGTATCCACCAGCATTATCTTCTCCGATGACAATTTAGACCACTGCATGCATCCAAAACAGTTCATTACGATGAGTATTTGATCAACACATTTAGAACATTGTCGTATACTGTTGTACTGAGACAAATGAATTGTAAAATAATGCAAATGTTCAGAGTAGGGAAGAATACAGTGTACGACTTTTAGTCGGCCATTCAGTGTATATCCCAATGTTATCTCCAACGAATTTAAAAACTGAATCTAAAACTGATTTTTGGCAATCTCAGACGAAAGAGTATTATTGTTTTAGACTTAAGTAATAGCTCTAGATCATTAGACATCCAGACCTGATTGACCTTACCATTCACTTGTATTGCCTCTTCATTACATCATGTTATATTATTTTGCATTAGGTTTTGTACCTATCTTCAGTTATTTTTTGTTTCACTCCTTTTCTCCGAAACATCTCGTTCCTTGATAATTACCTGGTAACATTTCAATTTGTAAATGCTGAGCTTTCAGGTTTGCGAGCCCGAACGTACTGACACAACTGAAAGAGAAAATTTATTAATAGATTAAAGATTTTTTAATTAACCTCATTTTATTCAGTATTCAAGGTATAGCGGCAGAATAAACGTTAGCTTTCAAACTGAAACTCTTACCAAGGGAACGAAGCGAAGGCTTAAACATTTATTTTCTTCGTGCTTCTTAAGAAGTCGGCGACAATTTAAAAAGAGCTACTGACACACGCAGGTGCAGCAGCTGAGGTATTTATTCGGCTATTGGTTCTTCCTAAGGAAAAGTAAACAATTTTAGTTCAAGAAAGTCAACGAGTTGGTCACAATTTATTATTTTCATTCATAATGCACCATTTGTCCCGTACCCACTTTATTTTATGCCGAAGAAGAGCCCTAAAGCGTTTAGAGTTTCAAGGGGAAATCAGTAAGAGGTGCCAGTCCAGAGTAGGTATGCGGTTATTAGGGTTACAAATTGCCCTAATCTACTTGAGCAGTTAAATGGTCCTTAGGCACGGTTATGGTTTTAAAGGTAAATGGCTCGTAGCCACGATTAAAATTTTGAGGTTAAGTGGATCTTGGGCACGGTTAAGGTTTAAGGTTAATTTACCCTTGGATACGGATAAAGTATAACGTTAATTGACCCTTAGGCATGGTTAAGGTTTAAGGCTACGATGCCATCACGGTGAAACCCTGAAGGCCGTTTACCGAACATTGAATATACCTATTAACTGAACCCGGCAGAAGCTCAAACATGCACAACTATAAAAAATCAAAATGAAAAAAGAACGGCCCCGTCTAAACCCAAACTTAAAAGGAAAGAAGAAAAAGCCTTAATAACGGAGGTGCAAGTCACTTGCTGCTGAGTTCTGCGTGACTCAACGTTGATGAAAAACACTTCAGAGGTAAAAACCATTAGATTAAGGCGTCTCCATGAGACGTTCTAAATTTTCTACCATTTGTCGTAAAAGTTCATCACCGCGTCGTTTGAACGACGCATTTTCCAACAGTCAATGCGGTGTATTTTTCCAGACTTGATCAACGACACTTACGATCTGACCTGGCTGGGCCTGTACCGCAATGAGGGGGAGGAGTGGCAGTGGGTGGACGGCACGGATGCCGACTTCGTCAACTGGAGGCCTGGACAGCCTGACCACAACGACACCGAGTTCTGTGGTCTCACCATATCCAGTACGGCGGACACGGGTTTTGGCTACATCGAGAACTACCCGTGCAACAACTCGCACTACTTCGCCTGCGAAACTTTCCCAAGTGAGATGCGAGACTCTAAACTCTACGGAAATGGGCCTTGAATTTAGTGCAAACCTTGTTCTTGCTAGGCAGTGTTAGCATTAATAAAAAAACACGTAAGAAAGCGAAAAACACTAGTGATGTTATTTTTTAATTTAAGTCTCATATAAAGGCACAAACATGTAAGATAGGCACTAAGCAGGTTTTATTAGCTTCATTTTCAACTTAAAATATATTGAATCTAAGTTGAACCTTAATTACTTCCTATGGGTTGAATAACGCAGTTTGTACCATCATGTGGAAGTCTTTCTTGGCAGCGGTAAGTTTTGATTGCATCATCTTAGAGATTAGCATTTTGCCTCAAGTGTTTGAATATTCTAAAGAGCATTTGAGCTTTCCTGTCCCAAACCTATACAAATAATATCACAGACATTGCCGAATTGCGGTATGGTCTGGTAGTATGGATCCAAGTTGCATCACGGGAAAGAATTTGTGGAACTCTTTATTTCCTAAAACGTTTCGAAGATCAGCTCTATCTTCAGCTGAGTGTCTCCAACGTTGAAAATAAAGAACAAAATCGTCTTTTTTACACAAAATACATGGGCATGATAAAATTTACCAGCAAATTTGCAATGGATAAGAGCTATTGGCGCTATTGAGCTCTGGTTGTTCTTTAGAGATAAAAACAAATTCTAAAATACTTAAATCTAAATCGTTAGGTACTGTGCGTAAAATAGAAAAAATTTCCTCTGCTATTCGGTCGCAACACTGCTCGCTCTGAAGGCTGATAGATGAATGAGGCGGTTGGGTCAGAGGTCTTCTGCGACGGTAGCTGACTCCACGGTGTTGGACAATCCTAATATAGAACGGCAAAGTCGTCGTTTGACTTTGAATTTAATTCAGATTGAAATTTTTACTCCCACGTATCAATTAGTGTACCTATCAAGGGACTCTGAGAAAATGTATTTTTTTACCATGCCACGAGTGTATGATATTTCCATGTTAATGATAGTGACACAAAAGATTCTACATGAGTCAGAAACATGTGAAGGATTCTTCTGCAACTGCAACCAAGACATGAACAACGTGAAACAAGTAATACGTGAAATTAACCACCTAGATAGGGTTGTCATAATATACTCAAGAGCGTAAGAAATGATATGATAAATTGCACCACACAATGCTAACAAGAAAATTTTAGAACCTGAATATGAAGAGGAAACATTTATATCCTATAAGGCATGCAAATTTGAAAAAAGTACATTATATTTCGAAATATAATGCAAATGTCTTTAATTGATAAACATGCATAGGTGCCATGACTGTCCAGTTTAAAACGTGTATAAACGGAGAGAAAAAAACATAAAAATATATCATATGACTGGTTAACCGAAGTTGAGTAGCGTTTTTTAATTCATGGGAACCATAAAGATAATGTACTATGTGGGGTGAAAACACTTATGACAGCTTTCACGTACATTGACATATAAGCTTTGGATTTCTTGAAGTCAGGGAATAAAATTAGAATTGTTTGTTGCGGCGGATATTCTGAGATATTTTGAGCGAGCGTGAAGAAATAAATAAAAGCGAGGTGACTGCCTAAAAAAGCATGCTCTAATTCACACAGCAAATATATGAGAGTCCTCATTTATATGCATAACAATAACATTGGGAGAAAATTGAACAAATACGGTGTATGCAAAAATAAGGTAAACACAAACTTGGGAAGCCGAGTCTATCCCTTATAACTAGCATTGCGCTATCTCTGGCACGTTGGTACTATCATTATTTTCAAGCAAAGAGAATTATAAAAATAGAATTAATGGCATTTGCCACAACTATGGGGTTACCAAGTTATGGTTGTTTTGAACAGGACATATGACGACGTCTTTGCCATCACTAGGTGGGTAATCAGACAATGATGATATTTTCCCAGCGTCTGCCGAACGTACAGACACTAAATATAAAGGAGGTTATTGTAAGAATCTTTAAATTCAGATCTTTCTAATTAATTGTTTTATAATAGTCCTAGTACCAGGTAAACGAATCTTCTCTATAATGAATAAAATATTTTAACATATTTGATCTGATTATTAACATCAAAATGAAGTGAGGATGTAAGTTCTGAAACACCCGTTACTATAAGTAACCAACTCTTTCCAGTCATAAATCAAAACTTTCGGCTAGCTTACCCTTTCCAGGGCTCGTGCTTCTAAGCTTTGTAAATTTGCGATGATTAGGGATGGTGGAATAAAATAAGTAGGTTTTCAATGAATATATGCGGAGTTCGACGCTTAATTTCACTGCGCGAAACTAGTCATTTCGAATAGGAACTTACGAATTCGATGGTACGGAGACCAAATACCACAGAGATCTGTTTCTTACCAGCAAACTGACTCAAAAGAACAACAAGCCAATAAATGAAACTCGAAAAAAAGTGCAGGGAGTACAAAAAAAAGAAAGTTTGAAAAGCAACGTAAATGGTTGTTTTTATCGCTACTGACAAGCCGATCAACTTTGATCAAATAATTCTAAAGTGATCCAGCCGATGTCTTAAACACAATTCTCAAATGATAGACTTCTTGCTCATTCTAACCTGGAATTCCGGCAGTCCAGACCACTCAGAACCACGTCTTTGTCCTAATTCGCGCTCATATCATGCTGCGTATACTTGAACTCGCTGTCATTGGACTCTCCCCTTCCTTAACCCTTTAACGTCCGAATTTTTGTACTCATATTACCGTTAACACAACCACCGTCACTAAACTGGCGCTGGCATCTGGCAGTCACCGATATCAGGATGGGATAAGAACTGCCACTCGGCAGAGAACTTCAAAGAACACATTAGGGAACTAATTGAATAAGAAATAAAATATATTGAAGGGGAATTTTGAAAGAGGACACTGGTGTCCTCTGGGTCGTTAAAGGGTTAAGGGGGGCAACCCAGGCCCCTGTCGGTCCGGTGAGCTTTTTTGTTTTGTTGTTGGGAAAGGACCCTTAGGTGGTGGACTATTCGGTCCTAAAATTTTATGGCGCTACGGACACTAGATTTCCCCCCCCCCCCCCCCCTCCCAGGTTGAGGGGACGAAATTTTTATAAAAAAATCTTTTTTTTTTAATCACAATTCACAGTGTGAATATGAAGTTATGCTTGGAGATTATCGAAATCAAAATGGAAACAACATTCAATTACATAAATTGCTCATTATATTACACTTCAACAAAAAATTTTGTTTTTTGCTTACACCCAAAACCTCTAATTTTCAACCTTCAAAAGAATAGAAGTCGGTGGGTTTTCATGCTATAAAAAAACTAAGACAGTTTTGAAATCCTTGGAACATTTCTAACAAAAGTACGGTTCCAAACTTCCAAATTGTACAATTTTTTTTTTTATCAAGCTCAAAACCCAAAATTAGTGTATATTTTAGTTAGTGATCAAATATCGCATAAAAATTTTTTACAAATATTAAAATTTAGAACCGTACTTCTGTTAGAAATGCTCCAAGGATTTCAAAACTGTCTTTGGTTTTGTTCTAGCATAAAATCTCAATGACTTCTATTCTTTTGAAATATCCATAAAAATGTACCAAAAAACTAATTTTTCGTGTTTTTTAAAAAAATAAGGCCTAAATCGAAAAAGTTACACGGATCAAAAAGTTTACTTTCAACAAATACATACACTGGCCAAATTCCAAACGAATTGGATGAAAAAAACTGAAATCTTGGGTAGCCCCGCTTAAGTATTAAGTATGTTAAAATTTTCTATTGAATATCACCAAGATTCATATATCTGATGGCAGCACCATTAAATCATAAATAATGTCGTACTGTAAGTCAGTTAAAAAGCTCAGAAGGTTTAGATTTTTCATGCCCGAAGGTGACGGAACTTCGTATTAAGTATGTTAAAATTTTCTATTGAATATCACCAAGATTCACATATCTGATGGCAGCACCATTAAATTATAAATAATGTCGTACTGTAAGTCAGTTAAAAAGCTCAGAAGGTTTAGATTTTTCATGCCCGAAGGTGACGGAACTTCTCTTCTCCCTTTCTCCCAATTTTTCGAAACGTTTTCCAGTGCCCAATTTTGATCAGCTACGCTTGTGGCGTGAAGGAAACATCTCAGTACGAGCCATTCTTTATCAGCAAAACTATGATTCAGCTCCATGCACGCAATACCCCTCCGTGCACGTAAAAAAAAGTTATTTTTTAATCGATCTCAATAAATGAATTTATCACGGACCTGTTAATTTTATTAAAAAAATTGAACTCACAGAAAATTGAATTTATCGCTGACCTAGTCTAATAGAGGAGTCAAATTTCATTTTGAAAATTTTAAAACACACGTGAACGCCGTAAAGTATTTTATAGCATGACGGCTTATACTGTTACTTTGCAGCGCACGTCATTGGTTGTGACGATGGTTGGCATTATTTCAACGGCTACTGCTACTACAAGAGCGAGGACTCAGGAGGCTTCTCCGACGTACGAGACAAGTGCCTGGCGATGGACGCGGACCTCGTGTCAATTCTTTCTGCGGAAGAAAACGACTTCGTATACAGCCTGAAAGATGGTGAGTTTGAAAGTACTGATTCCTAATTTATGTTTTAGTGTCAAGATATCGACGAGAAAAGTAAGTATTTGAGAAGACTACCTCATACTCGTATTCAGTGCGATAGATGGTGAGTTCGGAAGTACTGATTCCTAATTTGGGTTTAGGTCCTAGATATCGAAGAAAAAAGTCCATCTGCTTATTGTGCTGTTGCAGTCAAAATAATTATGCTTGATGCTATTCTAGATTTTGTCTCAAAAAATCTCATTGCGAGAAACCTAAAAACTTATTCAAGAATTGGACAACATTTTTGCCCTAAATGTTGCACTTGTGTTATGACCTGTGCATACTCGTAAGAAATGAATGGCTCATAACATTCATAAGCAATCCATCTATGTAGAATATTCTAGTAGGGGTTGATAGATCATATTGGTCACTTCTATGAAATCTTTGTTTTTAGGATAATTTAATGAGCCTAAATTATATCCTTACGCTCACAACTTTAATACGTCAATTATTTAGCAATTATCTTCAGATTGAAACGAAACGAATGTAGCAAAATTACTATTTAGCCAGCGAACACGCTTTTTGAATACTTTTTCACAGTAGAAATCATTGCTTTGTTCCAATCTTAGAAAAGACAGATGTTATTATAGTGTTGAACTTCGATATGGAGAGAACTTATGGATTACTCAAACATGTCAACGGAAGCTGTCGGCCGCGGCGCTGTCTCATTGTGACTCGTCCTGAGGGTTAAAGGGCGACTTTAACATAGTCGTACTCAGGGGACTGAGATGAATGTGGCTGTGGTCTGCATTAGACTGTTGAAGTAGTTGTAGAACGAGTAGTGGAATTATAGACTGAGATGACTGTGGATGTGGTCTGCACTTGACTGTTGAAGCAGTTGTAGTACGAGTAGTGGAGTTAGAGACTGAGATGACTGTTGAATGTTGATGTGGCCTGGCACTTGACTGTTGAAGTAGTAGTACGACGAGTGGTAAAGTTATAAAACAAACATCAGCATCCAAGGATGCTTTATTTCCAATCAAGCTTGATACATAATACCTAATACATTGGTTTTTCAAATGCCTCATAGCTAACACCAGGACGCCATGACGGCTTCCCGCGGTCAAGACCGGTACCCATTTCCGACACCTGGGTAGAGTAGGGTATTGTACTTTGAGTTTTTCCCCAATACCCAACGGAGAAAGTCGCCACACAGCGCCGGGATTCGAACCCTCGACACCTTCACGGAACAGCGGGTACTTTAACCACATGGTTACGATGAGCCAGATAGACTGAGATGACTGTGGATGTGGTCTGGCACTTGACTGATATAGTAGTTGTAGTACGAGCAGAGAAACTAGGGTCTGAGATGATTATAGATGAGGTCTAGCACTTGACTATTGAATAGGAGTTTGTAGGAGTAGTGAATTAGATTTGCAAGATTTTCTTGCATTAACAAGAGCGCTTGAAATAATGATAGAAATAGAGTTTAGCAAACAATTAAGTGATTCATCAATATTTGAACCGTTGATGGCTCCAGTGAAGCGCAATGGGATTGAGACACCAGTCGGCCACCTGAAAAACGATGAAGATGGATTCATCAATCATTTTAATTCAAACAATGCATTTCCTTCGGCCAAGTCTGCCACATTGTTTTTGCTATTTTTTACTTGTATATTATATTCTTCACAAATATATCTGAACAAGTCAGTGCTTTGATTAAATGGCAGCATCATCAGAAACTTAACAAGAATGAAAATTCCAAGATATTTAATTATATTTACTGCGAATACGATTTGGAGTCCAGCTTTATCATAATTTCAGAAAATCATTATACCTCTGAAATAAAAGATCAAACTACAGTGAATATCAAGATAAGAAAAATATCAAGAAAACAAAAATATACAAAAAAGAAAAATTGACCAAATAATAATCAGGTTATCTATTTAAGGTTTGCATAGGATATGAACAGTCCTAAAAGTATGTAACGACTCAAAAATTCTGAGGTCATTGAAGTTAAAGCTGAATTGAAAATTTAGAATTAGGTACGTACACTGCATTTATCAGCTTCATTTTGTACTGCAGAATGAAATGGATGTGTTACTTGAATCCCGGTATGGAAGCTTAATATCTTTGCAATTACATCCGGTTTCAAGTTCCTGATATGCTGGATATTCGAATTGAGGAAATGAAATCGAAATTCCACGAATGAATATTCATCCTTCTGGTTTTTCCCTATATTTTCTCAACACACTTAAGAGTTGATAGTGAATTGTTTTTCCCAAGTGGGTTCCCGTCGCAGAGCTATCTACGGTCATAGATATAAATCTTCAAGTCTTTCAATATAGGATAGAGCAAAAGGAAAGTAATGTTATTTTAATCATACACATCAGTCATAGGTTCTCTAAACAAATTTTTTCAACCATTTAGGGTAAATTGTTTTGAAAACTAGTGTGCACGGCTCGCCAAATATGACGGGATTCAATACCTTTCTTGAAATATCACGTATATCCATCGACGGGATAAAAATATTCTTGTATATATGCCACGGTAGAGGAAACAAGGTAGGTTCAAACCAGTCTTTTTTTCGTTGACGTTGTGGTTTTGCTGACGTCACGGCAATGAACCAATAGCAGCGCTCGTTTTGCATCTGGTCGCACTGCTACCCCCAAATCTGGCTCCACTATTGGCCTAGCGACACTGCGGTTTGGTGACGTCATAAAGTTTGTTTGAAATAAAGCCTATCTATTGGCTAGCCGAACAAGAGGAGATGTATTTTCCCCCATTTGCCGTGATATATGCACTGGCAAAACTCGTATCACAGATACGGTCATCATAACCATCCTTATGAGCGTAACACAGAAATGGGAGAAATTGAATACGAGCAAATAAACCAACGGTATTATTTAAGTAGTAGAAGGACCCGTGAAAATTCCACGGACAATGTCATCGACCCGGGAAGGTGGACCTGTGATAAAATTACGTCAACATAACCTAACCTATGCTAAAATAACCTATCCTAACGAAAATTTATCCTAACGAAGACATAAATAAACACACAACGGGTATTATTAGGTTAGATGGTATTCTTAAACCCGTCTAATAGCTTTCAAGGAATTACTTGAACATAATGACTGGGCCCTGTAATGAAGATCCTGATTTGAGTTACGGCTGTAGACTTCAAAAAATGATGTCCTTGTTCATTTATCTTAGTAGCTGCTACCGATGAGACGTCACCTACAATATTGAGGAAAGTAAGGGAACGAGTTTCATTTTTTGATGCATTTTCTGGACTTTAACATTGAGATAAATTATGCCATTCTGGTACATGAAAATTGGTATTTTGCATTCGGGTCTTGAATGTACGTAAGAGCCGCGTTCAGTCGAGGGGATAAACTTGTCAAAAATAAATTTTGATGTAATAGCCGTTGGAGTTCTACTATTTTGCTTTTACCACTATTTTGTTAGAAATTGCCATATCTAAACATTTAATTGATAAGAATAAATTTCTCTCAGATATTTTGTATAGTAAGAAAAAAAAATGAAAAATTTCACGCCACATCAACTTAGAAACCTTGAAAACTCCGAGTTTTCATCTTCAGTCCCTTTATAAAGCATGAAAATTGCACATTGTATACTGTAAGAGATTATTCGGCAAATGGGGCGTAATCAGAAATTTTTACCTGCGATATAAAAAAATGAACAAAAAAGAGATTTCCAACGAAATTTGACAGAAGCGATCAAGTGAGATAAGCACAAGACGAATAGCATTCAAATAGTGCTTCATTTGTACGTGCTAACGAACTCACCCTTTTCGATGAAAGCCATTCATTTCCAGAAGCAGTATTTCAGTAGAATCATGGCTTGGAATAATATCAGTGAGCATTTTGCGATATAAATCCTTGAGGGTCGACTAAGTTTTCATTACCTCATATTACATAAGTTTCGCCATGTTTGATTCTTGTATACATGTTTTTTGCTGAACAACGGCTTGGTTTCTGCAGAACGGGCAGTCAGTCGAAGCTCTTTGAGTTGATGTGTTGCTGTACAACGGTTCAAATCTGCACTGAAACTGGCCACAATTTCATGAGAAATCCCTGCTACAGTCATGCCCTGTAATATCTCTGAAGTCAAACACAATCCGTTCGAAAAAAGTGGCCAAATTTTGAGCTAGTCGACTTCCGAATGAATTTTCCTCATAAGAATTTATTTTCTTCAGTAAATCCTCGTTTATTTGAAGCGCTATCTCACGGATGAACCCTCACTGGTGCTACTTCCTCGTAACTGTTTCTCTGTTATGAGGATTAGCAATAATTTCTCTATTTCTTCCAATACCTGAGGCCTTTTCTTCGTCAATGAGGGCACTTCTTTGAGCTCTTGGTTCTTTTCATAAGCGTTCATATCGTCGACTTAGCTATGCTGTACTGCGTAGCAAGATACGAAACACGTACTCCAGTCACAAATTTTGTAATTATAATTATTTCCTTTTTCAGTTTGATCGTTGTTCTAGCATTTTTCCTTTTCGCTCGGCCATTATCACTTACATTATTCTGGCCCAGTTTTAGCGATTTACAACGCAAATTACCCTAACACATAGGACAATAAATAACCGTACACAGTTGCATAAGTTCACGTATGACCAGAACAACGGACGGCGCGTGATTGACGACTCTAGACTTAGCGCGCTCCCCACTCGGCTTTGTTCGACTTCCGAACGATTGTTCGGCTACCGCGCCAAAAATTACTCAAACTTTTTGGTCGAGTTACGATTTGTTCGGCCATCGAACCGTTTCAATTCAGAGTCATTACTGTAGAAATTTTAATTGAAATATCATTCCGTGACCCTACCTCCTCGAAGAATATTGGCGCTCCCAGGGGGACTATGTGAGGACCCGAGCTAAAGGTTAGGTAGGCTTTATTTTTGTTGAAATAGAATAGGTTTTTGTTTTGTTACGGACCATCTTTTTTCGGTTCACTGATGTCCTGTTTTTCTTCACCTACTACATTCTTCGTCAACTTTTTCTTGTTTCATGACCTTCTTTCTTAGTTTACTGTTTCTGTGCACCTTGTGCATAGATTCCGCATTCCCTCAACTTCACATTAAATGGTGCCTTCCTCCTTCCTCTCTTGGAACATCTTTTTCTTGGTTTAGGGAGGCTAAAACTTTCTTATATAATAACAAAAATAATAATAATAATGATAATAATTACAATAATAATAATAATCCTCGAAGAATAAAAACTGCAAAATCAGTAACCTCTTAGTGGAAAATAAAATGTCTGCTTCCAGGGTTATTGATGTAGACAGAGCAAGAGTAATTTAACAATTTAAGTGTGACTGATGAGAATGTAAGTCCCTTAAATAAATGTTACATTGGCTTGACCAGGATGACCCTGAGGCAAAGATTAAGCTCCCAAAAATCCCAATGTTCTATATTCAATCATTTCCGCATTGACCATAGTTGCAAGCCATCAAATGAAGATCTATACCCTAACACAAAAATCTTATACAACATGATTGAAAAAGAGCATATTCAAATAATAGAAGCGTAACAGATCCATAAACTTAAACCTGTTCTCAACGAAAACACAAATGACTTTTTTGCTCTAAATTTTTTTCTAAAACCGCTGCTTAGAAGCCTGAGGCAACCGCCCATTCGGTCACTTCGCTCCTATCGCCTGTGCAATGAACATCTATGGTGTACTAATTACTGTACATGATCTCGTGTGCAAACATTTTTATTGTACAAACTTTATGACTAGTAATATATAAAATATTTTTGTGCTGTGATTTCATCTTTCATACTGAGTCTCATACAGCTTAAGAATTAGATTTTCATTTTACCAATGTGACTGGACAATTTTTCTGTATATTTTTAGCCTGATGATGATGTTTGTACATCGAAACGTTGCGTTTCATAGACTTTAGAGGTATTACATTTTAACGATTGACGGTCTTCCAATAAAAAATGATGAGTAAATTTCTTTGTAATTTATCACGTGGTGAACTTCAACACGAAGTAGTTTATAAAAAACATCGCGCAACACAGCACGCACATCTAGAAATGCCTAAACAAACATACACGAAAAATGAAATTCTTTGCTTTTCAACATTCAGACAGAAAAATGATTTTTTCACGATTCCTATGTTCATATTACGTTTTATTTCATTTGTCTATTTGTATTTTTCATTTTTTCTATTCACAGAAACGCCCTTTGAGGTAGTGATTGATCTATTTTTGAATCATTTAGCGAGTTCAATAAAATTATTAACTGAACAATGAAAGGGACCTTGAGGCTTTGTTTTCACTCAAATAAGATAATTTATAATGGAATTTTTTCGAAATGTTAAAAATCTCCTCAATTTATGTTGATCCTTTGAAGTTTGTATCTGATGTTCTTTCTCTTTCGTTATGTTGGCATTGTTATTCGTAAGTCCGTTTTTTGAAAAATATAATTTACTTTTTATAGCTGTACATGATATAAAACTGCTGAATTGTAGCCAAAACTTGCAAAGTTTTACGAGCTATTTTTCTACAAATAAGAACTATTTTGCTAGAAATAAAAACCTTTTTGTTGTTAAACCTACAACATCAACTTTTTTTAGTGCTAGTTTTGACCTCATTTTTCGCGCTATTTCGACCACTTTTTTAGGACTAGAAATCCGGGCTCTATTTATTTCTGTTTTGTTTTACACTTTTGAAGAGTGTGACCGAAGATGAGCTGTAGCTTGACACGTTTTATTTTCGTTACAATATTTTCAACTAAAGCTTTTCTTTGCTTTAACATTTGTCGTGAAACTGCTTTTCATCAAAGATATTCCTGGTATTAAAGCTTTAAGTATTTAAAAAGTCGTTGTTGGTCTATTTTTTTTTATCGATGGATGGAAAATGAATTAAGTAATCTGTACTGCGACAACATTGTCGCAGTACAGATTATCCTTCGTAGATTTACTTCCTTGTGTCACTCTTTTTTGTGGGCTTGCCATGGGGCAGTTTGAGAGTTCTGTAGAAATCTAATACAAACTAGAGAGCACGCCTGAAAAAAATTCTAGAATTGATGCTAACAAGAGCTTGTGGTCGTTAAATCTATATCATTCTACACCAGACTAAATTCTATTTATTCTAACAAATTTAATTCCACCGTACAGATTATTTCTTCTACCACATCGGACTGCAGCTGCCACCTGCGAGTAGCGAGTTGGAATGGACGGACGGATCTCCGGTACTCTACACGAATTTCGGGAGAGTTTATAATACCTATGGTACGTATACGCAGAACCAGTAACTAATAAATCTTTTGCAAGAAATTAAGGATTGAGTGCAGGATAGGGTTCAGAAAATGTTTGATCTAGGTAGGGGATATGTATCCATCAAAGAATCAGAATGAAACATAACACAAATAAGTTCAAAATTTATTGCAAGTATAAGGACTTTTGATCAAAGGTTTCTAAATAAATGTTCATTCTACTGCAGGGTCACTTAAATATGTTCCCCTTTTCCAGTTAACTTCACGAATTGATACATCACTTCGGTTAATTGAAGATAAATCTTGTCCACAGAATTTTAATTTGAAATCCCATTCAAATTTTTTTTAGCGTACCTAATTTTTACATTCATTGAAACATTCAACGCTAATTATATTGAGCAGGGAGGATGTAGAAATAATTTAATTTTTAACTAAAATATATCGCTCAAAATTGTTAAAACTCGTTTAAAGCCTACAACGTTTGAATTGTCTGAAAGCTTAACTAATGTTCATCTAGTTTTAGATTTATTACAGCGATGGAGATTTTTTTTTCCCAGCCAATTATAGGTGTTTCGAGTACACGCCTTCCGGCGTGGTGTGGATAAATTATGGATGCGATGACAACGACCATTACTTCTGTAAGAAGGCGCCTACTGTGACCAGTCTCCAACCATCAAATACAGGCTGCTACCGTGTAAGTTGAGTGGATTTCAATGCGAAAATGTATGAAATGAAAGTAAAAGCAACAAGATGTCCTCAAAGTTCGAACACAGATGATATCTTCTTTTATAGAGTTAGTTGCCCTCCAATGAACATGCCACTTTCCCAGGTCGGCAATGAAGAACAATGTTCTCATTGAAAATTAAATAATAATTTTATTTAAACTTGCTAATTAAGCACAATGGGAAGTTATCAAAAGTTATTTTAACGAGCACATTGCAAAAGTTGTCAGCCTTTTTGTTGGAATGAAAATAACACTAACGAGTTTTCTTAATAATTTAAGTTATATAAAAGATTGTCGTTGGCCATTAAATGCACTTGAAAAAGGCATTTTAGTGCTTGTGTTCAGATTGTATGAACATCACTGTACGCATGAATGGTGTGGGTATACTTCAACTCTCTTTCTATTTCTATGATGGTGATCACTTCTAATTTTGAAAAATTAGTCGAAAATCTAGAGAAGTAAATTTGATTTCAGATTTAAGATTCTTACTGGTAGTTCCTCCAGTGCCGTCATACTTCAGCAAGCCTAATTGTGGTCGATAGTCTCTGTTTTATCATGAGCCAGACGGCCGATTCTGAGACGTGGTGTCATTTCGTAATTCAAAAGGTTTCATGGTTTCGTAATTCAAAAGCATGTCCTAAAACGTTATTGCAAATTCCCAATTATTACGTTGAAGTTTTGTGAAGTTTTGAATCGTGTTAGATTTAAATGATTATATGTTGGTGTTTGTGTTGACCATGAGTTTGTTCGACACATGCTTGAATTATTAATAACCTTTTTATTCCTTAGTATTCAGTATTTTCAATTAAAAAAGTTGAGGTTGACAGACATCTGCTATAAATAGTGATGGCTCATCGACTACCCTTGCCTGATGGTGTTATAACTTTCGATTTTGCATCGTTCCAAATTTATGAGACACGACTGATAACAAAATTTTCATTTTGTCACACCCTCACTAATGAATTTTTTTTACTCCTCCGCAACTTTTATATAATAAAACATAATTCACTCTGTTTTTTCATACCATGAATTCTCAAACTTTATACTCTATACTGTGATCATTTTATCAAAAAAAATCCCGTTTGAAACAAGTGAGACGCACTTCTATGGTTTTCTCTCCCGAAGGTTAGTGTGTATCACTTATGTTGTTGTCCTAGTGGTGAAAAGTTAAACATTTCATGCTATTTTTTAAAACAAGTGAGGTCATTGTAGCTTTTGAACTACCAACGTGAGGTCATTTAGGTCAACTACGTCTTTGGCTCCCATTTAACCAAGTCAACTCGAAAGAACTTGCGATGGCAGTTGAGCCTCTACAACGACATAAATTGTTCGAATATTTTGCCTTAAGAGATGCTCCTGCAGGTTTTTCCTTTGCTTTGTAGCGACGCAGAGGCAGCGACTACTACTCGTTTGTATTTATCACCTCAGATTACCTACGGAATTTTTTCCAAGGAAGAGCAGGACAATCAATGCCCATCATTGTAGCCCACTCGTTTAGAAGTAGCAGATGTATGCCTGGGATGCACGTCTCTACAAAAAAAAAATGCAAATTTCTAGAGGGATTTCAGAAAAAACTCACATGATAATTGATTACCCTTCATCCCAATAAAGAGTTAACTTGACGTGGTGAAAAAACACTTTGATGACCCTGCCGAGGAAAGAGCTTCAAATCGGGTTTCATGATTTACATGTACAGTGTTTGTGGCTATGGTGATTATTGACTGTTTATTGTAAAAGTGAATTTTATTCATTTTCTTCTAAGCCTACTTAAGAGTCTGAGAGTCACTGCTGTATTATGGTGCCAAATTTGTGTAACAGCTTTGGAATGGACTACAAGGCTCGTTTCTATTGCCATATTCCATTCTATTATGTTTTATTACATTACATTCTATTCTATTCCGTCAGGACGACCACCTGTACCACGGCACGTCTTGCTACGCCAAAATGACATCCGCGAAAGACTACAACTCAGCAACAGCCGATTGTTCCCAGTCCATCGAAGGCAGCCACCTCGTTAGCATCCATGACCAGTGAGTGGTCGTATTAATTAAGTGAGTGGTCGTATTAATCCAAGAGATTTTTTGGTTCAACTCACAAAGTTCACACATCCAAAATATCAATTTTGTTTCATTACGCTCATAGAACACAGTACAATTTTTTCGAGTCGAGGCTGTGGGTTAATTTATTTTCGTGTATGTCAATGGTTTAATTAAAGTACTCGAAGATTTTTCCTACATTAGTGAATTAGTGATGCTTTCGTCTCCTAAGGCTGCAAATCACTGGCCAAATTTCACCAGCATACTCACGAACATGATGCCAAGCGCGCTGAAATTGGTGCTCCACTGGAAAAATTTTTCAGAGTGCTCAGCTGGCAGACCGCTGACGCTGGTATTCGCTGCTCGATCTTCTGTCGATATTCAACTGTCGTGAGGATGGGTGTGCGCTACTTAAAAGATGAAACACACACCACCAGATAAAATCCCTTTTCGAAGCACTCTCGTGCTTTTAGTTTTAAACACTGCATGCCATCAAACGAAGTAAGAAGGGATGGACTAAGGAGTGACTCCGACGACGCAATCAAAAAGGAAGCTCCGTAGGAATTTTTCAAGAATTAAGACTTAGCGGTAACAATGAAGACTTTCTAATATTTCATGAATTATAAAATATTAATGAATTGTTTAATTCTGCCTGTTCTTTCCAATATTATAAATAACGGTGCAATATCGTGGAAATGAGAATAAGTAAATAATTTATTACTCGGGTAGCAAGCATGCTAGCTAATAATTAAGGATGAAAATGAATAAATATATCATTATCATCCGAAATGTAAAAAACAAAAAAGACGGCAGAAAAATAAAAATAACAAATAATAGACAAAAGAGACAAGAAAATTGGGTCTTTAAACTTGAGTGCGTCTTCTCGCGCTGATACTTTCAATGCGTCTAGGACTTTTATTCATATTCATATATCTTCTAGGACTTTGACATCACATTTAATAAAAGAGAAAGGGAAAGACTATACCGTGTGAGAGGACGTGTTGTTTTGAATGTAGGTGAGCGGTACAAAGGTTAAAATAATAAATTAATAATGCTTTTAAAGTTCAATGTTCCCAATTTCTATAAAGCTAATGAATTTCAGTTTCAAAATTTGAAGGTAAATTTTATTTTTAATATTTATCTTTTTCATTGTTTTAAATTTAATTTCTTCTCATTATTAACTTCTCGCTTGTATGCGAATGGGATATAATGTTTTAATAATAAGTAACAATAAGATGCAGTTAGGTAAACTAAATTTTTCTAAAATATATATTAAACATAGTCATAAAATGTAAGTATTAATGCTCGAAACTACTATGTGATATTGAAAAACTTCCTTTAAGTAATTAATTACTGCATGCTTCACCGTCGGTTATATAGAATCACTACGAAAATCGACCCAGGCAAGTATTTGACTCGCAAAAAAAATTTCTCTTCTGTACTGTGGACGAAGTATTTGTATTTTTTGCAATGTCATTAAGCGGAAGATTCATGTCCATTACTTCTTGAACAGTTTTTGTAGCACGCTGCCTCAGTACTTTACTCCTGTACGCGGCCGATTTCACTTTCCATAAATATTCGTGTTCTGGAAGAGCGTCTATGAAGCGCAATGTTTGCGCTTTTGTCCATTCTACACCAGAGCTTAGCATAGCAGTATATTTCTATGCTCAGCTTCCTCTGCGGCACTGAAAATGAGCACGCTGGCAAGTGTATCCTGTCGGACAACCTTCGAGCACGAAAACGTCGGAGCGCTGACAAATTTTGGTCATTTCGTGAGCACGCTTGTCAGCACGCTGAGAAATTTGGTCAGTGAGTCGCAGCCTTTGTGCACCGAAGGCTTAAGTTTTTAACTCTTTTCAGGCAATCACCGGCTTATTTTTAACATTTCCCTGCATTGTTTTATGCGTTCGAAAATTGATCTTTCGTGGTGCATCTGACCTTGGCAAGGTGCTTTCATCATATAGATGTATTACATGTTCTAATTATTCATCATCCTTTAGGAAATGAGACATTCAGCCGAACAAAGATCTTTTTGCAATAAATTCGTTCTTTATGAACCGAATAATTTGCTTTCAGGAAGATTTTGAAAAATTTCTCCTTAATTGAAAATTTATTGTAAGCGACCTGATGCAACGTTGGCTCATTCATAGCGCCCAACCCCAACGTTTCCTCTGTCACGAAACTTTGCACAGTGTTGCGTACGTGGCGCTGATCAGGCGCCTACACTGTGTTAGTTCGAATGGAGGACTCGAAACCTCCTTAGTAAGAGGGGAAAAATGAAAAACACAGAGCGGAAAACACAGAAAGAGGAAATGGTAGAACAGTTGGGAAAAATAGAGAAAGTAACTACTGATCTGCTCACCCACACCAATACCTCAGTTCAACATGGGAAATGAAACACTCAGTTAATGGTACATTATTGATTACCTTATTTCGAGTTAGTTAATGAACACGTGATTGGCATGAGAAATTTGCGACACACAATATTAGCGAAAGTTACTGGCGCGCGCACCGTGTAACGCCAACACAACACCAAGAACCATATCCTACACAATCCTGGGCAATCGCAGCGCGCGCGGAAGAAAAGCACAGTCGCCTATGGCCCATTATCCATGATTTCTCTTGATCGTTCCGAACGAAGCGTTTCAAAGGCATAACCCCGAGCTCCTCTTGAATTTCAGAGAGCCTGAACATTTTCTAAGCTCTATTGCTTGCATGACTTCCCTCTCAGTGTGACTGGTAGGCAGTAGGCCCTGGCACTTCAGCTTGGTGAGCGCCATATGGTCAGGTTGCTCTGCAACCCGGAGTCGCCTAGCCCACATCGTTGGAAACTCCAAGCCGCTCCACACTCAAACACCCGACCCCTCCTGGGAACAAGGATTATATTAAGTGACTACACTCCACTTGAATCTTTATTCCTTGCAATGCCCCTACTTCAAATCGAATTGATTGAATTTTACCCCCCTTTAATCCCCAAATCAATCATAAAATTTATTTATTTTCCCTCTGAGAATAATTGGATTATTTCACCCCGCTTTACAAAACAAATCACAAAGCACTCTGTTTCGAGATAAGTTACATGAAAACCATTTAGCCTACACTTCAATAGTTCAATAAGACACGAATATTCTGATTTCCCTCTAAAAAAAATAATGTAATTATTCTTTCATTCCCGTCATTAAAGTGAACTCCAAACACGAGAACAATTCGAGGATGATTTAAAATGAAAACCCAAAGATCAAATTCCAATATTAACAATGAAAATTACTGCGCCCCACCTAGACAACAACTTCAATTACAATAAAAATTGTCAACCATTTCTACTTAAATCACTCCACTCTTTTTATGAACACAAATTTAATAAGCTGCATGAGAATCTTCAAAGAACAAAGAACAATATCTCACCTCCCCCTCGAAGAACTCGTATCCCTACATCTTGTCTCGCACCAGGCCACAGCAAAAAAGATCGGTTACCCTACTCCTTCCTTTATATATGCCTTCCCTCGAACAAAGAATGCGCTCCTTGGGCTTTGCTACACCCGCGAAAACTGAAAGTGACGTAGCGTTTCGCGATTGGCTAACCCTCAAGCGTCACCTCCCAATACTGACGTGTCCCTTACCTCACAATATTGCTACGCATATATCTCTAAAATAAACCCAGAAACCCTTGATTTCTTACTCATATGAAATTCAATTTTTAACCCACTGTTTTCTGTGCTATGTTGTTTATTTACAACAACTCCCGTATATGTGATGTATTTTGGACTAGCTCTCGAAATAGCTTATACCCCCCTTTACCTACTTCTCCCTGCTCCTGTACCCCCTATACCTCTCGGGCAGCCTAGCGTCGACCTGCCGGTTGTCGCGCTTATCCTCTCTACGTATATAGATAACTTTTGTTGAATATATCGTTACACCTCCCACTTCCTCATTTCCCATGTAGATTTTTGTCCTATCAATTTATTTTACGAGAAAGCATTGGTTTGTGTTTAATTGATTTTCTGAATGTAAATAACTGTTTTTCAGAAGTATTTCAGCAACTGAAACAGTCAAATACTTATGTCACGGATCATCATTTGCATATCGTGAAAATTTAAAACTTTATTTTACAATTTCACTTCTATCCTTGAGAAGTTTCGTGTATGTTGGCTAACAGCTGAACAAACGCAACATATCATCTCTGCAAATACTTGCGTCAAGCCACTGTATTCTACCCTCGATCAAGCAATGCTCAAGTTCTTCGGTAGTCATCCCCAAATTGCACTGGTTTGAGGATAAAAAACCATAGTAATATTCATCAGCTTTTTCTCAGTAAATGAGATAAGTCAGTTTGAAGTTTTGAAAATTACAAAAAAGGCTTTCTGCCCGTTTCAGCGTATCAATTAACCCTATTGACGATTAAAATTAATTTCAAGATAGATTTGTTTTTTTACACATGCGTTAGTGTCTTAAACGAACTCAATTCATGAGTTATTTTGCTACGTCAAATTTTACCGCAGCTTAGAATAAATAAGGCTCTAAAAATTTGTCTTAAAACGTACATGCAACCAAAATTTCTACCTTCTATCATGAAACATGTAAATTTGCCCCTCATCACATGAATACTACTTCGTTTTTCAAGGATGGAAAACATTTCTGACATTCGAAAGCAGGCATTCTACTTCTTACTTCTCAGAATTGAATGAGCATCTCTATCAGACATTCTGTTTTATGTTTATCAGGATTGAAGGAGCATTTCTGTCATCGCATATATCTGCGGTGGGGGAGAAGGTGTGGATAGGCCTTCAGGAGACCGTCAATTCAGATGGCACCATAGGCTTCAAGTGGGACGATGGTACGGACTTCACATACGACAGCTGGGGGGAGTACGAGCCAGGTGAGTACCTGTTTCAAGATGGATAATAACATTTGAATTGCGTGCGTCAAGGAGGAACAGAACTAGCAGAGTCTTTAACACATATACCAACTGAAGAAGCAGGAGCAATAAAATGCCGAGTAGTAAAAAGTAGAGTGCAAAAACCAATGAAGTCCGCATTTTTAATATTGTAAGTGGTCAATAAAACGTATCTGGAGTAGCATTAAGTATGTATTCACCTAAAAGTCTACGCTAGAACATCTGTCGAAAAAGCTGGACTAGGAGACCTGAATAAAATGAGTAATGAAATAAGAGCTAGAGACAGGATCATTTTTGGGTGCTGAAATGTTAGGTCGCTAAAAAATGATCGCACGCAGTCAGTTACAACTAAATCTTCAACATAGCAAATCGTGGACCTATTTCTCCGCGCATTTCTCTCGCCAACTTACGATGCGGCTCTGCAAATTTGTACGCTTTTGCCAGCCACAATTTCTCATACGGCCTTCCTAGCTTCCTCCTCTCACTTTTTCCTAATAGTGTTTAAGCATTTGAGAAAGCAATGGTAGCAACTATTTTTGTTATAAAAAACATCACTGTTAGAGTAGATGAGTATTTTCGCGTCCTCATACGCTGAGGAGTAAAATGCAGAGTGTGTAACAATCAAAGCTACATGTGAACGTTAACTAACTGGTTACACGCTAGAGCATGTTCTTTATTCAGTTAATGAGCTGTATACTTATTCGTGTGAAGAGTAGATGCGACTCAACGAACAATGTGTTACCTAAATAGCAACACATCTAAAAGAAATTGAACAGATCATGACAGTCAAATATGTAAAAATGCTGATTCGATTGTCTGAAGGATTCAGAGTGGACTGAAAAACGCAAATAGATTTTCAAAAATTTTAACAAAAATATTGTCAACGGATAATTTACAAACTTTCAACGCTGTTGAACGAATGAATTTCATAGAATCGTATACTTAATTGTCCGTAGCTCGTACCTGCAGTAATGCCTCATGTGCCACCACTGGACCACAGGACGAAACTGTAACTGGTCAGGCACATGCCCTCATACTAAATTTCATCTAACTTCAAGCTTTGCTAATTTTATAACAACAATGCTTGTTCTTAAAGTATTCAAAAAACTGTTTCTATCATAATATGATGGAACCACACTGGCGTACGATATGGTTAGTTAAACGAGATTCTCCCTAGCGGAACTAGTATTTTGTTTAACTAGTCTTTTAGGCGCTCCTGTCGTGGTTCTTCTGGGACAGACTTTCGCCGTGTTCAAGGAAACGTTAAGAAAGGGTTGTTTTGGCCAAGCAACCATCTTCTAAAAGACCCGACATTGGATTATATGCTCTCGACAATAAAGCACGGCATTTCTGAGTTCTACAAACTGCGCTTCAAATCGAGCTTCTCCAACTGTCAAGCATCACTTGAATACCAGCCAGCGAACCTAGCTCTCCCCCTCTACGAACCCCCCCCAGTGGACTTCGGACTCTCTGCCACGTAGACGACGCCTGAGCCCGAGATCATTTCAAGACACTTCTATATTTCTTCGTGTATTTTAACTTCTTCCTGCGAGACCTAAAATGTTGTTCATTCTACATAAATTACTTGCCATTTAATTATAAAGCTTAATCTATTTGAATCATCTCCCAACGCTTGCTATTTTCTGAGATATTTTCACGTAAAGCTTCAAGATAGGTAACGCGTTTGTTCTAACTCGAAACGGCGTCGCATAGCCCCTCCTGGGCAGTGTGTGGAAGCGGCATTAGGTCCTGGGCCGTCAATTGGGCTAGACGTGTGAACTTCCGCTCACCCTTGCGGGTGGAGCGGGGGGAAGTGTTAACTCAAAGTTGTATTGAGTTGTCGGCCGCTGTTCGGGAATACCACAGCTAAGTATCCCATATGCTCATCTATAATCTCATCGATCCTCAATAAGTAGCTTCATGTATTAGGTATAGATTAATCTTGTTCGATGTAACTTCTAGACGTTCTTTACTTCTCTGTTGATTACCCAGCGCCGAGACCTCATCTCACAACTAAGATGTGCTTCTCATAATTATCAATATGTTTCTCTACTAAATGATTCAGATCAGAGGCTCCACCTCATTTAAGATGTTCTTGTCAGACTTCTCAATATGTTGATAATCTATGTTTTCATCTATTATTTCACGTTAAAAGGCTTCACCGATTTACCTCAATGCCATAGCGCGAATTCTTGTGATTTATGTCATCTAATAGTTAAGAATTAACTCAATCACCGAGATCTGATAGCATTGTAATTATTTAGAACCTCAAATATGCTGTGTACTTCGTTAGTCGCTTCTTATTTCCACATGTATCATTCCTTTTGTTAATTGAGTTTAAAGAAGTCATCTTCATAACATTAAATTACGTTGCAACCATCTCGTTATTTACCTAATGAGGCCCTATTTGATTTGTTATAATATCATGATTGACTACAACTAATGACATTGAAAAGTCACTGCATATTTCGATCTTTAATGAAATTACAAAAATATAATAAATGAGGCCTTCTGTCTCGATCACCAACCTTGAGATTCCTGAAACCGAAAAGAAAATGACGATAAATAATATGACCAAAGGATTGCCTCCTGAAATTGGCCAGCAAATAAATGCGACATTGATATGAATTACGATTACGGCTTCGATGAGAAACCACGTTCATAACATATGGTGCCAAGCGGTGGCGGATCTTTATCTTTAATCGTCTCCGAAAGAGACCGCTCGAAATAATTGTCACGCTACCAAAATTGCCGAAATTTATCATAAATAACAAAATAACAAAACCATTCAAATTAAATCAAAGATGCCTCAAATACTTCATAAAAAATTGCATTTGATCTGCCAGACGCAAACTCAACTAGTGATGGATGACTGTTCATAACACTCAGTATTGTATCAGGGTGTTTAGTAATCTATGTCATTGTATCCCGCTTACATTTAAATTGTTTCTATTTTATGTGCCCATTCACCCATTTACCAATGTCCTGCCATTTTATTTCAATTGTTTAATCCTATTTACATTTCATTTTACTATGTTTGTTTACTACAAAATTATTCATGTGTCTAACCATGCTTTCTGTCCGATTTTATTTCTATTGTGAACCTATTTGCATTTCATTTATTGTGTTTATTTATTATAAAATTATTCATATGTCTAATCATGTATTAATCTCTGTTTGATTTATGAATTTCTCTCAATAATCATGCTTTAGGTTAACCATTTCTAATCATGTTTTATCCCAATTAATGAATCTATTCTGAATTTCTTATTTCATTGCGTCGTTTTGTGTTGATTGTTCGTGTATTGAAATACCCAATATATGAAGCAGTTAATTCCAAATGATTTAAAAATTTAAAAATCAAGCGTCATTCGATTGATTATTGCACAGTTTCTCTATGAGAATAATTAATTTGAGTAGGACGCTGTGGAAACTCATCTGTACACCATGAAACTCTCGGCGCCATTTTCTTTTAGACAAAGGAAGACGTCGGCGACCGTACAACTCCGCACTCTTGATAGCGGCAGCCAGAATCATATTCTGAAACTTACGTGGAGCCTTCGCACTCTATCATCTTAACTTCTCATTTGGAATCTTAAAGTTCAAGAACTAAACTTCTAAAATTAACATCATTGAAATTTAATTGAAAAATCTCCTAAACGTTTAAAAATTTTGTTAAAAACTTTCAATTAAAGTGCTTAATAAAAATTTCTTCGTACTCTCAAACATCAGCGGAGGTTTATTCAAAATGAGTATTCCATTCAATTATAAATCTTTTCTACGGAATAACAATATCACATGCATTATGTACGCTCAAAAATTGATTTTACATATAAAATTTACGAATGGAGAAATCCTAATCTACGGATAATTTACTCTCGTGTCCATTTCTAAATTTCAATATTGTATTCCATCGTGTGAATCAACCATTTAGGAAGATTGTTGTGCGTGAATGTGCCTTGTGAGGTGTGATGATGTGAAAGCTGAGATGTGGAGCTGCGACGTGTGGTAGGAGCTGCCTGGTGTGCGCTCTGTTTACAATATCGCCCGGCTACTCGCCACTTCGACTTCCTCTCGCCGACATTCCTAAGCCCAAGCCACACAGCCACACTCTCTCTAACCACATACCCACACGGCTGACTGACTCTATTCCAACATTTTAACGACATGGCAGCATTTAAAATTCAAATATGATACTCGATGTTTAGGATATTTTAGTATGATGTTTGAATGTATTTTGCGAGATAGCGTAATGATGAATTTTGTTTGTTATTCCTACTTACTTATACTTCATTATCAACGAATTTCTAATTATGGCCATGAACTAGAAGCCGAGGTGTAATTCATTCATGTCCGGATTATTGTTTCTTTGTAAAGTAAATGTCACGAAAATTATGAATTAGTTCTTAAAATTTTCAGTACGAGCAAATTGATAATTCGTAACGAAGAATGTAATAATAACTATAAATATAAATAATTCGATTCTAACCCGTATGGTGTGCAGTCCATCCAATTTTAAAATTTAATGTTAATGTATTATCAGAAAATATTATGTCCTCTCCTTCCGAGAATCATCATTAGTATTGCGTCATAGCATATCGAATAAGAATGGAATAAAAATTAGGGTAGGCTAGAAGTATGTCCTTTCTGTAAACATGAAGTTACTTATGAGTGAGATGAGTGTGGACGCATGTTGTGAACGCCTGCGGAGGGAGAAGGAGTGAAAAATTTGGGATTTATAAAGTCAGCAAATAACCGTCATGGAACTTTCAGTCTTTCGCTGTGCTGTGGACGTGGGAGACGACTTCAGTCTCCACAAGATCACCGCGGCACGAGGGGGCCTCTGCCTATGCTGAGCGACTTCGTGAACGCAGACTTCGCATACATCTGTGTGCGTGACTGGACGTACACTACGGCCCAAGCAGCGGCAGCGAGCATCACACATTCACACGGAGGCAGCGACAGCAGCGAGCGTCTCACTGAGGCGGCGGCGCGTACATACATCTGTGTGCTCACGCACAGGACTACATCGCGGACTAGCAACAGCGGCGGCAGCAGCAGCGGAGCAGCGGCAGCGAGCGTCCCGGCTGGAACACTCGCATACAACAACGCGTGACTCAGAGGCTTGCCCTGTCTCCATGGCAACTCGAGGTAACCAAGCACGCTTGCGTCTGCTCACACACACACACTTGGCGCGCGAGGCACAGCTGGTTGGCGCATGACGTGATGCAATCCCGGCGAGCATCAACGATGGAGGATACGACAATGAAGAAAACAGAGCGACGATGTGCTGCGATTGATGGAGAGACGACCAATGATACGGCAACGTTTACATCATTATTTATGGTGAAGAAAAGATGACGGTTCCAGCCATTAAAGGGACACGTCCATTTCTATCTTAGATCCCGTGGAGTTCTTTAACTCGGAGTTTTTTCTGCAAGAGAGATGAAGAACAGGAGCACCCTCGGTCTCTACGCGACTGTAGGGCAAAAAAAGGATTTTCCATGAAGTTTTTCAACTTCACGACTGCTGCATGTGGTAGTCATGACGGCGTGGGAGATCACCGACATCGATTGTTAGGAGAAGGTCCTGCCAAAGGACGACTAAAATTGTGTCATCTTATGGTGTCTCGATTCAACGCTTCCTAGTGAATGCAAACCACTCCCGTCCAGCTCCGTATTTGTCTTCTCGGAACTACTTTTCTTCTGATCAGTAATCGCACGCGCACAGATCAAGGAGAAGGATAACATCGAGCGGGAGCTCGATACTTAAATGACGTCGGCGAGGATTTGTCGTGGTTCTTCTGGGACAGACTTTCGCCGTGTTCAAGGAAACGTTAAGAAAGGGTTGTTTTGGCCAAGCAACCATCTTCTAAAAGACCCGACATTGGATTATATGCTCTCGACAATAAAGCACGGCATTTCTGAGTTCTACAAACTGCGCTTCAAATCGAGCTTCTCCAACTGTCAAGCATCACTTGAATACCAGCCAGCGAACCTAGCTCTCCCCCTCTACGAACCCCCCCCAGTGGACTTCGGACTCTCTGCCACGTAGACGACGCCTGAGCCCGAGATCATTTCAAGACACTTCTATATTTCTTCGTGTATTTTAACTTCTTCCTGCGAGACCTAAAATGTTGTTCATTCTACATAAATTACTTGCCATTTAATTATAAAGCTTAATCCATTTGAATCATCTCCCAACGCTTGCTATTTTCTGAGATATTTTCACGTAAAGCTTCAAGATAGGTAACGCGTTTGTTCTAACTCGAAACGGCGTCGCATAGCCCCTCCTGGGCAGTGTGTGGAAGCGGCATTAGGTCCTGGGCCGTCAATTGGGCTAGACGTGTGAACTTCCGCTCACCCTTGCGGGTGGAGCGGGGGGAAGTGTTAACTCAAAGTTGTATTGAGTTGTCGGCCGCTGTTCGGGAATACCACAGCTAAGTATCCCATATGCTCATCTATAATCTCATCGATCCTCAATAAGTAGCTTCATGTATTAGGTATAGATTAATCTTGTTCGATGTAACTTCTAGACGTTCTTTACTTCTCTGTTGATTACCCAGCGCCGAGACCTCATCTCACAACTAAGATGTGCTTCTCATAATTATCAATATGTTTCTCTACTAAATGATTCAGATCAGAGGCTCCACCTCATTTAAGATGTTCTTGTCAGACTTCTCAATATGTTGATAATCTATGTTTTCATCTATTATTTCACGTTAAAAGGCTTCACCGATTTACCTCAATGCCATAGCGCGAATTCTTGTGATTTATGTCATCTAATAGTTAAGAATTAACTCAATCACCGAGATCTGATAGCATTGTAATTATTTAGAACCTCAAATATGCTGTGTACTTCGTTAGTCGCTTCTTATTTCCACATGTATCATTCCTTTTGTTAATTGAGTTTAAAGAAGTCATCTTCATAACATTAAATTACGTTGCAACCATCTCGTTATTTACCTAATGAGGCCCTATTTGATTTGTTATAATATCATGATTGACTACAACTAATGACATTGAAAAGTCACTGCATATTTCGATCTTTAATGAAATTACAAAAATATAATAAATGAGGCCTTCTGTCTCGATCACCAACCTTGAGATTCCTGAAACCGAAAAGAAAATGACGATAAATAATATGATCAAAGGATTGCCTCCTGAAATTGGCCAGCAAATAAATGCGACATTGATATGAATTACGATTACGGCTTCGATGAGAAACCACGTTCATAACACTCCTGTGATTGGGAGAATGCGTATATAAGATGACTGACTGGAAGTTCAAGTGAGGGGTTCTATTCTTTGCACTGCTTGATTTATTTTTATTCTAAAAAAGGAGAAAATAAAAGATAAAAGGCTAGTATTTATGAAGTACACGTAAATAATAGTGACACGTGTTTTTGTAAGGACATGACAAGGCTGCAATTATTTGAAAGATCAATTTTGTATAGAAGATTGGCTCTGAAGTTGAACTTGCATCGAGCCAAACCTCGAACAAACACCAGTTTTTAATATTTCCGTATGTTGACAGTACCAAGACCTGATCAGGGATTGAGAGCTGCTATTTCAGCGTTGGGAGGGAAGCTGGCAGCAATAGCCAGCTCGATTAAAGCGAAGCATCATGAGTTACCGTGACACGCTCCATTAACTACTATGCATTGATTTGTAGCAGAACTGTGTAATTACTGTCGCAGGACTTTAGTAGTACTGTAGCCCACTGTATAATTATTGTAGCCGGACTGTATTATAACTGTTACAGGACGACTAAATAATTTAAAATTTGTTAAGATGATTTAATGGCATGCAGTGTTTTTATTGACGATTCACAGTAACAGGAGGAGCGTTATTTGCCCTACAGCCACCGGGAGGGGCGAGTGCACCTACGCCTCTGGGAGCGAGTCTACCCTCGGTCTCTGGTACATCACTGACTGCGCCAACACCTACCCTTACATATGTGGGTATTGCGTACATGTGAGAGCTTGAAATCTGTACAAAGCACTTGCAGTTGAAATTATCGTTTTTTAATACCAGAATTTGCGTATAATTGATTCCAAAAATTAATGGAAGTCGTATAAATACAGCAGCATTTTCTAAAGCGCCTCCATTTTCAGGTTTTTCGTTAACATTGGCTGTTGTTCGTGAGTATTGAGGTGATAACTATTTAGTCAACCAGACAGCTGATCGCTGAATAAATATACGTACAAATCAATTAATACATCACAGCATAGGACACTACGCATATAAGAAATAATGGAAAAATAAAATGTGTTTGAAGAAACAAATCAATCAAAAATATTTTAATCAATCAATTGAATGGATGTCCACTCAAAAATTAGTTTGTACATTCACAAATCTTAAGGCGAGTTCATTGACGAACGAATCAATGTATGATGAAGTTAATTGGTGAACTAAACTGTGAGGAAAGTAATCAGTGCCTGAGAGTATCTTATGAGCTCTGTGCTACATCATGAGACGCCCTGCACTACATCATGAGATGCCCTGCACTACACCATGAGATGCCCTGCACTACATCATGAGATGCCCTGCACTACATCATGAGATGCCCTGCACTACACCATGAGATGCCCTGCACTACATCATGAGAAGCCCTGCACTACATCATGTGATGCCCTGCACTACATCATGAGATGCCCTGCACTACATCATGAGATGCCCTGCACTACATCATGAGATGCCCTGCACTACATCATGAGATGCCCTGCACTACATCATGAGATGCCCTGCACTACATCATGAGATGCCCTGCACTACATAATGAGATGCCTTGCACTACATCATGAGATGCCCTGCACTACACCATGAGATGCCTTGCACTACATCATGAGATGCCCTGCACTACATCATGAGATGCCCTGCACTACACCATGAGATGCCCTGCACTACATCATGAGATGCCCTGCACTACATCATGAGATGCCCTGCACTACATCATGAGATGCCCTGCACTACATCATGAGATGCCCTGCACTACATCATGAGATGCCCTGCACTACACCATGAGATGCCCTGCACTACATCATGAGATGCCCTGCACTACATCATGAGATGCCCTGCACTACATCATGAGACGCCTTGCACTACATCATGAGATGCCCTGCACTACATCATGAGATGCCCTGCACTACATCATGTGATGCCCTGCACTACATCATGAGATGCCTTGCACTACATCATGAGATGCCTTGCACTACATCATGAGATGCCCTGCACTACACCATGAGATGCCCTACACTACATCATGAGACGCCTTGCACTACATCATGAGATGCCCTGCACTACATCAAGAGATGCCTTGCATTACATAATGAGATGCCCTACACTACATCAAAAGATTGTCTCACATCAAAACATGCTTCGTGCCGCATCAAAAGATTGTCTCACATCATTAGGTGCCCCGCACTCCATCAAAACAAAAGGTGGTCTCCCATCAAGCTGTCACGAAACAATGCTGGTTAAGCACGTAACGTATGAGGGCTTACAACCTCCACTGATAAATATAATGTACACCTTTGTGCTCGCACGTTATCCATATATATAAGCATGGAGAATAATGAGCCTCAAGATTAAACACATTTATTTTTGAGTGAACACATGGAGCTGACACAGGGAAATTGGCACAAGTAAACATCTTTTTATCGCAACTAATTTTGAGTGAACACATGGAGCTGACACAGGGAAATTGGCACAAGTAAACATGTTTTTATCGCAACACTCATTTTCGCACCAGAGCCCTCAGGCAAGATGTTAATGATCTGCGACATGATAGTTTTATCCGGCATAATGATGTTACATAGACAAACGGAGAAAAATTCGCTACATGACATCAATCCTGCTTATCACACGGCATTCCTTATAAGGAAGACCTCCTTGTAAATTTGCACTTGATGCCTACATTCATAACACTTTCTGCGCGCCAAACAAAGATCTGCACTGTTCGGCGTGCCTCTTCTTCCCTTCATTCTTCACTATTACAACTGGAGTAAATACCCTGTCGTTGGCCTGTCGAGGCTCGACACAGCCTCCAGGCTTCTTCATTAGCGTTGAATACCAGGCTGGCTGCCCGCCTCAAGGTTGCGAACGCTCAGCCGGTTGTGTCGCTACAGGCCCTCGGATGTTAGGCGTTCACAGCCCACGTCTCCGCTATCTCAGCAGCCGCGTAGGCCAGCTGTCCCAAACCCGCCTGTGCAAATAATAAGCGGGGTTTGAGTCATCTATTCCCCGAGACATGAATGTTATATCCCCCTTTAAGAATTTACTCGAAGCTTCCACTGACAACGCGGCTATTCCTGACATGATGAATTAATTTTCTCCCCTTTTTACAAGAACAAATCACAAGCGCCCTTTTGAGAACAAGGTCGAATGAGTCAATGAAAATGCTATGAACTAGTAGGCATTCTAATCCCCGCTTGAGAAAAATTTACAAGTGCAAGCCTTGTGAGAAGTCATATCACGTGAACAATTCTAGAATGATTTGAAATCAAACCCACAGAATTAATTTGTACCCGAATTTTGACTGTAACAAATGAAATCACCCCACCTAAGCCAATAAGCTTACACGCCCCGGTTGTAATATGGTGTTTGAAAAATACACAGACGCTCCTAGCACAGAACACAGAATATCATCTCACCTCCCCTCTGGCCGTCAGGAAGCCTACATCCTTGCCACTACACCGGTCAAATAGGCCGGTCCCCGCGCTTGCTCTGCTTAAATACCCCCGCCGCACAAGGGACGCTCATTGTAGATGGTGCGGGATGCCCGCTCAAATTGTTAGTGACGTGGCATCTCGCGATTGGGTGCTTCTAACGCGTCACCTCTGACGTGTCCCCTTGCGTCACAAACTTGGTATTGCCACGCGCATTTCCCTCTAACATATTCTGCTCAGGTTCATATTTTCCACAGTTCCCTTTCTCGTTGGTAATTAATTTTAATACATAGTTTTTCTCTACTACACAATCAAGTTGTCCTTGTGTAATACTATGTGTAATTTTCCGAGCTAGCTTCTTACACAGCGGCTACCCCCAACGTACGCCTCCCTTCTCCTTCCAAGATCCCTCAGCCCGCTCAGCGTCCTTCCGATCGCCGGTTGCTGACTTTTGTTGTGTCGGTTTAGCTCATATATGCATTTCAATTGCATTTCAATTGTATCCCAACATCCCCGCGCCCTTCGCAAAATTTGAGCCTACGGTTCAAATTTTCTTATGACAATATCAAATTTATATAAGGTCGTTGACTTCCATCCGTACTTTGCATATCCGCAGAAATGAACATAACTATTATGTTCTTGACGCACGCTGACATTGATAAACATAGACGTTTGACGTTAATCAAACACACATCGCGTCCAAAAATCACATCGAAAAGAAACATCCTAGGGCTCGGATGAAAACACAGCTAACATAACACACATATCGAGCAAATAGACACAAGAATATTGAAACACACACATGACATTTAATATTGAAACACACATATGACATTTAATATTGAAACACACATATCAAATTTATCTTACTCTCCGGCTTGCCCCCGGCATATATACCAACGACATTAGAGATTGTTTAATAGGCGTGTTCATTACAAGGCAAACATTATCGCGCTTATAAGCCGTCTAACCACTTCTCTCTAAATTTTGGGCAATGTTTCAACGTTGAATATCTTCTTATTTATCCTCAGCTCGTTCTTCTTCCAAGCAGTGGTGCATCATTATTGTTATCATCCTCAAATCATCATCAGCATTATTATTACATTTCCTCGGCAAACGTTATCATCAAAGGGGGGCCCCCTGGTTCATCAGGATTTGTAACCTACTAATCTTTAATTGTAGATTCATCCAATCCACTCTATCCTTGCGTCACGCTATCTGCGCGGAAAAGTTCGTTGGAAACCATCCTTGCGTCGCGGTTTACGCGGAAAATTAGACCTCGCGTCTTCGCGGAAAATTCTGTAGATTTATTCCATCGTCGGAGCTCGTAAGCTGGGCTCGTCAGCCCTTCATTTGCTTTCCAGGGTAACATACATATTTTCAGAGATCAACTTCCACCTACGATTTACCATCTAACATTGTCACTTAGGTGATCGATAGACATCGTACAGTTTGGTTCCTCTTAATTAATTATTCACTTCTCGTGAATCTTTCCAAGCCTACCCTGACTGGGCAGAAGTGAGATCACAAGAGTTTCAAATAAATTAATAAGTGCAGCTATCCATAATGAACTACAGACAAAGTCAAGAATGCTTCGACGGTGTCACTGCTCATTTACTTTCACCTAACTTCCTAAACATGTACACACATGAAATAACATATGCACAACGAGAGATTTACCAGGTTGGCCGATATCCCGTGTGCTCTTACTCAAAGAAAATAGAAATAGAGTGTTAACATTTCATCAGACTTACGCCACACTGCCGTGCACTGCAGTTTAGGCGATCTGATTACTCGTCCGCACCCACAAAATCATGAGAAAATACAATCACATCCTAATTACCTGATTTGCCAGCCCTTGAGACAGTTTAGCCTTTATTCATATCATGTCATTCCACTCGAAGAGACGTCGTTGAATTGCATGACATTATCAGTGTATTTACATAACTCGGGAGCCTGCAGTATGTTTTCCATTCAATGACGGAGAGAGTGTTGTATCACCTTAACATAACTATTATACTAAGAAAATTAAATTAGCATATCCGTCGATGTTGGAGTACGAACAGTTTGAGTGCCTGGAACATCCCTATGCGAAGGAAACACCAAAACTTCGACACATGAACGCAGCGACAACTCACACTAAATTGTATCCAAAAGTTAGTACGTCAATCAGGTAGTCTAAATCCGGTAAACATCGCAGTCACTCAACCTCAGAAAATAGGATATGCTTTTATTTTTCTCAGTTGTGCCACTGCAAATGTAGGTCAAAATCGCAGTTCCTATTCTCGTTCCCTCACACACCGTTCACCAGGTGGAAAGAAGCAAAGTTCCTGGCAACGCGCATGGGAGATTCAGAATTAAGGAACAGTTCTTATTCTATAACACTTAAAATAAAATGTAACGTTCCCAGTACACCAAGATTCACGGGATTCCGCTTCAGTAAGAAAACGCAAAAAACACACCGAGCGAATATACCTTCATGAAATCTCGCCACCCCAGGAATAAGTCACATTTCTTTTGTGCAACTAAACATACTACAGTTTCGTGTCATGTGTTATCTATTTACAACGTCTGCAGTGAACCCGGATATTAATCATCCTACGTATTCCTTGCCAAGCCTGCCTAGAGTCTGACCTTCCAGACAATCCCGACATAGAAAACGATTTCATTATTCGCTCTTGTACTTTCATTAGCTGATAAAGGAATGGCATATGAAATTTTCCGTAAACATACAACTCGCAAAGACAGAGCACAGAAAACGAGCTATATTTTTCGAAGAAATTCCTGTCATTTGCAGTACTACGCATCTTTTAATTTTAAGTCGTCATATTTCCAGACACATTTCTATCTATATCCTGTTGTCATGTCCTCCTTTTTACTCTCAAGTGGTACCACACTCGATCCATAAAAGATGAGCCTCGACGAACAAGAATTTTTATGGCCCTGGGATCAGGACAATGATAAAACTTACACACGTCTCCTCTCCGCTTCGCATCCTCCATCTCTAGCACACACATTAGCACAAAATTCCCGTTTATTCATTACAGTACTCAACTATCATTCATTACTAAAAAATTTCCAACAAAATCAAGGCTTCAATTCAATATATTGTATATTTTCATCGTAGAAAATAGCATATTCCAATGCGCCAAATTTTCCAATACAATTATGTGGACACATCCTCGATATAACATCGCAATTCGCTTGGAATTACGTACGTTACCGATATTGTTACCATCATTAAAAAAATATATATGGGAAGATTCAAATAAAGTTTCCACTGAACATGAATTCACACATAGATCATGGTGGACGAATGCATTTAATCATCAATTTGACCTCGCAACTTGTGATTTCTATTACGGCCGGGTGAATAAACGCACCTAGGGGCGTAGATTCAGGCTCCAATAAAATCCTGCTTCACATCCAAAAATTATATGAAAGCTTCATTAAACAACCCACTTGCAGACGCAGTGAAAAAAAATTGTCATTGGCCACTCCACGTGTGCAGTCCAAAACTAAGTACACTTAAAATAATATTCCTTCCCAACTAGAAGAAGCTGAGATTGAATTACCTTTAAATTAATACGCCTAACACGGTCGACATTTTCAAAATTATATTTTTCTTGAATTTGAAGAAACTGGAGCATAACACAGCTAGGATTTTGTGCCAAAAAAAATTTGAGAAAGCCCCATACTGAAACACCATTAATTAGAACTTAGGTCCGTCGCTGCATCAACTATTCATCTCACACATCAACAATGTGGCACCATATAATTGATGCTATCACTTATTAACACAAATTCAAATGTTCACTTTTCAATTCTGGAGTTTAGCATCATACTGTTTTTTACGGAGAAATCATGACAAAGGACGGGGTTTACTTCAATTGACACATGTGTAGGCGGCATTCATATGTTTCTAAGTAAGTAACTAAACTATGTCAAGAATTAGCTGCGTAGCATCTCAGAGACTCCACACGCATTCTTAAAACCCACTATACTAAATTATCGATAATCCTACACTCCGTCCCTTAACTCAATTTACTCCTACGATTGGGAAAGGTAATCTTTCTCTGTCTATGATAGCGAGAAAAATTGAATTTCGAAACAATTCCATCACTCCCATCAGAAATGTTAAAAAATTTTTTATAGTTAAAGTACTCAAGATTAGCAAATAAAAATGTGAATTGCGTTAGACGTTAACGTTACGTTAAACAAAAATTTATGTTTACGTTAACCAGCAGCTCCCATGAAACTGAGTTCTTAAGACGCTTCAAAACTTGTCTTCAGATATTCTGGCGAAGGCGATTTTCCCTAAAATCAAGGCATTAACCTCCTGCGCCACCTATTTCTATTTCTACACAAAAATTTAGCAAATGCAATTGGTGGATCAATCATAGCTACATTCAAATTCACCGCACAAAATTTTCACCCAACACATCGTCGAGAAAGTTCTTGCTAAAATATTATTCTATCAAAATGCAGCAGAATTAATTCTCTCAAAGCACACAGATAGAGTTCAAGACACACTATCATTCGACTGTGATTTTAATTAAAATTAAAGGATAATGGCTGCACCTCAGAACTCGAAATTATTATGATGGCCTTTACATGCTCCCAAAATAAAACACACTCAGAAGCTCCACCATTGTTACTCAAGGTACGGGCGAAATTCACTGCAAAAATGATCAAAACTCCCGAGTGTATACTTCTCTCATAACGTGTAGAAATTTAATGGCAACGTGTAATACAACCCAAAACCTGCACACTAATTCACGTTCATATCAACGAGAACTCAGGAAGGTCTGGCCGCAGAAAGGAGAGCTTCAATTTTGATGACTCTAACAGCCGACTCGCACGGTCTTACTCACAGCGGCATGCCTTTATGCTGGAATTTTACTTTAAATATTAAACTCCACTGAAAGGGCCCGGAAACCAGCACACATAGAAACATACATTGAACTACCCTGTATTACACAGCAAGAAGATTTGATTTTTAAGGAAAATTCTACCACCGTGGGTCAGAAAATATAAATTGTGGAATTTAGGTCTCAAATATCATTAACAAAGATATGCCTCACGTTGCTAAGGCTTGTCAGAAATTACTATGGAAGCATATTCACACGACAGCGCATAAAATTCTTTACCAATTCCATAAAACACTGCAAAAGTCAAATTGGTCTCAAAGCTTCAACTGAGACAATCAGGTTTCACTAAAAATTAAGGCATAAAATCCGGGGCCATCGTTCTAAACCTAAAGTTCGTAAATGGTAATAGGTGAAGACATCCTGGAAACATTCAATATGAAAAACAGCATACTGGAAATTTTTATGAAACACATATGCACGACACAGCTCAGCACGATTACTCGCTCAGCAAATGCATCGGATCCCATTGTTTCACTTCATGCTGATTATATCCTCACTATAATGACACTCAAATGTCATTTTCTAACTGCCGAATAAATGAACAATTGAAAATCAATTTCGAGTGCAGCACTTCAGAATTTGAGAAAGTCATGCTGGATTACTGTATCTAAATTTCAACTGTGTTCAACATCACTACTGCCACTCGAATTTGGGGAACAAAATTCAGCAAGATCTATGAGCTGCTCTGAGCCGTCTATCTGCATCCAAGAGGACTGCCGTTTTATGGCCCTGCTGTAGGTTCGAACATCGGTGGTCTGAGCCTTCATGCTAGAATTTTACTTCAAAATTGAACTGCACTCAAAAGGACCAGGGGAAATGGCACGTAAAGACACACACTTTTAACATAGAGCACTTGTTCGAACGAATTTATCATTTAAGAGAGCGTTACACACACAAAAAAATATTTTTAGATAATGAATGATTACTCATGCTCTTCGCATAGATGTCGTGCTCACCCTGTGCTATGCACAATTCTTTTACGTGTCTCATTAAACTGCGGCAGATCTTATCAATTGATGCACACCGACAGTTCCTATCCCACACATGAACAAGAGGTTATCAAAGAAAAAGAAAAATTCGAGAGCCAGTCCCTGCACAACAAAATGTTACTGCTTTCATCTTCCAATGCACTCAGACAAATTCTAACAACACTCAAAAAAAAAATGATGGTTTCTCAATACTCAAAAATATGCTCAGAAGATTCGACAGCCCGATAATTGAGCAACATATGTAACACTGTTGATATGAGCTTATTAACCTCCCATTACATTTACAAAAAAAAGGTACAGGAAGAAACATCGGTTTAATATCGAGCACTTGTTCGACCAAATTCACTGTTTAAGAGAGCATCTCACAAAAATTCAAGCGCAAAAATGCGGCCGATTTCATTTATTACTGCACAACGATTACTTCAACTCATAACACATTTTAATTGTAATTTTTCCCCTGAAGAATGAAAGAATTTAATCATGATGACTGCACTTCAGCATTTGGCAAGACTTTGGATGGTTTTGCAAGTCCAAGAAATAAAATAATTCAATAAAAAGAGGTATTTAACTGACACACTAAATGTCATGACAAATTTGAGCCAAGAATTCAATATTGAATCTGAAAAATGGGACTACAGAGAGCAAGCGAAACAATACTGGATAACTATTTGCGAAATGGCTGAAAAATTATGCAAATCCCTTCTTGAGAGCTCATCACAACAATTTTTAAGAATTTTGGCAAGTAAAGTATTTAAGAAAATTCTCCATGTTAATATACAGATTTCGGCTTGCACAGTGCACTCCATATGTTTTTTTTGCTGTCACGAAACAATGCTGGTTAAGCACGTAACGTATGAGGGCTTACAACCTCCACTGATAAATATAATGTACACCTTTGTGCTCGCACGTTATCCATATATATAAGCATGGAGAATAATGAGCCTCAAGATTAAACACATTTATTTTTGAGTGAACACATGGAGCTGACACAGGGAAATTGGCACAAGTAAACATCTTTTTATCGCAACTAATTTTGAGTGAACACATCGAGCTGACACAGGGAAATTGGCACAAGTAAACATGTTTTTATCGCAACACTCATTTTCGCACCAGAGCCCTCAGGCAAGATGTTAATGATCTGCGACATGATAGTTTTATCCGGCATAATGATGTTACATAGACAAACGGAGAAAAATTCGCTACATGACATCAATCCTGCTTATCACACGGCATTCCTTATAAGGAAGACCTCCTTGTAAATTTGCACTTGATGCCTACATTCATAACACTTTCTGCGCGCCAAACAAAGATCTGCACTGTTCGGCGTGCCTCTTCTTCCCTTCATTCTTCACTATTACAACTGGAGTAAATACCCTGTCGTTGGCCTGTCGAGGCTCGACACAGCCTCCAGGCTTCTTCATTAGCGTTGAATACCAGGCTGGCTGCCCGCCTCAAGGTTGCGAACGCTCAGCCGGTTGTGTCGCTACAGGCCCTCGGATGTTAGGCGTTCACAGCCCACGTCTCCGCTATCTCAGCAGCCGCGTAGGCCAGCTGTCCCAAACCCGCCTGTGCAAATAATAAGCGGGGTTAGAGTCATCTATTCCCCGAGACATGAATGTTATATCCCCCTTTAAGAATTTACTCGAAGCTTCCACTGACAACGCGGCTATTCCTGACATGATGAATTAATTTTCTCCCCTTTTTACAAGAACAAATCACAAGCGCCCTTTTGAGAACAAGGTCGAATGAGTCAATGAAAATGCTATGAACTAGTAGGCATTCTAATCCCCGCTTGAGAAAAATTTACAAGTGCAAGCCTTGTGAGAAGTCATTACACGTGAACAATTCTAGAATGATTTGAAATCAAACCCACAGAATTAATTTGTACCCGAATTTTGACTGTAACAAATGAAATCACCCCACCTAAGCCAATAAGCTTACACGCCCCGGTTGTAATATGGTGTTTGAAAAATACACAGACGCTCCTAGCACAGAACACAGAATATCATCTCACCTCCCCTCTGGCCGTCAGGAAGCCTACATCCTTGCCACTACACCGGTCAAATAGGCCGGTCCCCGCGCTTGTTCTGCTTAAATACCCCCGCCGCACAAGGGACGCTCATTGTAGATGGTGCGGGATGCCCGCTCAAATTGTTAGTGACGTGGCATCTCGCGATTGGGTGCTTCTAACGCGTCACCTCTGACGTGTCCCCTTGCGTCACAAACTTGGTATTGCCACGCGCATTTCCCTCTAACATATTCTGCTCAGGTTCATATTTTCCACAGTTCCCTTTCTCGTTGGTAATTAATTTTAATACATAGTTTTTCTCTACTACACAATCAAGTTGTCCTTGTGTAATACTATGTGTAATTTTCCGAGCTAGCTTCTTACACAGCGGCTACCCCCAACGTACGCCTCCCTTTTCCTTCCAAGATCCCTCAGCCCGCTCAGCGTCCTTCCGATCGCCGGTTGCTGACTTTTGTTGTGTCGGTTTAGCTCATATATGCATTTCAATTGCATTTCAATTGTATCCCAACATCCCCGCGCCCTTCGCAAAATTTGAGCCTACGGTTCAAATTTTCTTATGACAATATCAAATTTATATAAGGTCGTTGACTTCCATCCGTACTTTGCATATCCGCAGAAATGAACATAACTATTATGTTCTTGACGCACGCTGACATTGATAAACATAGACATTTGACGTTAATCAAACACACATTGCGTCCAAAAATCACATCGAAAAGAAACATCCTAGGGCTCGGATGAAAACACAGCTAACATAACACACATATCGAGCAAATAGACACAAGAATATTGAAACACACACATGACATTTAATATTGAAACACACATATGACATTTAATATTGAAACACACATATCAAATTTATCTTATTTTCCGGCTTGCCCCCGGCATATATACCAACGACATTAGAGATTGTTTAATAGGCGTGTTCATTACAAGGCAAACATTATCGCGCTTATAAGCCGTCTAACCACTTCTCTCTAAATTTTGGGCAATGTTTCAACGTTGAATATCTTCTTATTTATCCTCAGCTCGTTCTCCTTCCAAGCAGTGGTGCATCATTATTGTTATCATCCTCAAATCATCATCAGCATTATTATTACATTTCCTCGGCAAACGTTATCATCAAAGGGGGGCCCCCTTGTTCATCAGGATTTGTAACCTACTAATCTTTAATTATAGATTCATCCAATCCACTCTATCCTTGCGTCACGCTATCTGCGCGGAAAAGTTCGTTGGAAACCATCCTTGCGTCGCGGTTTACGCGGAAAATTAGACCTCGCGTCTTCGCGGAAAATTCTGTAGATTTATTCCATCGTCGGAGCTCGTAAGCTGGGCTCGTCAGCCCTTCATTTGCTTTCCAGGGTAACATACATATTTTCAGAGATCAACTTCCACCTACGATTTACCATCTAACATTGTCACTTAGGTGATCGATAGACATCGTACAGTTTGGTTCCTCTTAATTAATTATTCACTTCTCGTGAATCTTTCCAAGCCTACCCTGACTGGGCAGAAGTGAGATCACAAGAGTTTCAAATAAATTAATAAGTGCAGCTATCCATAATGAACTACAGACAAAGTCAAGAATGCTTCGACGGTGTCACTGCTCATTTACTTTCACCTAACTTCCTAAACATGTACACACATGAAATAACATATGCACAACGAGAGATTTACCAGGTTGGCCGATATCCCGTGTGCTCTTACTCAAAGAAAATAGAAATAGAGTGTTAACATTTCATCAGACTTACGCCACACTGCCGTGCACTGCAGTTTAGGCGATCTGATTACTCGTCCGCACCCACAAAATCATGAGAAAATACAATCACATCCTAATTACCTGATTTGCCAGCCCTTGAGACAGTTTAGCCTTTATTCATATCATGTCATTCCACTCGAAGAGACGTCGTTGAATTGCATGACATTATCAGTGTATTTACATAACTCGGGAGCCTGCAGTATGTTTTCCATTCAATGACGGAGAGAGTGTTGTATCACCTTAACATAACTATTATACTAAGAAAATTAAATTAGCATATCCGTCGATGTTGGAGTACGAACAGTTTGAGTGCCTGGAACATCCCTATGCGAAAGAAACACCAAAACTTCGACACATGAACGCAGCGACAACTCACACTAAATTGTATCCAAAAGTTAGTACGTCAATCAGGTAGTCTAAATCCGGTAAACATCGCAGTCACTCAACCTCAGAAAATAGGATATGCTTTTATTTTTCTCAGTTGTGCCACTGCAAATGTAGGTCAAAATCGCAGTTCCTATTCTCGTTCCCTCACACACCGTTCACCAGGTGGAAAGAAGCAAAGTTCCTGGCAACGCGCATGGGAGATTCAGAATTAAGGAACAGTTCTTATTCTATAACACTTAAAATAAAATGTAACGTTCCCAGTACACCAAGATTCACGGGATTCCGCTTCAGTAAGAAAACGCAAAAAACACACCGAGCGAATACACCTTCATGAAATCTCGCCACCCCAGGAATAAGTCACATTTCTTTTGTGCAACTAAACATACTACAGTTTCGTGTCATGTGTTATCTATTTAAAACGTCTGCAGTGAACCCGGATATTAATCATCCTACGTATTCCTTGCCAAGCCTGCCTAGAGTCTGACCTTCCAGACAATCCCGACATAGTAAACGATTTCATTATTCGCTCTTGTACTTTCATTAGCTGATAAAGGAATGGCAAATGAAATTTTCCGTAAACATACAACTCGCAAAGACAGAGCACAGAAAACGAGCTATATTTTTCGAAGAAATTCCTGTCATTTGCAGTACTACGCATCTTTTAATTTTAAGTCGTCATATTTCCAGACACATTTCTATCTATATCCTGTTGTCATGTCCTCCTTTTTACTCTCAAGTGGTACCACACTCGATCCATAAAAGATGAGCCTCGACGAACAAGAATTTTTATGGCCCTGGGATCAGGACAGTGATAAAACTTACACACGTCTCCTCTCCGCTTCGCATCCTCCATCTCTAGCACACACATTAGCACAAAATTCCCGTTTATTCATTACAGTACTCAACTATCATTCATTACTAAAAAATTTCCAACAAAATCAAGGCTTCAATTCAATATATTGTATATTTTCATCGTAGAAAATAGCATATTCCAATGCGCCAAATTTTCCAATACAATTATGTGGACACATCCTCGATATAACATCGCAATTCGCTTGGAATTACGTACGTTACCGATATTGTTACCATCATTAAAAAAATATATATGGGAAGATTCAAATAAAGTTTCCACTGAACATGAATTCACACATAGATCATGGTGGACGAATGCATTTAATCATCAATTTGACTTCGCAACTTGTGATTTCTATTACGGCCGGGTGAATAAACGCACCTAGGGGCGTAGATTCAGGCTCCAATAAAATCCTGCTTCACATCCAAAAATTATATGAAAGCTTCATTAAACAACCCACTTGCAGACGCAGTGAAAAAAAATTGTCATTGGCCACTCCACTTGTGCAGTCCAAAACTAAGTACACTTAAAATAATATTCCTTCCCAACTAGAAGAAGCTGAGATTGAATTACCTTTAAATTAATACGCCTAACACGGTCGACATTTTCAAAATTATATTTTTCTTGAATTTGAAGAAACTGGAGCATAACACAGCTAGGATTTTGTGCCAAAAAAAAATTTAAGAAAGCCCCATACTGAAACACCATTAATTAGAACTTAGGTCCGTCGCTGCATCAACTATTCATCTCACACATCAACAATGTGGCACCATATAATTGATGCTATCACTTATTAACACAAATTCAAATGTTCACTTTTCAATTCTGGAGTTTAGCATCATACTGTTTTTTACGGAGAAATCATGACAAAGGACGGGGTTTACTTCAATTGACACATGTGTAGGCGGCATTCATATGTTTCTAAGTAAGTAACTGTTGAAACCTTTCATGTAGCACCTTGAATGTATATGTGTATAATACTGATAATGTTACAGTGCTCTTGCGTAAGAATGTATTTAGACAGCACTATGCGTTGAGAACTGAGCTCATGGTTCTTGTGGATCTCTGCTCGTGGTTCTCGGGCTTGGCTGGAGGCTACTCCACCGCTACCCTTCGTAATGTAAACGTGTGTCCTGCTGTGTGTACTGATTATACAAACTCCAAGAGTCTCGTCTTCTTAACCTACGTCCATTAGGTTATGGGCCCAGTAAACCTTCCGATGAAGCAATATCAAGTGAGGTTATCTTAAGTCCCGAAGCGAAAAACAGCCCGGGACAGCGAGAACAGAAGTTGGTGATTTGTTAGTGCTGTGTGAGACAGAAACGGTGAAAGAGAAAGAAACATGGCAGGCTCCGTAAGTGAAAGTGCAAAGAACTGCCTCACGGCTCTTAATGATAAAAACTCTCCTACGTGGAAGCTGCAAATGAAGATGATTCTGATGAAGGAAAAACTGTGGAACTTGGTTCGAGGAACGGAAACCATGCCACAGACTACGGACGAGACTGCTCGAAGAAAATTTGAAGAAAGACGTGACAGTGCACTTGCAACAATTGTGCTTGGTGTCGAAACAAGTCAACTTTATTTGTTGGGTGATCCTACTGACCCTGTGCAACTATGGCATAAGATTGAAGATACATTCCAGAAGAAAACTTGGTCTAACAAGTTCAGACTACGCAAAAGACTCTACAACATGAAACTAAAAGAAGACCAAGACTTACAAACTCATCTCAAAGCATTTGTCGAAATATTTGAGTCCTTGAGTGTGATTGATGACGCAGTTGATGAAGAAAGTCGTGTAATAATCTTGCTGTCGTCACTTCCCGACCATTTCTCCACACTGGTGACTGCACTGGAAGCTCATGAAAAACTACCGTCATGGGATATTGTGACAGAGCGTCTTCTGAATGAAGAAGCAAAACTGAAAAACCAAAGTGCTTCAGACTTCAGTGAAAAATCCCTTGTGACCTCCAAATTGAAAAACTCACGATGCTTCGAATGCGGAAAATTGGGACACCTACGTACCAAGTGCTGGATCTATCAAGAAAAATTGAAGAAAGAAGATGGGAACCACACAGAAAACCAAAACAATTTTGTAGCAGGTAAAACAAATTATATCGGTGCATTGTCTGTGATAAATATCAATAATTGTTGGGTAATTGATTCCGGTGCAACAGCACACATGTGTAATAATAGGAATGATTTTTCTTGTATGAATGAGCTATCTAGTCCAATTAACATTGAAGTTGGTGATGGTAGAAACTTGCAAGGTGTTGGTGTAGGTGATGTTGAAGTTATGGTGTTGTTGCCTAAAGGTCGAGTAGATACCTGTGTTGTTAAGAATGTCTTGTATGTACCTGGTTTAGCTTACAATTTACTTTCCGTGCCTCAGATTACAGAAAGTGGAAACTCAGTTTACTTTGACGAAAGCTCATGTAAGATTGTAAATAAAGACGATGAATTAATTGCCTTAGGCAGTAAAGTAGGAAAATTGTATAAACTTAATTGCACCCTTAATTCAGCCGCTAAATGCATGAACGTTTCCTCTGATGAAATTCTGTGGCATAAACGATTTTGTCATCTAGGATTCAATAATCTTAAGAAATTAGGCACTAAGAATCTTGTTAGAGGTTTTGATTGTTCTGTGAGTGGAGATAACATTTTTTGTGAAAACTGTTGTGATGGTAAAAATCATAGGCTTCCGTTCCCCAAAACAAATCACAAAAGGAAACGCCAACCCTTAGAACTTATCCACAGTGATGTGTGTGGCCAGCTTAATCCCATATCACTTGGGAGTGGAAGGTATTTTGTAACCTTCATAGATGACCACTCCAGATATACTTGGGTGTACATTATCAAACATAAGAGTGATGTTTTCAAAGTGTTTCAGGAGTTCAAATCCTTGGTAGAAAATCACTATGATCACAAAATTAAAATTCTGCGCTCCGATAACGGTGGGGAATACATCTCTAATGACTTTGAACAATTCCTAAAAGGGGAAGGAATTATCCATGAAAAAACTGTGCCTAAGACACCTGAACAAAATGGAGTTGCAGAAAGAATGAATAGAACTCTTCTTGACTCTGTCAGAGCTATGCTGTCTGGTTCAAAGTTACCAAAATCATTCTGGGGTGAAGCTATATCAACTGCCGTGTATGTCAAAAATAGGAGCCCTGCTAGTGCATTGAATGATATGACCCCTTATCAGGCCCTTAATGGACACAAGCCCAACGTACAGCACCTCAAAACCTTTGGCTGCAGTGCGTACGCTCATGTCCCCAAAGATGAGAGGGAAAAACTTGATCCAAAATCTAAACCGTGTGTTCTTGTAGGATATGGAAGTGGATCCAAGGGATATCGTCTGTATGACATAAACAGTAGAAGGATATTTTTGAGTAGAGACGTTATGTTCAATGAATCTCAGCAGATGCCAATTGAGAAGGAGCCTTCAGAAGTAAATGATGGTAATTTTTCTCTTCTTCCTCAGGATCCAGAGCCAGAAGACTCTGAGGGAGGGGTGGAGCATAGACAGTCAGATGCTGGGATGGAGGGAGTGCAGCCTAGACAATCAGCCAGATATCGACGGGCTCCTGATAGGTTTGGTGAATGGGTGTATTTAATGAAAAATGAGCTTGATATACCATCTTGTGTTCAAGAAGCACTCAGTGGACCAGAAGCAAAACTATGGGAAACAGCTATGGAGAATGAGATGGAGTCTATAAATCAAAACAGAGTATGGTCCCTTGTAGAGTGTCCTAATGACAAAAAACCTATCAAATCAAAGTGGATCTTTAAAAGAAAAACCGGACCCGACGGAAGCATTTGCTCGTACAAAGCTCGCCTTGTGGCTCAGGGCTACTCACAAAAATATGGCATCGACTACGACGAGACCTTCAGTCCCGTGGTTCGATTTGAGTCTGTCAGGACAGTACTAGCTTTGGCTGCCAAATGCAACATGCAAGTCCATCACATGGACGTTGCAACAGCCTTCCTTAATGGAGAACTGATTGAAGAACTATATCTGGTTCAACCTGACGGTTTTATTGTCAAAGGCAAAGAAAATCTGGTGTGTAAACTACAAAAATCGCTCTACGGACTAAAACAAGCTCCTAAGTGTTGGAATACTACACTAGATAGCTATTTGAAGAAATTGGGTTTTGTACAATCTAAGAGTGATGCTTGTATATACACTCGTGTTCAAGATAAGAAACTGTGTATTGTGGCGGTGTATGTAGACGATCTAATAATTGCTTCTGAGTCTGGTGATGAAATAAATCAAATAAAGTTGAGCCTTTCTACCCAATACAAAATGAAGGACCTTGGTGTGCTGAGTTACTTCCTAGGTGTAAGTGTTGTACAATTTAAAAACAATGTCTTCTTGAATCAAAATGCCTACACTGAGGCTCTGTTGTCAAAATTTGGCTTTGATAATTGTAAACCTGTTGCAACTCCCGCCGATGTAAACGTAAATCCGATATGCTCCCCAAATGATGTCGAATTTGACCCTGCCACTTATCAAAGTGCTGTAGGTAGCCTTTTGTATTTGTCAACCAGAACTCGACCTGACATTGCATTCGCAGTGAATAATGTTGCTAAATACAGCTCCAAACCTCTTGAACAGCATTGGATGTGTGTTAAGAGAATATTCAGGTACCTGAGAGGCACCTCTAAACTAGGTCTCTTGTATAGCAAATGTTCTGATACTTGCATTGGTTATTCAGATGCTGACTGGGCTGGTGATAAAAATGACCGAAAGTCTACCTCTGGTTACTGTTTCACCCTCAGTAATTCGGTAATTACGTGGAGATCTAACAAACAAACTTGTGTAGCCCTCTCAACTGCAGAAGCCGAATACGTTGCTCTTGCCGGTGCGGCTCAAGAGGCTGTCTGGTTAAAGCACTTACTCAGTGATCTAAATTTTGGGACTATGGAACCAATGGTTATAAACGAAGACAACCAGTCAGCCATCTGTCTTGCCAACAATCCCAAATATCATGGGAGGAGCAAGCACATCGATATTAAGTTTCACTATGTACGGGATCTTGTAAGTAACAAAGATATAGACGTAGTGTATTGCCCTACCGACGAAATGCTCGCCGACATATTCACCAAGAACCTGCCGATAGAAAAGTTCTCTAGACTAAGAACGAAGTTAGGAATGGTCTCATCTGACACACATTCAATGTGAGAAGGAGTGTTGAAACCTTTCATGTAGCACCTTGAATGTATATGTGTATAATACTGATAATGTTACAGTGCTCTTGCGTAAGAATGTATTTAGACAGCACTATGCGTTGAGAACTGAGCTCATGGTTCTTGTGGATCTCTGCTCGTGGTTCTCGGGCTTGGCTGGAGGCTACTCCACCGCTACCCTTCGTAATGTAAACGTGTGTCCTGCTGTGTGTACTGATTATACAAACTCCAAGAGTCTCGTCTTCTTAACCTACGTCCATTAGTAACTAAACTATGTCAAGAATTAGCTGCGTAGCATCTCAGAGATTCCACACGCATTCTTAAAACCCACTATACTAAATTATCGATAATCCTACACTCCGTCCCTTAACTCAATTTACTCCTACGATTGGGAAAGGTAATCTTTCTCTGTCTATGATAGCAAGAAAAATTGAATTTCGAAACAATTCCATCACTCCCATCAGAAATGTTAAAAAAAATTTTATAGTTAAAGTACTCAAGATTAGCAAATAAAAATGTGAATTGCGTTAGACGTTAACGTTACGTTAAACAAAAATTTATGTTTACGTTAACCAGCAGCTCCCATGAAACTGAGTTCTTAAGACGCTTCAAAACTTGTCTTCAGATATTCTGGCGAAGGCGATTTTCCCTAAAATCAAGGCATTAACCTCCTGCGCCACCTATTTCTATTTCTACACAAATATTTAGCAAATGCAATTGGTGGATCAATCATAGCTACATTCAAATTCACCGCACAAAATTTTCACCTAACACATCGTCGAGAAAGTTCTTGCTAAAATATTATTCTATCAAAATGCAGCAGAATTAATTCTCTCAAAGCACACAGATAGAGTTCAAGACACACTATCATTCGACTGTGATTTTAATTAAAATTAAAGGATAATGGCTGCACCTCAGAACTCGAAATTATTATGATGGCCTTTACATGCTCCCAAAATAAAACACACTCAGAAGCTCCACCATTGTTACTCAAGGTACGGGCGAAATTCACTGCAAAAATGATCAAAACTCCCGAGTGTATACTTCTCTCATAACGTGTAGAAAATTTAATGGCAACGTGTAATACAACCCAAAACCTGCACACTAATTCACGTTCATATCAACGAGAACTCAGGAAATTCTGGCCGCAGAAAGGAGAGCTTCAATTTTGATGACTCTAACAGCCGACTCGCACGGTCTTACTCACAGCGGCATGCCTTTATGCTGGAATTTTACTTTAAATATTAAACTCCACTGAAAGGGCCCGGAAACCAGCACACATAGAAACATACATTGAACTACCCTGTATTACACAGCAAGAAGATTTGATTTTTAAGGAAAATTCTACCACCGTGGGTCAGAAAATATAAATTGTGGAATTTAGGTCTCAAATATCATTAACAAAGATATGCCTCACGTTGCTAAGGCTTGTCAGAAATTACTATGGAAGCATATTCACACGACAGCGCATAAAATTCTTTACCAATTCCATAAAACACTGCAAAAGTCAAATTGGTCTCAAAGCTTCAACTGAGACAATCAGGTTTCACTAAAAATTAAGGCATAAAATCCGGGGCCATCGTTCTAAACCTAAAGTTCGTAAATGGTAATAGGTGAAGACATCCTGGAAACATTCAATATGAAAAACAGCATACTGGAAATTTTTATGAAACACATATGCACGACACAGCTCAGCACGATTACTCGCTCAGCAAATGCATCGGATCCCATTGTTTCACTTCATGCTGATTATATCCTCACTATAATGACACTCAAATGTCATTTTCTAACTGCCGAATAAATGAACAATTGAAAATCAATTTCGAGTGCAGCACTTCAGAATTTGAGAAAGTCATGCTGGATTACTGTATCTAAATTTCAACTGTGTTCAACATCACTACTGCCACTCGAATTTGGGGAACAAAATTCAGCAAGATCTATGAGCTGCTCTGAGCCGTCTATCTGCATCCAAGAGGACTGCCGTTTTATGGCCCTGCTGTAGGTTCGAACATCGGTGGTCTGAGCCTTCATGCTAGAATTTTACTTCAAAATTAAACTGCACTCAAAAGGACCAGGGGAAATGGCACGTAAAGACACACACTTTTAACATAGAGCACTTGTTCCAACGAATTTATCATTTAAGAGAGCGTTACACACACAAAAAAATATTTTTAGATAATGAATGATTACTCATGCTCTTCGCATAGATGTCGTGCTCACCCTGTGCTATGCACAATTCTTTTACGTGTCTCATTAAACTGCGGCAGATCTTATCAATTGATGCACACCGACAGTTCCTATCCCACACATGAACAAGAGGTTATCAAAGAAAAAGAAAAATTCGAGAGCCAGTCCCTGCACAACAAAATGTTACTGCTTTCATCTTCCAATGCACTCAGACAAATTCTAACAACACTCAAAAAAAAAATGATGGTTTCTCAATACTCAAAAATATGCTCAGAAGATTCGACAGCCCGATAATTGAGCAACATATGTAACTGTTGATATGAGCTTATTAACCTCCCATTACATTTACAAAAAAAAGGTACAGGAAGAAACATCGGTTTAATATCGGGCACTTGTTCGACCAAATTCACTGTTTAAGAGAGCATCTCACAAAAATTCAAGCGCAAAAATGCGGCCGATTTCATTTATTACTGCACAACGATTACTTCAACTCATAACACATTTTAATTGTAATTTTTCCCCTGAAGAATGAAAGAATTTAATCATGATGACTGCACTTCAGCATTTGGCAAGACTTTGGATGGTTTTGCAAGTCCAAGAAATAAAATAATTCGATAAAAAGAGGTATTTAACTGACACACTAAATGTCATGACAAATTTGAGCCAAGAATTCAATATTGAATCTGAAAAATGGGACTACAGAAAGCAAGCGAAACAATACTGGATAACTATTTGCGAAATGGCTGAAAAATTATTCAAATCCCTTCTTGAGAGCTCATCACAACAATTTTTAAGAATTTTGGCAAGTAAAGTATTTAAGAAAATTCTCCATGTTAATATACAGATTTCGACTTGCACAGTGCACTCCATATATTTTTTTTGCTGTCACGAAACAATGCTGGTTAAGCACGTAACGTATGAGGGCTTACAACCTCCACTGATAAATATAATGTACACCTTTGTGCTCGCACGTTATCCATATATATAAGCATGGAGAATAATGAGCCTCAAGATTAAACACATTTATTTTTGAGTGAACACATGGAGCTGACACAGGGAAATTGGCACAAGTAAACATCTTTTTATCGCAACTAATTTTGAGTGAACACATGGAGCTGACACAGGGAAATTGGCACAAGTAAACATGTTTTTATCGCAACACTCATTTTCGCACCAGAGCCCTCAGGCAAGATGTTAATGATCTGCGACATGATAGTTTTATCCGGCATAATGATGTTACATAGACAAACGGAGAAAAATTCGCTACATGACATCAATCCTGCTTATCACACGGCATTCCTTATAAGGAAGACCTCCTTGTAAATTTGCACTTGATGCCTACATTCATAACACTTTCTGCGCGCCAAACAAAGATCTGCACTGTTCGGCGTGCCTCTTCTTCCCTTCATTCTTCACTATTACAACTGGAGTAAATACCCTGTCGTTGGCCTGTCGAGGCTCGACACAGCCTCCAGGCTTCTTCATTAGCGTTGAATACCAGGCTGGCTGCCCGCCTCAAGGTTGCGAACGCTCAGCCGGTTGTGTCGCTACAGGCCCTCGGATGTTAGGCGTTCACAGCCCACGTCTCCGCTATCTCAGCAGCCGCGTAGGCCAGCTGTCCCAAACCCGCCTGTGCAAATAATAAGCGGGGTTTGAGTCATCTATTCCCCGAGACATGAATGTTATATCCCCCTTTAAGAATTTACTCGAAGCTTCCACTGACAACGCGGCTATTCCTGACATGATGAATTAATTTTCTCCCCTTTTTACAAGAACAAATCACAAGCGCCCTTTTGAGAACAAGGTCGAATGAGTCAATGAAAATGCTATGAACTAGTAGGCATTCTAATCCCCGCTTGAGAAAAATTTACAAGTGCAAGCCTTGTGAGAAGTCATATCACGTGAACAATTCTAGAATGATTTGAAATCAAACCCACAGAATTAATTTGTACCCGAATTTTGACTGTAACAAATGAAATCACCCCACCTAAGCCAATAAGCTTACACGCCCCGGTTGTAATATGGTGTTTGAAAAATACACAGACGCTCCTAGCACAGAACACAGAATATCATCTCACCTCCCCTCTGGCCGTCAGGAAGCCTACATCCTTGCCACTACACCGGTCAAATAGGCCGGTCCCCGCGCTTGCTCTGCTTAAATACCCCCGCCGCACAAGGGACGCTCATTGTAGATGGTGCGGGATGCCCGCTCAAATTGTTAGTGACGTGGCATCTCGCGATTGGGTGCTTCTAACGCGTCACCTCTGACGTGTCCCCTTGCGTCACAAACTTGGTATTGCCACGCGCATTTCCCTCTAACATATTCTGCTCAGGTTCATATTTTCCACAGTTCCCTTTCTCGTTGGTAATTAATTTTAATACATAGTTTTTCTCTACTACACAATCAAGTTGTCCTTGTGTAATACTATGTGTAATTTTCCGAGCTAGCTTCTTACACAGCGGCTACCCCCAACGTACGCCTCCCTTCTCCTTCCAAGATCCCTCAGCCCGCTCAGCGTCCTTTCGATCGCCGGTTGCTGACTTTTGTTGTGTCGGTTTAGCTCATATATGCATTTCAATTGCATTTCAATTGTATCCCAACAAAAATATAACTTTTGGCACAACATGATATTTTCTAACCCCCCCTCCAGGCGAGTACGAGCGCCAAGGCTACACCACGGCTCCGCCTCCCGCCACCACAGCTGGTCCCGCCACGTGCACCAGCGGCTGGTCTCTGTACACCTCCACTCAGTCCTGCTACAAGGTGACTTTCTTTTGGTTTTCGACGCTGTGCCTTCAGCTGTACGCCCTCTAAATACATGAAATGCGTTTATAGAACTTATTTTAAACCAAACTTTAAAGAACTCTCTTTTTTGCGCTTACAGAACTTCCTGCTCTTCGTCCGTTACTTACATTTCAACTCATCTTGTGCTGCGACAGCAACTTCTGTTGAAACGTCAAATAAAAAACAGGAAGAATGCGTGATTGGAGATTTGAAATGTTCTGCGTTGACTAAGTTTTTGGACAGCCGAATATTAGTTTGCTCGTTCCCAGACGCAGAAAATTAACGCCCTTTTTCTGGTGCAGGTGATGACGACCTCCAAGTCTCAGGGCTTGGCGGAGCAAAGCTGCATGCAGTACGGAGGGCACCTCGTCAGCCTCCACAGCGAGCAGGAGGAAACCTTCATCAAGAAGTTAGAATCGAGGCTTTTTGTGACGGAATCAATGTTGAGCAAATGAATCTCGCTTATTTTCTTTGACTTCCCAACAACTTACCCTAGTGTGTTGAGCGAACGTTCCCACTTCTCTTTTATACTTGAATGTCTCATGACTTGATGGTGAATCATTTTATAATGAACAAAAGTTGATAAAACGAACAAGATAATTAGGGTGTGAAAGAGATGAGGTTGTAGGAATGTGAAGTTGAATAAAGAAGTAATTGATAAAATGCTTAATAAAATGATTGATTTATTAGTAAACAATGGCTAATTCTAAATGTTTCTCCAGTTGGCTTGTAATTAAGCTTTGCAAATGATGAGACATAAAATGGGGCACGAGTTACCGACAAAGCGATTCATTGCGGTGCCACCAAGCATTCACCCAACGTTGACTAAACGAACATCGATTTTAGTTGTTTAGATATGAATTCATTATTCTGCTACGAATGAAAATCACTCAACATTGTACAGCAATTAATCTGTGCTGATTTCTTCTGAATCTTGAACGTTCTGTACTTCAATGACAGATTACCGGACCTGCTGTCCCTGAACACCTCATTATTCTGGACGGGATTGGCCGTCACTGGAGAAAACGGTGAGGCAGCTCAGTGGTTCCTGGAAGCGAAAGATAAACGAAAAACCATTGAAAGCCTCAAGGTAGCGATCTCATGGTTTCAAAGTATGGTGGTCACGATCTGTAACAAGTTCAGTACGTTTCCGAGGTTGCTACGGTTCGTTTAGTAAGGCAGGAAGAAGGAGAATTGAAAAGCCATCTTTACTGCTTGATTACATTTTTATCCCTTCTAATAAAAGGGAAAAATATAACTGCCGGATAACATTTCAACTTTTACGCTGTAGTTTAATTTAAATGAAGGTATTGAAATCAGTGAAATGGTAGCCATTGTTGCTGGTACGTAAACGAGCAATTTGCCAATTGGTACACAAATGTACCAATACGTAGTGAACGTGGCAAGGTTCATTTCCTGAAATAATGAAATTGTATTTATTTTTTAAGTAAGCAATGAATTACTCCCTGAAAACTCTAACTGTATTCATAACACACCCACACTGAACCCTTACTGTAGCTTTACTGTGGTTTTTGACTGCTCCAGTGCAGCACCCTTACTACACGAGGACTGCTCCCCTACTGATCCTGGCTATACTTTGTCTGCATCTTAACGGTATCGTAACCGCCTATTGACGATTACCTAATTCCACTTGACAAATCACTAGAAACAAACTGAAATGATTTTGGCGGACGAATCATTCACTAACTTTTCTAATCAACTCACGGATTCTATGTTAAAAAAGGGCATCAAAATCAATTTCTTCGATAAATATGTTCGTGAATAATTATTTTTTATTATGTTTTTTACTGTAATGAGCGGGAAGCTGTACTTTGGAAACGCCACTCACTTTTTCTAAACTTACCTAAGAAGAGATTTCTCTGTTCCCGTGTTTGCAGGTTTAGCTATTAAACGCATATTGCATGCTTCGGCTAGATTTTGGAAGAATTTTAAATTTATGTTGATAATAGTTTGAATTTTAACCGGTCACTCACAATAGTCGGCTAAGAATCTTAAATGATCGCTTGGGTACATTGAAACAATTCACGAATAACAGCAACGAGCTTAGCTATTAATGAAAAATTGGCATATGCTTTTCAGCAAGGCGATTCTCCAGGTTGGGAAATGGGAGAACTCAACCACAATGCTCCACTATACCCAGGTGTCGAAAATGGGTAACGGCTTGACCGGGGGTAACCGTCATTGCGTCGTGGTGTTAGATATAACGCATTAGAAAAACCTATGTCCAAAGTAATGTGTATCAGGCTTGATTAGAATTAAACATTCTTTAAAAATTCTTTCATCCGGCAGAGGGCTACGCGTGGGCAGACGGCACAGTGACGGACTACCTGCACTGGGGCAACGACCAGCCCAACACGCACGAGCTGAGGGACACCTGCGTCAGCGCCAGGCTGGACTCCCTCGAGTGGTACGACAACTACTGCGACGGCTTCCTGCCCTACGTCTGTAAGGCGCCTCAAGGTGATGGATGGTCCGGTGATGCAAGCTTGAGTTTATAGTGAGTTATTTGGCCCTTGATTGTTGGTCTTTGAAATGCTCTTTCGAACTCCTGCTGCGAGTTCCACTTTTCTACCACCTGCTAAGCAAAATGTATGCATGTTTAGAATTACTTCCGAGTTGCTCATTGATTTCACCCCTATTTAATTATAATTCACCATTTCTTTATCTCCAGGAAAAAAATGTGTCATGTGAATGGATTTAAAAATTTCAAACTTATTGGGTGTGATTCATTCTGGAGATATGACTAGCTTTGCTAATTGCTTGAAGATTTCAACTTATAAACCTTATTTTTTCGATGTTGACACTGACTAAGCTGAAAAATAATGTGATAAATGATATTCGTGAAAAATACCTGGAATTCGTGCAAGTGAAATTCGTCAGTAGGGGCAATCTCTCTTTTGTAGAACTCAAACAGGGAAGTAGCGAGTTTCACGTAACTCGCACTCCTCATTTCCATCTAACATGCGAAAATTTAAAGCACGTACCTCTAAAAGAAAGTTTTCTAATACCAGAGGTGATAATACAATCAACGACTCACCCCATCACCTCATTTCCATCCAACATCGGAAAAATTTAAAGCGTTAACCTCTAAAAGAATGTATCCCAATATCAGGGACGATAATACAAACGACAGCCCACCCCATCACGAGTGCCCCCGACGTGCCGTGCCCGGACTTCCCCGACGACCCGAGCTGGCTGATGGACGGCGACCGCTGCTACAGGATATTTTCCGAGGTCGAAGTGCAGACGCAGTCGTGGCGGGAGGCGAGGAAGGCGTGCGAGCATCTGGGAGCCAACCTTGTGTCCATCCTCAGCTCAGAGGAGAACTCCTTTCTGCTTTCTAAAGTAAGGGATCACTTCTGAAATTTTTGGAATAGGTTGGTTATGACCTACGGCCAAGCGAAGAACACTTTCCTGTTTTCTAAAGCGAGGCTCTTGCCCAAGAGCCACATTTTAAATATTTTTGGAGTAGGTTGGTCGTCATCCTCAGCCAAGCGGAGGACTCTTTTTCTGCTTTCCAAAGTCAGGCTCTTGGCGTCAGGAGTGCCAACATTCACAGACAGGCTAAAAAAATTTTTCTGCTTTCTAAACCGAGGCTAATGAAAGTAGGTACGTCATGATCCTAAGCCACGCGAAGAACTTTTTTCTGCTTTCTAGAGTGAGGCTCTCGAGAGTCGGTGTGCCGTTCTCAGTCAGGCAGCTCTGGCTGAGAACTTACTACTTCTTAGGGCATGTAAGTCTTCTGAGGAGTAAGTTTACCGTCATCATCAGGTGGACGGAGTATTTTCCATCCTGTCTCCTATGCGAGGGGCGTTTAAGGAATTGTCTACGATACATTTTCATTTTGAGCACCGAATTAAGGAAACTTGAGGCCCTTATTGGCGATGTTTTGGTGAAATTAAAAGAGCAGTTCTGCAACAAAATACATGAGGGTTAAACTTATTTATTTTTTGTAGTTATTGCTTCCAAGAATGAATAATAAATTTTAATAGCTTCATGTCTGATATACAAAAAAACGTTCCTCTTTGCCTGTGGATGAATTTCCACGGAAAACACACACAGATACATAATTCACAATGCAAATGATACGCTGCAATTATTTATGCGCAATTTTGTATAAAAGTTTAACTGAATTAATTTTTAACCAATGATCGTGTTGAAGGCTTTGAATACAATGACGTCACAATGAACTATGGCCTCATACGCAAGTATGAGTCCTCGTAAGTCGTAACAAAGTTACGAGGACAGTTTCTGATATGGAAGACGTATCCCGGAATGCCAATTTTTTGACAGGTGTTACATGATTCCGAAATAGAAAAAAAACCAACAACTCACGCAGATATAACACGTCCTACGTATCTTAACTGACCTACCAGGAGTGTTCATTAGCTTGCAATATCTGATGGCGTAAAATTCACTGTTAATGTGCAGACGATGTTTCCCTTCGTAATCTTCATTAGCAACCGATTAAGAGTAAACACTACTAGGACAACAATTTTCTGCCAATTGTGCGGCAGGTTTACAATATTCGGCCGACGGTTTGTGGACTAGAGGGTAGGGGTACTATAAAAAGGGCTTCATTTATACCACATTTTTTAGCTACACGTGAATGAATCTGCGGCAGGTTTACAAGTACTCGGACGACAGTTTGTGGACTGGAGGGTACGCGTACTATGAGGACGGCTTCAAGTGGTCAGACGGAGAACCTTTCGACTATGTCCACTGGGACGACGGAGAACCCAACTCCATCCTCGGTGAGTGCTGTTGCTCCTGACTTGGCTAGCTGACTTCATTCGCTGTTGGTCTATTTTATTTGTACTTGCCCACAAAGTTACACATAATAAAGGAATCAAATTTGAAACTTATCTTTCTAAACATTTTACCATGTAAGAACACGTTAAACTTCAAATTCCATTGATTAGTTAATGTTGGTTTATTTATGTCCTCACGAACACAAGTTCTTTCTCACGTTGTTTGATGTATCGATTTATAATTTATTTCATTTTCAGTGTTAGAATTTGTGAAGTTTTAGTCACTGTCACGCTTGAGGTTCCAAGAAAGAACACAAATTACGAGTGCTTGAGAATGACTCAGGTAGTCAAGGGTTACACTTAGGCCAAGCCCTCTTGAGGTCCCACAGGACTTAATTAACGCTCTTGCCAGGTTGTCATGTTCATCAAGTGAAATAGTTTGGAGGCAGGTAGTTCCACGCCAGTCACATCATGAACCTTTTCGTTCTGAGTCCCGCGCATTTTAGCTTTACTTCATTTACCGGAGTTCAACGTTTGCCATTTACATTGGAGCATTCTTTCAGAGATTCTTACCTATATTTAGCATGACGTACATAAATAGCCCTTCGAATGCTTTTGTGACGTTAATAGCTTTCTTGTGAAGCAAAGGTGACTTCAAGAAAGTATCGGGTGCAAAGAACTTAACCTCGGTTGTTGAATTTGAACGGAGTCAAATACCGAATGATGTCGTGTCCTGTCAATATAATGAATCATAATCGTCCATTGCCAGTTCTTGAATGTACACAAATAAAATCATCATTTTACTACTAATCTTATTCTAGATCAGGAGTCGTGCATCGCGCTGTACCCTCAGAAGTTTGGTTACTGGAACGACGACAACTGCGCCACCACCAAGGGCTACGTTTGTAAGAAGCCTGTGGGGGGCACAGCCGCCCCTCTCACCACGGCCCCTCCTCCTGATGGCCACTGTCCCTCTGGTTGGCTGCACGCAGGTACACATGTGCTCACTGCAACTCTGTGAATGCATTATCTGTGCTGAGTAGATGCATATTTATACTTACATGGCAGTGAGTGTTACCATTAAGTATGGCGCCTTCAGCCTCTCTCAGGTTTCATTCCCCTCACAGACTATTTCAGCGTCTGGAGAAACTAGGTATTAAACGTTATTGTCTTAAAAGTGATCACAGTGAACTTCGACACGCAGCTTTTGTTTGGTTTGAGAAATTAGAATATCTGAAAACGAAGTGCCTGTTTGATAAATGTAACCGATGTTTATGAAGAAAAAATATCCTTCCTAGTAAGACTTTTGAAATGTTTCTACGCATGTGTATTTTCCACAATCATCTTCTAGTCTAAATTTCAATTAATAAACTAAGAACGGTGTAATTCCTCATGGTCAGAAGAAAACCTTTCTATTAAATTGGAGTCAATTTTCGAACGCATTAAGTGAAAGCTAGAAATCTGTCGTTAAATTTGACTTCAAATTTTTGAACTTACAAATAATCTATTTTGCGTGAAAAATAACAACATTCTTTCCACCACCACTAAGTTGACGTCTGACGTCACTTATATTTTTCCCACAGTAACAAAATTTTGCTTTTCCTTTCAAACAACGTTACTTACCGTTCCATTTCCACGAATACTACCGAAGTAAACTGCCTTCAACAGTAACGAATATCTAAGAGATAATATTTTCGTCCCTGCTCCTCAAGAATTTAACAGAATTCATAGTACTCCAAAACGGAGGTGTAAAGTTCCGCTAGTGACCAGCTGTTTGTTACGCCAGCTGGCAAATGCGTGCAGCTGGTAGCAGACAAGCTTTCGTTCGACGCAGCCAGGCAGCGCTGCAGGGACTCCGGCGTGCACGGGGACCTGATCAGCATCCACGGGCCAGAGGTGCAAGGTAACGGGCCAGAGATGCAAGGTAACGGGCCAGAGATGCAAGGTAAAGGGCCAGAGATGCAAGGTAACGGGCCAGAGATGCAAGGTAGCGGGCCAGAGATGCCAGGTAACGAGCCAGAGATGCAAGGTAACTGGCCAGAGATGCAAGGTAACTGACCAGAGATGCAAGGTGACGACCCAGAGATACAAGGTAACGGGCCAGAGATGCAAGGGTAGGCAAAGAAGCAAGTGGACTTCATAAAGCGATTAAGGACAATGTTGCCGTACAGTTCTACATCACTGGTATGCGTGATAGTGCAGAACACTTATATATCACTGGTATGCGTGATGGTGCCGAACAATTACACATCACTGGTATGCGTGATGTTGCCGAACACTTATACATCATTAGTATGTGTGATGGTGCCGAACACTTAGACATCACTGGTATGCGTGATGGTGCTGAACGCCTATACATCATTGGTATGAATGATGATGCGGAATACGTATATATCACCATCACTTGTAAAATACACTAGAGCGCAACACATGTTCTCAGCCATGTGCAGCTGCTGCAGTCCACAACAAGCTATGTCGTTGAACTCCACTTATTTCCTAATCATTTATCATAACTGTACGTGTTATAATAATGACCCTACCATCACCTCGTGACCCCCACTTCTGCCGTGGCCGTCATCATGACCCAGTCATCACCTCCTGGCCCCACAGCTGTCGTGACCGTCATCATGGACTTGGAGGAGCAGCCATCCTGGATAGGCCTACGCAAGGCTAGCGGAGTCTTCCACTGGGTCGACGAGACAGATTTCACCTTTGACTACTGGGGGGCGGGGGAGCCGAACCAGGAAGGGGTGAGCTGGGGTTTGAAGCCCAACCAGGGGAGACTGTAATGAGAGAAATGAAAGTAGTGTTCTAGAGGTTAACTTCCTAATTGTCTTAACTTTCGAGTATTCAAGATCAATGTGGGTTAATGAATGTATTAAACTTGTTACGGTTAGTATAAATAATATAACAATAAAAGGCAGATGATGCCACCAGAGGCTTGTGTCTCGAAATTTTAGATTTTGAATTTAGGAGTTCCTATGATTTACGGTGGACGTTGGCGCGTCCTTTACGTCCCACCCCTACTTCCTCCACCAAAGAACAACTTTGGTAGCGCTGACCCAGTACGGGTTTCTAGGCACGTGTTTCTGTTGTGGTTTGTACGAGCTGAGGGTAATAAGACGCACCAAAAACAATACTCGTGATTTACTGGTGTGTGAGGCAAGTACGGAGGAGGGAAGCGAGAGCGAGCGTGGCATCAAACATGCGACCCAGTACAATCTCAACGAAGACAGAGACTTTAGCAACTTTTTAAGTTATTTACGCCCCATTTCTTTACCCACGCTAGACTGCCAAGCCGATTTAGAAACCAGACTCCTCGAATCTTAGCCCTCGACAACAATCCAGGAAATAAAGCCCTAATAATAGTGGTCTCGCTCTGGATGAGATCCATCTACTCATTTCAATACTGGAGAACTTCCCAAGCCTATAACACGAATCTGCCTTCCCACCCTCTGAGCTCCGTCCTCTCTGTCTCATGACTCAATCCTAAGTGACTCCTCACTCATCGCTACGTCTGCTCTGCCTCGCGACTCGATCCTAAATGACTATTCACTCTCTCGCTCCGTCCGCTCTGTCTCGTGATTCGATCATAAGTGACTACTTACTTTCGCAGCGCAAGAGACTTAAATGGGGGTACGACAGGGTTGCCAGACTGGCCATTTCATAGCCAATTTACCAAAAATTGGCCATTTTTTGAATGTCGTGGCCATGAAAAATTCACTTGACCCTTTTTGAAAACATCGTACGATTCAGGAAACAAAAGGCCTGCCACATCTCTAGAAGGCGCTCTCGTCGGAATATTGTCAAAGTGAGTAAAAAAATTATTAGCATTGTGATTTTTAATTGAAAAAATGTCTATAACTTTTGTAGTGGCAATTGTGGCCATAGTTTTTTGTAAAATGTGGCCATGAGCTGACTGATTCATCTGGCAACTCTGGGGAACGACTAAAGGAAGTGGGGGGCGATTAAGGGACGGGGCAACCTTCAGTGATCACTCAGGCTTTGCCCGGAGCCGTGTATGATCAAAAGGGTCAATAAGGTATCAGCTGTGGTTCGCTCTCAAATAATTTCATGATCGGCGATCACGGCTCTCATTTTTGTGGAAGTCTCCGCTGCCTGTTCGAAGCTGAGGTTCTTTCTTCATTACCTAGTCATGAAATCCTGCCCACCGTCTGGCGATCGCTCATAAACATATGCCTAACTGAAACAAATGTTTGCACGTCATTCAAACACACCTAGTTCATACTAGATAGACCCAATTAAAGCCTCCTGCCTGCTTGCGACTGACACAGAATAAAATGTATTTGATGCATTAACTTCTTAATTATTATAATTTTTGGCGTAAGTATTCACGATCAATGTAGGTTAACTTCTGAATTATCTTAACTTTCGGCTGTGAGTAGTCACGATCAATGTAGGTTAACTTCTGAATTATCTTAACTTTCGGCTGTGAGTAGCCACGATTAATGGTGACAGTTTTAACCTGATTGAAAGTTTGTTATCTCTGGAGACTGTTGGCGTAAAATTTTCACTCATCGTATGCTAAAGCAGGCTGATGGTAGCCAAAGTGAACTACATACGAGAAAAATTCTACGTAACTCTCCGCTTTCTTACACCACTAACTTCATCGATCAGGCTTGAACTTTCGTACAGGCAGTTAGCAGTTAGAAATCATACGCAGTGTATGAGAGACAAGCTTCTGGAGGTCAATAAAAATATTCACGCGATAACCTCATCATCCATGTTTACCTGCTTGTTTTGACGATGCAAAAAGATGAAGTCTCGACAACTTTCATTCATTTCAATTCTTATTTGTGGGTAAATATTTGCTACATAAATGTTGTTGTCCAACATTTTGTGAACAGAATTGCCATCATTCTGTGAAATTTCTTGTTGTACAAGAGAGTGAAATAAAAGTAGAACTCTCTACCCTGTTGGGCGATTGCAGGAAAGACTGTAGGCTTGCACATCGAAAGTATTTAATGATTTGTAATTAATTCTTTCCAAACGCAGATTTATTGAATTTGTGCACGGAAAATCGATTCAAACGCCAGAAGAAATCTGCCCTATATTTTATTTGCTTATTGAAGCTTCTGAATACATTATTATAAGAAATAGTTTACCTCTTAGAACTCCAAGCTTTCATTTCAAGAACTTCATTTCACTTTTTCAAACAACATTTGAATAAAATAACTGGTCAAAATGATCGTACACTTTGAGAGAGCGATCAAAGTATTAGCACACCAGATTCCAAGTCAACTCCTCCCCAAAACTCCCCCCTACCTGCCTCAAAACAAAAACAAATGCACTCACCAAGAACTAAGGACCTGACTACAGTGTGTGGTTGCAGGACCCGTGCGTGCAGGCGATACACCTCAGCGGGCACTGGGAGGACGTGGACTGTCTGCAAAACAGGAGCTTCATCTGCGCTCGCAACCCAGGCAAGTCATTTGTTGTATGTTAACACGCTTCTCGCATATTGGGCCATGTGTAACAATAGGTAAATTACTCATTGATGTACCGACTTGAATTTATGACATTTCATGTTTTGCGATCTTTTTAAAAAATATCGGTTATCATACGAGGTGAAATGCAATCGTGCAATTGTATTTTTCATATTTCTTAGGAGGGATAAAATGTACTCGAGAAGTAAAGTCAATTTCCCCATTCTGATATTTACAACTTAACCAAACCAACCTTTCATAACCGCGGAAGCGCAGTGAACGTGATAACTCCGTTATGTTTTTAGATGTAGTATTTCGAGTATTTGTTCCTGGTATTGAATTTAATTAAAGCTCTATAATTATTCACATCCGGTATATTTATTCCAGTAAACTTTAAGATCAACAACAAGTTGGCTTAAATATGAACACCCGAAAAGGTGATATATTTTTAATTCGATAGTCCCTCTATTGACTAATCAATTTGGGTTAAAACTTTATTTAGTTCGCTCCTGTTCCATTACTTAGGAGAATTACCCTCGAACATCCAAACTCTACGAAAGAGATGACACAACGCCAAAAATAGCATTTTAACGCAGCTACCTTATGACAGCCTCCATGCAGTTTTGTCTCATCCATGGTCTTCAGATCTTTAGACTAGTTTTTGTCATTGTACACCCTCACTTCATATTCCAGAGTATTCGTCCATCAAAAATACAATTTTCTTAATTCCTATACATCCTTGAAATTATAAGCTCTTTTTTAATTCGAACAATGAAATTTTGTATTAATAGATGCATAATAGAGTTGAATTGATTATGCCTAAAAGTCAAGGAAGCACTTCTATGTTAATAAACAATCTATGCTAGGCAGTAATTAATTTTGATGACGATGGGTAGAGAACTGCAGATGAATCACCTGTAGATATGACTCAAAAAAGGCGGTAAAAATTTTCGTGAATATTTTTTCCCAGGCATAAATAAGATAATATATGAAGTGAAAACAACATGATGAATTACTCATAGCTATGCGATTTTTTAATGTTCTACTAATTTATGATTTTTTTGGGGGCTGAGTAGTAAAATAATTTTTCTTTTAAATCTACTGCTACTGGTTGAGAGTAACCCCGTAGCCGTCATTGTCTTCTCTGGGTGATAGAGAAAAAAATCTCACTTTAATAAATGCAAGATCGCAAAATCGTACATTTTCGAGTCCAGGAAAGACAGCGTTGCTATCACTTGAGCAATAATATTAGTACTTATGACTTACGTAGAAAACTTGCTGAAGAGTTTATTAGGAATTCTACTGCGCATAGCACTTCACTTCCTCTCCTTGGGTTAATAAAATATTGAAATATTAAAATATTTTATAAAATTTCCATGCTTCAATACTGAAATAAGCCTTGAAAAAAGTAATTAGTTATAAAACAAAATTTGAGCACGTTGCGTCTTGATATTCTTTACGATGGTGATTTTGTTACGTTAATTTAATGTATGAGTGTACGAGTGCATCAGTAGTGGTGCCACCAGAGAGTAAAGTTTCATAACTCTTCTGTATTGTGATGATCAAATTTGTTCACATATCGAGTTCAAGGCAACTTCACGAGGCATCGAATTTGCAAACGTTTTACGTCGTCGTAGCGGCACAACCACCAATAAATTCGCCGGTTCAATTTGCGACCTTACATGCTCATTTATTTGCAAAATCGCACCGTTTATTGACAGCTATTTCCAGAAATACGGTGTTTTGTAATTATGCTTGGTTCTTCAATGTTGTGAGCTTAAATTTCATTTGAAACGGCACTAAAATTTGAAAATTTTGATCCTGAAATTCAGGAAAAAGGGCAAGTCTACAGCTGCACTTATACTGTCGGGTATACAACTACGTCGACAATGTGAAACGTTGGAAAATCTTGCCACCGGCAATGCTTCCTATATCTCCGACCCACTCATAAAAATATCTTGATATCACAGTCGTGGGTAGAGATTTAATTCAATGTGTGATGAATCGACGGGAATTAAATTAAGGTAACTCCAATCTCATGTTTCATTAGTCGGGGCTAATCAGGGCTCGAAATATCCTAACAGTAATGCAGAAGTTGGATTTCTACGTTCACAATTTCAAAAACAAATGAGTGTTTGAAGACTTTAGTTTCCTATGATTATTTCATATACGATAAAAAATTGAACTGTAGTGAAGCTTGTTTCAGCCCGACATGTGCCTACACAAATATCATAGATGAATCAATTTCAAGTTAGGAAATATTCTACTCCCGAATTCTCCTGCATTATCACTAGGTAAGAGTTTACATTTTGTCACTGGAGCACAAGAGTTACGTGAAATAGGGCTTATTCACTCCATTTTCCTTCGCATGTTACGACAAAAGTTTGCCATTGTGCAATGAACAATGAAAAAGTTTCAAACTTGGACACTTTCAGTGAAATCGGACAAGGCAACAGCCCCGATCTTCCAAGTATTATATTTATCGCTATTTGTCGAATGCTAAGCCAAATGTTGCGCCTTTTGATTTGTGCGAGTTCGAATGCATCACTCGTTTTATAGTGGCATGTATACTCCAAAAAGACTGCTGAGGAAGAGAGAGAGATTGAACACGCACGAGTGAACATACGGTACATCCAAGAACCAAATCTAACCAGTTCAAAGAACATATCATCAATTACAAATACTTCAGGGCGAAGTGGACTATCAGTAACTATGAAGAGCAGCCCAAAAACCAAACCAGCAGTTCTTCAAGCCCAGAATAAATCTGCTGGGCTAGCCGTCATGAATGAATGTAGTCTAGGGTTTACATACGCCTTATTTCCTCTGATTTGAGAATTCTGACTGATCAACGACACGATCTCAAACTGACAGCACACTATCACTCTCTGGTAAATGTTTTCGGAACCAACTAACTCAGTCCTTGTTCTTCTGATTGATCTCAGCAAAATCTTAGCCGTAAACTCCTTTACCGACTCTGTTGCATAGTGATATCTTGCAGCTGTCTAGCTCCTTTTCTGATGTTCTTTTGTCATTATCCCCGTTTTATGCGTGTCAAAAGGAGTTATACAGAGGAGCGTAGGTATTGTACGCATGCTTAGGCTTTAGGTCGAATTCTTTGGAAAACTTTAGGATCCCATGCGACGTTTTCCTTTGGTTTACCACATGTCTGGTCAGTTCTCCACAAGGTTACCTCGGCTGTTCCCCTCTCTCTTAACGGATTAGAATTCTGACCACAAATGAGGCTGCGTTTTCGCGATCATACTTTGCTCAAGTTTTTTGTCGGTTATTCTGCCAACAAATTTGAGACGCTGAAATCCAGAGCAAGCTCTTGGTTGCGTGTTCCCAGTCAGCGTCCTAAACTCTTCTGTCGAAACTAATCAAGAAATTTTCAGTATAATTCATTATCTGTTGTCTCTTAAAACGTTAACCGAACTTAACCCTTGCAGATGCTTAGCAAGCACAGCATTGTTCATATTCTTGTACCTGTAGTCGAAATGGAACAAATTCATTTCGATCTGTTCGTTTGCACTTTCTATCGAATGAGCGGAGGAAAAGATGTGGAAGAAATTTTTCCAGGACGCGCTTTTGACCAATTTTAATGTTTGCATGAGAGGATCGGCTTGTTGTATCAATTGCAATGCGATAATACGGTTACGTCAGTGTTAACGAATGTGCTTGAGCATCTTGACAAGTGCTATTTTATCATAGATGTGCATCTATAGAACCGACATAAATCAATTTCTACGATCGTGCCCGATTTTCTATATACAGAGTAATGTACCAGTACATCGGAACTGAACCGACTTGTTGAGTTGCCGCAGATGCCTCCGACTCATGACCATGGTAGACCATGCTCATGACCTAGAAATACCACTGTACATCAGTCAAATTTTACTTCGTCTCCCCACAGAATCCGAGCTGAGCACAGACTCCCCGCCCCCGATGTGCTCGAGCCCCCTCGACCAGTACCTGAACTACTCTGGGGCCTGCTACAGGCCGGTGGCTGACGCCCTCACTTGGCAGGATGCGGAGGACCTCTGCAAAGCAGACGGCACCAACCTCGTCTCTATAGAAAGCATCGCTGAGAACGCTTTAGTTTACGGCGTTGCGCTCACGTCCGGCATGGAGGAAGTGTGGCTGGGGCTCAACTCCAAAAAGGCGAGTCTTTGAACTTGGAAAGTTTTGCTTATTATAATATGCTAAATTTTATGCAAAGAGTACAAAGTATGCAAAAATTACAAGGGTATGCAAAGAGTACATGAGTGTGCAAATAAAGTACCATGTACTATTTTTTTGTCATATGGAAGTCAGTTGTAAAATTAATTTCACAAACGCTTTTGTTACATCAGTTATGCGTCTAAATGTGTAAATGTTTTCTAGGCCAGCATCTCATTCCCAAGTAAAGGATAAGAAGCCTTAATAAAAGTATATGCCAAAGTCGGCCTAATCACGGTGCAAAATTTTTTTACAGTGTTATCCAAAGGTTTTCGAAAATCTCTAGATGTTTCTTGAGTATTTGACAAACTTCATGCGAAAATTATGTTCCTGTGATAAAGAAAATTTAATGCGAAAATTTTGTCCCTGCATGTTTGAGACCTTCATGTGATAATTATGTACCTGCGTGTTAGCACGACTTATTTCACGAGTCTCGCTTGGCATGCTAGTCAAACTTTGTCCAGGCAAGCCCTAATTAATTTGAGTAAGTCGCCATCTTTATTTCAGCGAAGCCACGCACTCAGATCTGATTTTCATTCGTGTGAGTTTTTATAATTTTAGGACTTTCCATGAAGCTAATGGGGGAAAGATTGAATAAAAATCAGGGAAAAATAACTAATAATCATGTTTGCATTGACGTTCTTGCAGCACACTACTGAAAACTGAGGAATTTACTGGATCTAATTATTTCTGTTGCCATGATGGGTAAAATTCTGCTTCTAATCCCCGGCAATTTGATGAATTGTGAAGTGAAGATTCAGAAAACATCCAATCACTATACAAATGAAATATGACAAGTCATTTCATAGTTGATGAGCTAAATACCTGCCTCTGAGTGTATGCGTTTGCTATGTTGTTTGCCCATACCACACATGATCACCATACTTGGAACTCTATCGAGACCCACAATTTGCAGGACCCAAACCAGTACAGCTGGTCGGACACGTTCCCTGTGCTGTACACCCAGTGGGGGGCGGACCAGCCCAACACCAGCGACACGGGCGCCCGCTGTGTGATGCTCAGCGTGGCTCAGGGAGGCACGTGGTACAACGCGCCCTGCAACGCGACGAAGCCTTCCTTCTGCAAGTACACGGCCGGTGAGCGGGAAAGATTTGTATCAATGCGACTCTGGTGCTTTGATATTCCTGGTGTACACTCTGCACACGTGGCGTAGCTTTCTCGTGTTAGCCTTGCAGTCTTATAACGTCTTTCTAAGAAAGGTTTACTTACTTAAATAAGTTCATGCATCGCTAGTTTTTGAGAGAGTAAAAATTTTAAATACAATGTGACCTACCGTTGTACACGGAGGGAATTTTCATAATGCTACTAACTTATCAGCAGTCCCAAACTCAATTTTCATAAATACTTAATGAAAACTAAATGAATGTACAATCTAATTGAATGCTCGTTATTTTCAAAAGTGATCACTGAAATTAACTCTAATTTGAGGTGAATATTGAATTTCAGTTTAACCCGCCACTGAAAATGTGGTAAAACATCCCATTCCTTCATTGTCAAAGTAGGGCTAAACTATGTTGTTTGAACGTTGAAATTTCGCGTTGAATATAACGAAAACTTTATCATTAAGTCCAATATTAAAAAACCTCCAGAGCATCTTAAGTTCCAAAGCTTCTCGCGACGAGTGGTCAAATTTTCATGTGCGAAAAAATTTAAGACTTTGTACTCCAGTTAACTAATTCCTTCATACCCATAAGTTATGCTCTCCTAACAGAACTTACTTGTTTCTTTTAAAAATGTTGTTAAATCATTACATAATATTTCAGCAACTATGACTATGTAAACTGAAGAAAATGGTTCAAAAACGTTCATTTTTTCTGCATTTCACTGTGAGCAAATCCCAGAAAATTTTCAGACCTTTCAACTTGGGTTGTACGCATAGTTTTCTCATTTCCTCTTCATAAAATTAGTCTCCATTTTCTCTTCGTTTGATTCCTGCTGGCACATTATGTCACCCTTCTACTCGATCAATTTGCGTACAACACGACAGACACCTGCAAGATAACTGAGAATTTTTCTTGAAAGAGCTTCAAATTCGACGTTCAATTCTCTTCCACCCTGATTAAGTATGATTTTTCACTACTAGGCAATGCTGACATTTTAATTTGCCCGGAGTTAGAGGAAATAGAAATAGACTATTTCTAATCAAGAAGATGCATGATCTTTATTTCAAGAGGTCGGAAATAGCAATACCTTTGGTCAAGAAAACTACATATTAAAATTCTACTTAGTTGAGATCCCTCTTGTTGCAACACCCTTGATACCACTTCTGCAACCTCAAGGACCGCAGCCAAAAACTGTATATGGTTCCATTGAACGCTAGGAAAATTTCCTTCTTAAATAACGTTCAGTAAGGAAATGGGCATTCGTATATTGAATCACTATCTTGGCCTCGGTTTTTATTCCTTTTGTGTTTGAGACACTTACTTCTGTCATTTCGTTTCGAAAGTGTGTGGTTTCGAAAGTTTGAATTATGATATTTTCTTGTATGCACTTTATTTTTACTTGTTTGATAGTTCGTTCCTATTTAGCTCGCCCTTCATCGATTAGTTCGTCTCCTGTTAGTCATTATTTAGTTAGCCCTTTTTTATAAGTTCTTAATTGGTTAGCCTTCGTTTGAATATTTCTTGGTTTGTCAGCCCTTATTTGGTCGGTCATTACTTAGTTAGTCCCTGTTTGGTCATCCTTTATTTGGTTACTATCTTTTTGATTATTCCTTGTTTTTTCTTCCCTTATCTAGTTCTCGCTTGATTTGTCCTTGTTCGGTTAATTTGGTTAATAAGCGTTCTGTCAGGTTCAAATTTGGTTCTTTCTCGTTTGGTATGCTCTTAGTTAGTCTTTGTTTAGTCAATCCTAACGTGGGTAGTCCTTGTTTGATTTGCTCATTTCAGCTCAATCCTATACGTTTGAAGGTACATACTTTTTCTGGGATCTCCTCTCTTTCAAAACCCTTCTTTGAATAACTTTTATTAGGACAGTCCTCCTTTGGAGAGATGACCCTTTGAGTGAAAATCTCTATAGGATTGCTTTTCCTCATGATATTCATGATTCATGCTAATCTTAGGAGCTAAGTTCTTCGTCATAATCAACTAATATTCCATCGCACGCAGGTTAGCCTACCATTCGGTAGTTTACATTGAGCTTTCACTATCGAATCTCAGCATCATAGAGGTCGCCATCGATCATATCCGTGCTTCTAACCCGTTTTTCTTTTAATGTAAGTTAGCTTGTAAGTCTTTTTCTTTATATATAAGTAAGCTCGAGAGTCTTTGTCTTTATATTCAAGTAAGCTCGAGAGTCTTTTTCTTTATATTTAAGTATGCTCGAGAGTCTTTTTTCACATGTAAGCAAGCTTGTAAGTCTTTTGCAAGCAAGTCTTGTAAGTCTTTTGCAAAAGAATCTTGTAAGTCTTTTGCAAGCTTGTAAGTCATGTACTGCAGAGCCAATCCCCACTGCGGATCCTCCCGTGGATGGCAACTGCCCCAACGTGCGGTGGCTGGACTTCGGTGGCGGTTACTGCTACCTCCTCGTCACGGACTCCATCAAGACTTGGAACGACGCCAGCATCGCGTATGTAAAACACTTCACGAATTCAAAAACTCAACATACTGAAGTCGGATTAACAAAGGAACTCTGATTGCTATTTTGAGCTCAAGTTTTGATCTCTAACGGTGGCAAATAAGAACTGAACATTCAAAAAACTCCCTGGTATCAATGGAATCACAGCTTGCTACAGAATGGCAGGCAGCTCAAGACATAGTGTAAATGATATTAGTCAGATTCAACTTTGAGTTGCTCACCAATTTCCACCGCGTATTTGTATTCTGATTTTGCTGACTTTTTGTGTATATGCTTTTTAACATAATTAGTGTCGTGTGCGTGGTATTTTGAACTTGGGATATATACTTTAATGTACATAGGTATTGACTTAAGGACCTATCTTCATCGGGCGTGATGATACTGCTCAATGCCGCATGTGAGCTGCCTAAAATTTGTTACTTCGATTGGAATTGATTTAGGAGTAGTTTACAGCCTCTAAAACACAGCCTTCTTCTTCCCTTTACATGTTATTTCTCTTGTAAACTATTTTGTGCAGAATTTTACGCCTGGCAATAAGACGGATGACAATTATTCCGTCGTTTCGTTAAGCACGGGTTTATTGGGGAAGCTTTAACTGAGGAAAGTTCTCCGGCCCAAGCATGACGAAGTGAACAACACATGCACGCGTTCCTTAGAGCAAATGGAAATTTCAAATCCCGATTCCCACCTTAGTTAAAATATTTAAAGCTCTAGTGTGTGCGAGCATGGGACACACAATATGAATTTCGAGTCGCTGCATTCATTGCAATTCAGTTCTTTCAAGACGTGAAGTCGATGCAATAAGCAACTTAATGCATTAGCTGCTACGCCACTCTGAGTGCAATTGTAGAAAAAATTGTAATATTTTGAAATTTTAGTAAAATGCAAAAGATTGGAAATGCAACTCACTGCCTTGAAATTACCATAAGTAACCGTACAACAAATCATCTCTGGGTGGTCGAGGCAGAGCACTTTTCTCTGCTCTATTAGCGCTGAGCCAACTGGCTGTATGTAATTCGGACATCACGTCTTGTAAAGGGCACTGTGAGAGACATTGGAGAAACTTTAATGCAAGACAATATCCATTTGTGGATGAAACGATGTTGTCTGCCCCTACAATAGGCTGTAATCTGTGTTAGTTCATACATTGATGATAGTTCGCTGGCCTTGCTTTAATAAAAAAAAACACTGCACATTTTCGTACCCTTATACAGCCACAGAAGCAATGAAATTAGCTCGCTCGTCATCTGTCTGATGCAATGCCTTTATCCGGTGTCGCCTTTGAAATTTGCTACGTGTTTCTCTATGGACTAATTTCGTACTGTTGAAATCCTTACAGCTGCAACCAGGAAGGAGCCTCGCTGGCTTCTATTCACTCCCAGGAAGAGCAGGATCTCATTCAGATGGCCTCCCAGCACTACATGCTCAACCTCTGGATTGGACTCATTCAGATGGCTGACGGTGAGCAGATAAGTTACTGGGTGGTGGGACGCTCAGATGCCATGAACCGAGAGCCCAATGCTGAGCGTAGCAGGCCAGAGGAGCATCTTAAGTTAGAGGTATCAGAGGTATGTAAAAAGTTTCAAAAGCACAGCGTGTAGTAAAATGCTCAAGAATATAGAGCACAGCAACAATTTCCACACAATTCAATTTATGTTCGTAACTTTAACCGATAATGAATGGCGAAGAATGCATTGAAATAATAAGTGTCTGCTTAACTGTCACGATTATTTGACTCGTAGCCGAAGTCAACTGCTTTTTCCTTAATCTGGCTTCGTCCAATGTCAATAGTTTCCTCTAAATTAGTATACATTTTTGGGACTCGATGACTTCTATTAACTGCGAGAAAATTTTGCAATGTATCCAAAAAGAAACTTAAATATTATTTCTGCTCTTTGTATATCCTAGCATTCGAAAGTAACCGGCTCCTCTTCAATAGATAATCCAAAATACTACAAATGTTCTAGAATGAAACTAATTCAAAGATTATTGGAAAATATTCAATTCTCACCATAATTATTGGGATAGTAAACTTTGAACAACAATTTAATTCTCTAAGCTAAAGATCTGCAATCTGAATTAAATAACCGTACTCATTAGAATGAGGTTGCTCTAAGATACCTCATAAGTCGCAAGACTTTTTCAAGCCTACCGGTAGTTATATTTCAGTCTATTCATTTTAAAATACCTAAGTAATAATTCTGCCGATGTATCGCGCTAGCTGAATCATTTCTCTGAACTTTTTAAAGCTGCGGATAAAACAGGACGACAGCCGCGTAGGGCTTACACAGCTGTTATTGACGTTTTGACGAGCATATGTTTGAAGCTGTAAGTAGGTCTCAATCAAATTCTGATAGTAAGCGACACGTTCAAATTGAAAAAAAAAATTCATTTTATAAAATTCACTAACCAAGTACTTCATTACTGTGACCATGAAAATGATTCATACTTCCCTCAGTTTTCAGTCATTTCTACATACTTCGTCTTCAACATGCAAATACATATCATATTGGTAAAAATCATTTGGTTTCAAGCTGAGATATGAATATAATTTTATTGCATTGTTTTCACTTGGAGTCTACCTATAAGTTTTCAACAGATACGTTTTCCTTTATACAAGTGCAAATCAAACGGAGCCTTACGGAAATTGCATGTACGACGATATGCAAACTTCCCGACTGAAATGTTCAAAGATACTTGGGGTGAATTGAGCTCTGTTTAGCAGCGAGCTTTTAGATTGAAGGCTCCTATTATCCTGCGTACTGAAGAGGGTCGTTCGCTTTCGGGCCAAAATGGCATTTAAATAGCGATATTTTTTGCATTGAGCATTGATTGTTTCATAAATTGTTTTCCATTAGGAAATGCATATTGCAATAATTTTATTTTCGCATGTAAAATTCCCCGTAAGCGTTGTGTGTGGATTTTGTTATATATTTTCATCGGGACATCCATAAAACCATTTAAGTAAACCACGTTTAAAGTAAGCTTTTGATGGGAAGAACGAATTATGGAAATATATAAACACAGTAATCAATATTTTAGTTAATCACAACAGCATTACTGAAAAATATTTCGGGTAAAATTTATGACATGTAATTTTAAACTTTATTCGAGAAAAAGAATACAGAATCTAAATGAGTCAATATGTCGGCAAGGATTTAAATTGAGAATGCCAGAAAGAGAGTACATACCATCTGTCGATAAAGAGGGTGACGTGGATAAAGTGAAACTATACGTTTCAGTTCCAGTAATTAGAAAAGATAAACTAAGCGATGATACATCTGCTGCAACTAATCAATCTAACACAAGAATTAAGGTGCACGGAGTGAAACTTCTCGCAAAGATTTGTTGAAGTTACACTAATTAACTCTTTTCGGCTCGCAGACGGTGAGTTGTAAACCAAAAATCCATCGTCGTTTAGCGTTATTTTGTGCATCGTTGCCGTGGGTTTGAGTGGGTAGTACCCTCACGAGCGACGTATCCATTTCTCAACCGAGGGTCACTGCCCACTGACCAAAGATTCATATGAGCCCAGATTACGGGTGGACGGACGGTTCGGCGTTGGACTTCCTGCACTGGGCGGACGAGGAACCGTCGAGCGACACCGAGCTGTGCGTCGAGATGTACGGCATCGAAAACAGGGTCTGGAACGACATCGACTGTGGCGTCGAAAGGGCCTTTGTCTGCAAGACAAAGAAGAGTGAGTGCTACGATTAGTGGATACTGACCAAGCTAGAACTCCTAAGACATACGCACATAGGTAAGATTAGGAACTTTGTATGGATATTTACAGATAACATTTGGAATTGAGTACTCGCTATCACTTGCTGGTCTGATCTAACCAAAGCAGCATTGCGGTTTTCGTTCGTTGTTAATACATCGTGCTTTGACGAAGCTATATCCCCGGTCCGGCGATGTTGGTACGTATGAGAAACATAAATTTATTTTCAACATTGAAGGTATATGTAATGAGGACGAAATCAAATAATCAATTGTAATAACGTGGTAATTAAATTGCCGAATATCATCAAGAGAAAGAAGTACCGGATCCAAGCATGAACTTTTACTGGTTCACCATTACGCTTTGCTTGATATTAAATTTGGGTACTTGACTCATACTAATAAACACATGAATAAATGGAGTTATTGTATTTCAATGAAATTGAGCGAAAATAAATGTGCCATGAATTTAATGAGAAAGCAAATCCTGCAGCAATCACCGCCGCACCCATGAAAGACAATGATATCTCGTCCCACAAGGGAATTCAAAAAATGATATTGTGCATGCGAATAAAGTAAACTATAGAAGACCTCGTAACTTGAAAGCCTGCTAGGCAATATTCTTTATTTGAGCGGTCTCTGCACCTAAATAACTCACTTCATCTTCTTTACAGCCGATCATCTTGCTGCAGCTTTTTGTTACCGATCTGCTGCAGCACGCCGATACTCAAGCTGCATTGTGTTCTAATAAAAGGACTAAGAAATATACGCCCAAGTAGAACAATAAATAATTACTCATAATACTTATCCTCACTCTCTCCAAAGGTCGGACCACGTCATAGACCATCAAAACACAATTAGGAAAAATCCAAACATTCAACTTGTCAACAACATTGAATATTTTTTAAAGCTCATACAAATCGCTCTTCAACTCGCTTAAGCGAACTTCGTGCACAAAATTGAAATATTTCACAAAGATGCTATACATTTACCATCATTTTTTAAAGCGGCTGCTAGTGTACGTTTCATTCAATCATTTACTACGAAAATGGGATTCTTCATGAAACAAATCCTACTTAGGAATTATCGCTTCGAAAATTTTACTATTCTCATATCGAAAGCCATTAACTGCTCCTGATAATTAATCTCGAACTACTCGTTTGATTCTGACCATGTTCGAGTGATCGCGTGTTCATTAATTCAATGATCAAGTTTGTCGCTACTCAGATATACAGTCAATGGAGGCCCAGCAAATATCCCGAAGCGGATCTCAAAAAATCGAGAGTTAAAATCTTAGTCACTAGAAAAAAAATGACGGCGCATATTCATGAATTCCTAGTTTGTATTTCAGGTATTTTCAACCTCTAATAATACGTATCACAGTATTTCCACACAGCCCAAAAAATAATGTAACAAAATTTGACCCTTATTTATCAGCGGAAAATACGTTTTACGTCAAATTACATTAGCTATTCTAATCGATGTACCCACTTTTAAGATCGTCCAAATTTTCACTATAATGCGCGATTCTTAGTTCACTGTAATTCTGTTATGCTCTCTGTTATTCTTTCCATAAAATTCGAAACGGTGACCACAGACTTCAACGGACTTTATTTTACTCTCGAGCTCATTCTGCATTGCCAACGTACTCTTATATTTTACACCTGATTTTATCAATTTGATAACTTCTTTTCCTTGGGAAGATTATTTTTACTGCTTACTTCGGCGCTGCCGTCACCATGTTTTCAAACTCCCAAGACATGTCCACATGTTGGCTTGCCGTTCCGCTAGGGGGGACCTCCGCCTTCCACGTATCTCACGCCAGCATTTTTTGGTGTCCTATTTTGCTTTCCTCTCATACCCAAACTACCTTCTTTTCTGGGTGGTTGTTTTTTTCCACGTTTACTATGTAATTGTTTTATTTTTCATGTAAAACTCACTTCTGTGTATGCCACCTGTTCAGCAAACGGAGAAGCGGGGGGGCAAAGCACCCTTGGACCTCCTGGGGGAACCACAAGTAAACCTGGTGAGTGACCCAAAGATCTTGGTTGATTGTTATTATGTCAAAATTGTTCCAGTTCATCACGTGTTAAAGAAGAAATAAATTCATTCAACATTTTTACCGATACACTCGCAATCGTTAAAATAAACTAACTCAGTAGGCTATAAAAAGCGGCGTTTCGATGCACAAACATCATCTTCAAGCTGAACTAGGTGTTTGGTGATGAACTGAAACGATTTCGTCAAGTTGAATAGTTGGAAAAGAAATTATGTCAAAATTTTTGAACATGTTCTTGATAGACATTAAAATGTAACCTGATAAAGCCAAAGGGTTGTTTCGGCACTGAGCTTTCTTTGATGTCAGGGGCTTTGCAATGGTGGAATAATGAGTATACGTTTAAAATATAATTATTCATAACATGTTGCAAAGGAAATTATATAACGGGATGTGAATGCTGTCAAAATAGTTTCCAGACAGAACGTATTTAGCATTTTCATGAACGTTTCCTGGTACCTGGAAAATGTCGATCTCTCAAACAGAATGGGTAAGGAATGCAGTACATAGACAATTAAAATTCACTAGTGAAGTTCAACGCATTATTTGTTTGATTCACTAGTTGCTGTAATCAAGAATGCTGAAATATTTTAGTGGTTACTTGGTGACAATACCAGAGTTTCCGACAGTTTCTTTCCACATTAGATGAAAATTATTTTGATCATTATTTAAGAGTGATTTGCATGATGACCTTTGATATCATCATACAGATTACTTTTAAATTTTAATCAAAATTATTTTTTTCTATATAATTAACGGTTGATGACTTGAGCAATTTCGGGAGGAACAGTTTGAGAAAAAGTTTCTTTCAAAAAAATTGTATGCATAAAACTTGTTTAATTGGTTGGGCTTATGTCATGTCAGTTTTGTTAGTTTTGGGCCTTCTCAAAAATTCAGGATTGACTGTCGCACCCTCTATGTTAAATTGAAAATCAACATTCTAATTCGTTTTCCATTTGTTGGGACAATCGAAAAACATACATGCATCAAAACTGAACAAATTAGCAGCAGAAATCAACACTAATTGACTGAACTCAAGGCTCTTCTACTGAGCATCAACTAAGCCCAAGACCATTGTACTGATGATTAAATCAAGCTAAATACTTATTTTGTTTAGGCTGAATAACATTCAGTAACTAATTACACTGAAGTTTTTTGTCAACTAAATATTTATTCCATTTATGTTGCGTAGCATTCAGGAACTAATTCTATCGATTTTTACATCCTGCTAAATATAGCTTCTACTGATGCGGCATAACATTCCGGAACTAACTGGTGATAGTTTTTGCAAAATAAAAAATTTCATGACGAGAAACAAGGCGGCCTTTCCATGCATGTGTAGCCTAAAAATTAGCTGCATACGTCGTTCCTGACATTAGTCCTTAAAGTCATTTCAATTAAAAAGATAAATCTTTAAATTTGTGGATAGACTGCGTGATTTATGTGCAATTGACCAAAATCAACGACGTTTAGTAAAAATTTGCCACACGTGAAGGACTTAAATTCTTGTACACTGCCTCTCCGTAAATGCACTGAGTCACTTATACCTATAGAACGAGAGGCTGTAGAAGGGTAACATGTCACTTATATCACGGCTCCAGGTGAGACGAACTCAGGTGGTCTGAGTGGGGGAGCCATAGCTGGGATCGTGATCGCCTGCCTGGTGGTGGTGGCGGCTGTGGGCGGCGCCGGCTACTACCACAGGGAGAAGCTGGAGGACGCTTTGGCATCCATGAGAAGCTCCTATTCAGGCAAGTGCCCACTCTCCGTTGCTATGGGCTATGGTGGAGATTCGGGAGTCAAGATGAGAAGGTTTTCTTGACGTGCACACAAGAGCTCCAGCTACTGCAGGGAAGTACCCGCTTTCTGCTTTCGTGAGCAATGGTATATTCTCGCATTTCGATCCAAAAGACCTTACAGCTTTAATATGGGAACTCGAGGTATTGCTGAAAAATCTTTCGAGCTCTCACGCATCACCGCGATAATTATTAATGAGGATACCTTTTGGGGTACAAAACTGTTCAAGAGCCTCCACTTGATGTCAACGAATCTACTGTACGTCCGGTTGAACTCTGACTCAAATGCTTGATGTTCCCCTTTACGGGATGGTTAAATTTATTATATTGCTTAATAAAAGATATTGTGTATGAAATTTTGAACATTTTTTGGCTTAAGGATTTTCATTTAACTTTTCGAGAAAATAGAAAGTACCATCTGAAGATACAGTAGTTGAAATACTTCAGCAATTGCTGATGTAAAAATATAGAGCTCAACATAATTCGTTTTGAATGGAAAGAAGATTCTGCAGGAATTATCAGTTGTGAATTGTTAGAAAATTCAGGAAATATTACTCCCAACGCTCTCGTTCACAATCGAAAGACGCTGCTGCAGTTCACAATTTTGAGAGGAATTGTACGCATCATAACATTTCTCACTCATCACCGCTAAATGGGTAGTTGCTTTTATAATTATGTATTTTATAGTGATTTTTACCACGTCAATTGCAGCGGTTAGAAGAGAAGTTTAATACTCAACCCAAATTAAAGGTAATTTCACTTGTACAATTCATCATTGAAAATGGTTAGTCATGAATGGAACACGCTTCAATTAGGTTTTGATTGAGTATTAAGGAAAATTGAGTTAGTGACCACCGGTGGGTCAGCTGCATCATGCAAATGTGCTCTTTGGCCCTCAGTGTGTTAGCCGCGTTTTAAAAATTATGACCACTGGTGGGCCAGGAGTATCATGTAATTGCCATCAGTTACCACTGGTAAGTCAACCGCATTATGAAAAGGCTCTCATTGACCACCGGTGGGTCAGGTGCATTATGAAAATGATCTCCGTGACCACTGGTGGGTCAGGTGCATTATGAAAATGCTCTCCGTGACCACTGGTGGGTCAGGTGCATTATGAAAATGCTCTCCGTGACCACTGGTGGGTCAGGTGCATTATGAAAATGCTCTCAGTGACCACTGGTGGATCAGGTGCGTTATGAAAATGCTCTAAGTGACCACTGGTGGATCAGGTGCGTTATGAAAATGCTCTCAGTGACCACTGGTGGGTCAGGTGCATTGTGAAAATGCTCTCAGTGACCACTGGTGGGTCAGGTGCATTATGAAAATGCTCTCAGTGACCACTGGGGGATCAGGTGCATTGTGAAAATGCTCTCAGTGACCACTGGTGGGTCAGGTGCATTATGAAAATGCTCTCAGTGACCACTGGTGGGTCAGGTGCATTGTGAAAATGCTCTCAGTGACCACTGGTGGGTCAGGTGCATTATGAAAATGCTCTCAGTGACCACTGGGGGATCAGGTGCGTTATGAAAATGCGTTCAAAGGTCGCCACGGTGAGTGCTCAAGTAGTCGACGTGTCACAGAACTCAGTGATAGAAAAATAGTTCAAATTAAACAGCGGATTTCATTGTCTCTTCAATGACAAAATGTTATTTCATGCCTCTCAATAACGACTATTCAGAATAATCTCAGTTTATCGGTAAGTTCTGCGTGCAACGCAATTTTAACAAAAACGAACATGCAGGAATAAGTCATAGAACAAGTGCACGCCTTTGCCATCCTTCCCATTCCTCAATTAGGTCTCACACAGAGTTTCAATGCAATTCATCAATTTCTGCATCAGACTTTTCCATATTAGGTTATTCCAGTAATTCAGTTAAACTTAGAATTTTAGAGTCCCTCTACATCCACAAATTAAAGCCTCAGCTTAATGACATGCAGAGCGCTCACCCTCTTCACATAGTAGGTTAGAACCTTTACCCATCCTCCTGTCACTTTCTTTCATTCTCATGTGTGCCACTGTCGAGATAACAGTATCTCTAGTTTAGGTTTTCAATACTTCAATATTGTCGTTTCAGATTGTTTTAGTCAATGATGGATCTAGTTTATTAATGTTTTCACTCTTGTCATTTCAGATTGTTTAGCTGAAGATGGGTCTAGGCCCGAAACGTTCTAATTTTTGACATACAGTTTTTTTAAAATGTTATGTCGCTTGGTTTTTGCCCTTTCGTTTTTTTCAAAATCTCAGTTTAATGCCAGCATCCCCATGCGCCTAATGCAAAACATATGAAGTCATCGTGAAGTCACGAGCCCTGGTTAGGGATCAGTGAAATTTTCATCGTCTAATTTGAGTCTTGGTGGGAGGATTGAACTGAATGAAACACTACCCAGTCTAACTTTTTCGCAGGAGCATGTAGGTTTTTTTGCCCCCCAAACGATTTAATTACTTGGGTGGCGAAAAAAACTCATGCAGGCGGCGAAAAAGTTAGACTGGGTAATGGCGCCAATAATCCTCTAACGGGAGATTCTTTTAAACTTCTTACGCTGGTGTTATGGGCCAGAGTACTCAAAATCTCACATGTAAAGATTCTATCGCGTACCTCACGAAGTATTTCCGGCATGTCGGTCTTCAAATTACGGCAAGGATATTCATCCGCATTTCCGCGGCTTTTTTTCTTTCGTTCCGTCGTTCCTTTTTTTCTTTCGTTCCGTATTTTCAATTATGTTTTTTCTTTCGTTTTTTTGCTGTTCATTCTTTCCCCGCTTTTCATACACTTTGTTCCTTTCCTTCCTTAGTGGATGTGATGTGGAGACATTGTTCTTTGGCGTGATCGAGTGTCTCCGCTGTTGTTTTCTTCTTCTTTTCACGTCCTTACTTTACTGAATTGTTTTCTTCTAACGCTTATGATAACTCCTTTGGTAATCACAATAGGCTGAGGCACTAAACTCATTGAAATATTCAGCCCCGACGATGTCAATATTTTATGAGTCTTCAGTGAACTTATCGCCCGGTCTTAAAATTTAAGCGGTGATTTTATACCTACTCTCTGAATCCAAAAGCAAAAGCCTTACGTGCAGTATATGTGATGAACAATAATTTATTTACCTTACAGAAGACCATTGCAAATAAACAGTATTCTCGCACAGTTAAGTGAAAAATATCCGACAGCAAGCATTCACTTTTTCTCTCAAGAATTCATTCCTGTTCATCATAAAAAAGACAATAATTATAAGTGAAGAGTTTCATCACTATTTCAAAAATTCTATCCTTTATTGCCCGAACAACGATAATTCCAACAAGTGTTAGTACTGATTTGGTAATATAATTGTTAATGCTGATTTCCGTTCACCAAAATATTCTCAACTTACCTTCAGCCGGCCTCGTTCAAAGGGGTCACCGTTTAAAAAAATAATCCGTTTAAAGAAGACAGAAACAAAAACCATGTTAATCCTTTGAGTACGTTTGCGTGGTTGCTACGGCTGATTAAGATAGGTTGCAAGTAGGAGAATCGGAAAATCGACTTTACTGATCAAGTGCAATGCTATCTTTTTTGAGAAGTGTTCAGAATAGAATTGTTGAATGATATTTTATTTCATTTGCTAAAATATATATTTTAAAAACGCTAGTAAAATCATTGAAATGATCTTCATTTATACCGGTGCGTTCATGAGCAATTTCCTTAATGTTGCACATATGTTCCATTACGTCGACAACGTGTTAATGGCCATACCCTATTGCAGGAGGCGGCAACTCGGACTTCTACCCCAGCCCCACCGTTGACCTTCAAGAAGACGGTGGAAGTACCGGTGATACGAATTCTGTGGCTTGAAGTCGTACAGTGACCGACCTGCGCGTCGAGTATATTAACACTTTGACAACAGTTGGTTAAACTGAAGTTCAATATTCAACACAAATATAAAGTCAATTTTAGTTACTAATTTTGAAAATAGCACGTGTTAGCTGGATCGTGCCCTCAGTTAACTTTAGTTCAGTATTTATGAAAATTGAGTTTGCGACTTCTAGTCGGTCAGCTGAATTATGAAAATGCCCCTTTGTGGCCACCGGTGGCTCACATTGCAGTCAAAGTGTTAAGTCAAACATGACCGACGTATTAAATGTTTCTCTTGTTTCTAAAGTCGTATTCTTAAAATCCTCAGCATGTGCTGTGCTGTACACCCCCAGCACGGCACCTTCAATAATTGTAGTAGATGCCTGATAAGCAAATTTAGGTTTAAGGTATCGTAGAACTAACTCGATGTTATGAATCAGTCAGCTCTAGGCTCTTACTCATCGATAAAGAAATAGTAATTACCGTAACCAAAACATGAATTGTTAAGTAATGAGAGAAATTCAGTGTGCGCATGAAATATCTCAGAAAATTGAGGTTGGGAAATAAATTCCAAAAAGCGAGTGGGAGGAATAAAAATTTTCTAAAAAGATTGATATATCCGGATAAATACAGTTATTTGTAGGTGAAGTACATTGGACATTTAAAAAACTTTAAACCCATGTATATTTCGTCTCTCCATTTCGCCTTCTTTAGCTTTCCTGTTACTAAAGGTTGTTCAATTTTCAGACAACGTACGCTAACTGCTGATAGTATCGAACATCATTTTTCCTTATCAAGTTTTGTAAGAATAAAATATAATTTAAACCGAATTCGTTTGAAATGTTTGTCCATAAAAAATTTTGTTTATCGATGGAAAAAGATTAATTTCCGGTCCAAGTGTGTCCACATTGAACTATAGAAAGCTTTTCAGTTTACGAAAAGGAGAGGCAATGTGGGAGTTTACTTGAATATGTATAGAAAAATTGCACTGAACTGCAAATATGGCACGCACCATATTTGCAAGTTGGAAATCATGAGAAAGTCATGCCATGGCAACTGCTGCTAGTGAGACAAGAAAATATTTCTACTCTACAATTGTTTCACAAGACCGCAGCAGAGGGAAAATATCCGTGTTTTTCCTTGAATTTGAAGCTCGCTTTGGTATACGAATGATCAGAACTTGTACGTCATTTCTGGCATAAAGCGTTCTCATAAAATTTTTCTATAGGAATCGATGACATGGTACAAGTAGGCAATTGATTTTAATATTTAATGATCTCGAAAATCAGGAAAACCTTTTTTTCATTTTTAACCGAGGTAGTCAACAAATATTTGAAATTTTCACGATAATATGAAAATTAATAGCCGGATAAACATATTCGTAGATGTCAGGTTTCTTTTTCAAAACAAATCTACGAATGAAGTTTTGTAAAAGCTATTGACATACCTGCGTCAAATACAATATGTTAGGCGCGTGAGTTACTATTTTGTTGATTTGCGAAGGTAAAACTTCGTGGGAGAAATAATTCGTACTTTTTTAAATGGTTTCAAAATACATTTGATTTACTACTACTCGTGGAGTTTCATTTATAAATTTAATTTACCCAAAATCAATAGCATAAGAAAGAGATATATAAAAGGTAGTTTCCCCTATCATAGTGAAAAACAAATGTACTAAAGTAAATGTTAAAGATGGACAATTTGTACCCATTGCATTTGTACTATAATATTAAATTTGCGGAAGAGCAGTAGCATGAAGACGGGAGGTATAAAAGGTAGTAAAATTGAAATATTTGAACCTTGATACTCATGAAAGTTGCTACTATTAAACTGGGTTTACCGTACATCAGTGATTGAAAAGTGAAGTGTTGGAGCTCCAGTTTGTCTACCTGCGTGGTCCGTTTTTTCGTCAGCATTCATAGAAAAAGTGTTTGTCTGCACGGCTGTTCATCTTGGATGCTACCTCACTACGCTCACCGGGGTTCTCGCAAAACCAATTATAAAATATATTAATAATTTTATCTTCGTGTAACTACGTTATTTCACTGAGGAAAATGCTAAATATCAAAATATCCTCCACATAGCTTTGGGGAACGCCAACGTTTGCTGAAAATTAAGGATTACCGGGAATTTAATTTTAAAAAAACAGCCTTCTGACAGTTGAATAACTGTGTAGAACTCTGTTATATGAACGTCGTAACGTGCAAATTTCTCAATCAGAATTCAATGAAAATTTAGAGTCAAAATTTTGTCATCGGATAAATTCTTCGGGAATTATACAGCACAAATTAATCACCGCGGTACAATAGATTCTAACCTTTCTAATCATTTCCCAACTTACGAGTATTTAGTTTTCCAACAAGATCTTATTTCTTATCGAAACATCAATGAATATTAGAACCAGGCTATGGTTTTTTTTCGACACTACGACTGACACCGAAGTGAAATTTTAATCCAAATGATGGCAAAAAAACGTCATATGACGAGTACGAAGTGCAGCTTTGTTTATGATCAATGCAGTGATCCACTACACTCAGGCTTTCCAAAGATCGAAGGTTAGTGATATTGTAGAAAAGTAGACTACAGTCTTTTCATTGCATTTGAGAGGGGTCATCTACTGTGAGATAAAATAAGTATTCGAGCTGCAGAAATTTTTTTCTCTGACGTATTTATTGAAGACATAGCTATAAAACCTACACAAATATACGATTAACATCAACCAGTACAAGTGATGAAAAAATGGAATGTGTACTGCTAATATGTAATTTATTTGCAATTAAAAAAAGGATGTAGTAAAGAAAGTATTTGGCTAATGGAGAGAAATCTGTGTAATGTATAGTTGCAGTACTTCCACTTATAATTCCAGCTCATACGCAGTTCTTGTGAGTTTTCTAAAATCCTGAAAAGACCTAAGCGGTATTTTATAGCTCATGATTCTATTACAAACAATTAATTGAAGTTGGACGGTTGTCTTGTGTATCTACTTTCGAGGTTTTTTCATCAATTTTCTTTCTGATATTGTCAGTGAAGATCTTTGCAGAAATTCTGTGCCAATCCGCACTTCAAATCGGACACTCACTGCACTCTTTCTGCAATAAATCTGCACTAAATGCAGATACTTCTGCGAAGACCTTCAATGATCTGCAAAGAATGTTTGCAATGATCGGCAATAATCATTACCTATCGGTGAAGTCATTTCTGATTGGGTATAAATATGCATTACAGTGGGGAGAAAGAAATATTTGTACACACGAACTTTTTTATTTCTTTATATGCGAAATTGAAGAAAATTTTAATCGGTTTACCGTATGAGAAAACATGCTTCTAATTCATACAAATAAAATAATATTATATTTTATTTAATAGAAATTAATGTCACTTATTCATTTAAAAGGGCAAAAAGTACAGCGAGAAAAGACATTCAATTCTTTCTAGAACATATCAATCAATACTTAGTAAAACATCCTAAATTAACTTCAACAGCAAATGATCTCTTCCTAGTTCTCAGTTGAAGATTTCCAAACATATGGAGGTAACTTGTTCCTTTCTTCCTGGCATATGTCTTAAGATTTTTATATTCACTGCTGTTCTTTTTCTTATTTTAATTTCCAAATACTCGTACCACCACTAGTTAACAATTGGAGCGAAATATGGACACAGATTTGGCCATTACAAGATATCAACACTGTTTTTAGTAAATTATTTCTTCGTAAATTTTGCAGAATGTTGGGATCATTATCTTGTTGGAAAAATCAATCAAAAGGTACCTCAAGGTTCTCACCGTAAGTTTTCATTCAATATTTTATTGACTTTTTAATATTTATTGTAGCGCCTATTGCTGATATTTCACTAACACCTTTCTCGGAAAAACAGGCCCAAATCATGATATTATGATACCACCACCAAACTTGACAGTTGGTCCGGTGTTCAAATTTATAATTGGAACAAATTGCACACTACGTGGGCAAAAAATTTCACTCAGTCTCTGGCTTTCGTTTATTAATATAATAATATATATTATATATTAACATATATATAGAATATTTAATGAATAATATATTAATATAATAATAATAATAATAGAAATAATTATATTTATTGTATTTTTTTCAGCTTTCATTTATTTTACTGAAACTGTAAATGGAAACATTGTAGAAGCATTTACCAAATGCCTAAGACCTCTTTTAAGTGAGTAAAAAACTCAAAAAAATTTATTTCAATGCACCAAAGATGTGAAGACCCGTGGAAAGGATCCGTCAGCATTAGAGTAAGGACGCATCGTTTGGTTTCATCGAAAAGGAAAATAAACTTGGGGCATCTAAACAGTAACGGTATAAATATCAGAACGATACAGAGAACAATGTCGCGTTGGAAATAAAATGGGGAACTTAGTTCATCTCGTAGAAATTGTGGAAGATCAAACATTCTAATAGATTATACAAAGACCAACGAAAATAATGACTTACAAGTTCTGAGAACGTCCAAAAATAATTTATTAAATACCATTGCAGCAAGAGAAAAAAAATCATTTAGGAAAATGGAAATCCGTAAAACCAATAATATCATCAGCAATTAAATCGAAGAAAACGTTTTTCGTTTGCTCGAAAACGCTGGGATTGCACTTTTGAGGATTTGAAGCCTGTAGTGTTGTCCTATGAGTCCAGATCCAGTCAGAACGTTGGGCGAGTTGAGGCATGACGACTGACGCATGAAACTGTACATTCATCTTAAATCGCCTCAAATGTTCAGGCATCTGCAGGAAAAAAAAATTTAAGGCAGTTTTTGCTGTAATAGACATGAATCGACCCCCTCTATAAAAACAAAATTAACTTACGGAACTATTGCAAGTACTTTCTGACTACGTTCACTCGTTGGAGTTTATTTTCCTGATGGCAATTAACCTTTCAGGACTACAATACACTTATCCATTGGGCTAGAAATGTACAAGATTGGTACGTTCCGAGCGAGGGAACATTCGAGTTCATGGACTGCCACCAAAATCTTTTGATTTGAACCCCATTAAAAATTTATCGGATGAACTTGAGAGGAACCGACGTGAGTCATCACCACTTTCTTCAACGATAAGTACTCAGGATGACAGGTTACATCAATAATAATATAATAAAAAAATAGAGCTGCTCAGAATTCTGAATTTTGCAGAACTATGGCCAGGTAGAATGAAAATTGTAATTTTAGCTAAAATAAGTCTAATCACATGCCAATACATTTCTAAACGAGAAATATTTTTGCCTACTTAATGCACTTTGAACAAGCATATTCTTCAATGCGTGCAATGACTTCATTTCAATCATCATCTTATCTACAGCAATCGTTGTTTATACCAGTTTCGATATACATTTACACGCACGATATACATTTACACTAGTTCTCATCTCCATCATTCCAACATTTTTCAACGCCTTCCACCGTCCGTTATACAACATTCATGTTCACCAACTAAGGGTATCCACGTTTTAGACGTTTTAAAAACCAGTGAAACGAGTTTATGAATGAAATTCATTAGAAAGAAACTGTTTTTCTCAATCTGTTTCTCTTAAAAATTTTCGAAACATCATCCGTTGTATACATGAAACCATTTTGATCCCATTAGGGGAGTAATTTGTTTGATGATATCGAAGGTTATAAGTAACTCCAGTGCTTCAAAAAGTGTGTTATAGTCACATAACCACCAAAATTTTTCAACATTCTTGATTACACGAACAAGTGAATCTAACAAATAATATGTTGAGCTTCACTAACAGTTCCTCATAGTCTTTGTACTGCATTTCTTTCTTATTCTATTTGAGAGATCGACATTTTCAGAGTATGGGAAAATATGGACAAAAGTATCAGCTACGTTCGAGTTGAAAAACGATTATCACGGCTTAAGCAACAGCTTTACACATCCCTTCATATTATTTTCCTTGCAACATGTAATGAACAATTAAATTTTTAACGTTAACTCATTATTCTACTAATGCACTGTCTTGAAAGAAATCTCAGTATCGAAAAATCTCTTGGCTACATCAAGTTCCGCTCTTAATGTCCATATTAGAATAACTTGATAATCTTGATATAATGAAAATTAACCCAGATCTTGGAATCACTTACCAGGTTTACTTGTAGTTTCCTCTAGAGGTTCAAGGGCGCTGAGCCCCCCTCCTCTGTTTGCTGAACAGATAACACACACGGAAGTGAGTTTCACTTTTAAAAATAAAACAGATTGCGTCTCTCGGTGAAGGCATTTTCACTCATTTAGTATACACACATAAATAAATAAAAACACAAAAAAGAGGGTAGTTTGGGTATAGGAGGAAAGCATTGAAAGTAGCTCCAAAATAGGACACTGAAAAACCCGGTGTGGGATAAATGAAAGGCATAAGTCACCTCAAGCGAAACTGCAAGCCAAGTTGCGGAAGTGTCTAGGGAGTTAGGAAACATGGTGACAGCAGCGCCGAAGTAAGCAATCAAAATGATCTTCCAAATGAAAATTTATTATTTAATTGATTAAATCTGGAGAAAAAATATGAGTACATTGATTTAATAATTTGATATAAAACAAGGCCATCGTAATGGTGACCCAGTTAAAACTCATACTTAGATCCGGGACTTCTTTCTATTGTTAATATTCGGCAATATAATCACGACGATAATATCACTGATTATTTGATTCAGTACGCATTACATACAAATTTAACACGTTAAGTGCATCGGGTTACACAGAAGTTCAATATCCAACTCAAATTAAAGTTATTTTTATAAATCAATTTCGAAAATAACGAACATTAAATCGATAGTGCCTTTTATAAGGTTTCCATTAAGTATTTATGAAAATTAAGTCAATGACAGCTGGTCGGTCAGAAGCATTTTGAAAATCACTTCAATGACCACCGGTGGGTTACGTCGCACTCAAACTGTTAATGTAGAATATAAATATATGTTAAGTAGGACTGGACATAGCCTCTGGATTGGACCGTGTTCATAGACTCGCCTATAAGTACGATGCACTGAGAGCGAGAGTGTGCCGCAATGCTTCTTTGGTTATACCAAACAGGCAAGTGATGGCTATCGCTGAATTCCAAATGTTCTCTATAAATATCGACACAAAGCTCCTAATGTTACCGATGTGCGTATGTCTTAGGAGTTCTAGTATGGTCAACACACACTAATCGTGACACTTACTCTTCTTTGCCTTGCAGACAAAGGCCCTCTCGACGGCACAGTCGATGTCGTTCCAGACCCTGTTTTCGATGTCGTACATCTCGACGCACAGCTCGGTGTCGCTCGATGGTTCCTCGTCCGCCCAGTGCAGGAAGTCCAACGCCGTGCCGTCCGTCCACTCGTAATCTGAGTTCATATAAATCTATGAACAGTGGGCAGTGGGCAGTGATCCTCGTTTGAAAATTGGATACGTCGCAAGGATACTGCGCACTCAAACCCACGGTGAAAACGTAAAAATGATGCCAAACAGCAAATGATTATTGGTATATATATCTGACCGTCTGTGAGGGCCAAAAGAGTGGAAGTAACTGTAACTAATCTTTGCGAGAAGTTTCACTCCGTGCACATTCATTTTTGTATTAGATGGATGACTTGTAGCACATGTATCATCCTTTAGCTTATCTCTTCTACCTTCCGGATTTGATTCAGAGTTTCTCACTTCATCCCCGTGAAATTTTCGGATTAGTTTCACACTAGAACATTTGCGGCATTTTGGATTATCTATTGAAGAGGAGACTGTTACTTTCAAAAGCTTGGAAATACCCAGAAAAGAAATAATACGTGAGCTTCTTTTTTGAATGCACTGTAAGATTTTCTTGTAGTTAGTAGTACGCATCTAATCACAAGCCTTAATCCTAATGAAGTGAAAACTATTGACAATGGGTTTAGGCATATTAAAAAAGAACGCCTTGACTTCGGGTACGAGTCAAATGAACGCAGCAGTTTTTGTTGCCTCCTATTTTTTCTATATATCTTTCTCACCATTAGCGGTTAAACTAACATAACATTAATTATGTGGAAATTGTTGCTGTACTCCACATTCTTGACCATTTTAATACACTCGATGCCTCTGGGGCCTCTCACACCTCTCTAACCTGAAATGCTCCTAGGGCTTACTATGCTCAACTTTAGGTTGCACCTCTCGGTTCATGACACCTGAGCGTCCCACCACCCAGTAACTTATCTGCTCACCGTCAGCCATCTGTATGAGTCCATTCCAGAGGTTGAGCATGTAGTGCTGGGAGGCCTTCTGGATGAGATCCTGCTCTTCCTGGGAGTGAATAGAAGCCAGCGCAGCTCCCTCCTCGATGCAGCTGTGAGCGTTTCAACAGTAAGAGTTTAGTCCATGGTTCAATAGGGGAAATTTCATGGGTGACACCTGATAAAGGATTTACGTGAGACAGATGACGAGAGGGTAAATTTCATAAGCAATAATTGTGACTGTAGAACAAACATGTACAGCGTTTTTTACCAGAGCGAGGCCAATACATGAACTAATACAGATTACGGCATGTTGAAGGGTCAGACATCATTGTTTCGTTAACAAGGAGAGGTCTGCGCTGTCAGAGCGTACAATTTAACGCAAAATAATTCGCAAGAGAAATAACAACTAAAGAGATAAAAAAAGGCTGTGTTTTAGAGTCTACAAACTACGCTAAAATCAATTTCATCAAAGTAACAACTTGTAGGCAGCTCATATGGGACAGTGAGCTGGGTCATCATGCCCAATGAAAATAGGTCCTACAGTCAGTTCCGACATAATTATGTCTCGCAAGTTCAAAATACCATGCACATGACTTTAATTTTGTTATGATTCACATTCACAGAGATTAAGTTGAATTTAACTAAAGTTATTTAGAATTTTTACCAAGTCATGAGCTGTCTGCAATTCTGTAGCAAGCTGTGAGTCCACAGATGTCAAGGAGCTCTTTGATTGTTCAGTTTTAACTTGCCCCCGTTAAAGATCAGCCTTGAGCTCAAAATAGGAATCAGATTTCCCTTGTTTTTCCAACTTCAGTGTTTTGAGTTTTTTATTTCGTGAAATGTTTTACGTACGCGATGCTGGCGTCGTTAAAAGTCTTTATGGAGTCCGTGACGAGGAGGTAGCAGTAACCGCCACCGAAGTCCAGCCACCGCACGTTGGGGCAGTTGCCGTCCACGGGGGGGTCCGCAGTGGGGATTGGCTCTGCATCACATGTCGTAATAAGAAAAGGACTTACAAGCTGGGAAATGTTCCATTGCGACCTCTATGATACTGGGATACAATAATGAGAGCTCAATTAAAATTATTGAATTGTGCGATGATCAGCTTGCAATGAAGTATTAGGAACTATGATAAAGAACTAAGCTCCTAATATATTAACGAGAATCTAGAACATAAGGAAAAACAGTCCTGTGGAAGATTATCACTCAGACGGATATCGCTACATAGGATGACAACCAAAATAAAAATTACTTGAAAAAGGGAAATGAAAAACGAGAAATCCTAAAAAAGTAGCATAAAACATTGAGTTGATCTGACAACGCCTTACTAAATAAGAGTTCATCCCACAAGACCAACATAATGAAGGCATATTGAACTAGCATTAAAAGGATCCTTAGGTGGTGGGCTACTGTGCCCTAAAATTTTATGGGGCTACGGGCACTAGATCCCCCAATTCCCACAGGGGACCAAAAATCATGAATTTTTGACCCCATATAAAAAGAAAATAATAATAACGAAAAATCTGGCTCTTTTAGTTTGTTAGCAATGTTTCAAGGATTCTAAAACTGTCTTTGGTTTTGTTGTAGCATGGAAACTCATTGGTTTGTATTCATTTGAAATATCAGATAAAATGACATCAAAATCAAACATTTCCTATTTTCTGAAAAACTACAGCCAAAATCGAAAAAACGAATGGAACAAAATGTGTTTCTCTTTAAAAATTACATATCATGGCTTATTTCAGAAGAATCAGTCTACAAATAAAAATGTACCATTCTTCAAGAAATGAAAAAAAATATACATTTTGGTATAATTTTTACATGTATAACATGCAATTCACAGTGTTGATATGAAATTATGCATGCACATTATTTGTAGATGATAATACAACATGAATACAGCATTCAAGTAAAAAAATGTCCATTATATTACATTTTACCACAAAATTTATTTATTTTGCTTTTTACGTAAAAATATTATTTTCAACCTAAAAAACAATAGAAGTCAGTGAGTTTTCATGCTAGGAAAAAACAGGCAGTTTTGGAATCCTTGAAAAATTTCTAACAAACTAATAGGTCCCGATTTCTCAATTTGTGCATTTAATTTTTTTATCAGAGTTGAAAAAAATTTGGCATATTTTAGTTAGTAATCGAAAATCGCATATCTAAAGAAAATGAAACAAAAATATAAAATTCAATTCTTTTAGTTTGTTTGAAGTTTTACAAGGATTTCAAAACTGTCTTTGAATTTGTTTTAGCATAAAAACTTATTGACTTCTAGTCTTTTGAAATATCCCAAAAAATGAATAAAAAACTAATATTTCAAATTTTTCTAAAAAACTAAGGCCTAAATCAAAAAAGTTACACGTGTAAAATATGTTTCTTTTTCAAAAAATACATATACTCACGAAATTTCAGATCAATCGGATCAAAATTTTAAAATCGCTGGAATGTCCCCCTTCAAGGGTGTTGCGTCAAGAATAAACTCAGCTTTATAGAATTCTAATACGTAGATTTTTTCAAATATCGGCATTGTTCCCAATCTCATGACACACAGTTTACGAATCATCTTGAATAGTAATGGTTTATTTTAAATTTTTTCAACTTAGAGAATTGTTCAGAGGCTGCTAGTAGACAAATTTGATACCTCCGAACTAAGAGTATGACAGAAAATAATTTCGGTACATTAATTAGGACGTCTGGGATTAAGAAAGCATTTCATTTTCGAGCAAATTAGAAATGTCAGCATTGCCTAGCAGTGCAAAATCGTGCTTAACACGTAAATTCAAGTTCAATATTCAACTCCAATAACAGTTAATTAAACGATCAATTAAAAAACACTAACTAGATCGTGCTTTCATTTAGTTTTCATTGAGTGTTCATGAAAATTTAGTTTGGGACTGCTGATCAGTCGGCAGAATGATGAAAAAACCCTGCTTGACCACCGGTGGGTCACATCGCAGTTAAAATATGCTTTCCCACAAACTAACAATGCATGAACTCATTCCAGTTTCTAAGCCTTTCTTAGAAAAATGTCATGAGACTGGCAGACCAACACGAGAAAAAGCTACGCTATGTATATCATTTACACCAAGAATAATAAAGCATCAGAGTCGCGGTGGCGCAAAACTTATCCCACTCACCGGCCGTGTACTTGCAGAAGGAAGGCTTCGTCGCGTCGCAGGGTGCGTTGTACCACGTGCCCTCCTGGGCAGCGCTGAGCATCACACAGCGGGCGCCCGTGTCGCTGGTGTTGGGCTGGTCCGCCCCCCACTGGGTGTACAGCACAGGGGACGTGTCCGACCAGCTGTACTGGTTTGGGTCCTGCAACAAATGTGTACCTCGGTAAAGTTCAGTTTCGCGATCATGTGTGCTATGGACTGGCAAATGGCGTACACTCATTACCGGAGATTTAGCTCGTTAACTATGGAAGGATTCGATAAATTTCATTTGCATTATGAAAAGATTTGAATTTTGATGTTTTCTTAATCGTCACTTCCCAATTGATTAAATTAACCCTTTAACGTCCGAATTTTTGTACTCATATTACCGTTAACACAACCACCGTCACTAAACTGGCGCTGGCATCTGGCAGTCACCGATATCAGGATGGGATAAGAACTGCCACTCGGCAGAGAACTTCAAAGAACACATTAGGGAACTAATTGAATAAGAAATAAAATATATTGAAGGGGAATTTTGAAAGAGGACACTGGTGTCCTCTGGGGCATTAAAGGGTTAACGAGAATGAGGAGAATTGTACACATCATGGTAACAGATAAAATTAGGTCCGGTCAATTCCTTGGTATTCAATAGCATGTATGTAGTAAAAACGTCAATGCATGCATGGTTATAAGTTATTTTGCGCCGATTTCTGTTCTATCGTTCACTATAAGCCCATAATCATAGAATTATAAGAGCACACCAGAATGAATAGCAAATCTGAGTGCGTAGACTCGTTGAAATATAGATTGTGAATCACTCATTTGCTTGGTCAAACCTTGTCACGCATGCCAAGCGAGACTCGTGAAGCAAAGCGTTTTAGATATTTATTTTTCATAAGCCTTTCAAATGCTCAAACAACATAACATCAAAAGATATGAAGTAAAAATTTTTGATGACACTTTTTAAAATTTTGTAACTGTGATTTGGCCGACTACAGCACGGACTTACTTGAAGATTCCTCCTCCTTGATTTGGGACAGAGACGTTTGCCTTTAAACACTTTTGCTATCGACATATGGACACATTTACTGCTTCAACGAAAGCTGTTGTGGAATTTCCTTTAGAACTGACTTGAATATTACAATAAATAGTGTACATGGTAGATAACATGCAAAACTTTCCAAGTTCAAAGCCTCGCCTTTTTGGAGTTGAGCCCCAGCCACACTTCCTCCATGCCGGACGCGAGCGCGACGCCGTAGACTAAAGCGTTCTCAGCGATGCTTTCTATAGAGACGAGGTTGGTGCCGTCTGCTTTGCAGAGGTCTTCCGCATCCTGCCAGGTGAGGGCGTCCGCCACCGGCCTGTAGCAGTCCCCTGAGTAGTTCAGGTACTGGTCGAGAGGGCTCGAACACATCGAGCTCAGCTCGGATTCTGTAGGGAGACAGTGTAAAATTTGAATGATGTAAAATAGTTTTTTTGACATCATGAGCCAAAGGCACCCTCGGCAATTCAGAAACAGTCGTTTCTGCCTCAATGTAATTGTGCATCATGCTCTATATACGATATGGAACTCGACCCGTGTAATTGATTTATGTTGGTGGCTCTATGGATGGACATCTATGACTACATAGCACATGCCAAGATGCTCACACAGATATGTTTATTGATACAGGCTGATGCTCTGATGCGATACATAAAATTAGCCAAATGCTCGTCCTGATAAAATATCTTCCACATCTCTTCCTCAACTCATTTGATAGAAAGTGCAAACGAACGAACTAATCGAAATGAATTTATTCTATTTCACCTACAGGTACAAGAATACCAACAACATGTGCAGACACATGCTGGGCTGAAACAAACTTCACTACAACTTAATTTTTCATCGCATTAGAAATAATCATAGGAAACTGAAGGCTTCAAACACTCATTTCTCTGTGAAATTATGGACGTAGAAATCCAACTTCTGCAAAGCTTCTAGGATATTTCGAACTCTGTTCAGCGCCATTTAGTGAGAAATGAGATTGGATTTTCCTTGATTTAATTCACGTCGATTCATGACACATTGAATTAAATCTCCGACCACGACTGTGATGTCAAAATTTTTTTGAGCAGGTTGGAGATATGGGGAGTATTGCCGGTGTCAGGATTTTCAAACCTTTCACGTTGTCGACGAAGTCGTATAGCCGGCATTAAAAGTTCACCTGTAGACTCGCCTACGTTACGTGCCGGTATTAATATTTAAACAAACTTATCATCAGCCTTAACTTTTCACTGGAATAAATATACCGAACGTGAAGATAATTATATTCAATTAAAGTAACAAATACTCGAAATACATCGAAAAACGTATCGTGGATAACGTACAACGAATGACTTGCCTGGGTTGCGAGCGCAGATGAAGCTCCTGTTTTGCAGACAGTCCACGTCGTCCCACTCCCCGCTGAGCTGTATCGCCTGCACGCACGGGTCCTGCGACCACACACGGCAATCAGGTCCTTGGTTCTCGGTGAGTGTATTTGTTTTGTGTTAACGGCAAGTAGGGGGTGAGTATTAGGGAGGAGTTGACTTGGAATCTGGTGAGTTAATACTTTACTTACTCTTCTCAAAGTCTACGATCATTTTGGCGAATTATTTTATAATATTGTTGATTGAGAAGTAAAATGTACTCAATGAAGTGAGAGCTTGGAGTTCTACAAGACAGACTATTTCTTATAATAATGTATTCAGAAGCCTCAATAAGTATTTGCAATTTAAGGCGGAATTATTTTGGCGTCTGACAAAATGATCTCACTTTATAAGTACATTAAATCAGATCAGGTATGCTTTTACCTTCGTCTGGAAGTCAATAATTGCCCTTCATTAAATATTGTTAACGCACATGTGAGCAGTATCGCTTGTAATCGTTCAACAACATAGAGAGAGTTCAAGTTTCATTTCTTTCTTACGTAAAAGAAGAAATTTGGCAGAATGACTGCAATTTGGGAGACAAAATAGTGGAAAAGATTAATGTTAAAATGTTTACCATCCGAAAATAAGAATTAAAATAAATGAAAGTAGTCGAGGTCTTCCCTCTTTGCCTCGTGAAAACAAGCAGGTAAACATTGATGATAAGGTTATTCCATTAAATTATCCTTATTGGTCTCCAGAACCTTTGACCACCGTCAGTCTCTTGTACACTGCATGTGATCTTTAACCATACCCTGCTGGTGCGAACGTCCAAGCTTGGCCGATGATGTTGACGGTGTAAAAATATGGCGTATAACATGGGATTTTTCCTTGTGTACAAACAAGTTATAGATCTATTGAAAAGTCATATTCTTTCTACAGAAATTTTTTCTTGAGTCCTGTAGGTGTTCTCTATCAGATTAAACTGAAAACACTGATCGTGGCTATTCACAGCCGCAAGTTAAGATAATTAAGAAGTTAACCTACACTGATCGTGACCTCTCATACCCGGAAGTTAAGATAACTAAGAGGTTAACCTACATGACACAACTTTAAAATCAAGACATCCGTCGTTACACCCTTCTCTGGTAAAACCCTCAGCTAACCCCTTCAGTAACCCTCAGCTCACCCCCTCCTGGTTTGGCTCCCCCGCCCCCCAGAAGTCAAAAGTGAAGTCTGTCTCATCGACCCAGTTGAAGACGCCGCTTGCCTTGCGTAGGCCTATCCAGGACGGCTGCTCCTCCAGGTCCATGATGACGGTCACGGCAGCTGTGGGGGTCATGAGGTGATGACTGGATCATATTGATGGCCACGGCAGGAGTGGGGGTCATGAGTTAATGGTTGGGTCATTATGGTAACACAGTTGTGATAAATGATTAGGAAATAACTGAAGTTCAACGACATAGCTTGTTGTGGACTGGCAGCAGCTGCACATGGCTGAGAACAGGTGTTACGCTCTAGTGTATTTCACAAGTGATAATGATATATAAGTGTTCCTCATCATCACGCATACCACTGATGTATAAGTGTTCAGCACCATCACACATGCTAATGATGTATAAGTGTTCCGCACCATCACGCATACCAGTGTATGCAATTGTTCGGCACCATCACGAATACCAGTATATGTAAGTGATCGGCACCATCACGCATACCTGTGATGCGTAAGTGTTCGGCACCATCACGCATACCAGTGTATGCAAGTGTTCGGTATCATCACGCATACCAGTGTATTGAATTGTTCGGCACCATCACGCATACCAGTGATGTGTAATCACGCATACCAGTGATGTATGAGTGTTTGGCACCATTGCCTTCGAATGCTTTATGGAAACTCCACTTGCTTCTTTGCCTACCCTTGCATCTCTGGCCCGTTACCATGCATCTCTGGCCCGTTACCTTGCATCTCTGGCCCGTTACGTTGCATCTCTGACCCGTTACCTTGCATCTCTGACCCGTTACCTTGCATCTCTGGCCCGTTACCTTGCATCTCTGACCCGTTACCTTGCATCTCTGACCCGTTACCTTGCATCTCTGACCCGTTACCTTGCATCTCTAGCCCGTTACCTTGCATCTCTGACCCGTTACCTTGCATCTCTGGCCCGTTACCTTGCATCTCTGACCCGTTACCTTGCATCTCTGACCCGTTACCTTGCATCTCTGACCCGTTCCCTTGCATCTCTGACCCGTTACCTTGCATTTCTCACCCGTTACCTTGCATTTCTGACTCGTTACCTTGCATCTCTGACCCGTTACCTTACATCTCTGGCCCGTTACCTTGCATCTCTGACCCGTTACCATGCATCTCTGACCCGTTACCATGCATCTCTGACCCTAAACCTTGCATCTCTGACCCGTTACCATGCATCTCTGACCCGTTAGGGTATATTCACATTACTAGCGGCGCGAACAGAGCAGAGCTTCGCGGAGTAGAGCGGCAATAATGCTTGTACATGTTTGAATGCAGAAATGCTAGGCTGTTCACACTGCAAGCGGAGAGGAGCAGAGCGGAGCAGAGGGGAGCGGAGCGGCGCGCTCGGGAAATTCGCTGTGATTTTTTGACGCTCTCTCCGAGCGTTTCTCTGCGCCTCCACCTTTAGATCGTCATATCTTACGAGGGAAAAATTGTCGTTTGATTGAAAAAGTATAATATATAACCAACAATTTGTACAACTAATCATATAACGACCATACCTGATAGTGTAGCATGTAATATTTTATATTAATTTTGACCAACTGGGTTCATTAAACATTTTTTTTTCTTTTTTTCTTTTGCTTTCTCTGGTTTTTATTTTATTTTTGCTTCAATTTTAGGAATATGCTTCATTTTCCTTGTTATGTAGTTTAATTTTTCTTGTTATGTTGTGCATTTTATTTTATGATCTTGCATAAAGAATAATTATGTACGATTTTTGAATCAAGTTTTCCTTTTTTTCGTAAAATGGGAGGAAAGAGGCCGTACGGTGAGGAAGAGGCCTCAATGAGTGTCTAATACAAAATACGCTGCAAAATATTATGAGCTTGGGTGATTTTTCCCAATACTTACGGAAAACATATCAGTATTTTGAGGATTTTTCGGTCAGGAAAAGTTAGTATCTGTCAGTATTTTTTGCTGAGCTTTCTCTGGCACAACCCTAAATTTCTGAAGGTAATTATTTTACTCACATTCACCTTAAAGTCACCCAAGACGCTCCTTCGTTCCTAATGGCCTGCGAAAACCTGTAGTCTTATTTACTTTGTAAAGACTTTAATTCTGTTTAAACTACTTTGCTTTGCATGTATCCGCAATAAAAATGTGTGAATTATTACTGAAAAGCAAATTAATCTTATCTCGTTGAAAATTTTTCCTTCTGCAAGGGATAGTAGTACATCAAAAGTTGCCGGTTTAATCCTTAAATACTCGAAGAATTGCGATTCATCTCTCCTCAGTGCTTCGAAGAGATAGTGGTATTCTCCACAGCGATCTCTCCTCATATTGATAGAATGGACTCAGTGTTTCCGGCGTTCCGTATCTGTTTCTTGCCGTCGAGCAAGTTTCTTCCCTCTCGAAATCCTCCGCAGCGACTGATTCTTGTGTAGGTCGCTCTGCTCAGCTTACATGTGAACACACACTCCGCTCTGCTCCGCTCCGCGCCGCGCTGTGCCGCTATGCTTGTAGTGTGTACGCACCTTTACCTTGTATCTTCAGCCCGTTGCCCTGCATCTCTGGCCCTTTACCTTGCATCTCTGGCCCGTTACCTTGCATCTCTGGCCCGTTACCTTGCATCTCTGGCTCGTTACCTTGCATCTCTGGCCCGTTACCTTGCATCTCTGGCCCGTTACCTTGCATCTCTGGCCCGTTACCTTGCATCTCTGGCCCGTTACCTTGCATCTCTGGCCCGTTACCTTGCATCTCTGGCCCGTGGATGCTGATCAGGTCACCGTGCACGCCGGAGTCCCTGCAGCGCTGCCTGGCTGCGTCGAACGAGAGCTTCTCTGCTACCAGCTGTACACACTTGCCAGCTGGCGGGACAGACAGCTGGTCACTAGCGGAACTTTTTACCTCCGTTTTAGAGTGCTATGAATTCTGTTAGATTATTGAGGGGCAAAGACGAGAATATTATCCCGTAGATATTAGATGCATTCGAGGGCAGTTTATTTTGATAGTATTCAAAGAAATTGAACGGTAAGGTACATGGTTTGAAGAAAGCTTAATTTCTGTTACTGTTGGGAAAATATAAAGGAGGTCGAACGCCAACACAGCAGCGGTGGAATGAGTGTCGTCCTTATTGACGCGAATCATATAATTAGAAAATATAATAATTCGTACCTACGTTAAACGGCAAGTTTCAAGCTTTCACTTAGCGCGTTCGAAATGCGACTCCAATTTAATGAAGAGTTTTTATCTGCGAAAAAATTCCCTCAACATTACCTAACCTATTCTCACTTAACATATCCTAACCTAACATATCCTAACCTAAGATATCCTAACATATCCTAACCTATCCCATCCTAACCTAACCTAACCCAACCTATCCTATCCTAACCTATCCTAACCCATCTTATCCTATCCTAACCTATCCTAACTGAAACGATCCTGATAAAATGTCTAACTAAGATTGGGTTTTGATGAAATCCATTGAAGGGTTGATTGAAGGTCGATTACGCCTGTGTCAATCGATTGACAGCATAGCTTGATCAATCAGCTTGATCGTTTAGGGCCTACTTAAGGAACTCAGAAAGGAACGAGCAGAATATTATATAGATGGAACGGTAAGGCGCATGGTGTGAAACGAAAAACATAATTTTGTTCCGAAGGAAAAATATTGGTGAACGTCTACGTAGCGGTGGTAGAATGAGTGTCTTCTTTATTGACGCGAAATAGATTGTTTGTAAATTTAATAATTCGTGGTTAAATTAAACGACAGGTTCCAAGAGTACACTTAGAGCGTTCTAAGAGCGACTCCAATTTAATAATGAGTGTTTTTTCTGACTTTGAGTAATTACAACGTCTTTAATTCATTAGTTGAAATTTAGACAATGAGTTGGCAAGTGCCAAAAATACACATGCTCAAGAACATTTTCTAATGTCCTGCTTGGAAGAAATTTTTTATTTATAAATAACGGTTATATTTGACAGACAGGTACTTCGTTTTCAGGTGCTCTAATTTCGCAACCGAAACATCTGCTGCATGGCAGAGCTTCTTGTGATCACTTGCAAAATCATAATGTTTAATACCCAGCTTATCCTGACGCTAAGACCTTCTGTGCGTAGAATCAAAACCTGAGAGAGAGGCTGAAGGCGCCATACTTTAACGGAACCTTCAACTACCATGGAAGAGCAAATTACGCATCTACTCAGCTCAGAGCTGCAGTGAGAATGCAACCACAGAGCTACCGTGAGAATGCATCCCACAGAGCTACCGTGAGAATGCATCCACAGAGCTACCGTGAGTATGCATCCACAGAGCTACCGTGAGAGTGCATCCACAGAGCTACCGTGAGAATGCATCCACAGTACTGCCGTGAGAATGCATCCACAGAGCTGCTGTGAGAATGCATCCACAGAGCTACCGTGAGAATGCATCCACAGAGCTGCCGTGAGAATGCATCCACAGGGCTACCGTGAGAATGCATCAACAGAGCTACCGTGAGAATGCATCCACGGAGCCGCCGTGAGAATGCATCCACAGACCCGCCGTGAGAATGCATCCACAGAGCTGCCGTGAGAATGCATCCACAGAGCTGCCATGAGAATGCACCACACAGAGCTGCCGTGAGAATGCATCCACAGAGCTGCCGTGAGAATGCATCCACAGAGCTGCCGTGAGAATGCACCACACAGAGCTGCCGTGAGAATGCATCCACAGAGCTGCCGTGAGAATGCACCACACAGAGCTGCCGTGAGAATGCACCACACAGAGCTGCCGTGGGAATGCATCCACAGAGCTGCCGTGAGAATGCACCACACAGAGCTGCCGTGAGAATGCATCCACAGAGCTGCCGTGAGGATGCACCACACAGAGCTGCCGTGAGAATGCATCCACAGAACTGCCGTGAGAATGCACCACACAGAACTGCCGTGAGAATGCATCCACAGAGCTGCCGTGAGAATGCACCACACAGAGCTGCCGTGGGAATGCATCCACAGAGCTGCCGTGAGAATGCACCACACAGAGCTGCCGTGAGAATGCATCCACAGAGCTGCCGTGAGGATGCACCACACAGAGCTGCCGTGAGAATGCATCCACAGAACTGCCGTGAGAATGCACCACACAGAGCTGCCGTGAGAATGCACCACACAGAGCTGCCGTGAGAATGCATCCACAGAGCTGCCGTGAGGATGCACCACACAGAGCTGCCGTGAGAATGCACCACACAGAACTGCCGTGAGAATGCACCACACAGAGCTGCCGTGAGAATGCATCCAAAAATTTGCCACGAGATCATGTGTACCTGCGTGCAGCCAACCAGAGGGACAGTGACCATCAGGAGGGGGGGCCGTGGTGAGAGGGGCGGCTGTGCCCCCCACAGGCTTCTTACAAACGTAGCCCTTGGTGGTGGCGCAGTTATCGTCATTCCAGTAACCGAACTTCTGAGGGTACAGCGAGATGCACGACTCCTGATCTGGAATAAGATCAGTATTACCTGTAAAATTATAATTTTCCTTTTGGACATTGAAGAACTGACTGTGAATGATTATGATTCATTATATTGACAGGACACAACATCATTCGGTTTTGGACTCGGTTCAAATTCGACAACCAAGGTTAAGATCTTTACTCCCGATACTTTCTTGAAGTCACCTTTGCCTTACAAGAAAGCAATTTGGCGAAGCAGGCTATGCACGTCATGTTAAATATAATAAGCATGGGTAGAACTTGGGGTGATAACCACAACGTAAGTGGATGGCGTAGATCACTGAAAGAATGATCCTAACGTAAATGACAATTATGGAACTCAGGAATATGTATCGGAAACCAAAATGAGCAGAATAATTGAGAACAAAAAAATGTAACCAGCTGCCTCCAAACTATTTCACTTGATGGACATGACAAACTGGTAAGAGTGTTAAGCTCTGTGTGATCTCAATAGGGTTTGGTCTACGAGTAACCCTACGGTCAATCTAAAGCACCCCAAATTTGAGTTCCTTCTTGAAACTTTAAGCATGACAGTGACTCAAATTATGGAAATTCAGGCACTCGTAATGAAGTAAATTATACACCGATATATCAAACAACATGAGAAAGAACTTGTATGGGTGAGTACAAGAAATTGACCGACATTCATCAACCAACGGAACATGAAGTATAATATGTTCTTTAAAGGTAAAATGTTTAGAAGTGTAAATTTCAGATTTGATTCATTCATCAAGGGTAAATTCAGGTGCAAAAACAAACAAAATAGACCAACACTGATTGAAGTCAGCTAGCCATGTCTAGAGCAGCAGCACTCACCGGGCTCAGAGTTGGGTTCTCCGTCGTCCCAGTGGACATAGTCGAAAGGTTCTCCGTCTGACCACTTGAAGCCGTCCTCATAGTACGCGTACCCTCCAGTCCACAAACTGTCGTCCGAGTACTTGTAAACCTGCCGCAGATTCGCTCACATGTAGCTGAAAAAATGTGGTCGGAGTGAAGCCCTTTTTATACTTCGTGTACCCTCCAGTCCACAAACTGTCAGCCGAATATTGTAAACCTGCCGCACAATTGGCAGAAAATTGTTGTCTTAGTAGTGTTTACTTTTTATCGGTTGTGCTTCTTTAACCCTTATATGCTACCACGCTGTTGCTGATGAAGAATGCGAAGGGAAACATCGTCTGCAGATAAACGGTAAATTTTACGCCATCAGATATTGCAAGCTAATGAACACTCCTGGTAGGTCGGTTAAGAAAACATGTATTAAGGACGTGTTATATCTGCGTGCGTTGTTGATTTATGAAGTATTTTTCCATTTCGCTATGATGTAACACATGTCAAAAAATTGAAATTCCGGGGTTCGTCTTCCTTATCAGAAACTGTTCTCATGACTTCAAGGCATAACTATTCCAATGACTTTAGTAGAATGAAGCATGGTAAATTAGTTCATCCCAACCCCGAAATTATATTAAATTGATCATATGATTTTGACGATTCTGTAATAATGTGTTTAGAATTCCTAATTTTTTGTGTATGAGGCCATACCTCATCGTGACGTCATTGTGTTCAAAGCCTTTCACTATGTTTTTCATATGAGCCACTCAAAAGTCAATCGCAGTGTAGTTACAAATTTAAAGTTGCTTTTGATTTCCCCAAATGTTTGTGTTTGAACTTAGAACTTGACGACACGTTCATGGAATTTTTTTACTGTTTTAATATCCGTTGTAAGAATTCAAAACGTTTAGTAGAAAGAAGTTAATTACACTGTTTTTCGTGAAATTTCGCAGAAATAAATGCAGCGTATAATTTGCTTTGAAAATTATTTATGCGTGTGTTTTTCGTTAAAATAATATTATCCACATGCAGAGAGCAGCGTTTCTTAGTATTGCAGACACGAAACTTTCCAAGTTTATAATTCATTCTTGGACGCTATAACTAGGAAAATTAGGAGGTTCTTGGGTTTTGTTGCAGAACTTTTCTTTCGATTTCATCAAAACATCGTTAATAAAGGCCTCAAGTTTCTTCAATTCAGTGCTTATGATTAATATGTATCGTAGACAATTCCTTAAACGCCTCTCGCTTTGGGGACAAAATAAAAATCCTTTAAAAAACTCCGTTCACCTGATGATGAAGGTGAACTTACTTTTTATAAGACTTACATACCTCAGAAAGTAGCGAGTTCCCAGCCTGACTGAGGACGATGGCACACGTACTTACCTTCAAGAGCATCACGTTAGAAAACAGAAAATAGTTCTTCGCTTGGCTGAAGATGATGATCTACCTGTGTACTATAAAAATTCCGAAGTGATCCCTTACTTTAGAAAGCAGAAAGGAGTTCTCCTCTGGGCTGAGGATGGACACAAGGTTGGCCCCCAGATGCTCGCACGCCTTCCTCGCCTCCCGCCACGACTGCGTCTGCACTTCGACCTCGGAAAATATCCTGTAGCAGCGGTCGCCGTCCATCAGCCAGCTCGGGTCGTCGGGGAAGTCCGGGCACGGCACGTCGGGGGCACTCGTGATGGGGTGGGCTGTCGTTTGTATTATCGTCCCTGATATTGGAAAACATTCTTTTAGAGGTTGATGCTTTACATTTTTGCGATGTTGGATGGAAATGAGGTGATGAAGTAGGCCATTGATTGTATTTTCACTTCTGCTGTTAGAAAATTGTATTTTAGAGTTTGATACTTTTAATTTTTCCGGTGTTGGATGGAAATGAGGTGATGGGGTGGGTCGTCGATTGTATGGTGGGTCGTTCCCTGGTATTAAGAAATTTTCTTTTAGAGTTTCGTGCGTGAAATTTTTCCCATACTGGATGGAAATGAGGTGATACGATGGGCAATGAACCGTCGGTTGTATTATCACCCCTGTTTTAAGAAAACTTTCTTTTAGAGTTTGAAGCTTGATATTTGTCCTATTTTTGATGGACATGAGGTGTGCGAGTTGCGTGGAACTCGCTGCTTCGACTATTGAAGTTCTGTACTTGAAAGATTGCTACTACTGACGAATTGCATTTGAGGCTCTCGTGCGTTACAAGATTATACTTCCAGATATTTCTCCTGCAAATCATTTACCAAATTTGCCTACAGGGAATTGATAGGTTGCGCCAACATCAAAAATGCAAGGTTCATAAATTGAAATTTTTAAATACCTAGCAGGCCCGTCATTTCTCCAGAATGAATCACACCACATGAGTTTCAAAATTTTTATACTAATTCAAATCTAACACAAATGTTTTTCTTGAAGAAAAAGACATGGTGAACTATAATCAAATGGGGTGCGAAATTGATGGTCAACTTGAAAGTAGTTCTATATATGCACACATTTTACATTAGAGAAGTGATACCCGCAGCAGGGGTTCACAAGAGCATTTCAAAGGCTAACAATCAAGGGCCAAATAACTCACTACGAACTCATGATTGTACCACAGGACCATCCATCACCTTGAGGCGCCTTACAGACGTAGGGCAGGAAGCCGTCGCAGTTGTTGTCGTACCACTCGAGGGTGTCCAGCCTGGCGCTGACGCAGGTGTCCTGCAGCTCGTGCGTGTTGGGCTGGTCGTTGCCCCAGTGCAGGTAGTCCGTCACTGTGCCGTCCAGCCACTCGTAGTCCTCTGTTTGATGGAGAGTACATGCCGAATTTTCACAAATATCTAAGCTTGTTGCAGTTATTTGTAAATTGTTCATAGGTAGCAAAACGACTGTTAGGCCAGCGTCAAGATAAGTCGACTGATGCCCCTGTTCTACGGAGGAAAAATAATTCTTCTCGCAAATAACTGAGCTGTCGTATCACAGATACTTGAGAAACATACTTCCGTCACGAACTTCAAAATTCGTTCGCTTGATTCAAAACTTCGAAATTCGTTCGAACTTCAATATTCGTTCGGCTCAGATTTGAAGCTTGTTTTGACAGCTCAAAAATTTATCAGTGCAAAAAACTCTGCAGCTTGTTTTGACCGCTCAAAAATTTATCAGCGCGAAAAACTCCGCAGCTTGATTTAGTTCGGCTCCAACTCGAAGCTTGTTTTATCAGCTCGAAAACTTCAAGGTTTGATTTAGTTCGGCTCATTTTCGACGCTTGAAATCAGATCGACATCTCCAAAGCTTGAAAACAGCTCGAAATCTCCAAAACTTGTAATCAGATCGAAAACTCGGAAGAATACCGGAAATCTTCGCAACTCTTGAAAACTTTTGACGAACCCCAACTTAATAAAACTTAGTCAGCAAAATCTGATTTCTCTCCTATTCCTGAAATACCAGGAAGATTCCAATGGAATAACAAGCCTCAGAAAATACGGCCTTTGAAAACAACTGACTACCCTCAGGTATCCTTAAGACAAGGTCGTTATCAAAAAAAGGGTGGCATCCGAAACAGGATCAAGCCATATTATTCATCAATTGGCATCCGCATAAGGACTCGCCAAAATATCTATCAAGGCATCCGAATAAGGACTCGCCTACTAAATATCTATCAACTGGTATCCAAATATCTATCAACTGGCTAAACCTGAAAACACGATATCAGAGAAATCTCTTCCCAAGTCAGTTTTGGGATGGGCGGGTGGCCATTTTCGAAAAGCAGCTTCCTGCTCAATGCATAAGAAAGCATAACTAAAAATCATGGACATGTGTATGGGACGCATTGATTTGAGTACATTTACATAACATTAAATCGTTTAGTTAGAAATATAAGTTAGTGAATGAGTCGTCTGTTAAGATTATTTCAGGGTGTTGCTTGTGTTTTGTCAATTTGAAGATAGGTTACCGTTAGGAGGCAGTAAGGATACCGTTGACATGCACTTATAGTTCCACCAGGATGCAGCAAGGTAGCAGTCCAAGTGTTGTAAGGGTGCTGCACAGGACCAGTCTAAGACCAGTAAAGTTACAGTAAGGGTGCAGAATGGGTGTGCTATGAATACAATTAAAGTTTTCAGGGAGCAATTCGTTGCTCACCTAAAAAATAAATATCATTTCATTTATTTAAGAAATGAACCTTGACACATTTACTACGTGTGTGTATCACTTGGCAAATTGCTTAATTACGTTCCAGTTACAATGGCTACCATTTCACTGATTAGATTAGATTATTTGTTAGTTAAGGCCTCCCTATTCGTAACGAAGGCGATCCAAAGAGTGGAAAAAGGAAAGCACTATTGAGAATTGAGTTTAAGAGAAAGCGTAATCTATACATAAGGTGCACAGAAACAGTAGGCTTAGAAAAAAGTTCATGAAACAAGATAGACGCTTGAGAGGAAAGTAGTAGGTGCTGAAAAACAGGACGGCAATTAACCGAAAAAAATAGCCCATAACAAAACAAAAAACCTATCGTATTTCAAACAAAAAGATGGATTACGTAACATTTAGCTCGAGACCTCACATGTTCCCCTAGGTGAGGTAATTCCCAGATACAATAGATGCCTCCCCCTAAGGGGACCATCGTATTGATTTCAGTACCTTTATTTAAATTAGACTATGGAGTACTAGTTAAAATGGTATCATGCTATTATGTGTTTCCCGCATGTTAGAAAAGGTAAGAATGTAATCAAGCAGTAAAAATGGCTCTTCAATTCTGCTTCTTCCAACCTAACCAAACCAACCGTAGCAACCACAGGAACGTAGTGAACGTGGTAAAGATGGTGGTCCCCATACTTTGGAAGCCTGAGATCGATACCTTGATGCTTTCAATGATTTTGCGTTTATCTTTCGCTTCTCGGAAGCACTGAGCTGCCTCACCGTTTTCTCCGGTGACGGCCAAACCCGTCCAGAATGATGAGGTGTTCAGAGACAGCAGGTCCGGTAATCTGTCATTGAAGTACAGAACGTTACAAATATAGAAGCACTCAGCACAGATTAATTGCGGCACAATGTTGTGTGATTTTCATGTGTTGTAGAATGAAGAATTTTTAGCTAAATAACTTAAATCGATGTTTGTTTAGTCAACGTTGGGTGAATGCTTGGTGGCACAGCAATGAGTCGCTTTGTTGGCAACTCGTGCCCCATTTCATGCATCACCATTTTCAATGCTTAATTAATTGCCAACGGGCAAAACGTTTTAAATTAGCAAAATTCATTTGCATTTTATTTATTACTCCTTTATTCGATTTAACGCATAACGACTAATCTAACTAATCGATTTAACACTAATAAAACCAATCTTCTTCGTCGTAGCAACTTTTGTTCATTTAAAAATAATTAATAATTTAGTCGTGATAAAAACTGTGCTGATGTTCGGATAAAAGCGAAGTAGGAACACGAATAAACATGAGCGCATGTTGTTGGGAGAACAAATAAAATAAGCGAGATTCTCTGCCTCAACACAAAAGGCCACGATTCTAACTTCTTGATGAAGGTTTCCTCCTGCTCGCTGTGGAGGCTGACGAGGTGCCCCCCGTATTGCACGCAGCTCTGCTCCGCCAGGCCCTGGGACTTGGAGGTCGTCATCACCTGCACCAGGAAACGGGCGTTAATTTTCTGCGTCTGGGAACGAGGGAAACTAATATTCGGCTGTCCTAAAATTTAGTCGACGCAGAATATTTGTAACGTTTCATATCTCAAATCACACATTCTTCCAGTTTTTTATCTGAGTTTCCAACGGAAATTGCTGTCTCAGCAGAAGATGAGTTGAAATGTAAGTAAAGGACGTATATATACTGCAGTAAGTTCTATAAATTCAAAAAAGAGAGTTCTTTAAAGTTCTATTTAGAATAAGTTCTATAAACGCTCTATAATAAGTTCTGTATGTATTGAGGGGGCGTACAGCGGAAGGTATACGATCGAAAACCAAAAACCGTCACCTTGTAGCAGGACTGTGTGGAGGTGTACAGAGACCAGCCGCTGGTGCACTTGGCGGGACCTGCTGTGGTGACGGGAGGAGGTGCCGTGGTGTAGCCCTGGCGCTCGTACTCGCCTGTGCAGGCAGGAAATATCATGTTGTGCCAAATGTTATCTTATGATGTAGGACAATCTTTTGATGTGGCACGAAGCGTGTTATGATGTGAGACAATCTTTTGTTGCAGTGCGGGGCATCTCATGATGTGAGACAATCTTGTGATGTAGTGCCGGGCGTCCAATGATGTAGCACAGATCTCCTAAAGATATTCTCAGGCATTGATTACTCTCCTGTTGGTAAGACTCAGTGGGTAACATAGTCCTCAATTGAAGCGTTCATCAATGAACTCGAATTAAGATTCATGAACGAGCAAAATAATTATTTCAAGGATTTTCATTCAATTGATTGAATAAAAGATTGTTGTCTAATTCGTAAATCCCCCGTATTCTATTTTTTCATTATTTCTTATGTATGCATTTTGCACTATTCGGTAATGTATTAATTAATTGTTTCCGGTATATTTATTAAGTGATCAGCAGTCTGGTTCACTGAATTATTATTATCTAAATGCTCATTTACAACAGCTAACGCTAACGCAGTCATCGACAATCGAGGTGCTTTCAAAAATTCTGCAGTAATTATAAGACCACCATTAATGTTTGGAATCAATCCCCCCTAAATTCGAGTATTAAAAACCGATAATTTCAACTGCAAGGGCTTTGTAGAGATTTCAAGCTCTCACGAGTACGCTATACCCACACATGTAAGGGTAGGTGTTGGCGCAGGCAGATATGTACCAGAGACCGAGGGAAGATTCGCTCCCTGAGGCGTAGACGCACTCGCCCCTCCCGGTGACTGTGGGGCAAAAAAACAAGCGTAAAAACACTGCATGCCATCAAATCATCTCAACATATTATAGATAATTCAGTCCTGCTGCAGTGCTAATACAGTCCTGCTACAGTAATAAACAGTCCTGCTACAGTAATAATACAGTCCTGCTACAGTAATAATACAGTCCTGCTACAGTAATGATACAGTCCTGCTGCATTATAATACAGTCCTGCTACAGTAATAAACAGTCCTGCTACAGTAATAATACAGTCCTGCTACAGTAATAATACAGTCCTGCTACAGTAATGATACAGTCCTGCTGCATTATAATACAGTCCTGCTACAGTAATAAACAGTCCTGCTACAGTAATGATACAGTCCTGCTAGAGTAATAATACAATTCTGCTACAGTAATAATACAGTCCTGCTACAGATCAATACATAATAGATAATGAAACATGTCGCAGTAACTCATGTTGCTTCGCATAAATCGAGCTGGCTATTGCTGTCAGTTTGCTTTCCAACGTTGAAATAGCTGCCTTGAATATATAATATAGTGAGAATTTTGACACTGTCAACACGTCGAAATAATTTGAAAAACTGGTGTGTGTTCGAGGTTAGTCTCGAAGCAAGTTCGATATTATAATCAATCATACTTTTGTACAAATTTGACGTCTCAAATTATCACGGCTTTATTCTCAAATTATCACGGCTTTATTCTCAAATTATCACGGCGTTATTCTCAAACTATCACGGCTTTATTCTCAAACTATCACGGCTTTATTCTCAAATTATCACGGCTTTATTCTCAAATGATCACGGCTTTATTCTCAAACTATCACGGCTTTATTCTCAAATTATCACGGCTTTATTCTCAAATTATCACGGCTTTATTCTCAAATTATCACGGCTTTATTCTCAAACTATCACGGCTTTATTCTCAAATTATTACGGCTTTATTCTCAAATTATCACGGCTTTATTCTCAAATTATCACGGCTTTATTCTCAAACTATCACGGCTTTATTCTCAAATTATCACGGCTTTATTCTCAAATTATCCCGGCTTTATTCTCAAACTATCACGGCTTTATTCTCAAATTATCACGGCTTTATTCTCAAATTATCACGGCTTTATTCTCAAATTATCACGGCTTTATTCTCAAACTATCACGGCTTTATTCTCAAATTATCACGGCTTTATTCTCAAATTATCACGGCTTTATTCTCAAACTATCACGGCTTTATTCTCAAATTATCACGGCTTTATTCTCAAACTATCACGGCTTTATTCTCAAATTATCACGGCTTTATTCTCAAATTATCACGGCTTTATTCTCAAATTATCACGGCTTTATTCTCAAATTATCACGGCTTTATTCTCAAATTATCACGGCTTTATTCTCAAACTATCACGGCTTTATTCTCAAATTATCACGGCTTTATTCTCAAATTATCACGGCTTTATTCTCAAATTATCGCGGCTTTATTCTCAAACTATCACGGCTTTATTCTCAAATTATCACGGCTTTATTCTCAAATTATCACGGCTTTATTCTCAAATTATGACGGTGTCGCTGCATTATTTACGTGTACTACATAATTACATAATTATCTACCTGTACGTGCGCTCTCTTTTCAAATGTATAAGCGCATAAGTGGATGAAGAACATATTTTGCATGGTGCCAAATAATTAATGTTCACAGATAGCTTTGATTGTTACACACCATGTATTTTGCACCTCAGCGTGTGAGGACGTGAAAATAGATAATTCAGAACGAATAAGTGTATCTACCATAACAATTTTCTTTTATATGAAATATGTTGCTACAATCATATCTCAAATGCTTAAACAATATTCTGAAAAAGGTGGGAATATAACAGGGTAAGTGAGAGAAGGAAGCTAGGAAGGCAATAGGAGAAATCGTGGCAGGTAAAGACGTACAAAATTTCAAAGCCGCATCGTAAGCTGGCTAGAGAGATACTCGAAGAAATGCTCAAATGAATTTTTCTGTTGAAGATTCAGTTGTAACTGACTGCTTTCGACCATTTTTTAGCAACCGAACATTTCAGCGACAAAAAAAATAGTCCTGCCTCTAGCTCTCATTTCATTCTCCATTCTATTCAGTTCCTCTAGTCCAGCTCTTTTGACCGATAATCAAGCGTGAACTTTTCAGCTGAATACATACGTTGTGCTACACCCAACTGACATTTTATGGCTTCTGCTCCTTTAGTTGGTAGAGTGTTCAAGACGCGGCTGGTTCTGTCCCCAGCTAGGGCTTGAAGAGCGCAATTTAAATGTTATGGTCTTGCTAATCCGTACTCACCTGGCTCGTACTCCCCCCAGTTAGTGTACGTGAAGTCCGTACCATCGTCCCACTTGAAGCCTATGGTGCCGTCTGAATTGACGGTCTCCTGAAGCCCTATCCACACCTCCTCCCCCAATGTAAATAACAGCGACGACAGGAATGCTCCTTCAATCCTGAAGAAAACCGAGAAGAATAGCTGACAAAAATGCTCCTTCAATCCTAAAAAATACTAAGCAGAATGTCAGATAGAAATGCTCCTGCTACTTTGAAAAATACCAAGTATTGTTCGTGTTATATGGGTGTTAAGCCGGTGCCAAGATAGGTCGACTGTTGCCTCTGTACTACGGAGGGAAAATAATTCTCCCCTCGAATAAACTGAGCTCGTGTATCACAGATACTTGCACACCGGACTTCTGTAACGATTTTCAAATTTTCGTTAGCTTGTTAAAATTTCGCTACGTCGCTACGCAGCCACCTAAAATTCTGAAAACATCGGAAGTTTATCGCAGCAACAGAAAAACTGTTGACGAACCTCGACTTCATAAATGACGGTCAGCAAACCTGACTTTTTCTCCATACAAGAATACCTGGAAGATTCCAACGGAATAACCGGCTTCAGAAACTACGGCTTTATCAGTCGGCAAATCTGACTTCTCTCCTATATCTGAACCTCAGAAAGGTTCCAACGGAATAACCTTTTATCGATCAAGTGACTACCCTCAGGTATCCCTAAGGCAGGGACGTTATCAAAAAGGTGGCATCCGAACAAGGACCAACCCACGTAATCCATCAATGGGCATTTCAATGTGTTTCTTGATGGAACATAGAAATTATTCGTTTCATGTACTTCTCAAGACAAATTTATTCGGTTATTCATTCTAGGCTGTGATAAAATTTGGTAAAAGCGAAATAACTCCTGAATTTAATTATTTAACGCAATAAAGTAAACAAGTGTTTTAAATACAAGTTTTTATTTTAAATCCATCCAATTTGTCAAAATGATTAATTAATGTGCTAAAATGGGCAGAAAATAAGCTGTTACGTCATTTTCAAAACCTCGTTCTCCTACGACACACCAACTGGATGTCACGCTCAATGAAAAGGAAGCTGATAATTATTACATTTCATTTTCCTCCTGAAAACAACAATATTTGGAATGCTTACTAAAGAACTTTAGCTTTGATTGATTAAAGGTAGAGCACACTTCTATGCTGTGGCGCGACACATCTGCTTTCACACACGGGATTATATGTTTGTTGAACTATTACTCAACGTAATACGAAACTCACGTAGAGTATATAGTTCTCCATCTTTATACTGAAAACTTGAAATGAAATATTAAGTTTTTACAGAATGCAGGTTCACACACAACAATCACATGAATGATTCATGACATGAGTATCTAAAAATTTCAGTCACAGAAATATTTTTGAAAAAATAATTATTTACATTTTGAAAATCTATTGCACGCAAACAAATCCATTAGCTTGAAATAAATTTATAGAACAAGAATCCACGAGCAAAAAGAGGAATTGGGGAAAAGTCAGTTGGGGTCGGTTACAAATGAGTCAAAATTGCAGAAGGCGGCTTCAAATGAACTCTGAATAAAGTACAAGGAGTTTCATAATCTCCTGGTAGAAAATTATTCTCCTTCATTTGAATGGAATTTCACACAGAAAGATTTTAATTCGATTGAATGGATCATATTATAAAGGAACGTGAATTCTTGAAAAATTTAATAAATCGCTCACAACAACCAACTTGCCACGGTTTAATGCGCCACGGAAGATCAGTGTTTGAGCGCATCAAAATATGCTAAGAAAAGTTAAAAATACGCCAATGGTTGCTAGAAAGAGTTCGAAACTGGTACCGAAGCGCGGTAGAGGAAACAAGGTATGTTCAAACCAGTCTTTTTTCTGTTGACGGTGTGGTTTTGTTGACGTCACGGCAACGAACCAGTGGCTTCGCTCATATTGCATCTGGTACCACTGCTACCCCCAAATCTGGCTCCACTATTGGCCTAACGACATGGCGTTTTGGTGACGTCATAAAGTTTGTTTGAAATGAAGCCTTTCTATTGGCCAGCCGAACAAGAGGTGATGTATTTTCTCCCATTGAAATGACCCTACCTTGTTTCCTCTACCGTGTATACTGAAGCCTATGGTACAAAAGTGATGCCGCATCACTTGAAAACATCATAAGAAATATGCCTTGAAAAACTACCTGTTAACGAATTAGAATTTTTCAAAGCGTTTAACGTTTTCTAAATATACAAGTGCAAAGGAAAATAATTTTGGAATAATTTCTTTTGATTTGGAGCAACTGAAACTCCTTTTATTCTGATACCGCTAATCACGTTTGGAGGACAAAGGAGACAGCATATAAATCACAAAATACTATATGAACGATGAAGCATGGAAGTAAGATGGAAATTGTATGGGGTTGCTTCACCTCATATTTAATCCACTGACGCACCTCACAACAAAAAGTGAGGATTGATGTTCTAATTTGTTGTCATATTTTGGAAAAGAATCTTGTCTAGACTGCAAAAAAAGTTTATTCAGAAATCGTGCGTGGACGTACATACCAACAGGAAAACGACACAAAACACACTAAAATTTTAATTTGCTAGCGATTAAATACACCATTAATTTTACTCCGCGGCTGGCCTTTATAACACGATTGAAAATGTTTTAAAACTCAGAAGAATTGGATCAGGCAAGCGAATCCACAGAGGACAATGATAGAGGATTTATTTGTTTTTTATTCTAAAAATGTCATAATTATTTGAAACTCATTATACTGAAATAGCTCAATACTTCGGTCATGAGCAATCTATGGTAACGTTGCATATGAAACTGGATACCTTTAGAATTCGATGGCTTACATAACTTTAACCTAATCGTTAAAAACAATAACCTTTCAGAGTTTCGTATACGTAGGCCTACTAACAGGCATATTAACTTAAAAGTTACACAGAGCCAAAACTTTTTGCTCTTCTGTACTCCCAATCCCGGACTTGATTGCAAATGCATATTTCTACCCGGAAATTTTGTACATTGCAGCGTATTCGACGAAAACAAATTACTCGTCACAATACGGCAGGAAACTCATAAGGAATGACACGGCAAAAAAAGTCGGCAATACCTTGGAGATTTTTATGTTCGTAAAATGCTCATGAGACTTTATGATATTCGGTCAAGGAACATGCTAAAGCTCGTTTTCTACAAGTACCCTGGCCCGCAACACTTTATGTTAAGTATTCCAGCTTCTCAATACCCGACAGCATCACAAGAGCAGATGGGCATGCATCCGCCCAATGCGCATGCATACAAACGCATTGATGCATTAGTCCTGAATTGATGTGCCTGCAAATTTTCCAAAAAATCAACGAAAAATACGATTTAGAAGGACTTGTAAAAGGCTGATCTGTTTCATTACTTTAACGTTGAAGGAATAAATAACTTTTTAGAAGAAAATGGGAAATAGAAGCTGAACCAAATCATTTACAAAACTCAATCATTTGCGAGTACTCACTGAAAAATTAAAAAATTCGAAACAGTTCTCTCAAAAATCAATCATTTACAGGCACTCACTAGGACAATTATAGAGTTCTAAACGATTCTATTCCAATCCTGGATCGCAGCCTACGATTTGCGACTGAGTTATTACATGTTTTTGCAGGCAGCTCGTTGAATATCAGCGGGAAAATAGATAAAAGAAGTATCTTCTTAAATCGCTCTAGCATTACAGTTGGGTTGTTAAAATAATGTTTCAGCGTCTTGGCCTAGAACGAGTAAGCGATCGAAGCGCAAGTTCAGCAAGTAGAAGAGTCCATTCTCGAGCTTCTTGTACTTTTTTCCTGTACTTCTTTCGGATTTTCCTGGATCGCCAGAGCTGTTCTCAGGTGAAAATGCCACAAGCACAGAACGAACCAAGATCGAAACAGGATCTTCATTGTCCAATGTGTGAGACTTATGTTTTCCACTGTGAAAAAATTGGGAGCTTAGGATTCTTAAAAAATTAGAAGTCCTGTTTATATTCAGTTCAGCCCGCTAAAAAAACAGCACGAGAAATTGTAGACAGAGCGTCACTGAAACTACATTCTTTATAAAAAGGTTCCTGGACTCCTTAAGAGTTTATCCAGGAATCGCAAGTAGAAAACTCGTTAGTGAAGGCTTTCTGGGTTAAGCCAAAAGACACTAGAACGATAAAGAAGCTCGAGAAAGACTGAACTAGTTTTACTTATTCAGTAAGAGAAACAAAATTTTCTTTCTGACATGTTGAGATGGTTTCGAGGCAAGAAAACTAAAACTGTACTCGTCAAACACAATGGTTCCGATTCACAAATGTAGAGATAATTCTCAAATACCTCAAATCATTGTCATAGATGAGAATAAATGATTCCACAGCCTTGACCCGAATTAATTGCAATGTATAATTATTGAAATAAAATTTGTAATTTGGATGTGTGAACGTTGTGAAAGCTAAACCAAAAACACTCTAGTTTGTCTACTCATAGTGCTTAAAATTTCAATTTGATTCAAGGTAATTGAAGCTTACTTACGTCAGACCATTCGCTAGTCCTGGAAACTTCAGTTGGACTCGAGGTCATCTGATGAAATCAGATTAAAATTTCATAAACAAAACCACTCACTGGTCATGGATGCTGACGAGATGGCTGCCTGCAATGGACTGGGAACATTCCTCTGCTGCAGAGTTGTAGTCTTTGGCGGATGTCATTTTGGCGTAGCAGGACATGCCGTGGTACAGGTGGGCGTCCTGACCGAGTAGAGTAGGATGGAATGGAATGTAATACATTATAATATGTAGAATGAAATAGAATGGAATATGGCAACAGGACAACAGGGGGCACGCATGTAAAGAGTTCATTAAATAATAGCTTTCTTGTGTATATATATATATATATATATATATATATATATATATATATATATATATGTGATAGACGTATTGTTGCATCGATAGTGCATCGCTCGAGTATCGTCTTCAGTACACGAGTAATAGCTACAAAATCTGAAAATGACGAGAAACAGTTAAAGTAATAACAAAACTACTAAAAATTATAGACTGTGTAAAAATGACTGCTAAGAGTAAAAATTCATTCGGTGAGGGTGTGACAAGAGGAGAATTTTGTCATCAGTCGCGCCTCTCATGTTAAAAAAATTGCAAAATCGAGTTTTATAACACAATCGCAATAAGGTAGTCAGTGAGCCAACACTATTCATATAGCAGATGTATGTCAACCTCAACTTCTCAGTTGAAAATACTGATAACTAAAGAATTAATGCCCTTCAACGGTGGTGTGTCGGCCGTCTGGCTCTTGATAAAACAAAGACTATCAACCATCTTTGGTCTTGCTGAAGTGTGACGGCACTGGAAAAATTTCAAGTAAAAATCTTGAACAGAATTTAAATTTTAATTTTTTGATATTCCATCAATTTACGAATGTAAAAGTGAACACCATAATAGAAATAGAAAGAAATTTGATGTATACCCACACCATGCGTATGCAAAGTGATATTCAAACAATCTGAATACAAAGACTGAATGTTTTTTTCAAGTGGATGAATGAACAACGACAATCTTTTATATCATTTAAATGATGAAGAAATCTCGTTAGTATTAATTTCTTTCCTATGAAAAGGTTAATGAATTTTGCTAGGCGTTCTTTAACATAAATTTTGATGAGTTTTCATTGTGCTTAAGGTTAGCGAGTTTGAATGAGATGAATCTTTAATTTTCGGTGAGTACATCGTCCTTCATAGCCGCCCTAGGATAGGTGCCTATGTTCTTTGGAGGGCAACTAACTCTAGTTAAAATGAGACTTCTTATACGTTTGAAGGCATCTTGTGGCTTTTACTTTCTTTTCGTACTTTTCGTGCTGAGCAAACCAGTTAACGACAGTTTATCTTGGAAAAAAACACTCAACTTACACTGTAGCAGCCTGTATTTGATGGTTGAAGACTGGTCACAGTAGACGCCTTCTTACAGAAGTAATGGTCGTTGTCATTGCATCCGTAATTCGCCCACCTCGCACCGAAAGGCGTGTACTCGAAACACTTATTATCGTCTGCAAAACAAATCTCCATCGCTATATTAAATCTAAAAACTAGATGAACATCAATCAAACTTTTAAACGATTCAAACGATGAACAGTTTATAAAAATTTTTTAACAATTTTAAACGAGGTGTTAGAGTTTAAAATGAAATTATTCCTACATCCTCCGTTGTTCAATATCATTAGCGCTAAATATTTCAATGGTTCTAAAATATTAATACGCTAAAAAATTATTTGAAAAGGATTTCAAATTAATTTTCAGCACACGAGATTTATCTTAACTATGTCAACAAGAACAGAATTCAAGCCAAATTGAAGTGTGTATTCGAGTAGTTAATTAGAAAAGGAAAACATAACAAAGTTAAAAGGCTATAGAATGAGCATTTATATAGAAAACTTTGATTAACTATGCTTATACTTGCAATGAATTTTTAACATATTTGTATTGTGAATTATTTTGATTTTACGATGGACACACATCACCATCCTAGAAGTTTTTCTGAGCCAGATCATGCACTCGATCTTTTATCTCTTGAGAAAGATTTTCAGAAGCGTGCAAGTCATTCATGACTTTTATGAGTCTTCAAAAAAGTCTCATAATATTTTTATGCGCGCAAGTAGCCAGACTTTTAACGTGTGTTTAGTTCGGTGTCGTCATAAAATGAGAGCAGTCGGCCAAGTCTAAGTGTTTGCGTCGGTAATGTGAGATATTCATTTAGAATATAAATATCGCCAAAGTAATATGTTTGAATATGTATATGTATACATGTATATATGTATGTAGATGAAAAAGACTTGCTACCTCTATAATTGTTGATCTTTCTTAGATGCTCGCTCTCAAATTTCCCATTATTAACTTGTGATGTTATTGACTGAACTATTTTATGTGATACCATTCGGTCGCTCAGTCAGCCCATTGTGAGTACAAAGTGTGTTCATTCTCAAGCCTGAAAGGACGAAAACGATACAAATGCGTTTAGAAATTATCTTGCACTGTTAATAACTGGTTTTGCACATACGTACCATAGATATTATAAATTTGCGCCAAATTCGTGTAGAGTACCGGAGATCCGTCCGTCCATTCCAACTCGCTACTCGTAGATGACAGCTGTAGCCCGATGTGGTAGTAGACATAGGAGTTTTCTGTGCAGTCAAATTGGATTTGTTAGTGTAAATAGAACATAGTTTGGTGTCGATTTATATTGAATTAGCAAAACGGTGGCTGCATGCTCAGATCTAAGCAGCAAATATAAAAATTTCTTCACACGATGGTCTCCAGTTTGCAGTTGGTTTCTACAGAACTCGCCCACTCCGCCAAGGCACGGCCACAAAAAGGACGACACAGGGAAGGAAATCCAGCAAGGGTAAAATTCAATGCTGTTGTAAAAGAGATTACTTAATTTATCTCCCATACACGCGATAAAAAAAGAAAACAAATTAACAGCGACAACGGCTGTTCAAATAATTAGAGCTTTAATATACCAGGAATATCTTTATGACGAACAGTTTCACTACGAATGTTAGAGCAAATAAAAATTTTATTTAAAAATATTGTAATGAAAACAAAACGTGTAACAGCCAAGCTCATACTCTTCGAAAGTATAAAAAAAATGAAGTAAATTGCTAGGTTAGCTAATTATTATTCAAGTTCAAAGAAAAAGAGAAAAGTAATTGGACAAAACATAAAATTAAATTAAAAACACACAAACGCATGTCACAGTTGGAGAGCGGTTAAATTGATTGTCTGTAATGAATGGATTAACTAATTGATCATTCATCGCTCGTCAATCTAGTTTTTTTCCTCATCTTGTTTTCCATTAACAAAGATCTCGAGTGATGATAAGTTAAGACATGAACTGTTTCATTAAATTGGAATTAAAGCTCATCTTTGCTATAAGTTATTCATTCCTAAATGCCTGCAATACATCAGTTTGTAAGAAGAAAAAAGGGTTGAGATTTCGAATGGGTTAATTAAGAGAATTTATGTATTACGGGTAAAGTATCTCGGTTAATGTATGGAGAAGCATTTATACCAACGAAATTAGATTAGTAAGTATTCGAAAGTGGTTATGAAATTAGCATCTGACGTGAACTCTCACAGGGATCAGAGCATATAACGAAGCAAATCCAAAGTGCTGCAGTCAAGCATTTTCGAGAAGGCTGAGGAAGCTTAAAATGCAGGATTGACCGTTTCACCCTGTACTTAAAATAAACGTCAGAAAGAAATGGAAATGGAAAATTCTAACTTCTAAATTAAAGCAAAACCAAAGACTGCATCTATGTGTAATGACGCTAAGTTGAGCAATATTTGTTCTTGCACAATATTTGTTTGTTCATTTCCACAATACAGAGGAGGTAAATGATACTTTCGTTGCACAAAAATACATGTATTTTACATATTCAATGAAAATATCATGCGAAACTAACAGATGCTTTCAAAGTTATTTTGGGAAACACGATGCGATCAAAACTTGAAATGGGCAGAAGGGAAGCATGATCTCATGAAATGTTTTTAAAGCCTTGTGGTAACACTTGGTATTTCTACAAGTCATAAACATTAGCTATTGCCCCTCATGCTGGCTTTAGATGCAGAGCATCTCGTGAGACGTAAATTTTGAACTTCGAAAAAAAATTTTCGAGTTAATAACTTCAGGAATGACTTTCTTACACTTTGTCAATCGAAGTCGAGTAATTGAATTATTTCATGAAAGAGCACGTTTTCTTGAGAAAATGAATTTTCCACGTCGAATGCAATATTTAGAAGATCTTACGTGACTTCTCTTCGAGAAGAAAGGGTCATGAAATGATATTTCTATAAGAATCCGTACATGACAGCAGCAGAGATTTTTCATGAAATTGAGGCCGGTTTCTGAGCAGATTTGAACCGTTTTACAGCAACACTTCACCTAAATATGCTTGGACATGCAGCCCATTCTCAAGAAAGCCAGTCGCTGATCAGCAAGAGAAAAAGATACGCAAGAAACACACTCGCTGAGGTTAATGTTATTTGCAGTCATGAAGATAGAGGTTTCACATGAGAGATGAAAGTAAGTTTGATTTAGTTGAGTTGGGTGGTGGACATTTTGTGGGAGGCAAATTAATTAAACTACATATGGTTTGAAAAACCTGCAGAATTTAAAGAAAGGAAAGTCTCATTAGCGTAAGTTCAGGTCAAGTGTTTCGAAATAAATGGAAGTGTATTTGTAGTAATTGAACTTAGTTGATCCCACAAGCAGTTATATCTCAAAATGCCCACTGAAATTGTTCCCAGCATTGATTCTACAGGAAAACTGCTCATTAAAATGAATTGTTTTCACCAAAAGGAGTGAGTAGAAATGTAGTATTATTTAAATGATATTCGTCTTTTCTTTTAAATTTTTTCCGTTGTTTCGTGAGATTTATTGGAAATCTCCTGTTCTTGGACTGGTTTTTTACTTCGCAGGTTACAATTTCGGATTGCACCTTGTTCGCTGAATTACATTTTACAGGATACTGTAATTCTACGTGAAATTTTCATGCTTCGTAAACTGAGAGGAACGTAGGTGATAACTCGTCCTTTTCAAGGTTTCTGAGTTGAGGGGGCGCGAAATTTTTCCGTCCTTTTTCTTTCGACGTACAAAAAAAAACAGAAATTTATTTTTACGAATGAATTGTTCACATGTAGAAATGCCGGACAGAGTAGCAGTGAATGTAAAATTGCAGAAATTCAACGGGCAATATTTCGAAACTTGTTTTTGACGAGCTTATACCTTCGGCTCAACACGCCACTTGAAAAGACCCGCATCCGATATAAATATTTTAGTGTACCAGAATGGGATAATTTATCTCCTAGTTAAATTCAAGTATATATATAAAAACAACACTTGTCCTTTTATTTTGATCAATATCCTAATTGACGTCTCATCAGTGGCAGATTATACTACGAAAAATAAACGAGGATCTAACATTTTTAAGTCTACGACTGGCATTCGAATGAGGATCTTCATTACATGGCTCAGCCATTGCGTCCAGGTAATTCCTTGAAAGCTATTTGACTGGTTGAAAAATAGCATTTTTGAATAATTAGGCAAAAAGTTAGAAAAAAGTTGTTTTCAGAATCTATGACAGATAACTCTGATTTAAAATGCCTTAGACTTTCCCCTTGCCCAATCCTGTACTGTGAGGCTGGAAGATCCATTTCCATGACCATGGAATGGGTAGCTCTAAGACGGCAGCCCAAATTAGGGAAAAAATAACGCATCATCTACTCTTATGTATGTTGTAATTAATTACCTTAATTCCTCCAAAAGTGTTCACATTCATATTCCGAGCTATCGTACAACACAGTAGTTAAAAAAATAATGTAGAGAAAAACTAGAAAAAAAAATATGCATTCATGACTAATGGGTTTCATTTCCTCAATGTAGATTATACAGAATATCAAAACCCCAAAAACAAGGAAAATTTCAAGGAAATTAAGCTTCCGTTTTCAGATTCAACTATCTCACCCATCTTATTCTACAGTGATTAATCTTGCTAAGAAATGTAAAGTTCCCAAACCTGTAACCTAACTCAATATTATTAATTTAACTTAACTTCGATAACCTTGCAATTTTAGAGTCGTTACGTATTACAGATTATGGGGCAACTTAACCTTAGCTATATGGAAATAGTAAATATATAATAAGCAAGTAGTAACCATTTAACAAACTATTAATTTCTAGCTAGATTTTATTTTCTAATAACTTTTTTTATATCCTTCAGAGTCTCCTATTCACTGTAGATTAATCTTTTATTGCAGAGATATTTTGATTTTTAGAACTGATGAAAAAGCTAGACTATAAACGTATTCATGGTATTTATGTTTCATTTCCTTGGAATTTTCTTCGTATTTAAATTTCTGATAATATTGCAGTTCAAGCAGAGCACTAACATGTTCAGATACTCGTATATTCATGTACAATATTTTACAAGTAAAAAATAACAAAATCTTTGTGAGTGGCTGGGTCGAACTAAATTGATCATTTGAATTAAAATGATAGATGAATATTGATCATTCGTCGATTTCAGCTGACCGTCCCGTGTCACACTCCCGTTGCGCTTCACTGTAGTCTTCAACCGGTTAATATATTAATCAACCTCTCAACTATTTTCCGAACTCAACTTATTTTTTATTGTTCTAAATTTTCTGTAAATTGTCTTTCATTGTTTATTTATCAAGTTGTAAAAAGCGTCACCCTTGGGTCTGACATAAAAGTAGCGTCCGGGTCTATCTAGCAAACCGACTTAAAAGAAAAATCATGCCATCAGAGATGACCTCCATACCAAAAATTTTTACCACAGCAGCGACTGCACCTTCTGAAATTAACCCGCATACTAATCATCATCCTCCTCTATAAACTGCTGCCGCAGAACAGATCTGACCTTTAGAGTGGCAGGATCAGCCAGTCTCTTGGCGGACGTTCTCGACCCCTTTTCGAAACTCGAGAAGTCATCTCCTACTGCGACTGGAGTGGCCTATAGAGTTTCTTCTTTTGGCTTCTCTCTTCGAACTTATCTTCACCTATCCGGAGAAGATTTGGGGACCTGCGGGAGATCGTCTGGGCAAAAATCGCTCAGGAATGTCCCATGGTCAGTTTCTGAGTTGCACCCAGACGCTATTCACGAGAACATGATCCTGTAGATCTCCGACGTGGGATGGACTTGCAGCTGGGGACGCGGAGGATAACGAGAGCAATTTCGGCGTTACTTCTGACGACCTGTATAGGTGGGTGCATAGGTAGCCTGGACCTACTTTATGTACCTCAGTCATTAAGAGGAATTTTCGCTCTAGCCGTATGGGAGACGACTCCATTCATTTAACAGACTCTTCCGTAATTAATTTCTAATTGCCTTAAACGGTTTGCCCTTTAACGGTTTGCCCCTTTTAACTTTAATTGGCCTAAATAGTGGAGACCAAAGGTTGACGCTTTCTCTAGGGTAATTTTTTTGTGTGCTTAGGGTAATTTAACTTTGACTAGCGGATCAATGCTGAGTCAATGGTAATTCAGCCATTACCTTTCGATTGAAATCCGTGTACGTCGCAACTAATGCTTGTGTTCTTGTCTTTTCTTTTCGCAGGAAGGGAGTGGAAGTCCGGAGGCGTGGGGGTCGAGAGCGGGAATTTCGTTCTTGCCATAAATTTATTTACTCGGAACTTAAATAATAAAAGTAAAAAACCCTTTGCCTTTTTACCCCTTACCAAGGTACTATCCTTATTAAATCTTGCGAATATATTAATTTGTCAAACACTCTTGGTAATAACTCTCGTACATCATATGAATCATACGAGAACCAATATATCATTCCATCATTTACATACCAATTCTATTTCACTCCTCCTCTCATCCACAGTAGTTTCAGTCGATAATTTCACTACTCGTACTACAACTACTTCAACAGTCAAGTGCCATACCACATCCACAGTCTTCTCAGTCTATACATATCATTTCACTACTCGTACTACAACTACTTCAACAGTCAAATGCATGCAGACTTCATCCGCAGTCATCTCAGTCCCTTGTGTGCGACTAGAGCCGCCTTGTAACCCTAAGGCGATAGCACCTGGGCGACAGCTTCCTTTGACATGTTTGAGTAATCCATTAGTTTACTTCAATTCGAAGTTCAAACCTATAATAACAATTTATTTTTTCTAGAGGTGGAACAAATGCAATGATTTCTACTCTGATAAAGTATTCAAAAAGCGTGTTCGCTCGTTGATAAGTAATTTCGATTCATACCTTTCGTCTCAATCTCTAGACAGATTGCAAAAAATTAAAGTGTTAAGTTGAAAGCGTTGGGATATAATTTAGGCTTGCTAAATTATCCTAGAAACATTGGATGCAAAGAGATTACTGAGTATAGCTTATACACTTCTACTCGGAGATACGGCTTAAAAGGATTGCGGGTCAAAGTTTTGGGCTATTCGCTTCCTACGAGTATACACAGGTCATAATATCATGTATCATACTCTACTCAAAATGTTGCCCAAGCCTGGAATCAGCTTTCAGGTTCCTCGCAATGAGATCTTTTTCTAACACGAAATGCAGAATAGCACCCAACATACTGATTTTGACATCAACAGCACAATAAGGTAAGAATCTAATTTCTCTTCGATTTCTTCGAACTAAAATTAAATTTAGGAATCATTACTTCCAAACTCACCATCTAGCAGCCTGAATGTGAAGTCGTCTTCTCAAATAGACTTATTTTTTCTTCGAAATCTTGACACTAAAACCTAAATTTAGAATCAGTTCTTCCAAACTCACCATTTACCAGGCTGTATACGAAGTCGTCTTCTTCCGCAGAAAGGATGGATACGAGGTCAGCGTCCATCGCCAGGCACTTGTCTCGTACGTCGGAGAAGCCTCCTGAGTCCTCGCTCTTGTAGTAGCAGTAGCCGTTGAAATAATGCCAACCATCGTCACAACCAATGACGAGCGCTGTAAAATGATAGTAAAAACAGTCACACTGTAAAATACTATGAGACGTTGACGCTTGCTTTAAAATTTCCCAAACGAAATTTGACTCCTCGATTGAGACCTGGCTCTGGTCAGTGCTCATTTACCGTGGTAAATTTTAAAATTGTTTTATTATTTATCATCCTTACTGAGATAAATTATGATTTTATTATGATTTTCCTGATAGAGACTGACTCACGGAGAGGTTTAATTCACGTCTGATCAAAATATGGCACTGGAAAACGTTTTGAAGAAGTAGGAGGAGGAAGAAGAGCAAAACGACGTTCCGTCACCTTCGGACCTGAAAAATCTTAACATTTTGATCTTTATGACATACTTATAGTACGACTATTATTATTATTTGACAGTGATGCCTGCAGATATTTAAATCCTGTTGATATTTAACAGAAAATTTAAACGTATTTAACATTTAAGGAAGGGGAAAGTCCATGACAGCGAGGTCCAGTAAACTCAGCATGGCATGAGCACGAGTTACGACAGAGACGGGGTTTTGAGCGGTCTGGACTGACGGAGTTCCAGTTTCGAGTGTGCGAGAGGTCGATCTCTTGAGAGTTGTGATCGAAACATCGGCTGGATCACTCTAGAATTATTTGATCAAAGTTGATCGGCTCGTCAGCAGCCACATCCATGTCCATTTATTAAAGTTTCGTTTCGAAGTTTTATTTGGTTTGACTCCCTGCGCTAAATTTTGCGTTTCCTTCACAGCTTCTTGTTCTTTTGAGTCAGTTTGCAGGAAAGAAACAGATCTTTGCGGTATGTGGTAACTATACTATAGGATTCGTGAGTTCCTTTTCGAAATAAATTGTCTTGCACTGCACCGCTTTAAAATATACTCCACATACACACATCGAAAACCCGTTGTTTTATTCGACCATACCTAACCTGCACGAATTGGAAAGTTTATAAGCTCGTGCCCTGAAAAGCATGCAAACCTGCAAACCGATAGCTTTTAATTTTAGTAGGAAAGCATTAGTAACATTAGACTTTAACAGGGGCGTTTTAAAACTATAATGCCCGCACACCATTTTGATATAAAAAAAGATCAAATATGTTAAAATATTCTATTGAATATTGACAAGATTCGTATACCTGGTGGTAGTTCTATTAAATTATAATTAATCAGAATGAACAGAATGTTGAGTTTTTTTTATAGCCTCAGTTGTCATTTTAAATTTAATGTCTGAACGTTTGGCAGAAGCTGGCAAAATATCATCAATGTTTGACCATACACCTCGTGATGGCAAGCACGCTGCCCTGTCCTGTTACAAACAACAATAATTTACCAACCCCATAGTCGCTGCAAATGCCATTCATTCTATTCTAATAATTTTCCTTGCTCTCAACGGCCAATAATGATAATCCCAAGGCGCCAGAAATTAAGTAATGCTAATTATTTGTGATTTCGAAACTCGTTTTCGTAAGTTTGGGGCTAACCTATTTTTTATACAATTCACTTTACTCTTCACTATCACAATTGATGACAGTCGATTTCGTCGTAATTTTCTGTATCACTCTTTAAGGAGCGATGTAAAAAATTATTTCAAAGATTAATGATAGACCTGTACCTGTATATATATTCTATTAATTCGGTATTTCAGTGTCTAAAGTTACTAATCTCGATCTCCAATGTTTTTTTTCTTAATAATTGCATCATAGACTTTCTCGCTGCATATAACAGGAACAAGTTTTGCACTAACATCATCCCCATTTGCTTTGAGTTTAGCATCTCACTCGGGAAACTTTCACAAGCGAAGTAGTGCGAGTTGTTACAAGGGGAGTTTTCGATGAAGCCAAAACCAGAGTCCGCCGGATTGGATACGGTGAGACCACAGAACTCGGTGTCGTTGTGGTCAGGCTGTCCAGGCCTCCAGTTGACGAAGTCGGCATCCGTGCCGTCCACCCACTGCCACTCCTCCCCCTCATTGCGGTACAGACCCAGCCAGGTCCGATCGTAAGTGTCGTTGATCAAATCTGTAAAAATGCACCGCACTGACTGTTAGGAAATGCGTCGTTCAAACGAAGCGATGACGTACTCAAAAATTTGAAACAAGTATTGTCATGAGTGCGCAAAACTGAAGTTCACCATTCACATCCTTTAATGTTCTCGAGTAATTTTAATGGATCAAAGTATTTTGAAGATTTATAACCTATTATTAAGCGGGTAACAACTATATAACTAAAAAAAGAGATAAATCCATAAATAGTTTTCGAAAAACGCTACGTGGTGCAAACTGAGAACTATTTGCATCTCAAAGTCAAGGTATGAAGAAAATTTGAACAAAATAACTTATTTGAAAAATAAGACAAGCTGCACAATTCTTCTGCCTCTCTCAAAAGAGGAAAAAGAACGTAAAAATTAGTTACAGAAGAAAGATATATAACTAAACGCACAAAGACTCTAAAAAATTATGTTAGAAACAGCGCTGCTGGTAAATAGGAAGGTCAATCATATCGAGCTGCCTAACATTCAAAAGCCAGCTGATCCCTAAAACTGAAACAATGATTCTGTCTTTTGCGAATGCGAGGGGTAAAAGTGTCTCGCGCATGAATTAAAATGTGTTAAATTTATTCTTCAAAAATGTAAAAATGTTTAACAGACCCTAGTAAAATTTCTAAGATGCATGGTAAGCATCAGTCAGCCAAATTAGGTTACAGAAATAGTGAGGCACGAACGCCGGTCTGGTCCTTCTGTTCACTTGTTCGTAGCGTTATTATGGTAAACGTTTTCAAATGAGTATTTTACATTGATGCTAAAAATTTTAAATTCAATTTTAAAAGCAAATTGAAAAAAGATTACATTGCACGTTGTCCACTTCCTCCTGGGAATGCCAGCTGAGTAGAGAAGCCTCTCCATCGATCTCTTTGCAGGCATCCTGTGCGCTGTCCCAGCTCCTTTGGTCGAGGCCGATGTAGTAGCACTTGCTGTCGTGTTGAGACCAGCCCTCCGGACATGTTTCTATAAAGTATCATGCAAATCGGAATGAGTATGACACAAATTGGAATGAGTATCATACAAATTAGAAAGTGAATTATATAGTATCACAAAATTAGAAAGTGAATTATAAAGTATCACACAGAGCAGGAAGTGATGGGACTTTGAAGTAGAAGGTTGGATAGTCATAGACATTAAATACAAAAAAATTGGAAAACCTTTACGAGTATAAAAACAGAGATTAAACTTAATAGATTTATGTACCCGGTAAGTTCAAATAATGAAAAAATAGCGATAGAATAAAAATCACTCTTCGGAACGAAAAAAACAGCGAAAGTAGACTGTGTTTGATAAGAAGAGACAAATATTATGAAAAACAACCTTTTGATGATGGATTATGAGTTCAAATTTGTAACAATTTTCGAAGTACTGATGTCTGCAAAAAGAGTTCAATACTCGATAATCGATACGGAAGTTTATTAAACAATTATCATTCAATAGCTGGTGGGTGGGTAAAATTCTTGAGCAACAAGTTAATTACGTGAACACCGAAAGTGTATTTCCAACATTTTGATGACTATAAAAATTTAGTATTCAGGTGTTCCAACGATCAGCTCCAAATATGCAATACATCAGTATTTGTTTCAGTGTTCAAGAGAATGAGTAATCAGAAAATTGGTATTTGAGATGCATAGAAAGTAGTGCAGAGAAATTCACAAGAGTGTGATTGGAGGAATTTATACTATGGTGTTGGTGACGAGAAAAGTCTATGGTGTTCGCAGAAGTCTACGTTTTCCAACTGTTACTTTCAGTAATAAGTTCTACATTTCCCAACTGTTACTTTCAGTGATATATTTTTCAGTAATAAGTTTTCCTTTTCGATAGAAGCGTTAAGCATCTCTAGCGTGAATGTTGATGATTAGTGTTAGCAATGTGTCAGTTCGTAATACATATTGGAATTTGTTTGCGAGTATTGGTCAGCCGAGTTATCATTTCCAAAGGCGTTAGTTAGGTGACGCTGTTTATGAGTTTTTCGAATCCAACAGCCTTAATATTTATTCCATGAATATTGTTCCAAAGTAATGCGAGTATCAGAGTATCATACTCTGGAAGGAAGAGTGGAAGCTCATGTAAAAAAGAAGCTACTTCTCAAATTACGAAAAAAGGCAGTTCCACGATAGTAAGTGGGAATAAGCGATCCAGGAAATATCGATGAGTCTTTTTTCAACCAAGCTGTGGGAGGCAATGCAAGCGAGTTTCAAGCTCGGATTAATCCTTCTGAACTGTAATGTAAATTTTCCTTGTAGAGTGAAAGATCGATGCTTTCTCGGCAGCCTGTACTGTTGATTGCAGTGTTTTTCTCAGTCGTTATTCATTGGTCTCGTATTTGATATTGTTGTACGGTGCTTGCTGGTTATTCAAATAATGACTAATAATCAAAAATAACATACAATATCGAAACTCAGCAGAGAACAGAGTAAAACCAGCTCTCTTCACTTCACAGTACTCATACATAATTATTACACTCATTCTAAGCTCACACTCACCGGCTATTTAATTAATTCATTAATATATGCGTGCATTTGTTTAAATATTTCTAAGCGAATGGGGCATGGTCCCGTGCCTCCCCTCTTGGCTGCGCTACTGGTCGGAAAATATGATACTTGGCCGCTTTGCGGATATTTTTTTCGTAGTTATTTTTTTAATTCATCAAAATTACAGGCCCATAAACTGCCCAGAGCTTTTATTTAGAAGCAACTAACAGCTTATAAAATTAAAAGCCTCAAATTTTGTCCGTTTTTTGACGTCAATCATGAACATGAAAATCTAAAAACGTACCAGGTCCCTTGGAAGAGAGATGTTCCTTATCACTCGTAAATACACATGCAGCTAAGTAATGCAAGTACTTTTCGCACTTTTTACCTTCGTGCTTGCCAACGCTGAGCTCGGAATACGATAGAAATTTGAGAAATGCGGCATCGTTTTACTGTTTGCCTCATCTTTTTAAACATTCGCACTTGTCTTATACACAAGCCAAAACACGTAATGAATGCTTCATTCAACGATTTCGCAAACACCTTGAATAGAGAGCTGAGTATTTAGAAGTGGTTGTGGACCATCTATTCTTCCGTCGACCTAAGATAATCATTGGTTTTCCCTCATAAAACAGTAAACAATGAAAAGCTGCACTCACTGAATTTAGATTTGCAAACGTAGTTCATGAGATAGTCACACTGCCAATCATTCCACGTCCCTGACAGGCTCGAGTAATATTGCACCTGAAAGAGAAATAAAAAATTCATGTGGTGTAAAACATAAAAACCTTATTGTGTTTAGGAGAACGTTTCTAACAAATGAATCCAATGTAAGCATGCGTTTGGCAGGAGTTTTTTTTACATTAAAAAATTTCATAACTACCGTTGACAAAAAGATAAGTATACTACATGGTATTAGGAGCTGCATTCACTGTAAAAACGAGCTGCAAGAAAAAGTTTTATTAAATTAAAAGGAGATTTTGACACAACCGATTTTTTATACAAATATCATCCAACGTTTTTTATAGATTATTGTTTTCTTAAATTTCTAGTCGACTACGACTAGATATTCCATTTTTTAAAATAAAATTTTATACATATTTTCGAGCACAAGCTAGGCTCACACAACAGGTCACAAACGGTCGAGGCCTATTTATATATCATCTTATGCAGGATTTTATTTTATGCAACCTAGTTCTTGTTGAAATTAAGCTCATACAAGGAGCATTACTCAGCTAATTCGACTTCCATCAACATGGGATTCACTTCTTGAAATTTTCACTATATTATAGAGTTGTATTCGTATAGAACGTACCACAGGATAATATGTTCGGTTGCACTTAACGAAAAATCAGTTTCAATGTAATGCATCCGTAAAACAATCGTTCTGGTCATTGCAATAAAAATGTAACGCTGTAGGCTGTAGTTCAATTACTTCGCTCCCTAAGTAACATCGCTTGACCAACCCTTGCAGACAGTAACAGCAATGACTTATCCACTTTGAAGCTTACTCATTCTATTCGAATTTTGTGATGTACAATGAAGTTCCTTAACCTGAGTAACAAACCAAAGAACTCGATCCTCCATCCTCTAACCCATTCGTCTTCTTCGTTGCGCAAATAACCCGTTCATTTTTTATTCGGAAAAGGACTGCGAGTTAGCTTGTCTCGATTGTATCGGATTATTATATTCGAATAAAATACAAAACGCCTTTTAATTATTATTATTCAATTTGCACTCACGGCAACACAATCTTCTATCCCGAGATCGTTGTTAGGTTCTCCTTCGGCCCAATTTGTATATTCAAGGGCGTTTCCGTCGAGCCATGATGTGTAGGAACCATTATCTTCGGCGTGCAGGCCAATCCAGGCATTAAAGTAACTGTCCAATACGAAACCTGAGGGATCAATCCGAGCTTTTAACAACCGTTAGGCAAATTTACCGAAAAAAATTATGAGTGAAACTGGTCAACAGTTGATTGATTATATATTAGTTTTAGCCTCCCTTTACCGCAACAAAGATGTTCACAGAAAGGAAAACTGAAGACACCATTTAGTACGGAGTTAAGAAAATGGGGAATCTATGCACAGAGGGTGTTCCCGCAAGGAATCCCGTGCGCATAGAAACAGTAAGATAAGAAGGAAGGTTGTAAAATAAGATAAAAGTTGAAGAAGAAAGTCAGAAGTAACGAAAAAGAGGACAGGAGTGGACCATCATTTTCGGTTCACTGCTGTCTTTTTTTCAGTACCTCTGACTTTCTTCTTCAACTTTTATCTTGTTTTATAACATTTTATTTTAACGCAAAGAAGACCTCCCTAACTCTCAGCTCAGGACCTCACATTTTCCCCAGGGAGTGCTAATTCCCATAGATACAATAGTTGTATCCCCCTGAGGGGACTTGTGAATAGTTTTTCAATATCCAAATTATGAGGGAAAATAAACGCTAGTTCTTTTAAATTCCGAGAGAATTAAACTTACATTCTAGATTCTCTTTGCCATGAGGTTTTCACTGAACTGCGTTTCAAAGGTTGACCCAACTCTTGCTACCGTCACAAAAACCGTATGTATGCTATGATTGGATTATTTTTATGGGACGTCACTTTTACGTTTAGAATTTCCCGAACTTAACCTAGCCACATTTTTCTTATGACATCCCCACATTAAAGAGAAGAAAATTAATGTCAGTTGAGAGATGTGCAGATTAATGTCATTTGGAAGATGGACACCTTGAAATCTGCTTCGTAACAGGGACGTCAATTGAAAATAATGAAATCCTGATACGCTGTCGAAGCACGTCAGCCGTTGAACCTCAGTTCAAGCAAGTATAGCTGACAGAAGCGCACCTGTAAAATTTTTGTGCGCGAGTTTTCTTCTATGAAATTTTTAGTTTTTCAATCAGTATGAAAAAGTCCGATATGATTACTTCGACCAATTTGAATCACTAATGACAAAGAAAGTTAATTAAAATGCACGATACTAACTGGTTATAAACTGGTTTTCTTCCTCGCTCAGGATGGACGTCAAGGTGCTGCCGTACTGGCTAGCACAGGAACTCTTAGCTTCTTCCCAAGTCAAGTAGGAGCCCATCATGTAGCAATAGTCGTTGAAGTAAGTCCAGCCGCTCGGGCACTCTGCAAACACGGAGGTGTAACAAACAATGTTGAAGGTTAAAGCCTCGAAGTTTGTTTTCACGAACCATTAAACTTTTGTTCAACGATACGTATGGCTGTTTAAATGGTAATATACTTCATCGCCGAATTCCAATAGGATCATTCGTAAGAGGAGCAGATTTTTTGATTTGGTACAGCTAGATTCATTACTAAAAATTTTAAACATGGAGACAAATTTTCAATAATTTTGATACCAAGAGGAGGCCGACAAGCGAGACAGAAATGTTCAGCAAAGTAGTGGATTAATTTACTAGTGATATACTGTATTGGAAAAATAAGCCCTTGAGAAAAAAGAGCTTAAAAAAGGCTTAACGCAAAATAATTATGAAAATATTGTTGTCCAGCATTCGAGCATTATTCTGAGAGACAGTCATCATACAACACGAGTTAAAATGCCTATCCTTTTGATTTATAGGATTTGTATAACTTAAGTTACCGCTAATATCATATAATAAAACACTCTCAAAATGATTCTTACAAAAGTTTATCCTATAAAAACAGTTGATCCTCTGTGTGGATAATAACACCCAAGTTAAGAATATTCGTAAATATAGCTTGGCCACACTTAAAAAAGTGCAATCCCAGTTTGAAATTTTAGGTTTATTTAGAGGTTCATCACTGAAGATTTTTACTGAAGAAAAAATATCATTCCAGCTCTCTGTCATACATTGTCATGTTGCTTTGAATTCCTGGCGGAGATGATTTCGAACGCCATTCTGTGACATATTCAACAGTTCTAATTTTCATCGCACGGAGTTAAATTTGAAAATAATTGAAAATTGATCTCAAATAATTAATTTACAATAGTTGTGAAGAGTATCCATATTTCGGTACAATAATTTCAAAATTATATTTATTGACTTTTCAGTTTAAATTTATCAGAAAAAAATCTTTAGGACTAATTTCAGAGTTGATTTGAGAACTATTTGAGCATTAATTTTAACTCTCTTTAACGGTAACAGTTAACTGCGGTCACGCTTAGCTGATTTAGGAGTGATTTTTTAGTTAGCTTAAAAATTTATTCAAAAATTCATTTTCTACGAAAATTGAAATAATTCAACCCCATTTAAACTACAATACACTGAAGTCGAACAAATTTTCAATTTAACTCAAGGGATGAAAGTTCGGTACGAGGGGAAGAACGAATTAGGCAGAAAACTCCATTTGTAAAATGTAACACTAAGTACAGAGAAAAAATGAAAAACAGTAAAATGAAGTACTAAGAAAAAATTAAATACTGAATAAAATGAAATACTGAGTACTGAGAAAGATGAAATGCTGAGTAAATGAAATATTTAAGCTTACTCACCGAGATTGAAACTAACGATCGACTCCTCTGCTGAGCTTTCTTGGCGATTCTACAAAGGGTAGCTACAATACTTTTTAAGAACAATAATAACCAAGATCTGCTGGAAGGTAGAGAAATTATTATCAATATGCTCACCACTCCACTGAGTGCTTACTTGAGGGTAGAGGAGGAGCTGTGGGCTCAACGTAGCTGATGCCTGAAAAATTGAAAATAATTTTTTTTTAAACATTTCTTTTAACAACCTGCAATATACCCTTTTATTATTAGTTATCCTAAAGATAAACAACTTTTATACTTTATTAATTTACTGATGAAAGGAGAAAATTTCGAAAACGTTTCATTCATTTCGAAAGGGCATTTCCAACGTGGTCTCCTGAACTCGTGCAAGGAAGTGTTTATGCAGACTAATCTTCAGCCCATGCATACACTAGATAAATACGAAATATATCTGCGATCAGTGTTCTTGTAAAGGAAATAGTAACAAAAATATTAAGTACTTGTCGTACGAGGAATATTTTTGCTCCGCACAAGTGGAACTCAAAAAGATAAATTTTTCCAAGAGTTAATTCAAGTGATTTGCACGAGAGGGAGTTTTAACTTTATGGTGGGACACACGAAAAATTATCGGCAATTATCTCGGCCGTACGAAGTCGTGAATTCTGATTCATTGCGGGTAAGAAACCTAAGTTAAACTTTCCGAAGAAACGGGGAGAACAAGGAACTGAGGAGAAGTTGGTGAGCTGACGCCAAATACTGAACAGGCTTCACAGTTAAAATGAGTAAATAAAAATGAAAGACACGGATACTAGTATGAGAGGAGATTGAACATCAATAGCTTCCAAACGAGATTGTGAAATACTGAGCAATGTAAGACACTATTTAACCTAAAGACCAACTAATCTGGTGAGCGTTCTTGACGATTCTGCACGGGGTAATTAGAAAGCTTTTGAAGAACAATAATAACCAAGATCTGCTGACGGAAAGAAAAATTATCAAAATGCTACCTAATATACTCTTACCGAATATTGAGCCGTATCTAGCATATAGGAAAGTCCCTTTATTAGAAGGAGCAGTTAGAATGATCATCCCTCTCAGCGCATCCCAAGAGATCTCCAAAGGATGAAAAAACACATTTCAAGCTCACTGTATCCGTGCATTATGTAATTAACTCATATCTTAAGCGCAATAACTGTTATATCGATTTGCACTTGATTTGAAATGGACTAAAGGTGTTTGGCCGCATTGGGATCTACGCAGTTGGGATCTCGAAAGATGCAATTTCATTCCAGTAGACGGAATTGATAAATTAATTTGGAGTCTTGGAATTAGTAACGAGTTTCCCAATCAAATCAAATTAATCTCAGAAACATTTAAATTTGATTAGATTTCCTTGACCTTTGAAGCAATAAATTATTGCTTTGTCTGGATGTACAGATTAATGAGTTGCTATTACATTCCATAATAAATAAGTGTTGAAAACATCTCATGGACATCAGTTTGAGCACCAAATGAACTGTGAGCACAGTCCATGAGATACCAAAACTGATGTACATTGAATGTCAAATTGGTCAGAAATTCACTTTTTTGGAAAATCTATTAATTTTAAAGTAGTTGTTATACGTACCTTTCTTCTCGCAAACAAATGGGTTCCTCACAGAGCAATCGCAGTCGTTCCACTTATATACGCCATCGTTGTACATTTCTGGAACAAGAAAATTTTGCAAGTTCATTATGTGAAAAGTTGATGTTATAGTTGACAAAGAAAAACATCATTGAGTTGTTTGTTTTCCCTTTAAGCATAATTTTAATTCTACAACATTCAGCAAATTTAGAAACGGTGTCTACAGTTTAAAGATGTTCAGTATATGTTATGAGCAGCACGTATTATGACAGCACAGAAAGCTTACTGTAAATCATACTGAAAACGGGCCAATAAGCCGAACGTTATTACGTCATTATGAGCCTGCGCCAATCAAAACGAAGATCTTTTACACAAAGAACAAAACAAAATGTGCATTGTGTTCTCGATTTTATTGCGATTTCTATTCAAAAAAAGCGATCATTGTAACAAAAGTTGGTAAAAATTAAGGTTGAAAGGCTCGAAAAAAGGAACATGTCATAAATAGGGCCCCGGCTGACACAATCATCAACCGCACGGAAAAGAAAAAGGCTGAGTGTGAAGTTGGTGGTGGTCACACTCACCTGTGCAATATTCACTATAAATTCCGTTGGGCTGGCCATCGTTGTAGTTAAGAAAGCCCACAGGCTCGCCGTCTGTCCAGTAGAGATGGTCGTCGTTCTTAAGCCCGATGTAAACGGCTCCGTCTTGCACTTTAGCGCTCGCCACTAGACCTGTGAGATAATGTAATGTTTGTTCTACTTCTGAAATTTCCCTTGCGTCAGTTAGCTTGGCATTAGGTCATTGAAATGAATTAATTTAGAATGTCAGGGAAATTTAGGATAGGCTAGGCAAGGCTACATACAGTTAAAAAGTCAAGTTTTGTTTTTGGAATGATGTGAAATTTTGATTTTCTGAGAGATGTGAGACAAAATGCCCGATATGCGGAGTAGGGTAAAGCAAGCATGTGATTGATAAAGCTAACTAGTGTTGGGATGTTTAAGGCTAAGTAAAATTTCGTTGTGTTAGGTCATATCTGGTAAGGGAAATTAGATTTAATGATGATAGGATAGATTAGATTGAGCAGTGTTAGATGAGATCTGACTCTGTTTCGTATAGTTTGATTAGTTCGGTTAGGCTAAGTAAGTTTAAATCAAATCAAATGTTTATGCCACGTCATTTTTTTGTGAGTATAATATTGACGGGAGGAATATATAGCAGCACATAAATTTTATAGTACTACTGATAACATAAAAAAAATTACATAAGGTATTTAAAGTTTTTCATTAGGTTTTCTAGAACAGAAATGAGTCTCCACAGAAAATTCAAGCAGTCATCATGTTTAGATAAAAAGAGAACATTGTAGCTATGTCAAGCTATAAATTCGTAATTTCTTTGTAGAAATCGAGAGAAAACATGCATCATGAGTGTAATGCTGCCTAAAACCAGCAGAAACAGGCCAAACCGTAAGGATGCGAAGGAAGAAGTGAGTGGAGACACACAGAGAAGATGAGTTTGAAAGAACATGAAAGCGAAACATGAGAGCGAAACGTTTACAGAAGCGAAGAATCAACATGCCTGCGACATTAACGTTAATTAAATCACGTACTTTGCACAAAAAGCTGTTCGTCCACAGTGCTGAGCGACACGACGTCGGCTGTAGACTGCCCATCGCTGACGCGCATTTCTTGGCAGCGGAGGCGAGCGTCAGCGAAGGCGAGGAGTTCGTCTACGAACATGTAGCAGATTCCCGAGGTGGTATCCTCCTCCCAGCCCTCCCCGCAGTTGCCCGCATCAGGGCCCGGGGTTGTGGTCGTGACGGGAGCGAGGGGGGTGGTCGAGTAGTCTCGCTTGCACACGAAATAGTCTACTTCGGAGCACGTAAGGTCGTTCCAAAAGCCTCCATCGTACTTCATCTTGACGCAGTTCTCTTGGCCTCCCGACGGCTCCCCTGAAATCATGCTCTATTAGGTTCTTAAAGATGGAAGTTGTGATAGCACCGTTACTTTATGAAGCGTAATTAGAGATTTAATAGAATACCAGTTTGAAACATCGAGTGTTGTAGAAGATAAAAGTCAGCCTCCTCATATAAAAAATCTGATGAAAAACCAGGAAGGAATTGCACAGATTGAACAGGAATAAATTTTGGCGAAAATGCAATTGAAGGTACAAACAAAATTTATGTTAACGGATAAAACAGTCTAGTAAACTTTGACATTGAAAATCACGAAACGTTATACAGGTGAAGCTGATGGTACACTCACATGTAGCATATGGTCTCTTCGAGATAAGTACCGTCGATATAAGTGCTAACTACTATACATTGAATCATTGTGAACCAAACAGGAATGCGAGCTATTACTAAGCTTGCAAGCAACATTTACGTATCATAAACAACACCTTAAAACACACACACAGTATCTTGAGCAGCTCCGATGCAAAACGGACCAAGTTTCATCTCCTTTCACACACACATCACCAAGCAATAGCTACACACACAATACCAAGAATCATCTACACACATACCAACCAAGCAGCACATACGCAAAGAACACCAGGTAACACCTACACTCACAAACATGTCCCGAGCGTCACCTACGCACATCATGAGCAACTCCTACACACACATCACAATTGCAACACCTGCACACACATCACAAGCAACTACTACACACACATCACAAGCAACACCTACACACACATCACAAGCAACACCTACACACACATCTCAAGCAACACCTACACACACATCACAAGTAACACCTACACACACATCACAAGCAACACCTACACACACATCACAAGCAACACCTACACACACATCACAAGCAACACCTACACACACATCACAAGCAACACCTACACACACATCACAAGCAACACCTACACACACACATCACAAACAACACCTACACACACATCACAAGCAACACCTACACACACCTCACAAGCAACACCTACACACACATCACAAACAACACCTACATACACATTACATGCAACACCTACACACACATCACAAGCAACACCTACACACACATCACAAGCAACACCTACACACACATCACAAGCAACACCTACAAGCACACACACATCACAAGCAACACCTACAAGCCCACACACATCACAAGCAACACTCACCAAAAGCCCAGTCCTGAAAAACCAAAGAGCTGCCGTCACTCCACACGTAGATGTTGTCCTCTTTGCGGTCGTTCAGGCCAATCCAGCTGTCACCGAGCAGCATGGCTGTCAGAAGAGAGTAAGAGTCGTTGTATCAAAGGTTGGTATAATCCCTCAAAGTAGGGACTTGGAAAAACTAATCGGAACATGTTACACACTAAACGTGGGCAATGAGGAAAGTAAATATTTCTGGTGAATCTTTTCATAGGAATCATCCTCTACACTCACTTCATTAGGAACCACGAAATAACTATTACATCTACAAATTTTATTTTATCGTCATTACTGGAGGTGAACTTAATGATACTGCAGGACTGACTAAGACAGAATCGATCACTTTGCAATCAATTGCGTTGCTGGGGAAAAGAAGTCTAGACTTGAAAATTGCTTACCTTGTATATCGATCTTGTGAACGATTTGAATTTCGACATTCGTTCACTCAAAGCTTTGTGTGCCCATTTGTGAACTTGAAACATGTTAATTTCACCACCTAGTTTGGAAAACCAAGAGCTAAAGAGAGAGCCTGTAGGATATTTGAAGTCAAGTAGCTAAACATCTGTCTCCCAGCTCGAACCAAGGCTGCACAATCGGCCTTTTTTGCTGGCCCAAATCGGCGCATTGTTGTCAGAAGCTGAGTGGTCTTTGTGATTAAAGTTTAGTTTGAAAGAAACCCAAACATGAGATTGCCAGATTTTTATGGTTATAGATTTCCTTGAATTTATTCACGCCCAAACTTAACTGAAATAAATTAGACCGTAAATTTAACCGACACTACAAATTTGATTCCAAATTTGACTGGTTGTAGTGGCGACTCTTGTGCAGTCGCCACTACAACTCGGCAAAAATCTATTAGTACGAATATCTAGTATCGACTTTTTACCTTATGCCGTTCAATTACCGAGTGCCTAGATTCAAGCCCGGTACTTCAAGTGCAGCTCACACTACGGCTGCAGTGCGAGCTACTCGTACGAATACCGTGCACTTAGAGGGCACTTCAAACCTGCCACTAGCGTGCCCCCAAAGCGAACAGACGAGTCCATACATGATCATGCACTACTTGGCTAAATAGATGAGTAAATATCACAGAGACTTATTTCTCGATTTATGCTTGGGAATGAGCACAGAACAAGTAATAGTTCAGCGCATACATCTTTGTATTTTTGCAAAATTGCACATTTGGGGAACTTAAGCAAATGAGGGCCGTGCTTTCAGAATGGGGACCTGAAAATAAGCTGCTTAAATTTTCATTGTAACGACATGATTGAGGAATTAACTCAACCGGTCATGATCTGGCATAACTTAGCGTCATCTATCCTAAATTAATTTAGTAAAACATTTCATAGGGCTTTTTCGATGATATGACGTCCAATGTGAGGTCATCGTGACGCCAGCTACCTATTTCATATTCCAGTTTTTATTCAGTCACACTTGAATTTTTTCTCTCCGGATGCTTTGTTGAAATAAAAGTAAGGTTTGAAAATTACTTTTCAAAATATCATACTAAAAAATGAGGTAATTCAGTCGAATACTGTTTTCACATAATTAGTTAATGAAAATGAGGCCCTCAGCAACATCCCCTCTCTACGAGCAGCTCCCTAGTGCTGCTGTACACGTACCGAAATGCCCCCAATTTTTGATTGAGCAACCAATATTTTTTCCACAAACCGACACTTTCTGTTTTTTTTTCCGACCGAATATTGCGACATCATGGGGCTGCTCAAAGAGAGGAGCTATCTTTTAGGCCTCCCTTTTCCTGTCCCTCATTAGTGAGGAAAAATATCAGCCCGAATTGCTATTTTCATAAATGGACCGGACCTAAGAAAAACAACACCATATAATTCATCAGAAATGGAGTTTGTCTAAAAGCAGCTGAAGTATCTCCAAGCAACATTTTTTCAAATGGGGCTCTTTTGAACTCTTTGGTAATGCCTAATGGCTTTTGATTTATTTATTAAATGGTAGAACACCGACGAGTTGAACTCAATAGTAATTCTTTGATTACGATTGCACTGTGCCTTGTCAACTTTTTGTAAAGCTTATGAGTAAATTCTTAGCAATGTATCAGACGTTTTCAACAAGTATCCTTCAAAAGTCTTAAGAAACTCACGCGTGCCCCGAAAAAAAATTTAAAACCTGGATCATTATTTAAAATTATTATCAAGTAAATCTGAAAGAGTTTGAAAGTTAATGACGAAGTGCTTCGGGTATAAAATATTCTGTGAAAAAGACAATCTAAGTATGGAAATTCAAGCAATTATAAAACGAGCTTCGTATATTTTAAAGCTCATTTCAAAAAATTTCACTTAAACCATGAAGGCGTAAACCATAATTTACAAAAGTTAAAAAAAAATCTCACAGAGCAAAACGAACAAATCAAAAATTGCCAAAAGAAAAATATCAATAGTTAAGAAAAGTCTTTGCTTTTTAGAGAAAATTAAAAAAAAGTTGTTTCAAATCTCACAATGAATGTAATCTTGCTCGGTCCAGGAGGTGATGGAGGCAAGATGGCCGCCCTGCGCCTGGCAGTAGTTCTCTCCAGCCGTCCACGTATCCTCGTAGTCAGAGGCGTAGTAGCAGGAGTCCTGGTCCAGCTCCCAGCCCTCTGGGCAGTACTGGTCCACTGCACACACGGTCATGGTCACACCATCGGTTCTACTATAGCGTGAGGTCTTCCACACTATAGCGTGAGATCTACCACACTATAGCGTGAGGTCTACCACACTATAGCGTGAGTTCTACCACACTGTAGCGTGAGGTCTACCACACTATGGCGTGAGGTCTACCACACTATGGCGTGAGGTCTTTCACACTATAGCGTGAGGTCTACCACAATATAGCGTGAGGTCTACCACACTATAGCGCGAGGTCTACCACACTATTGCGTGAGTTCTACCACACTGTAGCGTGAGGTCTACCACACTATGACGTGAGGTCTTTCACACTATAGCGTGAGGTCTACCACACTATAGCGTGAGGTCCACCACACTATAGCGTGAGTTCTACCACACTGTAGCGTGAGGTCTACCACACTATGGCGTGAGGTCTTTCACACTATAGCGTGAGGTCTACTACACTATAGCGTGAGGTCTACCACACTATAGCATGAAGTCTACCTCTAGCTAGTATTATACCGGGAGGTCTACCACACTAGAGCATGAGATTTACCTATATAGCTAGTGCTATAGCGTGAAGTCTTCCACACTATAGCGTGAGATCTATCTCTAGCTTCTAAATACCATAGCGTGAGGTTAGGTTAGGTTACAAATGGATATTACTTATTTCCGTACATTTCATTTAGTGATAAACACTCCATTTGTACATCTCAAACTGCACCTGGGTAGGCGAGGTATGGCGGTAGACCTCACGCTATTGTAGCACTATCACCATCTTTCCTTGTCATGCCATCACTGGCGTTTTTGTGTTTGAGGTCGCTAGGTGTTCGTGTGGTGTCGTGCTTTACTCTACCGTGATATGAGTCTTGTTCGTGTGACGTTTTGAAGATTTATATACCCATTGCATCCGTGACAGAACAAGCAAAACAGAAGAATGCACTTGATATCAAGCAGTCAACAACATCAGTGATATGAGCCAAATATGCTGCGAAGCTTTTATGGCAACCTATCGGGAGTTGACCCAACCATACAGAAAAGACATCATGATAAAAAACTCAAGTGTACTTGTGTTTCATTCTCTAAACTAACAAAGCATACCTGATATATGTATGCAAATTACCACTGATAGAAAGTGCAGTTCGAAATTGAGGTCATATTTTTTTTCGTATGTGTTTTTACAGCGGTCTTAAATGTATGGCTCACTATTCATGCTTGATATTAGAGTTTAGCGACGATATTTTTTTCGTTTTCATTTGTTTCGATTACATACTTTATTGTCATTCATTATTATTTTCCAATCAATTTGAAATACAAACATGTTACGTCTATGTTCTGCGAATTAAGGTTTATGGAAGTGGAGTGAGACAAAATTCATATACTTGTGCAGGATTCATGGACGTGAACAAATATGACGATCCTACTTAACATAATAACCATACATCACATGCAGCAAATGTGAATGGAAATCCATACAACATTTTGAACAGTTGAATAATTTGTTATCAATCACCTGCATAACCAAGCCCAGAAAGGCAGTTTTAATGTATAATGGAAGCAAGTCGTTAGATGTCGAAACTGTAAATTTTAATGCTGGCCGTTCGAATAGCTAAATTATTCATCCATTCATTCACAGACATCAGATAATTTATTCCAAGCAACTGTTAGATTTCCGAATAAAAATTTATCTGACGCTCTTTTTGACAACTTATATTTTCTGTACCAGAGATTAGCAATCTGGATCTTCATAGGATGTCAAACTCCGCCACTGAGGAGCAGTCTTCCCGCTGGACTACACAGCTCTGCATTGAACTGCTTAGCTCTGCACTTGAGTGCACAATCTTTACCCTGGAATATACTGCTCTATAGCAGTTGTACTTCGGTTGTTTCTTATTTTTTCACCATGTTGATTTCGTTGCGGTTAAGTGTACCGATGTTAGTCATCAATACTGACGACATTTCGCATTTTATAAACGAGTCCAAGAAACCTATAGCCCCTGTCATGTCCCAAACCGCTCCGCCGTGAGTTTAATGAACGGATCACGGAAAACCACAATTCGGATTAAATAGACACCGTATGAAAGTACTCACAAGGAGGTATGTGGATGTACACGAGCGTGCCGACCGGAACCTCGCACACGTATGCGTGCGTTTCTTCGCACACGAGGGGAGTCCATGTCTCCTCGTCGCCGTCATTGGTCGCTGTGCGATAGGTACGATATTAGTTAACGAATGAGTACGTGGTGAACTTTAAAAACAAGTTACATGGGGTAAACTTACGAACATGTTAAATGGGGTAAATTTACGGACATGTTACATGGGGTAAATTTACGGACATGTTACATGGGGTAAACTTACGAACATGTTTCATGGGGTAAACTTACGAACATGTTACGTGAGATATACTAAGCTTATAAGTACGTTAAATGAGGTATACTTACAAATATGTTACACGGGGTAAACTTAGTCAAGAAATTACATGACGTATGCTTACGAGCAAGTAACACGAGGTACACCTATTAACAAGCCACATAAGGTAAACTTACGTACAACTTACATGAGCTAAACTGACGAACAAGTTACCAGGGTAAATTTACAATGAGATACAAGAACAGGAACAAATCACATGAATTGGAAAAAACTTTCAAGGCACATATAGATGCGTTATTGCAAGAAATATTTTTAGTTTAGGATTTTTTTTTGATGAATCAATTTCAAGTTCACTCAGTCTTCATAACAAGATAGTACAACCGAGTTTTGGCGTCTAATAATTTTGTACAATTTAAATAATTAATTTTCTTTGAGTGTGCCCAATAAGATTTAGAACTCATATTTTAGTTAGGTAATAATATTAGTTATTTTAGTGAATGTTTTGATTGAGTAGAAGTTTTTCAGTACGCACAGACAACAAAACTTAAAAAAATTATGTTTATCACATACGCGCTATGAGTCATTTAACATCTCCAAGAAGCAATCAATTTATATTTCTTTAGAATCGCCTGCATATATTTCCTGATCAAACACAGGGGTAGAACAGTCACGTTTCAGACACTAATTTATTTTTAAACATTTATCTAAAGTCGTAATTATTAAAATACTAACAGTTTGTAAGTATACGAAAAGCTTTAATAGACACAGAATTGAGAAGGCAGTTAGAAGCACATCGTACTATAAATATTTATTATTAAAATTAGAAATTTCCCGTGAACCTTCCTCATTTTCAGTATCTGGGAAAAAATCGAACAAAGACACCAACACAACGTATGCCAAAATTCTTAAAATTTGCACAAATGATATAATCATTAAACAAAGTTGGGATTAGCAAGCCTAATAATTCTAGAGGCAGGAAACACGTAACATCGTTCAAAACAGGTTCGTGTTGATGACTTCAAGTGTTTTCTAAGGTTCTGATATCGTTCGAGGTAGTAAATGAAAGAACTTTGATATTTGGCGCAAAGATGAGATGATATATATTTATGGCGTGGTCTCAAATATTGCTGTTAAGAGAAGATGCTAAAGGACGACCAGCGCGAGAAGAGATTCCCCTGAGCTCAGCAGCGCCCGTGAGCAGTTGACGCTTTGGCTATGGTGTAAAAGCTAAAAGCTTTCTCAACGCGATTTTATTGCTCGTCAAGAAGCACGCGAAGCGTTCCTTGAAAACTTACCTCAGGAAAGGATGCGCTCGTATTCTTCAGTGATGAGGTTCACTTCCACATTTCTAGTGGCGAACAAAACGTTCGTTATTAGAGTGATAGCAATCCACGTGAAGTTCGTCTGAAGCTACTTCATTGTAAACGTGTTACTGTGTGGTGTGCGATTTCGATAGTGGGGATAATGGGTTTTCACTCCTCCGAAGAAAATGAACGTACTGTTACGGTGATTTCAGCTTTCTACAGTCAAATGATTGAGGAATTTTTTCTCCCAAACCTTGAACAACTGGACCTAGGGGATGTGTGGTTTCAACAGGTGGAGCCTCAGTACACGACGCCTCTGTGGATGTACTGTGGATGTGGATCTTTTGAGGGAACACTCCCTTACCGCCTCTTCTCTTTAAGAGGCGACCTTCCGTGGCCTTCCCTGTCACCTGACTTAGCTCATTGTGACTTCTTTTTACTGGGTTACCTCGAATCTCTAGTGCATGCCGACCGTCCACGGACCCTGGTTATACTTAAGGACAAATATGACAAGCCATCAACGGTATACCCATCGAAATACTTGAGAAAAGTGAGCGAAATTTCAGAACTCGGCTTGCTCGGTGCCATAACTTGACTGACACAATCTTTAAAACTGTTTGATGAAAACCTTTATGTGACATGTTGCATGATGTAGAAAACAGAAACAGATATCTCTTTTCCTTGGTTTTTTATCAACCTGTCAACTCAGAAAAATTAGCTACCGCACCCCAAATAGCTCAGAGAAATCATTCTGCTGTGCGTATGTGTGTTAGAGGAAAGTGCTGGCTAAAACAAAGGGCATGATTACCGTTGGCCCTCATTTTTAACTTCAAAATAAAATTGCAAATGTGCAAACACCCTGTTTTATTTCTGAGTGGGTTTTGAAGTAGATGCTCTAAAGTTTTGTTGACCATCTTATGACATAACCCTATCATATTTTCTACAAATACCACACTGTCACAATGAAACCCCAAAACATTTCCGTCGGGCATTATCATGAAACTGATCCCCTTTTTCTTTGAGGATGGATTTCGAAAGAAAATGAACGGAATTATTATTTAGAAATGTAAGCTAATCATGACATACTATTCACCTGAAACTTACCGACAAATTCAGCGAAGACGCACTTCTCCACACCTTCGTCGTGGACGGCGTCTTCGGCCTCCTGCGACATGTGGGTCAGGTTTCGGAAGTAAGGCATGCCGTCCACCCATTCGAACACATCGGCACTGGCGTTGTCTGCCATGAGGAACACCAATTAGTTCAAGGCAGTTCTCTAAAGCATTTTGCATGTAAACTAAGGAACATTGTCATCGGTCAATCAGATTTCAGGCTTCAAAGTAATTTTGGTTTGTTGGAATTTTTTTAACATTGTGGCTATAGGAACGCAGGGTTTCTTTTCAGAAACAGCCGAAAGAAAAAAAAAACTTTATTTCCAATAGAGATTGTACAATATTACAATCATTGGTTTTTAAATATCTTAAAGTTAATACACTTAGATGATACACACACACATGAATCTTGTAATACCCATGTCACTAGTAGAAAAGAAATGATTGAGGGCAATGTACTCCAAACCTTGCTTAATCTACATTTGATAATACATGTAATGATAATTATAAGAGATAACACAAATTCATGGACGATGCATTTTCATTGTGGGGTGAAAACACTTTTGACAGTTTACATGTACATGACATAAAACTTCTCAATTATTGATGCCAGGAAATAATATATGAATCGCTTGTTTCGGCCAATGTTCAAAAGTGTCATTTTAAGGAAGCATGAAAAAAAATATATATATATTTACAGATCCATATACATATATATATATAAATGTACAGGGAGTTCATGGGAATCGAACTCGTGACTTATAAGTTACCGCGCCAACACGCTACCGACTGCGCTATCAATCACCCTAAAAGGTGATCGAGGCACAACGAAAGCAATGCATGGCACGGCGAAAGCGGGCTCTTCCGTCCACGCATATAATTCCCTTATGTATCAATAGCTCAAAGTCATATCACCCCCAGAAACAATTACTGAGTCTGGTAAAGCGGGCTCTCCGTCCACGCATAGGTTTTTTTTCAAACGAAATAAATGTACAGGGAGTTCATGGGAATCGAACTCGTGACTTATAAGTTACCGCGCCAACACGCTACCGACTGCGCTATCAATCACCCTAAAAGGTGATCGAGGCACAACGAAAGCAATGCATGGCACGGCGAAAGCGGGCTCTTCCATTGTATGTATATATATATATATACATACGTACATGTATATATACATATATATACATATACACATACATACACATACACACATAGATATATATATATGTACACATAAGCATGAGGACCAAGAAGATTATAAGTTTTGTATTTCTAATTCAATAATTTTAACATAACGGTCGTTAGTTAATAAGCATTTTATTTAAATATAAATGGATGATCGCACAACAAATGTATAGTTTGTACATGAATGCTTTACAACAATAAAGAGATGACGAGTTGGGTAATGTTACAAGTTGAGAGTGAACAGAAAATAGACCATTATCTCTAGTAAAATGCTAGTTGTCAGTCTAGTACACACATATGTGCACGTATACATGTAAATATATACACATACACATGCACACACATACCCACGCACATACTTACACCAAACTCGTAAGCATACACAAATGCATTTCTATGCATTTGTGTATAGAAATGCATTTGTGTATGCTTTATTTCTATGCATCGAGGCATTTCTATGCATCGAGGCAATTACAATACATACGCACTCTATAAAGTGTCATACGCATAGCGTGCACACGTACGCATATACACATGTTAGCATGTGCGCAAATATCAGCGTAATCTAATCAGTATAAACCAGCATTCCAATCGGGGGAAACGGAGAATATATCTTTTATTATGGCATGAATTTTATAAATTTCCGTACTGAAATTAGCGGCACAAAACAGTCTGCCTAAATCAGAAACATGAAAACGATTGTAGGACGTGAATAAGAAAGAAAACATTAATGTCCTATAAGGGTTTCATATTAGAAAAAAATAACATTATCTTTGAAATATGGCGCAAATTGTCGGCAATTGATAAACATACATAGGTATCACATTATTATAAGCATATAACTATAAGCATTATAAGCATATTACTGAAGTATAAATGGATGATCACACAACGAATTTATTGTTTTTTTTACATGGATGCTTTACAATTTCATATTAGAAAAAAAATCACATTATCTTTGTAATATGGTGCAGAATGTGCAATATTGATAAACACACACACATATAGGTACCATGACGGTCTAGTTTAATGCTTGCACAGAAACGGAGAGGGATGACATAATATGCAACTTTCGACTGGTTTATCTACTCTAGTGCACACAGGTGTACATTCACACATATACAAGTAAGCGTGTTTGCAAATGGCAGCGTATAGGCAATCAAATCATAATACCTAAGCATACTTCAAAACTGTTGTGTGATGTCTTGAATTTTAAGACAATGATCGGGGGAGACTGTTCAGCAATGGAGATACCAGGCAAATGAGATTCGTCAATACTTATTCAGTATGTTCTGTAACTAAGAATTATTTTTGAGACACAAGATGACGAGTTATTTTGGCTTTAAATTCTCTCGGTCTTTCTCCGAGGGGAGAAAACTTTTCATGTGGCGAGCTCGTAAGTAATGTCAGCCTTGAATATTTCTATGTATGAAGCTAGGTAGCTGTGCTGGTATAGAGCTAAACACCTACAAGTGAAAAGTTTTATGAGACTCTAACACTTCGACCTTCATTAGAAAGCTATCAAGGCAACTTTTTCCAGCATTTGAAAAAGAATTCGGAATCCGAGCATTTGAAAAGGAATAACTAAACGGTATCAGAAAATATAATCGACTGTGGGGTACCAAGCGATGTAGCTCACTGTTAGGCAATTATTGAAAAAAAAGGATTATTTTAGAACGTCGATAGGAACCTCATACAACATCGGTGTAATTATTGGCAGTGATTGAGCTTTGACATACTGTTTCATTTGAGTAATGACTTTATGCAGCGCTGAGGTATGTCAGTAAATACTAATGGACTTAGAAATGACTCGCACTTCGTCGATGCATATCATTGATTATCAGTAGTTCATAATATAATTATACTTAGGATGGTGAGAAAATTAGGCGCTTGGTACTAACAGTAAAGACCAATCCACAGTTGATCTTCCTCGGCCATCCTGCTGCGAATGTAGTCGTCTTCTTCTTGCGAGTCGATGACGAGCAGGTGGGTGCTGATGTTATTGCAGAGCTGGTACGCGGTGTGCCAGGTGACGATGTCCACTTGCTGACGATTGAAGTAGTAACACGACTCGCCAAACTCCTCCCAGCCCGCCACGCACGCTCCTGGGGCCCATTTACATTGTTGTTATTGTCGTAGAAAGAAATAATTAAAAAACACTGATTTGTCAATATAGATGATACAAGCCATCATTCGTTCCTAACATTGCTGAAAAGACTTTTGAAATGTTTCAAGTTCTGCGTTTTCTCACATTCTACCCAAATAGCAAACCTCACAGTGAAAACTGAAGGAAGTGTTAGTGCAAGTGATGACCCATCGATTCAAACTTTTGGGAAAATTTTGGCTGAAGTGAAATGAATCTACAGAAGTTAAAAATAAAAAATGAAAAACAAGCAAAGAATACGATAATATGCGTGTAAAAGGTTAATTTACGTATTTGCTGGTCTTCCACGAAACTGAAAAAGGTCAACGAAAGAAAAAACTTAATTACTAAGCCCTGGAAACACTTCCACAATTTCCATTGATGATGGGACCGCAGTACTTATGTGGTTACTAGTGTAATTCTAATCTATATAAAATATAGAGAAGTCTTACTGTCATCTATAATGAATAGAGGAGTTTAAATGCATTCGTTGCATTAGAAAGGTTTGAAAAGATTAGAAATAGAACAAGAACATTATTTGCACTTTTAAATGTGAAGCAAAAACCGAAGTAGTATTTATTTTACCTACTCAAGCTATCAGTCAGAGCCGTTAACGTGTCTCATATATTACGGATGACAAATATAAGGGAAATTAGGATATTATCCATGCTGTGAAGAGGCAGAGAACATTAGCTAAAGGGGAGGAACTTGTAAGGAACCTCACTCTGATTCGACCAGCCTTAGAAGAAACGTCCCTTCATAAATTTTGAAATTTGTAGAAATATTGATTTTAGCTGCTATAGAAAGTGTAAAAGCTCAGGTACATCCTGTGAAAAATGAGGTTTGTACGTTCGATCGTTCGCCCGCTACGGGGGTTTGAAGTACGGAGGGGAGGAGAGGGGAAGTGGTATTTCATCATGTTACACCCTACCTCTGCTGTTTTGTCACGGCGCGACGTTGCTATGTCATCTTCTACGTCTCTTTATTACTGTATAATGATTGCAAGTGTCCTAGCTGACCCCACAAATAACAATAATGCAAAAATGAGATTGTTTAAGTTTGTTTATTTTATCTTTTTTCGGAGTTTTGGATTTTGGGGTTTCAAAATGCATCTCCTCCGTCAGTTTTTAAGCTACAGTAATGATATGGGTATCACTGGATGCGAAAATATTTGGGCATTACAAAAATTTATATGGCAATTCGAAATTCGTTTTCGACCGAAAGTTGTGACGTCACATGAACGAAATTTTACGAAAAAAGTATGTTCTGGAATTGTTGTGTTTTTCACTTTAAAGTAAAAATTTGGAAAATGCCATACAAATTTTTTTAATGTCAAACTTTTTCTGCGTCCAATGACACCAAAATCATCAATGTAGCCTGAAAACTGTGGGAGGAGATGCATTTTGAAATCCCCCCTAAACAAAAAATCCGTTTTCTATGAGTATCTTATTGTCTATAAAAAAAATGCATCTTTCATAAATGACAAACATTTTCTATTAAGGTAGAATTTGAGATAAATACATCATTGACAATAATAATAGTATGCACCCTTGGACAGGAGGAGCTAGGATGAACATGAAAGATTACATAAACTAGAGTGCAGTTTGAGTTCGACCATTGGAAAATGTTGTTGGCGTGTTCGTGTTCGAGAGAGAATTATCGAACCAAGTCAGGAGTGCTAATACATGCTAACAAATGTAACATGTGCATTGAATGGAATTAATTTCAAATTGAAATGACAGCGTGATAATAGTAAAGAAAAAAGAGTTCTTAATTTTAAGCAATGACACGTCAATGTTCTATCAAGAAGTCATAATTGCTCAATAATCTAAATTGGTCTGAGGAAGTTAAGGTATTGCGAAGATCACGGTCGAAGGTATTGCGAAGATTGCTTCATGTAATTCGTAAAAGGAGAGACGCAACAATCTTGGAACAATCCTTCTCGAAATCTGGTCTTTACGAATTTCGACGTATTCTGTGCGCCTCATTCTGCGTTCGAATTTTAACCGTCAGAATGAAACATAAACGAACATCTGCAGAAATGATTTCGATGAAGTGTGTACTCATTCACGTGATGAATGCTATCATTGTGTTCCGCATTATCTGAAACGTTTTAATTTACCGTGAAATTGTGTAAAAATACACTGATCTTGAGTTTGACATTTTTCCAATTACCGATGCTCTTTATGGAAAAGGAAAATGCAATCCCATCAGTTACCAAACCCTTTATCACCCATTGCAATCCTGTTAAAGGAAATTCAATTCAATCGAATAATATGGTGTCAACTATTTGATTCAATAATCAATGGAGACAATTTTTTGTACTAGCTAATTGTTGTGCGCAGCGAAATTGCATTAGGGTGTCTGCATATTCTTGGATATCTCACAGAACGTATTACGTAGAAAATACGTGTTCTAATAACCTGGTCCATTCACTGAAGAGTCTGCCATAAAAGTCATCAGAAGGACAGCTTTAGAATTGTATTTTTTATGGAAATCTAATCGAGTCTAATATTTAGTCTAATATTTATATGCATAGCGCATACTTTCCATTTTACTGGTAACCGGTTATACAGTGTAAATGTATTTCGCTCTCATATTTTGCAATACTTTTTATGCTCCTGTAACGAGATGTGCCAGCCCTCCAACCGAGATTCTCACGTTTGCACAAGTTGTCATGAGAGACAAACATCTTGTCCACAAGCTTAAAGTTTTCAATGAGAATGAGAATTTATTTTAACTCAAAAATTTTCATTATGAAATTATTTTATGTTAAAAATATATGATCATATAAATATATTACCAAGCGTTCGACGCGTTTTGTATTTGAATGGTGTTTGGATACTCGCTCATATTTCTCTATCCCATTGAAAACTGCATGGAATCTCCGGGTAGGTATTTGTGCGCTCCTTACGACATATTTGCCTCCCAAAGTGTTTTCATAGTTTTCGACCAACGAAGGAATTATTGAACTTTACTTTCATGCTCCTGTTTTTTTTAAGTTCACACTGGCTAAGCACCTGTAGGTCTCTCGCATAGGAACGTATGCTGGTTGGTCGCGGCCTCCGTCATCCAGTGGCCCGTGGGGTCTTCTTCGTCCACAACTGCGCTCGCACCTCCGTTCATCGATCTGAAATTGAACAAAACTTCGCAGCCCGTGTCATAAGCAAGAGAAAATCGAGTGAATTGAAATTTAATCTTGAATGCTGTTTGTACAGAAGTTGTTCAAAACGGACAAGTTACTAAAATTAATCATTGTAACGTTGAGGCACGTAAGCATAAGTTAGACGCAACAAATCTATAGTATTGCAGAGATGATTGTTGAAAAAATGAGCTACAATTTTATAGTCGGAATTAAAAATCAATTAGTTAAATGTGGTTAGCCTCTCCATTAAAAGTATACTACAATGCGAGTAGAACGTTGTTGATAAACCACCTTGACAGTTGAAAAACAAAATTTTATTTTCAAAAACTTACAACATTAGTGCTGAAATTTTCCGACGCTTCTGCTAAAATATCAGAGAGACACGAATACGTTCCAAGCCGCTTAAGCTCGTGTATCAGCAAGGATAAATACCACTTAATAACACAAACAACTTAATGCCGTTCTTTGGTTACTGCTCGGATCAGAAGTAAATCATATAACAACTCATCAGCTCTCTAACGCCCAGTTTCTCTTTTCACATTGGACACTTTTGCTCTAAGAATCCGGTCTTTGAGTACCAAAAATGTGTTTGTGTTTCTGATATCAGCCGTTAACTGCAAGACTTTGACTTATTTATGTTAAGGGGAAGTTTTGTCTCCATCGCTGAGTAATTCGACTCATCAGTCAAGAATCACACGGACCTTCAGTTGTGCACTAGTGACACTCACTATCACAAATTCAAAGTGATCTTATCGATCAGGAGGCACTAATTTTTTGATGTGAGAAGCATAAGAGCAGATAAGAACTTATCTACTTGATTGTCAGTAAATATTTTAAAATACTGATTGGTGCACTTTGAAAATTCAGTGATATAACATTTGTAAACATAAAAAACTGCTCAAGTGCGCTCATTCATCCAAATTTTGACCCGAAAACCCGGCTCCTTCCACAAGCATGAAGTCACAAAAATTAAAACACACCAAACATGAACTTACTCGTGAATCACAGCTCAGACGTACGTAACTACCCACAGACATTATACCCCAGAGGTTTGTACACTCACGCAAATATCAATTCTCACAAATCAATAATTCCCCAACGCACCTATTCTGCCAAATATTAATTCTCCCACACCTATGATCTCTCGACACATGCTCGTTTACTCACTGAGGCATACTCTGGTTCCAGTAGGAAAAAATGCTACTGTTGTCTCCGACCCAAGAGAAGTGGCCCGCATGCGTCTGATGAAATTAGGAAAAGTTAACATTTCACATCGGTTAGGAAGGGTGAACTTCGCTTCACAATAATTATTCCAATACCAGTTCCAGAATGTCCTCGTTATCGACTCAATGCTTTTAAGTTGATAATAGTAGTCTATTCAAGTGGCATCTAACTATGTTCATGAAAATGATGAAGAAATTATTTCATCCTATCTTGAAGTTAGGGGGGGATTTGTTTCATGGTCGAGTATAGGCAGTTTTTCAGATGAATGAAAAAAAAATTAAATAATAATTAATTTATCCTTATCAATTTGATATCACATTAACAGAAAAAGTATGTAGAAACCACATCCACTTCCAGGGTGAAACTTTCTAGTCAACAGGTAATGATTTACGAATACTTACGTTGATTTCGAATATCACAGTTCTCTATTTTTCAGTTTAAAATGAACGGAGTTTGTGTACTAGTTATTAACAGGGATTTGTTGGTTTCAGTGCAAAGAAAGAGCGTCTGCTGGTATTTCGATACGACAATGAACCACGAAATGCCTCACCAATCAAACTTTTCGTTCAAGAAATTGAACCTTATCATTTTTGTCAGACTGCCATCGTAAGGAACAAAGACTCGGCAAAATATTCCCATCCTAATGGTAGGATGTACTCAACAATTTCAGTCATCCCTATCCAAATGTTGTCGTGGTTGCGGACGGCCTCGTCAAAGACGTAGAACTGTTCCTGCAGGTCGTTGATGGTCACCAGATCTCCATTCATCTGCTCACATGACAGCTGCGCGTCGAGCCACGAGTCCTTGTAGTCCGACACCTGTGGGATACGGTATATCATATTAAACATTTGGTATTACTTTTAGTGTTACGGTGTTGTATTATATTACTATACTACACACAATATTAGGAGTAACCATTAGGCGTTGCGATGATCGTTACATTGCCCAGCCTATTTTAACGATTGGGAAGGACAACACTCCTGCAGATGTACAAAAAAATCTTTTTTTGGTAGAAGCAGACAAATTGTAATTTCGAACAAAAAAAAGCAAATACATTGGAAGCATTTAGAATCAAGGCTGACTACTGCGCTCAACAAGTTCATTCAAACATCTTAGACGTTTTGTCTGAATGTATAAATGTTATTATACTCTACTACAATTAAATACAAGCGAGAAAAGTTCAGAAATAAAACCCGAAAATTGCCATAGTGAATTCATTTACTTTCTTATAAAGTGAATTTTTTTCAATTTCAACCCTAAAAGCCTCAGGTACGACCCTGAGCTTCCAGCCAGAGGTCCTAGAGCACGTGTATGGGTTCTCACGTCAAAATCTATAGTCAAGAGACTTGTTTACTGTCCTCAATACATAAACATAAATAGTCACTGCGCTGTTCTTAATTGTTTAGGAACATCAAGAGATATATAAACTTTGTTACTAGAGTATAAAATGGTGTATAAAATAAGGCTTACTGTAGAAAGAAAATGGTGCTACTGGCGTAAGAAGGCGGGTAATTTTCTTTACACTCAGAAAATATGAGATGGATAAAATGATGCTGGTTAGAAGATATCAGAGATCACCTCAGTATGATACTGGTTTTGACGCTCTATATTTTTGTTCCCAAAATAGTTGTCTTCATTTTAATTTCGGGTCTCGACCACATAGCCCTCGAGTCAGATGCGTGGTTTACTACGAGCTAGGGAACCAGAACTGCAACAATACTATCCCGCAATCGAAAGAGAAACCTGTTCTCGCGTACACTGCATACCAATAAATTATATTCCTCTTTGCACCCAAGAATTTTAGAGTTCATTCCTCACTAAACAAAAAAACAAAAAAAACGTCGGAATTCCAAGTTTTTGTTCTCCACACTTTCAATAGGTGGTAAACTAAGGGCATTTCCAGTTCACAAACCCTTTTACAACATTCCCAATGCAGTCATATTGTGATGAGAGAGGAAATCATCCAGGGGCTTCCCCGTATTTGTTTCACTTCAACTGGGACGTGGGCCACCGGTGGTCGGGGAGGGGATTTTCATTAGGCTGCTGCCCGACCAGTAGTGACTAACTTATTTGTCAGAAATACCTATTCAAAATTATATCTTCCCACGAACTATTTATTGCTAGTCATTTCTCAAATTTATAAACTAAATTGACATTAATTCGAGTTTAATAATGAACCTAAATTTAACCCGTCGCAGTCAAAGTGTTGAATGTGCTGGATGCAAGCCAACAATCAAGAGGCTTTCCCTAATTTGCTAAAGTGCACTGCGTGTAAGCAGACAATCCAGGGGCTTCTGTGTATGTATTTTAGTGCGCTGGGTGCAGGCAAAAAATTCAGAGTACTCACCCGTTTTTTTCTCTTTCCAAGTATGTTGGTGGTCCAGGCGCTGGATAATCTTTGATGTGTGTCATGCTGTTTTTTTTTTTTTGTGCACAGAAATCCCAACTCATTTCAAGAAAGCCCTCAGCCAACAATTTAACGTGTGACTCACACATGGTAGCGTTCTCAATTACTCTCTTAGGGGAGAAAATCAGTTCACTGGATTCGATTCTTACCGCATAACAGCGGTCCTCACTCATGTGCCAACCCTCTTCGTAGTCGCAGAACATCGGCTGGTCTGGAAAATGAACAAAATGCGACTCAGAAATTTTTATTCATGACAAAATGCGTACGTAAAATTTGAATTCGAATGTATAACTATAACTCATTTTTAATGATGAGATTAGGGTAAATTTAGTCCGAGAAACTCAATGTAGGTTATCTGGGTATGAATGATGTGAATCTTGCTTAAGCCAATGATGACAGAATGGGAACTGATGTCGGTGGAATGATTCTGAGCAAGCATAGTAACACACATACGTTATTCATGGTTTTCATGGATAGAAGTGTTACTGTACAGATTTGAAATTACTATAGAAAATGATGGGTCATCCTACAGCTCACTGTGTATACATTATGGCATTTAAAGATGTGCTTAATGCTAACTGATACGTGTCATAGTTTTAGATACAGTGATAACGTGCGGTAACCAGTACTACGACAAAGGCTGAAGTAGCATCAACACCTTTTTTAGAATATGGTGCATTCTCGAAATGATACTGAACCTGACACGCAGAAGTAAATGAAATTATTTTAAACGCTCATTTTCATCTCATACTCAGTTGAATTGATAGCAGCTGATAATAAAAGCTGTAGTTGCAAAGAGAGAAACTCTAAAATTCAATTATCGTACGATGGCTGATAGAATAATACTATACATGACACTCGCTAATCAAGCGGTGAAAAATGAAGTCCTAGACACTCATTAATCAAGCGAGGGCAGATGAAGTGGCCCTAGACACTCACTAATCAAGCGGTGGCAGATAAAGAGGCACTAGACACTCACTAATCAAGCGGTGGTAGATAAAGAGGCACAAGACACTCACTAATCAAGCGGTGGCAGATGAAGTGGCCCTAGACACTCACTAATCAAGTGGTGGAAAATGAAGTCCTAGACACCCTTTAATCAAGCGGTTGCAGATGAAGTGGCCCTAGACATTCACTAGCCAAGCGGTGGCAGATGAAGTGGCCCTAGACACTCACTAATCAAGCTGAGGCAGATGAAGTGGCCCTAGACACTCACTAATCAAGCGGTGGCAGATGAAGTGGTACTGGTCGGAGGACGGGTGTCCTCGTAGGGTGGAGTCCAATGTCAAGACGCCGAAGTCTCCGTCTCCGGTATCGGGATCTAATGGGCTGGATAAAAATGAAACTTTGTGTTTGTTTTCTTTTAGTCTTTGAATAAATAATAAGTGGTTTGAAAATGTATAGAATAAGAAAACGATTGGAAAAGTATCTTGCTTATTGCACGAATTTTCCTAATGAAATTTCAACTGACATTGAAGTAAATGATGTTGAAATTAATTCAGAAGTTATTTCTCATCAATTCCCTTATTTTCAGCAACATTTGTGCCCGAAGGTGAGAAACCAATTCTTCGTTGCCCAGCTCCCTTCCTCCTCCCTCTTCCTGTACCAAGGTAAAAAAATGTTTCTCCATCGCCTGCCATCATTTCATCAGCGCTGGCCTCTAAGCGTTACGTCCACGTACACTCGTTTGGTTGTTGCCCTGAGTCACTACTCACAACAGAGTTTGCCTGTTCAGTAGATGAGCACTCTCAACGTAGCAGTATTTTTAGGTATGTCATATGGTCAATGGCGTTCAGTATCGATTAGAAACTTTGCACATTCATTAAATGAGAGATTCCGAGCAGCTTTCCCAAACCTAAAATAGTTTTGTATAATAAATAATTTCGCAGAATAGTATCGCAGGTATAGTTAATACTGCAATCATTGCCTTGTTCTATGAAGAAAATTTCCATTTATCTTACTGTGAGCAAGTTTCTGGATCACGCTTGTTAGTGAGCTCGAGGTCCCCACTTCTATAACGTTGCGAGTTAAAGCACCGGCCGTTATTACTTGGACTCTCTAACTCTCAGGCTTACTTACATGTAGTCCAAATTGACCTCACTGCCGGTACCGGCCCAGTACCACTTCCCGGTGGTTTCGTTGTACACGGCGTCGATCCAGAACTCCGATGAATCTCCCGTGACTTCAGTCTTGGCGATTTGCCGATTCAACCAGTCCTGTGGGTGACATTTGCATCAGAAAAATTTCTTTGTGCACACAATGCTTGAGTTGAGGAATTCGAATTCGTCTCATAGACATTCAAGAGACTCGGAGATTAAATTTCAAAGGTTCATTTAAACGTTGAAAGTCAGCAGTCAACATTTGATGCACTGACCGTTAAATCTGAGGTGCCAATCCTAACGAGGTTTCCATTTTCGCGCTCACAATAGGCGGTTGCGTCGTACCAGGTCCTCATGCTCCCATTGTGAAAGAGGTAGCAGTCACCGGTGCCTCCTCTCTGAACATACTCAGGAGGGCACTCGGCCACCATCTCGCTCCGACCTGTCCGTGAACGTGGAAATAGATACTGCAGTTTGGCAACATGATGTTACCTAATAAGACGATTATATGTGATAATAATACACCTACGTCATCAAATGGATTAAGCACCTAGCTTAGTTCATGAGTTTGCATTTGAACGCAATAGCTTTACGATAATTCATCTTCCGTCAACAGCTTCACGTTTATCACTCATTATCCTGAATGTTATAGAAAATAATAAAGTACCGAAATGAAGGGAAACAATTAGATGCTATTTTAGTATTTGTGACTTTTCACCTCAGTGTCTAAGTAACATGAAAGTTAAATCACGTTGACAATTAGCCGAAGGACGCTCTTCGTACACAGAAGTTAGTTCAGGATGAATTTCAGAAAACATGTAAGCTTGGACTACTCGTATGTTCTAGGCTTGCCCTAAATAAATTATGACTAGAAGCGGTGAAAGAATTTTAATGTAACTTTGTTATTGGTTTAAAAGTGAATATGTGTGGTTTCTTTCATCTAAAAATGTTACATCAATGCAGTCCAGTCAGCTTTTTTTATTTGAATTTTCCGATAAAATACTCGTTTCATAGATTCGTTGATTGGAGGTGGATAAAGTAGGTTTACAATTACATACATCATTACGTGTGTACGATGTTTAAGTTATGTTATTAACGTATTATGTCTTCTGCTTTACAGATGAAAAATTAAAAATGAATTTCACATCATATTATTTCTTTTATGTACTTGAAGGATGCGACTTAACAAATTATCTAAATGATTTGACACTTCACTGGAATTGAGAACCTCCCGCGTGATCTCTAAGTGTTCGTACAATTCTAGGATTTTGTTTAGAATCCGAACGATCATGGCTATTTTATCTCCAGAAGTAAATCCAGTTTTAGTGCTGTTGACGTTTAATGCTATGAAGACGCTCTCGCATCCTTCCAGAGTCCGTCTTTGCACCTTTCATCGCTCCTCCTGAAGACGATTATGAGGAACCAAAAAAATTCTTCATATGACTGTTGTGAGATTTGCGGACGTCATATTGCAGTAGGTACGCGAACCGTTTTTACGGCAAAGGTTTCAATTAGCTAGCATCTTTATTCAGATCGGTCTGAAGGATGCGCTTTGCTGAAACGCCGTGACAGTGCAGAAATTGGTCGAGTTAATTCGATTGTTAATTGAACACTGCGTAGTGATAGCAACATTTTCCGTCTCTTATTCAGAGCATTCCCATTTTACTACGGTTGGTAATTGAAGAAATATTTCTTTAATTTAAATCGCAATCCCTTCATTTGCTACTCCTTTCATCTCGAAAATGATATTTAATGTTAATAAATCAAGTGTTTCGATATGATGAAAAAAATCTCTTCGAACTTATGATAATTTTTTGCAGAAACTAACTTAGTCTATTCGGAAGCTTCTCTTTGAACATTATTTATTCACACACAAAACATTAAGAGCTTTCTAACAAGTAACGTACTTTTGTTTGTTAATAATAATGAGGTATTATCTTTTGAATTGGTTATAAAATTGCTAGGTTGAAATTTTTGTGCAAAATTATTTTCATTGAGAGATAATCCAGTGGTTTGAGAGTCAAATGTTTGACAAGGCCTGTACTGGTTGTTTAACTCTCTGCGTGCATCTTTCAATTTGACAAATTTGCTGCTCCTGGAACGAGTTGATTTCAACTCTTGTATTTAAAATTCAGAACTAGCTCTATATGTAGACGCACAAATTTCTGATGCAGTGTTATTAGGCGAGTGTACTTGGTGCGCAATATCATCCATCATAGCAATCTCTATATCAACGTTCCTCACAGTTCTCAATTTTGAGCGCAGTAGTAATCATTAGAGCAGTTCTCGATAGTAAGTGCAGTTTTGATTCATTAGAGCAGTTTTCAGTCATGAGAGCAGTACTCAATCATGAGCGTAGTTCTCAATTATGATAGTAGTTTTCAATCATAAACAATGATTTAGATATTCGTTCCAGTTCTCGATCTCATTTCTTACATTTCTCATGTACAAGTACGAGGAATATCCTAGCATTAACAAATTATAATACATATTACTGAATAGCGGTAAAATGTTGATTTGGTGCAATAAAAATAAATATTGTATTTCTGATGATGGCTTAACCTCATCGTTATCTATTTGAAAATAACAATTAAAATGAAAATCAATGCCCAAAATTAATGGCCAAATTTACAGTATAAGAAAGATTCTCCTTTACTCTTTTTCAAAATTATTGCAGTTTTTTATGAGAGAATAGTCTCTATGAAGTTTTGCACAAATAAATTTATGTGCAACGTACGGAAAGTAAATTATAGAAATGAACGAATACTCAAAAAAATCAGCCCTAAAAAAGTGACGATTTTGCGAATCGATGGGACACTTCAAGCAAAACTTCAACAAATTTGCAGTCTTCGGCATTCCGCACGTTAATGACATTTTCGTAGACGAAATTTCATCTTCCGCAGAACATAGATCTCACCTGCTCGCCATAGGGTCGCTAGAAATAACAGCTGCCAAACAGTTAACCAAACATCCATTCCAGACAGTCGATGCTTCTTCTCACTCCGCTCACTGCCGGACTAGATGTGTCCAGTAGAATGGGCCCATACGAGGCCGTTAGACAATGGTGCAGATTGCGCTCGGTTCACTATCTTAGTTCAGATACTGGCACGCTTATTTGAGGCGACAAGATATCAAATGCTTTGTCTGCATAGCAGTTGTGATAAGGTTATTGGGTCATTAAGTACTGAAAGAGTTGACGTACCCATGATTCATGGTGATTTGAAAATTGAGTGCACTTTCCTGCCTAGGTGAATCCGAGGGAAACTAATAACCTTGCTAGTTCTCTAAAAGCAGGGTTTCGTCGAGTTGTCCTCTCTATCAAACAGTGATTTTGTTTAATGATTGGTTCATTTGAATCTTGAATGCATAGCTTGCATTTTTGAGTTAATACAACAATAGCATACAGTTTAATTTCTGGTGAATAACGTCTCCATAACTCCGTATTTTCAGAAATCAAATGTTGCTCATAGTACAAAAAAACTAATATTCCGTATCTTTAGAAAAATGCTGATATTTTTCCTTTCCAGATTTTTTCAAATGGAATCACATTTTTTACTATTGTATCAAATCAAGCACGGCGTTAAAACTTTCATGTGAATTCAGTGAAAATATGAGACCACCAAGCAAAGGCCCAGTTCGGGTTTTTCCCCTTCTCATGCAGGGTGTAGCAAAGACTTCGATATCAGCTCATCGCACCACCATTGGCGAGCCTTGTCTTAAGTTTTTTATCAAAATGGAAGACACGAGTGTGCCAAGAGTGCCTTTGAGTACCTGCTAACATAGGTTAGGCTAAAAAATATATGTAAACGTTGTGAGTATCGCTATTTTGATGATTGAAAGTTTTAGAAATAAAGTTTGTGTTGAAACCACTAAGCTGGACAATCTAATTTCATTGCCAAGCTTCCAACCCGTTTGTTTGGTTACCATCAGGGGGAAAGTATCGAAGCTTCCGGACATAAGAGAGACTTCACGGTATCTAGAATCCATCTTTGAAACGTATTTCACTTACTTGCAAGCCATCGAAAAATTCACTTAGGGAAATTTTGTTAATTAGAATGATATACCTCTTATTCCTATAGTATTATTTGTCCACAATTTGGGTTGTACTGTACACGAATTTCAATTTTTTTGTTGATCGTCGTTCGTGATCTTAGCACCTGAGATACTTCTACAGATTAACCAACATGTAGAATATTTGTTTTCTTGCTATATACGTTTGGTAAAAATTTATGGCCGTCGAATACCTTTAACAAAGTTCGTAAAATAATTTCATTGGTTATATCCTTGAACTACATGAAGTAAGCATTGAGCTTATCTGTGATACGGGTCTCGCTAGCCCTTGAATTTTTCAGGCATAAAATTTTTAGATTCAATGTATCCATTCTGATGATATAGAAGTGATTTAAATTTTGGGCTCACAAGCACGAGATAGAAAAACCTGTGTTCTAAGTGTGTTCATCAAATACTTTCAGCAATTCCTGTCACCTCTGATTTCCAATGAAACACTACGAACGCGACCACAAAGGTATAAAGCTGCTACTATAGCAGGAGGTCTACCGCCATACATCGCCCACACAGACGACCTACCCACGTAACCCACCCATATAACAGGAAGCTTATGGAGCTCCTAAATGAGATTGAAATCATTAGGGATAGAAAATGCAGCGGTATACCTCATGCTACAGAACTTGCTTGAGGTAGATCTTATGCTATAGCGTGGTATAACTCCTTTGCATTGTGAGAGACTAGTTTCAACGTTATATTCATGAATTGGTGCAAGTTTAACTTGAACTTTTTTCATTGTGCATTTCATGTTACAGAATATACGTGGAGAACACTTCGTTGATTTTTATTCAGGTCTTTCAAAATAACTGGAACACATTGCGAAATGAATTATTTTTGTCTCAAAAAGTAAATTTACGGTGTTCTAAATTTTCTGTGAATTGCCTTTCATTGTTTATTTATCGCTTTCCAAGTAGTAAAAAGCGTCACTCTTGGGTCTGACAAAAAAGTAGCGTCCGGGTCTATCTAGCAAACCTACTTAGAAGAAAAATCATGCATACTAATCATCCTCCTATATAAACTGCTGCCGCAGAACAGGTCTGACCTTTTAGAGTGGCAGGATCAGCCAGTTTATTGGCGGATGTTCTCCACCCCTTTTCGAAGCCTGGAGAAATTTTCTACAGCGATTGGAGTGGGTTTTGGAGCTTCTTCTTGTGACTTCTCTCTCTTCGGACTTCTCTTCACCTATCCGGAGAAGATTTGGGACCTTGGGGAGATCGTCTGGGCAAGAATCGCTCAGGAATGTCCCAAGGCATATTTCTGAGTTCCACCCAGACGCTATCCACGAGAACATGATCCTGTAGGTCTCCGACGTGAGATGGACTTGGAGCTGGGGACGTGGAGGATAGCGAGAGCAATTCCGGCGTTACTCCTGACGACCTGTATAGGTGGGTGCAGAGATAGCCTGGACCTACTTTATGTACCTCAGTCATTAAGAGGAATTTTCGCTCTAGGCGTATGGGAGACGACTCCATTCATTTAATAGACTCTTCCGTAATTATTTTCTAGTTGCCTTTAACGGTTGGCCCTTCTAACTTCAATTGGCCTAAATAGTTGAGACCAAAGGTTGACGCTTTCTCTAGGGTAAATTTTTTATTTGTTTAGGGTAATTTAATTTTGACTAGCGGATCAGTGCTGAGCCAATGGTAATTCAGCCGTTACCTTTCGGTTGAAATCCGTGTACGTCGCAACTAATGCTTGTGTTCTTGTCTTTTCTTTTCGCAGGAAGGGAGTGGAAGTCCGGAGGCGTGGGGGTCGAGAGCGGGAATTTCGTTCCTGCCATAAATATAATTATTCTAGTCTTTGAACTAAAAAGTGAAAAGCCCTTTGCCTTTCACTCCTTACCAAGGTACTATCCTTATTAAATCTTGCGAATATAGGGTCATGGATAATTTTTATCTCAAAAGATAATCCACTTCTCATAGTTTCAAACGATCGAACAGTTTATATCCTCACGTAACTTTAAGGCTGAATTTGAATAACTATTGTTGTAAAAAATCTACGGAAAATACGGGAAGGATTTTTTCTCTCATTTTACGGTCTTCTACCGTGTATGACTACAAACACAGCATTTTGTGCCAAACGGTAAAACACAATTTTTTATGCGGTCGGTGTTTGATTGTAGAATCTACGGGAATTTTTACAGTGTAGACCTCAAGCTATAGCAGTACCGATTTAAATAAACTGATTAATGAATTAAAATAATTGACCACAATTCACAACAACTATTGCTATGCGGAATTGAAGATAAAAGTTATAATTAGACTCGTCTAATACCCAGTTTCTGTTAGGTGCGCTGGTAACAATTTTTTTAAATAGCGTGCAACTGAACGTCCGATAGCGATCGGCAACCTCTGCTATAATAATCGACATGTCTCACTTAACACATTATTCGGAAGATACGGTTTTCAACAATAATTTTCCTCTTATCATTCATACTACAAAGTATGTTTCTGAATATCAAGATCTGCGACTGATGCAGCTGGTAATTATATATATATATAATTGAATGACTTTAATCAATTTAGATGACACTAAAACACAGTCGTCTAATTTACATGACAGTAAAACACAGTCGTCTAATTTACATGACACTAAAACACAGTCGTCTAATTTACATGACAGTAAAACACAGTCGTCTAATTTACATGACACTAAAACACAGTCGTCTAATTTACATGACACTAAAACACAGTCGTCTAATTTACATGACAGTAAAACACAGTCGTCTAATTTACATGACAGTAAAACACAGTCGTCTAATTTACATGACACTAAAACACAGTCGTCTAATTTACATGACACTAAAACACAGTCGTCTAATTTACATGACACTAAAACACAGTCGTCTTATTTACATGACACTAAAACACAGTCGTCTAATTTACATGACACTAAAACACGGTCGTCTAATTTACATGACACTAAAACACAGTCGTCTAATTTACATGACACTAAAACACAGTCGTCTAATTTACATGACACTAAAACACAGTCGTCTAATTTACATGACACTAAAACACAGTCGTCTAATTTACATGACACTAAAACACAGTCGTCTAATTTACATGACACTAAAACACAGTCGTCTAATTTACATGACACTAAAACACAGTCGTCTAATTTACATGACACTAAAACACAGTCGTCTAATTTACATGACAGTAAAATACAGTCGTCTAATTTACATGACACTAAAACACAGTCGTCTAATTTACATGACACTAAAACACAGTCGTCTAATTTACATGACACTAAAACACAGTCGTCTAATTTACATGACAGTAAAACACAGTCGTCTAATTTACATGACAGTAAAACACCGTAGTCTAATTTACATGACACTAAAACACAGTCGTCTAATTTACATGACAGTAAAACACAGTCGTCTAATTTACATGACAGTAAAACACAGTCGTCTAATTTACATGACACTAAAACACAGTCGTCTAATTTACATGACACTAAAACACAGTCGTCTAATTTACATGACAGTAAAACACCGTAGTCTAATTTACATGACACTAAAACACAGTCGTCTAATTTACATGACAGTAAAACACAGTCGTCTAATTTACATGACAGTAAAACACAGTCGTCTAATTTACATGACACTAAAACACAGTCGTCTAATTTACATGACAGTAAAACACAGTCGTCTAATTTACATGACAGTAAAACACAGTCGTCTAATTTACATGACACTAAAACACAGTCGTCTAATTTACATGACAGTAAAACACAGTCGTCTAATTTACATGACAGTAAAACACAGTCGTCTAATTTACATGACACTAAAACACAGTCGTCTAATTTACATGACAGTAAAACACAGTCGTCTAATTTACATGACAGTAAAACACAGTCGTCTAATTTACATGACACTAAAACACAGTCGTCTAATTTACATGACAGTAAAACACCGTCGTCTAATTTACATGAAAGTAAAACACCGTCGTCTAATTTACATGACACTAAAACACAGTCGTCTAAAAAGTCTCTAATATGAACCTTTCACACGAAGCCATTTGTAAATTAGTTCTTAAATGGGCACAACTGATATTGCGCGTGTGCATAGACTGTGTACTTGCTGATCCTTTGTGCTCCAGTATTCAGAAAAAAATGTTTTAGTAAAGTACTATACCATGCGTAAACTTAAAATGGAATAAATGCCTAATTAGAGTTTTAAAAATAGATAAATCGTTAACACTTACATCAGCTTTACCAGTAGTAACCAAATCAGTCAAATTAATATACGTAACGTAGGATACAATGACCCGAATAAATGCATCTCCATATTAAACATATTATGTGTACATTCAAGATGGCAAGAACATCTTTGTTGTCCAAAATGTAGGTTAGAAACATTAAGGAATTTGACTAAAATACTACTCACCTTCAGTATATGAAATAAACCAGCGCATATATCAGTCTGTTGTAGGCTTTGTATATACAATGCCAATTATGTTAAGTATGAAGTATTACCTCATTTATTGAGAGAAACAGAGAAATCTAACTCATTAAAGCAACATGGTTTCAATTTATGCCTTAAAATGCTTTCAAGTGACTATAATTTTGCCGATCACGAGACGCCGCAGCGCTAAAATCGTTGACATGACTTAGACAGTCATGTTTGCAAGCAAGACCACAAATATCCCTATGAAGAGGGTTTGCGATACGAACTGATTGTCTCCTTTGCTCGGTTATGCGAAAATGAAAACTTATAAACGACACAGCTTCGTAAAAAAGAAGGCATCCTCCCTGAGTACCGGAAAAAAGCTTTTATTAATAAAGCAACTGCAGAAATAGAGTATAGATCGATCTGTGGAAATGATATATAGATATAGGTTTATGGAGTTTGTTTGGTAAGGTTACTATTGTGACTCATGTTTGAAGATGACAAAAAATGTGGAAAATATTTTTAGGTACCAGAAGAGCAAGGAGTTAGTTATTGGGAGCGAAATTAAGACATTCTTCTCCGTAAACATATTCAGTTGAGACAAGTAGTACAAAATTGCAAAAAAATCAACATTTGATATTTTAACTCTAGACTAGAGCAAGTAAGAAAGAACTAACGCAAATTTCTGTAAGCCCAGTTATCGATACATGAAATTAGGTTGATTTTAAGTTGAAATTAATGGCCTCGTCAAATTTTAGTCCCAGTCCAGTTTTAGTACTTTTCGATACAATTTTGTCTGGAATGAGGTTCTAGTTTTTATAAGTACATCTAAAAAAATTATCCCCCTATTTCCTCTGTTTCATATGGGAATTTGTTACTCTATGATAGTCATTCAATTAATTCGAAAACATTCTTTACGATTTCTGTCTGTGAAGAACAAAACGTATCATCTACGAGCCTACGGTAGAATCAAGGTGTAAATGAGTTAGGGCAGCGGTCAATCCAGTTGTGTTAGCGAAAAGCAAGGAAAATATTAGTTAGCGTAGGTGAAACGCAGCCTCTTGTAGAGGCTCCATCTATTTTGGATTACAGCTGTTCATTGAATTAAAATGTGCTAATCTAAAATTACAGCAGCATTTATGCGTTTGGTTCTTAAAATGAGCAACAAGGCAAAAATTGCTGTACGTATATTCATTTTCGAACAGAGGACAGACGACAGTGGAGGAGAACCAAGAGGACTGCCAGCTCCCCCACACTGTCCTCTGTTTGATCCCACGCTAAAAATTGTTACTTCCCTGTTTCCGTGAACCATTTTTAAATCCTTTCAGGTGCCCCACGTATGATTGATTTACGCATCTTTGAGTCTCTAGACATCTTTAAACTCAGACCCGCTCTAAATGACACTCAAAGTGCTTTTCCTCTTCTCGTCGCGATCATGTGAGCATTAGATTGCGTTTTTATTAGTTTGCGTGTTTTGGTTTTACATCTTCGAATATTTTCTATCTATGTATGTTGTAGTATTATTTTGTTTGTTGCAGTTTTAATTTACTCATATTTGTTTGGTTTTGTCTCAGAATTTTTTGCTGAAGATGAACTGTCGAGTTCGAAGCGTTCAATTTTATTCATTTAAACTTTACTGATTGTATTAATAAAATGACCATACGTACAGCGATTTTCGTCTTGCTTTTCATTTCAAAATTTGTTATCATTAGTGAAGAGCTTCAACAAAATTTCAAAAGATTTACGGTCAAAACCGTGGAAATTAGTCACTTCGGATTTGAAAACGTTTGCTAGGATGTTTTCACATCCGTTCTTATCGTTTTCACAGGATCGTTCGCACAAAAGAGGCTACATCAATGCTGGCCATGGAATTCTGACGAATATCTAAGAATTAACGAAGAAGCTAGGAAGTAATGATTTAATTCAATGTTTTGCCGTTTGCAAAGTCTAACTACAAATAAAATAGCAAGGATAGTCACTTTTAAAATAGACATTATTAGAAAATGAACGTTTCGACCACAAGGGTCATCTTCAGCATGTGGGAAAATACATCTGGGAAATGAAAGACAAACCGGTTTTAAATGATGCCCAATCTTCCTTCCCCTTGCAAATTTCCTGTTAGCAATTACAAATGTTATTCATATGTGTGTATGTATACATTTTTTTTTTCTTGTCTGTAAAAAATCTCTTGCATTTTCCCAGATGCTGAATGACCCTTGTGGTCGAAACGTTCATTTTTTCATTTACGTTTTTAGTGCTGACCTATTAAACTCTCTAAGAAATAATGTCTATTTTAAAAGTGACTATCCTTGCTATTTTATTTGTAGCTAGGATGTAACGATAAGTTCTTTGAATGGACTGCACTCCTATTCATCATTCAGATGTCAGATGAAAATTATTTCTTTACGCAGTTTATGCTCGAGAATCTTCCCAACTAGAGGAAAGCCCCAGAATTGATAGCCTCTTATCTTGTATGGCGCAGTCGACATGGTGTATTTTTCTTCAATCAAAGCTTTCCCCCGGTATGGCATCCGATGGCCGCGACCGCATCCACGGGCGGGTGAACGAACAACGAACGATGCTCATAGGAAAGACGGAGAGTTTGACACAGACTGTGCCGGGAATAGAAGAGGAGAAACGGAAAAAGATAGATAGGGAACTAAAAAAGATGTGCATTGCGCATTTGATGCTAGTGTTGAAGTGTTTTTTGTAAGTAGTTTGAGGGTGGTGAGGGCTAGCAAACAGACTGCACCACACTAATAGTATCTCTCTCGCGTATCTTATCTACCGCTGCCTACATTGACCAATAAAGAGGGTGGCGCTGCGATACCGCTAAATTGGAGCGACGTGACAGTACAGAAGCTCATTGGGTACACCACATATGAACTCAAAGTGATAAAATACGTCAATTGTCGCTGCACTCGTGGTTTTTTCGAGCTTGCAAATTCAGTAAGGCTATCTTACGGGCTTACGAATTTGTAGCCGATAATTACTGATGTAAGCTTTTAGTTTCCATGCTTAGTTCAATCGCACTGCCCAGCCTTCTCACAGTTAGCTTGAAAGTCACCCTAAAAAATTTTTTTATGCGAACAATTTTCAGACGTTCTTTTTCGAGGGCACGTAAATGCGACTGTAAAGTAATTGTGTTTTGTGTTACTGGCTTGGGGCTGATCTGTGTTTACGCGAGCATGTTTTAGATTAATTCAAAGCCTACACAAAGTCAGTAATCTTATAGAGATACAGTATTTTAGAAATATCCTTTTCTTGCCGTGGCTTAGGGTGCATTTAAATGAAGCATTTTATTTATATTATGTAAGACACATTCGAAAACCTTCATTTTCAGGACCAAAAAGGGGGAATAAGTACTTAATTGTCGTACGTCAAAAAAATAATTGAAGTCAATAGTGAACTCGTTTAGACGTCCTCTATTTTCGTTTTTTTTCTGGGATTTCAACAAATGTTTTTTCGAACTAAATCCAGTTTCAGCAAAGTTAGTTGGGCTTTCTCGGTTTTTGTTGAAATACTCCTGCATAATTATAATTTTATGGTTAATCAGCGGTCAAGGTAGAGGAAACAAGGTAGGTTCAAACTACATAGTCTTTTTTTCGTTGACGGTGTGGTTTTACTGACGTCACGGCGACGAACCAATAGCAGCGCTCTTATTGCATCTGGTCCACTATTGGCCTAACGACATGGCGCTTTGGTGACGTCATAAAGTTTGTTTGAAATAAAGCCGTGCTATTGGCCAGCAGAACAAGAGGAGGTGTATTTTCTCCCATAGAAATGACCCTACCCTTTTTCCCCTTCCGTATCAGCGGTTAACCTGGTAGCCCTGATACCGCTCAAACTTCACACAGCATTTGTAACGCTTGCGACTTTGGTGCTCTGCCTGAGAGGTTAAGGAAAGAATTAGCGTCTCTTTTTTCTTTTTATTTTATTTACGTGATATTCTAATTGCTAGGATGAAAATGATAGACAAATTGGGTCATTCCTCAAAAATGAAAATAGCTTTTCTACCTAAACATCAACAGCTGTCGTTCACACGTTTAGTCGTGCATCAGAGTACATTGAATGTACAACTCTGCGTTGGAGTTTAAGGTATTCTGATAAAAGTTTAAAACAGACTCATTGCAACAAACCCTCATTTTTACTCGTCCGTTGGTATTCTTAAGAATGTGATAATTTAGTTTCAGGTAATCAGTTCTATATATCAGCGAAAGTACATGGTAGAATTCTACGAGCAATAATTTCTTAAAGAACGCAACAAAATGAAATACGCTTTTGTCATTTTTCAGGACTAAAAATTGCATTTGTTTAACAGTGTCTTACAGGGAAATAATTAAACTTTCAATGCTATTTAATAAAAGGGGCATGTCTAATAGATGAATACTTCCATAATATTATTATCTTTGTGAAAATAACGAACTAGAGCATACATACGTACATATCCAACGACTTTAAATCATCATTATAGCTCCTGAATTTGTGTAATCTCTATTTGTTGTGCCCGTGTGATCAGTGTCTGGGTCGCCGGTAGCCGCATAGGGACAGTTCACTCCGCTCTTCTGCGTGGCCGATTATATTTACTCTTCTCTGAGTAATGAATAACTATAGCTTTGCTGCAATTAGAGAATAATTGTACAGGAGACTCATCTCTCACCGCGTTGAAAATTTAAACGAACAAATCTTTTATGAGCAAATTTTCTGCTAGAACTATATAAATTAAACACAAAAGAATTTTTCATTCCACTGAGTAGTCATGAAAGTCTGTGCTATTGTGCACTTAATTCTAATACTTCTGTTTTTTGTCCGCAAAATCTTCAGCAGAGATGTCAACTCATTAGTCTTCGGTCAACAGGGACAGCAACGCCCCTGGAATTTGAATTGATAGAGATTGCTGGACTCATCTTGGGAATTTAGTTCTCTTCTCGGATGAGAAGGATTCCAGAACTATAATTCGAAAACGTGCTGATAGGGTCTGTCCTCGCCAGGGTTCCTTAGAGAATTAACTGTTTTCAGAGGCAATCCTAACTTTCCTGCACAAAATTTGGAACATCTGTCTAGAGTGGGTTTAAATTTCTAGTTGAGTTGGCGTCATCCTTCATTCTTTAATCCTATGTCTTTATTTTGTGAATGGCGTGTAACCGACCTCGAAAACCTGTGTCTTTAGCTTTTTTCTTAATTCTCATTTTACTATTTAGTCTCACTGAGAGGCTTCTGCTTTCCTTTACCAGCGCAGGAAATTGTGCTGAAGAGACTCTGAAATATCACGCTAATGCAGTGCATTCGATAATCTAATATAGATAAATCTATAAATTTCTAATGCACTAGTGAAAGGCCGTTAAGAATCTCGGCTAGAAAAATCCCCCGTATAATAATAACGTTGGACCTGAAATGTTACATCAAATAATTTAGTTATGAAGGTAATAGCAAAGAAAAATTTTAAAATCATATTTATGAAACGTTTCAAGCCTCAGCTCATCATCAGTCATACTCTGTAAAAACAAAATACACCCATTGAATAAAATACGAAAAATTGACAAAAAATTGTTCTTCAAGAATTCGAAAATGGTGCCTAAATAAAACAATGACATTACCTAAAAAAGCAGATGAAACTAAATAACAGAATTTTACTTTCGAGTATCGTACACACGAGTTAAAACGGAGAAAATTTTCATAGGAGTACAACATAAAAGCCGGAACGGTCGTAAGGAAAATTAACTAGCTAAAATAAAATTCTATCAAAGGGAGAAGAAGAGGGGAATAAGGGAGAGAGAAAGAAAGAGAGGAAAAAGGAAAACAAGGAAACAGAGAAGAGGAGGTAAGAAGAGAAAAATAAATAAATATATTTCTTCCAAAGACTAGTAAAAATTGAATCGAATGTGAGTATTGCTGCACTACTAGCTTCCTATAATTTTTAAGGGGTAAGCACTTTGCATATCATTCAGGGCGGGCTTCAATTTGTGAATATACAGAGACTCCAACATGCGCAGCTCACCAGGATTTGATGCATAGTCCACAATTTTAAACTGGTCGTTACTGATAATCTGTTCACAGGGACCTATACAATGCTGCCTTATGTTAGAATGGGAAGGTGTTCCTAGTGGGCGTCCCGTACGATGACTTCTTCCGGCATGCTCTGCGACTCTCATAAATAATGCTCGGTAGGTTGATCCTACATACTGCGATGCGCAATGCGCACAACTAAATTCATAAATGAGAGAAGAACGCAAGCCCTTGGGTAGGTCATCTTTAAAACGAAAGAAAGAACCAATGGTGAATTTGTTCAATAAAATTATGCGGAAACGAGTCGTAGGAAATAATTTGCCAAGAATATTCGACAGTTCAGTTTTTAATTTTTCGGACTGGTAGCCAAAATATGGTAGTACGCAATACATAATAGAGGAAACCTGTTCAGGCTCCCTAGGGCTATAGACATTAGAAAGAAAAGTATTAATCGATTTATAAAAGGCCACGACAGGAAAACCGTTAGAACAGAAGTAAGACTTAAGGAACTCGAATTCATGGTGAAGGTTGCCATAGGTGGAACAAATCCTATAGGCTCTATTGATCAAAGTGAATAGACTGTTTGTTTTAAAAGATCTGCAACAGAAACTAAAAAAGCTGAGGCCTAAACCGGTAAAACTTTGTTTCCTAAAAACAGAGGTAAAAAATCTATTGTCCGCCCTGTAAACTTTAACGTCAAGAACTGTCGAATATTCTTGGCAAATTATTTCCTACGACTCGTTTCCGCATAATTTTATTGAACAAATTCACCATTGGTTCTTTCTTTCGTTTTAAAGATGACCTACCCAAGGGCTTGCGTTCTTCTCTCATTTATGAATTTAGTTGTGCGCATTGCGCATCGCAGTATGTAGGATCAACCTACCGAGCATTATTTATGAGAGTCGCAGAGCATGCCGGAAGAAGTCATCGTACGGGACGCCCACTAGGAACACCTTCCCATTCTAACATAAGGCAGCATTGTATAGGTCCCTGTGAACAGATTATCAGTAACGACCAGTTTAAAATTGTGGACTATGCATCAAATCCTGGTGAGCTGCGCATGTTGGAGTCTCTGTATATTCACAAATTGAAGCCCGCCCTGAATGATATGCAAAGTGCTTACCCCTTAAAAATTATAGGAAGCTAGTAGTGCAGCAATACTCACATTCGATTCAATTTTTACTAGTCTTTGGAAGAAATATATTTATTTATTTTTCTCTTCTTACCTCCTCTTCTCTGTTTCCTTGTTTTCCTTTTTCCTCTCTTTCTTTCTCTCTCCCTTATTCCCCTCTTCTTCTCCCTTTGATAGAATTTTATTTTAGCTAGTTAATTTTCCTTACGACCGTTCCGGCTTTTATGTTGTACTCCTATGAAAATTTTCTCCGTTTTAACTCGTGTGTACGATACTCGAAAGTAAAATTCTGTTATTTAGTTTCATCTGCTTTTTTAGGTAATGTCATTGTTTTATTTAGGCACCATTTTCGAATTCTTGAAGAACAATTTTTTGTCAATTTTTCGTATTTTATTCAATGGGTGTATTTTGTTTTTACAGAGTATGACTGATGATGAGCTGAGGCTTGAAACGTTTCATAAATATGATTTTAAAATTTTTCTTTGCTATTACCTTCATAATTAAACTGCTTAGCAGAAAAGATATTCCAAATAATTTAGTTCTTCAGTAATTGTTTAAACGTTATTCTCATTGCATGAGTCATATAAGTCCCTCAAGGGTAAAAGTAGAAACGAAGAAGCAATCCGTTGTTCGTGTTCAGATAAATCCGATAATACTGTTTCGAGGGTTGATGTTAAACGATGAATATAATTTAAATCTTGATACAAACAAATAAAACATTAGTGAAGGTAACTGAATTTGCTCATTCAAGGATTTCAGGTAAAGAAAGCAGTTCTTCCTACAAATAATAATAGCACAAGCTTATTCTTATTGACCGCTGTGTAATAATCAGTACACTTTGAGCTTGATCAGCTTCTCAACAATCATCGACTGCTTTAACGTTTGAGTCCAAAATTGAGTACCTGTGCTCCCATATTGCTGATGATCAATCTCATCAAGATTGATTGTAAGAAGTAAGCCGCACATTTTTGAGCAGCGACATTTGCAGGAACGGAATTAGTTCACGTCTGCCTGTTCTGTAAATTGCGGATACTCATGTGAATTTTTATAAAGTACTTGCGATGGTGGCACCTCGTTCCGCTCTGCTATTGAGTGACTCAAGTTTGGTATGACGTTTGAAATTGTTTCTCCGTGGCAAAATCATAAAAATAGCTGCATCTATGAAAAACATTCATGCGTAGTCAATTTTACTCGCCCTATCTGTAATCAACGAGTTGATAACCCACAACGCAAAGTCTTTGTTAATTGTTTCCTGAAACTGGGGAAGCAGAAATTCTGCCCAGCCTCCAGTGTGCTGAAGCTATCAGTTGGAGAGGCACAAACGAGCGTTAATTACGCTGCTACTCAAATGGAAGACTGGCGCTTATTGTTGCATTTGGCGCACTTGGAGGCCTGGTGGCCAGTAGGTGGGTCTCGATGTCCAAATTAGTCTTATCAGAAATGTAAACCTTTATATTATAGCACATGGGATACGAGCTCCTAGATAATTTTCCGGTATCTTGCTCACGTATTGTAACGTCGACTGATGACATACATTCCATAGAGCGATATTCAGCGTAGTGATTCTTTTCTTTTCAAAAGTTCATACGTATGATGTATCTGCTACTTATGTTGTCATACACGCATTTTTTATCTGTGTTGTATCAGACGAAATTGATATCATAAAATCCTTAAAAATTGAATCCACCCGGATTTTTGGTATTGACTCACCGAAATTACTTTACAGGTTTAAATTAACAGGTTGGTGTGAAAAAAATGTCCGATTTAAAGATCTTGTGTTCACATGAATAAGCCAACACCTATGTAAATATTTATTCATTAACACACTCTCAATTACTCTCCACAACCTCATTTCATTTCTCAACAAGCTTATACATGCCTTGCTTGTAGAATTCTGTAGGTTTAGAATCAAAATGCAACTTCAACTCTTTTTCAATCTCTTCATTTGTTGTAAACATAGCCATCCGAAATGATCCTGGAATACTCAGAACGAATGGAAATCAGAAGCAGGATGCCTGAGCCACGTCTAAGTGTTTTACAATTTCTTTACTCGTAGCAATAGGATTCGTGGACTCTAGAACATTTAACGAATCGGAATCAAGTGTTCTTGGACGACTTTTCCTTCGGCTAATATTTTGAAATGAAACCCAACTTCGAAAATAAGAAAACCATCACTTGAAACGTCGTTCATTTACTAAATCATTTGCGAAAGTGTTTTGAATAAAGTTTGCTGCTGCTCTTGCACCAACACCTTTATGAAATTCGTACCATTGGAAATTTCTTATGTGATATTTGAATGGCACAAACCTGGAGACCAATATTTGTGAAAAATATGAACGTAACAGAGATGGTTAATGAGAATTTCGTCTAGTTTAGACACAGAAATATATAACCTTTAAATATAAATGTAAATTTGTGACAAATCTAATTTTAAGCATCCGTTTTAAACATCGGACGTTACTTTTGCACCAGCCTGATATTTTCGACTGCTGATAATGGCTTTAAGATCAATAAAAATTTCAGATCTAGAATCTCTTGGGAGTCATAACCACCACTTTTTGGAATTCTTGTCACTCGATGCGAGTATTTATCTATTACACGTGAATATTTTACCAGCTTCTGCATTATACAAACACCAAAAGCACCTGTTATTAACATAGATAATCTCTTTTCTAGTTCTATTAAAAAAATATTTCTACAGTTTATCTTGGGGATATGTGTGGACACACAGGCTCCGCTGGGTGCTTCTATAGGTGGAATGCTGAACTATTTCAGTTAACCGAATTACTGGTCTTCAAAGGAACCTAAACCGATACTCCCCACAAACCTACACTCACCACAAACCTACACTCACCACAAACCTACACTCACCACAAACCTACACTCACCACAAACCTATACTCACCACAAACCTACACTCACCACAAACCTACATTCACCACAAACCTATACTCACCACAAACCTATACTAACCACAAACCTACACTCACCACAAACCTATACTCACCACAAACCTATACTAACCACAAACCTACACTCACCACAAACCTATACTCACCACAAACCTATACTAACCACAAACCTACACTCACCACAAACCTATACTCACCACAAACCTATACTCACCACAAACCTATACTCACCACAAACCTATACTAACCACAAACCTACACTCACCACAAACCTATACTCACCACAAACCTATACTAACCACAAACCTACACTCACCATAAACCTATACTCACCACAAACCTATACTAACCACAAACCTACACTCACCACAAACCTATACTCACCACAAACCTATACTAACCACAAACCTACACTCACCACAAACCTACACTCACCACAAACCTATACTCACCACAAACCTATACTAACCACAAACCTACACTCACCACAAACCTATACTCACCACAAACCTATACTCACCACAAACCTATACTAACCACAAACCTACACTCACCACAAACCTATACTCACCACAAACCTATACTAACCACAAACCTACACTCACCACAAACCTATACTCACCACAAACCTATACTCACCACAAACCTATACTAACCACAAACCTACACTCACCACAAACCTATACTAACCACAAACCTACACTCACCACAAACCTATACTCACCACAAACCTATACTAACCACAAACCTACACTCACCACAAACCTATACTCACCACAAACCTATACTCACCACAAACCTATACTAACCACAAACCTACACTCACCACAAACCTATACTCACCACAAACCTATACTAACCACAAACCTACACTCACCACAAACCTATACTCACCACAAACCTATACTAACCACAAACCTACACTCACCACAGAATCAGCAGCTCTTCTCGTATGGTAATAATTATGGTGTATGGGGCACTCATTTTTCACCCAATATATTTTAACCTACCAGTTTAAAAAATTCGAGACTCTTACAAAAGAGGCATGTCAATTTAATACACTGGATATCAATAGAAGTTACATTTCGAATTGCCACGGGCCTACTGAAACCGTGTTGATCCTTCCCATCCATTTAATACCTCAAGTGCTGATATGCTGACACACCTGAACATCAGTATAGTATACTGACTGATATGACAATTAGCGGTTTTACATATCCAGCAGGTTGATGAGTGGTCTAGCGAGTGAAATCGTCGACGAAGAACACATCTCTGGCCGCTGGATAACGGAGTTCGCAACTACTGTAATTCTCACGTCTCCTCGTGTGAGAAGTCCATAGGTGAGGAATAGAATGGTCCTTGATGTTATGGTCCCCATGGTCGAGTGGTTTAGAACGCGCGCCTTTCGCGAGAAGGGTAGGCAGTTCAAATACCGGCAGTGCCACCCGATGATTCTCGCCGTTGGGAAAAGGGAGAACTCAGCCATTATTCCCCCATCTACCCAGGTGTCGGAAATGAGTACCGGATTGACCGGGGGTAACCGTCATTGCGCTCTGATGTCAGTTATAAAGCATTTGAAAACCAATGTACAAGAGGGTATATATCAGGCTTGACTGGAATAAAACATCCCTTCATTTTTTTTTCCTTCTTTATCGAAAATATTGGAGAAACCTTACTCCCTCTGTATGTAAAATTATATTTAGGATCTACTAATCCGGTATAATTTTATCTAAAAAGAGTACGGGCTTGGTAGAATGTAGCCATCAGGAGCATTAGATTATATCCTATTATACAAAGAAGGAAGATCCGCTGGAGGATGGGCTAAGATGCCCTCATTCCAGCTCCCTCATGAAAAGATGCCCTCATTCCCTCATGAGGGTATGCTGCTTGTGCCTCCTGAAGTTCTAATATTGAATAAATAACTTTCTCTGAAAAATCAGCCCCTCGCGTTTTAGGAATTTGTTGAATTGATCTTTTTTTCTCTCCTGTAAGGATATTAACACTACAAACTATAAATTTGTCGTATTTGAGTTTTTTTTACCGATTCACCCATTCTTTCACTGATTTACGGATTCATTTTAATGTAGCCAACTCTACCAACCGATACACTCATTTTTTATTCATATGCTTTCACTAGGGCTGAAAATATTCAAAGTCATAACTATAAGGTTCTCATTAGCGAGCAGAATGTGAGCGGACACAGCGGATTTGACAATTACAACATTGCAAATGGGCCCCAGGATCGGGCGTGACGGGCTGGGAGGAGTTTGTTTGTTACTACTTCAACCGTCAGCAAGTGGACATCGTCACCTGGCACACCGCGTACCAGCTCTGCAATAACATCAGCACCCACCTGCTCGTCATCGACTCGCAAGAAGAAGACGACTACATTCGCAGCAGGATGACGAGACAAGCTTTGGATTGGACGTAATTGTAAGAACTCTATCTTCGAAGTTTATTAAAAGTAAATAACGGACAGATTTACTTCTTTTCTATTACATTATTATAGTGAGAAATAATTTCAAACAGACATACGTATCTAGGAGTCTGAAATTTTTTAAAGCATTCAAATAATTAATGGGCGAGAGGAAGGATCGAAATTTCCAAGACGCAGAAGGAATGAACTAATATAAGAATTTCCCAGCATACTATTCGAGCTTTGGAATGCCCTGTGTGATCTCTACGAGATTTAAAAAGATGCTTTAGCCGTTCTCATACACCGCACTTTCCATTTTCATTTTCACATTTTTTATCCGGTAACGTGTTTACTTTAAATGAAATAACTGAATCTTTCAGTCAGTCATTATTATCCCCATGTTGATCAGTCAAATGTAGTGTAGGAGGCTCTCTTAATATCTTATCCATATCTTTGTCCGTATCTCTCGACTCTTATTTTTCACCTTCTTTCCGTTTCCCTATCTTTGGTTTAAATTCTCTCTTCGACACCTGACTCTCTCTTTAGAACAGGAAGGAGGGACGTTAAGGTGCTGTAAATAATATGTATATTGAATTAAAAATAAATAATTGAACAACATTATTCTACAGTATACTGGTTACAGAAGAATATAAGGGCCGAGTGTAGTCTTAATTGCACTGATTTGGATCTTGAAAATTGAACCAAAACACTACATCATAAATGAGAAATAATCAGTAGCTCAATATATAGAAAAGATTCATGCATAAAGCGATGAAAAATGGTTCACCAGATCCCATTATTGAAGCCTGTAACACTTATATAATGCGTATATATGTAAATTGTATGTATATTCTTGTAGCCCGTTTAATAAATGTTTAGTGTTTTTCAGAAGAAAAAATAAAAATACCTTTGATTATGTGGCAAAATCAATGCACGTTGGTAGGATGAGCCACAAGATTCAACCACATCATGATGGAACCTCGCAACAGTGCCGTGTAGAAAACGTCTCAGGGAGCAACTCTTTGTCGCGCCACTAACGTTGAAAGCCATAAGGACCGTCTGTGATCCATTTCTTATCATAAAAAACTCTTTTCAACATTTCAGCGTTCCGTATTTGGTGCTCCACGATCTACTTTGACCTACTTTGTAACGTGGAAGCACCCAAGGTAATTGCCGATATTTTCTTTCGAGCTCTTTTGCTTCACGTGTCGCCTAATGGCTGTATAGTAAGGCATACAGCAAAGTGAATGCTTTATTCACTCTCGAAGATCGTCTCGTATCTTGATGGATTATCCTACAAATTCTGTTGCTCGATGCAGGTGAAATTTTTTAACTAGTACTACATTTCGCTGTTCTATTACTGTAAGGGCCTTTCATAAAGTTGAAGGCCGCTGTTTTACACAGCACACCATGACAAGTTTTATACAAAATGTCCCGTGGGTGTAAAAACGGTACGTTACGAAGGAAGTTTATGAAACAAGATAAAAATTGAAGAAGAAAGTAAGAAATGCTAAAAACAAACAAGAAAACAGTGAACAGTAATGAAATCCTCACCAAAACAAATACTCTATTCTTTTTCAAGAAAGAAAACAGCCTTCTTAATCCTCAGCTCCGACCTCACATTTTTCTCCAAGTAGTGTTAGTTCCCATAAATACAATAGTTTTATGATTTTTATCTATGTATAACTCTGTAAAATAAATTATTTCGGCTAACATTTCGCAATGCTTCGGTATTTGGTGATAGTTATTCAAAATTATTGTAAATAATTAATTTTTGAATATTTCCCACCCATGGAGACCGAGTTTGTTTTTAGGGTAAATTCACTCTAGGGTAGAAATTTTCGCCGCCGTTGGTCACCTGGCGTCGCACCTGCGAGCTCAGTTGCAGCAGGGGGTTCTCTGCTGTAGGTTGTGTATGGGGAGTGTGTGAGGAAAAACCCGTGTGTTCTGATCACTGAAAGTTGTTTACGGTTTGTTCAATAGTAGTTACAATATTCATTTCTCATTTGGTCACTTAATTCCTCGTATACGCTTAATTTATTTGAACTGCCTGACCTATTTGTTAATTAATAAAAATAATTTGAGGTTAAAAAGCATGAAATATATTTTTCTTCGACAGGGTAAGTTCTAAGCTTAAGTCTAATCAAAATTATTTTCTCAACATCATTAAATTTCAGGAATTTTTGAGCATGAACTCAACCGCGCTTTTATCCTAGATAATTCGTGACGAACTCCAAGAAAACGAAATTTGTTTCAGCCTCAAATGGAGATGGTAAATTCGTAAACCTCGGTTAACGTTTACTGCGCTGCCAACCGTCTTGAAGAGCACTTCGCTGTTGCTGAGTAGGTTTCTTATTTGGTGAACTGAAACTAAGCACACAAGTTTTTTTTATCATGCAATTTAGAGATGCCGTGTTTCCTGTCACCAATATTGGTCTCACTTGCAGAGAGGTCAACAGTGACTCTGAAGCCCACCTTGTGACGGACACCGCGATATTTAGCTCGCTTTAAAATTCCCAACCGTGCAGTCGAGGTTACACACTTGGCCTTTACTTAAAACACTCTCCATTGATACATATTAAGATGAGCCTTGTTCCCACACGGGAATGCATATTTTTATACGGTAGTAAGGTGTCTCCGATTAGCGCATATGTATGAAATACGTACATATTTTTTTAGCTTTGCAATGCTCACTAGTGATAAATATTAAGTTGTACAGCGTTTGAAATTACTAATAGCATATTAAATACCAAGAAACTCACATTATGTGCCCGTATGTATGATTTCCTATCATTGTTTACAGTTCCTGTATTTTGTTGGAGAAAAAGACGTCGAAGCTGCGTTTTGCTTAGATATATTGGGTGACTGTGAGGCGAGTATAACTCCTGAAAATTTCTGTATGTTATCTGTTGCACCTTTTTGATTTTTTTAAAGTCTCACCAATCAATGTCGTCATTTTACATAAATATTCCTTTTCCGTTATTGCAAACGAACGAACTTTATCTCTTTTCCAGCTATGAAGAGTCAACTCGTAGCTATACAAAATGCATTTTTCGATACAAAACAGGAAAACCATGTCAACATATGCGCCAAATATTTCACAGAAATGTTAAAAACCAGAAAGAACTTTCAGGGACGATAAGATTCTTATGTAGGCGAACCCATTTTCTTACGTCAAATTAATAGGATAATCGTGTATTTATGGAGCAATAATGAGACGATGACTTTCAGAATGCAGTTGACTAGCGAATAAATTAGGTTATGTTTTTCAGGTGTTCTGAAGAAATCAAAAATTTCCAAATGTTTTATAAGTTTTGAAGGTAAATGTTGAAGATTAACCGGAAATCGAAATTTGATTTTTCGGTGCCTAAACATAGTTAATTAGATCGAAATAAACAAGTTTTCATCTATGCACTTGCCGTCCTAAATAAGTAGTGGCTTAAGTCTCGCTGAGCGGCTTCGCCGCTCAGCGAGAATGAAATTATCGATTATAACTGGAATTTGATGCTGATTCCGAATATGCAATTTGTTTTGACCGCTCTCGATTTTTTCGATTTTTTTTATTTTTTTTTTGAAAGGCGGCTAGCAACAACTGAGGTGGTGCCCAAAGAATGCCATGTCCGTACAGGTTGGGTGGAACCCGGCCCTATCCGGTACTCAGGTCTTCAAGGCACGGTCTGACCATGTTGGGTCGAGAATGGCAGAGTTCGGATCATGAGGTGGTGCAGGCCAAAGTATGCCAAGTCCGACCAGGTTGGGTCGAGAATGGCAGAGTTCGGATCATGAGGTGGTGCAGGCAAAAAAAACATTAAAAATGTATAAAAATTTAAAATTCAAAAAATCACAAAAAAATCGAAAAAATCGAGTGCGGTCAAAACAAATTGCAGATTCGGAATCAGCATCAAATTCCAGTTATCGATATTTTCATTCTCGCTGAGCGGCTTCGCCGCTCAGCGAGACTTGTTCCTAAGTAGTTTACAAGTTATAGCGGTGAATTAGTTACCGCAACTCAAGTGTTTGAAGCGGGAAGTAATTCATCGAGCCCGGCGAATGACAACACTGCAATGGAGTCTCGCTTCCGGCGCGCTCGTTATCAGAGACGAAACTAAACCTACCGCGCTAACTCGTAAAATATTCATTTGACTAAAAAAGTGTATAGATGAAAGGTAGTTTATTTCGATGTTATTACCATGATTCAAGCAATAAAAATTCGAAAATCAATGAGTAGCTGTTTATCCGAACGCATTCGTCATCAAAGACGAAACTAAACCTACCGCTACAATTCGTAAAATACTCATTTACGACGGAAAGTGCATAGAAGAAAACTTTTTTATTTCGATCTAATTCACTATGTTTAGGATTCGAAAAGTGGAATATCGATTCCCGGTTTGTCACGAGAAATTGTCCCTTCACCTCCTTGTTAACATTTCATTAACAGGAAGCTCCGGCTCTCGGAATTGAGGAATGGCGCACCTCCAAGGGATACATACACGATACCAAAGTTAATGAATAACAATCGGCAATTACAGTACATATACTAAAAACAGAGTGGTACTCACCGACGAAAGCTGATCACTTACTCAGCGCATTTCTGAGCGCTAAATTTGCCTCGGTGAGATGTGATGCGAGTGTTAATGGGGTTTTTTAAACACCATCAAAATGCTAAGGAATCTTTATAATAGAGCACCCAGGTACAAAGCATCAATAGTAATTTACTGGCATTGTAAGTAACGCATGTTGACAATACTATTCTGCCTAATTGACCGGTCAATATCTTCAAGCAAATTACACACGGAACATATACAATGAAATAATGCCTAACTGATAGGTCGGCGCACTTCAACGTCACAATGTATTGTCATTTAGCCTCGGATCACAAGTTCTGTCATCCCAGAGCAGCTTCAGTTCATTCCCTGTTTCTTACACAGTGCATAAATTGTCTTTGGACGTTCTTATGAAGAAGTCGTGCTTGCAATCAATAGGAGACAAGAAAAGCCGCCCTCCTGTGGAGCAACAAAATTTTTAACAATTACTTTGAATCTACAATTTTCTCATACATATATATATGCACATATTCCACATTTAATTCAACTGCTCCAATTCTCTTATATGTTGTATGAACCTATCGTTTCCAGCGGTATCTATCGTAACAAAAGCACGAGCCTTACCCGCCCTTACGAAGTAATTAACATTTTTTTTTTTTGAACAACCTCCACGTTACGGAATCTTCTTCTCTCTGCAAAGGTAAAAAAATGTAAACTTTTAATTCGTTGATTCCCAAAAAAAAACATATATCTCAACAGGTTTCTTTTCTCACTTATTTTCCAGAGTATCACATTTGATTTAACACCTATTCACGACGCAGAGTAAGATGCCTAGCTACGACGGACCTTGTCGAGATGCTCGCGAACTCTTACTGACTCTTCGTCTTTTCGTGCTGGTCAAAGTGTCCTCTTGGGGCTACCCTCTTTCTAATCATGACCAATGGCACCACTCTCGCACTTCCAAACCTTCGCCGGCTTTATCCTATTGGCTCCTCCCGAGGTAGCACGAAAAGACGAAGAGTTAGTAAGAGTTCGCGAGCATCTCGACAAGGTCCGTCGTAGCTAGGCATCTTACTCTGCGTCGTGAATAGGTGTTAAATCAAATGTGATACTCTGGAAAATAAGTGAGAAAAGAAACCTGTTGAGATATATGTTTTTTTTTGGGAATCAACGAATTAAAAGTTTACATTTTTTTACCTTTGCAGAGAGAAGAAGATTCCGTAACGTGGAGGTTGTTCAAAAAAAAAAAATGTTAATTACTTCGTAAGGGCGGGTAAGGCTCGTGCTTTTGTTACGATAGATACCGCTGGAAACGATAGGTTCATACAACATATAAGAGAATTGGAGCAGTTGAATTAAATGTGGAATATGTGCATATATATATGTATGAGAAAATTGTAGATTCAAAGTAATTGTTAAAAATTTTGTTGCTCCACAGGAGGGCGGCTTTTCTTGTCTCCTATTGATTGCAAGCACGACTTCTTCATAAGAACGTCCAAAGACAATTTATGCACTGTGTAAGAAACAGGGAATGAACTGAAGCTGCTCTGGGATGACAGAACTTGTGATCCGAGGCTAAATGACAATACATTGTGACGTTGAAGTGCGCCGACCTATCAGTTAGGCATTATTTCATTGTATATGTTCCGTGTGTAATTTGCTTGAAGATATTGACCGGTCAATTAGGCAGAATAGTATTGTCAACATGCGTTACTTACAATGCCAGTAAATTACTATTGATGCTTTGTACCTGGGTGCTCTATTATAAAGATTCCTTAGCATTTTGATGGTGTTTAAAAAACCCCATTAACACTCGCATCACATCTCACCGAGGCAAATTTAGCGCTCAGAAATGCGCTGAGTAAGTGATCAGCTTTCGTCGGTGAGTACCACTCTGTTTTTAGTATATGTACTGTAATTGCCGATTGTTATTCATTAACTTTGGTATCGTGTATGTATCCCTTGGAGGTGCGCCATTCCTCAATTCCGAGAGCCGGAGCTTCCTGTTAATGAAATGTTAACAAGGAGGTGAAGGGACAATTTCTCGTGACAACGGAATACGCAAGCGTAAATTGAAAGCTACGAGACATAAAGCCATCAATACTGTAGGATGTTTGAGAATGTAGGGGATGTAACCGTAATACTTGGTGAATGTTATTAGGGGTGAACACGCAAAAGATTTATGACATACTTCAATTCGGTGCAACACAACACAATATATCAGGCCGTGCTAATTGTAATGAATAGGATTATTAATTGTAACGAACCCTGTTTCTGCGGAATTAATTTTAGAATGTAATAGGCTTAAGTAGAAGTTACCATGTGTGTCTTATGTTGGCTTCAGACTGCAGTGATCAATATTCAATAAATAGCTGAAAGCTAATTCAAAAAAAAATTGTCAGGCCAATTTTTTTAACTGTTGGACGGCGGTCTGTCGAGAATCTGTTAAGAATAATCAATTTTCGAATTAAAAACATGAGAATTTAGGGAAATATTAATCATGTATAACAAATTCGAGTTTTTTTTAGTGTGTAACAACTTTTGTTTGCTTGAACTAATCATGTATAACAAATTCGAGTTGTCACGAGAAATTGTCCCTTCACCTCCTTGTTAACATTTCATTAACAGGAAGCTCCGGCTCTCGGAATTGAGGAATGGCGCCCCTCCAAGGGATACATACACGATACCAAAGTTAATGAATAACAATCGGCAATTACAGTACATATACTAAAAACAGAGTGGTACTCACCGACGAAAGCTGATCACTTACTCAGCGCATTTCTGAGCGCTAAATTTGCCTCGGTGAGATGTGATGCGAGTGTTAATGGGGTTTTTTAAACACCATCAAAATGCTAAGGAATCTTTATAATAGAGCACCCAGGTACAAAGCATCAATAGTAATTTACTGGCATTGTAAGTAACGCATGTTGACAATACTATTCTGCCTAATTGACCGGTCAATATCTTCAAGCAAATTACACACGGAACATATACAATGAAATAATGCCTAACTGATAGGTCGGCGCACTTCAACGTCACAATGTATTGTCATTTAGCCTCGGATCACAAGTTCTGTCATCCCAGAGCAGCTTCAGTTCATTCCCTGTTTCTTACACAGTGCATAAATTGTCTTTGGACGTTCTTATGAAGAAGTCGTGCTTGCAATCAATAGGAGACAAGAAAAGCCGCCCTCCTGTGGAGCAACAAAATTTTTAACAATTACTTTGAATCTACAATTTTCTCATACATATATATATGCACATATTCCACATTTAATTCAACTGCTCCAATTCTCTTATATGTTGTATGAACCTATCGTTTCCAGCGGTATCTATCGTAACAAAAGCACGAGCCTTACCCGCCCTTACGAAGTAATTAACATTTTTTTTTTTGAACAACCTCCACGTTACGGAATCTTCTTCTCTCTGCAAAGGTAAAAAAATGTAAACTTTTAATTCGTTGATTCCCAAAAAAAACATATATCTCAACAGGTTTCTTTTCTCACTTATTTTCCAGAGTATCACATTTGATTTAACACCTATTCACGACGCAGAGTAAGATGCCTAGCTACGACGGACCTTGTCGAGATGCTCGCGAACTCTTACTGACTCTTCGTCTTTTCGTGCTGGTCAAAGTGTCCTCTTGGGGCTACCCTCTTTCTAATCATGACCAATGGCACCACTCTCGCACTTCCAAACCTTCGCCGGCTTTATCCTATTGGCTCCTCCCGAGGTTGCACACTCCCTATTCGCTGTGAGCCGAACACGCCTTTTTCGAAGATATTGTGTTAATTCTTGAAGTCTCAGTCCGTTGGCGAGAACGCTTTCTCACGCCTCTATCCCTCTATCCTCTACCCTCTACCCCTCGTCCGGACCTTATGGTCAACAAATTTTTGCCTTTTGTGGTAACACAACACCCTTTCTTGTTCGAGCTCTTGAGGTTTGCTAACCAAGCACAACACTACCCAGCTCGAGTGCCTGCCACATAAATCTATGTTGAATGTAAACATTCAGGCCTACACTCATGTTAGAGCAAGCATCTCGTATCATTGAAATGCGCCGACCACGGTTTTATAAATTCACAATTTTAGTTCAAGCAAACAAAAGTTGTTACACACTAAAAAAAACTCGAATTTGTTATACATGATTAGTTCAAGCAAACAAAAGTTGTTACACACTAAAAAAAACTCAAAGTGTTACACACTAAAAAAAACTCGAATTTGTTATACATGATTAGTTCAAGCAAACAAAAGTTGTTACACACTAAAAAAAACTCGAATTTGTTATACATGATTAATATTTCCCTAAATTCTCATGTTTTTAATTCGAAAATTGATTATTCTTAACAGATTCTCGACAGTTAATCCTCAACATTTACCGTTTTGAACTTATTTTCCGAAAGCTTGAAATTGCCTTTTGTCAAAAGAAATTAAACGCCATGAATTTTTTGGGTAATAAATTGGTCAATTTTTACTTTAATGCGATCAAAGATTTTAATAATTTTACTCCCAAGAATCGATGAAATAACACACTTAAAGACGTTTTACGCGAATGATAGTTTGCTCGCTAATACGAAATTTTCGGGATATAACATTAATAACATTCAGGTAGGAATAACATTATATAGTCGGTTGCGTCATCGCCGCATTGTTGGAGCGCGCGTAGATTCTTGCTTGGGGAACATCAGCCTCGGTATGGCCAAGTTAACACGTTAGTTGCGATGGGTTAAACTGAAGTTCAATATTCAACTTAAATTTAAAGTCAAAAGTGATAAGCAAATTTGTAAATATCAAACATTAACTGGGCCTGTTAAATGCCACTAATTTAGAAAGGTTGTTAGAATTTTTCAAAACGACCCATCGATGGGTCGTTTCGCAGCAGGAAAAACCTAACTACGACCCACCGGTGGGTCGTACCGCAATGAATGTGTTAAGTTATTTCAGGTTTATTTAGGTTAGTTTATTTATTTAACCTAACTTTACCTAACCTAACCTCACCTATCGTTACGTCAATACCGTATTATAGCATTTGCGTGTCCGTTTCTTCACTTCCATACACGACGTTCTTACTTCAAAGTTGAGTAACTCAAAAATAACTCATCAACAAAGCAAAATGTCATTCGTTTAAAACGTTCTTAAATGTGTTCCATAAGTAATTCTATGGAACCAAATTTCTAAATTCCGTGAGCGCTTTAAAGTGAAAATTGACCAAAAATTTTTAAGTTGGAAATTAGCCACTAATGTGCCTATCTATTCCAATGTGCCTATCTATTCCAATGTGCCTATCTATTCCAATGTGCCTATCTATTCCAATGTGCCTATCTATTCCAATGTGCCCATCTATTCCAATGTGCCTATCTATTCCAATGTGCCTATCTATTCCAATGTGCCTATCTATTCCAATGTGCCCATCTATTCCAATGTGCCCATCTATTCCAATGTGCCTATCTATTCCAATGTGCCTATCTGTTCCAATGTGCCTATCTGTTCCAATGTGCCTATCTGTTCCAATGTGCCTATCTGTTCCAATGTGCCTATCTGTTCCAATGTGCCTATCTGTTCCAATGTGCCTATCTGTTCCAATGTGCCTATCTATTCCAATGTGCCTATCTATTCCAATGTGCCTATCTATTCCAATGTGCCCATCTATTCCAATGTGCCTATCTGTTCCAATGTGCCTATCTGTTCCAATGTGCCTATCTGTTCCAATGTGCCTATCTGTTCCAATGTGCCTATCTGTTCCAATGTGCCTATCTGTTCCAATGTGCCTATCTGTTCCAATGTGCCTATCTGTTCCAATGTGCCTATCTATTCCAATGTGCCTATCTATTCCAATGTGCCTATCTATTCCAATGTGCCTATCTATTCCAATGTGCCTATCTATTCCAATGTGCCTATCTATTCCAATGTGCCTATCTATTCCAATGTGCCTATCTATTCCAATGTGCCTATCTATTCCAATGTGCCTATCTATTCCAATGTGCCTATCTATTCCAATGTGCCTATCTATTCCAATGTGCCTATCTATTCCAATGTGCCTATCTATTCCAATGTGCCTATCTATTCCAATGTGCCTATCTATTCCAATGTGCCTATCTATTCCAATGTGCCTATCTATTCCAATGTGCCTATCTATTCCAATGTGCCTATCTATTCCAATGTGCCTATCTATTCCAATGTGCCTATCTATTCCAATGTGCCTATCTATTCCAATGTGCCTATCTATTCCAATGTGCCTATCTATTCCAATGTGCCTATCTATTCCAATGTGCCTATCTATTCCAATGTGCCTATCTATTCCAATGTGCCTATCTATTCCAATGTGCCTATCTATTCCAATGTGCCTATCTATTCCAATGTGCCTATCTATTCCAATGTGCCTATCTATTCCAATGTGCCTATCTATTCCAATGTGCCTATCTATTCCAATGTGCCTATCTATTCCAATGTGCCTATCTATTCCAATGTGCCTATCTATTCCAATGTGCCTATCTATTCCAATGTGCCTATCTATTCCAATGTGCCTATCTATTCCAATGTGCCTATCTATTCCAATGTGCCTATCTATTCCAATGTGCCTATCTATTCCAATGTGCCTATCTATTCCAATGTGCCTATCTATTCCAATGTGCCTATCTATTCCAATGTGCCTATCTATTCCAATGTGCCTATCTATTCCAATGTGCCTATCTATTCCAATGTGCCTATCTATTCCAATGTGCCTATCTATTCCAATGTGCCTATCTATTCCAATGTGCCTATCTATTCCAATGTGCCTATCTATTCCAATGTGCCTATCTATTCCAATGTGCCTATCTATTCCAATGTGCCTATCTATTCCAATGTGCCTATCTATTCCAATGTGCCTATCTATTCCAATGTGCCTATCTATTCCAATGTGCCTATCTATTCCAATGTGCCTATCTATTCCAATGTGCCTATCTATTCCAATGTGCCTATCTATTCCAATGTGCCTATCTATTCCAATGTGCCTATCTATTCCAATGTGCCTATCTATTCCAATGTGCCTATCCATTCCAATGTGCCTAGCTATCCGCTGAGCTAAGCTGTACCTAAGGATGTTAGTACTCATGTACTCAAAGGTGAAAAATTCTCGATGGTATCTCTCGAGATAAAATCACTTGTGTTTGATACAAGAGTGACGCTCCTAGGTGGAAGATGGGAGGTCCCGAGCTGAAAGTTAGGCAGGAATTCCTTGTGTTGAAATTGAACAGGTTTCTGTTCTGTGACGGACCGTTTTTTGTTTGGTTCACTGCTGTTCTGTACTTCAGCGACTACTGCATTCTTATTCAAATTTTATCGCGTTTCATGAACTTCTTTCAATATTGCTGTTTCTATGTGCATGGTGTGGGGACACACCTTGTACATAGATTCCTCGTTTCTTCATTTACAGACTTTATGTTCTCTGAGGACACTTTAGGTGCTGTTTGGAAGGCTAAAACTCGTAATCTGATTTAATCTCATGCAAGAGTGCTTTGAGTGTTGAACTCTGAAATTTATCTCTTTTTGCACCTTTTTTTAAACTGCTTAAATATTTTCGACCTGTGTCACTTGACATGTAGCCTTAATTCAAAGAGATCTGTTTTGAAGTCTTCAATGCACTCAAAATGTTCACTTCCCTGGCCATATACACGGTTTTTTATGCCCTATTTGGCAAGTTAGTTCAGAAACGCGATTTTATGATAAGAATTTATGATATAAGAATCGTGACAATAAAAAATCATTTTTACACGATTAAGAAATTTGAAAGCACTTCTGAATGCAAAAGTGTCGAGATATATGCCTTATCCAGTACATCTGAAAAATTATTATAAATATTTAGTTCGCAAAGCAGGAATGAAGAAAATATCCTAGCTTTGTCCAAAATATTTAATTGATAATTATAATATAATTAATTATTTAAATTTGATAAATATTTAGATAAATAAAACCAAATTCTATTTCATGAAACAGAAATAAGTACCAGAAAGAGGAAAAGCTCAGTTACGTTAAAGATGTTACCCCTTGCATGCCGCTGACAATTTAGTTTGCATTTTCCTCAACGAAGACTATTATAAATGTCAATAAATGCACAAGTGGTTTTCTCAAAATATTGAAATTATGCTTTTAGCAGCAGAATATCGTTCACGTTGAGAAAAGTTTAGAATAAGTCTGTAGCATGTAGAGAACTGATACTCCTAGTAGAATTTCTGAACTGTGTATTTACAATTACCTACATTGCTTATGTAGATGGAATCGTAGGCAGAGCTATGGGCAATTCTCAGTATTTGAATATCAGTGAGCTCACAGCATTACTTCTGTACATCGAGTTTTTTTGCTTTCCCAGTGGCCGTTTCAGTACAAGCGAAAACTGAGTCTCCTTATAAAATTTAATAACGAATTGTGCAAAGTTGTACAGCTTCCAACCAAGCCAAAGTGTGACGGTTATGTGTGTCATGGAAGATCACGGCTGTTGGCTAAATAGGGTTAAGTTTGATCACTGTATTTCAACAAAAAATTATCTTGAATTTCACTGACTGAAACGCGTGCACGCGCACCGACACTTGTGGCAGAAAACGCATCAGTGAGCATTGCTATATTTTTTAATCTCTCGAGCACCAGCAACCGATTCGAAGCGCTACACCGATCGCTTGTTTTCAGATAGATGATAATTAAAGAAATCTCGTTAAATAATTCCTGATGTTCCAGCCCCATTTGCATCCGCACAACATTCGGAACGTGCTTATAATGATCCGAAACCATTGGTATAGATAATTTGTTCGAATTTTTTCTATACCCTTCCCTAGAATAGATCAACGGTGAAAAAAAGTTGTTTTTTATATGGAAATTGAAATCAAATTTGTCCTACGTGGACGGTAGCGCAGTGTGCTTTACCATGAGATATTCTTTGCCCGTCCAGGCAGTAGATTGCCAAAATTTAGAACAAAATTTTTATTTACGCAAATGGACTTCTGTCGTTTGCACTGAAGTTTTATATCAGAAATATCGCGTCGGTATTGAATTTTATGTTGAATTTTTTAGAAAATCATGGAGACCCTTGCGTTTATTCTTTATTATTTTTCACATGTTATATTAATCCTCGAAATTAGTAGCTGCAGATCTTATGAAGAGGAAAAGAACTAAACAATACCGAGGGTTTTGTGCTATGAAATCAATCTGGGAGACTGTATTCTGACCAAAAATTTTTACGTAATGCTAACAAATAAATATTTCAAAACGAATGTGACAGGAAATGAATGTTTTCTCAAATTAGTCATGGGTTAGACGCAGAAAAGTTACCTTAACAGCGCTAAAAACATTACATTCTACAATGTCAATGATCTTTCGAGGGTGGTCTGCGGAACGTATTTTACATTCCTCCAACAAGGAAAAATAGTAAGGTCATCATATTGCTATAAAATTGATAGTTCACTTAGTTATTTCATACTTATTATATGAGGAAGTAATTTAAACTAATAAATAGAGGCAGCTTCATTTTATCGCCCGACACAGCAGGTCCTCACACTTCGCAAGCTTCGATTGATCTCAAACTTCGAGTTTGAATTCTAGGGACTTATAATATATTCCCTACTCTCACGAAATCTTTCCTACTGAAGTTATCATTTGTAGGTACAAGCACTGTAAAGTTTTTATGAGTTGTAAAATAATCTTGTACAAAAATGAATTAATTGAGGCATTTTGATGGCTTCTGTAAACAAACAAACCAAATCTTAAAGGTTCACGCTCTTCAGAGGGATACAACTATTGTGTCATTGGGAAGTAGCGCTTCGAGGTGGAAGATGTGAAGTCCCGAGATGGAGATGAACTTTGCTTTCCTTTTGTAGTAAAAGAATAGTATTATTTGCTTTGTTCTGTTACCGTCATTTTTTGATTCGGTGAAGTCCTGTTTTCAATCATCTACTATTTTCATACGAGGTAAAAATTTATTTCCCAACACACTGCTTCTAAGCGCAGATGAATTTGTGTGGAAAAAATCCTTGTGTATAGATTCACTGTATGGTGAATTGTTCACTACACATTGTTCCTTGTTCACTGTATAGTTAACCCAAAATTCAACGTAATATAATTTTACAAAATTTTTTTCCTGTCTTCGGAAAGATTTTCTTTATCAAAAAACTTCTATTGGCAGAAATAAATTTCAAAATTGAAAACAAACAAAAGGAAAGGGGATATGATATAATTGAATGTGATTGTAGGAAAAAATGACTCATTTTAGGATATTTTCAAGTACGATTTAGAGCGCCGATTATTTCACTCCTGAGATTCTTTTCTCGGTCATATCGAAGAGGCCGTAGCGAGAGGGTAAAGCCAGCCAGTCAGGTCTCTATCCCTTCCTAAGCGTTGCGGTGCTCACCCTGCCATGAGTGACACCGTCATACGTTGACCTTCAATCAATTGTGGCAGAGAACGGTTTGAACTTGTCAGCCGTGCGTCTGCTATGAAACATAATGTCACGTCGTAAAACTTCATCCATCTCAGCTAATTAGAATCTTTTTCCATCCTCGTTCGAAGAATAATTACTGACGACGTTTTTCAAAACTCGATGAAAGCTACTGGAATTCATTAATTTTATATGAGATTCAATTTAATGATTTCAAAAAATTCACTACTCTAAAAACGAAAAATCGATAAGACTCGAGCATTGACTAACTCTTCGGAACTAAGTATTGTGCCTTTTAATCAATCAACTTGAGCTAACCAAACACATCTGTTATTGTAGTAGAGCCATCATCAGTGATCTACAATGCCTCTTCTATCGAAGCTCTAGTACAGCTGAGTATTTTTGTTATTTCGGTCTACTTTAGAAGTTTCTCCTTGCATGGAAGGCAAGATTTTCCGAGCTCTGGCGAAAAACCATCCTATGGCCGGAGAAGTGCCAGGCATTCTCGTCTCGCACGGGTCAGTCCCTGCAAAACAAAACAATTATTTAGAAATTTAACGGCAGTATGTGTAAGTCAAGAGGTGGTCGAACTCCATTCCTATCCATGAACGTTTCGTTTGCTGTAAATAGGCTTTTCGCTAGATCATGAATTCCCATTGAAAAATCAAACTTGTCAACCCAAGCTGACGCTGACTAACAACAGCGGATGAGACAACAAATTCATTCAGGTGGCAGGCACAATGTACAGAGTTCTGTGTGAACTTCAATTTTAGGAGATGTGGATGTGGAGGAGAGCAACCCGCGAAATGATGCTTCAGAAAAATTGTTTAATGACTAAAACCACCGGAGGTGTGTCTTCCGATGCTCGATTTGGTAAGAATTACAGGATTATCTGAGCTACTTCAATGGAAGTGAGAGAAGCAATTTTGGGAATCTGCCGTTGTCGAAGTTCCGTAATTTCGTAACGGTTCTTTTGGGCGCCTGCGAGTTCAGACAATTAGTTTCTCCGCTCCTTCTTCCCACGATGATTTAGGCGTACTATTGAAGCGTCGCCTCGATCGCATTTACTTGCTAAAGAAATAGAAAGAGATCGTTTATTACTGTCCAGGGCGGAAATCTTGACTTGATCCTTCCTCGGGTCACCCGCAATTTATCCCAGCTGCGTTATTTGTCTTCAAACAGCGCTTTAAACTTTGAACTTGACGAATGTTATTTGAATAGACGAAAAGATGAATGGCAGCTTATTTAAATTGTTCGAATTATGCAAAATTTGTGTATTCAAGGTTTTTCTTATTCGCTTGTATGTAATTCATCTTGCTGGAACGACACGACAAAGGGAGGCATGTTCGGCTCTAATGAAGTGTCATGCGGTTGAATGGCATCAAAATCCAGTTAGCGCTGTAGCAGAGGAAGCCAAGAAATAAATCCACTCAAGTCGAGGCCACTTACAATGCTGTATGGCAAATAAAGCCAGCAACATTCTGCACTTCCGCAGCTGAATATAAGCCCAAACTTTCCGCTGCAGGGAAATGGAAGAAATGTTAAGAGACAGAAATTAAGTTGTTCACGGTTTAAAATACTCAAAATTTCAGCGCGCTGGGGACAGTTAATGGTCTTTTATAAAAAGCGACGATTCTGAAGAAGAATTAAAGCGTTCAAGAACTGGTTATTTGTCAAGCAAATAATGGAACGTAGTGAATTATCTACTTATAAGTCATATTCGAATCGTTCCTGCTCAGGTTTCACGAGTTTCACTTCAATAAAAATGTTCCATTTGTTGAGTATTGAACTGCAGTCTTACTTTGCCTGACTTGAAGAAATTCCCTGTGTTGTTAAGCGAGAGACGGTCAGCTGCTGTTTGGGAAGTTCTCAGAGAAGGGAAATATTCGCTGGTTAAAATAAATGTATTTCTCTTTATCGCGTTAATTTTTGTTCTACTCGAGCTAAAACTTTCTTAATTTTCTAGTAATTCGAATTAATGATGTTATCGGTGACGACCGATTAATAAATAAATGAAAAGGATTACAGTTAGTTAGATATAACTGAAAGAAAGATTGTACTCTGTGACAATTTCACACTATAACCACACGTGTATTTTAATGGAGAAAAACACATTAGCTGCTCCTTATTTTTCAGATATTCAACCGGCGTCAATTTAACATAATTTTATTTATGGGAATTTGCACTCTTATGGGGAAAATGTGGTATTCAGAACTGAGAGGTTGGCAGTCTTTTTCCAGAAAAATAATAGTTTTTTAGGGCGGGAATACCCTAAACTAAAAGTTTTTTGTTTTGTTGCAGACCGTCTTTATTTGGCTCATTCCACGAAAAACGTTCACTCCGCGTTCCCTTAACTCCAGGTCAAACTGTGTTTCCATCCTTTTTTTCTTCAGATCACCTTTGTTCTGCTTAGGGAGGCTTAAACTATTTTTTCAATATATAATAATCTAGTTGGAGAAAAATACCTGAGCATCCCCTTGTTTTTCATCATTACAGTGCCGGAAACTTCATGCTAGATATATGGGATACGGTGAAATACTTTGCATTACGATTATGCTTAACTCCCTTGCTCAGCATGAACGAGTTAACTCGTTTTCAACTAATTTGTCTTTTTGTCGAAAACATAAATTGAAACACAACTTCAGACAAGTTTCCTCGCTCATACCAAACCCAGGGGGATACAACAATTGTATCTATGGGAATTAGCGCTCCCAGGGGGACAATGTGCGGGCCCGAGCTGAAAGTTAGGTAGGCTTCCTTTTTGTTAAAATAGAATAGGTTTTTTTTTTTGTTACGGACCATCTTTTCCGGTTCACTGCTGTCTTTTTTTCAGCACCTACTACTTTCTTCTTCAACTTTGATCTTGTTTCTTAACTTCTTTCTCATCTTACTGTTTCTATGCCCTTTCTACATAGATTCCGCGTTCCCTTGACTCCATACTAAATGGTGCCTTCTTCCTTCCTCTTCGAATCGCATTTGTTGCTGCGGGTAGGGAGGCTAAAACTAACGACTAATTTAATCCCATACCAAACCATTTTCAGCTTTCAATGAATTCAGCACTGAGAATGGCTCGAAAAAGTGGAAATTAGCATGAAAGTGAAAAGTTGTCTCTAAACAATTCACCGGGAAGGGATTGAAATTATGAATGACGCAAGTAATATTTTCCACTTTCGCAGCTGAATACAACCTAAAGGTTCAGCTGCGAAGAAATGGAATATAGAAAGAATTTTTGAATACATATTGGTACTAAAAAACTTCTCAAGATGGTCGGTGTAACTGAATGTCTTTCTGGGAGTACTACTTGCATAAAGAGGTGGCGTGAAGGCCAAAGACACAACCCTCCTAAACTCAATCAGTTGTACATCACAGCGACGTGCATTTGCTGCTTTATAATTGCTACTTCGAAATCGGATTAGATTAAAAACTCTCCAGGTTTCTTGTAGTAAACTTGAAGTTACGAGCATGAGCCTTATAGGATGGAGTTACAATTCGATGTGGCTGCAGTTGATTAGTCAAAAACTGTGGTTTTGCATCAATTTTCTTGACTGGCCGATGCTACTTGAAATTCAATTACTTACGCCCCTAAATAAGCACATTGAATAACACAACATAATCTCCTGGGCCCAATTCGCTCGCTTTATTTGCGGCGAGAAGAAATTGAACAATACCCATGGACTTGTGCCGCTCTAATGTCCTGCTTATTAGGAAGCCACGATGGGGTGTCCGTCGTTGTTGCTTAATTAGACCTTGTTTTAATTAGTCTTATGGTGACCAACGCTAGGCGAATGGGATCCGCTACATCTTATGGCCAATTATTGGATATTCTTATGAATTAATGGGTTCTAATTTTCTTTAGTTAAGAACTCTTATCAGCAGATTGCGTGTGCGTAGTGAATTTTTTTGCAGCTCTGCCTCGGTCATTACAATCCCGTCTAAATATGTATAGTTTCAGGATAAAGTTGGGCTTAATTTAAATGCAAACAGTTAAAAAAATGTAGAATTTTGATGCCTTAAAATAGCATCGATTAAAGAACAGCAGACAAGGCTTATGTTTTAGAGTCCTTCGACTACGATTTAATTAGCCTAACTGCTACTGTGTTCGACTGGAGAAGATATTTGTACTTGAATTCTGAGGCGGACTTTACAAATGCTGTTGCTTACTGTGCTGAATTGCGCATAAATGTTATTCTATTAGAGAAATTTCGTCAAGATCGAGCTGGGAACTGGTTCCTTACTGGTGATAACGACGTTGGTATTCAGGTTGGTCTGTTAGCCTTTACCCTCATCATTGGCTTCTTTGAAATTCTATTTCCAGTAGGGAAAACTATTGGAAATTTAATCGTCTTGTGAAAGATTATTTGTAGAATTATTTTTTTTTTTAATTTGAGTTGAAAGATTTCCGTGTTACCTAGGCCCAATTCTATTTTTATTTTTTATTTGTGAAAGCATATTTCATAAATGTAGCTCATTTTACTAGCAGCCTTGTACTAATTCCAACAGATTAACATCCGAGTTTTGAAGTTCCATTCGCAATTAGAGCATTAATTAGAACTTTTAATTAAGCTGATAGCTCAATATTTCATCGATGACCTCGTATTTCTAACGTCATCGAAAAGGCATTTTTCATTATGACATCGTTAAGACTTTAAAGAAAAATGCACACCTTATTCTCCACCTGATTTTTTCTTGACTTGGCTGCGCACTCACTGCTATGCCTAAACGTTGTATGGGTAGACAAATTCTGGAATTTCGAATGCCACAAATTTGACAAGGCTGGCAATCAAATGCACTTGAGATAAATTACTTGGAATCATTAACATTTCCAAGAATACCTAGGAAGCTATTCGAGACCTGCAAAAACCTCAAGCCCTGAATACCAGGGACATCTCAGATTTTTATTGTAACAAAAAACCCAAGAAATTTTGTTTTGTGTCTACCTTATTGCTATAAGACACTCAGCACAGGGAGCGAGGTAATGCGTAAAACTCACACCATACATTATCAGCCTATCGCCTGCTGGCTGGCCAGTGCATAATAAGGCGCCGCGACATTTAGAAGCTCATCACTTCTTTAGGCACTCTGGGTACAGAAAGATGGTCCAGCGTCACCCGGAAACGAGCTATGCTAAATTCTTGCAAGGTCGACCGACCAACACCATTTGTTTGCTGGGTCAAGGGGTACCCTGATTAGTTCACAGCTGTAGGAAGAATCGCGTTTCGGCTCAAAAAAACTGGTGGTAAATGCCATAATCCTCCTCAAAAAATTGTTACGCATCCACCACGGAAGACGGACGTCGAACTTGAGGTTACAAATGGGCTGCAGAGTTGGTCCTCTATGGGCGTAAGTAGGATTTTGTTTTTGTGATGAGCTTCAAAGGTTAAGTAATACAGTTGGTTATTTTAAGCTTCAGTACATAATAAGTTTTGAAGATAGGGTTTTTTTTTACTAACTTTAAAAGTCAAATAATGCGTCCAGTTTGTTCTTTTATGTTCTAATAAAAACGAAAACGTTAGGTATTACAATGCAAATGGACAAGGTTTATTTTAGAGAGCCTTTTGCCATACCATGCGGAAAACGTCGTTCAAGGTATTTGAGTTTTGATATATAATAAATGAAATAGATAACTGCATAAACGATTGCCGGTATTGCTTTTCGTGGATACGGTTTTACCGACCTGCCGCAAAAAAGCTGAAATAAGTTTAATTCTTCAGGTTTTCGTTATCAAAAATTCAGAAAATATTGGTCACATGAGAAAAAGGATCACTTTCAACTCCGGTATGGAATTTTTCTCGGTCGAACAATTTTGTGGCTTGCATCATTACAGTCGAAAATTAGCTGCTCGTCTGGCGTTTTTTTGCATCGCTTTTAATCTCATGCAGAAGATTACAATATTGTGTCTACTAGAAATGCAGAAGTTATCTAGTTGCGTTTCTTATACCATGAATGATATATTGAATTATAATATAATTAATTATATATTGAGCGCAGTTCTAGAAGTTCTCTCTTAGGTTACGACGTTTTTTCAGTGTATTAATCTTTCAGCATAAAATATATCCCAGGTCTATGACCTTCAATCACGCGAGTAATTAATTTTACGTTTATCTGTAGAGTGTATCGAGCCATTATCTAGTGCCTGAGTGCTCTGAGTAGAAGTATTTAGATATTTCTAGAGTTTTAGTTGGGAGTAACTCTGATTGTGTTTATCCTTTTCAGCACTATATGGAAATAGCGCACAATAATTAATGGGGTTATAACTGAGAGGCTTCATTAAACTAATTAATGGTGTTTCAGTCGCGCTTGTTGTACATTTCAAACGTCGAAAAATAAGTTGTAATTTCTTCCTTTTTATATTATTTCATCTCCCTATAGGGAAACAGGCGTCTCCTGCCACCGGCCTCTGGTTAAAAAGTTTCGCTTCTAACACTGTACCTCTAACATCTACGGTTTCTTGGAAGTTGTAAACGCTGAAAAGTTGTAATTTTTTCTACCACTTAAATTTAATCCATACTGATTTTCACTGTAATCGTTTTGACGAAATGTAAGCTATGTTGAAACCTCACAAATGTCAATTCTCGTGTTTAAATGTTCTCTATCGTATTTAGTGGCAAAATTCTCTTGCCAAAAACTTCTGTCGTAGACAGTCAGATCATTCCGGTGTTCTAAAATCAGTAGAAATCCTTTTTCGGAAGTCAAGATGGTACTTAATTGTTACCTGTCAGCACTTTGTTATTTAATTTCCTTTGTTGTTTGATTTATATCGTTCATTGTCCATCTGGAAGTTAGATTAGTTAGGTGAGTTTTTCGTGTGTTGTAATCTCTACCTTGCGACGAGAATCTGGATGGGGATGTCACTGAATCGGAGTAGTCATCGCATGAGGCGAAATCTTAAGCCGTAATTATTTGTGTTGCTGGGTATGGTTAGTTCCGTGTATGATAAGTCCTCAGGTTACCCAAATGGCACGAATGGACTTAGTTACTGGTAGCAGCTGAAGCGCAATCGTAGTTAAGCTTCAGCGTAAATCCGTCACCCGTATTGGAAGAATTAAGGATGCAATTAAGCAGATTCACAACCAGTCTGTCTAGTTTTTGAGCGACAATTGGGGGATGAGAAAACCAGATCGCATTAGGAGATAGTTGATCCTCGTCGATGCGCCCAAAAAATTTTCCGATCTACAATTGAGGAAGTTCCGAAACCGAAAAAAATATGTAAAGAACTTATTTGAATAAATAATGATATGCGATGCAATAAAAATGAAAATGATAGAAGAGAACAACAGAGTATTACATTTTGTATGTGCCTCAAAGTCCTAACTGTCTGCCAGATGACGACCCCGCGCGTGAAATACAGAAAACGCTTGCTAATTATTGTATTGATGCTGCGAATTTAACCTAAAGGTTAATTTTATGGATAGAAATTTTGAGTTTTCAGTATAATTTCAGCAACTGTTTTTGTTGATGCAGCTCTTCTTGGCTTATTTGATCACTCGTCATGTCGCAGGAACAATTTGATGCTTCATTCTCTACCAAAGAAATTGATTACTTCTTGATCTATGGGAGTTGTTCAACAACGGGCGATGAACTTCTAAAATTGCTTCATTTGGATTTGTACTCATGTCAGCATTTTGCTACTTGAGAGATCTGATGCTGACAACCCCTCAAGGGGATACAACTATTGTATCTGTGGGAATTCGAGCTACCAGGGGGAAAATGTGTGAGGGCCTGAGTTAAGAGTGAGGTAGGCCTTCTTTTTATTGAAATAAAATGTTTTTTGTTATGTTAAGGACCACCTTTTTCGGTTCACTGCAGTCCTGTTTTCAGCACCTACTAATTTCTTCAACTTTTATCTTGTTTCATGAACTTCTTTCTCAACATACTGTTTCTATGCCCCTTTTGCATAGATTCTGCGTTCCTTCATCTCCATACTAAACGGTGCCTTCCTTTCTTCGAAACGCTCTCATTTTTAGCAGTCAGGGAGGCTTAAACTAACATATAATTATATGTTATATAATTATATGTTAGATTATAATCTAAACTGATGCTGAAAATGTGGAAGCGATAATGGAAATACAAAACTTCCGAAAACGAATAAGGTAATAGAAAATGAATACATGTTACACGTACGTTGCATCAGTTGTGTTAACGTTAGTTTCTGACTAGATTTTAACACCCCTTTTTGGCACTCAAATATAGAATGTTTACACATGTTTAGACCTGAACTATTTAATTTTGCTCCGTAGTACAAGTATCCTATCGTATTATCAAATGACATCTGAAATCTACTGTCATGTATCACAGTTTTTTCGTACCGTATAGCTCCTGACATTAGTCCTATTGCGTAACAACCAAACGTAGTTCCCCATGGAGAACGACTCTATTAACAGGAGTACCGTGGCGCATCCTAAAGACGCAGTGTTCTTACATAACACCCAGAATTGCTGCGAAGTCCTATGTAGCAAACTATACGTGCTCTACTTTGCTGCGTCTGGATCGCTTTGCACATTACAACCTCGAAATTATTTCGGGTTTCATACCACGCAAACTGTATTACACTTTACGACAACCAAATCATTTCGCATTTTATAACACCCAAAAACTTATTTTATTATACCCAAATACTTATATTATTACCCTCAATTACTCCCTTTATTACATCCAAACACTTTATTACACCCAAACACCTACTTTATTACCCCCAAATACTTATTTTGTTACACCGAAGTTATTTAGCATTGAGCTACTTTCAAACAGATACACACAGTATAAAACCCATGTTCTTTTATCATTTACTACCCCCGGGAGTAAAGCACCAGCATTTCGGCTGAAAATAGCAATATTAGAACATTTAGGGGTCATCATTTGCAGCTAGACTGAGAGGAGGCACCCACCTTCTGCTGTGGAACGAGATAATAAGGAAGCACGAGCTGCCTCTCGAAATATCTGCGTATAATTGTATTTTTTTCGTACTCCACAATATAGGAGCTAATGAAATTAGGATTCCTTCCCGGGTGTCGCCCTCCAATGAAGGTAATTAGTGAATATGAATAAATTTACATGGAAATATTACAGTGGTGAAAGGGATGTGAAATCAGTTGTATAACTATAAAAATGGTTACCATTCCTGAAAGAATGTTTTATTTTTAAAAATATGATTTAAAAAATGAAAGTTCCCTCCATTATTATTTAAGAACTTGGTAAATAGTTATCGCCAGTTTTATTTAAAAATATCAATTCGTGTTTGTTAAAAACTTATTCTATTATTACGCAGTGAATTTGCTCAACTTCAATTTTAAAAACTCGCTTGTTATTTCTACAAATTGCTCTAAAATTATTTTATTTCATTTAAGTACAAAATGTTATACTTCTCACAAAAATCCATTGAAATCCTTGCAATGGATGGGAAACACCCCAAGAACAACATTTTAGAGCAAAGTTTTCAATTCAGGTTAAATAATTCAGGTTAAATAAAATAATTGGCGTGCGGGTTCTGTGAAAAAAAGTAATTACTTCTATCATCACAACCACATATCCCTGCGCAGTAACGTGTTACAAAATAGTAGTACGATCAGCAAGACAGTATAGTTCCTCGACCACAACTCACGGGCTTTCCCGGTCGCCATTATATTTTTTCGTCTCGAATCAAACAATCTTCCCCGCTACAATTGTGATCATTTTTCCAAAGTTTGTAGTGGGATCCCTTCTGAGGCACTAAATATCTGTTTCTAGCGCGTATAATAAAAATGAGTATTATTTGCCTCGGGATCCGCCGCGCGCGCCACTGTCCGTGAAGGTGATTTTCCGAGACGAGGATGGCAGGAGAGTATCTAAGGTCACAGGCGACCTTGAGACTGGTCTTACAGAGGGACAAACCTCCTGCGCATACAGATTGTTAAAAAATCTGATAAGATCGATAGTATTAGAACACATGTGAAGCTTGTACAGCTTGCAAGAAATTTTATCGACGAAGTACGGCTTGTGGATAATTTAATCACAGTACATTGACACAATGGCGAATGGGTGTGATAAATCCAGGGGATCTCAAGGTCATGATTCCAAAAGTTCTCAATTGCAATTTTACTAACTAAAATCAGATCCGTATCATTTGAAGCTGTCGATTGTTTTATCGAACTTTAGCGCATAATATCAAATTTATCCATGTAGTCAATGTTTTCTCGTAGTTTTCTCATCTCCATGATCAGCTACGCTTTATTGAATTTGTTTGGTCGAGGGGTTTTGATTTATTTAAATTATTCAGTCACATGCAACAGCCTAGATTTCTGACGTTCAGCATAACAGACCCTGAAAAATTTGTTGAAGATCGCTTCTTCACAACCCTGACATCGATCATAAGTACTGGCCGGGTCAGAAACATGTTTCAGCAGACGAGACAGAGGCATACTTTTTTACGCATATTCCGTGCTGCAGATCCTAATTGCGAAGGGCTGCACACCCAGTACTTAAAAGCCCCGTGAAGACCAAGTTGAATGAAAACACTACCATTTCCCGCTCCAACTCCTCCAGCTGGAGACGAAGGTAACCTTGAGAAGTCTGCCGGAGCACAAGGTCCTTGATGACCTTGCGTGTCACAGCAAAGCTACTTTTTGTCGGGGGCAGGGACTGTCCGAGCGCGGCAGAGAATGCGAATCATCTTAATTAGTACACAGTGTGAGGCGCAACCGAGGAGGGCGGTCACCTAAGTGGTGCTTCGGGCGCTACTCCCCTGCATTGCGTGTTGCCAGCTTCGTTCCATCTGCTGATGTTCTTAACGCATTCCTGCCTGAAGCTGCTAGATGTGGTGCCTCAATGCGGGTTGCCCAGAGTGAAAACCCCAATATAAGGTATATTTGGGCTTGACTTGGCTCCTATCTCCTCGTGAGGAGGTTCGTTTTTTAAGTATACACATGTTTTATAGCAATCTCTTGACAGATGGAATGTGTATTACTTTTTTAAAGCGAAAAATTATCAAAGATTCGTTGCTTTCATTATGCTCGTATATTCATGAGGGTTCATTTAAACAAGAGTTTGACATGTAAGGTAAAATCATGCGCATCACTCAGTAAATAGTGAATTATGAGATACCTTCACACTTCTGAGACCATTCGTATGCTTGCGCTGAAGGTATTCTTCAGGATTTTTTCGCATTTCTTCTACTGCGCAGTCTATTCTACCTTATGAGTTTGTAAAATTCTATTCTGCAAGTGTTGGTGAACAAAGATAAGACTGTGTCATCATGCTGTGGCGCGTAAAAACTTGCCAAGTAATCTTGACAGGACATAATTGCGAGCTTTGTATTTTTTGTAGAATTCGCCGAACAATTATTGCATCTTTCCTAATCAGTCCGATCGCCCGTCTGTAACGGCCACCAATAGTTATTTTCTCGTTCTTCGAGTGGGAATGTAGGTTTTCCCGGATTTTGGTCGCTGATCCATCGTCAAGAACACACTAAGCCACGCATAGACAGCCGCAGACATCGTCATTAGTCAGGTGTCATTCTGAGCATCGGCCACTCAATGACAACCCAAGTTCAGCGATCGAGCTTCTCTGGAAGGACTTATGGATCGTAGCCATAATCTTTGAATTGCATCATGTTGTGGAAAAGAATTTTATTTATAACGTAAAAATCGTGTTGGTTGTGACTATTTTATCGTTACGTAAACGCTGTTTATAGAATGACTTTACCGTTTTAAAAATACAATTTTGAAATTTATAGCAATTTTTATCCTGTGTATATGATTGAAAGTTTAGGAATTTCATCATTTTAAAATTGTGATCATTTTAGAAACGAGATTATCATCTTCTTGCATTCATTGTCTGGAATAAGGTTACTGTCTGTCTTTCAAGGCTATTATCTTCTTGCATTCATTGTCTTCAATTAGATTACTTTCTTTGGTACAAAACTATAGTCTTCATGAATTCATTGTCCTCAATACGATTCTTATTTTTGTTACAAGATCGTTACCATCTAGATAGCTTGTACTCTTCAAAGAACTCTCATCTTCGAAATCAAATTGTCATTTTGGAGAGGGGATTCCAGTCTTACGAATTGGATATTTATTTCGCAAATGAAATTACTTTATGATTGAAGTTTTTACCCACCTTGGAAATATTCTAATGCCAGTACATATTATTTATTATTATTACACAAATTCTCCAGGGGGAAAATGTGAGGTCCTGAGCTGAATTAAGTAGGACTTATTTTTGTTGAAATAATTTTTTGTTCTATTGAGGACCATTTTTTTCGGGTTACTGCTGTCCTGTTTTTCAGCACCTCTGACTTTCTTCTTCAACTTATATCTTGTTGCATAACGTTCCTTCTTATCTTAATGGTTTTATGCGCACCGGCTCCTTTACGGGAACACCCTTTGTGCATAGATTCCACGTTTCCTAAACTCCATACTAAATGGTGCCTTCATCCCTCCTCTCCTTGAGCATCTTTGTTGTGGTAAAGGGAGGCGTAAACTAATTTATAATTCTCCAATCACACAAATTCTTTCCTTTTTTCCAAATCACTAAGTATTCACAGTGTTTTCTTCCACTGTTATAATGTGAATTACGCAAATTTTGTAAAGTGTAATTCAGTTTTATTGCTCTGAAATATTGAATTATGGTCTAGAAGTTATAATTAGTTCGAGAATCGTCCTCGATATAAATAATGTGGACCTATTGGGCCTTCGGATATGAATTTGACATGCGATCACTTTTTACTTTGATCTACGTGGAACCATGACGAATTTCAAAAGCTTTTTGAATGTCACTTTCGTATCAAGTCATAAACAACACTCTATAATACCAATTTGAATCTCTTGAATGTTCATGAAAAACCATTGAAATTAATAGGACAGGGAAGGTTTAATCAAGCCGCCAGCTCTTGCAAAGAAGCTCGAAAGTTACACGTCGACGGATGTGCTTTGTGCGTTGTCTTCCGCAAGTGGTTGCCGCAGCGAAGGTCAAGGTTACTGAACTGAAGCCAATTCAATCGTCTTCATTCAGTTGCGGATCTCGTTAGCAGTCCAACAGCGTAACAATTTTAATTTGGGCTTCGTGGGACGTTTCCAAGTTCATCATCGCGGAAAATTACTGTGATAGAAGCTTACTTAATCACCATGTATCCTTCCGCAACCGCGTAGTTTTCACATCCGAGGAGAGCCTTCAGCGAGACTTGCAGGCTCTGAGTATCGGGGCTTTGAGGCTATTTTCGCTTACTACGGACTTTGATTTAATTACTGGATGAAAACTATTTCCTCCGCGTTCTTCAACTCTATCATCCCACATCCGTACACACGGGACGGATTCGAGAAAGGCTGTTCCAGGTCGCTACTGCTACTGATCGCTTAATTGTGAGGCAGGCTCACGTTGTCTGTTCGCTCTTAATGTTCGCAACTTAAAACCATTTGATTGCCTTCAGTTTCTCAATTTAAATTGCCCGTTGGCGAAGGCATTTTATCGTAGCTATTCTGCAATTGATTTGAGTACGCTTAATTTACGTTTTATATAAAAACTAGATGTCGAAGATTTTGTTTGCTGTTGTCTAGCTTTTAAGAGAGTGCATTGTGATGTTGAATACTTATGATTTTGAAGTAGAGCATCTAGGAATAAGTAAGATTTATCACCTATTTGACGATAGGTTCCTAGCGCCTTTTTTTATCAGCATTAGTGATGGGTGTAGCTGCTTCGAAGCTTTTAGAGTTACACAATTGTGATCCGTAATCCCAGTAGCTGAAGCACTTTCGAGAAAGTTTAATTTCATCGTCAGGCTGACATTGGTTATTTTTATTTTTCTCCTACCTCATGTGAGGGAAGGTTGCACAATCAGTTGAATGACATCCTGATAGATGTAACTTGATGCTATTGCTGTATCTTTCAATGCGAGTATTATTTTGGAACTGCTGATGTGATAGTTTTAGAACAAGTACGGTGAATGTCAAACAATTTTGAACGAGTCGCTTTTTTGATTGACGTATGGTGTGAACGATCCGTAGAGTGAAATGATGTCCCTATCCTATAGTATCTTCATTTTTTTGATGTGCTTGGAAAATTTCATTCTCATAGTGCCATATTTTCAGTTAGGACATTTGATTACTTGTGTTTTCGATTCCTAGCTCCTATTGCCTTTTACTGGGCTCGAATACTAAGGAGATTTCAATGAAGCTTAGAGAGTTATCCAAACTCTAATTCAGCAACGAAAGTCGGTAGTGTATTTCATTCAACTATACCAAAGAGGGAACGTATTAAATCGTTTGAACGAAGTTCAAGGATCACTCGTGTCTACCATCAATTTCTTCAGTGGATTTCTTAGAAAATGAAATTCTTGGAATTAACTGCTGCGGAGGCCCTCTTCCATAAAGTACCACGCGCCCAGAGGTTCTGGGAACCGAGGTTCTGGGAACCGAGGTTCTGGGAACCGAGGTTCTGGGAACCGAGGTTCTGAGAACCGAGGTTCCGTATTGTAAGATACAATTGTTGTGTCGTGCGTTACAACTGTACTGTCGCATGTTGCAAGTGTACTTTCGTACGTTGCAGTTGTACTTTCGTACCTTTCAGTTGCATATTGTATGTTCCAGTAGTAGTATCGTACGTTATAAATATGCGAGTTCATTCTCTTGTTACAAACTGTAGCAAGAGTATAAGTAATACAGCGTAGTCATTTGCCTGTCATTACAGTACGTAAATAGTTCATTCATGTGAGCTTACACCTGTACTGTGAATGGTGTCAAACGTATAAATGGCACCGAATGTGGAGGCATAACTTGGAAGTGAAGTTTACTCAGCCAACAAAGAAATGGAATGAAGCGTCAATGGAGGTTTGTGCATGCGCCTTTGGTGAGGGAGAACGACTGCCGTCTAAGAACCTAAATTGCATTGGAGGTTACCTGAGTGTCGGAAATATTGTTTACATTTTTAAAAATAAACTTATCTGTAAATCCCGCTCATTAGGATACAATTATTGTGTCTGTAGGAATTAGTAAGCACAGAGGAAAAATGTGAGTCCTGAATTAAGGGTTGGGCAAGCATTCCTTTTTTTAAGTAGAAAAGGTTTTTTTTCAGGATCCTCTTTTTTCGGTTCACAGCTGTCCTGTTTTTTATCACCTGCTGCTTTTTTCTTTAACTTTTGTCTTGTTTCATAAACTTCTTTCTCAACTTGCTACTCTTATGCAGCTTGTGCAAAGATTCTGCGTTCAGTAGTCGGTACCAAATGGTCCCTTCTTTTTTTATTCTTTGGAACGCATTTGTTGCAGTGTGCCCCTCAGGGGGATATAACTATTGTATCTATGGGAATTAGCGCTCCCAGGGGAAAAATGTGAGGGCCCGAGCTGAGAGTTAGGTAGGCCTTCTTTTTGTTGAACTAAAATGTTTTTGTTATGTTAAGGACCAACTTTTTTCGGTTCACTACTGTCCTGTTTTTCAGCACCTCTGACTCTCTTCTTCAGCTTTTATCTTATTTCATGAACTTCTTTCCCATCTTACTGTTTCTATGCCCTTTCTGCATAGATTCCTCATTTTCTTATCTCCATACTAAATGGTGCCTTCCTCCTTCCTCTCTTCGATACGCTCTATTGTTGCAGCGGTTAGGGAGGCTTAAACTAACTTATAATCTAATCTAATCTTGTTGCAGTGTGAGAGGCCTAAGCTAACTTATCTCACCGAATTCACTCAAAACTTCAAAAATGTGGTAGCTTTTTAAATGAGACTATTTATTTTCAAATGATGCACCTATTTGATTTTTCAGACGAAACTAAAAAATTTGATTGCTTGTAATTTTCTATAATTTACGTAAGTCCGCATATAAAGGACGAAGTTTTCTGCCGGTTACTGGTCGTCGTTGGAGGGTTCCAGTCCAAAGTACACTGCACCTTCTTTTAATGATACCTTGTGCCCTGCCAAGTCGACTGCCTGCTGCTCGCTAAATTATATGATCCTTGCGTTCAATTTTTATTGTACCCTGGGTATGCATTCTTTGCTTCCCCTCCTGAGCGGCTGCATGGTGCGTGCTAGCCGGCAACCGCGGAGCTGCTCTCAAGGTCACACGGCCGCTCTGCTCGTCTTCAGAATCGAGCTCTAGCTTGCCAGAAAACTTCATAATTAATCGCTAAAAAACCTTACAGCCTTGCTACGTGTGATGAGATTTGGAAACCTGTAAAAACCTGTCTTTTAAAGCAGTGTTCAATTGAAAATTAAGCTATGCGTCTAATTGGTATACGTTAAAATGATTTCTTTTCATTCATGGAGTAAAATTAAATTGTATATGGCGTCAATTGATTTTTTGCCTTGCAATTTAAACTCAGTCATTGAATTATTGTGACAGTCGTGAAATGCTTTCATTCACGTAAAATTCAATCTTATCTTGAGAATAGTTTTATTTCTAATCTGCGTTTCACCTTTCAAAACATAACAGGGGAGCGCGGTCTGGTAAAGCCTGAGCTTCAGCTGTTTTCAATTACGTAAAAATGATATATATCTGGAAATTTGATAGTTTTTCATCGGCGTGTCACCTTCTAATGCATTATAACCGAAGAGCACGTTCTGGTCAAACCTGTTTACCAATGCATAGATCACAAACACGTGAAGTATTGTTGCTACAATTTGCAGCAGAACAACATTCTTGTCTAAAGCTAGTCAATCAAGCCTGCATGCGAGCGTCACGGTACAGTAGTCGGCGGACCTCAACCATGGCCGCGACTTTGATCCGCGGATGCAGGTGCAGCGGCTCATTGCCCTCGATGAAAACGTGGTGAGGTCTACGTCCATTTTACAGGCCTAGGTTTTGTATTGTTCCCGATATGATGAGCGATAGGAACAGTATTGGTTAATGAAAAATGGCGGCCGCTCTACTTTCAAGTGACCTAGAAATGGAAAAAGCGAAAAAGTCTAGTATAAAAAGCTTTGTGGGAAAATATGTATTTTAACTTGTCACCCTGAAATTAATTCAGATGCAGTGTCATTTCACAACACTATTGGAGTAATTCGTCCATGACGTAAAAAGTAAATTAAATTTTCCCATTAAATAGGTACGAGAGTAATTTTTTTATCCAATTTAGCCGAGTGGGTCAATCTTGAATTAATATTTCTTATTTTCCCTCACCATCGCCAATGCAATTAAAATGGAGCCCTCAAGAAAAAGAAATGGCACAGCAGTTGGTTGAGCAATTGAAAATGATAAATAACATAATATGTAACTTGATCCCCAGAGTGGAGCACAATTGTGGCGCAATGTAATGGAAATGCTCCCTAGATCTGCTTATAGTAATTCCTCTTTCACTAATTCTATTCCATACAATTGCTGGATTTCAACTGTAAAAATAACACCAAAATGAGATGTGCTCGTTCTTTTCGCTGTTGTTCACTCGTTTCAGCTACAAGTACATTTTTCTGCAAAGATATACACTGCCGATATTCTTCAATCTTAATTGTAAGCTGCTGCTGCTGCTGCTGCTGCAAAGAAGAAGACAAAGACTGCGTCAGGCCTGAATGCTCCAGCGCTCTTTACCTCACTGTTCACCTCAGCCAGGATGCGTCGTAAGCAGTCTTTCATTAAAAAAAATGTGACATTTCATGAATAGACAGTAATGTTCTATATATCAAGTAATTAATTACATATATTAAGTAAAGACCCTCATTATTGCTTAATTTTCAAATTGTGCTATACTTCGTTTTCATCAGCCGCGAAATCTAGTAATTCATTGAGTAGAGAAAGCCTCAAAAAACACCGTTGCCTGGTCGAGTGCTGGCGTTACGGTTGTAGCATCTCAGCCGTGGCTGCATTCCGTCTTCCTAGCGTTATTTTTTGCGGCTCGAGGACAAGCAACCGAAGGGTTGACCACGATGAGCACCATCGCTTCAGGGAACAGTGTGAGGACTCTATTTCCTCGATCGAGTGTCAAGGCAATTCTGTGAAGGCTGGAAAACACAGAGCATAAAGGCGTCGCTGCAACGAAACAGAGAGACCGTGTAGTAATCCAACCTGTTATTTCGGGCCAGGAGCCAGGGCATATCTGTGAGAATATAACACTCTTGTAATACGGGAACTGAGTTTGTGGTATTCATGTACATGACGCTAATCCAATGTTCTTTGCATGAATGGGCAATGTTTTATACCGCGTATGTCCAGCAAATGTATGAGATACTTACCATGAAGAAGATAAAAAGCGGACACAAATAATAAATGTGTCATCGATGAAAATTTCTCCCCGTTTTGGCAGAGAATTGCTCACTCGCTAGTCAAAGCGTAGATTGAGTAAGGCATGTGAGCTTTAAGGGGCCGCCATAAGCCGAGTCTCGTATATAATCTGGCCAAGGGGCACCATAATATACAAACATTTTGCACCGACCATCAATCAGTCATCTGGTTAGTCATTGGAACTAACTCAAATTATGGTGCACAATGCGGAAGATAGCTGAGAAAAACATTGTCATTAGATGTGTTGCATAATATAAAAAAAATTCCTCTCGCTTTTTGAAATGTGATACGGGTCTTGAAAATGGACTTGAGGCCATGCGAGGGTATAGTCGTAAAGTTCCAATAGTCTGCACTTATAATTGCGCGTGGAGAATGTTCGTTCTGTAGAGTTACAGTAAAGGACTCGCCTTGGTCTTTGAGTTAATGTCAGCACCCTTTGATATTATCAATACGGCACGTAGCTCAAACAACCAAAATTACTGAACGTTATCGAGGAGAGGAGAACGCATGAGTTTCACACACGTCGAGCCCGTCCGCTTTGTTTCGATATTGCAGAAAATTTCTTGAAGTTTGATTTTTGTTGTGAGGAAACGTTGAACAGAGGTCGTCTTCCCACGAATTAACGCTTGTGAGTTAAACAATGACCGTTTGGTTTCTTTAAAATTCATCAACAAACGTTCAAAGCCAGTGGCTGTCTCTGCCAGACCATTTAAAGGATGCTAATTTCTTTTGAATTATCTTTCTGTTATAACCAAATATCACATTGGAATTATTTAATACTTGTTGATGAAAATAGGATTTTTACATTATTTGCCCCCTAAGTAATAAAAAATGATTTTTTCCAATGCCACCTTTCTCGGGTTCCATGAGTTTAAGTTCAGCTCATTGTTTATTTACCATTGCAGTATCACCGAACCCCCTCACCAAAACGCTTGTTGCTTGTTCATCGCTTGTTGCAGGAGACCGTTGTCCTGTATATTATTTCGCATTTCATAAATGCCTCTTGATTATTTAAAGTTAATAATTTAAGTTTTTAAGATATATACCTTGTTCATTATGAGTTGTTTCAAGTATTGCTTCATTCTCTCTAAAGCACCGCTTACTTTTATTGCAAGTACAAGTACAAGCTTGCACAAAATGTTCAGCAATTACCACTTAGTCATTATAAATTTAAAATGAAGTTCTTTTCGCAAAGCTTTTTTGAATGAAATCTGTGCTAATATGAACCCTTATCTGGCTTACGTGCTGTATGGCACTCGCTTATAAAAACACTCGGATATTTTTTCTAATAATGAGCACCTACATGTATTTTTAAAGTCAGCTCCCCATGGCAGTTCCTTCCTCAACCCCATATCGACTTGAACCTGATGCCTGTGGATGTCTGATGACTGTTATTGTAATACGAGTAATATAAAGTAAAAATATTTATCAGTTAAAGGCTGAGGTATGCATTCCACCCGTGTTTTTATTTGTAATTTTTCTTTGGCTCACCTCGCCCATTTTCATTGAAGTCATTCCTTTTCTCACAGGTACCTTCCATTTCACTAAGAACAGGCATCGTTGGAGTTATGTACATTACTGAACTTTAACTAATAATCTTGTAAATGCATAATCTACTCTGTTTGAAATGTTTCGATTGCTGATAATTTAGCAAATTCAACGCTTTAAAACAGGAGTTTTTCTGCACAAATGCTTTCAATTTTGAATGAAGTTCTTCATGAATTTGTTTAGTTAAATTTTTCGTTGTGAATGGTGAGAATTACGTTTATTTATGAGTACTTAAAAACATTTTAAAATTTGAAATTACAGGAACTATAATCTTAAAAATGACAAAAATTACAACAACCGTAATTCCATCACTAACTGCATATTTTATTGACATATATATATAGTTTAACTCGCTTGTAAATTTTCTATACGCTTTGACTGAAAATTATTGCTCCACACCGACTAAAATCGGGGTAATCAACGTTTTAAAATCTGGATTTGTTGATAATTTAATCGTATAATTTTATAAAGAACTTCTGACGGTTTCAGTAGCAACATTTTTCATGTCTTATTTTCAGTTATGCATGAATGGGACCAATGATGGACATGTTGTTAAATGACGTCATCAACGGCACAATAATCACCAAGATAGTATATTTTCAACAATCTTTAACCGAACAAATGAATAGTACACAACTATAGTGCTGCTCATTTTTGCAAGTAGTGTCTGGACATGTAATTGATGTACATTTATATATAAAATAAATAGTTGATATTCCCTTTTATTTCTCCATCATTGTTGCTAGCATTTAATTTACGGCCGTGATGTTTCGATGCTTTCTTTTCAAGCATGTTGAAAACATGATCCAGTGATGGTTTTTTCCACTCAGGGGGCACTCCTATTGGATATTTGGGAATGAGCGCCCCCAGAGAGAAGATTTAAAGCCCCAAACTGAAGGTTAGATATAGGGCTTCTCTTTGTTGAGGTAGAATAGATATTTTCTTCTGTAACGAAGAATTTATTCTGGTTATTACAATAATTTTTTCTTCGATTTTTTTTCACTTCATAAATTTTTAAATCTTGTTTCTAGGCACAGCGGGGGGACACACCTAGAGCATAAATTTCTCGTTCTCTTCATTCTATACTGAATGTTGCCTTCCTTCTTCTCGTTAGTACACATTCGTTGTGGTTAGGGAGACTCCAACCCGTAATAAAGTGCAATCAATTTTGTTGGTATATGCGTGAGGGCGAGAGAGGATACAATCTGAGACTTTAAAACAAGATGCAAAGACGTTTGTTTGTCTGCGGACAAACAAACGGCTTTGCATCTTGTTTTAAAGTCTCAGCTTGTATCCTCAGCTTGTCCTACCGCAGACAAACAAACGGCTTTAAAACAAGATGCAAAGCCGTTTGTTTGTCTGCGGACCTCACAAAGCCAGCTTTAACACTTTGACTGCAATTGGTAAAACTGAAGTTCAGTATTCAACTCGAATATAATGTTAATTGTAGTAAGCAATTTGGATAATGGTAAATATTAACTGAATCGTGCCTTCATTTTGTTTTAATTATACAAATTGAGTTTGTGACTACTGATCGATCAGCAGCATTATGAAAATCCCCTCCGTGGCTACCGGTGGCGCACGTTGCGGACAAAGTGTTAATGGTGGGAAAATGCAACTCCTTCATAAGTTTCTCGGTCGAGACCTCTCTGTTACAGGAACTGCAATGGAGCCTTGAATTAGGGAATGAGGATTGATATGAGAAATACGTATGACCTGTCATAATTAGTAGCGGTTTGAGTTAAGTATAGGCTGCTTTCCAGTTATTTGTTCCTGACCTCAGAGCGCCAAATCTGGTCATAACTGTTCATTTATTGCTGTACTCGTGTGTGACCGACATTTCATGTCTTGCACAGACTTAAGTCTCAATATTAATAAGTGGTGATTGTCGAATGAAGCTCCAAGATGAGTGAAATGGTGAACCATGAGAGAAAAATATATATGGGTTTCATTTGCTGGGTTTTGTTATTTCAGTTCTATTTTCATATTCCACATTTGGGTATTTGATCATTGTACCTTAATCAAAGTAAAACGTTACTAAAATTAAAGTATTTGTGCTGAGGACGCTAACGTGCGAAGATAATCTGAAGTATTTTCAGACTCAGATCAACTTTCAGAAAGACTACGGTTGTGTTTAAGAGCATTACTCTTACGTATAGTTAGCACAATTCTCATTCCATGTACATTTTTGTCGTGGAACAATTGTTCAATGGCATAATCAAAGCTCAAAGAAATTTGGGAGAGTACGAATATTTTAATATGTTGAATTTATTCAAATCTATGCTACCCGAGAACATTTTATCAATATTGGTGAATTTCCATCTCAGATTTGAGAAATTTTCACCCGATTCATTGAACATTTACCTGTGGGCTATATATGTATTTGTTGAGCATCTTTTGATGGAAGAATTTAAGTATTGAATTAAATGTCTGTACTCATTAGGTATCTGTAAAATTGTATTATTTTTGAATTGCTGTGTATTTTCCTTTGATTAAAAGCTCGTATTCGTCAACATTGACTCTCTGATACTTCAATTTTTCGATTCAAACAGGTGGGGGTTCCAAAACAAGCATGTTGTATTACGATGGTGGAGCTACGTATAACTTTTTCCATAGGATTTACAAATTCCTCGCAGTGAATTGAGCACAGTGACGATTCTCAAAAGTCGGGACTTTAGCCGTGTTAAACTCATGGATCAAGCGAGGAATTATGCTCAAGTTTACACCTCCTCGATGGCAGAAGACTTGACTAGCCATGCGGATTATGAAACTCATGACCTTTTACGTGCAAGGCTTTATATAATAGCTGAATAATTCAAATTACAGAAATTTAAATTATAGTAAACTTGCGCGCAGAAATCTAAATTATAGTAACCTTGATTGTAATAATTTTAATTATAAATACCTTACTCTGCGTGTCACGCGTTAAAAGACGAAGAAAATTGTTCATCATATTTACTAATACACTCAATCTCTAAAATTCTATATCACAGTCTACACATACAAAGCGACGTTTTGATGTTACGAACATCATTTTACGGGGTGAAAATATATAGAATGTTGGTTTTTAGTCTCAATTATGAAAATGTAAGTTCAGCGCTCACACCGAAATCAGAGGTAATGAAAATACAGAAAATCACATTGCGAGATGCCTAGAATGGAATTACTTTGAAAGACAGGAATATTGATCTGCAGACTGTTATGAGAGTATATAATTTTATCCTTACTTGACAGCCTTTAACTGCAAATGTTAGGGCCTTCGTGTTTAGGCTCTGTATCATTTCTATGAAATAGGATTTGTATCTAAATTAAGCACCAATCATCGACTCAACACCGAATATTCGGCCGCAATCAATAGATTTTCACTGCTCCCCTTGCAACGTTTTATTGAGTATAAAATGATCTATGAGATGAAAATGTCCATTTTTATTCATTGATTTTCTTTAATAGGGTTAAGATTATTTTAAACTGTGTCATTCCCCTCAGGGGAATACAACTGTTATATTTTATGGTAATTTACGCTCCAAGAGGGAAAAGTGAGATCTCGAGCTGAGTGTTAGGTATGAAATACTGTAATACTTTTTGATGAAATACTGGAAAGTACGTCTTTTTTTACACTTAGAACCACCATTTTCAGATTCAATACTGCCCTGGTTTTAAGAAACTTTTATTTTTTTTAACTTTTACCATGTTTTCTATCTAACCTTCTGTCTCAACTGTCTCCATGAGCAAAAGCACCTTTACGGGAACACACCTTATGCATAGATTCCGCGCTCAGTAAACTCCATACTAAATGGTGTTTTCAACCTTCCCCTTTTTAAATATCTTTATTGCGATACAGAAGGCTAAAACTCATAATCAATTATGTTTTTCTTTGCATTTCTATTTATCATTCAGATCTGCGAACCTAAAACATAGAAATATCTCTCGCCTCGACCTCTTCGGTAGCCCTGGCCTCTAGATTAATACTCGCCTCACCGTGCGCTATGAGTGCCGTGGTAGCACAGAATGTTTCTAATCGAACTTTTTGCGGCTCTGCCATTCACTAGTGATCGCTTCCGTGCTATTTCTTTTAGTTAAATGAGCGCACCATCAGCCCTCACGACCTTACTCTGAGTCACCTGTGCCTGGGATGTGCGCTTACTGGTTTCGCAACTCAGAACCAGTGCTCCCAGGAGGAAAACGAGAGTTTCTGAATTGAGAGTTAGGAAGGCCTTCTCTTTCGTTGAAATGGAATGCGATTTTTGTGCAGTTGAGGATCATTTTTTCGGTTCACTGTTGTCTTGTTTTCATGCACCCACTGTTTTTTCTTCAATTTTTATCTTGTTTCATAAATTTGTTTCCTAACTTACTATCGGTAAACACAGGGGACCCTGTGCAAGAACAAATTTTGGGAATAGATTTGACGTTCCCTTAACTCAATATTAAATGGTGGCTTCATTCTTCCTCTCTTTTTTGATTAGGAAAATGTGACCTAACATGTAATCTAATTTAATCTTTACAACTAAGGAGGGACCCTGAATTGCACATAGCCTAAGGCAGTTTCTATTTATTCGGTTAGTCACAACGGAAAGGTTTGCAGTGGTTTTTTATTTGTTTCTGTTTTGATGAGTTTCTGGGAAAGATGTCGTGGGGTAACATGGCGGTACTTGGTATTAAAGATTTGTATTAGGAGAGCATCCAATCGTTTGATTAACCCCTAACCAACTGATTTTCTACTAAGGGTTACATTACGACCGTTTTTACGTTACTAAGTATCTGATATGTTGTGACGTTAATTATCTTTTAAATTTCTTCAGTTAAATTAGAATGTTCGATTTCACTTAATAGTTTCATGCTAAAATATTCATGAATTTAATCGAATTAGTAATTTTGTTCGAGCAGGAAATATTTCGTGGAGAGCCCAGAATTTTTGGAAGATCTAACACGAAGTACATCAGGTTTATTTCCCACAGAAAGGTACATCTTTTGTGTCTGTGAAAATTATTGTTGGTATAGGACTTCAGACGCTGTAAAATTCAACTCTTCATTTGAGTAACTACAAATTTCGCGTATTTTATCTCCGCAGCTTTTCAAACACGATACTTTCCTAAGATGCTGACGTTCTTTTGCTTAATTTTCTGTGAAATAATTTTACGGGGAAATTTACCTCAGGCGCAGCACAATCTTTCAGCACAAATGGCGGTGAGTTGAACGACCGATGATCATCGCACGGACCATTGCTCACTGATGCGAGTCGCGGCCGTTAACTGAATTATGTCCGTCAGTTGGGCGACCGAACCAACAAGAGATGCTCGAGACGAGGGAAGGTGACATAAGGCGCTGCAGGTCCGGCCTCTCAATTTACGGCCTTAAAAGCGCCATTATTTCAAGAACTAATGAAGTGAGTGCTATCCCAACATTCACGAACGCCGTTACTCTTCGCACCACATTTCAAGCAACGTAAGTTCTCGATTCGCTCCCTGAAAAAAACCATTGACCGACTCAGCCGTACTCGTGGAGTAGCGGCGCACCGAAAGGGTTTTTTGCTTAAATGAATGTCGGTTTCAGGTTAATGGTGATGGTCTGGCTCAGGACTGAGAAACTGGAATCGAGTACTTCTCGACACGAATGCCAGCGCGTGTGCACCTTCATGGTGAGAAGCAGAGAAGTTTTACTTCACTCTAGTTCGGTGCCAAAAATAGTGAAGAAAATTTAAGTAGCCTTAGACTCAACGGCAGACACTCGGGATCAGTAAGGAAACGATTGGGAAATTTAAAAATGGCATTTGCAACGCTACGAGCGTCGGCAAAACGCATTTGTATTTTCACATACGAACTTTTTGTTTGTTACAACCGTGCAACGTGTTGGGGCAGTTGTGCAGAGTGTTATTTGTTGTTGCAGCCGTTTGGCGTGTTGCGTGTTGCGTGTTGTTGCAACCATAGAGAGCATTGCGTGTTATTGAAGTTGTGCTGAGCTTTGCGTATTGTTGTAGCTATGTGGTGTGTTGCAACAAGTGTTGCTAACAGCACCACCATACAATCCTCATTAGCAAAACATTGTGCGCTAGTGCACGTCGCCATGCAAGCATGCGGTCTCTCAAAGGCATTAACCTTCGTGAGAGAAGTAGCCTTCTTCACTCAGTCACTGGACTTATTTTCCCTTCTTAGACTGTTTGTATATTTCATTCACCTATTTATTAACGACGAGCCCTACATAGAGTACCATTTGATCGATATTACTTCGTTTCAGCATGGTAGAAGCATTCAATACAAAAATCTTAACCCTTCGTTTAAGGTATACTCGTATTTCATACTTCTCTTGTTGTAAATGTAGATCTGTAAGGAAGGTCAGCTCCTTACGTCAAATACTGCGAAGAAAATTCTGTAATAGGAGTGTAGAGAATGGTATTATGCGTTATTTATATGCATAGAAAAAGTCTCGGCAATTCCGACATTTTTGAAGGCAAGAGAACAATAGCAGTGATGTTCCAGAATAATTGTGCCGTACTTAGGTAAATATGTTATCTTCTTTAGTGCATGCATCAATGAAACAACAGATATATTGTGCTGAGTATAGATGAACGTGAGTTTTCGAGAGCAATTTTACTCCAATGCTTTTTTCCCCTTGAAACAGCTGTCTTACGATCATTTTATAGTTGAAACCCAACAAATTCTCCAGCGAACATTCTTCGTCTATTTCGGATATTCCTTCTTAATGTCTACATGCATTCTTCTACAAAGCAGATTTTTCTCCGGTTAGTACAAGTCCATAATAAACGCAAACCCTGTATGTACACTCTAATCTGTCATGTAGCAAAAGTCAGCAACTGTAATGTACACGAATCCTGTGTACGTATATATATAAATAAAATTCGTATATATATTTATAATTCATGTGTGATATATGCTTATAAAAATACAAATCATACGTTTATGGTGTGTTCATATATGCATACATTTTAGCTCCGAAACACACGCGTGAATGTAGGCACGCATAAATGTGCGTGTGCATGTATGTGCGGAGCTTGTAGACACTCGGAGCCCCACTCCTTTGTTTACCTCGTCCGGATGGGGCTGTTCTCAAGAGCGACCTCAAATTCGTACCTGGCCCGCCTTTGGAGCGACTGCCTGATGGCAGGTTAGGGCGCAGGTCGGTAGGAAGGCTCCCAAATGCGGCGGGCAAGAGCTGGTTTGCATTTTGCTGCACGCATGCGGCTCTCAAGGTCGCGTAGCTGGTTTTCCCCTTACGATAACGGGGGTGTGTGCGAACTAGACTTTGTTAGCTAACATCCTAGACTGTGTCAAGTTCGGATTCTATTTTTGTTAATTCTCACAAGGCCTTCTGGTCAAACTTCGCCAGGCTTCTTGTCAATATTCACCAGGCCTTCTTGTCAATATTCACCAGGCCTTCTTGTCAAGCTTCACCAAGCATCTTGTCATTTTTCATCAAGCCAAATCGTCATTTGTGGCGATATTAACGTGTCGCAGCCAAAATGTTAAAATCGGGGCAGAATCACAACAGTTGGGCGCAGTAATGAGGATGCAGCGATATAGTGTCCTCTCCGCCTTCACAGTAATTTTCTTGCACGGTTGGTGTTAATTTTACCGCAGTAATTCCGTTTCTTAACGCCGTTGATTTGAAACGAACCGCAGCGGACGGCTACACAGTTGTGCCCTCAATTAGCGCATTTTTTTCTGCCTGAATATTTTTCTTCTGCAGCGTGCGTATATCTTTCAGGGTTCGAAGTATTTAGCGGCTGCAATCAGTTTCCGTGGCTATCAAAAATCTTTTTGTACAATGTACAACTCTGAATCGACCATAATGTACCTTGTTGCGCCAAACTACATAAAAAATTGAACGCATTGCGTCAACTTTCAACTGGGATATGACTATTTGGTCCTTTTTTGAAAATACTCAACATAATTTGTTTTTTGTAAATTTGGTTTGCTTCTCAAGTTTACTGCGAAGAGCAGTTCCTTCCTCATTCTGATACCTCCATCAGGGGACACAACTATTGTAGATATGGAAATTAGCACTTCCAGGAGGAAAAATGTGAGGTCCCGAGCTAAGAGTAAGACGGGCCTTCTTTTTGTTGAGATGTTTTTTTGTTAAGTCAAGGAAAATCTTTTTCTCGGTTCATTGCTGTCCGATTTTTCAGCACCTACTACTTCCTTCTTCAACTTTTATCTCGTGTCATGAACTTGTTTCCTAACTTACTGTTTCTATGTACATAGGATCTTGCGTGAGAACACACCTATATAGAGCATAGATTCCGCGGTCCCTTAACTCCATACTAAATGGTCCCTTCCTCTTTCCTAACGCGTGTCGCAGCAGGTTAGGGCGCAGCTAGGTCACCTTTATTTACAGTTTGGAAGGCTAAAACTTGTTTAAAATCTAATGTAAGAAGCGGTAGTTGTACTTCTTCTCTTGTAAAACTAATACTTGCACGATTCTCTGCTTCCTGTTACGAAATTCTAAATCCTTCGATAATTTACGGGAGAAAAGTAGGGTTATAAAATTCAAATATAAATTTAAAAATGCCTAGTATTACCAAGGTGCTCTCTTGATCCAAAAGATAATCCACATCTTCTTGAAGAAACATTTGCTTCCCGGGTCGAGATGAGCCCGGTGCGATCTCAGGGCTTGTTGACGTAACCTATGGAGGTAAAAGGTGTGTTGTGGTCAAAATTAAGCTCCAGTGTATACACTCGAGTGTGCGTTGTGAGGAGGGAGTTGATTTTACTTATAATTGAGAACGCACACTGCAAAGTCTTCTAAAAAATGGTCTTTGTGCGGGCACACAAACGTGCTTTTGAGGGTTGCACTGCATTTGGTCTCCAACTCCTAACAAATCGACATGTGCTTCACCTTGTGTAATATGCGTATACTTGGATCACCCAATATGCGGTTCCACTTATTCAGGGACTTCTTGCGAAGTTTTGGTAACCACTTGTTTCTGGCATTTTGCTGGTTGGCTTCGTTTTACTTTCTTACAATGACATGGAAAAATCAGGTTGTTTTCCAATGCTGTGGTTAGTTTGCGGAGAAGTTTGCGAACACTGAGAAGATTTGCGATAATTTTAAGACATATTTTAACACATTTAAAAAGCCAGATTTTTTTTCCCGTTTTACCCATTGTTTTTTTTATCAAAAAATTGAATTGGTTGGGAGCAATTTACGGAAAAACTAAAAATGGGGAGATGAAAATTTTTTATTTCAAATCCGTTAGTCCTTCTCACTTCAATAACTTTTTTTCGATGCCTAACGATATTTGTAGGTAAACCTGGTGTCAGCCTTCCAGGATATATGCAGTTCAATCATACAAATTCACCGTGGAAGAATCCGAAGTTTTTGTTAGTAAAAAAACGCTAGAATATGTCCAAGGCCTTTTTCTCTTATAAGGATTGTTTATTCTTCAGCTTATCTTGGAGACTTATGGTTTCTTGGGGATGTGTAAAATTCCAGAGTAAGCTCAGGATCAAGGTGATGATCTCTCTTCATCAGTGCACCTCAAAGAATGAGTGCTCCTAAGTGCCAACCTTCATGCGATCCACCGCAGTTCTTCCACCTGTTGCATTAGGTTTTTGGTGGCTTAGTTTGACGTTACGTGGATATTGATTTCTTGGTTTTACTTCTTTCTGGAAAATACCGAGTTACCGTGCAAGCGTTCTCTTATATTGGCAGTATCTTTTGAATCTGTCACGCCTATATTGAGTCCCACTGCGGTGAAAACATTTTTCCGATGAGTATGTTGGTTTGAAGTGTTAGCGTATGATCGGTATTGAAACTAATAGTTAAATTCTCCTCACCCATCAATGAAATTGCCCTACAATTTTTCTTTCTAAACGTTTCTTTAAATTAGTCGATGCACTTACTGTGATTTTTTAAGGTGTTCTATTGACTTTCCTTGGGATTTTGGAACGGAGACGAAGAATTCGATTTCAAGAAGCAGAATAAGGTTTCTGATTCTCAAACCGGCAGCACATTTCTCAAATCCGGCATGGGGATGCAATCAATGTGTCTGGGGAAAATAGCTCTCTCAGAGGAACATTTGAAGTCCCAACCTAAAGGTTATGTAAGCCTTACTTCTTTTGAATAGAATATGGTTTTCATTCTGTTTCAAACCATCCTTTTTGTTTAACCGCTGTCCTTTTTTCAGCAGCTATTACTTTCTTTGCCAACTTTTAACTTGGTTCATTAACTTTATTTCTAACTTGCTGTTTCTTTGCACAAGGGATCTTGAGTGGGAATACACTTTGTACATTTTCTGTTCCCCTTAACTCCAAACCAAATAGTGTCTTCCTCTTTTCCCTCATTGGAACACCTCTGATGTGGTTTTTGAGAGGCTTAAACTCGACTTAAATCCATGTTTCTCTGCATGTACGTATTGGACAGAGTGCAAGAAGAACATTTTATTCGTTCCATTCTTACTTAACAATTTCTTTTTTCTTCACTCATAGCTTAAAGTCAAATCTCCATTGCATAGCGGCGATCGTGATGGTATTGTTTAAAATCGGCACGCACTGTTTGCCTCTCCGTACTTCCAGCTGTGCCTGCCCTTGGTCGGACGAACAAATGCTTCGTCACTCTGGATCTCAACCGGTCGCTTGCCTGGTGGTAGATTGCAGCCACACATCCTGATGTATGATAGTAATGCCACGAGCTCTGATTATTTTGGAATTCTTAGTACACATTGCATTGTGAGACGCATAAAGAGTAACTCATGAGGTGAAGTTTTCTTCCAGGTGCGCTTGTTAAAACAGAAACATAATTGTTTTTAATTAAATGATGCAAAATTGGCCAGTGTCTTTGTGTTGAATGTATCCTCCACGACAGAATATGACTCCATGTCTGCGGTGAGAAAGTGTTGGCAGAAACGTAAGAATCATTTTCTTTTCTTTACTATATTTTGAACCAATAACGTACACACAATTCAGCAGAGATTTTTGTTAGATTTCAAATCATCATTGTGTAATGAGTAAAATCTCTGAGCTAAAGATCTCTCTCTGAGCTAAGGATCTCTCTCTGAGCTAAGGATCTCTCTCTGAGCTAAGGATCTCTCTCTGAGCTAAGAATCTCTCTCTGGAGTAAGAATCTCTCTCTGGAGTAAGGATCTCTCTCTGGAGTAAGGATCTCTCTCTGGAGTAAGGATCTCTCTCTGGAGTAAGGATCTCTCTCTGGAGTAAGGATCTCTCTCTGGAGTAAGGATCTCTCTCTGGAGTAAGGATCTCTCTCTGGAGTAAGGATCTCTCTCTGGGCTAAGGATCTCTCTCTGGGCTAAGGATCTCTCTCTGGGCTAAGGATCTCTCTCTGGGCTAAGGATCTCTCTCTGGGCTAAGGATCTCTCTCTGGGCTAAGGATCTCTCTCTGGGCTAAGGATCTCTCTCTGGGCTAAGGATCTCTCTCTGGGCTAAGGATCTCTCTCTCTGAATTGAGGATTTCTCTCTCTGAATTGAGGATTTCTCTCTCTGAATTGAGGATTTCTCTCTCTGAATTGAGGATTTCTCTCTCTGAATTGAGGATTTCTCTCTCTGGATTGAGGATTTCTCTCTCTGGTTTGAGGATTTCTCTCTCTGGTTTGAGGATTTCTCTCTCTGGATTGAGGATTTCTCTCTCTGGATTGAGGATTTCTCTCTCTGGATTGAGGATTTCTCTCTCTGGATTGAGGATTTCTCTCTCTGGATTGAGGATTTCTCTCTCTGGATTGAGGATTTCTCTCTCTGGATTGAGGATTTCTCTCTCTGGATTGAGGATTTCTCTCTTTGGATTGAGGATTTCTCCCTCTGGATTAAGGATTTCTCCCTCCCTCTCCCTCTCTCCTCTCTCTCTCTCTCTCTCTCTCTCTCTCTCTCTCTCTCTCTCTCTCTCTGAGTTAAGGATTTCTCTCTCTGAGCAAAGGATCTAAGGATGACACAGTGCCCTCCAGAAGATGCGGTGCGTCAGTCTCTGACCCTTAGATGACAATCGCATGCCGACATTCCATAAACGTAGGCATGACATTTACCCAGCATCTGTGGTGGAAGTATGATGTAGGAAGTGCTGAGAATTTTTTAACTTCTATCAATGCGTTGCGAGGAGGAATCGCTTATATTTTGTTACTTTTAAAGGCGTCCACAAATTAACGTCTTGAAGAATTTGTTTCTACTCAAACGCAGAATGGTCCACATGACATGTCAGACTGCTGAGACCAAGCAAGTGCTTTCTTGGTTGAAGTTCATAAAAGTTGTAGGTATTGGTATTGATACTGGCACCTACACTTTTTGAGTAGTAATACTCTTCTTTTTTTCGTTATGGATGATTCGAAATTTGGCGTTATGGGTTTGAATATCACACTGTGTTATGTAACATTTGCATGAGTGTTACACATTATAACATCGTATCCTGTGGTAATATTCTGCCATAATTATCACAATTCATGTTGCAAATATGATGTCACTAAACTCTAAGTTTAAAATTAATATTTTGTACTACATTGTTAGTTAAATGCAAGTGACCTCAAGCGCTCCATTTTTCTCACACAACACGACAATAAAAACGCATAAACGAATTATTCTGTTGGAACTTGGAACTGCCTGAAAATTTGGTGTGTTGGAAGACCAGTAACTCAAGGCAATAAAATATTCTAAACGTAATCATATGCTTGAATATCGACTCCTTTTCTTACTCACAGTATACTCAAATTTAGATCAAATTTTTAAGGACACAGCTGCAAAGCGCGGGACAGGGACCAATTGCACCCAATCTCCTCCGATTATCTCACTATAATCCCCCCACATGGCCACCGATGCTCAAATTTTGAAAGATAAAGTTCACCTGCTGCATACAGCGTCTTCAATCAGTGTAAAGTGTATCCCTAACACGAAATTTTATTGCCTCGCGGAGAATTCATTGCTGGGCAGATCAGTCACTGCTGTCAAACGAGAGGCCGTTAGACAGGACGAACACCTCTACAGAAAACGTTTAACGACTTTCCTATGATTTTTATTTCCCTCGGAGCTTTATTTAAGGCCGGTGTGCGCTGCTAGGCGGTCATTTTTAACGAATCATTTGATGCTGTCACACCGCAGCCTTCGCAGCGACCGCGGCTGGCGGTGATGAAAGCGTTCGATGAAAGCGTCGCGGCAATTTGTCATCTTGGGTGACTGATCATGGCTATTTTACAGCTTAATGCTAGACTGTAATTCCAACACAGTACTGAATATTGTCTCTCCGATGAGATATTTATACTCAACTTGAATATAACAGGGAACGTAATCAGTTTAATTTAACTCTCAACACTGGCGCTCGAATTCGAAACTCACAGTGTCACTCCATCGCATAATTTAACTCTGGTGCTCGAGCACAATACTAAAGCACAATAGTCTGCACTGGCGCTCAAGCACATCACTCAAGCACAATACTTAGCACTGGCGCCTAGGCTCACTACGCAATACTAAAATTACAGGAAAATACTCAAATACTGTAAGGCACTCAAGCAAATTCTTCTGAAGAAATGTGGCCTTATTTCGATGAGGTTGATACTCACCGTGTCAAGTAACTGACTTCGTGTAGCTGACTGTGTCGTATAGCTGACCGTGTCGTGTGGCTGACCGTGTCGTGTGGCTGACCGTGTCGTGTGGCTGACCGTGTCGTGTGGCTGACCGTGTCGTGTGGCTGACCGTGTCGTGTGGCTGACCGTGTCGTGTGGCTGACCGTGTCGTGTGGCTGACCGTGTCGTGTGGCTGACCGTGTCGTGTGGCTGACCGTGTCGTGTGGCTGACCGTGTCGTGTGGCTGACCGTGTCGTGTGGCTGACCGTGTCGTGTGGCTGACCGTGTCGTGTGGCTGACCGTGTCGTGTGGCTGACCGTGTCGTGTGGCTGACCGTGTCGTGTGGCTGACCGTGTCGTGTGGCTGACCGTGTCGTGTGGCTGACCGTGTCGTGTGGCTGACCGTGTCGTGTGGCTGACCATGTCGTGTGGCTGACCATGTCGTGTGGGCAAAACTCAGTTAATTTTAGGTGGATGAAGTTGGATGTATTTAAATGTTCTGAATATAAATCTTCGCACGGTATATATAGCCTGGATATTGCCGAAAACTGTGAATGATTATGTTATAAATCGTTTTTTTCTTTATTTTTCAGGTTTGATTAAACCATTTGGGCTAATTTTGCTCTACAGTTCTCTAATAACTCCATCACATGTCGCCTATCGTCACCTCTTTAACTTGTGCTTTCAGATTTCCCGATCAATATGCTCCCATTTTTACTTACGTCTTCAAATTCAAGTATCCTCTATATTTCTCACGAGAGGACCTGTGTTGCATCATCCTGAAAGTTACAGGTTTTCACAACTGAGCAAAGCTATAAAAGTTCAAATGGGCTTCTAGCAAAAATAACTTTCCTTGATTACTTCCCTAAATATTTTGCTTATAGTAAAACATATATGTATAGTTGATGTGCAAACTTTTTCTTTGATTATTTTTCACTGTTAATGAATATTTCTTTCTTCATTTATTAATAGAACTAATAAATCGAATATTAATTCGTATTTTCATTGCTTTTCCTCACATGTTAGGGATTTTTTATGATTATAATCATAAACAAACACCAGGATGCAAAAAACAATGACTGATAATTATCAGTCATTGTCATCAGTCAAAAACCAATGACTGATAATTATCAGTCATTGTCATCAGTCAAAAAACAATGAATGATAATTATCAGTCATTGTTTTTTGCAAACGTTCTATTTTCTTTTTGAAGTCTATGTTACTCATCGCTACACATTGTAATTAACTGTTCGTTTTTGTACGCGACTTTCCATCTCCTCAGAATAAACTGTTCTATTTGTCATTCACATATAGCACTTTTGTAGATCATGCCCAATTTTTAAACAAGGAATTTAAATCAATTCTTGAATTTATTTTATTCCCTTGCATGTTTTTAACTTCAAACTACCTTTTCTGTACTGGTAGCGCATTTGTTGTTCAAAACAAACTCACCCAAGTGTGAGAAAATCGCTGCCGCCTTCATCCCGTTGCGTGCGTCCCGATATTCATCGCAGCCGTAATTTTATAACTTTTTTATCGAGCAGTCGGTATCTATACGATACGGCCGTCGTTTTGCGGTTGCCGAAGCGAACGGTTTTCGCTTCCGTCCCCGAGAACAGTTCCCTACATTGTAAAGCTGTGGCTGGGAAAGCTGTTATTCTCTGTGTGCCAGTCGTGGCTGATGAACAGACAGTGAGCAGTTTGATGTGTTAGATAGGAATTCAGGGAAGTTAATTTTCTTTAAGCGGATGATCATCAGGAACTTAAAAACGAATAATGTGCTAAGCGTTGAAATCGTATTTCAATGTTTAGTGTGTATATACTTTGAATTCATATGTTTTAAAAGCTTTATTAAATATAATTCCAGTGCTTTGCGTGATCTTTGTTTTTAAATTCCTGATTTGTTTGGTTTGATATTGACTTAATCAATTACGAGAACGTGTTTGTTTTGTATTCTTCTTCAAAAGCACAATGTTTAGTCATGTGGTGAGGCGCGGTTAGAGCTATTAAAACTAGGGCTTGAACAAGTGAGTGGAACGGCAGTAAACATCTAGGTATGTCAGCATCTGCTGCTCTGAGCAGATACGTTTCTCTGGGAGAAGTACGTCTAAAATGGGTGCAGCCCCGTATAATATTAGTTAAAGAAACTTGAAGAGTTGGTTTAAAAATCGTTCATTAGTGTAATATTGGTTTATCTGCCTATTTTAACCGCTGATGTAGCCTAAGAATGCAGTGTCGCTTAGTTCTATGTTCTTTAAGAGGCGCCTGAACTAAAATAATCTGTTTCGATTACATTGACAATATTTCATGTTTGATAAATTGACCTTTGTCTCATTATCTGCTCGCCTAAGAGGATGTGTATTGCACCTAATACTACACAACTGAACAAGTGAAAAATTATAGTGAACATCTGTTGCGAGATTTTGATGTAGCGTGAAGAAGTGTTCCGTTACATTTCCTTCTCTTTTTTCAGAGCCTTTTACAAGAACGTATTAGGTGAATAGGGGGTGTCTTTGGCAATATCATATGGATGTATTTATACGATAGTGTAAGGGGAGCGTCAGGCAATCTCAAATGTATGAATTTGTAAGATGATGTAGACGGGCAGCCACCAACCATCGGATGTATTTGATGAATGTATTAAACGATAGAGTGTTTTGATATGTTCCGCCCTTTAGCCACGGCTTTACTGAAGCTCAACGAGCGCAAAATTAATGTGTTTGAAATAAAGGATGAAGATGTTCTATTCCAACCAAGCTTGATACGTTTCATCTTCTACATTGGTTTTCAAATACCTTATGACAAACACCAGGATGCAATGACGGTCGATCCGGTCCCCATTTCTAACACCTGGGTGGAGTGGGGAAGTGTAGCTAAGTTCTCCCTTTTCACAGCGAGGAAAATCACTGAGCCTGCATTGCCGGGAATCGAACCGGAGACCCTTCCCGTGAAAAGCGATTGATTTCAACCACAACGAAGTTTTTCTGTAACTTTGAAGTCAAGAGAGTCTCAACGGGGCTGCAGATGTTGAATATATTCTTATTTATACTGTCAAGTCAATTTCAACACGGCTCGGAACTGAAGATCTGTACAGCTTGGTATGTTACTCAAGCTGCTTCTTACTTATTCATCAGTAACGCGAAGACGCTAAACGCTTCACCTTGCAGCTAGAAGGTTCTAACTGACTAGAATTGCTACTCATCAGTGTGTGTAACGCACGCGTAAAGTTATTGATGGCTCGTATCGTCGTATTGTATTTTATTAGTGTTATTGCATCGGTCCATTAGTTCTATGTGTCACCATTCAAAAAGCTAAAACATTAGTCTTCTTTAGAGTTGAGAAGCCCTTTTTCTGTCTTATTGGTAGTATAAGCGAGATTTAAAATCTGCTTTTGGTTCTCGCATTTCTCACAAATCATCTAAATAATTTATTTGTAGGTATACGGTTCTGTAGGCGATAGGGGGAAAATCAGTTCTAGAATCTGTAGGCTTCTGTACACCAGATACTGCTCCCTTCCTATGATGTATCCAAATGAGCGCTGGATACTCACAATCAGAGTTCACTCTCGCATGTATGATTGCATGTTTCTAATAAATCAACCCCTCAGGGGGATACAATTATTGTATCTATGGGAACTAGCGCTCCCAGGGGGACAATGTGAGGGCCTGAGCTGAGAGTTAGGTAGGCCTTCTTTTTGTTGAAATAAAATGTTTTTGTTATGTTAAGGACCACCTTTTTTCGGTCCACTGCTGTCCTGTTTTTCAGCACCTACTACTGTCTTCTTCAACTTTGGTCTTGTTTCATAATCTTCTTTCACAACTAACTGTTTCTATGCCTTTCTGCGTAGATTCCGCGTTTCCTTAACTCCATACTAAATGGTGCCTTCCTCCTTCCTCTCTTTGGATCGCAATTGTTGCTGGGTAGGGAGGCTAAAACTAACGACTAATCTAATCTAATAAATCAAGACAGGTAGTTTCAGGTCAGGTATTCGAGCGCATTGAAATTGCAGTGTCGCATACATGAAGTGTCTGAAGTCAATTTCGCTAAACTCTTTCACAACACACTACCGCTCCATTAACAATGTAATTTATTTACTATTCCACTACAACTACTAATGTGTTTGCTTTGGTTTCTTCCAGATATGATGAAAGTCAATACTTGGATAGTTTTAAGGTACAGACGCTAATGCCTGTTATGTTTTCATTGAACTACGCTCGCATTGCTCCTAAGATACAGAGAACAATGAGCACACACATGCAGAGGGCCATTTTTTCCAGCATTCACGTCCTCATCATAACGACGGTGAGTGGTGGTCTTTGGCACGTTCTGAACACGGAGCATGTGATTCCAGAGTATGAGTAATTCCAAAACTAAGCTTTGTGTTGTTCAACTTCAAAGTAGTTTCTTCATACTACGGGGGTTCATGCATAGGTTGAAACTATTTATAAAACATGAATTATCAGTTGTACTTGTGAGCTAAAGCTTGAGATGCAAGAGAACACGGGGCGCTGTGTGACAACATTCTCTCGTTTTTTTAATGCCGGTATGTCTTGGTGACGTAATGTTGAAACTACTAGAGTTGTTCAGTAATGCATATTTTTAAAAATTGTTTGTGTTTTCGGGTCTTACTTCTTTCTGACAACCGAACAATGTCATAAAATAGTAATTTGTGATAAATTCGAAATCAAATAGCATAAGGTAGACTTCATTTCACGGTTCATGGTTCATATTTACATTCCTCCACTTTTTGATAATATAATCATATAATCAAAGTGATAAATTTATATAATGATGAATTTGAAATTAAATAATTTCCGATCCAAAAATCCCACTGACAATTGAAGGTGTTCGCCACCGCGACGGTGACGGAACACCACACCTCCTGCACCGACCACGCGGACTGCATCGCCAACACCCTCACTGGGGACGGGGGGACCGGCACCCCCTTCAGATCCCCCTCAGGCAGCACGCAGATGGTGTGCAGCGACGGCAGGTGTACCTGCCCCCCTTACCACCTGCAGGTCAATGGTACCACCTGTCTACCAGGTGAGTCTAGTGCTCGAAAGGTACATATTGCAGGGTTGGCACCCAAAAAGCCCACCCAAAAAAAACACCCAAAAAAGCCCCAAAAAACACACTAAAAAACCTACTAAATAGTGGGTTTTTGGTGTTTTTTGGGGTTTTATTATTGTTATTTAAATTTTACTTGTTTTTAAGCTTATTGGTAATTGGTAAATGGTAATAGTGATGGACAAACTTAATTCAGATAATGTTCACATGATGTAATAATTCATATAACAACGTAATATAATCTTGGAAATAAAGTAATCAAATAACAATATTTACTCGGTGTATTTTCATAAATTTGAAATAAAGGTAACTGGAGCTGTGTGAATAAGTTTATTAAACAAAAACAGGTATTAAGAAAAACCCAATAAAGCCTCAAAAAAACAATAAAACCCCAAAAAAAATTAACCAAAAAAAACAGGTGGGTTGGGTTTTTTTGAAAAACCCAGGGTTTTTTCCATCCCTGACATATTGTACCATAAGATGCTGCAGAGCTCAGAAAATGTAGTAAAAAAACTTAATTTACAGGAATTCAATGGTTGTCTCGAGTTTTTCTTTAAATTTGTCATCCAACCCTAAGGTTATGCTCATGATTGTAAAGAGCTTATAACTTTGAACACTCGTATTAGAGGCGTTTCAAAGTCTCTTAGTTACTTGTGCCGAGAAGCTGTATCAGTTGTGTGTCATATGCCTTCATTTGAGTTCTAAGAGCAACTCTCCATCAAGTCAATCACGGATGCTTAGTATGTTGTTTGTTGTTCAAAGTTGAACTGAATTAATTTCCATACAATCTAGCACCGAATATCAACTGGGGTTAATTCTGTATTAATCAGTATCGATTAATGAAGCTTTTCAAAACTTGGTTTTCCTCAAAATTATGACCGCTGCTTTCTATTTAGATAATAAATGATGAATACCTAGAATCGTACGGTACCAAGCGCCATGTAGAGCTAAAATGAGTTACGTATATAACTGTCGTCCCCAAACTATCCTCTGTCTCAAGAGTGAGACGTAGATACAGAATGACAGTCATGGTCGAATACCTGTATTACTTTCTGAGATGCACGGGTTTCAAAGTCGCCAAACTTTGAAGCCGTTTTCTGATCTTTTTAAAAAGCGCCGCTTGGTTGCCAGATTTCTAGGAGCCACAATTACGTTGAGTACGCGAGGCATGTGGACATAAGAATAGGGACCTTTTTTCGGCGACTGTTTGTAATGATGAACATTTTTTAATGAAATTCAATATAGGAATAGGGACCTTTTTTCGGCGACTGTTGGTAATGATGAACATTTTATGATGAAATTCAAGCATTTCTTGCAAAAGAAGAAGAAGAACCGACAAACAATAAACTTTGGGTTCAACAATATACTTGGGGCACGCTCCCCCACCAGGTCGGCTGCTGGGGTTCAAGTGCGACACGGACGTGCAGTGCAGCGTGCGCGTACCGCAGTCGGGCTGTGTGCAGGGTGTCTGCCGCTGCAGCGACGGCTACACCGCCTACAGGCGGGCCAACTGCCTCCCGGGTGGGTGTTTTTCTTCGGTCTTAAATGTAATATACAAAATGTACGGCATACAAAATATACAATGTACAAACCACCATAGTCAATAGTCAATATACAGTATTCAATGTGCAATAGTCAATGTGCAATAGTCAATGTGCAATAGTTAATGTGCAATAGTCGATGTACAATAGTCGATGTACAATAGTCGATGTACAATAGTCGATGTACAATAGTCGATGTACAATAGTCGATGTACAATAGTCGATGTACAATAGTCGATGTACAATAGTCGATGTACAATAGTCGATGTACAATAGTCGATGTACAATGGTCGATGTACAATGGTCGATGTACAATGGTCGATGTACAATGGTCGATGTACAATGGTCGATGTACAATGGTCGATGTACAATAGTCGATGTACAATAGTCGATGTACAATAGTCGATGTACAATAGTCGATGTACAATAGTCGATGTACAATAGTCGATGTACAATAGTCGATGTACAATAGTCGATGTACAATAGTCGATGTACAATGGTCGATGTACAATAGTCGATGTACAATGGTCGATGTACAATGGTCGATGTACAATAGTCGATGTACAATAGTCGATGTACAATAGTCGATGTACAATAGTCGATGTACAATAGTCGATGTACAATAGTCGATGTACAATAGTCGATGTACAATAGTCGATGTACAATAGTCGATGTACAATAGTCGATGTACAATAGTCGATGTACAATAGTCGATGTACAATAGTCGATGTACAATAGTCGATGTACAATAGTCGATGTACAATAGTCGATGTACAATAGTCGATGTACAATAGTCGATGTACAATAGTCGATGTACAATAGTCGATGTACAATAGTCGATGTACAATAGTCGATGTACAATAGTCGATGTACAATAGTCAATACACAATATAAAAAATATGGCAATAGAAACGAACCGAGTAACCTTTTCTAGAATTGCTACCCCAAGTCCCATGCCGACAGTCGCCACTCACGAGCATCGGTGTGAGAGTAGGTGAGAAATGAAATGATATTTTCGTCATCAATTTTCGTTTGCAAATATTACTACGATTATTTTAGGCTCTAGTGGGTTCATTTGAAGCACTAGTGGGTTCATTTGAAGCACTAGTGGGTTCATTTGAAGCACTAGTGCGTTCATTTGAAGCACTAGTGCGTTCATTTGAAGCACTAGTGCGTTCATTTTAAGCACTAGTGCCATGGTACAGTGGTTAAGGGATCTGGCTCGTATGTTGGAGTAGCGGGTTCGTATCCCGGCGCTGGCGCGGAGATTTTCAACGTTGGGTATAAGGGAAAGCTCAAGCACAATACCCCACTCAACCCAGGTGTCGGAAATGGGTACCGGCTTTACGGGGGAACCGTCATGGTGTCCTATATATAGGGTTAGTCATAAGACATTTGAAAAACCAATGCTAAGATCATATGTATCAGGCTTGATTGTAAATAAAGCATCCCAAAGATGCCGATGTTAACCTAACCTAGTGCGTTCATTTCAAGCACTAGTGCGTTCATTTTAAGCACTAGTGCGGTCATTTTAAGCACTAGTGCGGTCATTTTAAGCACTAGTGCGGTCATTTTAAGCACTAGTGCGGTCATTTTAAGCACTAGTGCGGTCATTTTAAGCACTAGTGCGTTCATTTCAAGCACTAGTGCGTTCATTTTAAGCCCTAGTGCGTTCATTTTAAGCACTAGTGCGTTCATTTTAAGCACTAGTGCGTTCATTTTACGCACTAGTGCGTTCATAAAAAATAAACGAAGTGGACGGTTCACTTCGATATGTTTATGATTTATGATTTGATATGTTTTCTTTGCATTGTCAGCAACATTAGAGGCGATACAATATTTTTTCATTCGAAGACCATGGCAAGGACAAGGTAGTAAGACTCAGTAGAAAGAAACTCCCGTCATCAGCCGACCACAATTCTAAAACAAATGATGCATTTTTTAAATTCGAGTATTAGAGAAACGCGAAATTAAGCATTTTTGAAGGGAATACAATATATAAAAATGCTATGGTGCAGCAATATTAAGGGAATATGACCCCAGCTGATTGTGAAAGGATCGTTTTGATTTCATAATCAAACACGGATTCTAGAATTTTTAAGCTTAAAGTGTTCAATATTGCAAACAGATTTCATTTTTGCAAAACTCGGCGAGGTCCTAAGCTGCTGAATGAAATGGGCAGGCTAATTAGCGCTCATGTAGACACTGGCTGGCCCACATGTGCTCCGCCACTCTAGTTTGAAGAACATTCCTGGTCTCACTGACACACTTCGATGCTCAACGAGCCCCACGATCTATTTATTAATACGGTTGTAACTATCTATTGATGTATCTATGCGTATCACACCCTTCATCAATAAATGCGAAAATCATTGAAGTTATGATACAGGTTATATTCATTAATCAAAGAAGACGAGGCGAAAATGAGCTTCTTATCATTGTGGTTCAGAAAAGAATCGGTAGTGTGTTAATAAATTATGACAATGTGAAATGTGAGACTCATAAGGTAACGTAATAGCAATGTTACAAAATCAAAACTTAATTTATCTTAATTTTAGCCAATAAATAAAACGGCAAAATAATTGGAATAGTAGACAAAGATAACATTCAAGTCGGGAAAGGAGAAGTACTTCTGATCTAGAAAAAATTTTACTTGTTCTCGAAAAGGCATGGGCTACAATTGTTTTTAAGGAAAACGTTTTCAGGAACTGTAATTCATCGTGAAGTGTAGCGCGATTCTAAGCCAGCCTTTAAGCACTGGAAATTAGGGTATTGATGCAGTTAGATATGAACAAAGTTTCGTCGTTGTTCTCATAACATAACTGCAAGAAATTATACAATACTTCTGCTGCTTTGGGGCTGTGATGTGTTCTTTTTGTCAGTTCTCAAAAATTTGCCGCCTACTTCTAGTGTCTCCAGTGTTTTACCACAACATTTTATAAAAGCTCTGCTCAGAATTTGGTTACTTCGTTGCCTCCGTAAAATTGCATGACCGGTTGAAAATCCTTGATATTTAAATTCTACTTTAAATTCAATTTGGGAAGTCCTGTTTGATATTTAAATTTAACTTCATACCTGGAGGCATAAATTTGTTAAATTATCATCGAATAATCATAACGTTCTGCCCCGCTACAGCCGCCCCAGTAGGTGGGGTGTGCCGCACACAGGGACAGTGCAGAGCGTCGTCTCCCCACTCCTACTGTCGCTTCAGCATTCCCAGGGTGTTGGGCCATTGTTACTGCAGCCCTGAGTTCTCTATCACTGCGCACGGCCTCTGCGCAGCCAGGAAACTTGGTGGGTGTTTTTGTGAAGACGAAATCTTCACGCGTCTGCTCTTTCTCGGTTGATTATTTCCTTATTTGATTCGCATTTTTCGCTTATGAATTACGTTTGATAGCATATAATTCGTAAAAAATAGTATTTTTATAGTTTTTGGGCGATTTGTCAAGTTTGCTTTGATTATACTTTTCACTTAGGGTTTGTATCGTTTGTTCCATTAAATCATCACGCATTTAGGCCCTCATCCTGAAATTATTCCCTATTTAGGCAAATTCAAACTGTTTCCGTTATAGAAAACTGCTACGCAAATTTATTCCTAATAGCAAAGTTCTTACTAAATTTCGTCCCTTGTAGCAAAATATTTCCAAAAGTTTGTCCCTCGTAGCAAAATATTTCCTAAAATTAGTCCCTCATGGCAAACAATTTCATCAATTTAGCACCTCATGTGTATTTAGTCCCTCATAGCATAACTGTCTGCCAACTCAAGTCCATTTTTATATCCCGCACATAAGACATTATTTTCTAAAAACTAGCGTATAACCTGACGCGATGCACAACGCGTTCCGAACTGGGCGAATTTTTTTTCGCGTGTAAAAAAAACGTCCGTCATTCAGTAGGTGCTAGCGATTTTTTTTGCCAGCCCTGACGATGTTTCCTGCACGTAAAAAAGAGACACATGATCTAAAAAAAAATATTAGTCGCCTATGTTTGAAAGTTTCTCTGAGATTATTTTAAGCGGAACAAATTTTGCGCCAATTAAGGTTTGCAACTTTGCAGGGCAATAAACGACTTCGATTTTTGCCGTTTCCTTGCACTTCATTAAGAAAAGACGGTAATGTTTTCATGCAGGTTTTGAAATATGGGCAACGTCAGTTAGTGATCTAACTTGAATACTAAACCTTGTAGTACTCTGATTTTTCTCTTCTCTTGTTATGGAGCATTTTTGAGTTTTGTAGTGCCCTCAGAGTTCTCGCGTAAACTTCGGAGTCCATAGATATTATGAGAGTATTAGCCAGTAAACTTCTAAATAAAGGAAATTATTCATAGAACTTGTTTATCATGAAATAAAACATTACAAAAGGACATTTAAAGTTGAGAATTTTTTATTTTCTCCTTTATAACGAAAGTTTTGAGTCTCACTACCGATATCATTAGTGTACGTACCTTAACATTCGATGTCGAGTTTTTGAGTGCATGTCCCTGTAGCTCAGAAATTTATTTCTACCTTAAAGTTGGCAAAATTACAGTACTGAGTGCGAATTCGATTAACGATTTTATGTGTAGTTTTATACGTAACCATTATATGGTAAAAAAATTACTTTCAGCAAAATATACTTTTTAGATTGCTAGTCTTCCGTTCGTAATTTTTATTTGTTTCTCATTTCATCATTCATCTAATTCATAAAAATACACGTGCAGAATTTCAAACTCAAAATTTTATCGTGTAAGTGTCATTACCAAAGAGCATGTATGCACTTGCAAAATAATTTTTCATGGTACGAGCTTAATAAAACCCATAAAAGATTCAAAATGAAATACAAGGTAAGCGTCTAACCTTTTTCCCTACTGGCAAAAAATTTACACTTTCTTCGCAAACCAAAGCAGTGTTAACAATCATCTCCTGTAAAAGTTCTATACGTGGATTAAAAACTGCTCAACACATTTCTTGCGGCGGGTTAAACTAAAGTTGAATATTCAACTCAAATTAGTCAATTTTTGAAATCAAATTTAAAAATAACAAATATCAAATAAATAGTGCCTTCATTAAGCGTATTAAGTTTTTAAGAAAACTGAGTTTGTGACTATTGGTCGGTCAGGCGCATTGTGAAACCCCTCGATGACCACTAGCGAGTCCCCTCCCCTTAACTCGAAACACAGCGGTGACCATCGGTCAGATTGCACGCTAGTTTTAAGAAAATGTCTCGAGTGCGGGATATACAAATGGATTTGAGTTGGCAGATCATTTTACTGTGAGAGACTACATTTTCAAAATTGTTTTGATTTGAGGGACAAAATTTTCGGAATGTTTTGCTTTGAGGGACGAAACGCGATTACAGTGACCATGGGTCTTTCGTTGGAGACGGCTTAACTTGAAACAAAGTGAGAATTGCTCTCGCCTGCCAGGTCTCGGCTCGCCCTGCACCAACAGCCGGCAGTGCAACAGGCGGGTACGCGGTGCTGTGTGCAAGGCAGTGCACAAGTCCGGCGCTCCTCCGGCGGAGCAGAACCACATCGCCGATATTTGGAGTTTAGATTTCCAGGTAGACGACGATTTGGGCGGCGTGTGTGACTGCCCAGACGGGTACGCGCGGGACAATCACCGGTGTATCCCACGAGGCAAAGGTGTGTTTTGGAGTATGCATGCAAAGGAGTGTGCACGCTAAGATATATTCCGAGAGGCAAAGGTATGAATTGATGCGTGCAAGCAGATGTGTAGTGGAGTGTGTATGCAAAGGTGTGTATTAGTGTGTACATGAAACGGTGTGCATTGGTGTGTACATTGGTGTGTGCGCGCAAAGGTGTGTATTGGAGCGTACATTATAAGTTGTATCCCGCGAGTCAAAAATGTTCATTGGTGTATGCATGCTAAGGTGTGCCCCGAGAGGCAAAGGTATGTAATGACGTGTGTGTGCAAGGATCTGTATTGACGCGTGCATGGGATGTTTTTATTGCCGTAGGGATAAACGTTTCTGTATCACCGTGACAAATAGAAAGTGTGTGCCGTAAATAAGCATTAACTGGTGTGCCACTTTCAGGTGTTTTAAAGAGAGAGCTCCTGATCTTGCTTGTAAGATGATTTGAGAATTCAATTAGTTATTTCTGAGTTTAATTGTTCAGTTACTTATGTACTTGGACTAGTACATGGCACAAAACCAGTTATGTAGGCTTTGACGTCTATTTTTCTATTTTATTTTCTATTTTATGCTTATGCATGGCAAAATAGTTTCCTTATGGACAGACAACGCTCTATATATTAGATATTTTCATCCGAGTGTGCATAAAAGTGCTTGGCACACTGCTTGGCGGCTTTCATGTAAAAGGGCATCGAAATGCACCGTGTAAAATACGTCAATAATTTTGGTATGCCTTTAATGAAAAGGGCCTTGAAGTGCACCGAGTAAGATCTATCAATATTTGCATGTCTTTGATGAAAAAGCATTGAAATGCATCTGGTAAAACATGTCAATAACTTTGGCATGCTTTTAATGAAGAGAGCAATGAAATGCACCGTGTAAGAAATGTCAATAACTGCCCAAAAGAACCACGTCCAGTAACAGTAAATTTGAAGTAACACAGGTCTGTCGCACTAGCAAAGCTTTAATTTCATCGCGCTTGACCCTCCTATAACGCCGTGATCGACCTTCGCACTTCACAGCTGAACAAAAATGCCCAGCGAGCTTCAAGGCAAGGACTAATGTTCCGTAGACAACCATGTAAAACAGTTGCATTGTAGTGCCTGGAATTCAAATGTATAGTGGGTACGGCCATTTTGTTATTCTCTTAACGAGGCTGTAGATTTAACATCTGGTCACATTTTCAAAGTATAGAATTGGTATTTATCAACAACAATATAATAGAGAGCAAAGAATATTGCAACTTTTTTTGTATTCAACGATCTGCGTTTGGCCTCCCTAATATAAGTTCTGAATAAATCCTTGTGTTCTAAAAGTGAGTGAACAATTAACCTGAATGTCACTTCCACATACCTAGCAGTAACATCTACTCTGTTATTCCCTGAAATAGCTAATATCCGCTCTTTAGTCTCCAAACAACGGGTATTTAACATCCAGTGTGTTATCCCCAAAGTTATAAAGTACGTAACTTCCACCCTGTTTCACGCTGAAATTAGGGCCGAACATTCTTCCATTGGTATACAGAAATTGATTGAGTACCTAACATCTCCTGTGTTATCCCTAGAAATAAAAAAATATCTAACATCCCATCTTGATGTATGTGGAGATCGAGGAGTATCTATCTTCCCCACCGGTGTATATAGAAAAAGATTTTGTATCCGACACCCACTCTGTTATCCAGAAAAAATAAAGAAGTATTTAGCATTGTTTAGCAAAGATCGGAGAGCATCTAACATCCTCCCTCTTGTACAATCTCCCTAGTTCGCAGAAATACAGCAGAATTTAAAGTTTTATGCAGAAATCGGAGAGCATCATCCCAGTTGTACGTGTACAAGAATTGATTGTGAACCCAACATCCCCCGAGTTTTCCCCTGAAGTAATGAAGTATTTAACATTGTACGCGAAGATCGGAGAGCATGTAACATCCTCTTTCTTGTACGTGTACATGAATTGTTTGGGCACCTATCTTTTCCCGAGTTCTCCCCAGAAATAAAGTAGTATTTAACATCGTACGCAGCGATCCCTGTTGCACAAATTGATTGGGTGCCTAACATCTACCGAGTTCTCCCGAAACAAAGTACTATTTAACATCGTACGCAGAGATCGGCGAGTCGTCAGTATCACTGGGCCAGAGGTGCTCTCGAGACACTCAGTGCCAGGCTGCGGACCCGCACACGCGTTGCCACAACGGCGTCTGCGACTGCACGGCTGCCACCCCCCGGTGCTCTGCCACCAACACCGGCTGCCACCCTGGCACTTTCCAGGTAGGTCACACCTGCTGTCAGCAATTCCCAACTCTTAAGCCTTTAACGTCAGTATTTTTCTACTCGTGTTACTGTTATTATAACCACCATCATTAGGCTTACTTTTGCATCAGGTAGTGACCGATATTAGAATGAGGAAGGGACTGTCACTCGGTAGTGAACTCCAAAGTACACACTAGGGAACAAATTCAACATAAAGTACAATATATTGAGGCTATTTTAAAAGTGGAGCGAAAAGTCCTTGAAAAATGAATTAAGGGTTAAACTTTAAGTTGCGATTTACTCACCACTTGGGTAATATGTTGCGTAATTTACGGGGGACCCTTCCAAGGTAAAATCGAACTCATAAGTAAGTGTGGAAAGATGAATGGAATTTTGAAATTCCCGATGGGTCAAATAGTAGGGCACAGGGCATTTGAGAATCGACGCATTTTTTTCAAATAATTAAATTCTGCGTAAAAAACTACATCGATGGACCAGAACGCTAATTTTTTTGCGAGAAATGTCTTGAGCAAGAAGATGGTTTAGTCAGGGTGAGTTTGAAACTGACTGCTGATGAAAACGAGCTCATGGAAGATTAAGCATGCTATGCACGGAATATTTTCATCAAATAATTCTGAAAACGGCAATGCTCTATGTGTACATATAGCACTTTGTAAAACGAGCACGTAGGCCAAAATGGGAACTTGTTGGCTTTAAAAACGTATGACACCAACAAGACAAGGCACAAAACCTTGTTACATAAGTTGAACTTCTTAACCTGCAAAATTCATCAATTTTCTATTTATTTCTCCGTGTAGAAGAGACCAAAAAATATTTTCACTTCGACAATCTATTCAATCATTTATTCTTGTTTACCCACCGTGGAGTCAGTGGGTATTTGTCCTTGAGCGAATATTTCCATGAAACGCCTGAATTTCTGGATGAAAGGGACTATGAACGAGTGAACTTAGTTAACTTCAGACGTCTTATTTTGCGTTAAATAAAAAGTCGTATTGGTTGATTTGCTTTGTATGAACTAGTGAACTTAGTTAATTTCAGAAGTCTTATTTTGCATTAAATAAAAAGTCCTATTGGTTGATATGCTTTGTAAAATTGTTCGCTAAGCACGCAATTATACATTGACCCAAAGGTGTTTTAAACACCAAAATATCTGCTGCAGAGTGTTGCAGCACACGTAAATTAGCAAATCTTAAGCACCGCCCGGGGAGAAATCGTTCAATTCACCATTTTTAATATACAGTTTTGACTCATTTTGTGCTTATCTTTCTTTTTAACGGTGGTTAAACAACTACAATAATTATAACGTGACTAACTTTTTACTTTCTGTCACAATTCCAGTGCGTGTCAGACGGTCGGTGCATCAGTCCGCACTACGTGTGTGACGGAATCCCGCAGTGCACGGACCACTCGGACGAGTCGGTGTGCCAAGGCGGGCGCTGCTCTGCCCAGTCCTTCAGGTGCCCCTCCGGCCGATGTATCTCGCGGGGGCTGCTGTGCGACGGCGTGCGGCACTGCGACGACGGCGCTGACGAGGAGCGATGCTATGACGGTCAGTTCACGTAATGCTTGGAATAAAAGCGTGTAGAATTGAATGGGGTATGTGAAACGGGGTAGAATAAAACAGTTTAAAGTTGAATGAGGTATTTGAAACGGGCGTAGAATGAAACAGTGTAGAATTGAATGGGGTATGTGAATCGGGCTTAGAATAAAAGAATATTGTAATGAATGGGGTATGTGAAACGGGCGTAGAATAAAACAGTATAGAATTCAATGGGGTATGTGAAACGGGTGTAGAATAAAACAATATGAAATTGAATGGAGTGTGAAACGGGCTTAAAATACAACAGTATAGAATTGAATGAGTGTATGTGAAACTGGCGAAGAATTAAACAATATAGAATTGAATGGTGTATGTGAAGCGGGTGTAAAATTGAAACAACCAGTACAGAATTGAATGAGGGTGCTTGAAATGGGCGTAGAATTGAAACAGGCAGTATAGAATTGAATGGAGTATTTGAAACTGACAAGTGGCCAGTTCTTCGGAGGCTACCGAAGTACCATGTCGTTTGATAGCAATTATGCTCAGTCGCTGGGAGTGGAAGTAAGAGTAAGGATAAGAGTCAAATTTATGGCCATCGATCTTCACACACAACCATCAATACATTTCCATAGACGAGCAACGTAAGTGAACAAGTGGGACAACGAGTTCATGCGATGCTCAGATGAGGCAATTTGATTTGTAGTTACTTGCTTGTCTTCGACGCAGAAAGTCTCGAGTTCAAAGCCCACATTCCTCGGTCTGGTAATGATTTTTTATCTCTTCCCAAAGTGCTCTACTGTATTCAAGTGATCAGCAAGCAATTGTTTCTTATTAATATGCAATTACACATTAGGCGTTCGTAAAAATGTTCAGCATGCCATACAAATTATTGGAATTAACATCCCTGAGGCTGCGTCTCACACGGCAATTTAAGGATGCGATATCAATTTGGGTGCGTCACATGTGGCAACATTGAGGTGGAGACCATAAAATTGTTCTCGTGAAACTTCATTTCACGGTTATTTAGAAATTTTTATTGGTTGCTAAAGTTTGTGGCGTGGCAGACATGAAAACAGGCGTGATGAACACACTACATGCTTTATGTTGTATGGCAACTGCAATTGAATACAGTTAAATCCGCTTTTGAGACATAATATAGTCAATAGGATCTAGCTAGTGAAGTTTATCTACATATTTTACGCTATGGGGATTGGCGCGAACTAGTTAAATAGTGTTTGGAGTATTTCAGATTCAAAAAGGCCTCGGGACTTCTGTCTATCGAACTTATTTTACTTCGTTCTGTTTTTATGCCTTTTTGCATTTTCTCTCTATCTTTCTTCCTCATTCTCCTCAACTTTCTGTTTCTATGCGCATGCAGGGTATTCTGTGTGAGAACACATCATGTGCATAGATTCCACGTTTTATACAGTACATTTTAAATGGTTCGATCTCTTCGCTGTCTTGAGATCGTCTTTCTTGTAGTTAGGGAGTCTTAAACTCACGAACAAATAATGACATAGTAATACACAGAGACGTTGTGCACGAAATTCTGTGAATAATCTCTGTTCAAGCTACTCGACGGTAGATGCCAAGGTTTCCTATACTAGAATATTTCTCTCCACTCTGTACATTTTTAAAGGGCAAAATAAATGAGATTAACCTGAGAAAAACTTTTCATTATAGCAGTCATCCTTAAGTTTTCATGTTGTTCTCAAGTTTAGTAAGAAGGAACAGATGATTCACTATAAGGAAGCGATGTTTCGACTGGATAATACATCCAATACGATATCGAACCATCTCTTCGTTTCTTTATATTTCAATCTTTCAGACTGCTAACTGAAAATGAAGCTGGTCTGCAAAACGTTTTACAGAACTGACACTGAGTACTTATTTAAAAACATACTTTGTGAAACCTTATTAAATATGATCTCAATGCGCACGGTATTCTTCGTTTTTAAAATCCAAATGACCATTCGCTGTGAAGAAAAGTAACATCCCCGATATCTAACCATATCTGCATTGTGTTGCCGGGAGCAACAGACTGTCCAGTATCGACATTCAAGTGTGGCGACGGCCGCTGTCTGCCGGGCTACGTCTTCTGCAACGCCAAGGCCTCGTGCGGTGATGCCAGCGACGAGGACCACCAGGCCTGCATCTTGGGGGCTCCCCGACTGGCGTACTGCCCCTTCCGGTGGGTGTGGGGGACGCTTCGTCTTGTGGGTGTGGAGCGAAATTTCGTCTTATGGGTGAGGGGAGACGCTTCGTCTTGTGGTGTGGGAGGACGCTTCGTCTGGTGGGTGTGGGAGGACGCTTCGTCTGGTGGGTGTGGGAGGACGCTTCGTCTGGTGGGTGTGGGGGGACGCTTCGTCTGGTGGGTGTGGGGGGACGCTTCGTCTTGTGGGTGTGGGGGACGCTCCGTCTTGTGGGTGTGGGGGACGCTTCGTCTTGTGGGTGTAGGGGACGCTTCGTCTTGTGGGTGTGGGGGACGCTTCGTCTTGTGGGTGTGGGGGACGCTTCGTCTGGTGGGTGTGGGGGACCCTTCGTCTTATGGGTGTGGGGGGACACTTGTCTGGTGAGGAGTGTGTGTTGTGACATCTTGTCTAGTGATAAGTGTGGGGAATGGCGGTACTTCGTCTTGTGGGGAGTGTGGGTCTGTTGTGATACGTCGTATCACGACCACGGTAGAAGTCCTCCATCATGATCACGACACACCTCACTCTCTGCCGCTGTACCACTTCGTACAACTCAGCAGTAAACGATTGGGAACCAAGCTGCCCCACGCCACCGACAGCCATCACCAGATAGTGTTCCTCTTTACGTCCCTCATTGGCATTAGAAGACCTAGTCCTGATGAATAGGTTAGTTTGGATTTTCTATCTTACAAGTTCACACGACCCGTTGAAAATGACGGGATTTGATCTTTGCTTTAGAAAAATCTTTCAGATGAGGATGACAAACAAATATATCCATCCTAATGGAACCAGCGAGTAAAATATTCATGTACTTGTACACTGGTGAAACTCGCATCCCAGATACGGTCATTAAGTATCAAGGATGCCATGGAGACTGGCCCCCTTGAGGAGAGGCTGTTCGGTTACGTCAGGTACAAATAAGCCTTCGGGACATTTATCTATCGTGCCCTCTTTGCTTCTTTCAGATTTCAGACCTTTTTAGCTACCTCTTCTTTTTCTTTTATTCTTCTTACTTGTTCACACACTGTTTCTAGAGCAGGGTGTGTTGTATGGGAACCCACCTTGTGAATAGATTCCCCGTTTTCTACACTCCATACTAAATAGTCCCTTCTCTTCGTTCTCTTGAGATCGCCTTTGGTTAGGCTAAAAAGTCTTAGATTAACCAATTTAATAATTTCCTTCTACCAGCTGGGGAGTATTGCTCTGTGAATGCTTTGTTGTTTTGCCACGAGCAGCTATTGCAGCGTGATGACAGACACACCGATCAGTTTCAAAGTGGCCGGTGTGCTTATGTCTACACCTTATTAGCTTCAAATTAAAATATGTGAAGTTCAATTTAAAATTTGTAAAGTTCAATTTAAAATATGTAAAATTCAATTTAAAATTTCTACAGTTCAATTTAAAATATGTAAAGTTCCAATTAAAATATGTAAAGTTCAAATTAAAATTTGTGAAGTTCAATTTAAAAATTATAAAATTCAAATTTAAAATAGATAAATTTCAAATTAAAATTAGTAAAATTCAAATCAAAACACTTCCAATAATTAGAACTTGTTAAGCTCTCTAACCTCTAAAGTTCTCTAATTTGAAGTATTAATCGCTGTATTTAGCCTTATTATGGTCCCCATAACTTTCACTGTTATAAATTACCTATACTATTGTAGCATGGATACTATACATTTCCTTATAAAACACTGATATTTCAACTTTCATTCACTTTGTTATTGACCCCTTCAAGATTTTTTCTTGAAATTTGAAATTTTTTCTAAATAAGGTATCATAGAAAAAAATTCCTATCGGCGTCGAGACTATGAGTCGGTTGACGGAGCGAGCTATGTATATATCTTCCATAAACCAAGAAGAATTCCAATTCATGAGGAAGTGGGTTAAATTGCGATTTACAAATTTCAATTGGAAGCTAAGTTAAAAGGTGTAGTTAAAAAATGTAAATTTTAGAAATTTTTGAAGTATTTTTATTTGAATTTTACTAATTTTAATTTGAAATTTATCTATTTTAAATTTGAATTTTATAATTTTTAAATTGAACTTCACAAATTTTAATTTGAACTTTACATATTTTAATTGGAACTTTACATATTTTAAATTGAACTGTAGAAATTTTAAATTGAATTTTACATATTTTAAATTGAACTTTACAAATTTTAAATTGAACTTCACATATTTTAATTTGAAGCTAATAAGGTGTAGTTTTATCTACGAAAATTTAAATCGTCCATCAATATTCCGCGGAAAAAACGATCATAAGTTCAAATTTATTTTTAAACCGAGTATAAAAAAGTAGGAACTCTGTGAGCGCGAATGAAAGCTAACGAACTTGAATTTTCTTTTATGGAATAATGGACAGAATTCTGTCAGACATCTTTATACACATAAGTGGAACGAAAACGTAAGACGTTTACTGCGTTTTCGCGGTTGCGACGCTTCGCTTGGTTAGGTTGTTAGAAACAGAATTGGGGAATCGACCTTACTGCCGGAATACATTTTCTATCTTCTCTAAGAATTATAGAAAATATAATTGCACGATGAAATTTCACCTCCTACAACAGCATTTATTTTTAAAAACGGCGCGCAATAGATGAAATGCTATTCATTTATCGGTACGTGTATTTGCCTAGTGATACATGTCCCACGACGCAGTCAACTTGTCGAACGTTAATCCGACTCTCGCAGTCCGACTCTCAGGTTTTTGTGAGGTCCTGAGCTGAGAGTTAGGTAGGCCTTCATTTTGTTGAAATAATTTTTTTCGTTTTGTTACGGACCATCATTTTCCGTTCACTGATGTCCTGTTTTTGAGCATTTCTGACTTTTTACTTCTAGTTTTATCTTGTTTCCTAACTTTCCTTCTTATCTTACTGTTTCTATGAGCACGGGAACACCCTTTGTGCATAGATTTCACGTTCCCTTAACTCCATACTACACCGAAAAAAATTTTGCCCCGAAACTGAGATACTTTTTGTGTGTCATGATCTTATACGACACACTTAATTGTGTCAACCATGACACATTTAAACGTAAGTCAATTTATTTCACACAAATATTTCTCTTTCTCAGACTTGTCACTGAGTACACTAATAAAGAGACAACGTCTAAGAATTAGAAGAAAAATTTGTGAAGGTATTAGGGTTTTTGGAAGAATTGGACTCCATTCACAAAATCTAAACACAGTTCGGGTTTGTACAAAAAATATAAGCCCTTCGAAGCGTAAATACGAAATTTAACTCTCTTAACCACTTTAATATGTGGTCAAAGAAAATACTTTCCTGTGTATCAAAATATTTCGTTTGTCCGTTCGAGACACACAGGTGTGTCAAAAATTTCTCTGTGTAGAAAAAACTGTAGATAATGCCTTCATCCTTCCTCTTTTTGAACATCTTTGCTGTGGTGAAGGGAGGCGTGAAACTAATTATAATCAATCAATCAACGCTAATCCGAACATCAGAAGCACATTTGACCCCGAGACGTGTCCGCAGGTGTGGAAACGGACGCTGCCGCTCCGTGTCGGTGTTGTGCTCCGGCAGGGACGGCTGTGGCGACAACAGCGATGAAGACAAGTGCGAAGTTTGCTGTGAGTTTTTCTTGCGGGCACGCTTTCTTTCGTAATTTTGAAAATGCTTAACACCCGTTCTTGATGTAAGATTTTTTTGACGTAAATGGTGCATAGTCTGAATATTTTTCTTGCGGATGAGATATCTATTGTAATTTTAATTATGTTTCGCAAACATTTTTTATCTATGGTTATTTAGAACTAAATAGTTCACACCTGGTTCTCACTAAATTGTAATGCTAAATGATTCTCAGTAAAAATTGAGTAATGTCTGGAAACAAAAAATAAAAAGATTATACTCGGATGAAACTTACAAACGGAGAAGATGGGTAGAAGATGTAAAATGGGAACTCTTCTCAATAAGCTGCGTTTCACTCACTCGCTCTTTCCTAAGTTTGAAAAGTTAAGAAATTAATTTGTACAACTCTATTCTAATGCATTGAAGCGATCGAAAACGATTTATGAGAAAAATATGTTTTACTCGAGAACTTGGTAAGATTCTGGGGGTAAGTTTCGTTTTTTTGGAGACTTGGTAACTTCAGTGCGGCCTAATTTTTCGGAATGTGAAAATTCTAATCGATTTAATTGTCATTAAATTTAAACTTTTAATTTACCTATTACTAAATTATTACTCACTGGTCAATGAATTATAAAGTGAAATGAATCCCTTGTGAATTTAATTAGAAATTATATCAACTCATCGCCTGAGTACTATGACCAACTTTAAAGACGAAAGAATTTATGCAGTGATCTCATTTTGTTGCAATGATTGAAAAAACATCTCAACTTCCTATTTACTTTGAATCTCTAATGGCAAATGAGTGTGAGAGAATAAGTGCGAGTTGCATGCGAAAAATCCAGTGCGATACTGTCAATGCAGTTGCCATTCTTGGGAGTGAAGTGAATGTGAAAGAAACTGTAGAATTTATAAATTAATTACAGATACTTGCACTATGTGGACCGCAGTACTACAGAAATACCTGTCAGTGTAGACAGCAAACGTAGATTAAGAAAAGCGCACATCATCTAATGGGGACATTGGTAGGATTGTAATCGCATAGCTTTTTTTTTCGGTGCATGAAGTTCATTAAACATGATTAAAAGTTGTACTTTTCCATGAATCTTTGTATATTTATTACTCGGCAGATTTAATTCAAACTGTAACAATCTAGTCAGAATTGTTGCACAAGTTTTTGAATCAAAGGAAAAACCGATTTTTTGTGTTATAGAACATTTTCAAAATGCTCCGAATTCTCTTCCATTTAAATGCGTCGGAGCTTGTAATTTCCTTTAACTTGATACAGAACATCTGACTTCCTTACAGCGTGTCCTGCGGTGTGAGCCTCTGACGCGACATCCTCGGGGTGGATGAGAAGTCGCGTGGTGGACACCCAAGTGCAGTGGAAGGAGAAATGACCTGGAGGTATCCGACTGCCAGGGCGTTTCAGGGCCAATTAGTCAGTCGTAGTTTATAGTACGAAAGACAGCAAATAAAAAACAATTGATGCTGCTGTTGCTTAGATTACAGTGTTCTAAGAGACTACGTAATAGTCACTACAAACGCCGACGTAAATCTTGAGCCAAAACTCTCAACGCAAAAACTCTGTGTTGAAAAACTCTCAGTGATGCGCAAAAACCTCATTATGCACGCGTGCGGACTGTGTTGAAAAATGCATCACTGTTCTTGTTATACGCTGGTACAAATTTTTCTTAAAATCACATAGCAGAGTTGAAAAATTGTCTTTTTTCTGGCCAAAATCCTCACTTGGTGAAATTTTGTTTCACATAAATCAAATTTGATGATATCGTTGAGAGAAAATGAAATTCTGGCCTTCCACCTTCTCACGGAAGAGAGTGACGCTAATTCCCTGGCTACGTATCGCTAAATGACTTTCTTTGGTAGGGAACGTGAGGAAGTACGGAAACGATGATGTGCTACAAGCTATTTTCATGGCTGCCACTCGTTTGAGGGAGCGAGCTGATAATTTAATGTTCGTCTGTCGCAGCCGAGTGAGGTACAAAATTTTGGTGTTTGAAATGAAATCTCCGTCTTCCTTCTGTTTTAAAACTCTGTTTATTTTTTATGGTGACTGGAGTAAGACTGAATAACAGTGAAGTAATTTCAAAGTTTGTAATGAAATCCTCATTTTTACGCCACGTGAAACTTATTACGTTGTGTAAGCTCGGAAATCTGCTACAAGAAATACGATATATTTTGTTCACCCTCCGACTGTTGTTAATTTTTGAGTTGAAAAATATTTATGAACATACTTTAGAGACGTACAAGAGGAGTGATATCCAGAGCTGAAATTCATAGCATCTATTGCTCTGAATCTGCAGGCGATGAAGCGAATCTTAGGATGCAATTTTTGTTTCTTTGTTAAAAGTTGCTTCGTACTTCAAATTTTAAAAACATCCGATAACTCAATTTTTTTCTTCTAATTAATTGGTAGACAGCCTCAAATAATTCAGTTAGTAGTGCAATAGCGGTAGTGTATACTAATAAATGCTCTGTAAATAGCATTGTTGAATAAGGTGTATAGTTACTATAAGGTATTTTAATCTAGTAAGTCACATCAGGTTGTCACTTTAACCGACTCGATCCGTCACACTCCTCAGTTGTGCTCACAACCTTTACGTTCAAGAAACAAAATGTACATTCTTAGGGATGCAGCGATGGAAATTGCGCAGTTACAGGAAGATGCAAGATCGTGAGCTAGCCAGTTAAATAAACTAAGTTTTTGTCTGAATAGAATTGTTTTTTCTATGTTACAAACCATTTTCTCCGGTTCACTGTTTTTTTTCAACACTTGCCAGTTTCTTCCTCAATTTTATCCTGTTTTGTGAATTTCTTTCAATCTTGCCGATTCTAAGCGCAGAGTGCGGGGACACGCCTTGTGCATAGATTCCCCGCTCCCTTAATTTCATACTAAGTAATCCCTTTCATAATACTTTCCTTGGGAACCCCTTTGCTGTGGTTAGATAGGCTTCAACGGACTTATGATGTAATCAAATGGAATAAATGTACAGATTATGCAGTGCTTGTGTTCTTATTTGCCCCCTTTTTTCTGAAGTGTTCATGGGAAAAGATACATAACTATTTTACACGTAAGTCAGGCAGGCGAGATACACATTCTTTTAATATTTCCATTTTATCTCACGTGTGGAACACTTGTGTATCTCGCTTGCCTCACTTGCGTATAGAACACTTGTGTTTCTCGCTCGCCTCACTTGCGTGTAGAACACTTGTGTTTCTCGCTCGCCTCACTTGCGTGTAGAACACTTGTGTTTCTCGCTCGCCTCACTTGCGTGTAGAACACTTGTGTTTCTCGCTCGCCTCACTTGCGTGTAGAACACTTGTGTTTCTCGCTCGCCTCACTTGCGTGTAGAACACTTGTGTATCTCGCTTGCCTCACTTGCGTGTAGAACACTTGTGTATCTCGCTTGCCTCACTTGCGTGTAGAACACTTGTGTTTCTCGCTCGCCTCACTTGCGTATAGAACACTTGTGTTTCTCGCTTGCCTCACTTGCGTGTAGAACACTTGTGTTTCTCGCTCGCCTCACTTGCGTGTAGAACACTTGTGTTTCTCGCTCGCCTCACTTGCGTATAGAACACTTGTGTATCTCGCTTGCCTCACTTGCGTGTAGAACACTTGTGTTTCTCGCTCGCCTCACTTGCGTATAGAACACTTGTGTATCTCGCTTGCCTCACTTGCGTGTAGAACACTTGTGTTTCTCGCTCGCCTCACTTGCGTGTAGAACACTTGTGTTTCTCGCTCGCCTCACTTGCGTGTAGAACACTTGTGTTTCTCGCTCGCCTCACTTGCGTGTAAAACACTTGTGTTTCTCGCTCGCCTCACTTGCGTGTAGAACACTTGTGTTTCTCGCTTGCCTCACTTGCGTATAGAACACTTGTGTTTCTCGCTCGCCTCACTTGCGTATAGAACACTTGTGTATCTCGCTTGCCTCACTTGCGTGTAGAACACTTGTGTTTCTCGCTCGCCTCACTTGCGTGTAGAACACTTGTGTATCTCGCTCGCCTCACTTGCGTGTAGAACACTTGTGTATCTCGCTCGCCTCACTTGCGTATAGAACACTTGTGTTTCTCGCTCGCCTCACTTGCGTGTAGAACACTTGTGTTTCTCGCTCGCCTCACTTGCGTGTAGAACACTTGTGTTTCTCGCTCGCCTCACTTGCGTGTAGAACACTTGTGTTTCTCGCTCGCCTCACTTGCGTGTAGAACACTTGTGTTTCTCGCTCGCCTCACTTGCGTGTAGAACACTTGTGTTTCTCGCTCGCCTCACTTGCGTATAGAACACCTGTGTTTCTCGCTCGCCTCACTTGCGTGTAGAACACTTGTGTTTCTCGCTCGCCTCACTTGCGTATAGAACACGTGTATCTCGCCTGCCTCACTTGCCTGTATACAACCCCTGAAGGGACTCCTACGTATTTAGCTACATTTCCTAGAACAACCCACATCTAACAATCAACTCACTTCCTTTCTCTGCCATATCTACTAGGCAACTCGTCCGAAGATCTCTTTGTATACTTACAACTCATCCGAAGATTTCTTTGTATACTTACAACTCATCCGAAAGTTTCTTTGTATACTTACAACTCGTCCGAAGATCTCTTTGTATACTTACAACTCATCCGAAGATTTCTTTGTATACTTACAACTCATCCGAAGATTTCTTTGTATACTTCCAACTCGTCCGAAAGTTTCTTTGTATACTTACAACTCGTCCGAAGATCTCTTTGTATACTTACAACTCATCCGAAGATTTCTTTGTATACTTACAACTCGTCCGAAGATCTCTTTGTATACTTACAACTCATCCGAAGATTTCTTTGTATACTTACAACTCGTCCGAAGATCTCTTTGTGTACTTACAACTCATCCGAAGATTTCTTTGTATACTTACAACTCGTCCGAAGATCTCTTTGTATACTTACAACTCATCCGAAGATTTCTTTGTATACTTACAACTCGTCCGAAGATCTCTTTGTATACTTACAACTCATCCGAAGATTTCTTTGTATACTTACAACTCGTCCGAAGATCTCTTTGTATACTTACAACTCATCCGAAGATTTCTTTGTATACTTACAACTCGTCCGAAGATCTCTTTGTATACTTACAACTCATCCGAAGATTTCTTTGTATACTTACAACTCGTCCGAAGATTTCTTTGTATACTTACAACCCGTCCGAAGATTTCTTTGTATACTTACAACTCGTCCGAAGATCTCTTTGTGTACTTACAACTCGTCCGAAGATCTCTTTGTATACTTACAACTCGTCCGAAGATCTCTTTGTGTACTTACAACTCGTCCGAAGATCTCTTTGTGTACTTACAACTCGTCCGAAGATCTCTTTGTGTACTTACAACTCGTCCGAAGATCTCTTTGTATACTTACAACTCGTCCGAAGATCTCTTTGTATACTTACAACTCGTCCGAAGATTTCTTTGTATACTTACAACCCGTCCGAAGATTTCTTTGTATACTTACAACTCGTCCGAAGATCTCTTTGTGTACTTACAACTCGTCCGAAGATCTCTTTGTATACTTACAACCCGTCCGAAGATCTCTTTGTATACTTACAACTCGTCCGAAGATCTCTTTGTGTACTTACAACTCGTCCGAAGATCTCTTTGTATACTTACAACTCGTCCGAAGATCTCTTTGTATACTTACAACTCGTCCGAAGATCTCTTTGTGTACTTACAACTCGTCCGAAGATCTCTTTGTGTACTTACAACTCGTCCGAAGATCTCTTTGTATACTTACAACCCGTCCGAAGATCTCTTTGTATACTTACAACTCGTCCGAAGATCTCTTTGTATACTTACAACTCGTCCGAAGATTTCTTTGTATACTTACAACTCGTCCGAAGATCTCTTTGTGTACTTACAACTCGTCCGAAGATCTCTTTGTATACTTACAACTCGTCCGAAGATCTCTTTGTGTACTTACAACTCGTCCGAAGATCTCTTTGTATACTTACAACCCGTCCGAAGATCTCTTTGTATACTTACAACTCGTCCGAAGATTTCTTTGTATACTTACAACCCGTCCGAAGATTTCTTTGTATACTTACAACTCGTCCGAAGATCTCTTTGTGTACTTACAACTCGTCCGAAGATCTCTTTGTATACTTACAACCCGTCCGAAGATCTCTTTGTATACTTACAACTCGTCCGAAGATCTCTTTGTGTACTTACAACTCGTCCGAAGATCTCTTTGTATACTTACAACTCGTCCGAAGATCTCTTTGTATACTTACAACTCGTCCGAAGATCTCTTTGTGTACTTACAACTCGTCCGAAGATCTCTTTGTGTACTTACAACTCGTCCGAAGATCTCTTTGTATACTTACAACCCGTCCGAAGATCTCTTTGTGTACTTACAACTCGTCCGAAGATCTCTTTGTGTACTTACAACTCGTCCGAAGATCTCTTTGTATACTTACAACTCGTCCGAAGATCTCTTTGTATACTTACAACTCGTCCGAAGATCTCTTTGTGTACTTACAACTCGTCCGAAGATCTCTTTGTGTACTTACAACTCGTCCGAAGATCTCTTTGTATACTTACAACCCGTCCGAAGATCTCTTTGTGTACTTACAACTCGTCCGAAGATCTCTTTGTGTACTTACAACTCGTCCGAAGATCTCTTTGTATACTTACAACCCGTCCGAAGATCTCTTTGTGTACTTACAACTCGTCCGAAGATCTCTTTGTGTACTTACAACTCGTCCGAAGATCTCTTTGTATACTTACAACTCGTCCGAAGATCTCTTTGTATACTTACAACTCGTCCGAAGATCTCTTTGTGTACTTACAACTCGTCCGAAGATCTCTTTGTGTACTTACAACTCGTCCGAAGATCTCTTTGTATACTTACAACCCGTCCGAAGATCTCTTTGTGTACTTACAACTCGTCCGAAGATCTCTTTGTATACTTACAACCCGTCCGAAGATCTCTTTGTATACTTACAACTCGTCCGAAGATTTCTTTGTATACTTACAACTCGTCCGAAGATCTCTTTGTATACTTACAACTCGTCCGAAGATTTCTTTGTATACTTACAACTCGTCCGAAGATCTCTTTGTGTACTTACAACCCAGCCAAAGGTTTTTGCAGTGTCACATAAACACGCGGTTACACTTTTACTACAACAAACAAAAAAGGACGGTAACTTTTTCAGTAGGAAAGCTCTCATTGGTCATATTTCAGGGCGAAAATATGATTCATAGACAAATCATTCAAAAAGGCCTACTTTGATTGTGCAAACTTCATCATTCGAGATTTTGGACTGACGCACAGCTCAGTGGAGAATACAGACACCGATTTTGGAATAATTGTAAATGATTGACATGATTGTAGAGAGTGGAAATTTCGGGCACTATTTAAGGAAAAACGTACACTGCTATTTAAACGGATAAGAACGTAGCAAATGAGAAATATTCAAGTATTTCAGACAACACCTAGACAGCGCAGAGAAATCTGGGCGGGAATAAAACTACGAAGAGAATTGGAATATTTCACTGACTGCGTCTTAATCGAAGTAAAAACAGCTAGTATTTCTGCAGCAAACAACGGTAACACAACAATATCTCAGTTAGATAATAAAAGTATTAAAGCTTAAAATTACCATTGGCAAGAGACGTACATTTCTTACAGAGCTGCAGGCCGTGGACACAAGCGCTATGTCTAAGCTGAGGCACGGAGGGCAAAAAAAAAAAATTTCTCCACGAACAACATAACAGAAATCACGAAATGATGAGTGAGACACTTTAATTATTTACATGTTACACTAACTGACCTCGTGTTGTGTCGTCAACGATGAACAATTCAAACGTTTCACTTCGCTAAGTTGAGACGGGGATGTTTGACCCTTCAAATGAGTATTTCCACACTCATTTTATCGTTATTACAACTACCAGAGTTAAACTGGTACTGTCATCAGATATTCAACGATATCAGGATGAGGGAGGAACTGCCACTCGGCGGAGAACTTCAAAGAACACTTTGAAGATGCCTGCACTAATTTTACCGGCGTAACAAATTTAACGAGAAATACAATATATTGAGGCTTATCGAAAGTGGGCCGTATGGTCCTGGGAGGCATTTATGAGTTAAGAAGTCAGCTTCACTGTTCGGATGCAATACGACTGAAAATCGTATCGGCAATAAACTGGAGTCGTACTCCTCGACCAATATAACACCATGGTGTAGTATAACTCAATTTTTTTTACCATGGTTCGGAATTTTTTGGAGTTTCGTCACATCTACATACTGCATTAAATCTTCATATCAAAACTTAAAGGCCAACGAAATCTACGGACTATCATATGAGACCCTTAGAATCATGCGGGACCAAGCGGCCTTTTTAAACGTCAGAAAACTGCACCAAAGTTTGGTGACTTAGAAAACATCGCATCTCAGCAACTTATGGAGGTATTGGACATTTTGTAGCTAACTTCCTGTAACTACGAATAAATCTCCAGACAAAGTAAAATTTGGGGATGACAGCAGTGTCCTTAACTCATTTTCGCTTGACGTATTTGGCGCTCGTTACCCTATGATTCGTTGGACCTCATTTGAAGTTGATAGTGAAATGTGAGGGCAGAATTTTACACCACCGAAAACCTGGTTTTGTGTCAAATGTATCCGTTGTCCACAGTTGGTCAACCCACAACATGGAGGCGGTTATTGAACGACTAAAACGGGACATCAAATCAGAAGTCAGTACAGGCACGTAAAAGATTAAAACTGTGCTTAATGATACAAGAATTAATACGCACGCAAAAGCTCATATTACAATAACAGATGCTCTGGCGTTAGTTAGTACTAGAGTAATCGAAACGAAAGCATGGCACGTTTTTTTCTCGTCATAAAATAAATTTGTAAATCAATTACTCAAAACATGCACGCAGTAAAGCTGATGTCGACGTTGCAATAATATTTTCACAACAGCATGTTACGATATGAAAGATGTTATTTAACCTCACAAATTGTTTTCTACGGTGGCCTCAAAAGAAAGGTTTCAGCAGGATAGCTATAATGGAACTGCTTCTCACGGATTATTCAGATACCAAGGAAACGTCCAAGTTTAAAACCAAACGAATTCCTATAAATGTGGAAAGATGAGCTGCGAATCGAGGCGAATTTTTTTTAGTGTGGTTCACATGCCTCTGCTCCCACTAGTACTCCATCGCTTCGACTCTCGCTCGATTCATTTATGACAAACTAGCACCACGATAGCTACCTTCTCCAGAATATTGTTACACAGGACACCGCAATGCTAATTTTTACTGCAGATTTACTCACAACAAGAAGTAAGCTGGTTACACCGAACGACAGTGCCCTACAACGACAGTACTTGAAGTTTCCAAAACTACCCTAATTCATTCCTGTAGAAGATAATTTCCTCATCTAAGTGGCAGCAGCAGACATTCTCTGGAAAATAGCACAATGATAATTGAAAGACAACTCGAGCAACCTTATATCAGCTTGATTAACTGGGGCCACGAAGTGCCAAGGACATCCACATAGCCAGAGACACCAATAGTGTAGAACACACGACAGACTGTTTTGGTCTGCTGAAAAATCTGCTCAGTTTAACTGTGATACTTCGCTCATTACACTCTGCTGTTACATTCCATAGAACTAACGGTGAAGTCAAAAATTAAGATCTAATTTAGACTGTATTTATAATTTCGGGGCGAGAAAAAAACTGTAGCTTAGAAGTCGTCGAATGGAAGCTCTGAAGTAACGGTAAAAATTACTTCCTATTCTCGACAGAATAATGGGTATCGAGTTCGAGCTGCTGCTTCATTGCGCTGTTCATCACCATAATTCACAATTTTTTGAATTCACGCTAGATTAAAAGGCATGAAAGTAAGTAGAAAATAAATTCCATGAGCTCTTCCGAACAAAGCTGAAATTTTTTCAGCATTTTCTCGCAAAAAAACCTAACCATCAAAATAGGCAGAAATTTTATCTCCCTTTTGCTCGAGGAGCGTTCTGCAACAGGCATGGAAATTTGTCAACGAAAATTGGTAACTGCAGAAAATAGAGGTACTGTAGATGTTCATGTAAGAAGTCAGCTGCATAGTAATCGACCGTTGAATAAAAATGGAAAAAAATGAAATCTCATCTAACTAAAACCTAAACTCACACCAGTTTCCTCCAAGTATAGCTGATTACGCAATTATTTACTGTAGTTCACACCGAAGAACGCTTATTACAAACTGTTGCACAAGCAAGACCATCGTACCTTTGCAAGTGACGTTGAAGAATCCTTCATGAGTCAAAATACACAGCGAATAATTTCCCATTACATCCATCCCATTTGAAGCGAAAAAGAAATATATTGTGACAAAAAAGTACACCAAAGATATTACAAAATATTCATATGAAATAGGTGAGTAAAAATAAAATGATAAGAGGTTTGTCAGTTGATGAATGTTAATGAACAATCGAAGTACGGATAGAGTAGATTAGATTAGTTAGTTTAATTTTTCAAGCCACCCTAACTATTAGAATGGTGTTCCGAAGAGAGGAAGGCACCATTCAATGAGGGGTTTAGGGAACGTGTAATCTATGCGCAAGGTGTCTTTCCACTCGTAATCACGTGCGCATAGAAACAGTACATTAAAAAGAAGGCATGAAACAAGACAGAAATTGAAGAAGAAAATTATTTAGCAAGAAAACCAGGACAACAGCGAACATAAAAATGTGGTCTGGAACAAAAAAAAAACATTCTATCAATTAGGTGCAAAAGAAATGTCCGATATTTAGAGCGGAGTAATATTTGTCCGATTTGTCCAATTTTTAAGCGATGTACGTGTATTATTTCTGTGTGGCTAAACAAAACGATTTTATTTCAGATTGGCTGCTACATCCATATTTTTCATGAATATTGGCATCCATGTTTGTCCCATCTAAAGATCACTTAAGAAATGTTCTACTGTACGCGTTTCATAATTGTATAAAGCAAGTGCGGCAGCAAAATCTATTTGAAACACTTATGGGGTTGACGTAGAGAATGCAGGACATACTGTACTCGTTTACGAAGTGGTGATTTAACGATGAGCCAAAGAAAGGTCGTCCAAGAACACTTGATTGCTGTCAGTGGAATGTTCTTAAGTCCGAAAATCCTACTGTTCCCATTAGGGAAATTGCAAGACAGTTAAACGTGGCCCATGCAACCTGCTTCTGATTTCCATTCGTTATGTGGCCTGCAGAACCGGTTTAGTGGACTTGGGTCAAGTACAAGGGAAGTGATTTAGATTAGTCGTTAGTTTTAGCCTCCCTACCCAGCAACAATTGCGATCCAAAGAGAGGAAGGAGGAAGGCACCATTTAGTATGGAGTTAAGGAAACGCGGAATCTACGCAGAAAGGCATAGAAACAGTTAGTTGTGAAAGAAGATTATGAAACAAGACCAAAGTTGAAGAAGACAGCAGTAGGTGCTGAAAAACAGGACAGCGGTGAACCGAAAAAAGGTGGTCCTTAACATAACAAAAACATTTTATTTCAACAAAAAGAAGGCCTACCTAACTCTCAGCTCAGGCCCTCACATTGTCCCCCTGGGAGCGCTAGTTCCCATAGATACAATAATTGTATCCCCCTGAGGGGGGCAAGTGATTTAAAAATAGTTGAACTTGTATTCTGATCCTGAAGCTACAGAATTTTAAAAGCGAGGCATGCATAAGCTTGTTGAAAGGCGGAATTAGGTCATTGAAAGTAATGTAGAGCATGTTAGCGAATAAATATTTCTAAAGTCATTATTTTATTCGTTTTTACCCAACATCTGTAAATCGAACATTACTTTTGCACCAACTTGATTTTTCAATAGACGTTAAGACCTATTAGGACTTTTACTTGGGACCTCACATCTTCTCTATCAGAGTGCTAATTCGCGTAGATACAACAGTTGTATCGCTCTGAGAGGCTAAGAAGTAGCGTGCCAAAATTAAATTCACTGTGACTAGGTTCAATTCTCCACTAAATAAAAACACAAAATAAATTCATTCATTGCTGCAGTAAAAATCAGGAACTAGGCTAGGGAGCTTCTCACTGCAAAACAGGACCAAGAAACAAGGCTATAATTTCCGTATCACACTAACACCAAACGCGACCCAGACGCATCATACGGTACCGCACAGGCACATGCAGATAACGAAGAGGTGCAAAAATTATCATTTCGAGGTGAAGAAATTATTATCTCAACATGAAGAAGTTATTATTTTTAATTGCAAATTTTATTATCTTGAGTTGCAGAATTTTTGTTTTGCAAGACCGAGTCCTTCACGCAACACTTGCTTCCGTTTGATAATGAATTAATTATTTAACCTTATAATTTATATCTGTCTTATAATTTTAATATCAACTTCACAACCCATACAGCCTACAATAAGGAGGAAACTCGCGGAAGACACCTCCTTACATGAGCCGCACCTCTTGTAATGGCAAGTATTGTTCGCTCTATAAAATCATAAGCATCGTAAGATAAAAAGTGAATCAAATCGTCCAGGAAAAAGCAGTGAATAATTACATATGGAACGCGTCTCTGATCGCAACTGAAACTAAATTTATCCGCAACTCAGTACAATAGTTTCAGAGGTACGAAATTCATCCGTAACACAGAACAATAGTATCAAAGATATTAAATTCATCCGTAACCCACAACAATAGTTTCACTGATACCAAATTTATCAGTAACTCAGTACAATAGTTTGACAGACATTCCAGCAATATTGTTGAGAGATTAACTAAGGAATAAACATGACACTGAAGGCATGGGAGCACGTATGTAAAATGCAACAGCTATCGTTCTGGTGAACCTTCATCAGAGCAATCACGGCATCAGCCGCGTACACCAAACACGCATGAGAGGTGCGCCACATTATGCCGGTACGGGAGCACTGCTAAAACGAAACACGCCACATTCATATCGACTCACAAAATGTTTTGTAGCTAAAATGAGCAAAATATTTTACGCAAGCTGTGCATCAGAAGCTGCATAGGTTGAGCTGGGCATACAAGGGCCATTAGGTCCAAAACACACAGGATGAAGACAGACACTCCATGCTTGAAAAGTGGATTGAAACTGGTTGGCTATAAGCAAATAGTTCATTAAAAAACATCACTCACTAGAAAAAAATCACGGGTATAAGAAGGAATCAGGACGGTGTCACAAAATATACAACTAAATCATTAAAATCAACTGAAAATTTGCGTTCATAAAAATATAAAATATGGAACAAAATGAGACGCACTCGATGTAAACTAAGTCGATCAGAAGAAAGATGAAGGCGAACACTAGAATTGGCTACGAGAATGGCGACTTGAAATATTGTAACATGATGCCGATCATTAGACAACACACTCTGGCATGGCTTATGATGCCGATCATTAGACAACACACTCCAGCAGAGCTTGTGATGCCGATCATTAGACAACACACTCTGGCATGGCTTATGATGCCGATCATTAGACAACACACTCCAGCAGAGCTTGTGATGCCGATCATTAGACAACACACTCCAGCAGAGCTTGTGATGCCGATCATTAGACAACACACTCCAGCATGGCTTATGATGCCGATCATTAGACAACACACTCTGGCATGGCTTACGATGCCGATCATTAGACAACACACTCCAGCATGGCTTATGATGCCGATCATTAGACAACACACTCCACCATGGCTTATGATGCCGATCATTAGACAACACACTCCAGCATGGCTTATGATGCCGATCATTAGACAACACACTCCACCATGGCTTATGATGCCGATCATTAGACAACACACTCCAGCATGGCTTATGATGCCGATCATTAGACAACACACTCCAGCATGGCTTATGATGCCGATCATTAGACAACACACTCCACCATGGCTTATGATGCCGATCATTAGACAACACACTCCACCATGGCTTATGATGCCGATCATTAGACAACACACTCCACCATGGCTTATGATGCCGATCATTAGACAACACACTCCAGCATGGCTTATGATGCCGATCATTAGACAACACACTCCAGCATGGCTTATGATGCCGATCATTAGACAACACACTCCACCATGGCTTATGATGCCGATCATTAGACAACACACTCCACCATGGCTTATGATGCCGATCATTAGACAACACACTCCGGCATGGCTTGTGATGTCGATCATTAGACAACACACTCCGGCATGGCTTGTGATGCCGATCATTAGACAACACACTCTGGCATGGCTTATGATGCGGATCATTAGACAACACACTCCAGCATGGCTTATGATGCCGATCATTAGACAACACACTCCACCATGGCTTATGATGCCGATCATTTGACAACACACTCCACCATGGCTTATGATGCCGATCATTAGACAACACACTCCACCATGGCTTATGATGCCGATCATTTGACAACACACTCCACCATGGCTTATGATGCCGATCATTAGACAACACACTCCACCATGGCTTATGATGCCGATCATTTGACAACACACTCCACCATGGCTTATGATGCCGATCATTAGACAACACACTCCACCATGGCTTATGATGCCGATCATTTGACAACACACTCCACCATGGCTTATGATGCCGATCATTAGACAACACACTCCACCATGGCTTATGATGCCGATCATTTGACAACACACTCCACCATGGCTTATGATGCCGACCATAAGACAACACACTCCGGCATGGCTGATGATGCCGACCATAAGACAACACACTCCAGCATGGCTTATGATGCCGATCATTAGACAACACACTCCAACATAGCTAATGATGCCGATCATTAGACAACACACTCCACCATGGCTTATGATGCCGATCATTAGACAACTCTCACATCACCAAGATATGACCGAACAAATACAGAGCAAATACATAGTTTTCAACTGGCTCGAAATGGGCAGCGCATGCACCCTTTAATCGTAAGCATCTCTATGCCTAACACCGCTTTGTTCTTATTATGCCAGATAAACAGTCTCGTAAATGACCAAATACTCACCTAAAAGTTCATACTGACAAGCATTACGTCGAAAAATTTAATTAAAATACCGTATAGCTGTTCTTGAAATAGGTGAACAAATTCATTTTAAATACATTTATAGATCGTTTATTTAAATAATGTACAACTATCCCAGAAACAGAAGAGCAAACTCATCACAACTATAAATCGAACCCTCATTTAAATAACTTACTAACTGTTCTTGAAACTGAAGAACTAGCGCATCTGAATTCGGCTATCGTTTAAATGATGCATTAAATGTTCTTGGAGCCTAAGAGGAAATATTAGGAATAGGGTTTGATCTCCTAACAAGACACACCAGCGCACAACTTGCACGCAAATGAAGAAGCAGGAAGCTGGTCGGAAGACGGCGAGCTGAGTCATTGAGACACACTCATATTTCAAGCCTAAACTATCATCTTACATTTGCTAGCCCATATTTATGATGGAGAATGATCCCCTCGCTAAGTATATATTACACAGCGCAAGAATTCTCTTTTTTTTTTGACAAAACGTGAATTATTATTTGCGATTAAAACAGCGAAGTCTAAGACCGTCGTGAAAAGAGAAACGTTTCGTGTTTTATGTATCCGTAAAGAACTATATGGTTCTCTCAAGGTAATACGCAAGTGATACAAGTTTGTCGTCTTGCTGGATGACATTCCCAGGACGTTCTTTAAATTAAGAATCAAAGATTATAAATTAAGAGCAAAATAGACTACGAATACGATACAAATTCTACTCAGAACCCAAAGTTTTGCGTCGTTTGCCATCAATTTAGATGTGTTATGCAACGTATCTTCTCGCGAATATTATCACTTCATGCTATATTTGTTACACTTTGATGTTCAACGAAATCGGGGTTGCGCCAAAGCCAGGAATGCGCCACGGTGTCCTAAAAGTAAGATAAAATAATCATAATTCAATTTTTGTTCATGAGGTTAGAGTAAAATAGAGAGCGTGGTTTTTTACAACACATTCAACTTCTTGAACCTGACCAAAAATTGCACAAAGTCCTCGCTACACCGCACTCTCGACAGCTTAATCTGATTCAGTTTCCTTTGCCAATCGGAATCAATTACAGCAAAAATATGATACAACCTTAAAACCTGCAACGAGACATCACTCGGCCAGCAGAAAATATTCTCGCTTATCACACGTGGACTAAGGAAACAATTTACCAATAATAGAAAGACCGTCGGTTCAGACAGCTTTTTTCACGCTGGACACAAGGCATCAGCTTTTTACCACTGGGCTGTGATCGTAAAGCCTGCGGTAGATCTTTGAAAGTCGCGTAATTTGGTTAAAGCCATTTTGAGAACGATCATCAGCTACTGTGAATCAGAAATTTTCTTATCATTCAATTCTTTGGGCCTTCGTCTGATACATTCCATCAAGGAGGCGCACTTCCAGACAAAGGGAACGTTCGAAATTTGCAAAAAAGACCAGATTCGTTTGTTCAGAAGTCAAGCTGAATATCTTAAAGCTACACACGAGCCTCAGCTGAGCCGAAATTTAGCGTTGGAGCACACAAACCTAAAGCGAACGATCACATACACACACCAGAAGTAAACAAACATCACATACACAAAGAAGAAGTGAACTTTCATCAACGGAAATACGCACAGAAACCAGACATGAACGGTGCATGACACATTATTGGTTCACAGAGTCAAGCGTTTGAATACGTTACAGCACCAGACACTCGCCACATGCAAGTACATATCACTAAATATATTAACAGAAATCTCATCCATAGGTGCCAAATTAGACAACGTGGTATTCGAAAAAAAACTCGCTTTTTTAATTGCTAAAACATTCGAACTAATCGAACTCCGCTCTGAAGTCGAGTGGCCAATCGACGGATTTCTGAGAGCGTTGCTATATTGACTACGACATGGGAGGGGAGATTTCATCTGAAAGTTTCTACGGAACGGCGACTGCTGCCAGTGTTGCTAGTGTGATCTGGCTGCAATGCTGCGGCAATTGAACAGTACAGCTGCTGTGCAGCACAGTTGTACGACAGTACAGATGTAGCATAGTACCGCTAAGCTTAGCTGCAGTACAACACAGTCCAGCAGCAGTACAGCACAGTTGTAGCGCAGCACAGGACAGTCCACATCAACTGCAGCACAGGACAGTCCACAACAACTGCAGCACAGTCCAGCTGTAGTACAGCACAGTTGTAGCACAGACCAGCTGTTGTACACCCCAATTGTAGCACAGCAGAGAACAGTCCAGAACAGCTGTAGCACAGACCAGCTGCAGCACAGCACAGTTGTAGCAAAGACCAGCTGCTGTACAGCATAGTTGCAGCTCATTCCAGCTGCTGTACAGCACAGTCCAGCACACTAAGACTGCCCGGCAGTTCCGTCAAGCGACCGTCCCGCTACCGCGAGTCGTGCGGTCAGAGCTTCTGGTTCCTGAGCCGTCGCTCCTCCCGCGGGTCCTTGATGTACTCTCTGCAATGACGAAATTTCACTAGAATACGAATATTTAGCGGCAAAAATAAATGAAAAACACTATAGGAAATTATTACAATAGTACATCATAAGGTGGAAGTCCAAAAATTATCACAAAATATCAAAGAAGTGAAAGAGCAAGACAAGCTACTTGAATCATTTAAGGTATATATTCGAATAAAACCTAATTTCAAACGTTTCGGCCACAGGCCATCATCAAAAAAATTTGTCGATGCAGACCGATTTTTTATGGCTTCTTTCGATGTAGAGTCATTATTTACTAACATCCCTCTGCATGAGACTATTGCTATTTGTCTACGTAAACTGTTCGTAAATTCTACTACAAAAATCATAGGCCTTTCCCGAGAGCTTTTCAAAACTTTTTTAGAATTATCGGTGCTTAATTCATTTTTCGTGTTTGATTCAAAATATTATAGACAGACGGAAGGAATGGCTATGGGCCTGCCTTTGGGCCCAACTTTTGCCAATATATTTATGTGTGAAAATGAAGTTCAGTGGCTGTCGACCTGCCCCGAGTCTTTTAAGCCTGTGTTTTATAGACGTTACATAGATGATACGTTCCTGCTCTTTCGTGAATCATCTCACGCCCAATTGTTCTTGAATTATTTGAATAAAAAACATGAAAACATAAAATTTACCATGGAAATAGAACAAGATCAAAAACTTTCATTTTTAGACTGCCTAATTCATAAATCAAATAAATTTGAGTGCACCGTTTATAGAAAAAAGAGTTTTTCAGGACTAGGCCTAAGTTTTTACAGCTTTTGTCCGTGGTCTTTTAAAATCAATAGTGTCAGAACGTTGATATCCCGCGCTTTTAATATATGTACTAATTTCGCTTTCTTACATCAAGAATTTGAATTTTTGAGATCTTTTTTCAAAAACAATGGCTACTCCGTAAGTTGTATAGATTCAAAAATACGTTTATTCCTCGATAGATTCTATGACAACGGATCTGAAGTTGGCAACATCGACCCCGCCCATCGGACTGCATATGTATCGCTTCCTTACTTTGGTGCGCAGTCAGAGAAGTTAAAGAAAGAATTGGCTGGTGTGTTTTCGAAATATTTTTCTGATGTGAATTTTAAAATAATACTGGTAAACAATTTTAGAATATCGTCGTTTTTTAATTATAAAGATAAGCTTCCTGCCGGAATGCAAGCTACTCTTGTTTATAAGTTTAGTTGTGCACGCTGTGCATCAGAGTACGTTGGATGCACATCCCGTAGTCTTCGCACTCGAGTCAGCGAGCATTCTGGTAGGAGCTTTAGAACAGGCTCAATTTTGGCAAAACCCCCTTTTTCCGCCGTTCGAGAGCATTCGGACGAGTGCGATAGTGCAATTTCCATTAATCAATTTTCAATCTTAGCAAAACCCCAGTTATATACAGATATGCGCATTTTAGAGTCCTTGTACATTTTTAAACTTAGGCCGGCTTTAAATAACACTCTGAGTTCTTTTCCTTTAGCCATTGTAAATAGATAATCACAATTAACGCAATTTTATAGCTTGTTTTTAGAATGGTCATTCTTAGATTTGATTTGTCTTTTTGTCTATTCTTACTTTTTACTTTGTACTTTTCAGATTTCTAATCACTGATGATGGCCTGTGGCCGAAACGTTTGAAATTAGGTTTTATTCGAATATATACCTTAAATGATTCAAGTAGCTTGTCTTGCTCTTTCATTTTTATTACGATTGCTACGGCTCCCTGATGACTTTTATGATATCAAAGAAGGTAGAGGTCCAATGCAGGTGAGGATTGAAATATGTAGAGGGTCACTCTCTTCAGCTATGAATGTAAGAGGAACACTAAAGCAGTGCCGGTAATTCATGTCACACCATAGCAGGGATCGAAGAAAGATTAATTTACTGCCTCAAAAACGACTAAGTGTTGTTGACTAGGTTTATTCCCTTGAATTTGGATACATTTCATCAGGGAACTTGAATGCATTTACACTTGAATATCGTGACTTCATGCGCTTCTTCAAACACTTCAAAGCGTTTGGTAGAAGCGTCTCGGTCAACCTGAGTAGAATAAACTGAAATGAATGCGCCAAGATTGTCTTAAGGAGAAAAATAAATTAAATCCATCAAAGTTGTCAAAATATGCAAACTTTCAGTGACAACACTTTTGTACAAAATGGCTCCTGTTAAAATTTGAGCATCAGGGACGATGAACAAGAGACAGAAATTACAGTCAACCTAAGAAATTTTTCTCCTTTACGAAAACCAAAAATTGACAGCAGTCGAGACGACTATATCTCGTAAAGCGTATGAGAGAAACTAACTATAGCAGCACAGTGAGAATTAACGCTCCATTGAGATATTAAACTTTGAATTCTATTACATACAAATCTCTCAACATTTATATTGAACACCCTACTCTTTTTTTTGCCGACTTTGTGAGCTAGAAGCAGTATGTATACTGAATATTTGCTGTAAATATTTTGTTTCTCCACCTTTACTGTCAAGGACGTCACTACCATAGTTATCGATGCGCATAATCCAGAAATAATGAAGGCTTTCACAGAAATAGGCCCTAGCAACTAGCAACTAGCAACTAGCAACTAGCAAGTGCCCGTGTCGTGAACCGGTCCGTGTAAATCAAAAGAAACAAAATACATCCCCCGGAAAACTATGCAGATAGGAAGTGAAGCAACATCAGTAAGAAATTCATATCGACAGTACACAAATATTTACAACATCAATGATTTTGTGTCCTGGCCGGGGAATCCCGACAAATCGTACATCATAAACGCCCAGCCAATCCTTGTGATAGAAATCCTTAAATAATGCAGAGTGAACACTCAAAGACTTGCGTGCCTCGGAAATGTGGTAGAAGCGCACCAGTACACACCAGAATGCTAAGCTCTCTACTGAATTCCTCAACAATTTCCACCGTCAAGACTGCCCACACAGAAGCAGAGAGAAGCGATTCAAACCAACACGAACAACACCGAAGGAACACGTAATAACGATACCCTAGACATGGGGGAGACAGGAGCGCCTTAGGACAAACAAAAGCCAAATCGCCACTTCCACAAGACTGGTCCTGTTATTTTCTTTCTGTTGAACGACGTCAGAAGAAAAAACGTGTCAATACACATGCGAGGGGCAACGCAGACGTTCATTTTGAATCTTAACACAATGAACAAAAAAATGCCTACCTTCGTTGAATGGACATTGACAATCCCTACCTTACAAAATATATGAATATTGTGAAGAAAACGTAGAATTGGCGTAAATTTAAAAAATTGCATGAAGCAATAAATTGGGAAGGAATCTTTGACCTTTCCGGGTGTTTTCGTCCCACGCGATCAATGAATGCACGGGGCTAAACATTTTAGCGCCTTTCAACTCAAACATCTTATTATTGTTAGACACCCTAGTCACGACGGAGGCAGTCTCACGAGAGCAAAGCAAATGGAATATTAAGAATTGGCTGTAGCAAAGAGGAAATCTATACACAAGGAATGTTCCCTCCTAGGACATCCTGTGCATAGGAACAAGTCGAGAAAGAAAAGGAAGATAAAAGGAAGACGAGATAGCAAAGACGGCATGAAAACAGAAAGAAGCAAGTGCTCATGAAAGACCTCACTTTACCGCTCATACGAGCATAGTGCTGTTAGTGAACCTTCTTACTTTGCCTCACTTTACCGCTCATAAGAGCATAGTGCTGCTAGTGAACCTGCTTACTTTGCCTTACTTTACCGCTCATACGAGCGTAGTGCTGCTAGTGAACCTTCTTACTTTCCCTTACTTTACCGCTCATACGAGCGTAGTGCTGTTAGTGAACCTTCTTACTTTGCCTTACTTTACCGCTCATACGAGCGTAGTGCTGCTAGTGAACCTTCTTACTTTGCCTTACTTTACCGCTCATACGAGCGTAGTGCTGCTAGTGAACCTTCTTACTTTCCCTTACTTTACCGCTCATACGAGCGTAGTGCTGCTAGTGAACCTTCTTACTTTGCCTTACTTTACCGCTCATACGAGCGTAGTGCTGTTAGTGAACCTTCTTACTTTGCCTCACTTTACCGCTCATAAGAGCATAGTGCTGCTAGTGAACCTGCTTACTTTGCCTTACTTTACCGCTCATACGAGCGTAGTGCTGCTAGTGAACCTTCTTACTTTCCCTTACTTTACCGCTCATACGAGCGTAGTGCTGCTAGTGAACCTTCTTACTTTGCCTCACTTAACCGCTCATACGAGCGTAGTGCTGCTAGTGAACCTTCTTACTTTGCCTCACTTTACCGCTCATACGAGCGTAGTGCTGCTAGTGAACCTTCTTACTTTGCCTTACTTAACCGCTCATACGAGCGTAGTGCTGCTAGTGAACCTTCTTACTTTGCCTCACTTTACCGCTCATACGAGCGTAGTGCTGCTAGTGAACCTTCTTACTTTGCCTTACTTAACCGCTCATACGAGCGTAGTGCTGCTAGTGAACCTTCTTACTTTGCCTCACTTTACCGCTCATACGAGCGTAGTGCTGCTAGTGAACCTTCTTACTTTGCCTTACTTAACCGCTCATACGAGCGTAGTGCTGCCAGTGAACCTTCTTACTTTGCCTCACTTTACCGCTCATACGAGCGTGGTGCTGCTAGTGAACCTTCTTACTTTGCCTTACTTTACCGCTCATAAGAGCATAGTGCTGTTAGTGAACCTTCTTACTTTGCCTTACTTTACCGCTCATAAGAGCATAGTGCTGTTAGTGAACCTTCTTACTTTGCCTTACTTTACCGCTCATACGAGCGTAGTGCTGCTAGTGAACCTTCTTACTTTGCCTTACTTTACCGCTCATAAGAGCATAGTGCTGCTAGTGAACCTTCTTCCTTTGCCTTACTTTACCGCTCATACGAGCATAGTGCTGCTAGTGAACCTTCTTACTTTGCCATACTTTACCGCTCATACGAGCGTAGTGCTGCTAGTGAACCTTCTTCCTTTGCCTTACTTTACCGCTCATAAGAGCATAGTGCTGCTAGTGAACCTTCTTCCTTTGCCTTACTTTACCGCTCATACGAGCATAGTGCTGCTAGTGAACCTTCTTACTTTGCCTCACTTTACCGCTCATACGAGCGTAGTGCTGCTAGTGAACCTTCTTCCTTTGCCTTACTTTACCGCTCATAAGAGCATAGTGCTGCTAGTGAACCTTCTTACTTTGCCTTACTTTACCGCTCATAAGAGCATAGTGCTGCTAGTGAACCTTCTTACTTTGCCTTACTTTACCGCTCATAAGAGCATAGTGCTGCTAGTGAACCTTCTTACTTTGCCTCACTTTACCGCTCATACGAGCGTAGTGCTGCTAGTGAACCTTCTTACTTTGCCTTACTTTACCGCTCATAAGAGCATAGTGCTGCTAGTGAACCTTACTTTGCCTTACTTTACCGCTCATAAGAGCATAGTGCTGTTAGTGAACCTTCTTACTTTGCCTTACTTTACCGCTCATAAGAGCATAGTGCTGCTAGTGAACCTTCTTACTTTGCCTTACTTTACCGCTCATAAGAGCATAGTGCTGTTAGTGAACTTTCTTATTTTGCCTTACTTTACCGCTCATAAGAGCATAGTGCTGCTAGTGAACCTTCTTACTTTGCCTCACTTTACCGCTCATAAGAGCATAGTGCTGCTAGTGAACCTTCTTACTTTGCCTTACTTTACCGCTCATAAGAGCATAGTGCTGCTAGTGAACCTTCTTACTTTGCCTTACTTTACCGCTCATAAGAGCATAGTGCTGCTAGTGAACCTTCTTACTTTGCCTTACTTTACCGCTCATAAGAGCATAGTGCTGCTAGTGAACCTTCTTACTTTGCCTTACTTTATCGCTCATAAGAGCATAGTGCTGCTAGTGAACCTTCTTACTTTGCCTTACTTTACCGCTCATAAGAGCATAGTGCTGCTAGTGAACCTTCTTCCTTTGCCTTACTTTATCGCTCATAAGAGCATAGTGCTGTTAGTGAACCTTCTTATTTCGTGAAAATTCCTGCTCACTGCGAACACAAAACTACGGTTTCAAGACGACAGCATTCAATCGAACGTAAATCGTACTTACTATTTCTGAGAATCTTGATGGTTTGGTTGGATGTCATGGTCTTTACCCTTTCAGTATCAACAACGAGTAAATATAAACACTCTACTCTCAATAAGAACAAGGCTAAAATGTGGATTAAGCGCGACCTGTTACACATGCCCATTTTTAAGAGGAATAATTTTCAGTATATTTTCAGCAATACTACGAGGTTTGTACCAAAGAGCTACTTATGCAAACTACCGGATCCAACGGCGATCGATTAAAGGACAAAACGTACATTAGTTTCATTTTGAGGAATCGATGCTTTTCACAGAAGAAATTAAGAAGATTTGTGGAAAAAACGAGAAGAGAATTTAAACTAAGTTAAGGACATCGGCAAGCAATGAGAACGAAGAAGCACAAACGGCCAAACGAAAACTCGCTGGTTTGAAAAATAAACAACAATGATTTCTAAGACAGACCTTTTAATCAATTTTTCGCGTGACACTTAAATATTGAAATAATACGACACGAAAGCAGTAGAAGCTTTGCATTATTATGTTCGAGAAAAAAAACACGAGAGAAAAGACTTTAACGAATTAATTCATATCTACTGGGAGAAATTGAAGTGAGACAAATTACTTTTCAATGATGCTAAGGAAATAAAAAATGCTCACCTCACTTGACCTCAGGCAGAGGCGTCCAGTAAAGATAGGAGGAAGATAACTAATTATTCAAACCACAATTATGGAAACTAATTTAGTAAGTGAGCTTGCCAATGAGATGACGTATTATTTAAAATGCAATTACGATTCCAAATTTCATTAGTGAGCTTGCGAATAAGATTAATTACTGATAATTTTAAACGCAATTACAATAAATTAGTTGGTCGGTGAACTTGCGAATAAGATGATTTAATAATTCTCGAATTATTATTGAGGGAAGCTAACGTTCAGGTTGGTGTCAAAACGTAGAAATGATCAGGCTGCAACTAGGCAGTCACTTCATTGATCGCTTTGAATAACTAACAAACTTGTTATTATTTCAGATAGTCAAATTAAATTTTCTTTTTCGACTTTCATAACTTAAAACACATTTAATAACATGATTTCAATAGGAATTCACGAGCGACTTTACATCCTTCGATCATACGGACAATAATCTGATGAAGCAACACACAGGCACTGAACACATCGTCAAGTGTAGCTTCACCGGAGTCAAGTGAAGGAAGAGGAAACATGAGCATTGTCCTAGTAACTCAATGAGAAGATGTCGCAATACTGCGTCGTATTGACTAGAAGATCAATACTACTGTAGTTAAAGGCTCCCTAGCCACGATTAAGAAGAAGGAGAAAGGTTATTGTCACAACTTCCAGGTTCCATTTAGAATGGAATTTAGGGTACGAGAAATCTTTTCGCAAGATGTGTCCCCACTTCCCGTGAATAGAAACAACAGGAACTTTATGGAACACGATAAAAGTTGAAGAAGAATGTAAAAGGTGCTGAAAAAAATTAATACCAGTGAACCGATTAGAGATGGTCCTTAGCAAAAATTAATTATTTAATCTCCGCAAAAAGGACCCGACGGGGAGCTATTTCCCACAGATATAATAGTTATTTATACATTTATAGAAATCTGGCCAAAGTTTGTAACAACAGAAGAAGTGTCCGCACCGACCACAGCTACATGAAATGCAGCATACTAATGACAGCTAACATAATACAAGCCAAATCTCTCTCTTCGCATTGCGTAGCTTTGTGAGCACTTTGGTGAGAAAAAAAACATAACTAAATACTGTGAAATTAGGTATTTTTGAGGAACATGTGAGTTTCATTGCCCTAATATTCCCATACATTACTAACAAAAGAATACAAGGTCAAAAGCTTTCGACAAGAGCAAGGTTGGTAAAGATGGCTTCTACAAAGCTACGAAAATATTTTTCTACGTTTACAATTTATTTCATACTGATTTAATATAATCTCTGATACGAAGCATACACAACTGGCACAAAATCTGAACCTTCTGGAATCTACTTTATGTACTAGAAGAGTTTGAAACAAGATTCTGCACAGCGAACAACCATTTGAAGCCTTTGTGAACTCGTGACTTTATTTTTGTACATCCCTGATATAGTGAACCGAACAAGACTCGCGAACATCTAATTGTACGCTCTTTTAAATTTTGTAGACGACCACCCACTAAGTGATGAAGTGTATAAAGAAAAAGCAACAGAAGGCTTAAAAATGTGAAGCAAAAGCTCCCGATAATTCAATTCTCGCTGAGAATTCGTATCTGGTTCAGAGGATATGGCTCAACACTTTCTTGACTTTCGAGAGCAATTCTAAACTCGATTCATACTGACGTGGTAACGTTCCGAACTAGAGTTACCATCGCAGTTAGACAGAACGATTACAGGGTTCTTACTTCTGCCGAAATTCGAGAGCGCGTACATATCATCAACGGTACAACCATTTCTCATATGTTCACGAGATCGATCGGTCTGCCAGCGGCACAGGGACCGACTTTTTCTTCCAGCCTTATTTTCATGACACGCGCCGTTAGTAGCGTAACCCTCAAGACTTGGTTCCCTACACGCTTTAGGGTCAGCAATGAGTGTCATTTTCGAGCTCGTTTCAGGCGCAGGCGGAAGACTATTCAACCGCTCGCCACCGTTTGTCTTTGTCCTCCAACGACAAAATGACAGACGTCTTGCACCGGAATTGATGTTACGGTCCAAACTGTCCTCAGAACTCATGTCGCGAGTCAGCTTTTGAGTTTGAAAAGGAGGTGCCGCGATTTTCCCTACGTTTTTGAAGTTAGCTTCATTTGGTTGAGAAGGCACTTGCGAAAGAGAACTAAATCGTCGCGATAACTTGTTTCCCCAAATATTACGCGGTGCGTCATCTAAAACCGAACATTTTTGTGGCGGGCACGCGGCAAGATCCCGCGCAGAACCTTCATTAGCACACTCGTTTGGACCCGGTTTTCTCTCCAAAATTTTCCAACTCAATTTAGAGCCGATCTTTTCATCAGTGCGAGCCTCATTTTTCTTTCTCGTCAGCCACAACCCGCTATGCGCTTTGGAATGTGCTGTTCTATTTTCTTCCCGAGAGTTACTTCGCTTGTAACCAAGCCTTCGGCCCTTGGACCCCTTCACGACTCTGGCTTCGTCATGAACAGGTAACAAGCGAGTCCTAGACAATCTACGGGTTCTACGCGCCACGTTCAACAACAACTCTACTTGCATCCTCTGGAGCGTCTCATGGCTGCGTGGGAGGTGGGCGAGTACAGGAGTTAAGTTTATCAGTAATTAACATTTACGCTTCCTCATCACAGAGGCTCTAAACGGACATTAAAAAAACAACACATGAAAAAAAGTTAAATAAATATCTGAATTAAAAAGAAACTCATGCAAAAATGTGTTTAAAATAGGAGTTTAACAAGTCGATAGTTAAATTATTATAAAAAAAAATAGGTACAACACTAAACAGCAGAACGTTTTCTTTCTGATAGAAAATATAAAACGATTCATATTTTATACGCATCCCACCCTCTCCCTCACCTCTTCACTGCCCCCCTCCTCACCCCCACATGCTACCACACAAACCTTCACATCCTCACACCCCCACACACCCCCTCACACCTCCTCACTCCCCCTCCAACTCCCTCACACCTCCGCACACCTCCACACACTCCTGCACACCCCCAAACACCCCCACACACCCCCTCACACCCCACACACCTCCACACACCCCCACAGACCCCCTCACACCCCCACACACCCCCTTCCACTCCCCCACACCCCCGTCCCCAACTCACAAGTCCATGTCGTTGACTGACGAGGACGGACACTGGATCTCGGTGCAGACGTGGCACGGCTTGTGTGTGGTGAGCGCGCAGTCCCTGCACTGGTAGCCCTGCTTGCCCGGCCGCCGGCTGAACGCGCGCTGGCACACGGCGCACTGCTGCGAGCTGCGAGGTGGCCAGGGGTTAGAGAATGTCTCCTTTCAACTTTTTTTGTGTTTGATATTTGATTGTTAGCTATGTTCAGGTTTTCTAACTACAATGCAGGTCTTTTAGGATTAAAAAGTTGTTTAGTGTGGAATTATGAAACGCGGAATCTATGGTCAAGGTTCGAGGCTAAGAGTATCTGGTGCGCATTCAGGTAAGGCACCATATACCAGGTACCACACGCAACTGGTACCTGTAAGCTCTATCTGACCGCACACCTGAATTGAGTTACAGGCCACAGGACAGTACGATGCTAGTGGATCAAGAGCGGACACTTCCAGGAAGTTTCCACGTTTTCCAACACCCACTCAAAACTCGCTCCCAATTCATGGCGAAAAGAAAATGAGTCCACGACTCTCACCGGAAAATGCGGCATTGGTACAGGTATGGAGCTTTTCAAAGAACTAGGTCTTACATCCTTTCTCTCTCTCTCTCTGCAGTACAGATGCTCTCTTGCTCCAAAGTTGTTGTCAGATTAGATAAGTTGGTCTAAGCCTTCCTTACCGCAACAAAAACGTTCCTAACAGAAGGAGGAGGAAGGGATCATTGAGTTAAGAAAAAAGTTTACGAAACATAAAAAGTCGAAGAAGTAGGGGCTGAAGAAAGATGGTCCATTACTTAACAAAAACCTATTATATTTCCAGAAGTGGAAGGCCAACATAAGCTTTTGTTCGAGAATTCACAATGTTAGATGAGATTCTTTTGGTACTATGGGAGCGCTAATTCCCATAGACCCTACAGTAGTATCCCCCTGAGTGGGAGACCGATGTCAAAACTAACACCTCAGGAAACTATGGAATAGAACACGGCGATAGAAAGGAACCAAATGACTCATTCTCGGGATGCCCCCCCAAGTCCCACCCATGCCGGTAGACAGTAAAGACTGTTCTGCATGAACATAAGACAAAGTTTAGAATTATAAGTTAATTTAAGCCTCCCTAACCGCTACAAAAAAGAGCGTATCGTAGATTAAGATTAAGATTATAAGTTAGTTTAAGCCTCCCTAACCGCTACAAAAATAGAGCGTATCGAAGAGACGAAGGAGGAAGGCACCATTTAGTATGGAGATAAGAGAATGGGGAATCTATGCAGAAAGGGCATAGAAACAGTAAGTTGAGAAAGAAGTTCATGAAACAAGATACAAGTTGAAGAAGAAAGGAGTAGGTGCTGAAAAACAGGACAGCAGTGAACCGAAAAAAAGTGGTCCCTAACATAACAAAAACATTTCATTTAAAAAAAAAAGAAGGCCTACCTAACTCTTAGCTCGGGCCCACACACATTTTTCCCCTGAGAGCGCTAATTCCCATAGATGCAATTGTTGTACCCCCCTGAGGGGGAACACAAGACAAAAAACGGGACACAAATCCCAGGACACAACACAGACACCTACCTAGACACGTGTCTCGCGACGAAGGTGTGTCCACAGAACACATGAAGTTTGGTGCCGCGCTTGCGCCACCGGTTGCGCTGCTGCAGCGACACCGGCACCAGGTAGTGCCTGCAAACAAGCGCCAGTTTCAGTTTTTTGCGCCAGTTATTTCTAAGCCGGGAGCATTAACAACTTCAACGGTCGCTGCTGGCGATGGTAAAATAAATGTCGTGGTATTAAACGCAACAAAAAATTATACTAAACACAAGGACCGACTTTCAAAACGGTATTCTAGAATTAAACGCTTGAAAATTCATAGAAGCAACAATGAAAGACATCCACAAGAAAAACAAATCTAGCCTTGGTAAAAACGACTTTAAAGAAAGTCCTCGGGTTAGAAATCTTACTTTAATACTACTTAGGAAATAAGAAAGCACCCTAGACGTATAAGACTTTTACGCAAGTCGCATTTCAGACTACAGCACAACCACACAATAGGTTGTGTTAAATCTTAATTGCAGCTCCTACCTCTTTACCCCTCGATCATACACTAATGTAAAAATATTAATTCCTTCTCACTACCCGAGGCGATTATTTCAGCATCCCAAGATAAATGGTCCGTCTCTATAATTTTACTCTTATACAAGCGGGAGGAGGCTAAATTATCATTCATACCTGAACGGCCACGACGGTATCTCATTCCGTCAACTCAACTCACATGGACAATTTGAATCCAAACCCGCTAACGGATTCTGCGTTCCACAACACCCAACGCCCTTCCCCACGGTCTTGATATATTAACCCTTCACCGTTTGGATCAGATTACATGTTAGTTTAAACAAAAAAAAAATTAAAAAACAAACCCTTAGCTTGGGACCTCAAAAATTCTCCTTAGGAGAACTAATTCCCATAGACACACTAGTTGTATCCCCCTGAGGGGTGCCCTTTACCATTCAAGTTAAGTTCGAAACCCCCTTTAATAAGTAGCTCTAATTTTTCTTAGTTCTGGTAGATTTTGTAGCTAATGGATGTAATTTTTGAACTTCACTCTTGAGTGGTAGATAATTCCTCATCTTGGTGAGGATGCCTGCCCCTGGCCAGTCTTCTGACTGTAGTTGAAATAACGCTACATAGAGCAAAAAAGACGGTAAAAAAGATTAAGACAAACGGTAGCTCGTTAATTCTTTCTTCCATAACGTCCACCTCAGTACCACGTTCCATACGGTCTCGTTAATTCATAACACAAGCCAGTTCACTTCCCATACATACCCCAACACTCACCTCCCCATTCCGTTCTCAACGGTAATTCATAACAAATACTAACTCACTTTCCATACCACAACGCTCGCCTCTGCACCCGGTTCTCAACAGTCTCGTTCATTCATAAGAGATGGCAATTCACTTTCCATCCTCATCTCTAGACCACGTTCTCAACAGCCTTGTTTAATCATGAGAGATGCCAACTCACAATACAACAACGCCCACCTCTGCACCATCGCACCCAACGGTCTCAATTCATTAGAGATGCCAATTCCCTTTCCATCCTCAACTCTGCACAACCGCACCCAACGGTCTCAATTCACAAGAGATGGCAACTGACTTGCTATCCAACAACACCCACCTCTGGATCACCGCACCCAACGGCATCAATTCAATAGAGATGCCAATTCATTTTCCCCCTTCACCTCTACACCACCTCACCCTACGGTCTCAATTCATAAGAGATGCCAACACACAGGACCACAACACCCACCTCTGAACCCCGTTCTCAACGGTCTCGATGATGAGCATGGACGCCTCATTGACGTAGGTGCGGGTGGAGGAGCCGCTCATGCCTGAGGTCTCGCTCACGGAGGACCTGGTGGACCCCGTGTCGCCGCTCGGGGCCCGCTGGTCGGCGTCCTTAGCGTCCCTCTTGGGCACTGATAACAACCCTGCAGGTGGGAATTGATTGCATTGAACTTAGGAAAATTTTAGCGTCTACCGTCAAAGTGGATTTCAAAACCTACTTTCATAAAGAGCTCTGGTATATTTTATTCTTTGTGAAATTTATGCCCCAATGTGTTCTTCGTAGTTCATTGTCGAGTGTCCAGTGGAGTGGCTGTCACTTCCTCGTTGAGATGTTTGTGACTACGTGATGTCAGTGCCAGTTTAATGGTGATGGTAGTGATCACGGGAATACGAGTACAAAATGCGGACGTTAAAGGGCCAAGACACCGGTGACAGACCTCCTAAAGGGTTTAAAATCGATTAAACCAATGTTGATCCGATGAAAACCTCTACGAGTAGAACTTTCTACTTTAGATTAACCCTACGTCTAACATTCTAAGTATGACTAAAACTGATAACTCATATTCCCTTGATGTTAACCCGTGAATGTTGCTGAGAGTATCATGTTAACATATATTGATAGGCAACCAGATTATTACAGAATGCATTAACAAAAAAAATGAATCTCACGCAAAGTTTAGGATGAATTACTTATCTACAGAAGTGGCACGAGATAAGCACCGTAGCAAACTACAATCAGTCAAAGATCTAAAAAACTGGTCTCTTGATAAATTCCGTTATGAAAATTTCACCTACTAAGCAGAGAATAGTCAACGATTTCACTTCAAAAGCCGATCAACAATCTTGGATTACAGTTTTATGTTTGGTCCCTGGCATCGCACCAGTTATTGCTACAAACCTAATTGTTTAAACGGTTTTAAAAGACAACTGCATTCGTACGAGGATTGCGAAAAAAAATTATTTAGTATTAACCTAAAATAAACTAACCTGCGCTAATCTAACGTATCTAATTTAGCCAAATTCAAACGATAAAATGTTCGCGTTTGAAAATTGGAGTTTATTTTCAATTTAACGAAACTTTAAAGCTTATCTTTAAAACGCGATAAGTTAAGTACTAGGAGTTGGAATTCAATTTCCCAGTTTTTTACTGAATACTTGCAATTCTCATACATATTTTTATTTTTATAATTCGGGCCAATCTGACCAATAATAATTATTGTCCTACGAGAGGTAGTTATCAGGGGGCAGTCATCCGGGAGGATTATGAGGATACAAGGATTATACAAAAGTTATTATTTGTGTATAATCCTTTCAGTAGTACGCCCCACTACAATTTGAATTATTTCGCACTCAAAATTTATTTCTTAAAATTTTCAAAGAAATGTTTAATCACCAACAGCTACTCACTAAAGCCAGACAACTCTAAAACGCGGCAATGAATACCTCAAAAGGAAACAATGCTACATCATGCATGAAGGAAAAAAGAAAATTGGGGAAGAAAAAATGAAGCAAGAACGTCAAACGATTCATGGAGCAATGCAGAGCCGAACTAAATTCAGCTTAGTAATCGACTTCACGGATATTTTATGTACAATCGTAAATCAATAAAAAGAAATCAAAGAAAAATACAGTTCAGCTCAGCTACAAACTCAAAATGGAATTATTAATAATTAAAGCGCTACTTTTCACTGGTATAGTATGAATATGAGGGGTTCAAGACGAATTGTTGAGATAGATAATGGTGAGGAAGGGATGCTGAGGAGGTCAATGTTAATGACAGAAATCTGGAGCATAGGTCAAAATTTATATTCTAAATTAAATGAAATACTTATCGCAAAAAGGAAAAATATGAATCAAATACTGCAACTTCAATTATTGTGTTGATGTTTGACTAAAAAAATTACGTTTTCTTCATCCTTATCACGCAATTTAAAAACTTTTATACGCGCGCGTCGTAGCTTTTCGTGACATGTTTCGCATTGAAGATGGGCGTGCGTGAGTGGTTTATTAATTCATCTAATTGCGAGGGAAAAATGTGATACTTTTAAGCTGCAAAGGCCGTCTCGTCTCTACAATACGACAGGGAACCGAGCGCAACCCAGCTATTTTCCGCCAGATGACAACAAATTGCGACAGGTGACACTCTGCGGCAGTCATTACGCATGAAGTCATTACAGGCAAGAAAATAAGAAGAGTACAAAGTTGGCGTCACTATAGGGAAAATTTACTATTGTCACTATAGGGAAAATTTACTTTAGTCACAATAATGTTGCGGTCATTATAGGGAATACAGTGCCGTTACCGAGACGGTGGTTCAGTAAGTAGCCTGCAAACATCAGGTCAATGGCATAATGACACTTGTCTCCTGATGAGACAAAGAAATAAAAGTATTACGTTATAAGACAAGGTTTTTAGTTATCATATAGTAGGTACTAGTTTGTCCCTCGTCCGGAGTTTTTGGCTTCTTTTGCAATTGTTCTCAGAGATGTAGATTTTAGACAACCATTTTTCAAAAGACTAACTGCATTTAAAAGTATAAATACAATCAAAAAGGGTTAGCTTATACCGAGATACGTCGGAAAAAAAACGAGGAAACTTATTTTTTTGGATAATTTCATCCTAAATAAAATAAGTTGAACTCTGCAACGTCCGCACATATTGCCCATTAGAATAAAACACTGCTTATTTAACAGCTCATTTCTCTCCAGCTGAGACTCAACAAACACTGGAAATCAAAACGAAACATTACGATCTAAAATGCGCCACGGGTTTGTCATTGATCATAGGAGGGTAACCTTGCTTGAACTTTACTAAAACTGGAAAACATAACGAAAAAAATTACGATCTAAAATGCGCCACGGGTTTGACAATGGACATTACAGGATTAGCTCGTTTGAACTTTATTAAAACTGGAAATCCCAACGAAACATTACTCTCTAAACTGCGCCACGGGTTTGGCACTGATCATATGAGGAATGAAGTTAGAAAATAAATAAAAACCGGTAACTCGTTTCGGCATGGGAAGAGATACCGGCGGTTGAGCACTCCACCCTCGCACTACAGAGCAGCGCAGACTGCACGCCTCAGCAGCGGCGGCAGCTGCGCAAACACGCGCAGCTGCAGTCACTTCAGGCATGATTTAACGCATATCTTGTGCGGCACTTGTTCTCCGGGGACACTTGTGCTCCAGGGAAGTGTCCTGCTCTAAATGACGCTACTGCTCGACTGAACAGTTAGCTCGAGGGAACACTTTTGATCGAAGGAACACTTCTGCATGCAAGAATTCTTTTTCTCTAGGAAATCTTTTGCTCGAAGGAACACTAGTGTTCTTAGGAATTTAAGTGTTATTGAAAAAAGTTGTCGCCCTTAGTATAAATCTTGACATTAAATTCTGCTTGTAATTATTATTTCCAGGAAGAGCAAACTTGAACTAAAAATTGGGATTAAAAAAATAAAAATTTTTGCACTTTTAGTTCGAGTACAATGAATAAAAAATTAAACTTTATTTTCAAACAGGGCTCAACATCATTCCAACAACCTTGGACTGACAGGGAATTTTACAGGTAACTTTAACGTGCACGTGAAATTTAAAACAAAATTTTAAAGTAAAAAATTTAAGACCTAAACATTTCTGTCAAATAAACGTGTGCGGATACACACAAAAATTTTAAGAAACTGAAACATACGTTCGGTGAAGACCGCGCAGTTAAAGTCGAAAAAAAATATAACAAACCACAACTGCATTACTTGGTTAGTGTAGGGTATTTAAAAGAAAATAAAATCAGGCAAAATTTGTGCATCTATTCTAAACGAAACATGCGAACCACTATAACGTTACGGGTGCACTTATACAACAAAACGTTCCCGTCACACAACAGTCGCGTCTCCATTGCTCACCCGTGGATCCAGTTACAGCCATGGCGAATAATTAATGTTTTAGTAAAATGAAACAAAAAATTTGGCACAAGCATTCAGCATGAACGCAACAAACACTTGCGATCAAACTCCACCTAAGATAATTGAAACGTTGATTTTGGCAAGAAGCTTACACTAAATTTTGAGTTCGTTTAAGCCTCACTAACAACGACAAAGGTGTTTTAAAGAGAGAAGGAGACAGAAACAATTTAGAATGTAGTGATGTGAGCAGGGAATCTATGGGCAAGGTGTGTTCCCACATGAGATCTCTTGCGTATAGAAACAATAAGTTAGGAAACAAGTTTATGAAACCAGATATGAGTTGAAGAAGAAAGTAATTGGCGTTGAAAAAGAGGACAGCAATGGACAGAAAACAGAAGGTCTTCAACTAAACAAAGAACCTATTCCATTTCAGCAAGAGATGGCCTACCTGGCCTTCAGCTCGGGACCTCATATTTTCCCCAGCGAGTTCCAATGATACATATTCAGTTCCATACTCATAAGTGATGAATTTGCCTAGCAACTACTGGATGACTTCGGTAGTGTCATAATATCAAAACGAGCTCATGGAAACTAAAACGACTCCTACTGTATCAGTTTATCCATAAGGCCGCTCGCTCACCTGTGTTTCCAAACATACTTCCTGAGAAAAAGAACGGGCTTCTGTGAACAATTATTTAAATAGAACTTCTCTAAATCATTTCAAATCTGTCCCGTGATAAAATCGGCGTACACCGACTTGAACAGCACTGACACAATTCGGTGAACTCAACAAGAATCTGGACTTATGTTTTGTTGTTAGCCTTTTGTTACAAAAATGATGCAACCTATAGTATTCATTTTTCATTCTGCTTTGATCGATATTGTGATGAAATTAAGATGTGATGGGTAAGTTAATGAACGAGCCATTAAAACGAATACGGTGAACGAAATGAAACATTCTCCAATCATAAAATTGAACTAAATCTCCCAGTTACAAAATAAAGAATGAGAGACATATTCGTCACGGAAATAGATCAATCGACATATCTTAGGTATATGGGATGGAATAAATGATGCAGTTCCGAGTTAAGAAAAGGTATTAAGGGATGCATTCGAAAGTCAAGAGAATGATTAAGGGACGCATTTCCAATTCCACAGAACGAATTGAGTGACGTATCCCTAATTCCAAATTCCAGAGCATAGATGAAATGACTTCTAAGGTAAGAGATTGGACTGAGTGAAGTATTCTCAATTCTAGAGAATGGAACAAGTTACACACCTCGAGTCCAGCAAATAAATGAAATAACCCACCACTCAATGAATGAGGCGAGCGATGCACTCACCTTGACGATGCAGCAGGTAGAGGTAGTGAGAGGGGCCTGAACAACACACAAACTCAGGGTTATACGACAGCACAACATGGCAGAAGGTAGCAAGGGTAGGCCCCCAAGTTCGCCTGATATGTAACCAGTGACTGACGCAAAATTTTCGTAGTTTTTGTACGATAAATGAATGAGCTACTAATTTGAACTCTGATGTGAAGGGTTTTACGAATGACTGAAAACATAATAAACAGATTGTAAGAAATTGAGTACAAAAACTAAAGTGCGTATCCAGTCAGGATTTCTTGAGGTTTCCCCGTGCTTCCTTCATTGGGCTGAAAGGTGGAGCTTCCAACACGATAACGAACTAGGAAAGTATAAGAATCATAACGAAATTATCATAGCTAGGACGGTTTGAAAGGTACAGGGGTTAGGAAAGCAGCTGCAAATCAGTCAAGTAAATTTGGTAGTCAGGAAGATTACAGAATTTACACAATGAAAGCTGAATCAAACTTATTCACGATTCTATCTATTTTCGATATATTCAATTAATTTTGAAAAATTACAGAGATTGGGGAATGCGATAATTCAATCCAAATTTAGAGCAAAATCATATTAATAAATAAGCGGAAATGAAGTTTTCAAATAACTAAATTCAATACGAAATGCCGTATTTTTCGTTGTCCTAAAAATTAAAGCTTATCTCTCAGTTCCGATACCAAAATTTCTGAAGAGATTTGCCACTACCCTCATCAATGGCACACTGAACAAGGTTTAATTAAAAACACGACATTTAAACATCACTTTGAAAAAATAAGTTACCCGTAGCCAACTACTTAGAATTAGTACTCAAATTTTTATTACTACTCGTACTTTCTTCATAACCACTACGCAATCAACTGACAACATCACGTAAAAGTAAAAAGAACAATACGCACACATTCCCAGTCTACCTTTTTCGCCGCCTGCACGCATTTTTTTCGCCGCCCAAGTAATTAAATCGCTTAGGCGGCGAAAAACATGCATGCTCCGGCGAAAAAGTTAGACTGGGTTTCACTGCCACTAGGCGAGACGAGATATAATTTAGGGATGCATCTGGAATGACCTTCGCGCATTCACATCCAAACTGGCGATGAGTTTCGTTAAAATCTGCGTTTTCTCGCGGAAATACACTTCAGGATAGAACATGAGCACACTGCAATTCGTTGAGTTGCAAGAGATTAAGATTTTTCCTGTTGCAGCAGAATATTAAGGTAAACTCAAACAAGGCAAGTAAAAGTATTATATTAAATTATTGGTCGAAACTACATTAAGGGAAGTTAAGGTATTCTATAAAATTATCAGTGGACTGATGTAAGGGAAGTTTAAGTATTCTATTAAAGTAAACTGAAACAACGCAAGTTAATTATTATATTACATATTAAAGTAAAGTAAGCTGAATGTTCAAGTAAAGTACACTGGAATAAAGAAAGTTGTGTTTCGAATATATATGCCCCCAGCGTACGTAGGAAAACCGGCGTACTCTGAGACTTCAACTACAGTCAACATTTGATTCACTGTCCAAAGAAAGAGAATCAAATTGAACAAAGCGAATGTCATTAAGAAAAATCACTCACTCACACAAACGTATAGCCCGACACCTACGTGATCAGAAAAATGAATCTGCTCCTTATTTTTGACACAAACGTGATCAGGAAATTAATCTTGCTCTCTTTATTACACAAACGTGATCAGAAAATGAATCTTCCTCTTTTTATTACACAAATGTGATCAGGAAATGAATCTTCCTCTTTTTATTACACAAATGTGATCAGGAAATGAATCTTCCTCTTTTTATTACACAAATGTGATCAGGAAATGAATCTTCCTCTTTTTATTACACAAATGTGATCAGGAAATGAATCTTCCTCTTTTTATTACATAAATGTGATCAGGAAATGAATCTTCCTCTTTTTATTACATAAATGTGATCAGGAAATGAATCTTCCTCTTTTTATTACATAAATGTGATCAGGAAATGAATCTTCCTCTTTTTATTACACAAATGTGATCAGGAAATGAATCTTCCTCTTTTTATTACACAAATGTGATCAGGAAATGAATCTTCCTCTTTTTATTACACAAATGTGATCAGGAAATGAATCTTCCTCTTTTTATTACACAAATGTGATCAGGAAATGAATCTTCCTCTTTTTATTACATAAATGTGATCAGGAAATGAATCTTCCTCTTTTTATTACACAAATGTGATCAGGAAATGAATCTTCCTCTTTTTATTACACAAATGTGATCAGGAAATGAATCTTGCTCTTTTTATCACACAAATGTGATCAGGAAATGAATCTTCCTCTTTTTATTACACAAATGTGATCAGGAAATGAATCTTCCTCTTTTTATTACACAAATGTGATCAGGAAATGAATCTTCCTCTTTTTATTACACAAATGTAATCAGGGAATGAATCTTCCTCTTTTTATTACACAAATGTAATCAGGAAATGAATCTTGCTCTTTTTATCACACAAATGTGATCAGGAAATGAATCTTCCTCTTTTTATTACACAAATGTGATCAGGAAATGAATCTTCCTCTTTTTATTACACAAATGTGATCAGGAAATGAATCTTCCTCTTTTTATTACACAAATGTGATCAGGGAATGAATCTTCCTCTTTTTATTACACAAATGTGATCAGGAAATGAATCTTCCTCTTTTTATTACACAAATGTGATCAGGAAATGAATCTTGCTCTTTTTATCACACAAATATGATCAAAACAATGAATTCGCCAATTACTTTAATATCAAAATGAGAAGAAGCGAGTCTCTGATAAGAACACTAGCGTACACCGCAACAAGGTGCGGACACTCGACTTTGGCAACAGCAACTCTATTAATCAACTTACACTCACAACGCTTGCGTAAATCCATCACAGTCACTTGCTCATATATCAAACGCAATGACATTGCAATGCATCACACGTGCAAACATCGCGCAGGAACAAGTAATAAACGCGAACAATTAATAAGTAAAGCAATTCATCCAAGTTGTTAAATATAATAATGGATTTGCAATAGAACGTGAACAACACATCAGTTGCACAACCGATTCATCCATGTTATAGTTAATCATAATGAAGGGTAAGTTATGAAGCGTAAACCATTCATAAGTAAAGCAATCAATCCATGTTACTGTTAAACACGAAATCAAGGAAAACTCATAGTAAAACGTTAAGAATTCATGAGTAGGGCAATCAATCCATGTTACACAGAGACAATCACACTAAGCAAAGGAATGTACAAGACCACCTCCGTAGACTAAGGCCGCAGGAAGTCAGTCAGTTTCACAAGTGTTGCGTCATTTTAAGTCAATGACTGCAATTGGTGAGCGAAAATCACAGGTCAAAGCTGGCTATTATTTACCGAGCACTTGCGTACTCGATATACCGTAATCATTCTCAATCATGAACCAACTAGGAAATATTACATGGTTTCGTTACAGGGATGAAATGAGTGGAATAGCGTCCATTAAAGCAAAAGGTAGCGTTGTTAATAAACGAATGTACAGTACAAAAACGTAAGAAAACATTTCACCATTGGGCATACATTCCAATGGTGAACTGTTTTCTTCAAGCACTCTGCCGTCAACAAGCACTCTGCCGTCAACAAGCACTCTGCCGTCAACAAGACTTTCTTCTCATCACCAAAAAACGCCAAGCCGATCAACATGCGATAGAAAATTTAACACCTTGATTCATGCCTTGAGGAGGAACCAACCGCCGAAATTTTGCGAAATTGCCTCATCTTTCTGAAATTTTAGAAATATCGGTCATATTTGCGCAGCAAGCCAGCAGCACTCAGAAGTTAGCCCACACGAATCTCTTCGATTCTAAGACGCAGACTAACAGCAACCACGCCCCCCTTACTCAACTAAAACCCCACGCGCAACAACCAAACCCCACACACAAAACAACAACCGCGACCCCACACACACAAAACAGCAACCACGACCCCACACACAAAACAGCAACCAACCATAACCCCCCATTACACAAGCTCGACCCCACACACATAACTCCTCACACACACAAAACAGCAACCACGACCCAACACACACCCATACAACCACGGATACACACACTCACTCGTGGAGTGGTGGTCGGAGCCGGTGACAGGAGAGGAAGACGAACTGCAGGCCGGCATGCTCCTCCGCTTCTCCTTATCGGACACTACACCCACAACACGGAGGTTAGTGCTGCAGGCGTCTCAAAGCGTACTGTGTTAGTGGGTTCTTTCGCTCTTGAGAGTCAAATGTTCAAGGCGGACTGTGTTAGTGGGTTCTTTCGTTCGTGAGTGTCAAATGTTCAAGGCGGACTGTGTTAGTGGGTTCTTTCGCTCTTGAGAGTCAAATGTTCAAGGCGGACTGTGTTAGTGGGTTCTTTCGCTCTTGAGAGTCAAATGTTCAAGGCGGACTGTGTTAGTGGGTTCTTTCGTTCGTGAGTGTCAAATGTTCAAGGCGGACTGTGTTAGTGGGTTCTTTCGCTCTTGAGAGTCAAATGTTCAAGGCGGACTGTGTTAGTGGGGTCTTCCGTTCTTGAGTGCCAAATGTGTCACACATTAAATCAACGCGTCTGAGCCACCAGGATTCATTGAATTATTGATGCCTCAAAGCTTTAAATTTACTGCAGACTTCTCAAGGCGGACTGTGTTTGGGGTTTCTTTCGCTCTTGGCTGTCAAATGCGTCACATATTAACACTCTGACTGCGACAAGAGCCACCGGTGGTACACGGAGGAGATTTTCATAGTGCTGCTGACCGACCAATAGTCACAAACTCAATTTCCATAAATACTTAATAACAACTAAATGAAGGCACGATCCAGTTAATGTTTGCTATTTTCAACATTGCTTATTATAATTAACTTTAAACTTGAGTTGAATATTAAACTTCAGTTTTATCAGTTGCAGTCAAAGTGTTGAGCGCGTTTGAGCCACCAGGATTCAATGAATCATTGATGCCCCAAAGCTTTGAATTTCCTGCAATTATGAAATATACCACCTTGTATGTGTTGTTCCATGCCTCAAGACTCAAGTTTTCCGACATATAGAGGTACAGCCAAGTTAAAACAAGAGAGAAAGGGTCGGTACAGAGCAGTTTTTCCCTCCTAATAGCGAGTGAAATGTTCGTGTTTTGTTTTCGTGTTCGTGGTGAGCTTCAGATTTTGAGGTCCAGTTTCATCTTAACAGATGCAATGCAGAAAAGTTAAGAAAAAGTACGTGTTTGAAAAAACTCGGGGGTGAAACAGTACAATGTAAACCAAGCAAATATCGCAGTACCTCTGGTTTCGGTAGCTATAGACAAAGCTTCAAGGGTAGCAGTTTAATAATTAGCCAACACATTCACTTTCACTCTGAACATATTTTTGCATGAAAATGTATCAAATAACCATCAGTGGCCTGCAACCAACACCCTCAAAAAATTTAGGGTTTTCTTTGTGTAGCTTCACTTAGGATCCATCAAACGATCATCGAGGGGAAACTAGCACTGAACACAAGGCTATTTTAATGAGTATTATAGAAATTCTAGTTGGGAAGGGGAAGCAAATAACGGCACCAGGTATGGACAGGAAACTGATGACAACACAAGGGAAGAACACATAACTGTCAACACTAGTTAAGAACACAAAATTGACAACAGTAGTTGAGAATCGAAAACTGACAACACTAGTTAAAAACAGAAAACTCAAATCAACATTAGTTACAAAAAGTGAACCAATAACATGAGGAATTAAAAAGAGTAAACTGATAACACTGATGCAGAACATGCTAGCAGACAACGGTATGCAGAAACACTAGTTATAGCAACGGGGCACAAGAAACACTAGCTGGCAAGGGATGTAAAAAACACTAGTTGGGAAGGGCGACAAAAGGCCCTAGTTGGCAACGAGAAACAGAACATGCTAGTTGGTAACGACATGTAAAAAAACTCCACAGCTAGGAACAGGAAACACTAGTTGGCAATGAGGTACTGAAAGGACTAACTAGTAACGAGAAGCAGAATGCACTAGTTTGCTACGAGATCCAAAAAATACTAGTCAGCAACGGGATACAGAAAACACCATTTAGCAACAAGGTAAAAATTTACAAAAATTGTCACCTTCGAATAAATATGCACACCCGAGCACAAACTCATAAGTCATGCGCTGCACGTCATACATCATAACGTGATTTTTACCCTCTAAATCGAGACAAACACGCGCATTTTAGGGTAGACACAAGAAAAGATTTCCTGTTTTCATTCTTACTCACTCATGGGAACACAAACAATATTAGACGAGCCCTGCCTGTACTCAGCTATGACCAGAAGTAAACAAAAAAAAACGTAAAGATCACAAGTGGCCTTGCTAATGTACCCTCAACAAAGCACACGATGGAAGCTTCCTTTTTATCAGTCAAGTACGTCTCCCGCGAAGCAACATGTGCTAGGCTCAGCGTCTTTAATGTTGAGATGTACAATCACTATAAAATCCTCAACATCTAGAAATGCCTACAAGCGAGAGTAAGAGCACCAGACTTGGCACTAGAAAGACTTTGGATCAATTCCAGTCCCGCAACCGCTGTGTTTTCACCACTGAAACACAGCGACTCTGCTGATAACAGAGAACGGAAAAGTAGGAAAGACTGTCGAGAAAGGGCACATATTCATTGAGGTTGCACTTCCTTTCAATCCTTAACGATAAGAATGTGAAAAGTTATAATACAACGGAATCTAATGCTGGAACGATCTATAAATATAAAGATGTACAACACCCAGGCTAAACTACTGCGAGGTCAAGCATCGCAAAAAAATCGAGATATATGAATCTGTATTGCCTAAAAATCTGCAAGATCCAATGCTAGGCTATCCGATACAAAAAATGGGAGCACTCAAGAATACGAAAATTCTAAATTAGGTCAGACCCAAAAATAGCCCCCGAGAATAGGGAAAACCCGAAAACAAGAAGAACCAGAGAGTAGACAAAACCAATGCAGAACACCAGACTCGATACTAGGATAAACTCAAGGACATGCCAGATCAAGAATACTCAAGATCCAATAGTGAACTTGGCATTTCAGATATAAATAGACAGAAATCGAATTCCAAGTAAACCCAAGCCATGCTACATTATGGAAGGTTACCATGTAGCACAGAACTATGTAGATACATGCGTACAGTGTAGCAACGGTAATAACCTCTTTTGCCAGTGAACGGAAGTACGAAAGGCAATTGTAGACAAGCGAGTGCAGGTCAAGTAGTATAAAACCGCCATCATCCGGAAGAATACCGTTTAACACGTTCACTGCGTTTCCGCAGGTGTTGAACGGTTGATTTGGTTAAGTTGTACACAGCAGAATTGAAAAATAACTCAACTGCTCGAATAAATTTGTATCCTTTCTGAGAAATATGAAAATACAATTGCACGGTAAAGTTTCACATCGGATGGTAACAGTTATCGTTTAAAAAGACCGTGAAACATGGGATATCATTCATTTATACCGGCACGTTAAGGAGCAATTTACCGACTGGTACACTTATGACCGAACACGCGGGGAACATGTTAAAATAGAAATGACCTAAGTCAGAGCACGGGATTAGCACACGCTGGCATGCGGGATCAACACACGGTGGCATGCGGAATTAGCACACGCTGGCATGCGGGATCAACACACGCTGGCATGTGGGATCAACACGCTGGCATGCGGGATTAGCACACGCTGGCATGCAGGATCAGCACCACTACTCAGACCAAACACAGGCATTACTAAACAGACACTACAACACAGGCACTACAACACAGGCACTACAACACAGGCACCACTACGCTCACACCACTACACTATCACTACACAGACTCTAGTCTAGACACAAAGTATTCAGACCTGCAGGTCGGAGGCGCGCAGAACGTTCCATGCTGACAGACCTGCCGACGGTGGCGGTGCGGGGCGCGTCGTTGGCGGGAGAGCGGTCCCTGGGGGAAGGTGAGAGGTCCTATCAGTACCTCACGACGAGGATATTAAAACACGCAATTTTTTGGTAATGAGGTCCTTAGTTTTCGGGTGTCCTAATATTTGTAAGACGTAGCAGTGCACCCTAGTGACGTAATCAGCACCTCGCGACGGGATCCACCAACACGCAAACTTCTGGTGAAGTGGTCCTTAGTTCTCGGATGTCCTAATATGCAGCTTTCGTTTGCCCTAGTTTTTGCACTGTTCTGTTTCGAGTGTTCTAATATTTGCAATAAATGGTTGTGTGCTTTAGTTTTCGCACGATTTTGGTTTTGTATGTCCTAATATTAGTAGAAAAATTCCTTTTGGTATCCTAATATTTGCATTAAACATTTTCTGTACGCTTTAATTTTTGAAGGATTTTGTTTTCGTAAGTTATAACATTTATGGGAAATGGTCTGCGTGTGTGCCCTAACATTTCTAGGAAACGGTTTTCGTGCGTCCTGATATTTATAGCAGAAGGATTTTGTGTACCCTAATATATCTAGGGAACGGTTTTCCTGTGTCCTAATATTTATAGCAGGTTTTTGTGTGCCCTAATATTTCTAGGAAACGGTTTTCGTGTGTCCTGATATTTATAGGTTTTTGTGTGTCCTAATATTTCTAGGACACGGTTGTCGTTTGTCCTGATATTTATAAGAAACGGTTTTCGCAAGCCTTAGTTTTCGTTCGATTTCGTTTCCGTGTCTTTCTCGTACAGTTTAATACGTTGACAAATATTCAACTCAAATTTAGAGTTAATTGTAGTTGGGAATTTCAAAAATCACAAACAAGAACTGGATCGTGCCTTCATTTAGCATCAGTCAAATATTCATAAATATTGAGTTAGTGACTACTGGTCGGTCAGCAGCATCACGAAAATTCCCTGCGTGTACACCGGCGGTTCACGTCGCGACCAACGCGTTAACAACAAAAGAGTGGAGCACAAAAACCAGCGCAATTTTTTTTTTTTTTGAGATTTCATTGCTCGCTACAATTTTGACGTCTTTTTTCTTCAATGGGGAAAAATGCTGGGGATCGCCAGAGGTTTAGTTAATTTTAGAGGAAAAACGTTCAGCGTAGGTAAAAGTTCAATAATTCGATAAAGTACATGTGTATATCAGTAAATAAATGGCTTTTTTAATACATCAAAATACCCCCCCATAACTTACACCGAACTCGTAGGGGTACAAATGTATGAAAAATGATGTATCGGAGCGGTGTATCACAGATTTGATAGCTCTGCGTACGTAGAACTCGCTGAGGTGTTAACCAAACCAACGAGTTAAAAGAGCATTGATCTAAAGTTACAAATAGAGCAAGTATCACATCATGTAGATAAAACGTTTGGAACAACTTACACGTTGAAGGAAAAATTAAACACGGACTAAAGTAGATGAAGATAAATAGGTGAAGTGGGGAAGGGAATTGAGGCTAACAGAACTCTTTTTACCAGTGGGAAGAAACGCCGGGCTCGAACAAAGGTACCATACTCCCTATGTAACTAAAAAGAGCTGTTAACTGAAAGGCCAAAGCGATCACCAGCAAATAATGCATTTTATTTTGAGTGGAAGAAATTATTCGCAAAAACTCCACTCTCATCGTGCGCTCAGAAGAAAGCCAGAGTGTACTTCTTTAAAGCCGATCCTCGAGTCAACATTTTTCGTGAACATCGACTTATGCGGATAGAAATTAGTACCACACTTGTATCATGACATGAATATCTCGGGATACGTGGAGCTAATTTTCCTCCGTATAGGTCAAGGTTCATATCTATAGATTAGTCTCAGATGTTCAAATGTTTCAATCAGGACAAATACCCAACTCGGGATACGTGGAGCTAATTTTCCTCCTTATAGGCCAAGGTTCACATAAGATGTAACTCGAGGGCTGACCATTGCCCAACAAAAGGCACGCACCTCTTGGTTTGCTGCGACGAAGGCTCCATGCTCTGGGACCGGACTTTGGAGCGGCTGAACCTCTTCTTTAGGGAACCAAAGAACGACTTTTTCCGTTTGTTTCTGCTGCGACCTCGGTCGTCATCTGAAAAAAAAGGTGATTTGTTAATCGTTTCCCACACTACTAAATACGGAAATATATAGGTCTTTTAATGTGGCTGGAATGAGACGTTGAAGACCTAACAGCAAAAAGCAAAAACTTCCTGACACTCTGCAACGCCGCTTTATGGAAACCAAGCGCCTTTCGACCGCTTTCGTGAAATATTGTACTCCAATAGCTTTCAACCATAAATTCACTCAATTTAGAGTAGCAATGAGAAGAAACCAAAACAATCAAGTAAAGTTGAATAGAACAATCAATTGAAGTAGAATAGAACAATCAATTAAAGTAGAATAGAACAATCAATTAAAGTAGAACAGAACAATCAATTAAAGTAGAATAGAACAATCATTTAAAGTTGAATAGAACAATTCAGTAAAGTTGAAACATCAAGTAAAGCTAAAAAACTCAAGTCGAAAAATCAAGTAAAGCTAAATAAATCAAATCGAAAAATCAAGTGGAGTTGAACCCACCGTCCAATTCTGTCCCCTCGTCGCCAGCGTCTGCGGGGTCTGTGGAGCTTCCGTACGGCTGCTGCGACGCCGTGGGCGGGGTGGCGGGCGACGGTTGGGAGTTGGTGGTGGCGGTGGCGGTGGCGGTGATGGAGGACGGAAAGGGGTACTGCAGGGTGTTGACGACGTAGTTGTCGTCAGAGTCCGTGCCGTCTTCGGGCGGCGGCTCATCGTCGTCTGCCTACGGTGGTAGTGCAAGCGACCGTCTTAGCTAGAGGCAAGCGGCGGCAGTAGCTTATATAGAGGCTTGCAGTAAGTGCTTTTAGAAGCTTCATGTGGCGCAGTGGTGGCGTGAAATTACAATTTTAAGCGCATGGAAACAGAGCAGCGGCTCTGATAGTGGCTGCATGCAAACAAAGTGGTTTAATAGTAAGTTGAAACGAGCATTTCAAAAGCACGAAGACTGAGCAGTAGCTTTAATAGTAGCTTGAAATGGATATTTTATAAAGCATGGAGACATAGCTGCGGATTTAATAGTGGCTTCAAATGAGCTTTTCAGATTCATGAGAACAAGCAACGGCCTAACAATACTTTGAAATAGACATTCACATATAAAGGAGAGATAACAATGGCTTATTATTGGCTAGAAATGAGCATTTCCAAAAGAGCGGAGACACAACAATGGCCAAGATCATGAAAAATGTTAGCACAGGAGAGAGCAGCATTGGAACCGTTGAAAATTGCTACTATCTCTATTTCATTCATCGGAACTTCAAGCTCGAGAATCATTTCGCATCAAGGCAGCATTGAAAACAAGCATCACACAAGCGTTGAGCACATTCCATACCACTGCATCATCTTTTTTGGAGTCCGCTCTACATAGACTCAGCGCTCCCAAGAACGCCAAGAGCCTTCCCACCAAGCTGTTATTATCTTTAACCTATTAGGGGTCACAACATTTTCTTGCGAACGACATTTCCAGAAATGTTACGTAAATTATGGTTTAGAATAGATGATAATAAAGATTCAGGATAAGTGATTATAGAGTATGGTGTATGAAATTTTCTACCTGATATTTGAAGCACATAAATGGCAATGGTTTCTAAGGTGTTATGTTTTCTAATGTGAAGTGTTTTCTAAGGTCTAATGTTTTCTAAAGTCTAAGGGTTTTTAAAGTCGAATGGTTTCTAAGGTGTTATGTTTTCTAATGTGAAGTGTTTTCTAAGGTCTAATGTTTTCTAAAGTCTAATGGTTTTTAAAGTCGAATGGTTTCTAAGGTGTTATGTTTTCTAATGTGAAGTGTTTTCTAAGGTCTAATGTTTTCTAAAGTCTAATGGTTTTTAAAGTCGAATGGTTTCTAAGGTGTTATGTTTTCTAATGTGAAGTGTTTTCTAAAGTCTAATGGTTTCTAAAGTCGAATGGTTTCTAAGGTGCAATGGAGTAAAGAGCAAGTAGTTTGACACAAAACAGTTTAACTCAGTTTGGCCATGCGTACACTTGACTATCATCTACGAACGAGGGAAATGAACAGTTTCAGGTTCGAGAATGATTAGCTCCGACTAATTTTGATTGAAGAAAATACATTTGAGCTGCATTTTGGAGCGTATACGAATACTTGATACTTATACTTACAAATACTTATATAATACAAATGCTAATACAGAGCATGCAAACACTTACAAACTTACTGAAAGAATAAACTCCTGAACATGATTATAATAATAATAATAATAATAATAATAATAACAGTAATGGTAATGACAGCCCGCTAAAAATGATTATTATAAATAAAGAAAAATGATTACTATAAATAAAGAAAAATGATAATTACTATCAACAACTTTGAAAAGACTCATCAAAAACAAGTATCTCAAGAAACGTATCCCAAAAAAGCAACACACTACTGCCAAAATTATAAAGCTAACACATTAAAACAGTCGAAACTAAAATTCGTGTAAAAAGAAAGGAAGATTCATGCATGCCCGCTCACCCTCTTGATATCCTAAAGTGCTGCCGCTAAGTTATCCTTTTTCTTATAATTGCGTACGTAAGTTTGGTAGCAATAGCAGTAGTAAGACAGATTTTGTGGGTTGGTTCAAGACCCCCTAGCCACAATGAGGCCAATTTCAAGAGAGCGAAGAGAAGGGACCATTTAGCATCGGCTGTGAAAAACCTATTACCAAGGTGTGATCTCAAATGGGATATCCTACACACAGAAACAGCATGCTATTAAGAAAGATCAAAAAGAAGAAGAATAGGTAGTGAAGAAGGCATGAAAACGGACAGAAGTGGAGTGACCACTAAACAGATATCCCGAAGGCCTTTATGCAGCTGAGGTAACATAAGAGGATCTCTCCTGCGGGCGCTAGTCCGCATAACAAAGAATGGAAAAATCTAACTAACAGACCCCATCGCTTTACCCATACTCCCTCAGAGGACTGAATGAAACAAAGTGAGCATGAACGAAGTTCCGAAGGTCTATCTAATACCTCCCGTGGGGCACCATTCCCAATAGCACAAGATAAATGAACGTAACTAAATAAAACTTGATGCCTATTTTATTCCCCCTGAGGGCTGCTGCCTTCAATACGGCGCCGCTTAAACAAAAGCATTAGGAGTTCTTCTACAAAGCGATTTTTCATAGGTCAAAAGGAAAATTTCCAATTCAGCCCAAAACATAAAATTTCAGGCGTTACGCAGACGTTAATGCAGAGATGGGTTAAAATAGCACTGCAATCTACATATAATTATTCGATGCAGTGTGGGCAACAGCAAGAGAAGATTTTCGCCACTAGTACAAATAGTGTTACAAATAACGTTTCACGTAACAAATAATGTTCTACGTTGAGCTACGATGGTCCTATTATGTATGATATGTGTTATAGTGTCGCACTATACGCACTAACTCGCAGTTTGAAAATTATTGATGAAAGTAAATTTTGTGACTCGATTTTTATCACAAAACCAACTGAGAAGCAATTCTCGATGAATTTAATTGATATGGTGCATTATCATGTTATCAAATAAGAGATGAATTTGCTCAGTTATTATCTATTTCAACGTACAGCTTTTAGTGAAGTAAATTTTTTTTTTTTGCTAACAGAGGAAATTCAGGTATAAAATAAAGTGGAATGATAGCTCTGAACAGCCATTTCCTTGCAAGCTATGACATCTAAAATACTAAAAAAAGTTGCAAGTTTTTTGGGTAACTAAAAATACGGAAAAAATAATCAACACTAATTCTACTTCTACTTTTTATGCACAATATTACTTTAAGCCGATAATTTTCAAGCTTGCCATAATAAAACTGGTACAAGCGACGCAAATCTCGAATAGCGGTCGAATTTTAATGATTTTATGAAATTAATTGAGACCAAATTTGTATAAAGTTTAAAGATTTCGCCTATTGTTTTCCGAAAAATAGTTGGAAAAATGGGATGAGAGCCGCAACAAAAAATTAAAAAAGCCTGACGGCTTCTCCCTCGAAGAAAACGATCAAATTTTGCCGTTAATAGAAGCCTTAATAAAATTACGAAGGTGACCTAAATATTTTTAGTACCGGCTAGAAACGGCCCCCGATGGTCGGCAGAACGCCGAACCAAATTTAAAAAATGCAAAGTACCACAGCAGCTCGGTGCAGCAATGACAGTTCTATGATAAAGCTGTCATGTCATTTTCTTGTAGTTTTCTTGTTCCGTCGTTGCTGGTGCTACTGTAGTGATTCTGTCAATTAACTCTACAGAGCAGTCTTGAACTTACAGCGCGAGCGGCTGTACAACAGTGACCACTATTTACAAATCGTGTTTTTTGGCAGTATGATCTGCAGTAACACATGTGTTGTTTTTACAATACTAATTCACTTGTGGCCGCTACCGATCTTGCATGCAACTATGACTCTAGGAGCAAAGTCTCCGTCTCCTTTCAATCGACCCTAAAATGCTTTACTACCCCAAACTGCAGAATACTTATGCAAATACTGAGCCGACTTTTAACTGGAAAGTAAAGAACTTGAAATGACTTATCGAACACTAATTTAGTTCAACTAAAAGAATTACCAACACGCAGCAGCTATCGTGGCAAGTTCCATAGCATATACGTAGTGACAAAATTCAGGTACCAGAAAAAAAAGAGCTTCTTTATTGTTCTTTTACAGATGCGTGTCAACTTAGAGCTGTGAACTGAACTGAAATTACAGGAACCTGTCAAAATCCATCATTCAGAAGTACTTTTAAAACATTTTTTATTAATTTTCTGGTGAGGAGTACATTTGGTTCCAGTTGCGCGGTTGCAAAGCTGAAAAAAATTAATCCATAAATTGGTTGAGAAAGAAGCGAGTGAGCAACTGAAGTAACACTAAGCAAAAAGCTTCAGAATCATCCGCTAAATGCCTACAAAACTCTTCCATGCAGTTTTATCGTAAATTATTCGTTCTCTTTGTCAAGGTTCTTGCCAAAAGTGTACCTGCGAGTAGGAGTCTTCTCTCTCTGAGTATTCGCCGCTGGGTAGCCGGGACACCTGTCAGCAATTTGGTTACTAGTTAGTCAGCAATTTGTCATGTTTTTTGGTTGAGATCACGGGTAGGTTAGTGGAGGCTGGTTGAACACTATAGTCATAGCGTGGGGAATACACGCCGCTAAATCTGCAGCTACAAGCTTCATTACTAGATTTCCTTATCGGTCCAAAACCAGGAACCTCAACACTCCTACGATACGCTTCATACTAGATTTTTCTTCTCGGTCCAAAAACCAGGAACCTCACGATACGCTTCATAACTAAATTGTATTTCTCGGTCCAAAAACCGGGAACCTTTACCACTGCTACTGCATCTGACCGACGCTGTGCGGGAGTTGTGTAGCGAATGATCTCTGTCCGCATATTCTTAAATGATTGAAGCTCTTACAGCACGGGTAGAATCAAACTAGAAGAGTCCTATAACGTGAGTGCACAACTTACAACAGGACTAAAGAGAGGACAAAAAGTTAAACTGACGTAAATCATAAGTAACATCTACGTATAACTATAGTGACATATAATAAGTGGCATCAACTTATTCCAAACAGCTGGGCGGATACTGGACGCAATAATGGGGGTGTGGTCAACGAGAGTGGGTGAAGCAAGGGTGCCCACAGCAGCGGTGTCATAGTAAACAAAGATAGGGAACTTCAAATCGGTATTTATTTTCACAACGCAATTTGATATTTCCTCCGCTCTCATATAAATGCACTTTTGTCCAGCATTTATTCCAAAACGAGGAACTTCCGTGTAAAAACATGAACAAACAACGTCTTTTTCCTATACTTGTTCATATTGTGCTCACGAATGTTTTTTTTTAAATGAATGTCAAACATAAGTGAATTTTTAGATGAGCGGAGAAAACTTTGAAATGTATTACGATGAACGACGTTATGTCAGAAGCGACGTGTACCTGAAGCAGTTATTAACGACAGTTTTCCTAAATACAGATGGCAACCCAACGAAGCCTACACAGCAAATCTAATGCCAAAGCGTGACCGATCTCTACCCAGACTTTAATTTGCAACGCTAAAATAAAGCACAGGAAGTTGACGACAATGATAACAAAGGCCTAAATTCTGGTTGGAATGTTTGTATTAAATACATATAGCAAACACAAAAAATTACTAGCTGGAGTGTAACAACCACAAAAATGTTACCATAATTGGCACCTAGGAAACGAGTTTAAAACTTCCATTTTCAAGCAAAGCAAGTGTAACTGCGACAGAAAAGCGATGGTAAATATGAGATGCTTATTGAACTAATAAAGAGCTTGCAGCGCACATACTTCACATGAAATATTTCTGGTTTACATCGAGCAGTTCCAGCGCACCTGAAATTCATAGCATGAGTGAAGCAGTGAAGCCCGCACACGGATGGTGGTACAAGCACACGGATGGTGGTACGAGCACACGGATGGTGGTACAAGCACACGGATGGTGGTACGAGCACACGGATGGTGGTACGAGCACACGGATGGTGGTACGAGCACACGGATGGTGGTACGAGCACACGGATGGTGGTACAAGCACACGGATGGTGGTACAAGCACACGGATGGTGGTACAAGCACACGGATGGTGGTACGAGCACACGGATGGTGGTACGAGCACACGGATGGTGGTACAAGCACACGGATGGTGGTACAAGCACACGGATGGTGGTACAAGCACACGGATGGTGGTACGAGCACACGGATGGTGGTACAAGCACACGGATGGTGGTACAAGCACACGGATGGTGGTACGAGCACACGGATGGTGGTACAAGCACACGGATGGTGGTACAAGCACACGGATGGTGGTACAAGCACACAATGAAGGCACAAGCACACAATGAAGGCACAAGCACGCAAATGAAGGCACAAGCACACAAATTAGGGCACAAGCACACAAATTAGGGCACAAGCACACAAATTAGGGCACAAGCACACAAATTAGGGCACAAGCACACAAATTAGGGCACAAGCACACAAATGAAGACACAAGCACACAATGAAATCATAGCAGACGCAAGTGACGCACAGAGAGAGAGAGAGAGTGTGTGAGAGAGAGAGGTAACAGCGCCGTAGCAGCCAGATCCAAGATGCCAACATCTCCGCTCTCACCTGTATAACTTTAGTGGCCGGTTCCTGTGCGTTTGTGAGGGGGGGAAATGAGGTGGTCAAGTAATCGGTAAGTAACACGCCCTGGCACATCAACACACCAGTTATGAAGGGAATATAGTAAAATAATAAAAAATCAACGAGAAAAACCCAGTCACATCAACCGACCATTTATGGAAAGAAGAATGAAAACAATCACACAATCATTAATAAATACAATGGCACATCAACAAGCCAGTTATGAAGGGAAGAAGTAAAACATCACACAATCAATAAGAAATACACACTAACCCATCGACGAACCATTTCTGAAGAAAAGAAAATTAAACAATCACAAAATCAATAAGAATTACTTCGGCACACTCGCAAAGACACCCAATTTTTGGCGTCAAAACAAACATGATCAAGAAGGAGAGGGTACAGGAAAACCTTAACAAGATAAGATGTAAAAAGTATACACAGAATTTAATTTAAAAGTCTACATTCAACTACACGCCACACATAACAAACATTTTAACCCAATTCCTTTGAGATGTCATGCACAATATTTCAACAGTGAACAAATTCCAATACGGACGAGCTTCACTCACAGATGAGGAGGCATAACATTTCGTATAGAGTTCTAAGACAACTTTCGGAACGGATTGCAACCCGCTCATTTTTGAGAAACGCTTTTGAATAGTCTTCAACACTTTGAGTGCAACGTGCGCCGCCAGTGGTCCCTACGGGGATTTTCATATGCTGCTGACCGACCAGTATTCACAAACTCACTTTCCATAAATACTTAATCAAAGCTTATGAAAGCGCGATCCAGTTAACGTTCGCTATTTTTTTCAAAGCTGCTTACTGCAATTGACTTTCAATTTGAGTTGAACATTGAACTTCAGGTTAACCAATCGCGGTCACAGTGTTAACCCTACCAGACCTGAGGCTCTGAACCTCACTGTTGAACGTCAAGCCATACCACGTCAATTCAAACACATGCGGGGCAGACATTGGCAATGGCTAACCGTGAGGTTTGGTTGCGATTAATTGGTAATTTTTAATTTTTTACGCATTTTTTTTGCAACGGTTTGAATACGATTAGTTGGTAATTATTAGTTTCTAATGCATTTTTTTTCAAGTGCTAGGCAAAGTACTGAACAATGGGTACACCGGTAGATTCTGGAATTATCGACGAATCAGTGAAACGTTCTGGAAAGGTTATTTGAACATATTCGTGCGAATGAGTCAGCTTGACCTAGGCAGCATTCATTTTATTTACATTCGTAAATCAAACTTGAGAGGCAATGGTGGGAGACTTCTAATTCAAAAACATTTTACTTTTAAATCATTACTCAAGTCACTAACTCGAACATCTCAATAATGAAAGCAATTCCGTCCACCACCCCTGAGTTAGCATATCCATTATATAGGAATAAATATGCGAGCATTTAAATCACTCCAATTTACCTTTTTGGAGGCATGAATGATTAACACAAACCATGTATTCCCCCCACCCCCGAGTCAATGTTTACATTATTTAGGAAGAAATACAAGAGCATTCAAAGCATACCTTTTTGGAGGCATGAATGATGACCGTAGACTTGGCGGTCGACGAAACAGTGGGTGCGGCCCCCGCGGAGTTTTCCAAGCTTCTCAACGCCGTTGACGTCACGCTGTCGTGTCCGTTCACCAGAGTTTCTGCAGAGCAAAAAGCTGACGTGAACATCTGCAGCAAACCCCACCAAAGCACCATTTACACCTACACTGAGTAACACCGGGTAAAATTGCGGATCTTTTCCAGATAAGCCCCGCCTCTAATGCAACACATAAGTTCGCCCACTTGTAACTTTCGAAATAATGCACCTATCGACTTCAAATTACTCTCAAACAAAAGAATGTTTTAATCTTACGTGTGAGAGTGATTTGAAGTCGATAGGTGCATTATTTCGAAAGTTACAAGTGGGCGAACTTATGCGTTGCATTAGAGGCGGGGCCTATCTGGAAAAGATCCACAATTGCTGTGGATGTCACCAATACAGTGTAGTAAAAAAGGTGAAAAACTCTTATGAACGTAAATTGGTCTTTAATTATACTATCACAAACACGCTCACAACCAGAGCAAAAACTGAGCTCATTCAGCATTTAAAAAATAATTAGTTATCAACACAAACGAAACTGCAAAATAACCCTATATTTTTACGTGAAAAAAATACACGCGAAAATGAACATTATTAGCCGTGTCTACTGTTGTCAATTGAATACTACTTGTTGACCTCATCCGTCGTTAGTTGAACCCTTTCATTCTTTGTAAATTACACCACCTCATCCATCGTCAGTTAGACCATCTCATTCTTGCTAAGTTACACTATTTCATTCTCCTCAAGTCATACCATATCATCCGCCGTTAGTTAGACCATCTCATTCTTCGTTGGTTACACCATCTCATTCTTCGTGAGTTACACCACCTCATTTTTCGTACGTCAGACCATCTCCCCGTCGTGAGACACCCAACCGTATTTGACTACACCAGCTGCACACGCCTCAACAAACCCCAATAGTTACAAAACTCAATTCAGCTGAGTCGTGAGAGTGACTCAACTCGTCACCGCCTCACTAAACACGCAAGGGCTTTAGTTCAGGTCACTTCAGTGCATGATCACAGTTAAATAAGAATTGAGAGCTCATTACAATAACTGTAATAACTGCGCTGATCCAATACAATTATAATAACTGCACTGATACAATACAATTAAAATAACTGCACTGATACAATACAATTAAAATAACAGCACTGATACAATACAATTAAAATAACTGCACTGATACAATACAATTAAAATAACTGCACTGATACAATACAATTAAAATAACTGCACTGATACAATACAATTACAATAACTGCACTGATACAATACAACTACAATAACTGCACTGATACAATACAACTACAATAACTGCACTGATACAATACAACTACAATAACTGCTCTGATACAACACAATTATAATAACTGCACTGATACAATACAATTACAATGACTGCAATGATACAACACAATTATAATAACTGCACTGATACAATACAATTAAAATAACTGCACTGATACAATACAACTACAATAACTGCACTGATACAACACAATTATAATAACTGCAATGATACAATACAATTACAATAACTGCACTGATACAATACAATTAAAATAACTGCACTGATACAATACAATTACAATAACTGCACAGATAAAATACAATAACAATAACTGCACTGATACAATACAATTAAAATAACTGCACTGATACAATACAATTATAATAACTGCTCTGATACAATACAATTAAAATAACTGCACTGATACAATACAACTACAATAACTGCACTGATACAACACAACTACAATAACTGCACTGATACAATACAATTAAAATAACTGCACTGATACAACACAATTATAATAACTGCTCTGATACAATACAATTAAAATAACTGCACTGATACAATACAACTACAATAACTGCACTGATACAACACAACTACAATAACTGCACTGATACAATACAATTACAATAACTGCTCTGATACAACACAATTATAATAACTGCACTGATACAACACAATTATAATAACTGCACTGATACAACACAATTATAATAACTGCACTGATACAATACAATTACAATAACTGCACTGATACAATACAATTAAAATAACTGCACTGATACAATACAATTACAATAACTGCACTGATATAATACAATTACAATAACTGCACAGATAAAATACAATAACAATAACTGCACTGATACAATACAATAACTGCACTGATACAGTACAATAACTGCACTGATACAATGCAACTACAATAACTGCACAGATACAATGTAACTACAATAACTGCACTGATACAATACAACTAAAATAACTGCACAGATACAATACAATAACTGCACAGATACAATACAACTACAATAACTGCACTGATACAATACAACTACAATAACTGCACAGATACAATACAATAACTGCACAGATAAAATACAATAACAATAACTGCATTAATGACAAATTCGAAGCATTGAGAACAAGTGACTCGAAACTGTACTGGAAAAGTATTTCACTTTTTACAGCCAGCAACACTTCATCACTAATTACCGAGCTAAAAACAGGTCATCACTAATTACTGAGCTTAAAACATTTCATCACTAACTACTGAGCTAAAAACAGGTCATCACTAATTACTGAGCTAAAAACAGGTCATCACTAATTACTGAGCTTAAAACATTTCATCACTAATTACTGAGCTAAAAACAGTTCATCACTAACTACTGAGCTAAAAACAGTTCATCACTAATTACTGAGCTTAAAACAGGTCATCACTAATTACTGAGCTAAAAACAGTTCATCACTAATTATTGAGCTAAAAACAGTTCATCACTAATTATTGAGCTAAAAACAGTTCATCACTAATTACTGAGCTAAAAACAGTTCATCACTAATTACTGAGCTAAAAACAGTTCATCACTAACTACTGAGCTAAAAACAGTTCATCACTAATTACTGAGCTAAAAACAGTTCATCACTAATTACTGAGCTAAAAACAGTTCATCACTAATTATTGAGCTAAAAACAGTTCATCACTAATTACTGAGCTAAAAACAGTTCATCACTAATTACTGAGCTAAAAACAGTTCATCACTAATTACTGAGCTAAAAACAGTTCATCACTAACTACTGAGCTAAAAACAGTTCATCACTAATTACTGAGCTAAAAACAGGTCATCACTAATTACTGAGCTTAAAACAGGTCATCACTAATTACTGAGCTAAAAACAGTTCATCACTAATTACTGAGCTAAAAACAGGTCATCACTAATTACTGAGCTTAAAACAGGTCATCACTAATTACTGAGCTAAAAACAGTTCATCACTAACTACTGAGCTAAAAACAGTTCATCACTAATTACTGAGCTAAAAACAGTTCATCACTAACTACTGAGCTAAAAACAGTTCATCACTAACTACTGAGCTAAAAACAGTTCATCACTAACTACTGAGCTAAAAACAGTTCATCACTAATTACTGAGCTAAAAACAGTTCATCACTAATTACTGAGCTTAAAACAGTTCATCACTAATTACTGAGCTAAAAACAGGTCATCACTAATTACTGAGCTTAAAACAGGTCATCACTAATTACTGAGCTAAAAACAGTTCATCACTAACTACTGAGCTAAAAACAGTTCATCACTAATTACTGAGCTAAAAACAGTTCATCACTAATTACTGAGCTAAAAACAGTTCATCACTAATTACTGAGCTAAAAACAGTTCATCACTAATTACTGAGCTAAAAATAGTTCATCACTAATTACTGAGCTTAAAACAGTTCATCACTAATTACTGAGCTAAAAACAGTTCATCACTAATTACTGAGCTAAAAACAGTTCATCACTAATTACTGAGCTAAAAACAGTTCATCACTAATTACTGAGCTAAAAACAGTTCATCACTAATTACTGAGCTAAAAACAGTTCATCACTAATTACTGAGCTTAAAACAGTTCATCACTAATTACTGAGCTAAAAACAGTTCATCACTAATTACTGAGCTAAAAACAGTTCATCACTAATTACTGAGCTAAAAACAGTTCATCACTAATTACTGAGCTAAAAACAGTTCATCACTAATAACTCAGCTAAAAACAGTACAATCACTTATGAATGACAACGCAGGATTCTAAGCTCACCATATCTGAAGTACCGCGCAAAGAAATGAATATTCATGTATCAAAATGTGAAGGGAGAGGAATACGTGTAGTAGAACGAGAGTGATCGAGTTGGATGAAATGAAGCGTTAGTTGTAACCTGAAGAACTGAGGCTATATTTAAAAAAATTATTAGTCGTAGCGGTGAAAAATTAAGTCGATTGTGCTACACTTCGTGCTTGCAGCACGCAGTGCGCCTAAATCGATTTGGAAAAACTTGCACTGCTTGTTGTGAAGCTTCGACAAAATCTGATCCCTGAAGGTCGTACAAACTAAAGCTCGTCTACCGCCAGACCTAGAACCCACGACAGATTAGATTAGGTGTTAGTTTAAGCCTCCCTAACCGCTACGAACGCGGTCAAAAGAGAGGAAGGCTGAAAGCCAAATTTAACATAGAGTTAATTAAGGGAACACAGAATCTACTCCCAGGGTGTGTTCTCACTAAAGATCCACAGCGCATAGAAACGATAAGCTGAAAACAAAGGCCCTGAAACAAGACAAAAGTAAACGAAGAAAGTTAAAGGCGCAGAAAAACAGGACAGCAGTGAAAGGAAAAATGGTCCTAAACAAGACAAAAAACATTATAACCGAACAAAAAGAAAGCCTACCTTATCTTTAGCGTGGGACCCCACACATTCCCCATAGGAGCACTAATTCCCAAAGATTCAATAATTGGATCTTTCTGAGGGGTACACCCTATTGAAAACTCCTTGACAACTGTGATAGATAAAATACTGATGATGACAAATGGCGATTACTATCGGGTGCGCACCAACGGTAGTCAGTTGCCGACCGATGCGGTGTTAGTCAAAGAAAATCACAACCCCCTTGAATAAATACAAATGATTGAATAAATACAAATGATTGGATAAATACCAAATATGTACTAGAAGGGCAGAATAAGAAGGTCGAAACAATTTCCCCACGATAAATACCAATGATTGGATATATACACCAAGCGGTAGTTGAAGGAAACTTCAAGTCACCACCGTAAATACCAGCTATAATAAGACACCAAGCGCTACAGAGGCAGCCCAAAAAGAGCACAAGTTACCACCATGAATACCAGCAAAACCAGTCACCAAGCACTACAGAGGCAGCCCAAAAAGACCACCATAAACACCAGCAACAACCAGCCAACAAGCACTACAGGGACAGCCCCAAAAGAGCACAAGTTATCATCATGAATACTAGCAATAACCAGAATACCAGCAACAACCAGCCACCAAGCACTACTGAGGCAGCCCAAAGGACCACCAGTCACCAGGGTCGGTGGCCTGCAGGTAGGAGCGCCTGCGTTTGAAGGTCCTGGGAGTGAGGGACTTGAGCAGCCGCCACGCCTCTTCCAGGGGCACAACGGTAGCGTATTGCAAAAACCAATGCAGTGAACACGAATTTGGTACCGCAGGGTCAGTGAATTTAATAAGTTAGCTCAAGCCTTCTTAACAGCAACAAAGGCGTTTTTAAAGAGAGAAAGAGAGACAGGTCACTGAATTTGATAAGTTAGTTTAAGTCTCCCTAACCGCAACAAAGGCATGCATTTTTTAAGAGAGAAAGGTCACTGAATTAGATTAGAGAAGTTAGTTCAGGTCTCCTAAACAACGACAAAGGCGTTTTTAAAGAGAGAAAGAGAGACAGGTCACTGAATTTTGTTAGTTAGCTTAAGCATCCCTAAGCACAATCAAGGCGGTTTTAAAGAGAGACATCAGTGACCGAAAAAAGATGGTCCTTAAACAAACAAAAAACCTATTCTATTTCAACAATAAAAAGGCCCACTTAACTCTCAGCTCACACAGCACACAAACTGGAGCACTAGGACGCTAACACATCTACACCAGCCCGTTGAGTGAATCCGTTTCCGTTTAAAATAGTTGAGAAAATATATCACTCAAGTATTGGTCCCGTGAAAGAATTTGCATAGAATTCCGCCCACAGAATTTGCCTGAGTGTCGTTTCAATACAAGTATTTTTCGAAGTAATGGTCCAGAAGGAGCATTGTCCTATTTTCCCATGAAACATCTATATATTTGTTTAACAGAACCACTTGCCTAAGCATTAGTTCACTAGAAAAATTTACCTACGATTTAGTTGAGAAACACGAGTTGGTACAGCAAGAGAACGTTATCGCATGCATACGAGAAAGAAAATATGGAAAGGATGTTTTGTTCCAATCAAGCCTGATTTATATAAATTCATTTTGTACATTGGTTTTGTCAAATGCCTTTTAGCTAACACTAAAATGCAATGACGGATACCTACGGTCAAGCCGGAACCCATTTCCGACACCTGGGTGGAGTGGGGAATTGTGGCTGAGTTCTCCCTTTTCCCAACGGGGAAAATCACCGGGCGGCATCGGGATTCAAACAGCCGACCCTTCTAGCGAAGGGCGCGCGCTCTTAACCACTCGGCCACGGTGAAGCAATGAGCAATAAGAACCACACCACCACTGGAGTGACTGGACAAAGCAACACCAGGACATACCATTGGCAAGTGGTAGCTTGGAGTAGGTAGTGGTAGTTGTGGTTCTGATGGAGTCCCCAGCTGGTGCCTGCTGGACGCTGCTGGACCGCAGTGTCAGGTCGGGCAGGTTACCGGCGTCCAGGAACAAGAACTGTAGGGGTACAGCAGTGTAGGGGATGACACTTTGACCGCAACCTGCGCCACCGGTGGCCACGGAGGGGATTTTCATAATGCTGCTGACCGACCAGTAGTCACAAACTCAATTCTCATGAATACTAAAACAAAGCTAGATGAATGCACGACCCAGATAACGTTTGCTATTTTCAAAATTGCTAACGGCAATTGACTTCAAATTTGTGTTGAATATTGAACTTCGGTTTACTCCATCGCGGTCAATGTGTTAAAAAATATAAAGGTGTCTTAGGACCAATGTTTTGGGACAGCATTAAACGATCATGGTATGGATTTTGTTCGGTTATGGAATAGCAATATTTACCTAGAGACAATACCTCCACTTGCAATAATGATACGGCCTTTCTTCGACTGTAATACAACAATGTGTAACTAGAGATAATATCTGTACCTGTTGTTATGGTTCAGCCTTAGTTCGGCTTTGATACAGCAATATTTACTTCCTACAAGTTTATTAAAAGAAAAACTTGCCAAATCTCAACAGGAGTTGTGCGCAAGAGATGTAAAACACTAAAGAAGTAGGAGACACTCAAGATTATTTACACGCTTCACACATCAGAGGCACTTACACGACTCACACACCCGAAACTTACATGCTTCACACATCAAGACACACTCGACACTTTCACATCCTTCACTTTCACACCTCACACCCCCGACACTTTCACACCTCACACACCCACACACTCGACACTTTCACACCTCACACACCCACACACTCGACACTTTCACACCTCACACAACCACACACTCGACACTTTCACACCTCACACACCCACCACACACTCGACACTTTTACACCTCACACACCCGACACTTTCACACCTCACATACCCGACACTCATACACCCGACACTTTCACACCTCACCCACACACGTTCGACACTCACACCCCATACTCCCACCACCCACACCGTGCGGCGCACCTCAACAGTGAGGGTGCCGGAGACGACGTCGCCCTCGTAAGGGCGGGCCTGCAGCGGGATGATCTGGCGCTGGGACGGCGTGGCCACCAGCTCCTCGATACCCACGATGCCCAGGCCCAGGAACGCGTTGTCGAACTCGTCGTAAATCTCGAACAGTAACTCCAGCGTGATGTCGCTCAGGTCGCTGCCGCCACGCATGGGGGTTTTTGTTTCAAGTGTAGTCGGGTTTTGGGTCGGTTTCAGGGAATACTTGACTCCGTTCCAAAAATAAATGTTAGCTTCGTTCCAAAAACCCAAACTTGACTTCATTCCAAAAACAAAAACTTGACTTCGTTCCAAAAACCAAAACTTGACTTCATTCCAAAAACCAAAACTTGACTTCGTTCCAAAAACCAAAACTTGACTTCGTTCCAAAAACCAAAACTTGACTTCGTTCCAAAAACCAAAACTTGACTTCGTTCCAAAAACCAAAACTTGACTTCGTTCCAAAAACCAAAACTTGACTTCGTTCCAAAACCCAAATCTTGACTTCGTTCAAAAAACATTCACTAAACAAATGAATCTATGTCAAAATTGATTTAAATACGTTGTGCACCGCATACATTCAGCTTGATGAAAACTAAATTTTTCGAGTTAAACTACTAGAATGGCACACATCGAGTACGGAACAAAAATTCGCACACTTGTGCGTAATAAGAAACTGCGCTCAGTTGAAACATTCACTGACTTTCACTCGTTCCAGCTCTCTCAACAAAGGTAGCCTTAAAGAATTTATTCTAATTCTAACTCTCCCATTCGGTCAAGTTTTAAATAAAACTTGGATAAGCCTCTCAAAAGTCGCCGAAATTTACTTAAAACATGAACTAGATTTGAGAATTTAGTTTCGAAAAAACTACCTATCTGACAATTAACACGACTACGAGAACTTACTTTATTTTTTTATAAGTTCCTAAGTTACACTAAATGTTAGGAAGAAGTTGCTGTGAAGTTAAGGTCAAGTCGGTTTTAAATTCGTCTTTTGTTCTTCCCTCAAATTTTAGAAAAGGTTGTTACTTAGTCGTGGAAAACGTTATACTCAAAATATAACATTTCTTCTTCCCTCAAATTTTAATGAAACATCGTAGCAGAGATGTTGAAAAAACTTGAAATACAACGTTTTTCCTTCCCTCAAGTTTTAGAAAAAGGGGGTAGCTGAGATGTTAGAAACATTATACTTTAAATACGACGTTTCACCTTCCCCAAAATTTGGGAAAGAATTAGTGGCTGAGATGTTATGAATATCCTACTTGACATGTCGTTTTACAGGCGCTCTCGACTCACAACATGAACTGCTCGTCCCAGAAGGGCGAGTCCGTCTCCCTGATGGTGGCTGTGGTGAACTTCTGGTTCGGTTCGTCCATTTCGACTATCACGTACGCGTTCACGGACTCTGCGAGGGCAACACACTTAATTCGGGCACCTCAATTTCTATCATATAAGAGAAGCTTTACTTCAGCCATAATGGTACATTGTAAATGCAACATTAGACAGCTAACTGCTTCCTTTATTACCATCATAGTAATTTCCCAAGTAACAGATGCCTCAAAGTAAACAAAAGACCTCGTCCACATCCTTAGAATCCATCGGCAATTTGCCTATGAGAACTTTTACGGAAGTAAACGTCAGAAGTGCGGAAATCTCCATCCAAGACTGTCTACCACAGTGATTCTGAAAGCTGCACTAAATCAGTCATTTATAAGACCCAAACGATCTGTGTATGCTCCTACAATAGCTCACCGACCACAAATACCTTCGACTGAATACAAGACTCGTGAAAAAATTCCTCTTGAACGCCTGACAATTTTGTGTTGAATTCGACTGTATTACTTTTTCGGTTGTAAAATAAACCATTGCAAAACTTTGCGCTGCCAATTTTAATCAAGGTTGAACCGCAATGAATTCAGTACACCAACACAATCTCAGTTACTCCTCTACTTTTTCATACTACATTTTCACACATCTTCAAATATCTCAAGTCAGAAATCGCGATGCATATGCATGAGCGATCTGAAAAAATTGGAACCAATAGAAGGATGCCAGAACACCTTAGGACTCCAGCGGCCAGCAAGTGCAGCTTACCTCTGTTGCTGCCTATGCCGGTCGCCTTCACGATCTTGACGAGGAGTCGCTTGCCGTTGAGGGCAGAGATGCCCACAGGCTGGGGAGCGGCGCTGAAACTGGGCACCTGCTTGGGGTGAGAAGGGCATTACGGAATGCGGTCTGGGTTGTGGGAGGTGGGAGCACAGTAAGCGCGACAGAATAAGATCTAATGTCAACGGTAAATAAATGAAAAACGTAGTTGAGAGAAACGAAATGAAAGAACGGCAAGATGTTACGGTAGTTGCTAGAATAACAACAACAAAACAAAAGAGAAGAAATCAACGTCTAAGATGTAAATGAACTGTGTGACTGGTATCATGCAAGTTTCTCTACAGCTGCTACGAGATGATAAGCTCCGGAGTATATAACGGACATCGCCAGTAACGTCAATGAACCGTGTCACTGATCGAAGTCTTTGTGATCATATTGGATTGAGTCGCTTTGGTGAATAAAAATACTATCCAGGCAGTTAAGAATGCAGTTATAAAATATGAAATTATAAGTTTAACCGATTCGTGTTTGTCCCCAAGATCTGTTATTTTTGGTGCAATTTTCGGCAGGTGAATGTATCAAAACTCAAAAGCTGCTCGAAATGTGAGGCAAAGACCATTCACCAAGTGCAACATTTTAAGATGAAAGATATAATTCTCTTTGTTGTGAAAAAATGCTATTTCATGAGCTCATCAATGACAGAATCTATGTGTGAAATAGCCTTATGCTTTCCAATGAAAACGGTGCTTTCATGAGCTTATTTGGAGAATTTTTGTCAAACCAAAATTTTCTGAACACAAATTCATCGAATTTACTAGCGCTTGTTGATGACAAAACGTTTAGAGAAAATAGTTTTATTCTCTGCTTCAATAAATTTTTATTTTTATTTTAGGAGCTTATAAATGAGAAAATATTTATTGGACATAGCCTTATTCTCTGTACACTATTACACCGAATTGTGTTTCGTTTATTTATGAAGCAATAAAGATCCACGGACGGACGGAGTTACGAGACGAGAAGTCATGAACTCCTTACAAATGTGATATAAAAATAAACTTCAGGAAGATAGAGAGTTCAAAGCATGATACAGAACTAAAAAATGAACAGAACTAAATGTAAAAGTTCTTTAAACATATTCCAGAGGAAAATAGAAATTAGTAAAACAAGACCGAAAATATGCGACAAACACAAAATAAAAAATTAGTCATAAAAAAACATTCACAAACATAACGCGCGTAAGCATGTCTATGATCCCAACGCAAGTGAAAATATTAAATAAATCATTACAAAATGTTGCAAATTTCGGGGAAACACTCCAAAAACTCGAGGCTCAAAATACCATGCAGGAAAATATACATCGTGTCATTGTTGTATACGTAAACACAAAATCAATGATGAATATATCCACACACGGTGCAGGCCCCAACTAAATATGTAAAAGAAACAGAACTCTAAGTCTTACAGAGGACACCTAGGAAGTTTTAGTAGAATACATAGCTTTTCCACCCGATAGTCCACAAACTAAACCGAGTAAACAGAGGTAGACCTCACTCACTACCAACACGCACAGTATCATTTGCGCTTTAAGATTGGTTGAAACAAAAATAGAAGGGTAATTTTAGTTCATCTGAAGTCAACGTACTTCGGTCGTTTTTGAAGTCTAGCCTATGATCGGAACGGGTAGAGGTAACTTTATTTTTGCTTATTCACCGGCTACTTCGCTGATTTCAGTTTCTACATTACTCTCAGAATTTGTATTGACTATAAACAACATGAAATGTAATTCTTCATGAAAGTAATTATTTTAATTATTATATGCCTGAGGAATAACACTTAAATCTGGTAACTAAGCACACCATTTCTTCACTTCGGAAAATCAGCCAACCTGGTTTTGAGAAAATACAAAAAAGGTGAGTATGTAAAATGTTAGTACATATTCCTTCATGAGAATACGATAAATAAAATAAGCTTGGCTTTAAATTATTTCGAATGTTGCAAAATTTTGGCCTAAATTTCCATTAAACGAAGTTTTTATATCCATTAAAATCCAACGTGACCGAAGTTTTTTGTGGCGATTATTTTTTGTAAGAAACCCACAAAATCCACAATGAAATACACACAATGAATGCGTAACACAATGCAAAACACACACTGGAACGCTAAAAAGCGAAAGCGGTAAAATGATCAGCCTCTCTTATGTGCAGATGTGTTTCAATCACGTGTTCGAAAAGCGATTTGTGAAATTTCCCACGTAAAATGGTGCGGGTGTCATTTTCAATCAGGACAGAAAAAAAGTACCCGTCCGGTCCAATATCTGAACACGATGAGTCAAAGCACTTCCAGGAATAGATGAAGAGTTCAAGAAGGTCCTGCGAGCAGACTTTTGTCACTTATTATAAAAAGTATCACAGAAGCAACACGTGTGTTTTCAATTTCAATTTCGAACTGCATCGCAAATCACAACGAAGGACGTCCCAACATTGTTGATGTAGAAATAAGAACATAAGTTTTATTGCTGAAGAAGTCCCAACAACACGAGAAGAAACTCGCCCAAACACAACACGAGAAGCTGGCCCAAAAGCGCGAAGACTCCAGCGAAGCAAGAATATCGAATTATCTCACCACATTGCCGCCAATCAAAGAAGGCGTAAGGGACACGCTCCCAGAAATGCTAAGATCGTCTTCATGATGTTCAACTGGCAAGCCAGGGCAACCATCGTCAACGAGTTCCTTATTCCAAGGTCTTTCCTCGTCCATGAATTCATCTCCAACAGTAGATTTTTCCAAAAGTCTCACTTTTTCTTCACTAGACTTTTCTTCGCAAGTGAGATTTTCTTTTTCCGGAACCGTATATTTTCCTGGCAGCTGCTCTTCATATACAACTTTCCCTTCGTGACAAAGCCTCTCTTCGTTTGGCAGTTTCTCACATACTGGCACATGCTCGACATAGCGAGTGCTATCCACCCACTGCTCAACCCTGCGCTGGAGACTGATGGAACACAGAGTGGGCAATTCGGGAAACACGAGACTTTTGGAGCGGATTGACGGTGGTCGTCGAGGCAGCTGACGGCGACGGTTAGAAATGTCTTCCAGAGACATGGGTGAACAAGGACGGCGGATACGAGCTTTGGGATCACTGGAATAGCTTTCTAAGATAACATTGTGGCTGCTTTGGGGCTTCGTATCCGTTGTAAGAGTTACTGCCCGAAGTGATGCTTCACCATTAGTGCTTGCACTAGCAATGAAACACGGCTCATTGTGAAAGCATTCTATTTCGGTAGGTCGTTTGACAACAAGAAGATCATCTGACATGGATTGGTGCAGCAAGTCTTCGCCTTCTTTGTCGACGCTGCACCCGCTGGACGCGTCGTGATAATTCACTACCTCTTCAGCACGGGCGCGAGGAGGCGGATCATCGCCAGTATACTCAAATATATCCCGCGGGACGCCATTCATGGTCTTGATGCCATGAGTCGCGCCACTGAACAACATTTCATTCGAGCTGCTGTGAAGGCTCTGTACAGAAGCACCCAAACGACTCGAGGATGAATTCTTCATTGGGAAAGTCATGGAAGAAAAAGGTTTAACTTTAGAATGAACGATCATTGGTAACTGTAAGGCATTCTTGGTAGAATTTTCTCCTATACTAATATTATTCATACTCGCACTTTTATGAAAACTAAGCTGGAATTTTTTTTCTGGGGCTGCAAGATAATTCATTCTAGTCTCGCTAGGCTCACCAGCAACCTTGAGCTCTAGTACGCTTACTTTCAAGTCTCCAGATTTGTTCCAAGGAGCAGAGTGGCTACTGGAAGAAGAGCTGTTACCTTGATCATTCCTAGAACTTTCAATGTCAGAAGAATAGCCTGAAACACCCCCCACATCGGTATCCCATACCTGGTGATGGTCGGGACCCTCCAAATTCATGGGTCCGAGACCTCGAGGTAGAGTTGCTTCTTTGTTGTTCTGTACTAGGGCGTCAGCCTTTTGGGCGTCAGCCTTTTGGGCCTCAGCCTTTTGGGCCTCAGCATTTTGGGCCTCAGCATTTTGGGCCTCAGCATTTTGGGCCTCAGCATTTTGGGCCTCAGCATTTTGGGCCTCAGCATTTTGGGCCTCAGCATTTTGGGCCTCAGCATTTTGGGCCTCAGCATTTTGGGCCTCAGCATTTTGGGCCTCAGCATTTTGGGCCTCAGCATTTTGGGCCTCAGCATTTTGGGCCTCAGCATTTTGGGCCTTAGCATTTTGGGCCTCAGCATTTTGGGCCTCAGCCTTTTGGACATCAGCCTTTTGGACATCAGCCTTTTGGACATCAGCCTTTTGGACATCAGCCTTTTGGACATCAGCCTTTTGGACATCAGCCTTTTGGACATCAGCCTTTTGGACATTAGCCTTTTGGACATTAGCCTTTTGGACATTAGCCCTTTGGACACGAGCCTTTTGGACACGAGCCTTTTGGACATGAACCTTCTGGACATCAGTCTTCTGGATAGTAGCCTTCTTGACATCAGCCTTCAGGATATCATGCATCTGAACATCAGGCTTCTGAACATCAGGCTTCTGAACACCAGGCCCCTGGAAATCAAGCTTCTGGATATCAGGCTTCTGAACATCTGCTCTTTGGACATCAGGCTTCTGAACATCAGCTTTTTGGACATCAGCCTTCTGGAGATCAGCCGTCGTGACAGTTGCTTCCTTAGGAAGGGAGTGGATTTGAACTTCTGAAGACCTTTTAGCATCATGACGTTCATGAAAATTTTCATAAGGTTCTCGAATAACTTTATCATTACTCTCAGAAATTAATTCAGTAGCAAGGTTTTCAAGAGATGTGTTCAATTGCGTAGAAATAGGAGACGAATCAAATTTCAAGTTTTCTTTATCAGAGACAGAATTTTTAGAAGTGAGATGTCGATTACTAGATGGTTGTTTGTTAACATCATCGGAAAATAATTGGTTGACAGAACAAACGTTATCTTCAGGCACTTCTTTAGAAATAACACCAGGAATCTCATTGGCGAACTGGCTAGAAGAAGAGGTTTGGTTCCTCTTCTTCGGACGCGCAATGTCATTAGCTTTCGAACTCCCTTCCAAAGACTTCAATGGCGCTTTTTTGGGATCACGTTGGTCAAGTGAAACTGTGCATTCCTCACTGGAAGTCAGATCATCGAGGAGGCTTTTCAACGACGTGTTCAGAGAACAACTTATTCCTTGGCACGGTTCATTCATATCTTCGTCAATCGTTCCAGCGTCATCACTCGAATTTACTCCGTCGAAAAGATTTTCTAAAGACGAGCTCAATGGAGGTGGTAATGCTTCGGAATGAGGACTCTGGCTTTGTTTCACGGTTTCCGATTTAGCAACGGAAATTTCTACCAAACTCTCTGTAGCGTTTAAGGTGGAATCTAATTCTTCAGATTGTAAAGTGGCAACTTCTTGAGCTGATCCAGTTTGTTCCTCAGAGGGTAAGCTATCGAGAAGGTCCTCTAAGGAAGTGTTCAAAGAGGAGACTAAGCTTCTGCTTAGTGGACTTGAAGCTCTTTCGACGGTTTCGTCATTCGAAGACATGCCATCAAGAAGATTCTCAAGAGACGCGGTCAATGAAAATTTAGGTTCTTCTGGTTCTATTTTGATTTCATTCTTGGCAGCTTCACTTTCCGATGGCAAATCATCAAGCAAATTTTCCAAAGATGTGCTCAAGGAAGACGCAGGTTTACGGTGAGCCAACTGACCATCTTCAGTATTTTCGTCACTACAGCTCATATCATCCAGAAGATTCTCCAAAGATGTGTTTAGATCTGAATTGACCGTCATTTTAATGAATTTTTTATTAAAGTCATCGTCTTCTAGCAAGTTTTCCAGGGAAGAGGTAAACGAAAACTTACTCAAACGACTGTCAGGTCCGCGCTCTTCATTTTCTGTCCCGGAGACTTCGTTAGAACGCATCGCAAGTGCCTTTAGTATTTCAGGTGCTATAGAATCTTTGCTGCTTTCTGACAGCATGCCTTGCTCCTCGTCATTGCACGGCAACGCACCTTTTTGGCTTCCTCGCCGCGAATTAAAAGGAATGTCACAGCCTTGGAGTCTTGAAGCCTCCAGTATCTGATAATCAATTTCCGCGTCTGTAGTGTCACGTTCCGAAGATGAGTATTCGTTAGCCATGATTGTTTTAGACCAAGTTCTGAAGTTTGCATTTACATATTCATGCACAGCATCGTTTACTGGAACATTTTCAACATTAACAATTTTAGTTGGGCCAGTTTCCATCAATGAATCTTTTGCAGGCGAAGTAACAACAGGTATATCTTTTGAAGGTATGTATGCAAGAGCAGCATCCGCAAAAATAGCATCTCCAAAGGCTGGATTTTCGACGGCTGCATCTCCGACGGCTGCATCTCCGACGGCTGCATCTCCGACGGCTGCATCTCCGACGGCTGCATCTCCGACGGCTGCATCTCCGACGGCTGCATCTCCGACGGCTGCATCTCCGACGGCTGCATCTCCGACGGCTGCATCTCCGACGGCTGCATCTCCGACGGCTGCATCTCCGACGGCTGCATCTCCGACGGCTGCATCTCCGACGGCTGCATCTCCGACGGCTGCATCTCCGACGGCTGCATCTCCGACGGCTGCATCTCCGACGGCTGCATCTCCGACGGCTGCATCTCCGACGGCTGCATCTCCGACGGCTGCATCTCCGACGGCTGCATCTCCGACGGCTGCATCTCCGACGGCTGCATCTCCGACGGCTGCATCTCCGACGGCTGCATCTCCGACGGCTGCATCTCCGACGGCTGCATCTCCGACGGCTGCATCTCCGACGGCTGCATCTCCGACGGCTGCATCTCCGACGGCTGCATCTCCGACGGCTGCATCTCCGACGGCTGCATCTCCGACGGCTGCATCTCCGACGGCTGCATCTCCAACGGCTGCATCTCCAACGGCTGCATCTCCGACGGCTGCATCTCCAACGGCTGCATCTCCAACGGCTGCATCTCCAACGGCTGCATCTCCAACGGCTGCATCTCCAACGGCTGCATCTCCAACGGCTGCATCTCCAACGGCTGCATCTCCAACGGCTGCATCTCCAACGGCTGCATCTCCAACGGCTGCATCTCCAACGGCTGCATCTTCTGCGGCTGCATCTCCAACGGCTGTATATCCAACGGCTGCATCTCCAACGGCTGCATCTTCAGCTGCACCTTCAACAGCAGCATCTCCAACAGCTGCTTCTTCAACAGCAGCATCTCCAACAGCTGCTTCTTCAACAGCAGCATCTCCAACAGCTGCTTCTTCAACAGCAACATCTCCAACAGCTGCATCTCCAACAGCTGTATCTCCAACAGCTGCATCTCCAACAGCTGCATCTCCAACGGCTGCATCTCCAACGGCTGCATCTCCAACGGCTGCATCTTCAACAGCAGCATCTCCAATTGCTGCTTCTTCAACAGCAACATCTCCAACAGCTGCATCTCCAACAGCTGCATCTCCAACAGCTGCATCTCCAACGGCTGCATCTCCAACAGCTGCATCTCCAACAGCAGCATCTCTTCTAGCGCCTTCAACGAATGCTTTACCAGTGGACAAAGAGTAAGGAAATGTTGTCTGCTGAGGCGTTTTTTGCAGCAAGTCTTGGTCCGTTAACCACGGAGTGATAGCTTTAAACTTAGCGAAATCATTCTTCGTCGTGGTCGTTGTTTTGACAACATTTTCAACCGTCGAAATGTTCCTATTTACTGTCATATCGGAGCTTTCAACCAATGATGTACATGATGTAGTTTTTGTGGACCAGGAACACTTGCTTTCTTCGTCAGAAGTGCTCTTGTCAGACTTCGTGTCGGAAACTTCATGAATGCTTACACTCTTCTCTCGACTTTCAGATGACATGGTGTATCCGAAAATTTCAAATGCGGCTACCCTTCGGCCGAAGTCCGTGGACAAACCTGATAATTCGATGGATTTTTCATTAGAGATGACACTGGAACTCGAGTCGTCTTCTGACACAGAAAGCGGGGTCGGAGGAAGTGATTGCGAAGGAGTGAAAGTAGCGGACGGCCAGGATTTTGTACGAGTGAAAAAACTGTAATCTTCTTTCGAAAGCTCACTGGGTAAGTGTTGACATTTTAAAGGAAGTGTGAGGATTAGAGACGATGTTCGCGCGGGCACAAAAGGCGGGTCGTCTTTCTCCTCGTGAAACACACCTGAACGCTGAACAGGAATTCCAGGAGGTGTATATGGAGGTGGCTCGTCACTGGCATCAAAACTAAGGCTCCTAGAAGAAGGAGCAGTGTCGGAGGAGGTTTTTGAAAGCCTTTCAGTCTCTGTACCAGAAACGGTGGCTGAGTTTTTCCACGGGTCCAAATCAATCCCCAAAGCTTTTTTCACAGAACTTAAAGTTGCAGCATCGTTATCATGATACTCCCTTTCACTGGTGCGTTCCTCTACATCTGTTGGATAGTCAGAAGTTGGATGAAACAGAATCGAAGAATTTGAATCACCACAAGTAGATGGTTGGTTAACTGCACATGCATCAAAAAACTTATTAGGTGTTGATGATCTTGAAACTGAAGAAATATTTTCTGAAAATTTCCAATGCATTTCTATGGCACTTGAAACTTGTGGGAAATGTTCATTGATGTGTCCTTGTTGGAAGTCTCCAAAAGGTTCTGAAGCCGTCTCAGAAACGGCAACTGCCTCTCCGACGTCTTCCTTCGAAGCTGAAATATTTTTCTCATCGTCATCGGCCGCAAGTGTTGCAACTGGCAAAGGATGCAAAGTGTGAGACAGCGTAGACTCGGGAGTTAGTTTGAAAAAGTTCGCATTTGACGGAATTTCGGGACTCAATAAATCATCGAGGAACGGGTTCGTACTGAGAATAGAAATTGAGGGAGACGGGTCTTGATTCTGATCACAGTTATCTTTTCCTCTAATCTGTTCAAAATTTAGTTTGAAATTTGTGTCCCGAAAATTCGCTGAATTTGGCAGCGAAGAGCCTGTGGCATCGGTGTTTGCAAGAGGATGGCCGAAGGTAAGCGAAGGAATCAGAGAGAGCTGAGAATTTTCGCTGTCTGTAAGAAATGGGTTCCCGAAGTCAACATTGATACCGGATGCATAGTCGTCGTTTTCAAGTTTTTCAAAGAAATCGACATTGATTTGGCTATCCTTCGTATCTAGCGTCTGCTCTTCCTTTTCCATCGAAAGAAACGGATGATTGGAGGAGTCGTGGGGAATCAATGAGATGTGCTTTCTACTGCACGATGGTGAAAGAATCTCAGTTGAGGAAATGTAAGGTTCACTTTCTTTCTCCTCGTCAACAGAAAGAGTTTCAGTGCACACATCTCTAGACGACGGCTCCTTTGTGCACATGGAAACTATATTAGTAGGCAAAGCTTCAACCAGTGGCTCTCCTTTATCAAGGTTTAGGTCAGCCTCTGACTCTTCATCTCCGTAGTTGGAGGATTCATCCTCAAAATCGGACCCCAGCGCTAGTTTTTGTGACATGGTTTCTGTTTTATTCTTCACGTATTCTTCACTAACCGCTAAACCATCATTCGGTTCCGACACATAGAAACAAGGTGAGGTGGGACGTGAGTTTGATTGAGGTTTGTCCATCAGTTCATACAGTGATGATTTCATTTGCCAACGCGAAAGGGACTTGCTTCGCTTCCTTTGAGGCTTTGAACCAGAAGGTTCAGTGCAAGGATCACCAATCAGGGACGGAATGTCTTGGCATGAAGATGACGCTGGTATTCCAGCAAGTTGGGAATCTAAGAACCGTTTCAAATTCGGGGAAAGCGAGTACTGCTTTAATGGTGGCAACTTAACCAAATCAACGCAAGTTGTACTGAGAGGGGAAGCAATGGCTTTGCTATTTACAAGTTCATTAAGGGAAGGCGTGTAAGGGTCACTCTGTACTTTCGATACAACTCCAAATACCACGTTGGTGGCGCATGCAGGACTTACAAAGTGGCTCTTGGGATGGTGAGGCAGCCCCATTGCTCCTAGAGGTGCAGAGGCTGAGGACAGGGGAATGGCATCTAAATTTTTGGGGAGGGGATCATAGGCAGGCTTACTGAGAACATCGCTCATTTTCGTGACCAATGCTTTTACATCTCGCTCTGTAGGGAGAAGGTTCTCTTTTTTAGCCCTGGTTTTCCCAGATTTTCCAGCCGGGCCACGGTCGAGGTAATCGTCGAAGTCTTCGTCTTCGTCATCATATTCGCTGTCGTACGTGATGTACTCATAGGAAGTTAACGCTGAGTCCTTTCTTGGCTCTTCCGACAAACTCGGAAGATGGGTAAACGAGTCGGAGAGCGTCTTCTCTTCAACTTTGGCCAAAGCGACAGCCTTGACTTGCTCTAAGAAATTAGGAGGGACATAATCACGTTCACCCGTTGGAATTGGTTTCTTAAACTCGAAGTCGTCCTCGCTGAAATCCATTTCATCAGAATTTCTGTTAGAGTAAGGAAAGCTACTGTCGAAAGAGGTCACATTCTTTGTAATTAGTCGCTCTTCTCTACGCGGTAACACTGGACTATCATTCTGGGTTAATAAATTATGCAAAGATGGGATCTTTGGATAGCCTAAGTCTTTTGGCAAAAAGCTACAATCTCCGAGACTAACACTTGGAATATCCCGAGGCTTAACTGGTGTGACTTTCGGCTTAAGGACGGGCGGATGGGTCTGTTGTTCACGTACCATCGAGTCGTACCCCACCGGTACCACTTTGTCGGGCAGTTCTCGGGCACGCTTGAAGGGGGGAAAGCCAGGCTCTTTGGATAGGTCCACCTCGAGCACCATGTTCCTGACCGCCATGATCACCACTTCTTTGATCACTTCTTGTAGCTCCTTCTCGCTCAACCCCTTCTCGTTGTTACGGATACCCTCCAGCTCCATACCGACCTGCACAAAAAGCTAAGTTTAACAAGCGTTCAAATTATCGTTTCAATAACTCAATCTAGACGACCAAAAAATAGAAGAGAATGTTCGTGAAGTAACGCTGCAGATTCCATCGAGAGCCATAAGGCGCCCAGCGATTCCTCAAAAGTACTCTAGTACGACAGACAAGCTATCATATAAGATCAAGTTACTACTTTCCTTAAATTTTAATGTATATTTTGAAAGGTCAGCGCTCATTTTTGAGCTATTCCTACGTAAAATACGAACATCGATTGCCTATGATTCACGAATTTTTGCATCTACCCATACACCATCACGCGTGGGTCTTAGTAGAAGATGTCATTCCGCGAGTAAATGAACCAGAGGAATCAGTGTTACATTTTACTATCTTTTGAATCATTTTGTTAAATTAACATCTTTTTAAGCGGCATTATATAAAATTCCCACAAGGATTCAAATTCATAAAACTATCTTTGTTTTGAGGCCTCACCTCCGGCCAGCCGTCGAACTTGATGACACTCTTGCAGGCGTGAGGCAAGATGGCGGCGTTAATGCGACCTCTCATTGGCTGGACGGCGGCGGCGTACTCGCTCTCGGTGGTCACGTCGCGGTGCGTGCGCGTCGTCTGCAGGCGCAGGTACACGCGCGTCTCGCAGTCGCACGTCACGTTCTGCTCAAACCAAAGTCAAACGTATAATTTTTGACGTATGAATAACGAGAGCATCGAAAAATGCACTGGTGTTGCATGGCGAAGGTTTAGCTCAAATAGACAGTGAATGTAGAGCTGTTGATATAATAACAACATACAAACCTTTACCTGTGGCGCACGGTTAAGGTTTTGATCAAATCGGTATCGAATGTTGAAATTTTGATACGATTATAACATCAAAAACTGCACCGGCGGCTCATGGCACTCGGACGAACACGTTGGAAGTATCACGAATGAAATTATAGAATAGAGCAGAATGAAATTAGATTACATCAGATAAGGTCGTTCAATCCTTCCTAACCCGAACAAACGCGTTCAGGAGAGAAGAAGGCGGACGGCATCATCAAGTACGAAGTTAAATGGAACGCAGAATCACTGTGCAAAGTATGTTCCCACTAAAGATCCCCTGTGCTTAAAAAAAGAGTAAGTTAAGAGAAGCATGTCCATGAAACAAGATAAAAATGGAATATAAAAGTAATAGGTGATAAAAAAACATGACAGCAATGCCTGAGGAAATATGTTCCATATTAAAACAAATAATCCCATTTCAATAATAAAGACTTTGCCAAATTTAAGCCCAGGACCTCACACTTTCCCCCTAGGAGCGCTACTTCTCATAGATTGTACCAGGCATTTTAGGCTCTCCTCATGCCACTAATTCAACTTAAACACTAAGCTTTAGCATACTGCAATAGTGAAATTTGATTTAATTAAAGTAAATTTAATTTAAATCTTAAGTTTAGCATATAGCAATTAAGAAATTAGATTTAATTTAAATGCAAAGCTTTAGCACATCACAATTAAGAAATTTGATTTAGTTCAAATGTTAAGCTTTAGAAATTGTGAAATTTTATTTCCATGAACAAACATGTGAAATCTTAAAAATTTCAGTATTGAAAAGAACGAAACCTCAAAAACTTGACTCTACAAGAACATAACGTTATGATGAAAACATATTACGATATCACATTGATTATAACCCATCCTGTGATATAGGAACATTTTCATGGTGGCATTTAGAGTAAAAGATCCTTATAACTTCTGATATCCTTCACAAGAATAATAACAGAATCATTCCGTTCAGGAATAAAAATAGACCTCAAGAAGTCGAATACTTGCACAACCAAACTCGACGTATACGCGTACAGAAAATCATGTCTTTAATATATTAATTAACATATACCAAAAGTCTCAGAAGAGACCGCCTATCTTTAGCACAACCAAAGCGCTCTGCGACGCTTGAGCACCCGAGCGCAACTGAGAACGGAAAAAAAGGGGATAAATGCACGACAGAAATTAGGATTTCTCTGCTGTTGCTGCTTGCACGGAGTTGAGTTACCCGACGCCCTGACTTCACGGTCACAAAAAAAAATGAAAAGAAAAACAGTTTATTTCCAATAAAGATGATACAAAACACATCATTGGTCTTTAAAATGTCGAAATATAAAGATCATAATTCGACATGCACACATGGGTATCGTAATACCCATGTTATAATAGTCGACAGAAATGATTGAGAGAAAAGCATGGAAACATGCATTCCCGTTGTTGCGTAATCTAGGTTTGATAACACATGTAAGTATAAGTTTAAAAATAAATGTATAGGATACCAGTGACGATACATTGTTGAAAACACTCTTATTAGTGCGCGCTTACATCGAAATAGAGGCTACAGTGAAGGTAAACATGATAGGGTCAGCCAGGGTCGTGCAGTGACAACTGTACAAAACTGTCAGTTTCAGAGAGTCACTCAGGAATGAAAGACAAAATAATCATTAACCATACAATCACTGAAAATTTAGCAATGAGGGACTGGCTGATTACAAACATACGACTGTAACTTTAGCAATGAGGGACCGGCTGATTACAATCATACGACTGTAACTTTAGCAATGAGGGACCGGCTGATTACAAACATACGACTGTAACGTTAGCAATGAGGGACCGGCTGATAACAATAAGTCGACTGTAACTTCGTGATGATTAGACGAGTAAATGAAACCACACACCGCAAAATTAACGGATGCGTTTCGTGATGCAGGAGCAAACAACAGAACAAGAAGTATGTTATTATTATTATTGTTATTATTATTATTATATAAGAAAGTTTTAGCCTCCCTTCACCACGACAAAGATGTTCCAAGAGAGGAAAAAGGAAGGCACCATTTAGTATGGAGTTGAGGGAACGTGGAATCTATGCACAAGGTGCACGGAAACAGTAAGCTAGGAAAGAAGTTCATGAAACAAGAAAAAAGTTGAAGAAGAAAGTAGTAGGTGCTGAAAAACAGGACAGCAGTGAACCGAAAAAAGATGGTCCGTAACAAAACAAAAACCTATTTTATTACAACAAAAAGGAAGCCTACCTAACCTTTAGCTCGGGCCCACACATGGTTCACAAGAAGTATGTTTAGGACACACGCCGCCATATGCAGACTATAGGAGGTGGCAGCAATATCACAGCAATGGCATTGCAGCAATATCACAGTAATGATTAATTAATTATAAGTTAGTTTCAGACTCCCTTATCACAACAGAAATGTTCAAAGAAAGGAAGGATGAAGGCACCATTTAGTATGAAGTTAAGAAAACGAGGAATCTAAGCACAAGGTGTGTTCCCGCACAGGATCCCGTGCGCATAGAAACATTAATTAAGTTGAGAAGGAAGCTTATGAAACAAGATATAAGTTGAAGAAGAAAGAAGTAGGTGCTATAAAACGTGGCAGAAGTGAACCGAAAAAAGATGGTCAGTAACAAAACAAAAAACCTGTTCTATTTCAACAAAAGAAAGGCCTACCTAACTATACCTCCGGACCAAAGTTATAAATTACAACGATGGTTGTAACCTAAGTTTAATATTATAACGATGAAAGTAGCCAAAGTATTATATTTAAACGATGATCATAACCAAAGTTATTTATACCAATGATGATAACCAAAAAATTATTATTAATTAGTTTAAGCCTCCCTATCCGCAACAAAGGCGATCCACAGAGAGGAAGGAAGAAGGTACCATTTAGTGTGGTGTTATAAGGGAACGCGGAATCTATGTAGAAAGAGCATAGAAACAGTAAGTTAAGAAAGAAAATTATGAAACAAGATAATAGTTGAAGAATAAAGTAGTAGGTGCTGAAAAACAGGAAAGCAGTGAACCGAAAACAGTAGTCATTAACATAGCAAAAATGCGTTTTATTTCAACAAAAAGAAGGCCTACCTAAACTCTCAGCTCGGGCCCTCACATATTTTCCCCTGGGAGCGCTAATTCCCATAGATTTTAATAAATTTAAACAATTTATTCATGTATTATTAATTTATACAATTTAAACAATTTATTTGTACAATTTATACAACAATAGTTGTATCCCCGAGGGGTGTCTTTAAATGCAAAACTCTTTAAATGCAAAACTCTTTAAATGCTAAACTCTTTAAATGCTAAACTCTTTAAATGCTAAACTCTTTAAATGCTAAACTCTTTAAATGCTAAACTCTTTAAATGCTAAACTCTTTAAATGCTAAACTCTTTAAATGCAAAACTCTTTAAATGCTAAACTCTTTAAATGCAAAACTCTTTAAATGCAAAACTCTTTAAATGCAAAACTCTTTAAATGCAAAACTCTTTAAATGCAAAACTCTTTAAATGCAAAACTCTTTAAATGCAAAACTCTTTAAATGCAAAACTCTTTAAATGCAAAACTCTTTAAATGCAAAACTCTTTAAATGCAAAACTCTTTAAATGCAAAACTCTTTAAATGCAAAACTCTTTAAATGCTAAACTCTTTAAATGCTAAACTCTTTAAATGCTAAACTCTTTAAATGCTAAACTCTTTAAATGCTAAACTCTTTAAATGCTAAACTCTTTAAATGCTAAACTCTTTAAATGCTAAACTCTTTAAATGCTAAACTCTTTAAATGCTAAACTCTTTAAATGCTAAACTCTTTAAATGCTAAACTCTTTAAATGCTAAACTCTTTAAATGCTAAACTCTTTAAATGCTAAACTCTTTAAAAGCTAAACTCTTTAAAAGCTAAACTCTTCAAATGCTAAACTCTTTAAATGCAAAACTCTTTAAATGCAAAACTCTATAAATGCAAAACTCTTTAAATGCACAACTCTTTAAATACAAAACTCTTTAAATGCAAAACTCTTTAAATGCAAAACTCTTTAAATGCAAAACTCTTTAAATGCAAAACTCTTTAAATGCAAAACTCTTTAAATGCAACTCTTTAAATGCAAAACTCTTTAAATGCAGACCTCATTAAATACGAAACTCTTTAAACATGAAACATTTTAAATGGGAAACTCATATATGAAACTCGTTATTGATGTCAAACTTTTTTCCTCCTGTACGTAATCAATGGAAAATATTGACGGCGTTGACGGCACTCAAAGCAAGCTCGTGATCTAAAGACTGAATACGTGTCAATATGTGTGGTGGACCTCAGGCCTACAGTGCCTAATGAATCATTTATCGCCTTGTTTGCATATTCAGAACAATGATGAGAACAACATAACACTGAGTATAACGGTTAATACAATAATGGAAATAATGGCAATATATAATACAATATTTAGTGCAACATCCAATGCCTAATGCAATATTTAGAACAATGTCCAATACCTAATACAATATTGAGAACAACGAGTAGTTTCAATTTTGAGAACAATACCTAGTTTCAATTGTGAGACCAATGCCTTGTTTCAAATGAGAAAACAATGCCTAGTTTCAATTTTGAAACCAATGCCTTTTTCGATATTGAGAACAACGCCTTTTTCAACATTGACAACAATGCCTTTTTCAATATTGACAACAATGCCTTTTTCAATTTTGAAAACAATGCTTTTTTCAATATTGAGAACAATGCTTTTTCAATATTGAGAACAATGCCTTTTCCAATTTTGAGAACAATGCCTTTTTGAATATTGAGAACAATGCCTTTTTCAATATTGAGAACAATGTTCTTTTTTCAATACTGAGAACAATGCCTTTTTCAATATTGAGAACAATGTTTTTTTCAATATTGAGAACAATGCCTTTTTCAATATTGAGAACAATGTTCTTTTTTCAATACTGAGAACAATGCCTTTTTCAATATTGAGAACAATGCCTTTTTCAATATTGAAAACAATGCCTAGCTTCAATTGTGAAAACAATGCCCAGTTTCAATGGTGAGAACAATGCCTTCTACGATTGTGAGAACAACGCCAGTTTCAATGGTGAGAATAATGCCTTCTACGATTGTGAAAACAACGCCTTTTTCAATACTGAGAACAATCGCGTTTCCTAAAAAATTGATGAGGAAATAATTACCAGAGATCACAACGGCCATGAGGGAGCGAAAGAGTCAAGAGAGCAGGCAGACCCGACATGGTGACGGCGCAAAAGCCGCATCAACAAACACAGCTTGGCGAAATTGGCAGACGAAGTACGGATCTTGGCAGACAACGCCTTAGTGCTGGCCGAACCCCGCACATTGCTTGGCAAGTGACCCAAGTAGCTTGGCAGGAGACGAGATGCTTGGCAGATGATGAGGGGCTTGGCAGGTGATTCAGTGCTTGGCGGATGATGCGATGCTTGACGAATGATTCAGTGCTAAGCATATGGCGCGTAGCTGATGTTGCGGTTACCCCCAACCACCTATATCAGTGTTATTCATTCATTTTTTTGTTATTAACTAAATTTTGCCAGAGAGCCACTTCTATTAAATGCATTGATTAAGAGAGCCGCAGATACTGAAAGTTAGCGTATATTATATAAATTATATACTTATTATTTAATTTATATATTTTTCGCCAGTCACGCAATGAATACCACTGACCGATATGGTAACCTTCCGAACGATAGCAACTCTACGTGGAAGGGATGCATCTGGCTAACCTATTGCCCCAATGTACCTCGAACAAAAACGTTGACTCTGGAGAAATGTTCTAATCTAATGATAGAGCATGTGTACCAGTCTCCGGGCCCCAACAATCCTTCAAACAATTTTTCACGTCATGAATTTATACTAATCTTACCTAATAATATCCTTGGTGCGTTCAGTCATTTGTTTGATGCCCGCTTCTTAAGAAACAGCTTCTTCGATTTGAAGGATGCTTAATGACCGTATCTGTGATACGAGTTGAACAAGAGCACAAGTACGAGAATATTTTAATGGCGGGTGCAATCAGGATGGATATACACATTTGTTTGTCATCCACATATGAGTAATTTACATAAGGAAAATATCGAATCTCGTCATTTTTGACGGGCCGTGCACAGTAGTTAATAATAATTTCTCAAAGAATAATAATTTCTGGTGTCATCTTGGACGTTGATTGAACGCCTTGCTCTCACCCACAACACCCTCGATCTGCTCACCTCTACCTCGCTCCTCCACACATCTCCTGCAGTGGTTGTAATATCAATTGCCCCGTCGCTTCGAAGAATATACCTCAACGTCTTTGTATTTCTAACAATATAAAATTTCATTCATTTTAGAGAGGTTAGATGTCAGATTTAGGTCCTGGCTAATTAATCCTGATCGTGGATATTTCTATCTATCAGGTATTTTTCAATATTCGCCCGAGCTGACGCGCTTGTTCGCCACCATCATGAGCATAAAGTAGATAGGTCGGAGGGTACAGCGAGTCAACATCTGAGAGAGTGAACGAAGTGGTTCCACTATTCGCCTGCTGGGCGTACTTCTTCCACTAATTTAAACTACTAAGCTATTTTGAAGGCACCGTCTCGCCATTGATTATTCTCGTCACTCATCATCATCTACCACCACATTGTGCCAATCCATATTGAAGCCTCGGTCTTGTCAATGGTAATTTACGCCACTCATCCCCTATCTACCACCACATTGTCCTAATCAATTTTGAAAGCTCGGTCTTGCCAATGACAATTCCCGTCACTCATCACCCATGGACTGAACAATCGATAAAGTGTATCATAAGGATACTAAGAGTTAACCTTAATCATCGAAGAGCGACTTAAAGTGCATGACATCGCAATTATAAGCAAAGAGGTGCGCTGTGAATCTTCAATTGCAAGGGCAATTTCAATACCAACTGTCATATATAGTATCGAAAATATGGTCTACAGCAAGGAGACAACCACCTGAAACACTATTAACTCTCTGTACCCGCAGATTGCAGTCAGCGACTTACCCATTTAAGATGAGCGTTCAGAATATCTTTGGACATCGCAATGCGTTCCTCCCTGCAATTCTCGCGTGATAACGCGCGTCAGTAGTTTCTGTGACTATTAAATCTCAAGATATTCTCGTGAAAGTCTCAATTCCCCCATTTGTTACGATAAAAACGGAGACGCACGTTCGACACTAATAATAATCGCTATCTGAAGTCATGATCTAATCAAATAACGCAACTGAAATGTAAATTAAAATACTTCTACGTACTTAATGAAATTAGTCGCGCCATGCAATCTGGATGGTGGCAGCAGATTAGCTAATTGATTGACCGGTATTGATAGATCTAAAGAGGCAAAAATGAGATCTGATGTACTCTGCAATTTATATCAATGGCCGGAAATCGCGACAACGGATGTTACAGAGGAATAATAAGTGTCTAATGATAGGGAACCCTAACAATGATGCAGCACTACGGGGACATAATACGATAAAGATTATCCGTCTTATAATCTTTACACTAGGCAGATGATGCGCTGCTTGGCAGTTGCAGTGCTTGGCAGATGTACTAGTAATGAGATGCGTGGCAGAACATGATCTAATTACACTTATTAGAACATGACTAAACTTGGAAATGTTTGTTGTGACCGTTTGCCATCACGCTTTCTGGAACAATGAGGTAGTGCAAAATGTCAATACTTCCCCATCATTAACTATGAAGAATGAAATTCAGATAATTCTTGCACTAGCCATCAAAAATAAAAACATGATTAAATGAACCTGAACACAGAAAATGCTCAAAGAAGGAACAAAACGTAAGTGAATCGTAAAACTAACCACTAGAGATGAAAAAAATATATCGCGTAAAATTAACAATTACATGTAAAAGGAACAGTAAACTGTCAAAAAATGACAAAGAAATGTAGGTGAAACGTAAATAAAAACGAGGGATAACGCAGAAACCGAACTCAGAACTGTTCAAAATAGCAACAATAAACGAAGGGAAAGGCGAAACAATGCACTGAGGAGAGACTCACCATGGAGTCGTCAGGGGCGCAGTCGATGACGATGTTGACCAGCTTGGGGGAGGGTGTGGCCGGCAGCACCTCCAGCACCTCGATCAGCACCCCAGTCTGCCCGGAGAGGAATGGAGATTTTGAGCGATACTTGCATAACACATTTCAGCTCCTACAAGGGATTAATATTTTAACAAAGGGTTTATTATGTGCTGACTGCTGTAACGAAGATTTCGAACGGTTTGTACAAAACCCATGTTAGCTCATACCAGAAATGAATACCTAAGAGAGACTTTATTATGCGCGAACACAACTAAAATATATTGAGCTAGAAGTAGGGGAACAACGCTATTTCCTCAATTATGTTGAAAGAAGGACACAAAATTTGACCTATTTTAACGTAAGATAACTGCATTAAATGAACCTTATAACCAGTTTCAGGCTATCAATAATGAAATAAGATTCTGCTTAACAAACCCCTCATTAGATTTTCTTCTGCTGTATTCAATCGAGCAAAAAGAACTGCATTTCCTGGCGTACATGTTGCGGAGAAATTCTTGAGACATCAATGATGCAGGTTTGCATGCGATACTTCCTACGACCTTTCTACGCACGTCTTTTCTTCGACACGAATATATGCATTCACACGTTCAATTAAAACAATATTGAATCCTTCATTGAGCGTGTGTGTGTGTGTGTGTGTTTGATATCTACGTTTATACTTCAATCGTCATCACAAACATCCATACAACGCCCTTCAATTCATGTAACACTTCACAGACATACAGAACAAGCAATATATCGAACATACAAAATATTTCAACAGAAATCTTCAAAAACAACTTTCTGCAGTGCACGTCATAACCTATTCAATTTTGAGAAACAATAAAGCATCTGAAAATGAGTGGTAAGGTTCCTGGCTCAGGAGAAACGTATACTTGATCAGAGGAGAAAAAGAAAAAGAAAAACCGTTTATTTTGAATAAAGTTAACGCAAAAAATTGTATGACATCATTGGATAATATAAAGTTACCTTGACATCAGATCCCCAGCGGATAACAAACTATTAATGATAGTAGTCATCTCAATAATTAAAGAAATTTTTTTTTAAATATTCCTTTTATTAGTTCATACCATTCTGACTAGGCATAAAAATGCAGGTGCCGATGATAAAGACAGAGACACGTTGATAAAAAAGACGCTACCAGCAAACGTTCGGTCTGAAGTGAGAAGTTCGCTCGCTGCAGCTGCTCTTTCTTTTGATGTTGGCTATGTTTGCTATACGCGTCACACAATGCGGGATACAAGCTAAGGCCTTAAACCAAAGAAATACGAAACAATTGTTATTCCTCGCTGAAAAAATAGCTACACAATCAATTAGAACCTGTACTTACATTATGACCAATTATTATTCGATGCGACACAAGACCTGATCGCAAGAACAGTTTGCCATGGAATTTTTTTTACTGAATGATAAAGCCACGAGTTTTTTGGCTATGATTTTCCAAGGAGCAATTAAGTGCTGAGATTGAGAGCACATGATGGAGACTCCAGAATAGACAAACTAAGAAATCTAGATTACAATATTTGCTTGAGCCTCCATAGCCACAACAAAAAAGGCCCCGAGAGAGCAAGGAGGAAAGCGTAATTTGACAAAGAATTAAGGGATCGGAGATTCTGAGCACGAGGTAAATCTCAGCATCCTATGCATAGAAGCAACAAGAATGAAAGAAGTTTATGAAACAAGAATAAATTTAGAGAAGGAAGAAATAGGTACTGAAAAAATGCGATAGGTGAACCAAACAAAGATGTTCCGTTAAAATAAAAAACTATTCTATTTCAAGAAATGGAAGACCAACCTTTGCTTCGCTTGGAACCTCGCATCACAGAAAATTTTTGGGGTTGATATCACGCAACGAGAGCCACAGTTCCTCACTCCAAAACCTTGGACAATGGTCCTGACACCACTGCTGAGTTTCGTTAGAAGAGTGAGAAGGTGTACCGTCCTGTTGACAACGCTAAGTACTGCTGTTGAAATGTTTGCAGCGGCCTCAAAAATCACAAGTCAGAGTGTGTTTTTTCTTGAAATTTTTTGAAGAAAAATGTTCCATGATTTAGAAATGGAAGCTCATATCATGGTCGAGGCGGGTTTTTGAACCCTGCAAATTGTTCGGCATGCTCCTCAATATTGAAAGTTTTTCATCTAAAATCATGGAAACAAATGAAAGCGTATCCTTACGAAAACCTTACCTCTAGCCAGTCTTTTTAAGTATTATCTCAGAAGTCAGTGAATTTTACTCATTTCACTAAAACACTGAATTAATGCAAATTACCTAATAACATATAAAAGATTTGCCTTTTCTCAACACTTGTGAATTTATTCCTAAGTAAAGAATTGACGTTTACAGTATTTTGAGCTACGCTAGAATTAGTTAAAATAAGATTTTCGAGTGCCCTTAGCCTGTTTCTGAGTGTTGGTTAAATTTTAAGTTAGTTTCACCTTCCCTACCTACACCAAAGGTGTTCCAAAGAGAGGAAGGGTGAATGCACCATTTAGTATGGAGTTGGGGGAACGCAGAATCCATGCACAAGGTGTGTTCCTATGAAAAGTCCCCAGCGCAGAGAAACAAGCTAAAAGTTGAATAAGAAAGTTAGAGGTGCTGAATAACAGTGCGGCAGTGAACCAAATAATAGCGCTTAAGAAACCACAAATCTATTTCAATAAAAAGATGGCCTGCCTCACTTATAGCTCAGGACCTCCCATTTTTCCCTTAGGAGTGCCAATTCTCATTGAGACCTCATTTAGATACAATAATTGTATCCCGTTGAGGGGGTGAGACCCTATCTAACTATTATACTCAACGTCACTCGCGCTATACAAGAGCGATAATTAAACCTTCACTCGGCATGCAGGCCCGTCACGCACGTGAGTGACGTGATGTCCAGCTACAGAGTATTCTATCCGAATGCTAAGTACCGGACTCACTTGAAGAACAAAGTTCAGAGCACTTCGGGAATAAATTCATAGATGCTGTTTGACTCATTGTGTTACGAGTCATCTCATGATGCTCTACATGTCAAAAAAAATTGAATGGTTCTGAAAAAACTTAAACCTTGCTAAGTTACCGCTACATAGTCAGTGTTTCCATTGAGTATAGGACCGAAGTGCATGTTGTTCAGACGAAACCGCTGATTCAAAAACTTCGTTGGGAACGATCTTATAACAGGCTTGTGACAGAGAGAGAGTGTTCCCCAGAAACCTACTATACATAAGACCAGTGCACTAATCTTTAGTAGCCCATGAGAAACGAAGCAGTGTTGTTGTCACACCGTTTGCTCCTTGAGTACAACAAAAATGTTCAATATCAAAACACATTTTAAGATCAAAATATGAGAAGTGTAACCTTCAAGAAATAATATCAAAATATGGGAAGTATTACCTTTATAAAAAAAATTAAAATATGAGATGTATTACCTTTATGAAACAAAATTAAAATGTGAAGTATTACCTTTATGAAATAAAATTAAGCAAGAGAAGTATATCTTCAACATACACGTCGTATTGAACGTGGTGAGGTGTGCATGTGTGTCGCTGCCGCAGCCGTGAATGAGTTACAACTTTTCCAATTAGTGATCCATTAACGTGCCTGTATTTTCCACATCCATATTCGTCATCCAGAAACCTACGAGCGAGTCACAAGTACCATTATTCTACTGTGTTCACGTCATCTATCTTATTCATGCCTTTAATTCACGCGTAGGCTTATTTTTGATGCGGTAGACATATCTTCGATGCACTGAGTAATTTCAAAAGATCAGATTAGATTAGATGTTAGTTTAAGCCTCTCTAACCGCATCATTTGGTATGGAGTTAAGGGAACGTAGAATTTATGCACAAGGTGCATAGAAACAGTAGTGAGAAAGAAGTTCATGAAAGATGACAACAGTTGAAGAAGGAAATAGGTGAGGTGCTAGAAAATGGGAGAGCAGTAAACCGAAAAAAAAAGACGGTCTGTAACAAAACAAAAACCAATTTTCTTTCAACAAAAGGGAAGCCTACATAACTTTTAACTCGAGACCTCACATATTCCCTATGGGGGAACTTGAGGTAATTTCAAAATACTTTCATTTATGGCATTAAATTCATTGTGTTTTTCAGGTGGTCTTACTTTTCAATTTTAAACAGATTTACAATTTATCACTGATGTTGCTGAAGGCTGAGATGCAAATATTCAAGCTACCTAAATAACTTGAAACCTCGAACGTATGATAAATTATATGATAGTACGATCGTGATGCGAACACATTGGAGATCTTTAATTACCATTGAAGTTGAGTTTTAGCAAATCAGATGAAGTAATGACTTCTTACTGACGATTTCGTGAATCATGCCGTCTTGTGATTGATTTGTGAAGCATTGATGTGGCAAGAAAAAGGTGACGATGGTGAGCATAACATTGATAGGATATACTCAACCTTAACGTCATAATATAAAGGCCGTGATTATTTGGAGAAAACACAGAAATACGAAAATGCGAGGCATGAACAGAACGAATTAGAAAGTAAACATTTTTGAAATTATACTACGATAAAAATCCTGCATCATTGAAAGGAAAATGATGTATAAAGACAAGCTGTGATGGTTAAAGGGTTGAAAAAGTGGACTAAAACAAATACAAAAATAAAGAGAACCATACAAGGGAACAACAACTTTGAGTCGTACATTCTACGAAAGCGATCCTCTATAACTTTCCCAATACGGAGTCAATCTAATGCAAACGGGAATTAATTCCTTGCACTTAGCGGTGAATTGCTCCATTTTTCACGTCTAAATTTAGATGCACCAATATTATGTCAGGATACATCAGTGCTCGTCACCCGTGTCTTGCTTTGTTTTGTCCTAGTGCCGAATAAGAATAGCTCTTCACATCTTTACGACTCAAATTAATGATCCATTACGCAATTTAATGATCCATTACCCAGTGATCCATTACCCAGTGATCCATTACCCAGTGATCCATTACCCAGTGATCCATTACCCAGTGATCCATTACCCAGTGATCCATTACCCAGTGATCCACACCTGTGGTCGCTTAGGGGATTTCCTTCACGAGGTTGACTCGCAGTTTCATTTATGCTCAACATGTTTCCTGCGATGGGTTCAACTGAAGTTCAATATTCAATTCAAATTTTAAGTCAATTGTATTAAGGAATTTTGAAAATAGCAAACATCAACTAGATCGTGCCTTCATTTATTATTTATAAAAATTGAGGTAGTGACTGCAGATCAATCAGCAGCATTATGAAAATTCTCTCGCTGACAACCCTTCGCAGGAAACGTGTTATCCAAAGCCAGATGATTGTATTTTCCAATTAATTTTTGTCCATTTGAACGTTGCATGCTAAAATCGAGTTTAATCCGAGTTAAACGTCAAATTAAAGTTGGCGGTGGCCGACTGGACCACTAGAGCGCGCGGGCACCGATCGACACAGGGGAGTCGAGAGGCTGGAATGTGGCGCCCAAAAACTGTCTTTTTCGCTGAGGCATCAATGATTTTAGCCGCTCAAGTACACTCTTGGCACTGGACAGCTAAAATAATAGATTGTCCTGCAAAAAATTTAGACTAAAACTCACATTGAGGAACCCCTAGAATCATACGATACCCAGCGCGGCGTGTTGAAAACGTCAGAAATTTAAACTGATTCAAAATTAGGCAGTAAGGCGTAGAGGTGAGAGTCACCTATATATACATTGAATTTCGATAATTTTGCCAATATCTTCCATGCACAGAACTCATTTCTCACAATGGTCCACGTAATGGGTCCACATACACAATGGTCCACAATGGTCCAGGTTCACAATGGTCAAGGTTCCCAATGGTCCAGGTTCACAATGGTCCAGGTTCACAATGGTCCAGGTTCACAATGGTCCAGGTTCACAATGGTCCAGGTTCACAATGGTCCAGGTTCACAATGGTCCAGGTTCACAATGGTCCAGGTTCACAATACTCCAGGTTCACAATGGTCCAGGTTCACAACGGTCCAGGTTCACAATGGTCCAGGTTCACAATACTCCAGGTTCACAATGGTGCAGGTTCACAATGGTCCAGGTTCACAATACTCCAGGTTCACAATGGTCCAGGTTCACAATGGTCCAGGTTCACAATACTCCAGGTTCACAATGATCCACATACCTCGTTTTTACAATTACTGATTGATTGTTGCCAATGATTCTCGGGTCCTCAGTTGTGTTCCACCTGGCACTCACCGAATAATAACACAGAGTAACTGTCCACATGTGATCGCCTCAGTTGCTTGTGAATGAATTTCAACGGGTGCGAAATATAGAGCTGATCGTGGGAAAAGCGCACCCTGTAATGGGGTGAAGCAAGATCATGATACTCGTAATTATTTTTTTTTCGCAATCAACAACGGTAAAATTTACCTCAAAGTATTGTGCTGATTTGTTTTTCGACATAGTGATATTTCACATATTCTGTCTGAACGCTTTGTATAGCCCTTGCCTGTATGATTTACGTATATAACATTTTCCTGTATGCTTGATATAGCATTTCCCTGAACGCTTTTTAAATCATTTTCCTGTATGCTTGATATTGCATTTCCCTGAACGCTTTTTAAATCATTTTCCTGTATGCTTGATATTGCATTTCCCTGAACGCTTTTTAAATCATTTTCCTGTATGCTTGATATTGCATTTCCCTGTACGCTTTTTAAATCATTTTCCTGAATGCTTGATATTGCATTTCCCTGAACGCTTTTTAAATCATTTTCCTGTATGCTTGATATTGCATTTCCCTGAACGCTTTTTAAATCATTTTCCTGATTGCTTGATATAGCATTTCCCGGAACGTTTTTTAAATCATTTTCCTGAATGCTTGATATTGCATTTCCCTGAACGCTTTTTAAATCATTTTCCTGTATGCTTGATATTGCATTTCCCTGAACGCTTTTTAAATCATTTTCCTGAATGCTTGATATAGCATTTCCCGGAACGTTTTTTAAATCATTTTCCTGAATGCTTGATATAGCATTTCCCTGAACGCTTTTTAAATCATTTTCCTGTATGCTTGATATTGCATTTCCCTGAACGCTTTTTAAATCATTTTCCTGAATGCTTGATATAGCATTTCCCTGAACGCTTTTTAAATCATTTTCCTGAATGCTTGATATAGCATTTCCCTGAACGCTTTTTAAATCATTTTCCTGAATGCTTGATATAGCATTTCCCTGAACGCTTTTTAAATCATTTTCCTGAATGCTTGATATAGCATTTCCCTGAACGCTTTCTAAATCATTTTCCTGAGCGCTTGATATTGCATTTCCCTGAACGCTTTTTAAATCATTATCCTGAGCGCTTGATATACCATTTCCGTGAACGCTTTTTAAATCATTTTCCTGAATGCTTGATATAGCATTCACCTGAACGAAGCCACGCACAGACACAGCAAACATGTCTTCTGTCACCCAGCGTCCAAGATAGCCAAATTGGTTATAGATTCCGAGTTAGTTTCAAGATTCCCTAACCTCATAAAATGTATTTCCGAGAGAGGAAAGAGGAAGAGTGCTCAATATGAAATGAAGAGCAGAAGAATTTATGCATAAGTGTGTTCTCATGCTCATCGAAACGGCAAGATTGAAAGAAGTTTATAAAAGACGATACACGGGGAAGAAAGGAATAATTCCTGAAAAAAAGACAGAAGTGAACCCAAAAAACAACAGTCCACAACAACAAAAATTTTTATCGACCAAAAGAAAGCCTTGCTCAATCTTCAGCTAAGGACCTCACATCTCTCCCCTGCAACTACTAGCTCCCACACACGCAGTAGCTGTGTCCCCGTGAGGAATACCATAGTTTCTGAAAAAAGATCTTTGACCTCCGCATTCCAGTAACACTTTATCGCCGGAACAACTGTGTTTTTAGCTGCCCAGTGTGGAGGATAAAATAGTACATGCATCGGCGAAGAAGTTATATTGGCATCCAAGGCTGTTCCTTGTAACTCGCTGGGCTGTCGTCATAATGAAAGTGTACCACGTACTGCTCCTACACGAGATTAAGTACGAAGCTATAACGAGTTGGGTTACAACGAGTTGGGACGTAGTGAATCAATATTGGCACAAAATTACGAAGTGTAGGTTGCCTCAAAATTGGTCATCTGTGTTTGTGAATGCAAACGTTCTACAGTAGGTCAGAGAAAAAACATACAAATGAAAGACACTAAATTTAATTCAAGATATTATCTTAGGGAAATTCTCTCGGAACATCAAAAATCGCGCATTTGTCAGCAACAAGAAATAGCATAAATCGAGATGCTCAAACGCAACAAATACGAACGTCAAGATGTACAACAAACGCCGATGAGTCACAACCCGAAAACAAATAAACTGAGAAACTAATTAGAAATCATCTAAACCAAATGGAATGTAAAACAACTGAACATAGAAAAAACTTGAGTGCATAAGAGAAATTGACTACGAAAGCATGAAACGAAAAATAAAAATCCAATTGGCAGTAACGAAAACACTGCACGAGTAGAAACGCTCTGAAACAACAAGCAAATGTAGCACGAGAACAAACAGACACGAACAAACGAACACAACCGCGCAGGTGTGTGGCTACACGATGTGCCAGAGCATCACACAACTACACCACCCAGTAACGCCACCAAACACACCACATAATAAAACACTACACGACCACATCATACAGTACAACATAAAACCACCACAGAACACCACACAACACCATCGCCACAGCACACAACACCATCGTTTATGTGTCTAATACACAGTATTGATGTGGCTAATACATAGGCTGAATATGACCAATATACACAGCATGTTCTATACACAGATTGAGTGAGTCCAATACACAGCTGGTGTGTGTTGTGTGTATGTCCAATACTCATGCTATTCTATACACAGCTGAGTGTGTCTAATACTCAAGATAACTGTGTCCAATACTAGAGCTTGAGTGTGTCCAATACATAACCTGAGCATCCAATACACAGTGTGGGCGTCAGCACACAAGCTGTACGCCAACACACAAGGTGTACGTGTGAACACAATCTGCATATACAGCACACATATCGATACACAGCTAGAGTACCTATCTCCTTAGTGCTGCTTCATTACGGTAGTCATCTCCTTAGTGCTGCTTCATTACGGTAGTCATCTCCTTAATGCTGCTTCATTACGGTAGTCATCTCCTTAGTGCTGCTTCATTACGGTAGTCATCTCCTTAATGCTGCTTCATTACGGTAGTCATCTCCTTAGTGCTGCTTCATTACGGTAGTCATCTCCTTAGTGCTGCTTCATTACGGTAGTCATCTCCTTAGTGCTGCTTCATTACGGTAGTCATCTCCTTAGTGCTGCTTCATTACGGTAGTCATCTCCTTAGTGCTGCTTCATTACGGTAGTCATCTCCTTAATGCTGCTTCATTACGGTAGTCATCTCCTTAGTGCTGCTTCATTACGGTAGTCATCTCCTTAATGCTGCTTCATTACGGTAGTCATCTCCTTAGTGCTGCTTCATAACGGTAGTCATCTCCTTAGTGCTGCTTCATTACGGTAGTCATACCTCCTTAGTGCTGCCTCATTACGGTAGTCATACCTCCTTAGTGCTGCTTCATAACGGTAGTCATCTCCTTAGTGCTGCTTCATGACGGTAGTCATACCTCCTTAGTGCTGCTTCATTACGGTAGTCATCTCCTTAGTGCTGCTTCATGACGGTAGTCATACCTCCCTATAGTGCTGCTTCATTACGGTAGTCATCTCCTTAGTGCTGCTTCATTACGGTAGTCATACCTCCTTAGTGCTGCTTCATTACGGTAGTCATACCTCCTTAGTGCTGCTTCATGACGGTAGTCATCTCCTTAGTGCTGTTTCATGACGGTAGTCATACCTCCTTAGTGCTGCTTCATTACGGTAGTCATACCTCCTTAGTGCTGCTTCATGACGGTAGTCATACCTCCTTAGTGCTGCTTCATTACGGTAGTCATACCTCCTTAGTGCTGCTTCATTACGGTAGTCATACCTCCTTAGTGCTGCTTCATTACGGTAGTCATACCTCCTTAGTGTTGCTTCATTACGGTAGTCATACCTCCTTAGTGCTGCTTCATTACGGTAGTCATACCTCCTTAGTGCTGCTTCATGACGGTAGTCATACCTCCTTAGTGCTGCTTCATTACGGTAGTCATACCTCCTTAGTGCTGCTTCATTACGGTAGTCATACCTCCTTAGTGCTGCTTCATTACGGTAGTCATACCTCCTTAGTGCTGCTTCATTACGGTAGTCATACCTCCTTAGTGCTGCTTCATTACGGTAGTCATACCTCCTTAGTGCTGCTTCATTACGGTAGTCATACCTCCTTAATGCTGCTTCATTACGGTAGTCATACCTCCTTAGTGCTGCTTCATTACGGTAGTCATACCTCCTTAGTGCTGCTTCATGACGGTAGTCATACCTCCTTAATGCTGCTTCATTACGGTAGTCATACCTCCTTAGTGCTGCTTCATTACGGTAGTCATACCTCCTTAGTGCTGCTTCATGACGGTAGTCATACCTCCTTAGTGCTGCTTCATTACGGTAGTCATACCTCCTTAGTGCTGCTTCATTACGGTAGTCATACCTCCTTAGTGCTGCTTCATTACAGTAGTCATACCTCCTTAGTGCTGCTTCATGACGGTAAACGTACCTAATTAGTGCTGCTCCATAACGAACTTTATCTCCGTGGTATTGCTACACAACCGAGATGGTAGCTCAGCACAGCTAACGCACCTTTACGCGCACAATGCAATGTTACCGAATATTCCCAGGAAGTTCTAAAGCAGTGAAGCCGCAATTCAAGTGACTCACTCTAATCCCCATCCCCCCCCCATGTACTCCGCCCATAAACACGGGTTTCGAAAGCTTCAGGATTTTGACTGCCGATCTTATCTCAGCGCGACATCGGTGGATTATCATGTGCGGAAAAATTGCATACACGAAAGCTGGCTCCTGAACAGCCCAGAAGGTAAGCACCCATGCACCTCAGCCAGCAACACGAGGTCGTCAAAGGCTTCTTTGTGGCCCAAGGCTGTGATACGCATCATGTGCCCTACACCTGATGTCTGCTGCTGCAACACGGCACATTTAAAATGGATTAAAGCTGCATTTGACTTTGTGACTCAAATTTTATTTTGAGCCGTAAACATCATTTGAAATACTGAGCACAATTTCGCATGGATGTGATTTTGCCAGCAAAACAATCTGCGCTTAACTACAATAAGCGTATGCTCGACACTTCACGGAACACGCGCAACGAATAACAGTGAGCATCGCGATAAAATCAAAGTATAAAATTGAAACAAATCTTGCATGACAGGCGTGTGTTAAGGAAGCAGATTCTCAGTCCCTGGAGTGACCGAGCAACAAGGGAAGACGTTCCAATCAAACCCGACATGCAAGGAAGAATTGAACCCACAATAGAACCGCGGCGAGCTTATTTAAGATTATGTTATTGGGCTTCTATTATTATATTATTATATTATTATTATTATTATTATTATTATTATCATTACCATTAATATTATTAAATTGTTTTAATGCACACTAGCCTCAACAAAGACGATTTGAAGAGAGCAAAGTGAAGGGACCATCTAGTATGAACTGAAGAAAACTGAGAATCAATGCACAAGGTGTGTTCCCACACTGGATACCCTGTACATTGAAACAGCAAGTCAAGAAGGAAGAGGAAAAAAGATCAATAAGAAATAGAGAAAAAGGTATGAGAACTAGAAGAAGTAAAGTGGCCGCGAGAGACACAAGTCCCGAAGGCCTATCTGTAGCTAGCTGCGGTAACCAGCACAGCGTCCTAAGTGCCGGCGCTGGGCTGTCATCTGCAGCAAGTACTCTGCGCCTTGCATCACCATCAAGAAAAGCTATGAGTTTTTCTTTTGTATTTTAGAGCATTATTTGGATCTTTTCCAGATAAGCCCAGCCACTAATGCAACACTTAAGTTCACCCACTTGTAACTTTCAAAATAATGCACCCTATCGACAACAAATAACTCTCAAACGAAAGATTGAAACATTCTTTCGTTCGGGAGTAATTTGAAGTCGATAGGTGAATTATATTGATAACAAGTGGGTCAACTTATAAATTGCACTAGTGGCGGGGCTTATCTGGAAAAGATCCCATTGTTTTTTATTATATTCGACGCTCCACCACGGAAGACGCTACATAAGAGTTTCATCAGTGTATTCAATATTCCCCAGTTCATTCATTTCTAGTATTTTAGAGCAACTTATTAGTTTGGCTCCCTAGCAGAATTTACTGAAAATAATGGAATTCATACATCTATAATTAAATGCAGAAATACACACCAACTATTAACTGCAGAAACTCAGCTGCGACTCGGTTTCACAAAGAAATGAGATTCCGCAGCATCCCTTCAGTAATGAGTTCGAGAATCGCTTCCTCACGCTTTGGAGAAAGTCACATTAAATTTAGCTTTGCTTCGCCATCTGAGTTCAGCTCATTCATCGAAGACACTCCGAAGAATACCACTTAACTTTAATGTTGATGAAAAACTTCAAAATCACGGTGATGACGATACAACACTGAATATAAAAGATAACACGAGAGGAATTTCATTAGCGGGACATAATCTTACGTCATCACGTCTGACCTGCAAGTCAGGTAAACAAGCTAAGATTAATTTCTCTCAGAGTCGAGAGAGTCCAGGGACCGGATCATCAGAATATTCAGAGTCGTCGTGGTGAACGGCTGACAGCGGAAGTTCTGTTAAATTGACTCAGCTACGCTGAAAACGAGAATCGAAACATTTTGGAGATACTACTATTTGTCTTCGGACTACAATATTTTGAAACATATTTACGAAAAACTATAGTTCGAAATTTTGATTCTCCAACGTATGAGTAATCAAGTTGACTTGAAGATTTAGCACTTAGACCACAATGAGTCAAATTGGTCTTTAGCCGCAAATTTTAAACTTAAGTTCAATATTCAACTAAAATTTAAACTTAATTGCAGTAAGCAATGATGAAAACAGCAAACATTAACTGGACTGATTTTGATCAAGTCTTTTTGAAAATTGAGTTTGTGTGTATCGATCGGTCAGCAAAATTATTATTATCCCCTCAGTGACCACCGGTGGCTCACGTCACATTCAAAGATATAACACTGTTTGCGCTGACGACACGTTGACTACGTATTTGAGCATATATGTGCCACTAGGTAAATTGCTTATTTGCATACCAGCATAAATGAAGAGCATTTTAACTATTTCATAACCTTTTTCAAAATTGATTTTAGCATATGAGGTAAAATATAATTGTGTAATTAACATTTTTCACACTTTTTAGAAAAGCTAAGAATGCATTTGAATAGCAAATTCGATTTTTCAATTTTGTTACTTACCACCTAACCGAACCAACCGCCGCAACGTATCTACCGTTTTGAAAATCCGGTCCAAGACCGACAACATTAGAGCACTCAACCGTGACTTGCACTGGCACGAGAAGCTTCGGTCATGACGTGATGTGTACGTACGAGCTTCAGCTCTCGTCCCCCACATTTTCCATGAATCACGATAACGCTGGATGCTTATCTCTGACCCAAATGGACTAACAACATCGCCTTTAATTTAATGTTCATAGGTGGAAATAAATTCTAGTTGACCTTGCCTAATTTTTTAGGCGACGCTAATATGTTATAATACAATAAATTTTCATGTAAACATGAATAAATGCTCAGCTCTCAAGGTTATTTAATTTCAAAATTTTAGTCAATGACAGGTACAATTTGTATAGTCGTCATGAACTTGTTCCTCATACAATTTTATTATACAACGAAAGGCAGATCGTAATTTAGCCAACTATGTGTCAGTTCTGACAACCACCAACAGGAGCACGAAAAAAATTACAAGTTGTCTTCCCAACTCTCAACCCTTATGATGAACTCATTTATATTAAAGATGGTTTAATTCGATACGAGTTGGCATTACATATTCAGTCTTATAACTGTTTCCGTATTAAACCCTGTTTTTCATACGCCTTTCAACCAACATCAACAGTAATTACCCCGCGATCGAGATAAGGTCTATTTGAAAATGGGAAATTATGACTGAAGTTCTCGCTTTTTCAAACGGGAAGAGACACTTTTCTGACCTTCTTGATATCGAAAGTTCGGAACAACTACTCAGCACGTGAGAGGCGAGCATTCTTATCGCGTTGCCTGCGCATAGATATGTGTGCCAGTATAGATAAATTGCTTATTTACGTGTCAATATCAATGAATTGCGTTTAAATTATTTATTTACCTATATTTAATTAGATTATGCCCAACAATTCAAAGTGTTATCGTGGAATTACATATCCCGCTTCTTAGAAAGGACAAATGTGTAACGAAGCAGTAAAGACGGCTTATCATTTTTGCCACTTCCAACCTAACAAAATCGATCATAGCAACAGAAAATCGATCATAGCAACAGCGCAAACGCAGGTACCTTGTTAATTAACCGCTATGGGGCACGGTCACATGTTCATTTTTGAATACAAGTAGAAATTCTTCGCAATCACGGCACAATAATTCACTGGAATCAGTGACAAAACGATGCTTTGTGAAGACAGCAGCCGATATACTAACAGCACCAAGGCCCTTTGAAATACATCAAAAAGATAACGCTCAATGTCACCCTGATGAAATGTGCGCCAGATAAGTCACTTTTGACCTCACTGCGTCAAAGAATGCTTTGAAAAAGCACAACTCCAGGCAACAAGAAATTAACAAAAATAAAATTACCTCGAAGTAAAACAAGGAGCACGGAAGAAACAAAAATGTAGATCGGTGAATTATAACCCCATCGCTGAAGTGACTGGAATAAGCAGGAGCTCTGATTAAAATTTAAATATGGTTCCTTCGTAACCCCACTTGAACTTAAACGTAGCCAAGTTTCACTTGAACTTAAACGCAGCCAAAGTTCACTTGAACTTAAACGTAGCCAAGTTTCACTTGAACTTAAACGTAGCCACGAAGGAGATTCTCATAATGCTGCAAACCGACCAGTAGACACCAACTCAATATCCATAAATACTAAAAAGCTTAATAAAGGCACGATAAAGTTAATTTGTGCTATTTTCAAAATTGCTGATTACAACTAACTTTAAATTAAAATTAAATATTGAACTTCAGTTTAACCCATCGCAAGAATCGTGTTAAGCAAAATGGAAGTTAAACTCTAAATAAACACACGAAGAATGCTCGTAGTAAGCTTCCCTGTTGTCACTTGTGAGGCAGACCTTCAGGGCCTTAGCGTAGGAAGTCCCACAACTGCTGCGCGATGTCAGCGTATGTCCGTAGCGTGTCCCATAAAATGAACTTACTCTTTTACCGCCCTATATTTTGATTATATGCAAGTGCTTATTGACATAGATATAAGTCTAATGAGCTAAATCTTCTCTACGAAGAGAAGGACATCAAATCCAAGAAAATTACGTGATGAAAGAAAACTTAGCTTCACCTGAGAAAGAAGCAAAAAGTAAATGGGTATTTTCAAAGAACGAGCACATTTTTTGGGACACCCTGTAGTGATGGGCGGCACGCTCGCACACAGTAGACTCAGGTTAATTGGCGCGCCGATAAATTGCGCCATTGGGTCAAAACTAAAGAGGAGAAGGCGCACGTTCATCACGTTCCTAAACAAATAGGCTTGGGGCAGCCTGGTCAGTCGAGAGGCCGCGGCTCTTCTGTGTAGTGTTGCTGAAGGCAGGAGACCATTTCTTCTGATCAACATTGGATAAAAGAAAGGTTATTTATCAAGTGCGTGTGTTTGAACTTAACAGGTTGACTGCGATGGGTTGAACTGAAGGTCAATATTCTACTAAAATGTACAGTCTAAAGATGCTAGCAATTTTATGAATACCGAACAATAACAGCGGCGTTAAATACGATCAATTTTTAAATTTTCTTTTAAAATGTTCAAATTTCTCCCCTTGGAGAAGTTAAGGTTTCAAGTCTCTGGAATAATTCCCTGGAGACTTTCCAACCCTAAACAGCTGTACAATTGCAGTTATTTTGTTTAAATTTGAGTCCATGATTAAATATCAAAACCAAAAATACAGAGAACCATTAGATTCTTCAAATAGTCAATAAAATGGAAAACATTTCGAATAACTGAGTTTTAAGAAAAATGTAACGATAAATATTGATGACCCTTTAGTGATACTAAACACATACATCTACAGCACAGCTTAGCTGAGTTATTAATATGAGCCCCGCAGTTCCAGAGACATTCTCATGCATACAAGAACTGGAAGACTGGCCCAAAGCATTTGCGAGGTCACGAGTGGTGGGAAAATTGGTCGCTAAGGTCGACTGCAGTGCAGTAACTTTCTCTACACCCTGCTTGCTTCCGACCCATCTGTGGGTCGTGCTTAAGTTCTTCCTGCAGCGAAACGACCCATCAATGAGTCGTTTGAAAAATTTTAACAACCTTTAAAATTAAATGTATTTAATAGACAAAGTTAACGTTTAGTATTTATAAAATTGCTAACAACTTTTTGACTTCAAATTTGAGTAGAATATTGAACTTTAGTTTAAGCCATCGCAGTCAAAGTGTTAATTTCATGACTCAAGAGCTGATCAATGAGAAAGCGTGACATCGTGGGCAGGTGAAGGAAGATTTAACTTCTTCCAGTTCGATGGTCATTTCAACCCTTAACCCTTTCCTTTCCAACACTCAAATAGTTAAGGGAAAAGTTTTCCAAAATAATTGCAGTAATTACCCTGAAATTTCAGAAAAATTGCCCTACCATGTTTTTTTTCTGCATAAGCAGGTGCTTACTTCCTTTTTAAATTGGGAAAAATTACGCTTTGAAAATGTATGCTTCGACGCCAAAAAAACGGTCGAAAAATTTGACATAAATATCAATTTAGTTTTTGCTTCATTTTATCTGTAAATACATGTACGTATGAAAAACTTGTTCAAGTTAACCCTTTAACGCCCACATTTTTATACTCATATTACCGTTATGACAACCACTATCACTAAACCGACACTGGCATTAGGTAGTCACTGTTATCAAGATCAGGAAGGAACTGCCACTCGGCAGTGCAGTTCAAAGGACACATTAATGAACAAATTGAATAAGAAATACGATATATTATTGTTATTTTTGAACGAGGACGAAATAGTCCAGTTGGGCAGTAAGGGGTTAAATAAAAAAGGTATTAAATGTACTGCATAGACCATGAAGTTTACACTGAGTAGATATCAGTAGCAAATTGCACGTGACAAACTTCTGGAATGTCTTAAAACACGGCTGCAGGAATACTATTTATTGCCTTAATTTTGTCATTTAGTTCAAATTATTTCCCTACTAGTTGAACCACCTTGAAATTTTGTCAATTTACCTAAACTGGAAGCACTAGCCATCTGCGAACTGGAGTTCCTGTCGGGATTTGGGTCAAAATTTGACAGCAATTGCTTAAACACAAGTTTATTATTCAACTCAAATTTAAAGTCAATTGTATTAGCGTTGTTTAAAAAATAAAACATTAACTGGGTCGCCCCTTTATTTAGGTTAAATTAATTATTTATAAAAATTGAGTTTGTAACTGCTTGTCTGTCAGCAGCACTGCGTGGCGACCACCGGTGGCCCATGCGTTGCCCCCGGTGGGTCACGTTACGGCCAAAGTGTTAAATAATGTGACGAGAGCCACGCGAAATGAAGGAACTAAACAATTTTATTAGCTAAGTTGCGACATAAATTAAATTGGCTACGAAATTTATAGCAACGTTTCTAACCAAATTCGTCAACGTCAGCTTTCGTGAATCGAAATGACAGACAATAAGGTCTTAATTCAGATTAGAGCATAATCTCTCGAAAACTATTCTATACCCTTTCGCTTCGCACTTGTACACCTGGGTGCTAATAAAAGACTAGGCATCAATTAATATCAGCCTCAATTGTTTAATAGTTGTGCATATTCGTTCATTACACGGACACGAAAATTGAAGAAAGTGCTACAACCAGACCCAAGTATTTGTCGTCACAACGTCAGCGCCAAGCAGAAGAAGCCCCACATGTTACGTACTGGTGGCGTTCATGCAATGCAGCCGACCATCATTGTATTTGTTAGTTTAATACTCCCTAGCCAAAACAAAGGCGATCTGAAGAGAGTGAAAAGAAGGAGCCATTAACACTTTGACTGCGGCGGGTACAACTGAAGTTCAATATTGAACTCCAACTCAGAGTCAACTTTAGCACGTCATTTTGAAAAAAGCAAACATGAACGGGATAGTGTCTTCATTTCACTCAGATGAAATATTTCTGAATATTGAGTTTGTGACTACTGGTCGGTCAGCAGCATTATGAAAATTCCCTTCGTGACTGCCGGTGGCTCACGTCGTAGTGAGTGTAAAGCTGGCCACACACTAGCATATCTGATCTGTTAGTTTCTGCCGATTTGATCTGTACAGACCAAATCGCTCAAATATCTGCCAGTGTGTGGGCTGATACAGATAAAGTCTGGCATATCAAATCGCTCATTTTGATCTTCCATCATGTTGGAATTCCTTACCCGCCTGCAGATATTATCGCCCAGTGTATGGGCAAATATGTGACGGTTCTTTCCCTCCACCACAGAACTTATTGCCTTTCTGAGCAACGTATTTTGCTTTTGTATAAATGGGGCAATAGTGGCATGTATTTCTTGGAATACCTCATTGGACATTCGCAAATAATTTCTAAAATCATCTTGCTTATTTTCTTTCAATTCTTTTAGAAGTGTCATATGAGAAAATTATTTTTTTTTAATCCATTCCTTTGACCAACGCGATCGTTTCCGCTTTCCGGGCTTCTTCATAACACTTAATAGCACAAAGCTTGCTAAAAATTATTTTTTCTTATCGTCCATGACTGGTTATCTCACATCCGCCCCCCTCAGGGGGAGACAACCATTGTATCTATGAGAATTAGCGCTCCCAGGGGTACAATGTTAGGACCTGAGCTTAAGGTTAGGTAGGCTTTCTTTTCGTTGAAATAACATAGGTTTTTGCTTTGTTACGGAACATCTTTTTTCCGTTCACTGCTGTCCTGTTTTTCAGCACCTCCTGCTTTCTTCTTCAACTTTTTCTTGTTTCATGATCTTCTTTCTTAGCTTTCTGTTTCTATGCCCTTTCTGCATAGATTCTGCGTTCCCTTAACTCCATACTAAATGGTGCTTGCTTCCTTCCTCTCTGTTTGGCGAGTAGAGCGACAGATTTCATCTGTAGCATTCCATATCTGTTGGTCATGACCGATCAGATATGCTAGTGTGTGGCCAGCTTTAGCCCTGCCAGACCTGCAGCCCTGAACGACGCTGGTTAACATTAACTTACGATTCAAGGCCCCATGAGGCAGACATACATGCAATGGCGAACGATATGGTTTAGCGACGATTGGTCGGTCATTTTTAGTTTGTGACGCCTTTTTTCATGTACTAGGCAAAGTACCGAAAACTAGGTAAAGCAGCAGGTTTGGGAATTCCCGAAAAACCGGGAAAACGGTCCGGTAGAGTAAAACTATAGCCAGAACTAGGTTTCCAATCAATCTGCAAATTTTAGAATCGTTGTTAGTCTTCAAAATCCAACTGATTTTAAACAATCACCTTAATTCTTATTCGCTGATTATAGTTGAAACATAACGGATCTTCTTTTTCGATTTGGAACATTTTTGTTATTAGTCTTTTTCCGTTTCTCCTTGGCCGGTATTACGTTTTAATTTTACTAGTCCACCGGCTCCACCCCCGTATATTTGAAATGAGAAAAAAGGCAATGTGAAAGTATGGCCGTTAGAAATAAAAAAAATTCAATCTCTCGAGAGTTAAAGAGGCCGAGCTTGTATCACAGATACGCTCATCACTCTCTTTTGGCTGGCTTCTGACAGATAGGCAGACGGACGGACGCGGCTCTTATTATGGTATAGAATAAAGTGTTCTCAGATTCTTTTTCTCACTACATTGCCCGTTTGATGTTTTTCAAGCGATTTTTTTTCTTTCTTAGCTGAAGTGGGAATACATGCAACGTTTAATTTTTGTATCATATTTCCATCTTATTTTAGGACGAATGAATACTTTATACGGCCTACCTGGTTCTCTTCTTTGAACTGATTCATGTTAGCCGTAGCGGTATAGCTGCCAGCGTAAGTTCTCTAAGCCGATTTGGCTATGCTGCACACTGAACCAAAGAACGTATTCAAATGCTGTAGCAATGATGTAGTACTAAGAAGAACTCACTCTGCCGTTTGTTGAACATGTTGACTACGTTTGCACAGTTGTCACGGTTGGTTTGGTTTAATTGAAAATGGCAGAATTGAAAAACGTCTGTGGTGCTACCATAGCATGAGGGCTACCGCCGTACATCGCTTGCCCAGGTGCGGCTTGAAACGTACTAATCAACTGTTTATCGCTAAATTGAAGGTATGGAAATAAGTAATATCCATTAGTAACCTAACCTCACGCTATAGTACTAGCTAGAGGTAGATCTCGTGATATAGTGTGGTAGACCTCACACTACGGTACTAGCTAGAGGTAGATCTCATGATATAGTGTGGTAGACCTCACGCTATAATACTAGCTAGAGGTAGATCTCGTGATATAGTGTGGTAGACCTCACGCTATAGTACTAGCTAGAGGTAGATCTCATGATATAGTGTGGTAGACCTCACACTACAGTACTAGCTAGAGGTAGATCTCGTGATATAGTGTGGTAGACCTCACACTACAGTACTAGCTAGAGGTAGATCTCGTGATATAGTGTGGTAGACCTCACGCTATAGTACTAGCTAGAGGTAGATCTCATGATATAGTGTGGTAGACCTCACACTACAGTACTAGCTAGAGGTAGATCTCGTGATATAGTGTGGTAGACCTCACACTACAGTACTAGCTAGAGGTAGATCTCATGAAATAGTGTGGTAGACCTCACGCTATAGTACTAGCTAGAGGTAGATCTCGTGATATAGTGTGGTAGACCTCACACTACAGTACTAGCTAGAGGTAGATCTCGTGATATAGTGTGGTAGACCTCACACTACAGTACTAGCTAGAGGTAGATCTCATGATATAGTGTGGTAGACCTCACGCTATAGTACTAGCTAGAGGTAGATCTCGTGATATAGTGTGGTAGACCTCACACTATAGTACTAGCTAGAGGTAGATCTCATGCTAATAGTGGTAGACCTCACGCTATAGCAGCACCATGTCTTTACTACTGGGTAACATTTTTACCCTTTCTAAGAAGCATGAAATATATATTAGAACGATAATATTCTAACTAGTACGCTGTAGTCTATTTAAAATAATGCTAGTGAAATGATAAAAAAGCCATGAAAAGGTACCGATACGTAAATAAACAATTTAACACATTGACGGCGGTGGGTTAAACTGAAGTTCAGTATTCAACTAAACATAGATTCAAAAGTTGTTAGAAATTTTATAAATATCAAACATTAACTGGGTTTATTAAATTCTTGTAATTTTAAAAGACTGTTTAAGTTATTTCAAACGACCCATGGATGGGTAGTTTTGCAGCAGGGAGAACTTAAGCACGACCCACAGGTGGGTCGTGTCGCAGTCGTTGTGTTAATTTACCTACTGGGTCACAAATGGGCCAATAGGTAATCAACGCGTTGGTTGTAAAGGGTGGGGCAGAAAAACCTATCCGATTTCAAATCCCTTTTTCTCAGAAGAGGGAGCAGGTAGAGTAGTGGGGTAAAAACCGTTAGAAAGCGGGTTTTATGCCATTTGTCAGTAGTCAACATGCTTTGGTCTGGTGAACATCGTGCTTTTGTTATTGAGCGGTTTATCGAATGCGGCGGTTCGATAATTGCTACACAACGTGCTTTTCGAATTCATTTCGGACTCGGGCGTCATGATCCTGTTCCACATCACGCTACGATTAAAGTGTGGGTGTCAAATTTTAGACAGACGAGTTCAGCATTGAAAAAGATGTCGCCTGGACGTCCCAGGACAGCAACAGGACCTGAAAACGTGGCCAATGTGAGAGCCGCGATTGAACGTTCCCCGCGTCGTTCGGCGCGAAAACATTCGCTCGCTTTGGCGATTTTCAACCGCAGTATTCGGCGCATTTTGCACCGGGACCTCAAAATGCATCCCTACAAAATGGTTGTTGCACAGGAATTAAGTGAAAGGGATTTTGAAACCCGTACGAACCTGTGTCGCGATCTCCGAGAACTCCCAAACGACGATGTTGTGCTCTTCACGGACGAAGCCCATTTTCACCTTTGTGGTGCCGTTAACAGGCAGAATTTTCGATATTGGAGTGACGAAAATCCTCGAGAAATCCATCAGGAACCCCTCCATAGCCCAAAAGTGACTGTGTGGTGTGCTCTTTCCCGCCTAGGCGTCTGGGGGCCTTTTTTGAAGAAAATGGGCAAACCGTAACGGTCAACAGCGAGCGCTATTGTTTCATGCTGGAAAATTTTCTTAGACCCAAAATGGAAGAAAATGGCGTGGAAAATGTGTGGTTTCAACAGGATGGTGCAACCGTCCACACATCGCGACGATCAATGGACATTCTCAGGGAACTGTTTCCCGGTCGCCTCATTTCCCTGAGAGGTGATCTTGGCTGGCCGCCGCGCTCACCGGATCTCACTCCATGTGACTTCTTCCTTTGGGGTTACCTCAAATCGAAGGTTTACCAGCATCGACCAAGGACCCTTCTTGCTTTACGAAGGGAAATTGCTCGGGCAATTGAAGAAATTCCTGTGGAAATGACGGTGAAAGTCATGGAAAGCTACCGCGAGCGCCTAAATCAGTGTATCCGCTCCCAAGGACGACATTTGAGTGATGTGCTTTTCAAAACTTAAATTTAAAAATGGCATAAAATTTGCGATATGCTAATAAAAAAATTTTTTTGACAAGTTGAGTCGTTTTCATTTTATAACGTTTTGAAATCGGATAGGTTTTTCTGCCCCACTCTGTAGGTGCATCCGGCCTTCAGTCTAAAGTAAGATGGCTGAGCTGCTGGACGCTATAGCACACTTGAGAGCAAGCAGCACTTGGCTGGCTTCCCAAGCACAGAAAAGTTTGCAACCACGTTGGCTTGGACAACACGAGCTACGTTTTAACTCAATGGCAAGAAATGAATCTGGTATCTCATTCCGCTGAGTGCACTGAGGAGCGAGAGGAATCTCAGGGCTGCCACTGATGGGGGATTTCCCCTAGATCAGGGGAAACACTCGTAGTCTAGGGGAATAGGGGAAACTTTCGCAAAAATCATAAAATATGGGGGAATTCGGCCAGCAATTATCTCCTATGTAAAAAATGTATACCATCGATTATTTTGAATTACAAGTGCACGTATGCTCATTCGGATGAAGAAATTATGATGCAGAACAGGAAATACCCCCATTTAACTATGAAAAAAGGCGATAAAACGAAGTTTGAACGAGGATCGAACTCATTAGACAAGCAACGAGATTTACATCAGAACAATGTACAGTTACATTACTCTCATTCTCACAGCTCACAGAGTTAAGTCTCGAGAGTTCGCTCTATAAAAGGAATAAAAAGGCAAACAGTGACCGTGACGGTTGCTAGCTTCCTTCCTCTGAGCGAATACTTTTTGATCAACATTCTTTCCATTAACTTAAATTATGTGGTAATTAATCCTATATGTTAATTTGGGAATTCAGTTTTTTCTTATTGTATTTTCTTCAGCAAAAGAGTCGTAAGCAGGAGTTCTTGTAGATTGAATACTTGTGTGGTTCAAAATTAAGAGATGTTAAAAATGTGCGGCACGCGTAGGTTTCAATCAGTAACTTTCAATATTAACGTTTTATTTTTATGTCTTTTCATAACTTATATACGTTACAGAGACTAACTCTGTTACATGCTTTTCAGCAATTAGTTCTTCAACTTTGAATATCAACTTAAGTGATTAATGCTATTTATGTAATGATTTCATTATTTCATAATTATCATTCTTGCTTTAGAATGCTGATTATTTTTTCCAATGGCTTACCGAACCGAATCATGGTCTACGAAACGAAAGTTCTGTACGCAGTCTTTTAGAAATGATTGGCTCGGTGCCACCGAATTAAAACTCGTCTGAAATGAAATCGTGATCCCATGCAAATGTAGGTAATGTAAATGCTGCAATATCTATTTGAAAAATTAAAACAAAACGATGTTCAGTGCAACATAAGAGAAACATAAATGTAGCAAGTACCAACGCTGATATCGTAGGAGAGCTATCCAAGAAATCCAGTGGAATTACCATAAGTGAGCTTACTCATGTAGTAAACTTTTACCAACACGACCTTTCCTCAAGTGTGCATAATTTCTTACCTGTGGGTAAAACAATTTACCCCTACAGCAAAATAGCACACAAGCTGTCAATGAAACGGACGAAATTACATTTGGATTTAATATACATTAAGTAATGTCAGTTTTTATTTAATATATACTATAATACGTTTTTTCCTTAATTTTGGGGGATTTTTGACGAAAATGGGGGAATTTCTACCGCAAATCTGGGGGAAAAGGAAAAACCTCAGTGGCAGCCCTGGAGAGGATAGGAATGCTCGACGCTCAGTCGTTGCGGGAAGACAGAGGCGAAATATTCTTTCTCATGAAAAACAGAACAGCAGTGAACCGAAAAAAGATGGTCCTTACCCAATTGAAATTCTGAGCCTTTTACAGATCGTTTTCAGGCAGTTATAAGCCAAGAGTTTAGTCGTTTTCAAGCAGTAAATTAGCCTTTTTCGGAGCAAATGTCTACTTATTTTAAGCCCTTTTAAACGGCTATTTCTGGGCATCGAAACGGCTAATGCAACGGCCATTTTAGGTTTCTCTACTACCTGAACGAGGCTATTCACGACCATTTTTGGCTTTTCCATTGCTTGAACGAGTCTCGTCCTGGCCTTTTTGGGCTTCCTTACTGTTTGATCAAGGCTAATACCGGCCCTTTTGGGCTTCCTTACTGCTTGATCAAGGCTAATACCGGCCCTTTTGGGCTTCCTTACTGCTTGATCAAGGCTAATACCGGCCCTTTTGGGCTTCCTTACTGCTTGATCAAGGCTAATACCGGCCCTTTTGGGCTTCCTTACTGCTTGATCAAGGCTAATACCGGCCTTATTAGGCTTCCGTACGACTTATAGTGGGCCTTGCAACGACCTCAAAGAGCTCCAACATCAGATTTTTTATACGATATAAAGAGTTTGTCAGGCCGGGTCTTGTTGCTGCTTCGCCTAGTGAGTTCCGATTTGAGGCGAGTGAAGCAGCGGACTTACGTATATACTTCTCCAGCTGTAGGTATCGATGATAAGCGGCGGAGAAGTGGGAACTTTTTCTAAAATAAATTTACATTGCGATATATTAAGATTACTGAACATAGAAGGACTAGAATCGAGGTTTGAGGGGTAACTAGGGTAAAGCATTACAAGTTGAATGCTCAGCGTTCGACAACCCAAGTGTTCCAACAGTTATAAGCTATCATTCATATTTAATTTATATAATGCATTAATAAAGTGCCAATTTGATGTTATGCTCAGCAGTTAGCTTTTCTATCCTAGTTTTCATGTTGACTGGATTAATTATTTATAGTATTGTTGAAGATGTTTAACGAACCTTACCTAATCTAACTTAACTAAGTTAGGTTAGTAGAAATTCATTTAGTTCTTTACATTTACTGAAGTAATACGACTTGTACAACATTTACGATTACGAGTCTTTTTACAATCTATTACGCGTCCAAATAGAGGTCGTCGAAAAAGCTTGAAAACGACTTTAAACGACCCGAATGAGCCCGCAAACAGCCATTGACTAGACCTATAAAAGGCCAGTTGAATGAAGAGCCCTTTTCAAGCCCTAATAGGCCAAGTATAGGTAGGAGTCGGTTTGAAGTCGTGATTTTTGGCCCTTTTGGGCCGTTTTCGACCTTTTACGACTAATTTACTACCTGAAAAGGGCGATAATTTTCAATTGGGTAACACAAAAAACGTTTGATTTCAGAAAAAAGAAGGCCCACCTAACTCTCAGCTCGGGCCCTCACACATTTTTCCCCAATGAACGCTAATTCCCATAGATAAAATAGTTGAATCCCCCTCGAGGGTTGCGTTTAACTCGAGGGTTGCGTTTAACTCGAGGGTTGCATTTAACGTTCAGCAAGGTTCAGGGACTCAGATCTGGTAGGGTTACGTCTTGATGCTGAGCTCCGGAGTCTAAATTTACCTCGTGTTTGTCTCCAGGACCTTTCATTAAAGTCATGAAGCGTGTTATGCGGTCGGGACAAAAATCCCCTAACATAAAATCTTTCATGAAATGACTCCGCTGGGCAAGTAACGAGAATTTTACAACATAATCACAAAATATACATGATCCCCCTGGGGAAAAACAAGCACTACATAAACGGCAAGGTAACTCAGAGGACAATGATCTCATTTATTGCAACAAATTTAAAAAATAAATCTCCGAGTAATTCTCGTGCCTTAGTAAACTTTCTACAGAACTGCTCAAGTCCAAACCTCCACCAATAAGAGCTGTTTCATTTCCGGGAATTTGGGGTAAATTTCCGAGACAAATTAACAAGCTTAATGGCTGTCGCACTACTTCCCTCTTTCTTTCGCTGGAATTGTAACGATCAATAAACCAAATAATAAATCTAAATTATGAAAACCGGAAATTTTCGGGTATCGACGTACCGATGGTTTCATTGTAGGAGCAACTTTGGCTCAGTTAAGAAATCAATGATCTTTTAGAAATCATTTAGAAAAAAGTTCTCAACACGAGCCATATTTAATATGAGGTTTTAAGCGAGACTTTGAAAATAAAATTTGAGCCTAGAAGTTCTCTATTATCTCACTTAATAATCCCCATGATTTATTTATATATTTGTTTGGTGTCCGCTTCTTCCGTCTCTCTATCCCTCATAAGGATGTTCAATGACCGTATCTGTGATACGAGTTTCACCAGAGCACAAGTACAAGAATATTTAAACTCTGGTGCTACTAGGATGGATATATTTTTTTATGTCATCCCCACGTACCTGGAAAATTTATTCAAGGAAAATATTGAATCCCGTCATTTTTGACGGGCCGTGTAACCATTTAGTAACTCGTGAACACGAGTTACTAAATATTGCAGACTTGTCCTTAGCTTCCCGTCTGGTTAAGTTACTCAATGACGTTCAAGTTTACGGCGAGTCTCCCATAACACAGCTTGCTGCACTGTAAAAAAAAGTTTTAATCTTTTCGATGAGGCAAAAATTTAAAAAGAGAATGAAGAATATATAACTCAGCTCGAGCAGGAGGTCCGTGGGATGGAAGACGGCTCCCGTGAGCTAGCTCAGGAATCTCACTTATCCCGGGGACTCTTGCAACCGCAGAGAGGAGGATTGATTGATTAAAAGAAAGTTTTAGCCTCTCTTTACCACAACAAAGATGTTCAAAGAGAGGAAGGATAAAGGCACTATTTAGTATGGAGTTCAGGGAACGCCGAATCTCTCACACAAGACGCATAAAAACAATAAGCAAAGAAAGAAGTTCATGAAACAAGAAAAAGTTGAAGAAGAAAGTAGTAGGTGCTGAAAAACAGGACAGCAGTAAACCGAAAAAAGATGGTCCGTAACAAAACAAAAAACCCTATTCTATTTCAACAAAAATAAAGCCTACCTAACCTTTACCTTGGGACCTCGCATAATCTCCCAGTGAGTGCTAATTCCCATAGATACAACAGTAGTACCCCCCTGAGGGGTAGAGAGCAGGGCATCTCGCTGAAAGAGCAGGGCCCTGTTCGAAGAGGGTCAAGAGTAGAGGTTCTTAACCTTGTTCGAGGTACTGAACCCCACAAGTTTCATACATGCATCCATCGAACCCTTTATAGCTGGAAAAATAAAATGTACTAATTTTTTTAAATTCAAAACACTTGTAAGTAACTATTACTGCATTAGTGAGCAAACTGCACCATATCGAACCCAGGGGTTTCAATCAATGAACCCTTGGGGTTCGATCGAACCCAGGCTAAGAACCACTGGTGTAGAGGGAGTTTTCAGGTACGGGTTCAGGGTTCACACATTGACAGGGATGGGTGAAATTGAAGTTCAATATTCAACTCAATTTAAAGTCGATCGTAGTAAACATATTTGAAAAGAGAAAATATGAACTGGATCGTGCCTTCATTTCGTTTCGATTAAGTCTATATTATAAAAGGAGCTCCGTCCGTCCGTCCGTCCGTCCGTCCGTATGTCCGTCCGTATGTCACACCCACCAGCCTGCAGTGAGCGTATCTGTGATACAAGCTTCATCAACTCCTCAATTTTCGGTGCCTTATTTAACCCAGCAGATTGGGAGTCGGAATGAATATCACGTGTATTGGTAGGTTAGCTTAGGTTCAATAGAATATCAGCGGTTGAGACTTGGGAAAGTATTGGAAAGCCATATAGCAATAGGAAATAGGAAATCATAGGAAAGCCATGTTGAAGCTCAGTTGGTGCTATATCTAATCCTGTCATTTTTTTGACGGGCCGTGTGCACTCGTAATTATAAAAATTGTGGATCGGGTTACTGGTCGGTTAGCAGCATTATGAAAATTACTTCCATGTACACCGGCGGCTGACAACGCGACCAACGAGTTAAAGTCATATATATATTCAGGGTGAAGGTAAGGGTACAAGGTCAAACTCAAGGTCAAGGTAGAGATACAAGATCAAAGTAAAGGCCGGAATCCAAGGTCGAGGTGAAGGTAAGGGGGCAATGCCAAGGTGAAAGGTATGTTCAAGTTAAGGGTAAAATTTTGTTCAAGGTTACGGTAAACAGCTCGTTCAAGGATAAGAAGAACGGCATATTCAAGGTTAAGGTGAAAGAAACGTAGAAGGTTAAGGTGAAAGGTATGTCGAAGGTGAAAGGTATGTCGAAGATTAAAGGTAGAGAAATTCAAGATTGAGTTCCACAATAAAAACTCAGGCAAGAAATTCATGACCGAGTCTCAAGGCAGAGCTGGAAGAGAGAAATTTACGAGGAACTTCCCCATAAAAATGCCAAGAAAAAGCCAAATGGACAAAGTTAAACATTAGAATTTCCAGGACACTAGAGGCCTTGGAACCAACGTCAACCATAAACCTTTTAACACTAAAAGTAAAAACTTCTAACTATTAAGCAATATAACTTACAACTTGAAAATTCGCGTCGTTTAGCGTAAAATAACTCTATAAGTGCACTATTTAACGAAAAGTTTTAAATTCTCATATATGAAATAAATTTAGCGAAGCAATTAAAGAACAAAAACAAAAAAATACATCGTTTCGCAAAAAATATATTCAGTGAATCTATATGCAAAAGTTGAAAAATTCGCGTCTTATCGTAGAAAATAAATCTAGTGCATCAATACGGAACAATGTAAAAATTTTCACTATTTACAGAATGCAAAGGCAAAAAATACCCGTCTTATCGTAAAAAATTAATCCAACACACCAATACACGCAACAATGAAAAACGTTTCACTATTGACAGTATGCAAAAGTAAAAACTTCTCTTATCGTACGGAATAAATCCAGTCCTTTTAATATCCAACAATGTAGAATTTTTCACCAATTAATAAAAAATTAACCAAACCCTCAAGTTCATCGACAAAATTTGGGGCCTAATAAATCCAGTACAAAATACGCAAAACATTTCACCATAGTAAAAACGCATTTAATCATTGAAAAATCAAAATTACGAGCTCAAGTTCACGACAAAATAGGGAGGGTTGCACAACAAAAAGAGGCATGGGGCCGCAGACAGCACTGCAGCAGCGCTGGAGGCAGGGGCGGCGACGCAGATCAATACGAAGACGCGGGCACAGAAGTGTGTGCTTGTTGCGCGTTGTTTGGTCCGCACTTTTGACGTAACGTGGTGACACGCGTGACGTAACGCGGTGACACACGTGACGTAACGCGGTGACACACGCGACGTAACGCGGTGACACGCGTGACGTAACGCGGTGACACGCGTGACGTAACGCGGTGACACACGCGACGTAACGCGGTGACACACGCGACGTAACGCGGTGACACACGCGACGTAACGCGGTGACACGCGTGACGTAACGCGGTGACACACGCGACGTAACGCGGTGACACACGCGACGTAACGCGGTGACACGCGTGACGTAACGCGGTGACACGCGTGACGTAACGCGGTGACACACGTGACGTAACGCGGTGACACGCGTGACGTAACGCGGTGGCACGCGCGACGTAACGCGGTGACACGCGTGACGTAACGCGGTGACACACGCGACGTAACGCGGTGACACGCGTGACGTAACGCGGTGACACGCGTGACGTAACGCGGTGACACACGCGACGTAACGCGGTGACACACGCGACGTAACGCGGTGACACGCGTGACGTAACGCGGTGGCACACGCGACGTAACGCGGTGACACGCGTGACGTAACGCGGTGACACACGCGACGTAACGCGGTGACACACGCGACGTAACGCGGTGGCACACGCGACGTAACGCGGTGACACGCGTGACGTAACGCGGTGACACACGCGACGTAACGCGGTGACACGCGTGACGTAACGCGGTGACACACGCGACGTAACGCGGTGACACGCGTGACGTAACGCGGTGACACACGCGACGTAACGCGGTGACACGCGTGACGTAACGCGGTGACACACGCGACGTAACGCGGTGACACGCGTGACGTAACGCGGTGACACACGCGACGTAACGCGGTGACACACGCGACGTAACGCGGTGACACACGCGACGTAACGCGGTGACACACGCGACGTAACGCGGTGACACACGCGACGTAACGCGGTGACACACGTGACGTAACGCGGTGGCACACGCGACGTAACGCGGTGACACACGCGACGTAACGCGGTGACACGCGTGACGTAACGCGGTGACACACGCGACGTAACGCGGTGACACGCGTGACGTAACGCGGTGACACACGCGACGTAACGCGGTGACACACGCGACGTAACGCGGTGACACACGCGACGTAACGCGGTGACACACGTGACGTAACGCGGTGACACACGTGACGTAACGCGGTGACACACGTGACGTAACGCGGTGACACACGCGACGTAACGCGGTGACACACGCGACGTAACGCGGTGACACGCGTGACGTAACGCGGTGACACACGCGACGTAACGCGGTGACACACGCGACGTAACGCGGTGACACACGCGACGTAACGCGGTGACACACGTGACGTAACGCGGTGACACACGCGACGTAACGCGGTGACACACGTGACGTAACGCGGTGACAGTTGAAAACTCATTCAACAGCGCAGGTAACAAGATAGGTAAAGGCTTAGGTAAATAGCAATAGAAGATAAAATGTATCTGATTGAAAATTAGTTCAACCCGTTGACTGCGATGGGTTATATTGAAGTTCAATATGCAACACAAATTTAAAGTCAAAAGTTGTTAGCAATTTTGTTAACACCAAACAATAACCGGGTCCATTAAATACATTTAATTTTAAAAGAGTGTTAAAATTTTCCAAACGATCCAGCGATTTGTCGCACCGCAAGCACCGCGTTATGCCTCCCGTACCACAGCTATGATGTTTCTAAGAGAGGAAGGAAGAAGGCACGACTTTATAAGGAATTAGGGGAACAGGGATTCTGGGCACAATATGTGTGTGCCCACACCCAGCGTGAAAAAGCAGTATGGTTGAAAGAAGTTTATGAAACAAGATTAATGCTGAAGAAGATAGTCAAAGGTGCTGAGAAAAAGGGCATTAGTGAACCGAAAAAATAAAACCCTTCACAAAACCCCCCAAAAAACATTTTATTTCAACAAGATTAGATTAGATTAGTCGTTAGTTTAAGCCTCTCTACCCGCAGCAACAAATGTGGTCCTAAGAGAGGAAGGAGGAAGGCACCATTTAGTATGGAGTTGAGGAAAAGTCGGAATCTACGCAGAAAGGGCATAGAAACAGTAAGCTGGGAAAGAAGATTATGAAACAAGATCAAAATTGAAGAAGGAAGTAGCAGATGCTGAAAAACAGGACAGCAGTGAACCGAAAAAAGGTGGTCCTTAACAAAGCAAAAACATTTTATCTCAACAAAAAGAAGGCCTACCTAACTAACTCTCAACTCGGGCCTTCACATTGTCCCCCTGGGAGCGCTAATTCCCATCGATACAATAATTTTTTCTCTCTGAGGGGTTTATTTCGACAAAAAGGAAGGCCTACCTTTCAGCTTGAGTTCACACACCTTCTTTCGAGAGCAAGGATTCCTATAGATAAAATAGTGCCCTCTCCCTAAATAAATGCTAAAATATTCATGCGCATTCCGCATAGTTTTTGTACATGAATAAACAAATTCACCTCTTTTTAGGCACAAAAATGAGAGAATATCTTTAATCTATTCCTTTTTTTATTACGGAAATCGGTTTTTCTAACTGATTCTCTCATATCCAAGAATGAAAAATTAAAAAATGGAATGAAATAGATAATTTAATAGTTCGTTTGAATATGTATTTTTAAATCTTGAAGATTTGAGAAACAAAACAAACATCGGCATCTTTGGGATGCTTTATTTCCAATCAAGCCTGATACATATCTTAAGCATTGGTTTTTCAAATGTCTTATTACTAACCCTATATATAAGACACCATGACGGTTCCCCCGTAAAGCCGGTACCCATTTCCGACACCTGGGTTGAGTGGGGTATTGTGCTTGAGCTTTTCCCTTATACCCAACGGGGAAAATCTCCGCGCCAGCGCCGGAATACGAACCCTCGTGTCCAACATACAAGGCTGATCCCTTAACCACTGTACCATGGAGAGCACGGAAACGTGAAAACAATTTTCGACTCTTTATCCTGGTGTACCCGTGCTGAGTCACAAGATTGTTAGGGCTTGCAGAGTAAACACGACAAGCAAAAAAATTTCTCTCGACTGCCTTGTCAGAATACTCAAGTAAAAAGATAACATACGAGACTTTTATCTTCATTCTTATCTAAAAGCAGCTTATCGAATTATTTACAAGAAAGTTTCAGTCGTAATCATCAGGCACCTCCGATCAATTTATCTTTAAGAGGTTACCTGCGGCGGGTAAAATTGAAGTTCAATTTCCAACTTCAATTAGAGTTAATTTTAGAGACCAATTTTGAAAACAACGAACAGTAAATACACATATCGTGCCTTCATTTATTTTTCATCAAGTATGTATGAAAATCTTCGTAACCACCGGAGGGTCACGTCGCAGTCAGAGTGTTAATATTAAATTTCTCTAAAATTATGACTAAGATATGATCACCACAAATGAAAGGCTAGGTACCAATAGTTCGACCTCAACAGGTGAGACGCTATAGCACTGTGCGAGGAATATTTTACGATAAAAGTATTTCACGACCCAGTTTCAGTGATTTGTGAGCAAATAAGCGACAGCTTGTTGTCAAAACTTGCAGTTTTGACACTAAAAGAAAGGTTTTTTTCGAGCTAAGGAAACGGTTCGCTGATAGTCATTCCTTAAATAGATACTCTTCGGAAGGAAAGCATCACACAGAAAATTCTGAATTTTTAGACAGCTTCAAAAGCACAAGCCACAAATCACAATGCAGATGACTTGGTTCGTTTTATCAAACGCCATGCCATCAGTAAGCACTAATCGAAAATGAAAACTCATTAATCCCTGCATTTCACGATTGAATTTTGTTTTGCCATGAATACAGTTTTTACGGTCTTAAGTAAGGGTGGAGAATTAAAGCAAGCTCATTGCAAAAGCTCTTTTGAACCTCTCCAACGCATCTTCTCATTTTTTTAATATCGAAAACCAAGATCTGAAGCTCATGGAATAATGTCCAACAATAACTCAAAAAAAAAGTAAATTTCGACACCGTCCACCGCACTAAACGCGACTCAAAGTGCAAGAAGCCATACGAAATTATGCGTTAAAAAACAAAAGAAGTCAAGGGACGAGAAAAGGGATGAAGCCGTACTCAATGGAAGGTTCTTAGTCAGCAGGCACTCTTGTACCGCACGGAAAGATTTACCAAACTCGTGACGAAATACAGAATGAAGTGAAGAAACAAAAGGCAACCTGGGAGACAAATACAAAGTGCGCAATGACAAGCCTAAATAAACACCTTCAAGATGCTAGTGTTATAAAATAACGTCACAGAGATTGTTGCTACAATATTACACTTAAAAATCCGGAAATAATGAGTTTGGAACCGTTGCATTGATAATATACGCTCCAAATTACGGGCCACATAGAGATGCTGAAGGAACAGTATTTCCGTGTTAAAGTCAATATTTCTAAAACATAATTTTATGTTTATATGAGAGCCGTAGATTTGAGAAAATTACGAATCTAAACAAGCCGCTTTTGGTCACAGGAAACAGCAACGCTTGTTCCCACATGAGCCCATTCCAATGGTCAATGTAACAAAAACTCGACTATCATGGAGACATGCGCCGGATGACACACACAGCGGAGTATCACAGTAACGAGCGGCACGAGAATTAAAAGGTGCGACGCATCCAAATAACACTTGGACAATGTCATTTGTAAGCATTTTATGAAAACAAAAAAAAACGAACCTCATTAATACTGGTAAAGGTATAATGGTGAAGGTTCCGTGTGGCTTAAAACTGCACAAGTTGGCATCTGATTACAGGACAACAAGGTTGCTATTGCATTTTGGAGTGAAAATCAATGGAAGGCTAAGGCGATCCTGACCAGACCCGCTAGTGCTCAGCTGTGGTCCATTGCTCAGGAGCACCGGAGATGTTGAGGCCACATGAGGGTCATTTGAATGTTTTCCACATCATTTGAATACGATCTGCGGATCTTAGGTCACTAATGTCCTTCAGTTGCAGTTTTAGAGCCTCCTTACTGCGTGGTGGATGCTGCTTATCACAAGCTGACTTTTTCTTAGAATTGAGTGTGAACAAAAGATCGCTACGCGGGTTCCTACTGAATTATTTAAGCAGCGTTTACATTTTTACTCACTGAATTGGAAGATCTTGATCGCTACCGAAGCCTGTATTATGAGTATGATGTGTCATCATGAAATGGTGTTCTGATGTTTTATTCTTCCAAAAAAAGGAATTGGTTTATTTAATTCGGTAATTTTATAGCCCAGCACATTTCAATGCACTGTACCGTGACACTACGATTTAAAAGTCTGGCCTGGGACACCAAATCGTATAGCCTAATAAAAATTGGTAATGAAACTTTTATACGATGTGCGACGACTAGAAAACTGCAATGCGTGTTATTATAGCAGTTTCCAAGTAGATCAAAGAAGGCAGCCCCGAAGCAAACAAGAAGTAATGTTCGGGAGTGAAACGTTTCAGATCCAAACTGAAGTTTACGCTCTCACACAGAAGGCAGGTTTTGGCCACAGCTGCGGCCTCCTACTATCGTAAAAGATACTTTCCGTCGTACGCATCCAGCTCGTCCGGCAGCTGCTGTAAAACACACAGCATTTATTGCCGCGAGTCAGTGCCGTGAGTGATAAGAGTAACTCTTCTACGCACGATTCTCCAGGTATACTTGACTCAAAAATTGCAGCGTGTGCCTAGAGAGAGAAGCTGATCAAAAAAACACCTTCCACCCACACCAGACTGGTAAATCTTCCATCTGTGTATGCCAGACCTGGACCCTCGTCATTTGCGCCTGATAAAATATTCCTACTCCTACCAGGAATTTTTGCCATAATACCGGGTATAGAGAAATTCGTTACGCCTGGCGTCCAAGCCAGATAACATGTCCATGCTTTCAACAACAGGTCCACCAACATGAATGACATTAACTCTGAGAGCTCGTTGCCTGACGGTCCAAAAGCTGTACGGTTCGACCCAGGATAAAACGGCCTTGCCTCAAAACAATCACTTGTTTTCATCAACTCCTGAATTCAATTTTTCGAAACATCAAATACTAGAAGAGCGACAGAGCACAAAAAATATCGTTGTAAATACCTGTTATTGTTAAGTGTCTCACCATTACAATGACTAACGTAATAGGGCTCAGCAATCAGTATTAGATGACTTATGGTAATATTGAATACAAATATTGTAATATTTTACAATACAGCTAATTTCAACTATTCCTTTACAACTAATGTGATACTAATCCTGAATATTTTTATCTTTTATCAGCGAGCTGTTTTATTTGTTTTTGTTTTTTATTGCTTTTCTTGTCCCATGATTGGTTTATTTGATTAAAATTTAACATCTGACTAGTTTTTTTTTCTCAACTAGTTTTAAGGTTGATAATGACCCAGGAGGTCAAACTGTTCCAAACATTGTTATTCATTGACTTTTTTAAATTAAATAACGATATCTTAAAAGACGTGTTTCCTTGCACTTTTATTCATAATAAGAATATTTTGCAGCCCTAAAGCTATATTGAGGTAAAACACAGCACGTTTATCGCAAAAAAAATATCCATCAAACTATGTGAATTGCTAAACCTAATTTCGCTTGTAGACGCACCGCAAAGTTTGATACACAAACTGAAAGTTTGGGTGAGGGTGAAGTGAAACCGTGATGCACAGCTCAATGTTAGCTCACGCAAACTTCAAGTATTTGTTTGCGATGGCCGTAAAATACACTTTTCGACCGTCACAAACAAACCTATTTCTTGCACTGAGCTCGTGGCATAGAGTATGTTCGAGCAGAATGCACTGCGGGAGAATACAGGTAGCGGATACAGTCGATCATGGAGTTATACTTCACCTCATTTCTTGCACCGCGCTCGTGGCAGAGAGTATGTTCGAGCAGAATGCATTCCAGGAGAACACAGGTTACGGATACAGTCGGTCATGGAGTTATGCTTCACTTAAATCGAGCCCTAACTTCTAAGGGCAAATTTAGTCCCAGTTGAGCAGCTAATACGGTACTCCATTCGTGTTACAACTGAAAATAAAGGAATAATTTCACACGTATAAGAAGAAGTTCGTTTAAAGTAATGTCGTTCAACTGTACATCAACATGAACGCCAGACTACAGCTTAATATAGCGGTCAATCATTTACATCTGATAAAAAAAATTTCGAGTTTCTTTGAAATTAAGAAGTAGATAATCAGTTAGCGAGTACTTACTGACAATTTACGGAAGTTATAGAAAATTCTTCTACCTTTATCAATCCCCGTAGTAGAGGAGCTGCAATAACAATTGGAAGAAATTACCGGCAACAAAAAAGAATTCAAATTCAACACAAGATCACCACTACAAAAACACTTCAGTTACACGTGCGTTCGCTCAGATATCTCGGCCGAAAAAAAATCCTCTGCGCGTTCAAAGGCAAAAAATTGGCTGACGGTATTCGAAGCTAAAAAAAAGCACCAGGTTGAGAGCGCTCGGAAACAAGCCAAGAAATTGGTTTGTACTATGATGCGGAGACTGACAGCGAGCTGTCGTCTGTAAGGAAGTGGCTGAGGCTCAAAGTTACTTCTTGCGTGCGAGGAACTGTGACGCGCCACTTCTTTTGCCAAAACGCAGCTAAAAGAACCCTCATTTCAGAGGGCAATTAAGCCTTTGTTGAGTTAAGAGGTAAAATTAACGGGGTAAGATAAGCAAAAAGGACTTTAGATATTAAATATGATCGCAAAGCGAGTTATTCTGCAGTGCTGTGAATTGCGGTCTAAAAGATGAAGTAAGTACCGTGGCATCAACGTCTAAATATCATGCAGAAATTCACGTGTGCCACACCTCTATTGTTTTGCAGTAAAAGCTGAAATGGCGACATTACGTGCGTCATATGTACCGTTATACGAACGAAAGAAAACTGCATAAACTTAGAATGAAATGAAACATGAAACATGAAAAATGAAATATGACATGAAATAGATAATGAAATTTAACTCTAAATTGACCAAAGTCATCCGACGTATCATTTTCAGAAGCTCGTTAAACAATGGAGCCCTGGTTTACCTAAAGCTTCTTCCTACATTGTCCACCTTTCCGTCACCTCGCAAACATTTCGCCGTCTCAGAGGCTCCACCAACACAGGTCGGGACGGCGGGTGTTGTCACAGCTGTGCTGCCTCCCCACGGCCCACGCCTGAACTGGGGCAGCGCACACCTCCTCGCAAGGACGACTGAAATTCTCGATTTTCATCACTATCATTATTGCTACTAGTGCACACGTGCTGGTCGGCATTAATCTGAAGAATTTCATTCCTTCTTTCTTGAGTTAAATTCGATTGTGCAAGTCAATGCAGTTAGGCATTAGTCTGAAGAATTTCATCCCTTCTTTCTTGAGTTGAATTCTCTCGTGCCACTCGATGTTGTCCAGCGTTATGCCGAAGAATTTCCTCGCTCTTTTCATGTGTTGAGCTCTCTCAAGCTACTCGGTGTTGCTCTGCATTATTCCGTAGAATTTCCAAACGCCGGTCAAGGGTCAATTGAGCTCTATCTTCTCGTTGGCGAGCAGCATTGCTTCGTCTTGCCATTTCGCGTTGTTCATCCGATCGTCTTCGGCGTTTTTCTTGCTGTCGATGTCTTGCTACTTCTCTCTTGCGGTTGGACACATTTCTATCCTTGGTGGCCTCTTTTCCCGAAATTTTATTCTGAAATGTCGTCTATTATCTCTTCGGAGCTTTTCAAGAAAATCGCAATTTCGAAAACAATAACTCAAGTTCCAAAATCTTGGACCTTATACCAAGTGGTAGCCAGGTTACTGGTCAAACGAATTTAAAAGATTCCTTTCGGATTATCAATTCAAAATATCAAAGCGACATGATGAATTTCAACAGAGAAAGCTCCATAGAAAAGTTCTATTTGTAAAAATAGGCCGACTACGTATTCTGGATACCATAATCAAGAGGGGGTCGGACGGAGGGACGGACGCGGCTCCTTTTATAATAGTGATTATTACTATCATTAATATAACTATTATTATCACTATTAGTTCGACGCAAGGACGGCTCAGACCCGCTGAAATTTTCGATTATCATCACTATTATTAGTACTATTATCACTATCAGTATTATTTACTAGGTTTAAGACTCCCTAACCACAACAAAGGCCACCTGAAGAGAGCAAAGAGAAGGGACCATTCAGTATGGACTGAAGGAAACGGGGAATCTATGCACGAGGTGTCTTCCCTCACAGAATACCCTGCGCATAGAAACAGCAAGTTGTGAAGGATGAGGACGAAACGCCAAAGAAGAAGAAATGGAGAGGAGGACATAAGAACTGTGAGAAACTAAGCGGGCAGGAAATATTCAAGTCCCGAAGGCCTATCCACGGCTGAGGTAAGCTGACGGTATCTCTTCTGGAGGCGCAAGTCCCAAATCATAGGATTGACAAACCTAATTAACCAAATCCTGTTTCTCATCTTACGCCCCAGTGAGAGATAGAAATTCTCGAATGGATGGAACAAAAATGAATTACACTATTTTCTTCCTATTTCAGTAGTATATAGGGAGGGTTGCAGGAATTTAAATTTGTCACTGCAAATTTTGTTGGTTTGGGGGATAAACTAGAAATTTCAAGGCCATACAATTGTTCCCGCTAAAACCGAAGAAGCTCTAATAAAAAACGTATAGGGATGAAATGCCGCTATGATCACTGTCGTCAATAATCATAGTCTCACATTCACAAAATTTGTCAAGCTTTTGCTAAACGTTAAGAGGAAAAGTTACGTATAATATTTCGAAAAAATTATAAAATTCATTGTATAACAAACGTACGTAGCGCCATAACCTAAAATAACTAAGAAAACAGTACAAAATTCAAGCTATTCAACACAAGTTCAATAAATAAGCTACACGCTCATCTGATACAAAATATGTAGCACGAAAACAACTACAAGTCCGTAACCAATACGTTACGAGTCACTCTACCAAACGATCACTACGCTCTAGTAGACCTACTGCCACCCGTTCCCTGACCAATACTTGACACGGTGCTTGCGATACCACCCACCGGTGGGTCGTTTTAATAATTGTAACAATATTTTTTTTAAATAATGGTATTTAATGGACCCAGTTAACGTTTGGTATTTATAACTTTGCTAATCACTTTTAATTTTAAATTCGAGTTGAATATTGAAGTTCACCCATCGCAGTGAACGCGTTAAGCACTCCCGCCTTCTACAAGATCCAGCCCAGAAGTGATCACAAACTCGCAAGTATCAATATGTGATACAAGGCTAAGTCTGGGGCGGCAGAACCTGACATGTTTATGACCGAGCGAGCTGCCTGCTCACGTCAGACGTACACATGCTTCACCTTGGCCCACTAGGATACCTTGGAAGACTGCATACCTAGATATAAGTGAATACGTTTATGTTTACACGTTCCCCGCGCATTGGGTGATAGGTGTACCAGTCGGTAAATTTCTCATTCACGTAACCAGTACAAATGAATGACATGCCATCTGTTTCGCGACCTCATTTTAAGAAGTAACCGTCATCATACCAGGTGAAATGTAGCGTGTAACTGTATTTGTCATATTTTTTAGGAAGGAGGAAAATGTATTCGAGCATTTAAGTGAATTTTCCTACTCTGCTACTTACTAGCTAACCAAACCAACCGTTTACAAGCACAGAAACGTGGTGAGCGTATTAATAATACTCCGTAAACAGTAATTATACACACCTTACAGCTATGCCTCATACCTCAACTTATACGATAAAATTAGTCCTAACTATGTATAACATTAAACATGCATATTAGTAGAATACCTGAGACCTGTATTCACCGCGTGGGTTGAGCTCCGCATGAGATGATCATTTAAAATTGACCAAAGTCATCCTAGCTTACATTTTCACGGTATGGTTAACGATTGAAGCGATGGTTTACCTCAAGCTAATGAACTGACTCGAGGGTAGACTGTACACTGAACAAAAATAAAAGTTAAAACGAGTAAATGGCAGTTAAAGAAGCTAAGTTCACAATGAAACCAAGAAGAAAACTATAAGTTACTCAATGGAAGTAAGAAGAAAAGAAAACCTTGATGGAGGTAAGAAGAAAACTAGAAGTGACTCAATGCACGTAGGAAGAAAAAAAAACTTATGGACGAAAGAAGAAAACAAGAAGTTACGCTATCGACGAAAGAAGAAAACAAGAAGTTACGTAATGGAATTCAGAAGAAAACAAGAAGTTACGTAATGGAATTCAGAAGAAAACAAAAAGTTACGCAATCGACGAAAGAAGAAAACAAGAAGTTGCGTAATGGAATTAAGAAGAAAACAAGAAGTTACCTAATGGAATTCAGAAGAAAACAAGAAGTTACGTAATGGAATTAAGAAGAAAACAAGAAGTTACGCAATGGAATTAAGTAGAAAACAATAAGTTACGTAGTGGAATTAAGAAGAAAACAAGAAGTTACGCAATTGAATTGTGTAGAAAACAAGAAGTTACACAATGGAGGCAAAAAGAAAAGAAGTTACTAAGTGGAAGCAATAAGTTTGGCAGTCACAAAAAACGTTCAGAAAGCCTCAATGGACGTCAAAGGCCGCACATTAGAGGTAAATAATTTAGTTCGACGGAGGGTATCCGAGCATCACAGCAGTAAGGTGACAGTCCCGACAAAACATCGATGTCACGGACTGCCTGAGCTGTGTTCCTGATGCAATTAGAATCCGACTAATAGTCATACATTTTTTGAAACCTTATGAAATTAACATCAAATACAGTGTCAAATACAAATAAACCAAATACCTTTCTAAAAAAACGAACTGAAGGAGGAAAATGCAACATATATAAAATAACAAATATATATATATACATATATTTAATAAATGCTAAAAGAGTGGAAGAATGTTGACATTAAGTTACACACAAATACTCAGTGAATCCGACAGTATTATTGTTACTCATTTATAAACAAAATAGGTTTTCTTTTCAGCAGCGTAGTTATAAATAAAATGTCGAGGTGTTGTAAAACTTCCAGGCAAGTGCGCCAGGTACAGAGATACCAGTTCTAGAGACTACGATCTATCTCAGATACATGTCGTGTTAAATAAAACACCAATGATAAATTCTAAATACAAAAATGATTAAATTGGTCATTGTTAATCGTCATGATCTCAAGAAAGCAACGACGAGGGCCATTTAGTACGGACTTCGGAAAATGAGGAATCTATGCACTAAGTGCTCACACACAAGATACCGCACATGCGGCGCAGCAAGTTAAGAAGGCAAAGGAAGACAAAACACAAAAGAGAGAGCAAAGAAGACATGAAAACAGAAAGAAACAAAGTGGGCACGAAAGATGGAAGTCCCGATGGCCTAAATATAGCGGAGGTAACCCAACAGTGGGCAAAACATCGGATCAAAACATGGGGTAGACAAACCTAAGATTGGTTTAGATTATACGAGTATGGTAGTTTAAGCCTCCCGAACCGCTACAAAAAAAAAGAGCGTATCGAAGAGAGGATGGATGAAGGCATCATTTAGTATGGAGACAAGGGAATGCGGAATCTATGCAGAAAGGGACATAGAAACAGCAAGTAGAGAAAGAAGTTCATGAAACAAGATAAAAGCTGAAGAAGAAAGTAGTAGATGCTGAAAAACAGGACAGCAGTGAACCAAAAAAAAGGTGGTCCTTAACATAACAAAAACATTTTATTTCAACAAATAGAAGGCCTACCTCTCAGCTCGGGCCCTACACATTTTCCCCTGGGAGAGCTAATTCCCATAGATACAACAGTTGTCTCCCCCTGAGGGGAGACAAACCTAACTACCCAACACCTATTGCGTATTCTAAGCTCGCAGAAAACTTGCAATAGAAATGAGGGAGGAAAAAGTCCAAAGTGTCTTTGTTTTTACAAACTGAATTGTTCATATCTGCGCTCAAAAATGAACGAGGAAAAAGTCCACAGTGTCTTTGTTTTTACAAACTGAATTGTTCATATCTGCGCTCAAAAATGAACGAGGAAAAAGTCCAAAGTGTCTTTGTTTTTACAAACTGAATTGTTCAGATCGGCGCTCAAAAATGAACGAGGAAAAAGTCCAAAGTGTCTTTGTTTTTACAAACTGAATTGTTCATATCTGCGCTCAAAAATGAACGAGGAAAAAGTCCAAAGTGTCTTTGTTTTTACAAACTGAATTGTTCATATCTGCGCCCAAAAATGAACGAGGAAAAAGTCCAAAGTGTCTTTGTTTTTACAAACTGAATTGTTCAGATCGGCGCTCAAAAATGAACGAGGAAAAAGTCCAAAGTGTCTTTGTTTTTACAAACTGAATTGTTCATATCTGCGCTCAAAAATGAACGAGGAAAAAGTCAAAAGTGTCTTTGTTTTTACAAACTGAATTGTTCAGATCGGCGCTCAAAATAGAGAATTCTAAATTGAATTTTGTGACGACCAATACAAGAAAATTTTAAGAAGCTACGTTTTCTCCGACACATAACTCAAATCGGAGTAAAACCCGTTACTTGATGTCGATTGACAGCGCATTAGCGTTATTCAAAACTACGCTCAGATCCCAAGCAGTAACTCTAAACAATAACTTACTTTTAACGTTGACTGCGATGGGTTAAACTGAAATTAAATATTCAACTGAAATTTAAAGTCAAAAGTTGTGAGCAATTTTATAAATACCAAACATTAACTGGGTCCGTTAAAAACCGTTTATTTTAAATGATTGTTAAAATATATTTGTATTAACTTTAAAAGAATGTTGAAATATTTCAAACGATCCATCGGTGAGTCGTATCGCAAGCAAGGAAAACTTAAGCACGATCCACCGATGGGTCGTATCGCAAGCAAGGAAAACTCAAGCACGGTCCACCGATGGGTCGTATCGCAAGCAAGGAAAACTCAAGCACGGTCCACCGATGGGTCGTATCGCAAGCAACATGTTAACGGTATTAAAGCACGAAGGTGGGACGGACTTACGTACCATATCTGAACGTATCTTGAACTTTGTCAAATTTGTTCCCAGATATTTTAACATTTTGACAACGGCGTGAGCCCCCGATGGTCACTGAGGGAGTTTACAAAATGCTGGTGACCAACCAATAGTTACAAACTTTAGTTTCAAATATCCTTAATTAAATGTAAATGAAGGCAAGGCCTAGTTCATCTTTGCTACTTTCAACATTGCTAACTACAATGTACTTTAATTGGAGAGCAAATGGAGAGTGTCCTCACCCACAAATCAGAGGTCAAAACTGGCAGGGTGGATTAAGTGATAATTTCACCTGATAGCAGCGTAGATTTCATTCAGGCAGAGTGGCCTAGTTCCTAGTTCAGCTCCTAGTTTGTAACTTGGCTAGGAAAAGCCAGTTTTGCAACCCTGCGATGAACCCCACGCCTCTAACTTGAGTGCCCTAAAATTGTGTTTTGTGGGTAAGGACACTCTGCATATTTGCCCTCCAATTTCGAGTTAATTAAATTTTCAGTTTTACCTGCCGCAGTTAAAGTGTAAAGTTTGAGCAACTTCAAGCCTTCAACTGCTGAATGTAACTCAAGTCCCTAACTACTTTGAAAAGCTTCACTTTTGCAAGGCTTCAGACTGCCTTCGGCAGCAATTTTTCAACGTAACGCGTAGTTCATATAATACTAGACTTTTAAACCAAGATCATACAATAAATTTCCAGGAGACGTTCAAGCAAACCGAAAGGTAACATTCTACATACACACAGTAAATTCTGAACAAGCCGAGCCATTACTGGGTTAGAATAGATTAATAGATAGTTTAAGCCTCCCTTTCCACAACTGAGGCGATCCAAAGGGAGGAAGGAGGAAGGCACCATTAGTATGGAGTTAATAGAACGCGAAATCTATGCAGAAAGGGCATAGAAACAGTATGTTGGAAAGAAGATTATGAAACAAGATCAAAGTTGATGAAGAAAGTAGTACGTGCTGAAAAACAGGACAGCAGTGAACCGAAAAAAATGGTCCTTAACATAACATAACATTTTATTTCAACAAAATGAAGGCCTACCTAACTCTCAGCTCGGACCCTCACACATTGTCCCCCTGGAAGCGCTAATTCCCATAGATACGACAGTTGTATCCCCCTGAGGGGAGCTATTTCTCGAAGAGCTTGAGATTTCCTCAAACAAAGCGAGCTATTCCTCATACAAGGCGAGCTATTCCTCATACAAGGCGAGCTATTCCTCATACAAGGCGAGCTATTCCTCATACAAGGCGAGCTATTCCTCATACAAGGCGAGCTATTCCTCATACAAGGCGAGCTATTCCTCATACAAGGCGAGCTATTCCTCATACAAGGCGAGCTATTCCTCATACAAGGCGAGCTATTCCTCATACAAGGCGAGCTATTCCTCGCAACATAATCTTTACCTCAGGACAAGAACAGATGAGGTCATTCCATTAGATTAGGAGGCCGGACCGGCTGCTGCATTTAAGCGAATCTTTCAAATTCTTCACACTGAAATAATGTTATTCCTCGAGTGTAGCAAAGTATTCCTCAAAAAAGGCGTGACATTGCTCAAACAACGCTAAGTATCCTCAAATAAGGCCTGACATTGCTCAAACAACGCAAAGTATTCCTCATATAAGGCGCGACATTGCTCAAACAACGCTAGGTATTCCTCAAATAAGGCGCGATATTGCTCAAACAACGCTAGGTATTCCTCAAATAAGGCGCGACATTGCTCAAACAACGCTAGTTATTCCTCAAATAAGGCGCGACATTGCTCAAACAACGCTAGGTATTCCTCAAATAAGGCGCGACATTGCTCAAACAACGCTAGGTATTCCTCAAATAAGGCGCGACATTGCTCAAACAACGCTAGGTATTCCTCAAATAAGGCGCGACATTGCTCAAAAAACGCTAGGTATTCCTCAAATAAGGCGAGGCATTGCTCAAACAACGCTAGGTATTCCTCAAATAAGGCGCGACATTGCTCAAACAACGCTAGGTATTCCTCAAATAAGGCGCGACATTGCTCAAACAACGCAAAGTATTCCTCATATAAGGCGCGACATTGCTCAAACAACGCTAGGTATTCCTCAAATAAGGCGAGGTATTGCTCAAACAACGCTAGGTATTCCTCAAATAAGGCGCGACATTGCTCAAACAACGCTAGGTATTCCTCAAATAAGGCGAGGCATTGCTCAAACAACGCTAGGTATTCCTCAAATAAGGCGCAACATTGCTCAAACAACGCTAGGTATTCCTCAAATAAGGCGCGACATTGCTCAAACAACGCTAGGTATTCCTCAAATGAGGCGCGAAATTGCTCAAACAACGCTAAGTATTCCTCAAATAAGGCGCGACATTACTCAAACAACGCTAGGTATTCCTCAAATAAGGCGAGGCATTGCTTAAACAACGCTAGGTATTCCTCAAATAAGGCGAGGCATTGCTCAAACAACGCTAGGTATTCCTCAAATAAGGCGCGACATTGCTCAAACAACGCTAGGTATTCCTCAAATGAGGCGCGACATTGCTCAAACAACGCTAGGTATTCCTCAAATAAGGCGCGACATTGCTCAAACAACGCTAAGTATTCCTCAAATAAGGCGCGACATTACTCAAACAACGCTAGGTATTCCTCAAATAAGGCGAGGCATTGCTCAAACAACGCTAGGTATTCCTCAAATAAGGCGTGACATTGCTCAAACAACGCTAGGTATTCCTCAAATAAGGCGCGACATTGCTCAAACAACGCTAGGTATTCCTCAAATAAGGCGCGACATTGCTCAAACAACGCTAGGTATTCCTCAAATAAGGCGTGACATTGCTCAAACAACGCTAGGTATTCCTCAAATAAGGCGCGACATTGCTCAAAAAACGCTAGGTATTCCTCAAATAAGGCGCGACATTGCTCAAAAAACGCTAGGTATTCCTCAAATAAGGCGTGACATTGCTCAAACAACGCAAAGTATTCCTCAAATAAGGCGTGACATTGCTCAAACAACGCTAGGTATTCCTCAAATAAGGCGTGACATTGCTCAAACAACGCAAAGTATTCCTCAAATAAGGCGAGGCATTGCTCAAACAACGCTAGGTATTCCTCAAATAAGGCGTGACATTGCTCAAACAACGCTAGGTATTCCTCAAATAAGGCGTGACATTGCTCAAACAACGCAAAGTATTCCTCAAATAAGGCGAGGCATTGCTCAAACAACGCTAGGTATTCCTCAAATAAGGCGAGACATTGCTCAAACAACGCTAGGTATTCCTCAAATAAGGCGTGACATTGCTCAAACAACGCAAAGTATTCCTCAAATAAGGCGTGACATTGCTCAAACAACGCTAGGTATTCCTCAAATAAGGCGTGACATTGCTCAAACAATGCAAAGTATTCCTCAAATAAGGCGCGACATTGCTCAAACAACGCTAGGTATTCCTCAAATAAGGCGTGACATTACTCAAACAACGCTAGGTATTCCTCATATACGAAGCGATATTTGCATCCGACAATTGGAGAGCAGCGACGCAGGCATACCAGCTCCAGATAAGATAAGACCTAATCTTATCTCGGACAGAAGACACCAGCCCAGTCTTACCACAACTTCGTGTACGCACCAAATACCAACAGGAACAGAATTCAGGACCAGAAAGCTTAACATTTTGGAGTTCACCAGCTGAGCCGCAGCAATAGAAAGTCGTGCAAGAGCACCAGCAGCTTTGCTTTTACTAGACCAAAGACCAGAGTAATGTGACTGCTACAATGAAGCGTCGGCTTCAGGATAATACGATTAGTATGTTAGTATAGTACCTCAGGATATACCTCGGTCAATAACACCGCATGCTATCTGGACACAAGAAAACATTCACAGTTTAAATATTATAATATTGGTTATTTTAAAGCTCCCTAGCCACAACATCGGCGATCCCAAGCAAGCGAAGAGAAGGGATCATTTAGAGTAGATTGTAAAAAATAAGGTATTTGTGCACGTGTGTTCCAACACAACATACCCTGCGCATCGAAACAGCAAGTTGAGAAGGAAGAAAAGACACAAAAGTGAGAGCGAAGAATGTATGAAAACGGAAATAAGCAAAGTGGGCATGATGATAGAGGTCACAAAGGCCTATCTACATCAGAAGTAACCTAACAGCGTCTTCTATGGGGGCGCAAGTCCCCATAGCATAGAATAGACAAACCTAAATTAATACCTAAACCTGTAGCCTAACCGCAGCCCCCTCAGAAGAATGCTAGGCTGAAAAGATAGCGAAGACCACATCTCCATTGTTGTTGACAAAGCGTTTCAAAGACGCATACACGCAGTGCCCACAAAAACACACAGCGATACAAAGAAATGCTAAGACTTCTCAGCAGGAAAGTTAACCATAAAAATTGCCATGCAACAAACACACTCATAAAACAGAGCCCATATAACAACTTAGCAAACATTCAAGCGATTGAAGATAGAAAATTCACATCAACATCTTGCAAGGAAAATATGAAACCAACAATCAGAAACACCTCAGATGCGCTAGGGTGTACAGCGGCCATTCTTAACCTTTCCTCCATCATTGACCACCTCGGCTTCATGTATTAGGTACATAATGCTGGAATCTACCTCAACCAGGGTAAATTTACCCAGGTTGAGAACCTCTGGTGTACAGTGTGCTGATAAGGACCGACACAGCTAGTACTCAGGGCAACTCAACGATTATACGCAGGAATCTGCAAATAATATACAAGCATGGAAGATTAAAGTCTGTTTTTGAACGATAAATAGGGCGCGGAGGAATCGCAAACATTGCCTGGTAAGGAATTCAATTATTCAGTACCAGCAAAATGGAAGATTTTAAGATTCGGCTTTAGATTCACAATGAATTTACCGCCATGTCGCATCACGTTCACTTTGTAGTCAGTTTGAGCGGGAATTCATTCACGAAGGTTGGAGTTTCCATCACGGTGCAATATTTTGAAGAGGAAACTTATAAAAAATCAGTATCAGTAGGACAGTTTGAAATTCTATGTTCTTGAAAGAAGCACAATTATTGTAGGTGTTGTACTATAACTTGAACATACCTTTAATGACTTTTTCATGATGTTTATGCTCTGCCAGTTTTATTTTCGTGCGCATGATGGCAGGCTTGAATGCCTTATTGAATAAGCACACTGATCAGTGTGCTGTAAAGGATTTCAGCGCTATTCTCGGTCGTTCGTAAGAGTATGAATGTTAAGAAATGTGAATTTGGGAAACGGACAAAATGCGAGTCCAATAAAAGGGAAAAATTCAGCGAAGAAAAGAAAGTTCGATGACCACGGGGAGAACAGTGAATAAAAACTGAACAAATTAATGACTGTTCAGCGAACGCTGAAAAAATAAACGAAGAGTTGAGTAAGTAGTAGGAAGTTCAAAAATTGAAGAAAGTTTCACGAATAAATGCTAATTAGCTTGAATAAATGGCTATGTTTGAGTGGCTGTTTCAGTAGAAAATTTAAAAAAGAATAAAGAAAAATTTAGATAATTTATTTTTTACTCGAAAACGAAATATGATTCGGCTGAACTCTAAAATTTTTCAAAGTTAAAAACGTAAATATTTTCAGTATTTTCTTAAGTTTCCAATTTTCATGCAAAATGAGTGGCAAATATCGTACGAAAAAAAATAACTCATTGACCGTGCACTCAACAAAAATCAATAAATCAAAATGAAGAGTCGCATCGAATTGCAGTAGCGAAAATCCAAATAACAACTACCCAGCTATGGTAAAATAGAAGAGGAAAAACAGCAAAAGAGATTCCATCGGATCATAAAGAATCCATCCGAATCTGCGCAAACGTACTAGAGATAAATAGAAAGAAATTCTTGCAGAATTCCATGTTCGAAACCCACGACAGATTCTCGGGAGCAATGCTGCAACAAGGCGCAAGTTCTCAACATCATCTGAAGAAGCCACGCCCCTCGAGAGCTAGATTTACTTCACACCAGACGCCTACTCTGAGTGCGTTCATGGAGTCTTGCCTGCTGATGAAGAATGCAAATTTGCTAAAAAACGATTATCAGCAAACTAATTAGACTAAATTTTATCAGCATGCTTAAAGACGTTCACACAAATTGATGCAAGTAATTTAACTCTAGGATCGACTGCAAGTGAGATTGCAACGTAGAAAAAGGTGGGCGAGTAACGCTCGGCACAAGATTTGAATAACTAGGCACAACAGACACTAATTTTTACCCTCTTAAGCAGAGGTTCACACAAGAAGATGTATTATATAACTCTAGGATTGACTGCAAGTGAGATTGCAACGAGGGTGAGAGAGTAAGGCTGGTCAGAAGGAAGCACCAGTCAGAGCAGTTCACACGTCGGCCGGTGCCAACACCAACATACCTCGCGGCACTGTCACCGCCACCAGCCCTTTTATTCTACGCTGATGATTGATTCGTGAGGTTAACGCGTGTCTAAGCTCTCAAGGAGTGTTTCGACAGTGATCGCTGACATCTCCAGGTGCCGTTAAAGTGGGGTGTAAGGAGAATTCTCATATTTAACGAGCCTGCATTGTATACGTTCCCCTCTAGTTATGAGCTGGAATACATATGTTTGTTCTATGATTTTTATTATATTAGTTTAGGTCTTTCTAGCCATGATAATTGCGGTTTCAACGAAACAGAGAGAATAGTTCATTTAGTACAGACTGTAATGCACTGAGCATCTATACACATGGTATCCGTATTATAGATTGTTTTCTCCAAATTCAACTTTGGCGTTCTTATTGTTACTGCACTCGGAGACCTCAAGATGGCATTTTTTATAGGCCAAATACAAAATAATTGCAAGTTTCTATCACGCAGGACCTAACATTTACTACTGTTTTGACTTTTGACTACCTACAATTTACAGTTCAGGTTGGAAGTAAGGTGAAGTTTAGGGAAACGCTGATTTTGAAGCTGGGCAAACATAAATTCCTTCAACTTTATCGTAAGTTTCTAGGTATAACATGATCAAAAAATTGAAGTACAAAAAGTCACAAGTGTTTTAGTTTATCCGACAGACGTGGACGTTATGAACAAAGAAGAAATTTAGAAAAAAAGATAAAATCACTTCAACACGTGACAAGCTGGTACACAGATCTTCACGTTCATTTCGACTCGTATAAAAGCGCCTTTGAAACATTAACATCTCCGGTTTATTTCAATCGCACCCCTTGCCTCACAACCAGCATGTCCGGTCGCAACTTCCTACACACTTCCCGTCTGCTTATCACAAGTCGCTGCACAATACCACACCGCGTCGACTGCCCGCGCACCTTCGTAGCCATTTCACGCGGCAGTTCAATGGTGTAGAGTCAACAGCTAGTATCTGGTAAATAATTTCATTGCACACCGGTTAAACATGTTAACTTTGTCCAAAATGGAGTAAACACGTTCATTGAGTTCACATCCGGTATGATAACGCACCTGATTTAACAGTTCCGTACGTCCAAGGAACTTGTGGAAACTGAAATGGTTTCCTTCCTAGAACTTAGAACCGTCATATATGGCTGTGTAGGTTAAGATTTTGTTCACATGATTAAAATGCAACATTTTCAACTTTCCCAAAATCGCAATATTTACTGTAATCTCATGAAATATATTTTTCCTATGAAAATAGTCGGGTAATAACGTTTGTAGAAGCCATAGTTGGGTAACAACGAATTTTAATAATTGCAAAACAAACACGAATTCTGCCGATATCATGGTTGCTTGACATAACAATATCAATATACATGATTCAATGAAAAGACACTTTAAACAGATGGTACAGCTTCGCGAGAATGAAATTTTTCGATGGCATAATTCTAAAACAGGAAGTTCCTGATGAAAAATTTCCGGGTTTGAACTATAAAGTCAATTTACGCCAACAAAAGTTTCGGAAAAAGATGTTTGTCCACAACATACTATGGGTGAAAAAAATTTAAATGCGGAAGTGCACGGACGAGATAAAAAGCGAAAATCTTTTAACATCCATGATAGAGTTGAGAGAGATGGAGTTTTGGTAAGAAGTTAAGTAAATCGTCAGTGATTATTTACAACCATTTTTGGAAATATATTTATAATTTCTTTTACTACAATGAATTTTAAAATTGTATGTCATTAACGAATATTCGAGCTAATAAATCAATAGCAAATAATTTTATTGCACGCCGGTCAAACATGTTAAATTTATCTAAAGATAATGAAAAGTTCATCAGGATAAATTATCACTAAATTAGATAGAATCATCAAGTCACAATAATCTAAAATGTTTCCTTCAACACCAAGTACTTCAGCGGAGATTAGATTAGATTTTATGTTAGTTTGAGCCTCTCTAACCGCTAAAAAAAAAGCGTTCCGAAGAAAGGAAGGCACCATTTAGTATGGAGATAAGGGAATGCGGAATCTATACAGAAAGGGCATTGAAACAGGAATTTGAGAAAGAAGTTCATGAAACAAGATAAAAGTTGAAGAAGAAAGTAGTAGGTGCTGAAAAACATGACAGCAGTGAACCGAAAAAGGTTGTCCGTAACAAAACAAAACCTATTCTATTTCAACAAAAAGAAAACCTACCTAACTCTCAGCTCGGGCCCTCACACACTTTCCCCCTGGGAGCGCTAATTCCCATAAACACAATAATTGTATCCCCCTGAGGAGTCTTCAGCGGGAACAATGTTGGAACGTTATACTGAAGAATCAAAATTAATAAAAAGTGAGCCTATTGAGTCTAGTGCGTAATATCGGCATGCTTAAAACAATGATCAGTTCCCTCGCTTGTTCTTTCTGGTATCGAACTTTCCCTGCAGATCATCTGAAGGTATTACAATAACGTGAAATTTAACCAACAAATAGACGAGATAGTATAGGTGTAAAAATAAATCTAGTTTTACAACCGATTTCGACAACATATACATCTAATTTCGAAGCAACTCCAGTTACTCCACCAATTATGGAGAAATGAACTTCTCGATGCAGATTTCTATTTAAAATATAGGTAACGCTGCAAAAGTACACACTTAGCAACCCTTGGATTAAAAAATTATGTGTAACAGTAACAAAACGAAAGATGGGTTAAACAACTGGTTGTACTTATCTAAATGTGTGTCTCTTATCCGCAGAGAAATTTCATTTTATTTTACTGAAGGCTTTTGAAATCAAGTATTAAAATGCTTTATAGATTTTTGAATATTAAACTTCAACAAATACTTCGTTGATAACGCTAAACAATGAAAACAAATCATTTAAACAAGCAATCCATGAGTTAAACGACATATTTTCTCTAAAGCTATCCATGAAACAATTCAAAAGGTAAAATTTATGCTCCTGCAGTGTTGTAATGGTAACATATCAAAATGAACTCGGAGTCATCGGTCAGTTATCGTATCAAATAGCAGATAACGTATGAAACTGAACTTGAAGTTAACGATGAGTGGCATCGTTAGGCTTCAACTACAATTCCAGCAATCCTTACTTCTAATTAAATCTAATAGAAGATCAAAGATTTTAGTTACGGACTAAAACCAAATTCAAATTTAAATATCAATTAGAAACAAGACGCTCACTTTCCTACTACTGAGACGTACTCTTGTCCAACAAATAGGCTCCTGCAAAGTAGCTGCAGGCACCGCGTCCTAGCGGCCGAGAACACTCGTCTTTCATTGAAAGGATCGTCGGTTCGATACCTCGAATTCCATTCCCAGCCCGCTGTCGCTCATAATTCAAGGGAAAAGGAAGAGCTTGCAATTGATCTCCACTCGACCCTGGCTTAAATTGGGTACTGGCAGCAAATAAACTGGCTCGACCGGGAGTAACGGTCAATGCGTCCTTGCATAATCTATAAATCATTTGAATATCCAATGCGTCTTACAGTCGATTTAAAACAAATATCAGTCCAAGAGCTTCAACTTACCTTTATACGATGCTTGATTCAAATTATGAATAGGTGGAACAAACTAATTTATACGTATAAGTTGTGCGATTGATTCAATTTTACGAGAAAAAAGCCCAAACATGTGTATTTTGTCAGAGCAATGGCGGTCTGAAGAGATCACCTCTCAGCTCGAGGCACAGAATGCAGTCCCCAACGATCGTTGGCTGCTTCTTTTTATCGAGGTGAGGGATGAACTTCAATCCCTCACCTCGATAAGAAGAAGAAGCAGTCGCAGTCTAGATACCGACATCCATGTCGATCCTAACATTTTATTTATCTTTATATATCTTATATCTTTAAAAAAATTATCGTAGAAATCAATTAGAAAAACATTCAGATGAATACAGACGTCTTTTACGAGAGTAGAGGCATTGCAAACTCATTCGGAAGATAGATTGCAAATGCAATCTACCTTTAATTTTCACCAAAGCAGTTTCGTTTCAGTCACTGACGAACTACTGTACGATTGGCCTTTGTTTCAGGCGAACGATCGCGTTAACTAAGAAAAAGGATATCATTCTTGTGATAACCATAGGATTGTTAGTGTATCGAACTGTGTTTTCCTCCCAGATTCCACCCGCAGCAAGAGATTAATTCCAAGGAGTTGAAACTAAGTAAACGTTTTCACGCTAATCCTAACCCAATAAGTATTCTTGTGCCACAAGAACTACATAAATTTGAGGTCTTTAACTTCGGTGAAGGAAGTCGCTGCCCAAAATTTGCAGTCTTTAACACTCTGACCGCATCGTGCGCCACCGGTGGCCACGGAGGGGATTTTCATAATGCTGCTGACCGACTAGTAGTAATAAAGTTACATTTCATAAAAACTTAATTAATGCTAATTGAAGGCATGATCCAGTTAATGTTTGCTTTCAAAATAATTCACTACAATTGACTTTAAATTTGAGTTGAATATTGAACTTCAGTTAAACAGCCAATTGAGGCTAAAGTTTTGAGCTCTATGCATGTAGTCGGCACCAGCTTTGTCATGCAATAGTCATGGTACAAAGAATTGGATTACAGTCCCCTCAGAATCTTCAAAGACGACCGCAGATTCCCAAGAGAGTCTCTCAAGTAAATGCAGTTTCCTCACCTTCCTCCTCTTCTTTTTCCATCATGTCTTCGAGAAACTTTTTACAGTTAATGTCAATTGAGAGAAATAATGCTTTATTTCCAGTGAGACGAGCGGGTGAAGCAAAACATCGCACCTCCTAAAGTTGTTTCTGAACGCGAGCAAAATACATTGATTTTTCACCATACGCTTCACGCTGCTAAAAGATTCGTAGCATATTTAACAAATTAGATGATGTTGATAATTCATAAGTAACGATTCTTCCGCCGGTAACTGTTAAATCAGAGAATTATACAGCATCGTACCAAACAGCGTCCCGATTTATTCACGAAATTCGATAAATTTTTCATAGATCGAATTTAAATTAAACCGAATATTTATCTCACACACACCCGTGGTTTGTGAGAGGTGGTGAGCAAATTACAATGTTGTTGGAAAAAGAGGATAGTTGTGGTCCTCCTCATAAAAAAAAAAGAAATGGATGCAAAGACATGGGTATAATAGGGAATAAAACACTAGACACAAACGCCAAACACATACCTATAGATACACATTCCTAGGTACAAACACACATATCTTTAGAAACAAAGCAAATTACTTCCCAAGACACACACCTCTATACACATTTATCAAGACACAGTTCCTTGGCCACACCCCTAGACACACTTCCCAAGACACACCCATAGACACACTTTCTTAGAGACACTTCTCAAGACACACACGCCTCGATACCCAGCCCTTGACAAACACCGCTACACACATATCTTAAGACACACACACACACACACACATACCTAGACACACCTCTTGCTAATCACTCCAAGGAACGCCCCTAGACACCCACTCCAAAATGTAATTCTACACGTAGCTCTACTCATGCATCCCTAGACACACACACACACATCTCAATGCCCACACACTTAGATACACACCTCAGTGAGGGAAGACAAACCGAAGAGAAAGAACATGCTTACTCACAAAAGTTCCCTCCCATTCCTCATTCCATCATCAGTGTGATTGCTGCCTGCAATCGTATGTCAGGATAACAACTCTCAGCACTATACCCGCCACAGCGAACACTGATATCCCTCCCAAACGGACCGTTCATCTGCATCTCCATCCCAGACAGCTGCACGTGGCTATTGCTTTACCCCAGGTCACATTTACAAGGTATCCTAATTCTCTATGGAAAATTTGGACATAGAACTACACTTAGCACTTAAAATATACACTTAGATGAAACGAAGATGAACTTAACCACTGTATTTTAGAATCTATTTTCATCTTCACCCACGGGCCTACAGTTGCAGGAAACCATTGTCATAGTCCAGGTCACCTTCGCAAGTTCCAAATTCTCTACACTTTAATGAAGGGTGAACTTAACCTCTGTATTTTCGAACCTGCGTTCATTTCCACTCACCGGCCTCATATACTCTACACGAAGGTCAAAGTGCACTGAATCTAAGTATCGCTCCTCCGTTTTAACTTTAACTTTACAGTCGTGTGAATTGAGCGCGCCTGCGAACCCGTGGATCTAAGTTACGCAGGCATTTTTATTTTGCTACGATTTTAGGTTATGAACTTTTTTCTCATGGTGTTCTAATTTTGGAAAATCTGAAGGGAAAACAGTAATCGATTTCGTAAATTTCGATGCCTAAGGATAGTTAATTAGATCGAAATAAACAAGTTTTCTTCTATGCACTTTCCATCTGAAATGAATATTTTATTAGTTATAGCGGTAAATGACTTACCGCAACTCCAGTGTTTGAAACGGAAAAAAATTCATCAATCGCATGGTATGGCAACACTGCAATGGAGTCTCGCTTCCATCGCGCTCGTCATCCAAGACGAAACCAAACCTACCGCTATACCTCGTTAAATACTCATGATGAAAAAAGCGCATAGAAGAAAAGTTGTTTATTTCCATATTATTACCATGATTCAAGCAACAAAAATTTGAAAATCGATGAGTAGCTAGTTATTCGAGCGCATTCGTCATCAAAGACGAAACTAAACCTACCGCTATAACTCGTAATATTATCGTTTCAGACGGAAAGTGCATAGAAGAAAACTTGTTTATTTTGATTAAATTAATTATGTTAAGGCAACAATAAGTGGGAAATCGATTACTGTTCTTTCCTTCAGAAATACCCTAATTTTGACGACAGTTTAGTTTGGTAACAGCAATGAAGATAGATTTTCCCTTTTCACGAAGAGCGTGAGATTTCCCAGACATCGACCAATTAGTTCCATGGAACACACCACTAGACACACATCACTGCACATACACTCGATACGCACACCCAGACACGCACTCTCCTAAACACACATATTTGGAAACATCCGTGAACGTATTGGAAATATCCAGCCACTCTTAGACACACTCACCCAAAACTAACACCTCTAAAAACACACCCTTAAACGCACACAACTACTTTGTAATAATAATAATACTAATAATATTACAGAGTTGTTGCTTGGTTGGTTGGTGCGTGTGTCTGTGACGCTCATATGGATGTTCAATGACCGTATCTGTGATACGAGTTTCACCAGTGCACAAGTACAAGAATATTTTAATCGCGGGTACTATTGGGATGGATATTTTTGTTTCTCATCCACAACCGGAAGATTCATTATAGGAAAATATCTAATCGCGTCTTTTTTGACGAGCCGTGTACGGTAGTTCATACATTCAGAGCCCTAGACACACCTGTAGATACATACCTGCAGACACACACCCCTAAACACATCACTTGACACACGTATACATTCACACCCCTAGACACTTGCACAAAAACACACTACTATACACACCTCTCATATGCACTTTCAGACACACTACTAGACTAACAGACTAAAAACACACTATAAGCACACATGCATACACACACTATATACACCCCTGCACCCACACCCCAAAAACACCCGCAAACACACCATATACACCTCTAGACCCACACCCGCAGACACCCACCGTCTACACCCCCAGACCTACACCCCAGACACAAATATACCCCACAACCACCGGTAGACGCACGCTACACACACACCCCAGGTACACACCTCGAGCGCAGTCTGCGTGGTCAGTTCGTTGAGCAGCGTCAGGAAAGGTCCGGAGATGGCTGTGTGCGGGCCCCTGTACAGCCACCGCAGCACCGCGTTAATCCAGCGCACAGCGTCCGCATCCTGGCCTGCTGGTATGCTGGCCGAGCCTTCCGGCAGCGTGGCGCGGTCGGGCACGATGGTGGGCACTCTACGCACTTCCTCCTGCTCCTTCTTCTTCGCCTTCTGCAGCGCATCACCACCACCAGTCTCGAGGGGCGCGACCGGTTCTTCCTGCGCTAGGTGTTCGTCGTCGTCGCCGCGCAAGTATCTGTCGTACAGGAACTTCACCAACGTCAGGATGAGGATGGCTGAAAAAAGCCAGCCCACGAGCAGCGTGTTCACGGTATCCATGATACCGGCTAGCGTACCGCCGCTGTCCCACAAGCACCATGCCCAGCGTTCCACTGACGAGAGCACCGTCTTTGGCACGTACCACAACGCGTCCCAAAATACACTCCAGACCGTGCCAGGGGGTTCGGCCACGTCTCCGTCACCAGCCATCGCTAAAAATATCACAACACGATTTACACTTGCCCCTCACTAAAGTGCCAGGCCTCGCCACATCGCGGACGGACACGTCATAACTGGAAATGGCAGCACAAATGACGACGGTCACGAGCAAAATTACGCGCAACCCTTCGCAACAAAGATTGGTCGTGGACTGACTGACTGCTGGCAGTAACGTGACGTCATCTCGACTCAGTTTGTCGGTCAAGGACAGAATATTATAAAGCCCGATCAAATTTTAATATATATTCCAATCTCAATCATATAGAAATCAGAGTTTAAGACCATTTAAAATTTTTCAGGCTTCGTAGTTACTTTATCAATTGAAAGAAGACGTGCTCAATTTATGAGATACAAATACTGTTTCAACTTCTCTTCTTTAAAGAAATTTCTGTACAGTTGGCAACGTTTCATGCCGCGCTTTCTGTGACCTTGCGAGACGATCAGCTGATTTCTCAAGCCGTTGCCATGGTGATATTTCCGTGGTTGCTCTCGGTTCCGTGTCAGATGAACAAACAAACATACAAACAAACATCGGCATCTTTGGGATGCTTTATTTCCAATCAAGCCTGATACATATGATCTTAAGCATTGGTTTTTCAAATGTCTTATAACTAACCCTATATATAGGACACAATGACGGTTCCCCCGTAAAGCCGGTACCCATTTCCGACACCTGGGTTGAGTGGGGTATTGTGCTTGAGCTTTCCCTTACACCCAACGGGGAAAATCTCCGCGCCAGCTCCGGGATACGAACCCTCGTCTCCAACATACAAGGCTGATCCCTTAACAACTGTGCCACGGAGAGCACAGTGGTGCAGAGAGCACAGAGAGCACGATTGCGTCCGGCTCAACAAAGAATAACATCAATTATCTTCAGAATTGTCCTAACCTATAAATACATTATAAAAACAGCACTAATGTTCCTAAATTAACTTTAGCTCATCACTGATCCCTTATGGAAAATATTATCTGACTAGTGTGCACGGCCCGCCAAAAATGGCGTGATTTGATACCTTTCTTGAACAGACTTCCAGACATGGATGAAAAACAAATATATCCATCTTAACAGTACTCGTGATAAAATATATTATTGTACTTGCGCACTGGTGAAACTCGTATCACAGATACGGTCATTATGTCTATCGTTATGAGCATGACAGAGAAATGGAAGAAGCAGACTCTAAACAAATAACCCATGGGCATTGTTAGGTAGTAGCAGGACCAGTAAAAAATTCCTTGGACAATTTCATCGTGCTAGGTGGACCCGTGAAAATATTCTGTCAATTATTATCTAACCTATGCTAATCTATCCTATCCTAATCTGACCAAACCACTCCTAAGCGATCCTATCCTGATGAAATGTCAAACACATCAATGTATTTGAAGGACATTTTTTATTTTAATACTGAGGAATTCGGTATCCATGATACCGCAAACTCGGACATCAAATGTTTCTTAAGAAGCGGACACCAAACAGATCTAACCTAATAATACCCGTCGTGTGTTCATTTATACATTTGTTTGGTGTCCGCTTCTTAAGAAACAAAGGAGGTTTGAGTGTGCGGTATCATGGATACAGAATTTCTCAGTGTAACATTGAAAGATAGGCCTTAGATGCATTGATATGTTTGACATTTTATCAGGATAGCTTTGGTTAGAATATGTTAGGATATGTTAGGGTAGCTTAGGTTAGGTAATGTTGACCAAATTCCTTCACGGGTCCACCCTGCTCAACGATGACATTGTCAGTGGAATTTCAACGGGTACTGCTACTACCTAATAATACCCTTGGTTTATTTGTTTGGAGTCTGCTTCTTCCATTTCTCTGTCCCGCTCATGTGGATAGTTAAATGACCGTATCTGTGATACGAGTTTGACCAGTGCATAAGTAAAAGAATATTTTTATCGCGGGTACTGTTAGGATGGATATATTTGTTTGTCTTCTACATCTAAAAAATTTGTCCAAGAAAGGTATTGAATCCCATCATTTTTGTCGGGCCGTGCACACTAGTATATAAATAAACACACAACAGGTATTATTAGGTTAGATTCTTTATCCACGCTGCCGTGCATCAGGTTGTAGCAACATCAAAAGGTGACGCCAATGTGATCATGTCTTTCTTTTCAGTGCCTACCCTACTCGGTAGATCTGCACACCTTGCGTTGAGAGATAAAAGCTCATTTAATTAAATGCTGAACATGTGCTCACAGTTAGCGATAAAAAATTCAAAGCTCAATACTGTTTCGAAATATACTTATTTCTTCAACTGGTTTGCAAACTGCCTGCCGCGAAGGCTTAGAGGTTGAGTGCTCGTGTTTTCGTCTTTAATGTGAAATGGTCAACAGTTTGCGACAAGGCCAAGCGGTGTGAGCACGGTGTTTCTTCACTTTGGATAAAGATGGAACTTAATTATATTTCTCCGAGTGACTCTGTTGCCGGACCTGAGTACTGGGTAGGCAAGGAGTAACAGTCATTGTGCCCTTCTTTAAGCTAGGACTCATATAAAAGCCAATAAGTGTTAGTTTAAAAGCTAATTATCAATTGAATAACAAGGGTTAATTTACGTATTTGATTAATTAAGGTTCGTAAGAGACGTCGTATAGCTCATAACTCAAATACATATAACCTTGCTGCATGGGTAAGAAGCACCCGGCAGACGATGTGACTGACAGTGTGCAATAATTGCTGAACCTTCTTCTCGCTTAATTAATTGGTTTTTCTTCTTTGGTGGCAAAACTAGGCATGATAGACAGATAGATTGATATCACGAAAATCAACTGTCTGTGATGTAAAATAATTAGGAGCAAATAAATATACCGAAAAGTGTGGAAAGAATAAGGGTAAGGATAGGACGATTTAGTTTAGAATATATATCCGTCTCTGGACACTACGTACGTATACACTACATTGCCAAGACACATTCATGGTCAGTACGCATGGTGGACCAACTAAGCGTCAGCGAAAATCTAAAAGATGTTTGATTTCAATCAAGCCTGATACATATCATCTTGTACATTGGATTTTCAAATACCTTCTAACTAACACCTGGACGCAATGACGGTTACCCCCGGTCAGCCCGGTATCCATTTCCGACACCTGGGTAGAGAGAGAGATTGTGGTTCAGCTCTTCCTTTTCCCAATGGGGAGAATCACCGCGCGGCCCAATGCGATGGGAACACTAGTTCGTCTGGCCGATATTGCCACAAGCCGAATATCGAAATATAAAACCAAGAATTACTAGCATCTCACAAATTTATACCTGAAGCAATTTTAAAATGGAGCAATGAATAGAAGTCGTCAACTTTTTTCATATTTAGGCTTGGACTGCCTTCCAACGCGTCGCCCTGGTGCGAGATTTCTCTATGAATGCCTCTCCTAATTAAAAATAAACATTAACTGTGATTTAAGCGCGCGTCAAAATATATCTTGTGTATTTAAACGAAAAGCTGATGTTTTTTATAAATATATATATATATATACATATATATCATATTTTACAGAATACTTTTGTTCGCTCATTCAAAAAGTTTTGATCCCATGTTGATCGAAACGTTGGTGACGATTGAGATATATTCGAAACAAATTTTATTGCTATTTTTTTAAGTCTCTTGTCATTTCGTGCTCTGTCCATGTATCATGTATCACAACGGCAGATGAACTAATTAACCTATGGGAGCACTAAATATTGAACTGCACAGTCATTTATTCACTTTAGCATTTGCCCATGAACTTGTATAACAGTGTTTGATTTCATCATTTTTATTTTATTGTCAGGAAATATTTATACAGAATTCATCAATATTCAGGTATATACTTAATAGAGTAAAATTAAAGGAATGTCTCTAAAACAATGCACCCAAATCGTAAATCACTCTATTGGTCATCAAATAATATATTGGTACGTTTATCTCAACTTTTTGGTGGTTCCTGACAACCAGGAAAATAAAAGTATGCTCTGAAATGGGAAAGATATACTATTTATATTCAAGTATTTAAGCGTGACCACATGACAAAAATTTCCAAACCATTTTACCCTCTTTGTATCGTCAAGTTTTTATAATTTAATGAACAACCTTCGGATATTACTTCATCAAAAGTGAAAGACGCATCTTATCGCTTTATTTATCGACCCTCTACAGGCCAATTCACACCAGCCCATGAAGTCTTCATTACTCTAAACTGCTCCATCTTTTTACTACATGGGCCAGAGCGAGGGTGGAGCGGCAGCTGCGTCACTAACGCCAGAGATCACCAATGCAGTCCAAGAGGAACTGGGGCACAGCGTGTCGAGAGGGACTCAAGAGCAGTGAGTCGTCGTCGTCTCGCAAGAACAACGGTACGACCCTTGTAAAAATTTAAGGAAACTATTCATTTCCAAGAAGAAAGTTGATGCGTAAAATCGATAACACTTGTTTTTTTATTAATTCTCAATAGAAAGATCCTTAATTCATAGACTGACCTTATGAGGTGTACAATAGCCGTGTCAAGGGTTAATTGATTTTGTGCTCGGCAACTCATTACCTCAAGGCGATTTTTTATTAGCCATTGGATACTCACAGAAAAGTTTACTATTCCAAAATAAGACTCATAGCAGTTCTTTGAACGAGCATCCGAGGAGAGGCCTTGTAGTGTTGACACGGTGTATAGTGAAGTGACTACTTCTTGTGGAGATATAAAGGTAGTTATTAATCATATTACCAGCTTTTAATCAAGGCTCCTCATCTACGCTATGTTACTCTTTCACAGCATGTCTCCTAAAATTCTAGCGAAAATCCTCAAAATGAAGATCCTCCTAAACTACTTTCATGCTGAAATGCGCTAAAAATATAATTAACCTATTCTGATTCTCACTCCTTTTCAATTTTAAATATTTTTTTCAAATAATTTGGTGCTAATTATTATTTAAATCAGTCTTTGATAGGCTTTTTGATGACCGCCATGATATGATGGTGACTACTCCCGTAAAGCAGGTACCCATTTCAAACTCACTAGTAACGAGGTGAATCATGGCTGACTATTTCTAAGTGAAAAATAACACTGGGCTCGCGCTGTCAGGTTTTCGACTCGCGATCCTTCCAAGCGAAGAGCTTGTACTCAAATCCACTAGGCCCGGAGACGAAAGATTTCAGTATTGAAGTAATTTCAATAAAAAGTTGTTTACTAATTTTTTAGGCAATCAATTCTTTAATGTTTACGTTTTTCATAATTATTAAAAAGATATTTTTCACCAAGCTTTTGGACGATTGAAAAATTCAAATCATCTTCAACAGTTTCCTGCGAATTACCACTCTGACTGCGACTTGAACCACAGTGGTAACGGAGGGGCAGCCTGCCGGTGGGGATTTTCATAAATCTACTGACCGACCAGTAGTCACAAACTCAATATTCATAAATTCCTAATCAAGGATAAATGAAGGTATAATTCAGTTAATGTTTACTTCTTTCAAAATTGCTTAATAGAATTGAATTTAAATTTGAGTTGAAACTAAATTTCAGCGTAGCCCACGTAGTACCGGCCTGCCGGTGTAGGTCAACGTGCTAAAGTGTTTCAATGAAAAGTAGAAACAGATTTATGTCATAGTTCTTCCTAAAAAGTGAAAAATATACAGAAATATAGTTTTCCATAAGTTAAGTGAGTTTATTTCCTTTTGAATGAACATTTTGTTCAGCTAAATTTTTTGCCCCCTTCATGAGTAGTTTTTCACTCTCTTTTCTGCATGTGCGGACGCAACGAAATACTTGAACATTCAAATCTCTTTCACACCGCTAATTTCAAAATTAAAAATTAGTTTCTGAATTTCTTATCTAACCAATAGGCTAACGAACTAAATTTAATTAGAAAGTATTGTATGATGGGATGAGTATGAGCATCAGCTGTCAGCAAAAGAGAGTAATAATGATGAAATTATTATAAGGCCAGAGTGAAAGAGTAGGGATACAAAATTGAAACCTGATCATTGATTATAAAATAAAGACTTCGGTGAATTCTGAAAGGATTGCACCATGTATGATGAATGTAAATTAGATATTAGTTTATTGCTGTTAATTAGAATACAACTTCTGTATTTTTATTTTTGGTAAATGTTGAGGACTATTTGGGAATCAATATTTGATTTTTAGGTGCTTAACATAGCTAATTAGATTGTAATAAACAAGTTTTCTTCTATGTTTTTTCTGTCGCAAATGATTATTTTACGAATCATAGCGGTAGGTTTTAGTTTCGTCTTGAATCTAGGTAATAACATCGAACTAAACTATTTTTCGGTAAATCTGAAGGAGATGACAGTTGTCGATTTTGTAAATTTTGATGCCTTAGCATAGTTAATTAGATCGAAATGAACAAGTTTTCTTCTATGCACTTTTCATCTCAAATGAGTATTTTATTAGTTATAGCGGTAAATGACCTACCGCAACTCCAGTCTTTGAAGCGGAAAGAAATTCTTTGATCGAGTTGTATGGCAATACTGCAATGGCGTCTCGCTTCCAGCGCTCTGTCTTGAAAGACGAAACCAAACCTACCGCTATACCTCGTTAAATACTCATTTGACGAAAAAAGTGTATAGAATAAAAGTTGTTTATTTCGATGTTATTACCATGTTTCAAGCAACAAAAATTCGAAAATCGATGAGTAGCTGTTTATTCGAGCGCATTCGTCATCAATGACGAAACTAAACTTGCCGCTATAAATCGTAAAATACTCATTTGAGACGAAAAAAGAATAGAAGAAAACTTGTTTATTTTGATTCAATTAATTAGGTTCAGGCACCAAAAAGTGGAAAATCGACAACTGTGATCTCCTTCAGATTTACCTATTTTTCTTCCATACACTTTTTTTGTCAAATGAATATTTTACGAGTTAGCGTGGTAGGTTTAGTTTTGTCTTTGACCTAGGGATGAAAATTGCATGAAGGATAGAATAAGGCCAAATTCACTTTCAACTTTTATTCAAATAACTTATTAATGATTTTTTTCTGCAGCTATAAAGAGTGCAAAAACATTCACAAAAAACAAGGCAATGATTGGTAATGAAATAGTTGAGAAATGGGAGGAACTTGGCCTGTGTAAGCCTGAGTCTCTAATTGGCTCTGACTTGGACTGGCTCTTCATTGGCCCAGAAAATGCAGCTGTTCATAACTTCTTCTCCTGGTTCTGCAGTAATGTCAGCTCTTCTGATGTGCTCTCTCCAGAGGAACTGCAGCAGTAAGTTTAGTACTTTTGGTAAATGTGTAGCAATGGTCAGTAATCCATTTTCTACTTTTTGTTAATGGTGTAAAATTTGTTACATCTGTTGATGAAAGATGGAAGTTTGCTTAGTATTACAGGTGTTCAAAAACTGATGTCAAGACATGGTTCACTAACAATAAAGCTTGAGTTGCATGAGCAGCTAGAGACTCTAGTAAGACATTAATGTAGTTGACAAGTTGACAATGTTTTTGAAATTACTACAGTTGGTTTTGTTAGGTTGTAAGCAGCAGTATTGAAAAACATGACAGTATTGCTTAAATTAATTTTATCCCTTTTAAAAAGTGTAAAAAATATAATTACATAATAATGTTGTACCTTGTTTTGTAAAATTAATTTAAAAGAAAAAAAGTAGTGAAATAATTGAAATGTTATTCATTTATGCCAGTATGCAAATGAGTAATTTACCTAGTGTTACACATGCTTCCCAATACGTAGTCAATGTGTTAATTGCACGCATGAACACAGTATTGGAACATCCACACATTGTTTCCTTAACCTGCAGATACAAGGAGCTGGAGGAGTCTGGCCAGGTCTTGGAAGGCCCACAACTGGACGCCATGGCAGCGTGCCTCAACGGCCTTGGGAACCTAGTGCCCGCTGAGCAGAACCCTCAGCCGGGAGTGGGGGGCTTGGCTCATGTTGTGCCAGAATTGAGGGACAAGAGCAAGCAAGAGGAGCAGGTGCAGAAACAGATCAACAAGCTCGACCAGCAGCTCTTGAGGCTCAACTCAAGAAGAGATCACCTCAGGTGAGGCTGCTTAATTTATAAATATATTCATTGATTTGTTGACTAACTAGGGCCTATAGATGTCAAAGTAGATGCAATATGATAATGTTTCTTGATAATGCATATAAGTCATGTTTTATTCATGAAAAATATTTCAAAAAATGGAAAAATATTTAAGGAAACTCAGTAGACAGGATGCGTGCTATATCTCTTTCTGATACCTAAAGCATAACATGATAGACTCCATGTAGAGTTTTCCCTCTTCTGTGATGAAGGGAATCTGTAATGTTTTTATGCCAGTTTGTATGAAATGAGAATGTACCAGTGCTAAAATTATTGCTTGTACAGCAGCTTTATTTTTAATCCAAGGCTACCATGTAAATTGCCAGTATTGTTACTGTTAAAACCAATGAAAAGAATAAACAGATGAAAAATGCATAAGCCACCAATGACTTTTGCAAAATTACTGAAAAGTTACCAACACTGTTGTTTTTAATTGTTTAATTTTAAACATGCTATGCTACTATCTTAACTCAGTAGTATTACTGTTGCATAAAACCAGTGAAAGTGACAAAAATCTCACGAAAAATATATAAGCCACTGGCAACACTTGCAGAATTGCAGAAGAGTAACCAAAACTGAGATTTTCATCAATACTGATGTAAATGTGTCAGGTTCAGCGCTTGTATCTGTGACTAATTCTGCTGCCTGCAGTCTGCAGGAGCTGAGCGTGGGCGCCGAGCTGGACGAGCTGCAGACGCTGCTGGACTCCGAGCAGCGCTGCATGACACAGCAGCTGATGTCAGCATCAGGTGTAGCTCAGGAGCTTGCCGACCACCTCGCCAAGTTGTCAGCAAGCACTGTGCAGCTCACTGATGTGCTCACCAATCTGACACAGCAGGTGAATTTAGTTTTCTTTGTTTTTCTCTATGGTGATGGATGGCCTTGGCTGAGGAAAATTGAGGATAAACCTTGCATAAATACACAATCTCATACAGCAGGGCAATTTATCCTTCAACCAGTTGATGTGTGGTGATGGGTGGCCTCAACTGAGACGAATTGATGTTAAACCATGTATAAATGCACAATCTCATACAGCAGATAAATTTACCCTTCACCTCATTGATGTATGGTGATGGAAGACATCACTTGAGGAGAAATTGAGGTTGAACTGTACTTTAACGCACCATCTCATAAAGCAGGTAAATTTATCCGTCACTTAGATGTTCTCTGTGGTGATAGATGGACTTATTGGAGCAGAAATTGTGGTTAATGTTTGCTTAACAAGTTCACCCCGTTTCCGCCGTTGCTACAGTGGATTTGGTTTGGCTGGAAGAATCCAAATTGAAAAGCCATCTTCACTGCTTGATTACCTTCAATTCTTTCTACCAACTGGGGAAAAATATAATTGCACAATGATATTTTAACATATACACCATAGCCTATTTTAAATAAAGGTAGTAAAAGCTGTTAAATGGTAGCCATTGTAATGGTACATAGATGAGCGATCTATCAAGTGGTACACATATGGACCAGTACTTTGTGAACATATTAAATACAGACTCTGATGCACCAGGTTAGCGAACTGCAGTAATTGCTGTGCTTACTGTGTGTTCTAATCTGCTTGCTCAGTACTCCAGTTTCGGGGAAGTAATTGCTCTTTTTCATGTTCTATAGTATCAAGGAGCTACTATATACGTTGATGGATTTGAGGACTTGTACTTGAGCTCATTATTTATTAAATTGGAAAACTACAGCTTTAGTTGGTGCCCCTGCTGCCTTCACAATAGGCAGTTGTCTGCAAGTGTGCTTCTGTGGCACCTGGTCCAACTATTTTGCCAGAGCATCCATGATTTTAGCTGCCCAAGGTATAAAAAACTTAAATAGGAAGGTGCCCCCATCAAAAAGTTAGCCTGTTTTCATTGAACTGTCACTTTAAAGCCGTTCTGCTTTATTTGACTGCCTATTTAGATGTATCAAATTATATTGGTACTGTCTTTTCATGCTAAGTCACTATTGTTGTTTTGGTGCTTCAGTTTTAGGCTGTGGAACTTGAACTTTAGCTGTTTTCTTTATTCTAATGGTAGCAATATAATCAGGGTGTCTACTGGGTGCTAAAGGTGCTAAAGGTGCTAAACTGTGCTAAAAATTGCTAAAACCAGAAAGGTTATAAAAAATGTGCTAAAAAGTGCTAAAATTGAAGGACAGGTGCTAAACATTTATGAAAATGTTAAACCGCTTAGATTTTAATATGTATAAGTAAAAATGCAAGGGTTAGGAATTGGTACCTGGCCATTCCTAGTACGGGAAGTTTCTGCATTCCCCCATACCTGAGCAGTATTTTTATTAGTACAATTGCAGAGTTTATATTATTTCTTAAGTTGTTAAGTTCTTAATTACAAATATCTAATTATTATAGTCATAAAAAGTCAACATCTTTCTTCAACTGGCTGGTAGGGGTTATTAAATAAAAAATATATTAATTACTATTATTTTATATTACTAAATTTGTTTATTTTTCAGGTTTTCTTTGTTGTTCAAAACCATCCTTAAATCCTTTCATAGTAAAAATGGAATTGTTCTGAATATACATGTATTTTTGCTGCTGGAAATCTCTGTTGTCTGATACCTGGCATTTGTCATGAAAGTGTTGGTTATATATTTTGTATATAAATATATATTAAAACAATGATCTTCATATTTATCAAATTTATATATGGTTATCATTGGAGCTTATTGAATGAAAAGGGTGCTAAAATTTCATCTTTAAATATGCTAACAGGTGCTAAAAAATGCTCAAATGGAGGATGGACAATTTAGTAGACACCTTGTATATGTGAGTAGGGGGAGAAAGCCACCAGAAATACATCTTGTACTATCTTATGCTTTATTTTTGTGCTGAGGGTTTTCACAAGTTTAATTAGAATTAATACGTTGTGATTTTATTTTGTTACATTATTAAGAAGATATTTTTTTGCACTGTGTGTTATTAGATCAACAGAAAATCTTTGTTGCTGTTTTACTGTCTTAGTAAAAATATTTTGGAGTAGATTTTACTAATAGGGCGAGAAAACAGTTGATAGCTCCGACCTGCACTGCACCCACACTATCAGGGTGCGTACAGGCATGGAGAAGCGTTGAAAGTAGTTGAATTTCGAAAATAAAATTCAAGGCCTCGAAAGTAGTGGAATTTTAAAAATGGTCATTGAAAGTCGTGAAATTTTAGGATTTTCGTGAAAAGAAAATTTTACTGTTGAAAATTTTCGTTCCGTTTGGTCCGCGTTGAGCGAGGCGTTGTCAGTAACCTTGAATTGAACTTTCCAGCATGACTGTTTGGTGTTGTGATGATCATTTACACATTTATGAAAACAAGACCTGCAAGTAATGATGAATGTTCTGTGAAGTTTATGACTGAAATACATTTATTGTGCTGCAATTTAACTTTGTGTGACATTATTTTGGGCAGAGAGAGGTAGTGAAAAAGTAGTGGAATTTTGAACCTCAGAGCCTGTACGCACCCTGCACTATGTTCTGAAAGCAGATCTTTTGTAGTGAGTAAACTTGCGGTACAATCGTGCCCTCAAGAGGAAACAACCATCGTTTCTACGGGAGTTTTCACTCCCAGGAAAAAAATGTGTTGTGGGGGAAAATGTTTGCACCCCAGGGAAAATGTCCCGAGCTGAATGTTACACAGGCCTTCTTTTTGTTGAAATAAATTGCTTTTTGTTACGTTCAGGACCAACATTTTTCGGTTCACTGTTGTCCTGTTTTCAGCCCGTTTAAGTTGCTTCTGCAACTTTTACCTTCTTTCATAACCTTCCTTCTTAGCTTACCATTTCTATGCACTTGGAATCTGGTGTGGGAGCGCACACCTTGCGCATAGATTCCACGTTTCCTTAACTCCATGCTAAATGATGCCTTCATCCTTCTGCTTTTCGGAACGCCTTTGTTGCGGTTAGGGAAGCTTAAACTGACATCTAATGTGCGATACCACAGGGAGAAACAGGCCAAGCACTGCTAGTGTGCAGCGACTTCAAGGCGTGGCAGCGAGAAGAGCAGCGATGTTCTGATGCCTTAGAAAGTCTGGCATCCAAACTCTTCTCTCTGGTGAGACCATCCTCCTTTTATAAAGAGACTGGTTTTATATCTGTAGCTAATGTTTTTCAGATTATTTTTCAAGAAATTACTAGGATGAATTTACCTCGTGTGCAATTTCTGCTCACTAAATGATGAGACTAGTGACTAAATGACCTATAATTTACTCATGGATGTCCTAGCAAGTGAGTGAATGAAGTGTCTACATGTCATTATAGAAGCACTGTACAAACAATGTACCTAACTGTAATTTAGCTGCTCTGTTCCGTAGGATAGAAGTATGGTGACTGCAAACTCCGACTTGACTTCATTATCCGAGGATGCGTCGACAACTATCGCGAGTCTGGAGCAGTCATCGCTGGCCCTACGACAGACCCCTGAGGAACACAGTCATCTCACTGCTGAGCTGCAGCGGCTGCACCGTCTGTGAGGGTTGGGTCGGACTGGTGCTCTGTTGGGACTAGTGGTGTATATTATTGTGTGTTGGGACTGGTGTTGTGTTTTGTGGTCTCTTGGTAGTGGTGGGGCGTTTTGTGGTATGCGCTCATAATGGTGATGCTACGGTGTTTAATGGAATTTTTGGAGTTAGGCATTTGTAAAACATTATTTCAAGGATGCAGCACTTATGTTTCATCTATGCATTTATGGTTCATCGCTCCATCTATATTCTTGATACTACGTTGATTTTTTGATAATCTCAGCTTTATCAAGTCCAAAAGCGTGCTGTCTAACTTGATCTGTACAAATTTGCTGTGTTGAAGGGATGAAAGAGAATGCATTATTATAAAAAATTGATGTGTGTGTATGTATGAATTTGTTTACCTAATTTTTTTATTTCCTAGAACAGTTGACAGCATTTAATGAGCATGTCTGTGATTTAGGCTTCACCTTCGCACGGGTAGGAAAATATTTTTTATCGGGGATGTTATTATGATTAACATGTTTGTGTTTACATTTGAAAGATTAATGTAGGGAAATGAGAAGAGCAGTGAAGCCTGTCTTGTAGGGACGATTATCTCATTCTTTCAGTCTTTCTAGCAGTCAGCGAGTAGTGCTGCTTCATGTTGTGACCAAATGAGGTAGGAAGGCCTTTTTTTGTGAGATTCCCAAAGTGGGCACTACCGCCCCCTGGGAGGTGTTCAAGCGCTCAAGGAGCCCATCTTGGAAAATTTTTTATGTACGGCAAATTCATTTTTTCGCTAATTTGCTCTAAAATTTTAATATAATTAACCGCTAAGGGGCAGCAGGATCTCAAGAAGTGCAGTAGATTAAAAAATTTCCCGACAAGAGGTCGGTGAATAAGAAAGTTAGGAAACCACTGTTATAGTGTTACGGACCATTTTTTACCGGTACACTGCTGCCCTGTTTTTCAGCACCTACTAATTCATTTTTTAACGTTTCACTTGCTCTATAAACTTCCTTCATAGCTTGCTCTTTCTCTGTGCAGGAGATCTTGTGTGGAAGCTCACATTATGCTTGGATTCTGTATTCCCTTATTTCCTAATGGAAAAGGTGTTTTTATCCTGCCTCTCTTTGGAACACCTTGGTTATGGATAGTGAGGCTTAAACTAACGTATATTCTTTAACCTTCAACTTTTCGATCCACTTTTGAAAATAGCCTCAATATATTGTATTTCTTGTTAAACTTATTCCCTGGTGTGTTCTTTGGAGTTCACTGCCACTCTCATTCTATATCAGTCACTACTTGATGCCAGAGTAAGTCTAAAGATGGTGATTATGATAACGGTAACATGCCTTGCAAAATGCTGACGTTAAAGGGTTAATCAGTGTACAGAGGAGCAGCTAAGGAGGCTTAAACTAACATTTAAAATCAGTGTGCAGAAGAGCAGCAAAGCGAGCACTGCAGCGGAGGTGCTGGCTGCCCGACACAAGGCTGAGCTGGAGGAGGCTGGCCGGGCCCTGGAGAGGGTCAACAGAGGCCACTACAGCTCTGCTACAGAGGACAGCCTCAGGTTGGTGCTGTGTTGTGTCGCTTCCACCAGACATGCCAGTTACAATTATGTTAATGCAACCAACACTTCATCTACATCTTCATTAAATAAAGATAGGTGCTTTGATGGTGCGTGTTGTGATGCCTGTGGCAGATATGCTAGTAACAATGATGAGGTAAGTGCTACTGACACTTTTTGTACATCTTCATTAATTATAAACATGTTTTGTTGGTACTGTGTTGTGTTGCCTGTGTCAGATATGCTAGAAAAACAATGGTGGGGTAAGTGCCACTGAAACGTTTGTGCTCTGTGTAAATTAGTAGAAATTTTTTTTTGCAGAATGAATAGATTCTTTGATACATAAAGTTTTATATTGAGACCCTATGAAATTTTAATTTAAATGGTGTCAATGTTAACTGCCTTATTCGTTTTTAAGTTTCTGAACATTGTGTGAGTAAAGAAAAATGACTTCCCTAGCTTTATAAGAAGCCTGTAAGTTGTATTGTACAGCCAGTAACGTGTATAGTAGGGCCAGTAAGTTGTGTCGTAGAGTCAGCCAGTTGTGTCGCATATCCAGTAAATTGTGTCATTGAGTCATTCATTTGTGTCACATATCCAGTTAGTTGTGTCATAGAGTCATTCATTTTTGTCGCATATCCAGCAAGTTGTCATAGAGTCAGTCAGTTGTGTAGTACTGTCAGCACACCACAGGTGCAGCCAGTAGCAGCGTTGTAGAGCTTGCCAGTTGCGCGATGCGAGCAGCACGTGACCGGAACAACCAGTAATCAGTATTACTACTGCAGAGAAGAAGACCACAACGTACGCGGTGTGGCGGGGGCGGTGCGGGCGGAGGTGGAGGAGCAGCAAGCGGTGGTAGACGCGCTGGTGGAGCGCTGTGCTGACCGCCCGTCCACCGCCACTCTCACGGCCGACTGTACTGCCAAGAAGCTCCGTCAACTCTACTACAGTCGCCAGCAGCAACAGGTGCCGACTTCAACCTGTTGAATGCTTCTTGGTGACCGATGTTGTTTAGTGTCTCTCCTCCTTGAAGGCAAAGGATAAGGGGGATTTAGGTTTGATCACTAGCGTTGTCTCAGGAGGCATAAAGTGAGAAAGATTTAGGTTACTTTGGTTTGTTTATCCAATGCTGTGAGGTCTAGCGTCCCCTGGGGGCGAGACTGTTAATTTACGTCAGTTATAGATTCCCCTATCGTACCCAATTGGCTTCTTTCAGTTTCATATTCTCTTCGCCATCCGTTCTTTATCTTTTCTTCCTTTTCCTTCCCAACTTAGTGCTTTTATGCACAGGTTATCCTGTGTGAAAACACAACTGTGTAAATAGGTTACCTGGTATTTAGAATTCATATTAAATGGGTTCTTCTCTTCGCTCTCTTGAAGTCGCGATTGTTGTGGCTAGGGAATCAAACTACTTTATGTCATACTTATAATAATAATAATAGTAATAATAAAACGATCTTCAGGGTTCCATGTATTGCACAGGTACAGCATTACAGCTTGAGTACGGAAATGGGTTCGTATCTTGCATGCATGTTGTTTGTGAGAAATAGCTAGCAAATTTTTTACTGGTGGTCTAGCATAAGGAGACTACAAGCTTGAGCTTGCAGTTCACACCCTCGACTTTCAGAAGAGTGCTGAGCAAGGAACTGTTGTAATTTTACACCAAGAAGCAACAGCTAGGTGGAATCATACATAAAGTTTTCATAAATTTTCTTTAAATGTACTTGGTAACTTGTGGTTGGCACTGCGATGGCCGATATACCCGTACACTGACTTTGGGCATGTCACCTAAGTTACTTCTGACCTTAATCTGCGGCTCATGTGCCTACTGTGAGCGTCTCAATTGATTCACTGTACGTTAACATCTCGAAAACTGCTAATTCTTTAATATGCATCACGCGAACTGCTGATTCAATAATATACATCACGTGTACTGCTGATTCTTTGATATGCATCACGCGAACTGCTGATTCTATAATATACATCACGTGAACAGCTGATTCTTTGATATACATCACGCGAACTGCTGATTCTTTTATTTGAAGCTTACTTGTTGCTTCTTTTCTCTTTGTGTCGTACGCTCGAGTTAAATTTTCTATTGCAAAATTTATTTTGAGGTGCGTTTTGTGTGGCACAGAGTCGGATTTCCTAACCTATGATTGCATGTCGAGATGTAGCGCCGAGTATTGCTCAAATGTCTGTGTTATGCTTCACATTTTTGACACGCTGTTAGTTTGCTCATATCTCCTCTCTCATGTTACTCAAAAATACCGACAAAATTTTATTTTGATTTTTAGTTTTGTGGTAGGTACACCTATTTCATTTAAGTACATCATATTTTATTCGATGAAGGTCGAATAATTTTGCTGACATAATCTTCACTCACGTCTGTGACCCCACAACCTCGACTGCGCCCTGCAGAAGGCATCTACAAGTATCAAAATGCCTTAAATAATCAGAGACATAGTTTCTTACTCTGTGTACCAGTACATTGATGCTTCAAAAATGGCGTCGTAATTTCAAAGTTAAAGATACAATTCGTTCATGAAAACTGGTCTTATATGAACTGGTTGAATGAGTGTCTTCACTTCTTTCGATTCCTCCATTTTTATGTATTATTATGAATTTCGACAGAATTTCAATGAGCATAAATCAATTGCTGGTTAAAAACAGAAGATTGCAGTCACAGTGTGGTGGTCAGGTATCCAGTTTATTGGGCAGGAGTAAGGATGTTCTGACCAAAGAAGCAAGCAACAAACTACGTATTATTGATTTATTATGTTTGATTTTTTCAGATTGAGATGCTTCCCGTATCGTGAGGAATGAAGTTGTGCATAACTATCATTGACCTTCAGTTCCCTGGTTTGATGCACAGTTATTTTTTTAGGGAATCTTATTAAGGAATTTATGGTTTTTATTTTGAGATAATTTATGTTCATTGGGAGATTTATTTTATCCTGCACTTGATCGAGTGAACGCAAACAAAATCAATTAAAAATAGAAAAAGTAATTTTCATTGACAATGCATGTTCATGAGAAGCTTAGCTTGTGGCTGCTTTATTACAACTGTATCGTATTGTCATAATTGGAAATGATTATATCCTATCGTTAATAAATAATTACAAACTAGTTTATCGTACGGTCATAAATGATTACAGGTTTATCGTACGGTCATAATTGATTACAGGTTTATTGTATCACCAATAAATAATTACTAGTTTATCGTATCATTAATAAATAATTACTAGTTTATTGTACGGTCATAAATGATTACGGGTTTATTGTATCGTCATAAATGATTATCAGTTTATCATATCATCATAAATGATTAACCCTTTACTGCCCAACTGGACTATTTCGTCCTCTTTCAAAAATAACAATAATATATCGTATTTCTTATTCAATTTGTTCACTAATGTGTCCTTTGAACTGCACTGCCGAGTGGCAGTTCCTTCCCCATCTTGATAACAGTGACTACCTAATGCCAGTGTCGGTTTAGTGATAGTGGTTGTCATAACGGTAATATGAGTATAAAAATGTGGGCGTTAAAGGGTTAAGAGTTTATCGTATCATCATAAATGATTAAGAGTTTTTCGTATCGTTATATGATACGACTGTATTGTATCGTCAGATGAAACGACTGTTTTGTATCGTCATATATAATTACGACTGTATTGGATTGTCATAAATTATAACGACTGTATCGTGCAAGCATGAGAATAATTTTAGCAGGTGTTATGAAACTGTTAGAACATAAATTGTCATCTAAGAACACAAAATTTTGTCATTATGTAGTGTTCACGTACCTACTCTACAGCGTGAGACGTTGTTAAAGCACGGCTCTTTATCATTCGTATAATTTTTACTAATTTTACTTGATGCTCAAATTTCAAGATTTATAATCTAATAAGAAGATAGAAAAACTAACCAATCACCCACCCCATAAACTTCATGTCTTTTTATTAAAGACTTGAACATGCTTTATTATATACAAAATTACCTACATTTCATGTGTTGTACGTTTTGGGGATTGACGCTCTCTGGGGGAAGATGCGAGGTTCCAAGCTGGTGGTTGGGTAGGTGAAATTGTACGTGTAGTTGAAATATATAATTTTTTCATGTTACAATAATCCATCTTTTTTAGTTCCCTGCTGCTTTTTTCAACACATATTAACTTCTTCAAATTTTATCTGTTTTTTTTATAAACTTTTTATAATTATGTTCAATTTTCCCGATTCTATGCTTAGGAGGTGAGAACTCCCTGCATACATTGAGTCCACATTCCTTTCACTCAATACTAAATAGAACCTTCCTCTTTTCTCGCTTGGAAACACTTCTCATGTGGCTAAGGAGATTCTCAACTAATTACAATTTCTGTGCTCATGAATTGATTGATTATAATTATAATGAATGGTCCCCAATTCAAATTAGGTGCCTTCATTTAAGGAGTACCTAAGTGAGACTGATCATGATTACGAGGGTCAAATCTTTAACATCTTACGTAGCTAATATTCATAATTATAATCAATCAATTATGAGTCTCCCACCATGAACTTGTGGCGGTGTGTGTGCAGGTGATGTCACAGGAGCAAGAGCAGCTTTGTGACCTACCTATACTAAATCATAATCAACCAACTCATGAGTAGCACACCATAAACTTGGAGGTGACGTGGCGGTGTATGTGTGTGTGTGTGTGTGTGTGTATGTGTATAGGTGATGTCACAAACCAACCCACACTAAATCATAATGAATTCATGCGTATCACACCATGAACTTGTGGCGGTGTGCGTGCAGGTGATGTCACAGGAGCTGGAGCAGCTGGCGCGCCACGACCTAGTGGCGGTGCTGGTGCAGTGCGAGGCGGAGGCTGTGCAGCAGACGCTGCAGCTGCTCGCAGAGGCGTCGTGTCACCTCAACCTGCAGCACCACGCCGCTCTCCTCAGATCCGTGCGTCACTGGGTCCTAGTACACCTCCTCGAATTAGTGAAACGAATAAACGTACAGACGTCTTGCTGCTGCTGGTATTGAATGAATTGATTGCAGCAGTGGAATTAATGGAACGAAGAAACGTACTGAACGTCTTGCTGATGCTGGTATTAAATACAGAGATGAATAAAATTATGAACTTTTGAAGTGCTGACTTGAATGAGCAATTGAGCATCCTAGCAAACCTGTAGCCAAGATACTGTCAAACTGCACGTTGTTCAAATCAGTCGTACAATTGCAGCTGGTAATACGATGGCTCCACACAGACATGCCTGTGGCTGTTTAAAGAGATGCCTGTTAGACACTACAAGAGTTGAAATATGAGAAACTGGAATAGGAATGTGAAAGCTATTAGTTTTTAGTTTAGTTTAGTTTAGTTTTAACTGTTTTTCTTTCTTTCGTTTCTCCCAGGCAAAGCTGAAGCAGCTGGGGCTGTGCATCGATGAGGACCGTGCAGTGGGGACCATACCGGCCTCACTGCAGGTGCTGGTCCCCATGATGGGGGGCGAGGAGGTAGGTGACAGGGCCGTGTCTAAGTTGTCCGACGCTCTGACGGCGCTGTCGGGAATTGGAGCGAGTAGGGAGGTGTCCTGCGGCCATCCGGACACTTCGCAGGTTGGTGGACGGGCCCCAAGTTGGTCCACTTAGCCCTTTGGCGTCAGCATTTTTGTACTCATACTGCCGTTATCGCAATCACTGTCAACAGACTGGCGCTGGTATCAGGTGTTCTCCGATACCAAAATTAAAGAGAAACTGCCTATCGGCAGTGCACTTCTAGGACCACGTTAGGAAACAAATTTGGAAAGAAATACAACATATTGAAGCTAATTCTGAAATTTAACTGTTTAGTTCTCTGGGGCATTAAAAGGTTTAACCCTTTACTGTCAAGGTGGATTTCAAAATCCATGTTCTTATACAGCTCTAATATATTTTATTCCATGTGAAATTTGTGCCCTAATGTGTTTTTTGAAGTTCATTGTCGAGTGGCAGTCACTTCCTCGTTGTGATGTTGCTGCTGCTGGTTGATAGAATAACGTGTAGCTCCAGGGAAGGGGCTAAGTTGTTTATTCTTCGGTCGCTCTCCAAGTCTCATGCTGCAAGACACAAATCACGCTCAGACATTGGAATTGAAGTAGGGAAGCGAATGGTGCCACTCTCTGAGTTTCATATAAGCGCATGAACGCCAGCGTGTGGTTAATAACTTGTTAACTGCAACCTCACCCATCGGTGGTTGCTAAAGAGATTTGCATTACGCAGCTGACCGAATAATAGTCCTAAACTCAGTTTTAAAAAGTACTTGAACAGAACTGAATTAAGGTACATTTCATTTATGGCTTTTGCGTTCTATATTTGTTACTTAGATTTATTTTATTTAGGTTGAATATTGAACATGAATTTAACAAGTCGCCATTAACGTGCTAAAGTGGATATAATTATAATTCTACATAACAATGAACAATAACGTAACATAACACAGTTTCTAATTCTTACTGTTGCCAATTACATGAGTATCGTGTGGTGCCTCCCACTTCGCTGGCCTTTTTCAACCTATTTTATAAGGTCGTTGTTATTCGTGCGTGTTAGAGGAACAAAGATCAAAACCACTAGAATTGCACTATAATTTTGCTGGTTTGTGTGCGAAATTCAGCGTCACTTGCTCAGGAGAACGTTTTATTATAAATCATCAAGCATTTTATGTTGCATTGCCAATTAGCCAAATGTATTAATTAGCAAGAGCTTGCATGGCCAATTATTGAGAGGTAAGTGTTAAGTTTCTCATCAAGATCACGCTTGAGTTTTTTGTTAAATGAAGACTAAAATTTGTCAACAAACATGGAACTCAATCTTTGAAATACAGATGTTCCTGTTTTTCTAAAACATTTCAGTATTTTACGCATGGAGTTTAAATTTTATTTACTTCTCATGGTGTTTATTTTGAACCGTTGTGTCTCAGCTTGCTTTGGGGACATCACAATCCTAGTCAATAGGTAGTATTCCTGAGCTTCTCCCAAGATAGTACGCTGTTTGCGTCTCTAATAGTTGGAGTTTTAAGGACTGTAAATCCTTTAGAAATGCCATCAGCTACCTAAAGGGAAATGGAAACCAAGAGCTGTGAAAATCTGTTGTGGGTTTTACCTTTAAAGTTCAGTTATTTTCTCATTTTTCCCCCCTTTTTTGAGACGTGGCTGCGCGTGTTCAAGCGTGCTTGTTTCTTGTATTCTATCACTTCTCGTGAGTTTGATGGAGGGTGTTTTTTTTGTCCAATGGTAGGTGTATCCACTCTGCCATATCTCTCTATGCATCCATCAATTTTTTACATTTTGCTCTGGCTTGGGTACCCGACCCGCCTGCGAGTGCGGTGGCAAAATTTTTGCCATAAACTGGATGTATTTTGTCAAAACGAATCACTTATTTACCAAGCCCCATTTCATGTTAAAAAAAATAAAAAATATTGAATAAAATGAAAAGGAAATTAAATAGAAAGCATATTGAATAAAATTTGCTTGAGTATGTTTTAAGATCTAATCTCAGGTGATGATATGAAATTGACACCGCCACGACATGTTGCTTAGATGGGCGCGGTGTGCAGCGCGCTGGAGCAGCTATGGCAGCAGCTGCAGGAAGCTCGACAGGCGCTGGGCAGCTACAGCCACTCCCACGCCCTCCACAAGCTGTGAGTTGTGCCTTGAATTGCTGAAAATTTCTTATTTAGCGTAGCACATGAGATGGTAGAGTGACGTCTTGTTTAGCGTAGCACATGAGATGGTAGAGTGAAGTCTTGTTTAGCGTAGCACATGAGATGGTAGAGTGACGTCTTGTTTAGCGTAGCGCATGAGGTGGTAGAGTGACGTCTTGTTTAGCGTAGCACATGAGATGGTAGAGTGACGTCTTGTTTAGCGTAGCGCATGAGATGGTAGAGTGACGTCTTGTTTAGCGTAGCACATGAGATGAGGGTTAGTGATACTGCTGTGGCCCTATACTCTTATATTGTTTTCTGTCCTAAAATGAGGATACTACCTAAGTTTGATACACACAATTTTTATATTAGGCTTGAAAAATAAATGTTACCTGGGTAAAAATCGGTAGATTTCTATATTGGGTTTCCGGTAATGGAGAATTTGAGTAGCTAGGTAGGCTCGAGAGAGCCTACCTCTACTGTACAACAACACACTACGCTTCAGTGAGCCGCTCAAGTTTGGTGAGAAAAGATTCACTACACTCCGCTCCTCAGTGCCCTTATTCTGCATTTTATCGACAACTTTGATGTTTTATAACTCACCTAGAGATGAGAATAGGTCGTACGAAGTTGTCAATGCAATAAAAGACCAGATTTATTAGTTGGTTGTAACAGGAAGTTAGGTTGCACTTAGGCGCACATATGCAGGCCAAAATAGTGGTTATTCAGAGCTTTTAAAAAGTAGCTACAGCACTGTCTTACTGCATCACCAATGATGTTCGACTCTAAAGCCCCTGAAATACGTTTGTGTAGTCAAGTTCCTAAAACGAGAATTGATATTAGGTCTAGTCAGAACAGCTGTTGGCTTGTCCCGCCGTCCGGCTTTTGCGGCGAAACTTCCAGAATTAACTGGCACAAAAGACATAGTCTTACCCAATACTGCAAGTAAAACGATTTATGACAAATGGAAACAAAAATAGGAGGCTCACCTGAAGATCTTCGAAGATTATATTCAGGCGAACATCTCCTCAATTAAGCCGGCTGTCTAGGACTGAATGCCCCGGAAGCAGGGGTCGGAAGAGGTCAGAGCACGCATATGCACACGCGCTCGCGACCAAGTCGTGTCGGCATCTGAGTTGGCAGCCAGTTGCGGCGTCCTCCTCATCTTGCTCGAATCCGTCGATAAGGGTTCGGATTCGCTCAAGAAAATAAGACGAACAATTCATTTATGTTCATGATGTTAGTCGCCAGGAAAGTGAAGCACTCCCACCATTGCCCCGGTTTGTCATAAATTGTTAGCGTTTTACTTTTTAGGCTTGTTTAAATTGGGATAAAGCCTTTGTCCTTTATTATGCAAGGTATTGGGTGACTTGCACAGGACTTCAGCAATGAGCAATGGCTGGATTTGCGACAGGCTTACAACATCCTACATCTGCGGCCAGAAGAGTCAAACATTGGTAGTACAATAATCTAAAAATACAAGCGCGACATGTCGCCATATCTGCTTACTAAGTGCATGACAAAGAAAAAGACTTGATTTCTGTAGAATATTTAAGAATAGAACATCAGAGCAGTGGTTGAAGGCATTTTCAGTCAAAGGCAGGTTCAGGCTAGTTAAGAGGGGCTTCTAGACTTTGTATTGCCACAGCGGTAGGCAGTACAACACACAGTACACTGTTGTGAAACACTCATATGTGTAATAGTGTGCGGTGCCTTCAGTAGTAATTGCTTATTTATTCCTTGGTACGTATTTTTTGGAGTCACTCATGTAGCTGTTCAAGTGTTGCTTTCATTTTTCGTATTGTAATAGACAAAAGGTGGATTCAGAGCATTTAATTGAAGAACGTTTTTAGATCTTACAAAACTACAGGAACCTCACACTCTTGAAACTACTCTCACATTCACTCCTGAAACCTCTCTCACATTCACTCCTGAAACCTCTCTCACATTCACTCCTGAAACCTCTCTCACATTCACTCCTGAAACCTCTCTCACATTCACTCCTGAAACCTCTCTCACATTCACTCCTAAAACCTCTCTCACATTTACTCCTGAAACTTCTCTCTCATTCACGCCTGACATCTTTCAAAATTTATCAGGTCGTCGTCTACATATATTATTTTTAATTTATGCAAATGCCTGGGTAGCATAACTCCATAAAGTGTGCACGTACATCTGCATGCTATATTTTTAATTTCCGCATGTAGTTGCGTAATTTTACTCCACAAAGTGTGTTCCCGTGTAAGTACCTAAAAATAAAGCAGTTTGTTCCAGTTTACTAGCGTTCATGGATTCAATTTTTCCTAGTGTATCATCCTTGTTCGTCATACAGAAAATTTTCCGTCCTTCATCATAAAATAAATTAAACACATTTACCGTGTAGTGATACATTTGTCTCTTTAAGCCCTCTATGTATAAATGAATAAAGACCACGTTTCGTGTAACCATAGACAATGGCTTTTCAAGAATTAAATCACATGGGCTACAACAGGACAATTCTATTCACCGTTTTCCAAAACCCTGTGACAGAAAAAACTATACTGAGTAGCTCAAGCTTCCTAACACAACAAAACCTCATAAACGACACCGGCATCTCAGTCAAATAATTGAAGCGTTGGGTTTGGTCGAACCCTGAAAAAGTAGAAACTATCCTGTGTAGCACAAGCTTCCTGATACAACGGAACCTCATAAACCACACCGGCATATCAGTCAAATAATTGGAGCGTTGGCTTTGGTCAGGTGGAGCAAGTGCGGCTTGCTGGAGGAGTGTCTGGGGGGGTCAGGAGGGCGGCTGCCGGGGTCCCTGCCCTCCTGCTGGCTGCCCGCCCCCCTCATGGACGCGCACGCCGACCTGGAGACGCGCGCCTACCAGCTCAAGCACGACATGATGGCCTTCCTCAAGCAGTACGAGCACAAGAAGAAGGTGAGATCTTTACTAGGAGCATAAGAAGAAAAGAAGGTGAGATCATGTACCACTCGTTGGTAATGGGAGCCCAAGAAGAAAATTGTATTTACTTTTACTTCCTCAAGCTGTATGAGCATAAAAAATGTGAGGCCTCATACCGTCGGGGACTAGATATCTTTGAAGCTATTTCTCGATTCATGCCTCGGAAATTTGGCATGTTTTCCATAAACGAGGCTTCTGTCGCATTTCGTATGCAAATTAACATAATTTTTTTACTTGTGTCGCTTTCTCACGCTGCACGATCGCAAGACACAAGTGAGGCTGGAGCTCCTTACCCTCAGGTATTGAATTTCTTAAGAGCTTTTACGTAACGCAAAATATAGCCTATAACCAGTCTTCAACAAGCTAGCTGAACAGAAAAGTGGGGTACTTTCCACATGACTTATTATGTTAGTTATACCATAAAGTATTGTAAGATAAGGCTAGCGTGTTCTCTCTACTCCAATGGTGAGGTGTGGTGTTCGTGAAATGAGGGTTTCTTCACCCCCTATTTTATGAGAGAATGTGCCGTAGGTTTGCTTCGCCGTTAAGCAAAGTCAGGTAAAAATAGATCACATAGGTAGGTTCTTTGAATAAATTACATATTTTTTGGGGAAGTTTCTTGCACTAAATTGTGCATTCATCATGCAAGGTGACTCGCTAATTGACGGCATACTTTGCTATCGTAATCAACGTTGTTATTCCTGTTTGCTTTGATCTTGTAATCTTCCGTCGAAAATTCAATAGCAAAATGGAATGATACTTGTGCGCAGTGAAATTACAACATATCGCATATTTTTAACCCAACAGATCTTGAGTGGGCAGCCCGAATTGGAAGAGCAGCTAAGTTCTTGGACAAATCCTGTTACCTCCGAGTGACTTCAGCGTGCTGTCTCGAGTTGAGGGAGAATTTTGAGGCTCGTAACCAGCTCATGACGTCCAGTGCTGTCCATTTACTCCAACATCGCACTCTGATCGCCTGGCTATTGTCTACATGTAATCACCGACACGCTGCGAATAGGACTTGAGCATTTTGTGCTCTTTGTTCGGCCTTTCAAAGAAAGGTGTGTCTGTGCTACCTTCCCTTCTTCACATTCCTCGCCTGGTTGGAACGTCTGTGAATGTTGATAATTGATGTTTTAGGTCTATTTTTTCAATTCTTGTGATTAGGATATGATTATTATTTTTTCGCATTCAGGATGTGTCAGCCGATATGGCCCTTATAATGTAACTACTTACTTTCCTACATTCTAGAGAGAAAGTTACTGTAGAGTTCCTAAAGACCAGACAGAGCTTGTTCTCCGAAGTGAACTTAGTAAACAATCTAAGCAACTGAAAATCTCCTATTTCATTCCAAAGTAAATGAGATGCTGTTAAATAGTTTGAATTTTTTATTTTCTTCATGTTTTTTTTCTGCCCTAGTTCTGGATGAACTTTTTGGCGATTTAGTCCCTTGAAGACATGGAACAGGCAATGGGTTTAAGTTAGCTACGTTTGTTACCGGATCCAGTCTTGCTGTCGCCCTCATGGGGATTCTGTTAGGTTACTTTAGGCATTTCTGTCTTTTGTGATCACTTGACGTCTTTCTATTTTCACGCCTTTTTCACCATCTTTTCTTTTTTCTTCTTCTTCTTTTCCAACGTCCTGTTTCGTCACGCAGATATTCTGCGTGGGAATGCACTTCGTGCATAGATTCCTCATTTCCCTTATTAAATGGTCCCTTCTTTTCACTTTATAAAATGTCTTTTGATGCGGCCTGGGAGTTTTAATCTATCTGGTAAAAGCAATTTGACTTTTTCGGCGTGTACTTGGTGTACAGCTCGCCGTGGGTGCCCTGGGCATGTTCGGTAGTTGGCTGCGTCACTGCCGAAGTTCCGAGTGCCGTAGGATGTGTTTCTCGATGCACACATTGAGTCAATTCACAGTTTTAACACGTTCGCCGCATTTATGCGATTGTTAATGGTTGGTTTGGTTAGGTTGTAAGTATCTGAATAAGAAAATCCACTTTACTGCTCAAATAAATTTTCATCCTTCCTGAGAAATATGAAAAATATAAATGCACGATAACATTTCACCTCGAATGATGAGTTATTTTTAAAAAAAGTTGTGAAACAGATGAAATGTCATTCATTTATACCGGCACGTGAATGAGCAATTTACCAATTAGTACACATATGGCCCAATACGTGGGGAACGTGTTAATATTTTATCACAAAATAATTTAGCAAAATTGGCCCGAGTTTACTCGAAGCTTCCAATATCTAGTTCTCTTCCACGCGAGCTTAGGGTTCAGAGACCTTTCAGTTGTAGAGAGCGATCACGTCTGAGGCGAAAACTAAAGCTGCAGTTATTGTGATTCTCTGTTCTTCAGCTTTTCATGCTTGTAAAAACACGTCATTTTTATACTTGCAATGTCGTTGAATATAAAATTTGTTAAGTTTATACTCGTTATCCTTATCATGGTCGTCATGTATACCGGAAGCATTATTTTTCTTACACTCAAGTACTTCGCGGGCTTCACGTACGCTGGAAAAAACTTGACTTTTAAAAGTTACGATAACCAAACCGAGAACTCCAGAGCACGAATTGAAGTTCTTTTTGTGTTGATCTACGTAACAGCGTGCATATTGATAGAAAATTGGTACTACACCGACTGAAAGTACTTGAAGAAAATGACCGAGCGCTTTGTGCTGTCACTTTCGAGGTTCTAGCATGGGTAAGACGCTCGGCCAAAGTGAGGGTGGGTAGCTGGAACCCCGTTTAGGTAACCCAACTACCACTAGCAAAACTCAACATCCGTTACTCCAAAGGCAATTCATGATCACTTAGCCTATGCTAGGGGGCCCGTAGTTTGTAAATCAATACGAACGACTCAACAAGTTTGAGATATTGCCCGTAGTTTGTAAATCAATAATAACGACTCAACATGTTTGAGACATTGCCCATAGTTTGTAAATCAATACGAACGACTCAATAAGTTTGAGACATTGCCCGTAGATTGTAAATCGATACGAACGACTCGATAAGTTTGAGACATTACCCATAGTTTGTAAATCAATACGAACGACTCAATAAGTTTGAGATATTGCCCATAGTTTGTAAATCAATACGAACGAAGACATTGGCTCAAAAGTACAAATCTGTAGAACCTTTAAACTCTCCTTGAAGGCGTTCTTGATCAATGTGTCCCTGCCTTCTTTGTTTTTATGCTCTATATTTATATGTCCTCTCAAACTTACATAACTCAAGTGAGAGGATGTATTTTCATGTTCCTCATAATCTCTTGTTCAACCATTGACGTCGCGATTACGATACACATGTTTGCCTACCAACTGGGAATATTTATGCTAAAACATCCTAAAAAAATAATGTACATTTTATGCATCAACTTTATTCGAAATTAACTTTTTTCTTTCTTTCGATTTTTTACTCAAGCATCGTATTCGTTGGCTAAGTGGTACTAATTTTCATTAGTTTAACTTAACGAAGGTTAGATTAAAATGACTATGAACTCGAGGATCGACTATCGTTTGTGTATAAGCCTACCTGGGTGCGACGAATAAGCTCGGCAACACCCACAAGTTTGTTACTGATGCTCGTCAAGAGTTTTCTTTCTAACACGTGTGCAGTGAACGTCCAATTCGAACACCATGAAGTACGAGTACATCAGCCTGTTCTACAGAAATCGTTTCTTTCCATTCATATCAATGGAACAAGTAAATAATGCTATTAACTCATTGATCTGGTTGTACATTTTTTCTGCACATAAATCGCTACGGAACATTCCCAGCGCAAAAATTGACGTCATCTCAGTCTTGCTCGCGATAGCCATGTGCTAGAGGTTCTGCTGCCGTGCGGCAGAGACCCGGGTTCGAAACTCGGCGCTGGCGGTGGCGATTTTCTCTGTTGGGTATAGGAGAAAAATTCCCAGAACAATACCCCACTCTACCCAGGTGTCTGAAATGGGTACCGGTCTTGACTGGGGTAAAGTGTCATGGCGTCCTGGTGTTAGTTATAAGGCATTTGAAAATCCAATGTACGAGGTGATATGTATCAGGCTTGAATTGGAAATAAAGCATCCGTAGATGCCTTCATTATTATTATTATTATTATTATTTTAAAGCTGACAGATCGTCAGCTGCCAAGCTAGTAAACTAAAGGAATTATAAAGAGGTGTCACGGCTGCGGGGAAATGAGAAAGATATTTAAAGAATTCTTAACAGTTTATTTGCTACAAGCGATACATCAGTATACTTTTTCTAAAAGGCTATTACAATGAACAAATTTGATTGTGGCTACTGATGGAGCAATCATGTCATAAAATGAATCATTCTTTTATTCGGTAAACACTTCAAATGACGCATGCCGATAAGCCTGACTAAAAATTCGTGGGAGAGAGGTAAGCTTGGTTTAGCAAGTTGAACAGGGATTACAGTTTTCAAAGACATTAAGCGTACGCTCTACTTTAGAAGTCATCATTTAAAGCTTTGATGATTCTAAGTGTTTAGGGCAGCATCAAGTACGTAATACTTTCATTTCTATAAAGACTAAGTTTTTTTCCTAAGTCTCGCATCATCTTTTTTTCTCCCCAAAATGTTAACGCTGCCTTCTTGTGCGAATCGAGGGTTGCCTGACCATACACTAAAATCTGACTGGTAGCTAGGGTTATCATGAGAAGTAAATCATTGGCAACTTCTACCATATTGAATACTTCTAAAAAGCTGATATGGTAATAAAAATCATAAAATTAAAAATAATTAACGATCACGCATCTTACATATAAACCCCTCTGTTTCAATGCAGTGGAGTAGCTCATTAGTTGGTATTCTTCCCATATTCCGTGTCGAACACCAACTAAAAATGTTTGTTTCAATTTGTATTCTAGCGAAGTTCATGGGCTTGAGACAGAATATTTTGACGGTTCATGAAGTTGGTAATAATCGAAAAGTACGCTTAGACCACAATACTTCCTGTCTATTGCGAACCTTGGAAATAAGTGAGGAAATAATTATAGTTATAAAAAGAAAAAAAAGATGACAGTTTTTTTTAAAAAGGGTGATACTGAAATATATTACGACACATTGGATTTAAAAAATTTCTCAACATTAAGGTCCTTAATTGATCAATCAACCATACGAGGTGTATATATATATATATACATAGCCGTGTCTGGGATTATGTTATTTAGAGAAACAAACAAAACCCATTCATTTTATCAATGGAAAGATGCTGAAAGCTCATAAGTGTTACTAGAGAATACCTTGGGGTGGATTGTCATTCATTTCACTGTTACGTAATTCAAAATTTTTATACGTTATGCACCCAGGTTTAAAAAATTGCAGCAAAAATATCTGATCCCGCGTCTAAGGTTGGTGTTCTGCCGACCAAGCCCCAACTCGCAGAGATATGCAAGAAGCTCCATGTGATGTTAAAGCTAACTAAATTCAAGCTCGGTCCTGCGAGATTGAGTCCTAATAAGGGCATGGTGGTCGCTGCCTCTGACTCACCGCTCTGTGTAAGGGGGCGGTCTTTAAGTTGTGGGACTTCACTGGGGTACATTGTACAATGTAGCCTTTATAATGTACGAACATTGTTTTACATTATTTTTATCTCGTAGGAACTTTGTTTCACGTTTTCTTCGAATGACGCAGGAAAGTTGTTTTACGTTGTCTTTATAATGTACGATCCTTGCATCACATAGTCTTTATAACACAGTATACCTGCATAGCGTTATATTCATAACGTAGGATAATAGTGTACGTACTCTTTATAACGTAGGATCATAATATTACGTACTCTCCATTATAAATGGATATTATATGTATCAAAATCTTTTGTGTAAGACAACCATATTCTGAGCCGGTTTATTATTACAAAGATTGAAAATTACTGACATTGTTCTGATTCCAGTTGATGTTTTTACTTGAATTTTGAAGTTTTAAGTGTGCACCATTGTTAATCAGATTGCAAATACAAGCCTCCTTCAGTCTAAAATCATTCTTAATGCATAAATCAAATTCCCAAGTATATGACACACATTTTAGTTATCAATGTTCAACATAGTTCGGTGATTGAAAATGTTTTGTTTTTTGGATGAGGTAGTTTTCACGCTGAGCCTATTATTTGCAACAAAGAACTCGTCAAGTTAGAATACCCCCAAGTTCACTTCAGTCGTCCGTTTGAGGTATCTTTTGGTTTACAAAACAGAGAATACGCTCAACTTCATAAGATATTTTAAAAAGCAAGGTATTTCCCGCATTCTTCAGTAACTTGAGCGACACCTACCCCAAAAGACAATTTGTGTGAGGCACTGTACATTCCATTTAAAGTAAATCCTCGATTATGCACGGAAAGATCCCCCATTTCTAATTCGGTTGCGTTTATGTTCAACCAATAACCAAGCGAAATTAATTATTCATCGCTTGTCCTTCAGGAAAATAAAACTATAATTTTTTAATTAGAACTTCCAAGGGGCAAATGTGAGATTCCGAACTGATATTTTATGTAGGCCTCCCTTATATTGAAATAGAATAAGCTTTTTGTTACCGACTTTTTTTGGTTCACTACTGTCCTGTTTTTCAGCACCTACTACTGTCTCCTCCGACTTTTATCTTATTTTATTATTTTTTTCCCGACATGCTGTTTTTATGTGCCGGAAATCTTCTGTGGGAATATACTTTGTGCCTAGATTCCCCGTTCTCTTACCTTCATACTCAATGGGGCCTTCCTTCTTCCTCTCTTTGGAACACCTTTTTTGCTGTTATGCAGGTTAAACCAACTTAACTAATATAATATCCGAATATTCTTTTCCGCTAATTTAGAATAACATTCTAATCCTCGTATTCGAATCTGAAAAATATGATGGATAATTTTGAAGCGATTTTTCCTTTCGAATTCAAGTTCCATGTTTAATGCATAACTCTTGACCTTAAAAATTACAGCAGCAACTTCTGCAGTCGCTGATTTGAAACTGCTAAATATTTTTTTGACCAAGTGGGAATGAAGATGCACATATTAGACTAAATAATTTACACATTTAATTGCGATTATCGCCTGTCTTATTTATACGGATGATAGTCGTTCGAAAGAAATCAACTTCTTGGTATGACAGAAAATTAAGTTGACCTCTGAGCAAATTTAAAGAATACTTCAAGATTTTTTACAGGTATATTTTCGCAATTTTGCAAGTCGTAGCGCCGCATCGTAGTCGTAGTCGTAGCGCATCTTAGCGTCGTAGCTCAAAGATGTGAAAGAGATAAACAATCATGTTAATAAAAATAAATTATTCTTTAATTCGATAAACGTTAAAAGAAGCTCACAATTCGCCTCGCGTAACTTCTGTTCGCGTGTCCACTGGATTGCACTCGTGCGGTTCCCAACTTCTCAATGGCAAGCAAGTCGCAGATCCCGTCTTCCAAGTTCCAGAATCCAGAGCTTCCAGTTGCGAGTTAGCCGTCGTGAAAAGTGGTAGTGCGCTTCTCTGCCTTTTGCCTCTTCGTGTTGTCTGTTGGGTAGCGGTCAAGCTGCAGTCCGGAGGTTTTCATTTTGAGCCAATCAGGAAATCCAACGACGTATTACAACCTACTGATTCCTTCCCCAGGTATTGTGCAAGGTTTTATTCTAACTTCACGTTTGAGTTGTTTAATTCTATGTTAATCCAGCGAGGGAAGGTCAGGAAGGTGTTCATGATCATTGCGGAGGAGGAACCAGTTCTATTGGAGTCCAGTGCTGCACACGGATGCCCTTACTCGGACACTGATGCAGCTTGGCTCTGACACTCCAAGTGGCTCTGAATGACTTGGGTTAACGTCCATGAAGCTTCCTCAGCTCGCGGAAGTCAGGGTTCTTTACTATGTGAATGTATTATCATTACTGATGCTCATATTTCAATTATTGATCTCTTTGTTCGTTCTAAAATAATTGATTCATGTTTCCCGACTACATGCGTGTTTTATGAGAGCTAGCCCACGAATCTAGTACAACCTCCCTTCGGGGAGCGTGGGATTGGTAATAGGTATTAGGTAAATTTGTTTGTCGTAAGCTCTGAGGAATATTGTCAGGTTACCTAGGCTGAGACTTCGATCTTACATTCCCACTAGGCTTCTTTCAGTGTTCATACCTTCTTCGCTATCTCTTCCTTCTTAACTTGCTGTTTCTACGCGTGTATCCTGTGTTGGAATATATCGTGTTCATAGATTATTTTTAACAGTCCATATTAGCCTAAATGGAATCTTTTCTTCGCTTTCTTGATCTGGTTTAAAGTGGCTAGGGAGTCAAACTAATAAAGTATGATCATGATAATCTAGTACTTTTTGGCGACGTTGTCAAGTTATTTTATTTGAAAATAAACTAATTTTTATTCGCACCATACTGAACGCCCCTCAAAAATCGCATGTATACTGAGCTCTGGAAAAAGCTTCGTTTCGACTCATAAATCGAGGTAAATGTTGAGGATTAACCGGGAATCGATATTTGATTGTTCGGTGCCTAAGCTTATTTAATTAGATCGAAATAAGGTAAATCTGAAGGATATGTCAGTTATCGATTTTGTAAATTTCGATGCCTTAGCATAGTTAATTAGATCGAAATAAACAAGTTTTCATCTATGTACTTTCCGCCTCAAATGAGTATTTTATTAGTTATAGCGGTAAATGACTTACCGCAACTCCAACGTTTGAAGCGGCAAGTAATTCAAGGAGCGCGTCGGACGGCAACACAGCAATGCGCACTCGCTTCCAGTGCGATCGTCATCAAAGACGAAACCAAACCTACCGCTATGCCTCGTTAAATACTTATTTGACAACAAAAGTGTATTGAAGAAAAGTTGTTAATTTCGATGTTATTAGGGTAATTCATCAAATATCGAACTGAACTGATTATCGAACAACTTTGGAAATATGCGCGTAATAAATTTAGTAAGCATCCAAACTTGCTCAGTGCCAGTGATCTTACATCTAAAACTCCTATTTTAGTGATAAAAACTCATTTCTGTGAGCTGCAAACTGCTACCAGCGGTTGCGAACGCATTTTCTGTACGACCCTTACAAATTGGTCGAATTTTTTCACTCGAAAAATCTTACGCACCTCGGGAAAATTGAGACGGTTTAATTGTTGTTGGGTCACCGTCAACCTCCCGTCATAACTAGAGAGTAGTGTTGTCATATGATGTTCTGTTGCTGTATTTTTTTTCTTTTCCGCCAAAAACTTGATAATTATTCCATGTTCGACATTCAGTTCCTTTTTCATGTCAGTATTAAATACTGAACAAAGGTGTTCGAATCAAAATTCCTTAAAAATCATGAATTTATGCCTCGAACAAGGCTTTTCGATTCTTAATTCTTTTAAATAACTGAATCGATCTATTGAACGCCTGTATTATTCCATTAAAATATTGTATTAACGCTTGATAATAACATTGGATAGTTGAAGATGGGAATTCTGGTGGGGGGCTACCAATCAGCTGCTGGTGTTCCAAGGCCCTCAAGATCATCAATGATTCGTCTGGCTACATTTACTGATGATCAATCCCTTGCCAAGAAAATTGATGCAAGCATCAATAATAATTCATTGACGAGTGCTTTACACTCTACTCCAAAAAAGGTCACACAGGTTGATGATCACAATGATGGTTCAACAAACACTGCAAATGAAACATCGACATCATATTCAAATTTTGATAACTCTCCATTCAAATGCATCTTGAAAATAAGTAATGAGACAGTTATTTCAAACAAACAAACAAAACAAACATCGGCATCTTTGGGATGCTTTATTTCCAATCAAGTCTGATACAAATGATCTTAAGCATTGGTTTTTCAAATGTCTTATTACTAACACTATATATAGGACACCATGACGGTTCCCCCGTAAAGCCGGTACCCATTTCCGACACCTGGGTCGAGTGGGGTATTGTGCTTGAGCTTTCCCTTATACCTAACGGGGAAAATCGCAGCGCCAGCGCCGGGATACGAACCCGCGACTCTAACATACAAGTCCGATCCCTTAACTGCTGTGCCATCGCGAGCATTTCCAAGAAAAGCCAGTGCACCAAAGAAAAAAAAGAGTGAAAGAAAAACGTTTATTTCCAAGTGGCCACATGAGATACATGTCAACATATTGGGTTTTAAAAAGTTTCTTAATATAGGACGTCCTAAAACAAAAGTTCCATACGAGGAGTACTAATTGACAAACCATCAGAGGTGTACAAATAGAAAAGCCATATGAGGCATAATAATTGACAAACTATACGAGGTGTACTAATAGACAAACTATCAGAGGTGTACAAATAGATAGACCATACGAGGCATATTAATGGACAAAATATACGAGGCGTACTAATATACAAACCATGCGTGGCACGCTAATAGTCTAACAAATGTTCCATACGAGGAGAACTAATTGACAAACCATCCTGTTCGAATCAAAATTCTTGTTCGATTCATGTTCGATATTGATGAAATTATGTTATTAAAGAATTCGATTTTTAGAACAATAAATAAATTCCAACAATCTACGTTGTCTTTAAAGCGACATCACAGAACTAGAAAGCAACTGTTCAAGAATAATCTTGAGGCCCGCAACAGTTATTCAGAGCAAAAGTTACCGATTTATGAAGGTTGTTTCTAGACACACGTGGTTTCTGTTCGATATTTGATGAATTACCCTACCATGATTCAAGCAACAAAAATTCGAAAATCGATGAGTAGCTGTTTATTCGAGCGCATTCGCCATCACAGACGAAACTAAACTTACCGCCATAAATCGTAAAATACTCATTTGAGACGGAAAGTGCATAGAAGAAAACTTGTTTATTTTAATTCAATTAATTAGGTTCAGGCACCAAAAAGTGGAAAATCGATAACTGACATAGCCTTGAGATTTACCCGAAATAAAAAGTTTTCTTCTGTGCACTTTCCGTCGTAAATAAGTATTTTACAAGTTATAGCGGTGAATTAGTTACCGCAACTCAAGTGTTTGAAACGGGAAGTAATTCATCGAGCCCGGCGAATAGCAACACTGAAATGGAGTCTCGCTTTTAGCCTTTTGGCGCGCTCGTTTTCATAGACGACACTAAACCTACCGCTATAATTCGTAAAATACTCATTTACGACGGAAAGTGCATAGATGAAAACTTGTTTATTTCAATCTAATTCACTATGATTAGGATTCGAAAAGTGGAAAATCGATTCCCGGTTAATCCTCAACATTTACCAAAATTGAAGTCATGCTTCATGAGACTAGCGGAACCCTCGAATGAGGATCTAGGTGTTTTTTCCTTATTATTCACTTGAATGCGTTGTTTTTAGAAGCATCTCTAGGGCCTGGAATTCTAGTCGTAATGTCTGCGTGCGAGACAGGCCAGTATTTGCAGTGATGAGCTCACTCGAGCGCAGCCCGCCTTAGCCAGTCACAACTTGTGCTAGGATGCTGCTGCCGGCTTTATTTTTAGCCAGCGATTGGCAATTTATACTGACCATGTAGAAATTTCATTTAATCGCGTTGGTGCCGTCGAATTCGATCAAATAAATAATAATTTTCTTTCGGGAAATGATACGTATACTTAACTGTGTGAAAAATCACTTTTTCTATGTTATCATTGATGAAGTGTCACTGTGTTACGTAAGACCTTTAAATAAAATTTTTTCTAACTTTAGTTCATTGAGGGCACTGAATACATATTATTTAGCATCATAACATGGGAAAAAATTTCAGGCACTTGTTTGTGGTGTGAGCGCTTTGGCATTTATTTTCCTTATTTTATTGCATAGTTATTTCCTCCATATCGTTTTTATTAGATGGAACCACAATGGTTCAAGCTAAACGTCTAATTCTGTGTATAATCAACTTTTTAATAACATAAAAAGGAAATTAAATCATAACGGCCTGGCAGTTAGCCAACAACTTTAAAATTTAGTTTTAACATTAATTTGTATTTGTTGCCCGTTGGTTCATAGGTTGTCGTAGCCTTATTCTCTTGCGTCCCTGATTCACGATTTTCTCCGAGTTGAACTGGGTCCTGTGCAGTCAAACGCCACCTGACCTCTAAATAACGTCACCCTCATCAGGGCGATCGAGACTATCTGAAGTTTTATGTGTCTAGAAAGTTTGACCTTAATTTCTCCATCAAATTTAATTCTCGCCGAAAATTTATTTCTATAATTGTGATGCACATAGAAGAGCCGTCTGAAGCATTACGTTTAGAAATTGTTAGTTTTCCTCCTTCTGTAAAGAATTAAAGCCTCGCTTGCAAGTTCAATAGCTTGGACAAGAACTTGAATTTTGACGTAACTTTTTTAGTCCGTGCTCGTATGGAGGCTTCTTTATAAAGCCCTATCGGACATCAGCCGAGGCGGACTACGCCTAATGCAAACATGAGTCAACTCGAATGAATTCACTCTCAAACTCCTGAAGAACCGAATTTCCTGTAGTGTTATTCTTTAGGGTCCGATTTTCTCTTTAAACTATATAATTCATTTTCACGACCAAGACAGCAGAATCTATTTGACATAAATGAAAACTAGGACTCTCGTCCGACAGTAAATAAATATGAGTAGCATAAACTCATGTTATCTGGAATTCTAAGTTTAAAATAAAATGCCGGACTTCGTGACCCCATTATGGCTATATACTGTATATATGTGCTGTCACCACTAGCCGTACCAATGCTGTTTCTTGTTCATAATATTGTTAGGTTGAGTTGCTCGAGCGTTTGAGCAGGCCGCAATTCGTTCAGGTGCTTCAATGTTCTCCACAATAAGGTTGGAACCAAAGGAAGAGGCTTGAATGGAAAATGATAGGATTCCGGGCCGTTGAATTCTCACCATTTTCGTTTTGTGTAAAAGCTTACGAAGTAAAAGTTGTAGGATACGAAGTTCTTTCTTCACTCATTGGCTGCTTCCCTTCTCGTTCCTTTGGTTCTGACTACGAGTTCTGTCCACTAAAACTACTCCGAGAAAACTATTATGGGGAATCCGTATAGAAAATACATGAATTCTTCGTTCTAAAAACATTAAGTTGTCTTTCACTACCCCGTTCCGGACTGTACTAACTAGTATCAAAGAATTTCATCAGATAAATTTACGTTAAATGAGACACTTCTCAGAAGGGTGGCCGACGAAGCGGTTTCCTTCGACCGTTATAACTGACCGAAGATTTTTTCATTCTGGGTGGCTTCAGCGGCATCACCCCTTCTGAGAACGGTGGTTTGCCCGAGGCACCTTGGCGCCGAGTAACGCGTTATAATTGCTGCCTTTGGAACGAGTCTCAGTCGAGTGACTTGTCGGCGTCCAATGTCGGTCACTTCTTGAACGGCTCTGGTTTCCTGCCCGCAGGAGCGCTTCGGCGAGTCCCTAATTTTAATTTACTCTTTCGAAGTTCTGAGTCATTTGCTAGATTTATACCCTCGGGAGATACAACTATTGCGTCTATGGATATTAGCACTCCCAGGGGGGAAAATGTAAAGTCGTGAACTGAGAGTTACGTACGCCTTCTTTTTGTCAGTATAAAAGTTTTTTGTTTAAACAGGGACTATCTTTTTAAGGCTCACTGCTGTCCTGTTTTTCACCACTTCTGTCTTCTTCAACTTGAGTTACGTTTCCTAATCTTGTTTCTCAACTTACTGTTTCCATGCGCAGGGATACTGCGCGAGAACGCACTTTGTGCATAAATTCCTCGTTTTCAACTCCATACTAAATGTTGCTTTCATGCTTCCTCTCTTCGAACATCTTTGTTGCGATAAGGGAGTCTGAAATTAATAATCGTTCAATTGTTGTGTTTTCCTCAAGATGGTTGTACTCTTGCTTTATTTTCTCCATTGGCTTAGTCTTGAGTGGTTCAGCAGAAGTAGGAATAATCATCCTTTAACTACTAGCTACGGAGCAGCTCTAAAATTCACCACTACTATTCATTTGATTTGAACGATAATAGTATTCATTGGCATTTATTTGAAGAACATCCCATGCTCACAATCGTAAGAGGCTAGTCTAATAGAAATTAACGGAGCGCTGTGTCGAATATATATGTATCTCTAAATTACGACATGCAGTCGCCGATCTAAGTTTCCCTTTGCACCCTTAACACTATGACGCTTGAATCAGCTCCTTCATTAATGACCGCTGTACCGTATGACCTCATAAATGTTGATACATCAATGCATGATATGATCGTCATATTTTGAAACTGTGTTGTGTTGAAAACATTTGACATGTGGCTCCAAATCTAGAACCACCATTCTCATCCCGCAGCATGCAACTATTCAGTTCACATGTATGTTCTGTGGTCGTCCCAGACCTGGTCCTTTACATAGGGGTAAGTTGAGGGACATAGTGAAATATGTGTCCCTGTTATTCTGGAATGCTCGAATATTTTCTTAATTCCTTATGATGTGCGCGTCGTACACGAAACGGAAGCGTGAATCGAATATATATTGTGATAGGTCAGAAAAGTCGTTTGTTTGCAAGGTTTCTCCCTCATGAAATTCACACTGGCCTCTGAGGGTACGATGGCAACAGACAGGTTCCCTCTCTCCCTAATTGGAAATGACTGAACAATGGCTACGTGTCGGTTCCCCTTTTGGTTCAAGGAAATTCCGAAGGACATTTTTCTTATACTAACCTGAGAACACTAAACACTCCTTTAAAATCAAGTGGAAACCCTTGTTCTTTTCGGAAATCGGGACGAAATTCTAGTTCTCCTTTAAATCTCTTGTAGAAGTTTGTCCATATTCTCTTCCAACATCACATGGAAACTTTAATTTTAATTTAAAATCATCTTAAAAACAATTGTCTTCCAAAAATGAAAGGAAACGTTTGAGGCTTCTTCAAAATCGCCTTAAAAAATGCGTCACTCTTTCAATTTCAACTGACAACTCTTTCATGATCGCTTCATCGTCTGAATATCTCTGCTTCTTCTAACCTTGTTCATTTCCTCTGGAATGTCTTGATTCTGTTGAGTCAGCCTAGAAGAACGCATTTCATTCATCTACACTGCAGTCCATGGTCTCCAAACTACGGCCTGCGGGCCGAATCCGACCCGCCAGTGTGATCAATCCGGCCCGTGACACCTGATGGTTTATTGTTTAGGTGCTGTGTTAAGTTGGATAAAAAATGCAGGAAAGATAAAATGGTTTATACCTTTTTAACTTAGAGTTATCAGTATGGCCCTAAGGTTGGAAAGTTGGAGATCCTTGATCTAGAGAAAACTTGCAATAAACTCAGTCTTACGAGCAACTGGACGTGGCTCGCACATGGACTTCCAGCTCGCGGTGCATTATTTGGCCTGGAAGATTGGTACATCACAAACTACTTTGAATGTGTCTATCACTCTCGTGAAATTTGTATTTTTGTACGGGCAAATGTTGTCAGCTGTAAGCTGGGTTTACTATCCATGCAAGTTTTTCTTTCAAGTTCTTATAACTGATTCTTCGCGAGCGAATTTCTTTGTATTTTTTGAAACGCTCACTGTGCATATTGAGTGCGCTTCAGGGAAACTAACAGCTTATTCCTCAAACCTGCTTTCCTTCTTGGATTGCCGACGAGCACACTTTCTCAGCTTTACCTTCCAACGAAAACTTTTGTGGAGAACTCATTTCGAGTTTTCATCCATATTTTCCAATCCAGAGTATTGGATTGGTGTAAGCGGGAGTTGAGTGTTGGACCAGATGACGTCATGCGAGAGAACATGGCTGCAGGGCACGCCAGTGGGGCAATGCGTCTACATATGCCCGAACATTCCAACGCGCTTGCGCCATGTCTTCTGGAGAAGTGCCCGTGCTTGCGTCATGTCTTCTGCTTCCACGCTCTTCGGGAGTGTTCATCACCTCCCTAATTAGGGACGCAGGGAGCTATTTGGTTTCTATTTAGAGTAATTATCGTCTGAGGATGTTTTTTTTACTCGTTACTACTATGAATATGCCTTCTCAACTGTTCGTTTAACACAAATTGAGGAGGAAATTGGAGGATCAAAATGCTAAAGTTGTGCTCTCGGCATTCCCTGGCAACATATCATTTCTGTACTGCGAGTGTGGATAAATAGAACAGCTTGTAATTCATTCTGTGGACCGCGTACTGAATCATGTATCCTCAATCGTTGCTAAAAAATTGTGAGCTACATACGTTCTTCTGCAATGGGCGTTAGTGCATGTGTGTCAGATGACTACACAATTCGTTCGCTAACTTTTCTTTTTTATTCAGTCGTCAGTGCGAAGATGAGAGGGTGTCGAGTTATCCGGCTTTTCTTTTCGAAGCTTTTTGTTGCAGACGCGCGATGTCTTTCTTGTAGGTCATGAAGCTGACTGACTGTTCTTTGGTGATGAAAGAATCGAGCTCGCAGTAACTCGTGATTCTATTTTACGTTTGTGTGATTTTATTAAAGGACCAGAGTCTTCATGGTATTCGAATTCAATTGCGTGCTAAATTTTCGTAACGTCGCGTAAATTTCACACTCCAAATGAAGTTACATTTACAATCGTTTCCTCTCCTCTTTATTACTCTGTAGCCTAATATTCGTGTAATTTTTTGGTAGATCATTACTTGCGTCTCATTTTCCTTTAAACCACAAACAGCTAACTCATTGCCTTGATAATAAACATTTCCGAGGAATCATACTCGAGCACAATACCGGCAATCCTGCGCCGCTGAGGACTTGTTTTTGCTTGCCACGGCGCTCGTTTTCTTGGCGAGTGCCCAGTCTGCAGCGTCACTGAAGTTGATCACTGCAGCCGCCCACGCGCCTACCACCGCTCCAGCTTTTGTTCTTGTTTTGACACCAATAGCACGGCCTCCGTATCCGCGATACAACGAAGTATGGATAAAGCAGATCGGACAGACGAAATTTTATTGGGTAGTGTTGTGGATTTGGGTGACAAAGAGCGAGTTACTGGGAGACTCTGGCCCGGTTGAATTGGGGGGAGCCCTCTATAGGTTTCTCCAAGAAGCTGACTTATTCTATTTAATCTAATCTCCCATGAGTTATAAATTATAAAGACCATGTAAATTAATAGTGATGCCAGTTACAATTTTAGTTTAAATTGTGCTTGAAATGTAATATGCTACTGCGACTCACTGTGCGGACCACTTGTTGGTGGTAACGGTGGTTAAACAATTACAATAATAATAATAATAATAATTTTGGTGACAAAACAAACTAAAACTTCGACTAATGTAAAATTTGTACTAGTTTGCTCATATTTTGAGGTTGAGGTATGCGTGATTCTACATCCGTTTCTGATCGCGTTGAAACGTAAGGGCAATTTTGCCAATTTTTATTATTTTCGCTGACTTAAAGAGTGTTATTACCGCGCGCTTTATGCCGCTGTAGCAAGTGCTAGCTAGCGTCTGTCATAAGTACACGTTAAATGTTCTCGATGAGCCTCAATTTTATAAGACTACCTTGCTCGCAAATTTGAGGTGACTATTCTGAATGGAACGGTAATGAGATAGGCATGAGTTCCTGATCAAATGATTGGCTACTGTCAAAGGTAACCAAGTTAGTGGTAAATACGAAGGTAGTATGAGGTAGTATGCACTAGAGGTATTGAATATACTTCTTTTCGTACGAGGTAGTGTTGGCTGTTCTGTTACGGTTTTTATAAACGTGACAGTCACACTAACTTCATAAACAATCTTAAAACTTGCCCTTTTCGACATGTTTTATCAACTAAACATTGTAGCCACAGCGGTTATTTTTATTTTGCTGATTTTGTCATTTAATATTCTCGTTCCACTACGAAAGACCTAATGGACATTGAAATCAAATTCATCGTAGAGAAAAAAGGGAAATTCTATGCGTACTTATATGCAGGGTTCGACAGAGTTCAAATAATTTGAAATAGGTCATTTGTTTACTATTGTAAATGATGTGTCCCTAAATAACAGTCTGACATGGTAACAAAACCCATGAAATGCTTTTTTCCTCACCATTTTCTTGAATCAATAATACATCGAAAAGTGTACGAAAAACTTGAAATTTTTTCAAAATATAGTCCGAACTTGCCTATACCTCATTGTACAAGCACATATCCCCTTAGGGGATACAGCTATTGTCTCTAAGGGAATTAGCCCTTCTGGGGGAATATGTGGGATGCCGAGTTAAAGGTAAGGTAGGTCTTCCTTTTGTTGAGATAGAAAAATTTTTTGTTTTGTTGTGGACCATCTTTTTTCGGTTCACTGCAGTCCTGTTTTTCAGCACCTACTCTATTGTTCTTCAACTTTTCTTGGTTCATGAACTTCTTTCTCAACTTCCTGTTTCCATGCATCTTGAGTATAGATTTCGCGTTCCCTTCAGTCACACTAAATGGTGCCTTCCTCCTTCTCACTTCGGAAAGCATTTGTTGTAGTTAGGGAGGCTTCAACTAACATCTAATCTTGTGCAAGCACATATACACGTGTTTACAGTGAATAGGTTTTAGAGCTAGCTGCAGCTAAAAACCAATTAACTTTCTATTACTTTATATTTGAAGCATCACAAAATGATACTTGGCTATTGCCAGAAGTCTGACACATTTACTCTCATTCGTAATAATATAAAATTCTTTCAATTTTTTTCTCTTCTACTTCATTCTCTTGATATTTTTACGTCTTTTTGTACGTCTGTTCTGTCGCAGTGGGATACAACCATCGTATGTATCAATAGAAAATAATTTATTCTATTTATTCCTTCGAAAAGAACTTCCCAAAAATTGCATTCGTGTCTAATCGTATCATGCATGCTTTCTCTCGCACAACACCTTATTTTGACCAAGGATCGTCTCTCTCTACCCCCTCGTCGCTGTGCGCTCTCGTCAGTTCTCAGCAGCTATCAAATATTCCGGTGAACGTATCAGGCAAACAAAATCTCGCTCGCACGAACACGTTTACACTGGGGCAGACCCACACACCCCGACGGTGATTACGACCTTGAAAATGAGACCCGCGTTCCCGAGAAGAATTTGTGCGCTGCACGGAATGTGGACTTGCCGAGGCTTCTTCTGTGAGGCCGGCATACGTCCTCTGGCTACTCTCAGCATTGAAGTCCAACTCTTAAGGCATCAATGTCTGTGTGCAAGTTTTGGGGGGAGCCCATTTTACCTAAAATTTTCTTGCGTTATGGAAACGTTTTGTACGGCTAACAAATTGTCTTAGATGCAATTTTTAATGTAGGCCTACTGCAAGAAATGTGAGCTAGCTGCAACATTTGGGTTTATTTTCAAGGTTTTCAAAAAAATACTTTATCATCGAACCTTGTTTTGGATAGAAAGGATCTAGTTTGAGACTTATTCCGTGGTCGTATCCGAAACCCCAAGCTGCAGGAAGACGAGTTCTCTCAGGAAACTTTATACCCTCTCGATGGTGGTGGTATATGATGTTATTTCCCCTCAGGGGGATACAAATGTTGTATCTATGGGAATTAGCGCTCCCAGGGGGACTATGTGAGGGCCCGAGCTAAAGGTTAGGTAGGCTTCCTTTCTGTTGGAATAGAATAGATTTTTGTTTTGTTACGGACCATCTTTTTTCGGTTCACTGCTGTCCTGTTTTTCAGCACCTAATACTTTCTTCTTCAACTTTTTCTTGTTTCATGAACTTCTTTCTTAGCTTCCTGTTTCTGTGCACCTCGTGCATAGATTCCGCGTTCCCTCAACTCCATACTAAATGGTACTTTCCTCTTTCCTCTCTTAGAACATCTTTGTCGTGGTTAAGGGAGGCTAAAACTTTCTTATAGAATAATAATAATATGCTGTTATTTACCTTGAGTTGCGTTACTCCCCATGCACAAGATCTCAAATGCTGTCAACGTAGCAGACCTTTTGTATAACATCGATTTGTACACGATTCAACCCCTTTTCCCCACAGCTTCAGTTGAGATTCTTACGCGAATCGTTCACAAAGTAATCCATGTGCACCAATGACACCTTAATCCCGTTTACTGGTTTATTAAAGGCAAACATTGCCTCGGTTCCCTCCACCGAATTAGAGTTGATGATTGCTGTCTCGTGACAACAGTAAGATGATGGAGGCCCCTACGCGAGTTAGCCACGGTATTGAGATTAATGACAGGTTTTGGATGCTCTAGATATCTCATTTGTTATGAGTGTTTGTATTGGTTCAACGCCCTAAAGGTTCTACACTTCCATTTATAGTTTTCATATTGTTTCCTTTAACAAAAATTGATCACATTTTTTGGCCTCTCAACTCCATCTAGTTCCTTTTGAATTGAAATGAAGTGCATCGTTAAAATAACATTGTTTAATAAGTGTACCGTATTCAATATTTTAAAGTTTAACAATGCGTTTTGAGCCAGACATGGTTCGGTGGAGTAGGAGATCTGTGCATCAATTTTTGTTAAGGGAAACAACATGAAAACTGTTGCTCAGCGCACGAATGTCGGGTGCTCGTTGCGTAAATTGCCAGGTTTCCTGAGTACGGACTTTGTTTTTCTCGAAATTTCTAATAATTCCGCGTGTAAAGTTATAACTTTCTCCAACTTGTTCGACGTGCATGTTTAAAATGTCCTTGTCATTTCAAACTACGTCATAACGCACGGATGTCCAAGCTATACATTAAAACTATGAATTCATGTGAATGAAGAACTTTTCCCATTTTTGATGTGGGACTTCGTCATTTTATCGCAAGAAAAGAAGCTTTTCATTTCCGAGGATCCATCCCGTCGGTATCAAGAATATTTTTTGCTCAGTGTAATAATCCGCTAGAAATATTGAGCGACAAATCTCCGTGGAAGTAAAAGTTTGTACCTGCTGTTACCTTGAAGAGGCCTTTGCTTTTGTTGCTTCTTTCGGCATTATTTTATTGGCAACAAAAGGTTAGTTGTGTTTAATCGGCGCTTCTTGGAATGGTACGCCTTGATGCTTTTAGCTCGTGATTAATTTTGACAGATTCACCGAGGTCTTCAATTATCAGTTGACTTTTCCTAAAATGGAGCCGACCGAGGCGTGCCGAGGCTGCGATTCTGTTGTTTACGGCCGCGGAAGTCCTGTTCGATGTATATTAACACCGTGGGACTATGACTGGCATTTAACCATCGTCCTACGATTGAGATTTACGAGGAACTCCTGGTTCATTGGGAGCCTAGTCTGTTATATTGAGAGATGACACCTTCCAAGAAGCATCTTTTGGGAAGTTTGAAGACGCATTTCGAAGGCTACACAGGTTTGTGACCGAAAGTTTGTGCGATCTTCGAAGGTTCTGACAGACCAGTAGTCACCAACTCGATTTTCATGAATACTTCATCAAAGCTAAATGAAAGTACGATTCAGTTAATGTTTGCTATATTCAAAATAACTCACTATAATTGCCTTTAAATTTGAATTAAATATTGAACTTTAGTTTAACCCATGGCGGTACGACTTGCTCGAGCATGAACGTTGGAACCTTACTCTTTCAAGACCAGAGGTACAAAGCATATATGTATATGACCTCATGAGTTGTGGGCGTCCGCCGTCCGGTAATGTTATCATTACAAACGTGTCTACGTAGCATACGTTCGATATTGTGCAGTGCTCACACGTGCAGTGCGTGAAGTGGCCACACGTGCAGTGCGTGAAGTGGCCACACGTGCAGTGCTCACACGTGCAGTAGCTCCACGTGCAGTGCGTGAAGTGGCCACACGTGCAGTGCGTGAAGTGGCCACACGTGCAGTGCTCACACGTGCAGTAGCTCCACGTGCAGTGCGTGCAGTGGCCACACGTGCAGTGCGTGCAGTGGCCACACGTGCAGTGGCCACACGTGCAGTGCGTGCAGTGGCCACACGTGCAGTGGCCACACGTGCAGTGCGTGCAGTGCCGGCGCTCCATATGAGGCAGGTGACGTCACACAGGCGCGGCCGCTGCACCCGCCCTGCAAAGGTCATTTCGGCTGCCGGCCTCCTGCACCACCTGCCTGCCTCCTGCACCGCCTGCCTGCCTCCTGCACCGCCTGCCTGCCTCCTGCACCGCCTGCCTGCCTCCTGCACCGCCTGCCTGCCTCCTGCACCGCCTGCCTGCCTCCTGCACCGCCTGCCTGCCTCCTGCACCGCCTGCCTGCCTCCTGCACCGCCTGCCTGCCTCCTGCACTGCCTGCCTGCCTCCTGCACCGCCTGCCTGCCTCCTGCACCGCCTGCCTGCCTCCTGCACCGCCTGCCTGCCTCCTGCACCGCCTGCCTGCCTCCTGCACCGCCTGCCTGCCTGCCTCCTGCACCGCCTGCCTGCCTGCCTCCTGCACCGCCTGCCTGCCTGCCTCCTGCACCGCCTGCCTGCCTGCCTCCTGCACCGCCTGCCTGCCTGCCTCCTGCACCGCCTGCCTGCCTGCCTCCTGTACCGCCTGCCTGCCTGCCTCCTGCACCGCCTGCCTGCCTGCCTGCCTCCTGCACCGCCTGCCTGCCTGCCTCCTGCACCGCCTGCCTGCCTGCCTCCTGCACCGCCTGCCTGCCTGCCTCCTGCACCGCCTGCCTGCCTGCCTCCTGCACCGCCTGCCTGCCTGCCTCCTGCACCGCCTGCCTGCCTGCCTCCTGCACCGCCTGCCTGCCTGCCTCCTGCACCGCCTGCCTGCCTGCCTCCTGCACCGCCTGCCTGCCTGCCTCCTGCACCGCCTGCCTGCCTGCCTCCTGCACCGCCTGCCTGCCTGCCTCCTGCACCGCCTGCCTGCCTGCCTCCTGCACCGCCTGCCTGCCTGCCTCCTGCACCGCCTGCCTGCCTCCTGCACCGCCTGCCTGCCTCCTGCACCGCCTGCCTGCCTCCTGCACCGCCTGCCTGCCTCCTGCACCGCCTGCCTGCCTGCCTGCACCGCCTGCCTGCCTCCTGCACCGCCTGCCTGCCGGCCTCCTGCACTTCTGGAACACCAACCAGTACAGATTTAGTAGGAACTAAAGTCCATGTAAGCACTGCACCACAGCAGTAACTGTACCAGCCTGGCGCAACAAAAACATCTCATTGGACGAAAATAATTTTCTTCTCCGCGCCTAACTTGCGCCGCCCGACCCTAGTCTGAACTGCGCTCATGGGAGTGGTAGGGAAAAAAGTCAGTTTAAAACGTTCTGCAGGCGATGCACGTATGTAACTCATGCGTTTGGTGCGAGAATCCTGGGCTTCTAGCTTTGGTTAACTATGCGCTTAACATATTGCTAGCGATACGGTCCATCGATAGCTCATTCGATAAATTTTAACAATCCTATGCATTAATGCTCCTTAATGAACCCAGTTAATGTTTGGTATTCATTAAAATTGCAAACAACTTTTGACTCTAAATTTGAGTTGAATATTGAAGTTCAGTTTAACCCATCGCGGTCAACGTGTTAATTTTGGTTTTTGGTAGGTGCTAGTTCGTTTGGTAGGTGCTAGTTCGTTTGGTAGGTGCTAGTTCGTTTGGTAGGTGCTAGTTCGTTTGGTAGGTGCTAGTTCGTTTGGTAGGTGCTAGTTCGTTTGGTAGGTGCTAGTTCGTTTGGTAGGTGCTAGTTCGTTTGGTAGGTGCTAGTTCGTTTGGTAGGTGCTAGTTCGTTTGGTAGGTGCTAGTTCGTTTGGTAGGTGCTAGTTCGTTTGGTAGGTGCTAGTTCGTTTGGTAGGTGCTAGTTCGTTTGGTAGGTGCTAGTTCGTTTGGTAGGTGTTAGTTCGTTTGGTAGGTGGTAGTTCGTTTGGTAGGTGGTAGTTCGTTTGGTAGGTGGTAGTTCGTTTGGTAGGTGGTAGTTCGTTTGGTAGGTGGTAGTTCGTTTGGTAGGTGGTAGTTCTTTTGGTAGGTGGTAGTTCGTTTGGTAGGTGGTAGTTCGTTTGGTAGGTGGTAGTTCGTTTGGTAGGTGCTAGTTCGTTTGGTAGGTGCTAGTTCGTTTGGTAGGTGCTAGTTCGCTTGGTAGGTGCTAGTTCGTTTGGTAGGTGCTAGTTCGTTTGGTAGGTGCTAGTTCGTTTGGTAGGTGCTAGTTCGTTTGGTAGGTGCTAGTTCGTTTGGTAGGTGGTAGTTCGTTTGGTAGGCGCTAGTTCGTTTGGTAGGCGCTAGTTCGTTTGGTAGGCGCTAGTTCGTTTGGTAGGCGCTAGTTCGTTTGGTAGGTGCTAGTTCGTTTGGTAGGTGCTAGTTCGTTTGGTAGGTGCTAGTTCGTTTGGTAGGTGCTAGTTCGTTTGGTAGGTGCTAGTTCGTTTGGTAGGTGCTAGTTCGTTTGGTAGGTGCTAGCTAGTTCGTTTGGTAGGTGCTAGCTAGTTCGTTTGGTAGGTGCTAGCTAGTTCGTTTGGTAGGTGCTAGCTAGTTCGTTTAGCCACTGGAGATTTGGGTTGATTCATCTTGAAGGCGTGCCTGAGTTGGTCAAATTACTGTAAAGTTCGTGGTGTCATCCATTAAGCCAACCTATGAACTTCGGCATTCTTATTAGCATGATGCGTCTTAACCCTTTCGGTACGATAATTCAAATAGTTTGAGTAAAAACTTTCAGGGGGAAAAGTTGCCATTACCCTGAATTGTCAGTGAACTTGTCCTATTGTGGGTGCTTTTTGCTTAATTAAGCAAGTGCCTACTTCTTTATTTTAATTTTAAATTTTTTGAGTCTTTGAAGCTCTATGCTTGGCGACAGAAATTTTTGATGTTGATAACAAATTTTTTGTATTTACCAAGAAATTATTTATAAGTTTTTGTTCGAATTTATCAAAAATTAACAAAGTTCAAAAAAACTTGCTCAAGTTAAATGGAAGGGTATTGAGTGTGTCGCACGGACCCTGTAGCATGAACTTAGCGTGCCTATACTACAGGGCCCCATGGTAATTACAGAGTCCTATGGTAACCATATATGGTAATTTTCGTGTGCAGGCTTCTGGAATTGTTTAAAAACCAGTTTAATGAATGCTTATAATTTCCCTAAGCTTGTTATTTACTCGTAAATATTCCCTCACTAGTTAAATTACTTTAAGACTAGGTTAGATGCCCTAAACTGGAAGCACTAGCCATCTTGCCACTGGAGTAGCCGTCAGTACCGAAAGGGTTGAACATCTTGAATGCAGCTCATCTAGTCATGCAAATATTCATGTTGGTGCTTGTACCCCTGGCTTGTAATATTGCAAGCCCCTCAGAAAGATACACTATTATAGCTATGGAAATTAACACTCCCTGGGGGAAAAAAATGAGGCCTTGAGCTGAAAGTTAGGTAGGCCTTCATTTTGTTGTGATAGAATAATTTTCCCCCTCAGGGGGATACAATTATTGTATCTATGGGAACTAGCGCTCCCAGGGGGACAATGTGCGGGCCTGAGCTGAGAGTTAGGTAGGCCTTCTTTTTGTTGAAACATAAGGTTTTTGTTATGTTAAGGACCACCTTTTTTCGGTTCACTGCTGTCCTGTTTTTCAGCACCTACTACTGTCTTCTTCAACTTTGGTCTTGTTTCATAATCTTCTTTCACAACTAACTGTTTCTATGCCTTTCTGCGTAGATTCCGCGTTTCCTTAACTCCATACTAAATGGTGCCTTCCTCCTTCCTCTCTTTGGATCGCAATTGTTGCTGGGTAGGGAGGCTAAAACTAACGACTAATCTAATCTAATATAATCTAGAATAATTTTCGTCATGTTAAGGACCCTCTTTTCCATTTCACTACTGTCCTGTTTTTCAGCGCTCGCTACTTTCTTCAACTTTTTCTTGTTTCATGAACTTCTTTTCAATTTTTTGTACTCACTTAGTGCTAAGATTTCCCCTCAGGGGGGTACAATTATTATATCTATGGGAATTAGCGCTCCCTGAGAGACGATGTGAGGGCCCGAGCCGAAAGTTAGGTAGGCCTTCTTTTTGTTGAAATGAAATATTTTTTGCTATGTTAAGAACCACCTTTTCCGGTTCACTGCTGTCCTGTTTTTCAGCACCTTCTAGTATCTTCAACTTTTATCTTGTTTTATGAACTCATTTCCAACTTACTGTTTTTACGCCCCTTCTGCATAGACTCCGCATTCCCTAATATCCATACTGAATGGTGCCTTCCTCCTTCCTCTCTTCGACACGCTCTTTTTTTATAGCGGCTAGAGAGGCTTAAACTAACCTATAATCTAATCTAGTGCATTGATTATGCGTTCCAGTATCTTCATTCTAAATGATGCCTTACCCCTTTTTCTCTTTAGAGCGAGTATTACAATCAAAGATAGCCTATACCTCCGATTCAATTGTGCTAGACGGTTTTACTGAGTAACCAAATAATCAAATGAACGATTTTACCTACTTGTGGCAGCATTTGTAATTCCGTGTCAGTTCGCGTAAACACCAAAAAGTTTTGGATTTTTTTTTCATGGAGTTGTAGCTGAAATAAACTTTTGTGATGCATACATAAGTTAAATTATTTAACCTTCGAGATGATTCATCAGAGTTACCTCATCTTCCTAAATACCTAACTGCACGCTTGATGCTATTATCTTGTGGGTATGGGTTTGCATAAAATTCTAAACTTATTCTTAGTGTACGAGTACATGAGATTTACCTTGAAATCTTCCATGAGCTGCTAAACAATTACGAGTCCAAACATGTTGTACAGCCTGTTATACTTCTACATCTTCTTCGATTAAAACCAGTAGAAATATAATTTCATTTTAATTCTCACATCTTATACTTTATCTCCATAGTGCATTATATCAAGTCAAGAAAAAAATTTTCATTTGCTAGTAGGATTCCAAATAAATGCGGACGTCTTGTCATCATGTTTACCCCGCATCCCAACTTTGGATGCTACTCAATGGAGTCATGCAACACCAACTCTGGAGCAGCGGGCAGCTTTGCACGCTCGATACATTCAATGTTTAGAGCCGCCTGTTGTCTGAGGCAGCTTCGTTATCACCTGCCAACTCCGCTGAATGCCTGTATAATTAGGCACAAGCCTAGTCTGTTCCTCAATAGCGCCCGTGATGTCCTTTGCATAAAATTATAGCGCGCGACGTGAGCAAGCTAAGAAACAAAGTTAGTGTTGATCTTCGAGTTCTGCATCTTATGCGAACCTCCGCTTATGCGCCTCCACTTGTGTGGTGGAAATCAGTCAGTTTTCCAACTAATGTTTCGCTTCCACTTGTGAATGATTGGGAATAACTGGGGAGTCTTTTTACCGGTATGCTCGTCAGCCGTATAAAAACCTTCATGGTTTCCATCTTTTGTGCCCACTTAGATTTTTCTTCTGCTCACACCATCTTTGTAATCCCTTCTTTGTCTTCTTCTTCTTTGTCTTCTTCTTCTTCTTCTTCTTCTTCTTCTTCGTCTTCTTCTTCTTCTTCTTCTTCTTTTTCTTCTTCTTCTTCTTCTTCTTCTTCTTCTTCTTCTTCCCTAACTTGCCGTTTTGTTGCGTAGGGTATCCTGTGTGGGAAAACACCTTGTGCATTGACTTGCCGTGTTCTTTAGTCCATACATGTTAGACCCTTCTTTTCTCTCTTCAGATTGCATCTTATGCGGCTCGGCACTCTTGAACCAAGAAATAGTAATAATTTAAACAGCACAAGCAGAGGTAACGGAAAGATTGTATCGCATAACTCGACGTTAGACTGCTTTAAATAAACGCATCGACCGATGCAATTTTCTTAATAAAATCTGGTCGAGAAAATCAGAAATTACTGATTGCCTTCATTGCGTTGAGTCCAGACGAGATAGTGTATCTAAGGGGGTCAAAAAACGGGCAAGTGTCTTCCCTATTACCATTCCCTCGTGTTTAGGTGTTGCAGTAAATCTCTCCTATCAGGAGTGTCTTGAAGCAATTCATCTCGCTGTTTTTCTCATGCACATTTCATGCGATGGAATGTAGTTTTTGTATGAGGTTTATTAACTTTTATTTGCTGGCACTTAGTTTACTGTAAGAGGTCACCATTTGGTGCTCAAACTGCTGCTGACGTTGTGGCTAAAATTTATAAAGGATTCGTTTTGTACTTATGCATGCTGGCTTCGATTCCCTACATTTGTTGTAGTTTTTCTGCATTCAAAAATTTCTAAAACAGACGAATTTAGATTATTTATTCGTTGACCAGAAACGTGTTCAACATTTTGAGTATAATCGTTGCTGGTTCTGCGTAAGGATGTTTTTAATTTTCTTAATTGTGTTGTTACTGTTACCTAATTCCTCGTTTTTTCCATTTATTTCTGATCGCGAGCTTGCTTCAGGAGAATTTTATTTTAATTTCTATACTGTGAGTAATATATTTTTTTTAAATTGTTTTTTTTTTGCTCATCGAAAACTTCTCTCTGTCTGTTTCCAGCTGAGAATTTGGAGGAAACACCTTCAGTCTTGCAAGCTGCGTAATATTTTCCCCTCTTGCAGCGCCGCCAATTCGTTACATCGAGTGGTGTTATGATTGACAGGATAGCGCTCCCAGGGGGACAATGTGAGGGCCCGAGCTAAAGGTTAGGTAGGCTTTCTTTTTTTTAAAATAGAATAGGTTTTTCTTGTGTTACGGACCATTTTTTTCGGTTCACTGCTGTCCTGTTTTTTCAGCACCTACTACTTTCTTCTTCAACTTTGGTCATATTTCATGAACTTCTTTCTCATCTTACTGTTTCTATGCCCTTTCTGCATAGATTCCACATTCCCTTTACTTCATACTAAATGGTGCCTTCTTCCTTGCTCTCTATGGATCGCATTTGTTGCTGTGGGTAGGGAGGCTAAAACTAACGACCAATCTAATCTATAGTAGCTGAATTATAAATTAGTCCTCTGACTGCTCATGAATGAACACGTAGACTGCCACAGAAGGGAATTCTATAATACTGCTGACCAGCCAGTAGTTTCTTCAATCTATTCTCTGACTGCTAATGAATTAATACTTTGACCGCAACGTACTCCACCGGTGGCACGAAGGGATTTTCATAATGCTACTGACCGACTGGCAGTCACAAACTCAATTTTCATAAACATTTAATTGAAGCTAAAAGCACGATCCAGTTAATTTTTGCTACTTGCAAAATTGCTTAATACAATTAACTTTAAATTCAAGTCGAATACTGAACTTCAGTTGAACCCATTGCGGTCAAAATATCAAGATCCTGCAAGAACAACAGACGCGGGTCTGCAGTAATATTCTCAGCTTCATCACACGCTCGAATTTCCACGTCACAGGACGCTTGCCTCTGGTACCTCACGAAAGGTTAATGAAGTGCATCCATCAAGATTGAGATGATCGCTCGCTAGAGAATCAGACAAGCCACCCCAGAAATAAAGTCGTCAAGGTAGCTTTCAGCCAAACCAACGCTAGTTTGTTCAGCTGTAGATAAGTTCGAGAGTCTCATACTCGTAGTTGACGAATTATCACAGTCCCCTGAATAGGCTACGGTTCGGCCACTCGGTTTAGTTTCAAGTGAATTAATTATATTTTAATTGAACGTGCGTATGGTGTCAGGTTGTTTTAAAAATATGAATTGATTTTGTTTAGGTTACGCCCTATTTTCGCGGCTGACATTCTGCGATGTATTCATTAAACAAAGAGAAATTATCAGCACGAGTGACACGAATTGCTACGAACTGGAATCGATTAAACACTGCAACTGCAAAATGCGCCACCAGTGGCTACGGATGGGATTTTCATGATGCTGCTACCGAGCAGTACCTAACTCAATTTCCACAAACATTTAATTGAAGCTAAATGAAGGCACGGTCCAGTCAATGTATCCTATTTTCAAAATTGCTCACCACAATTGACTTTAAATTTGAGTTAAATATTGAACTTATGTTTAACTAATTGGGGTCAAAGTGTTGAGCGACGTTTTGGTGTAGAAAATATTAAGGGGTCTTTGCTATTCTTAACGGTCTTTGCTTTTTGGTCCCAATGGTAGGCTGTGATGTCCGTAGCTCCTCACGTCACTTCTCCTCCCCCGACTCTCTACCCAGTCTAACTTTTTCGCCGCCTGCGTGCATGTTTTGCGCCACCCAAGTAATTCAAGCGCTTGGGTGGCGAAAAATATGCATGCTCCGGCGATAAAGTTTGACTGGGTAGCCGTGAGAGATGAGGCATACCAGGTATGTATGGTCCCCTAGTTGATATTTCTCTTTTTATGCTAGAGCTCACCTAATTTGTTGTTATTAACACTTTGACTGCAGCAGGTAAAACTGAAGTTTAATACTCAATTAATTTTTAAAGTTTATTGTAGTAAGCGATGTTAAGAAAACTGAACATTAACTGGATTATATTTTCATTTAGTTTTGATCAGGTATTTTTATAAATTAAGTTCGTGACTACTGGTTGGTCAGCAGCCTAATAAAATCTCCCTCAGTGACCAAATACGGCTCACGTCAGAGTTAAAGTGTTAACGTTCTCTGCGGGGGTACCCATCGGTGGTCACTGAGGCGATTTTCATAATACTGCTGACCGACCTGCAGTCACTAACTCGATTTGTAAAAATACTTGATGAAAGCTAAATGAAGGCGTGATTCAGTTAAAGTTTACTATTTTCAAATAGCTTACTAGAATTGACTTCAAATTTTAATTGAGTGTTGAACTTCAGTTTAACCCATCGCAGGAAACAAGTTGGGGTTCAACGCTTTCTCAGAAATGCGGCTGCTCGTTGCTGCCCATTTTTTGAGGCCCTTATCGTTGGTATTCTCGCCGAAACCTTAATGAGAACAAGATAATTGTTTATTTTTTGGTTGATTTTCTGGCTCCATCAAGCTATTAGACAGAAAAACCTGGTCTCCATTGTTTTGGCCATTTTTTAAAGGGCTTGCCACTGACCACGTTAGACTTTATTTTGCGTTTGCCAGTCTGCCATCCTGTAGCGTAATGTTCGGGCTGCCAACAAAATTAAAAACTTTCGTAAGCACGTTTGATATTCATGGTTCAAGTCATCTTAGAGTTTTTTACTCTTGCCAGCTGATATCCATGTTAATTTACTCGCGTTTATTTATTTCTGAATTTTTTACTGTGGACTTGTTTTTTGTGGATATGATTCGGTTTCCTCGTCCAAAAATTTTGTCTAGACTGTCCTCTATTACTCGCAGTGGTCGACAACACTAGAGAAAAATGAACTCACTTGGTCGCTACCTTGGTCTCGCTATTAGGATCTAAAATTTTTATTATTTCACTTCTTTTCTAACTTTTCAGCTTTACGAAATAGTCCAATTTCTTCACGTGTAAGTTGATTCAGGAATGCACTTAGCATTTTTTCAATTCTTTAAAATCTATATGCTGTCTAATTATAATTTATAATAAGACAGATGTATAGATTTTAAAGAATTTATGTGTTTTAGTACAAAATGCTAGGAGCATTCCTGAACCAACTTACACGTGAAGAAATTGAACTATTTCACTTCTTCTAAAAACGCAAGGACAAGCCTTACGCGCAGGATAAGATTGTCCCGAGTTCTAATCCCCCAACTGAGCGGTACATTTGTCAGAGAGAGCAGCTTCTCTGGTGTGTGCCCACGGCAGGCAGAAGAGTTTCGAGAAAGTACGAGTTCGCATTTCGGACCCACTGCTCATAAGTAAGGAGCTGAGAAGTGATTACAGCGCAGCTCAATGTAGAAGTTTCCTACTTGTCATTGCGAAGTGAGAAATTTTAAAATCTTACCTTAATTTTATGAATATTTTGCACATGCCTATGCAGTTACGTAGATACTAGTCGTGCAGTGCAGCGTGTCTTAATTTCTCCTTAGTTTACTTACGTTTCACAGCACGGGGCGTGCGTACGGTATGAACTTACTTCAATGTAAAATTCACAACTATCTTCTTGCAAACAGATTATTTTCTTGAAACTGATATTTCCGTGTGTAATACATCGCCTTATACTAAAAATTTCTACTGGGGATTGTACAAATATAAAAATCAGGTACACAGGAACACTTTAATGGAAATTAAGTTCGTTGAATCTATATTTTCCAGTCGTAGTACTCGAAATCGACGGCAAGACAACGTATGGTGAATTTGCACGTTCGCTACATTTTTGGATTTATTTTGGACAATAGATGTGTTCGCGCTTAACAATTTCATGCAGTGAAATTTATTGAAGTCATTAACAGTTGTTTTCTCTCTGCAATAGCCCTGTGAGTAGTACCACATCCAGTCAAAAGGACGCTTAGCCTTGCTGCAACTCAACAACAATCGGCACTATCCACATTTCGCAAGGTAGCCAGGCCACGTGCAGCCATTACACTTACATTAATTTTTAACTCCATGGACAAAATGTGAGGTCTCGAGCTAAAAGTTAGGTAGGTGTTCGTTTTGTCGAAATAAAAAGTTTTTAGTTATGTCAAGGACCATCTTTTTTCGTTTCACTGCTGTCCTGTTTTTCAGCACTTACTACTTTCTTCTCCAACTTCGATCTTGTTTCATGAACTTCTTTCTCAACTTAGTGTTTATACGCACCTTGTGCATAGATTCCGCGTTCCTTTATCTCCATACTAAATGGTGTCTTCCTTCTTTCTCTCTTTGGAACGCCTTTGTTGCGGTTAGGGAGGCTCAAACCAACACCTAATCTTATCAAATCTAATAAAATTTTAACACTATTGTAGTTTACTATTGTCTCGACGAGACTCCAGTTAACGCGAATTTTTAGCATGCTTTTCCCCGCGTGACGTTGCGAAGGCCTTTGCGTGGGAGAAACTGAATCTGCCTCACCTCGGTGACGTAACCTTCGTGTGGTGGCTCTGCTGATTGCTCAGTTCTCAGCCCTGTCATGCGGTAATTAAACATCAGATGTATGGCTGCTGCGTTATCGCAAGCACTTATACTATGTTAATACACGCATCGTTGCTGTGATTAAACGGCTATTCGTTCTCCTGCTTGAATACGCTCTCACACTTATTGGGGTGTTTTCAACGAATAGATATTGTAGGACGTTTACATTAAGACATCCTTATATCAACTTGTTGACTTCTTTGTATCAACTTCTTGTAAGTATTTTTTCTTATTCCATTTACTTGTTAGGTAAATTGAAACTTATGTCTTCGACAGGCGGACCAGTATCATGGTAAACCATGACCAGTATCAAACAGGTTCGCGCACGTAAAATGCGAGGGTGGGCGTCTTTTCACGTCGCTGAAGTTGACCTCTTTTGAATAACATTTCTTCCTTGTCAACGTTCCTGGACTGAGTTCACGACATGCAAAAATGGGTTCCTTGAAGCTCCCTCAACCTCTTGAATAGAAGAAGCTTTAGTTGTAACGTGGAGTTTTTGGTTTCGTTGATTTGAGAGTAAATGAATTCGTTTGCAATCACGCATTTTTGGAGAGAAAGCTAATTCAGTATAATTGAAAGCGTTTATGTTAACAATTTAAAGGTATATCTATTACGCTAATTAGAAACTTCAACGTTCCTTTTCCGTTTCACTCCATTGAAAACAACACACAACTGACGGCACTGAAACAAGTCTCTCCCATCACTCAACAATCAGCACCAGCTCAGCAAACGTCCTCGGTGAGCGCTTAATTGATCAGGATTAATCAGGAGTGCCGCATTGTTCTTTTTACTCATCAGTGCCGAAATCATCTCCGTGATCAGGCACCCCTCGCGTTGAGCGTACGCTACGAGCCACTTCACAAATACCAAGGCTACGTAAACTCGTCTGCTCGATCGATGTCTGCATCGTACTAGCGCCCTTTCTTTCCATCGTTGTTTTGAGGTATCCTCGCTAGGGTGGCTGCTGTAATTGCGATCGGGTGGCGGCGTCCGTATGGCGCTCGTTGTTTTTGCCCGCCTTAAATGGGCTTGCAGCACCCGCGTGTATTTCTTGTGTGGTGCTTGTTTGGTGGTTGCGGTGATGGTGGGACCTAACAGCTTTTCCCATTGCGTGGTGTGACGTGGGACCTAACAGCTCCCCCATTGCTTGGTGTGACGTGGGACCTAACAGCTCCCCCATTGCTTGGTGTGACGTGGGACCTAACAGCTCCCCCATTGCTTGGTGTGACGTGGGACCTAACAGCTCCCCCATTGCTTGGTGTGACGTGGGACCTAACAGCTCCCCCATTGCTTGGTGTGACGTGGGACCTAACAGCTCCCCCATTGCTTGGTGTGACGTGGGACCTAACAGCTCCCCCATTGCTTGGTGTGACGTGGGACCTAACAGCTCCCCCATTGCTTGGTGTGACGTGGGACCTAACAGCTCCCCCATTGCTTGGTGTGACGTGGGACCTAACAGCTCCCCCATTGCTTGGTGTGACGTGGGACCTAACAGCTCCCCCATTGCTTGGTGTAACGTGGGACCTAACATCTCCCCCATTGCTTAGTGTGACGTGGGACCTAACATCTCCCCCATTGCTTAGTGTGACGTGGGACCTAACAGCTCCCCCGTTGCTTGGTGTGACGTGGGACCTAACAGCTCCCTCATTGTGTGGTGTGACGTGGGACCTAACAACTCCCCCCATTGTGTGGTGTGACGTTGGGGCTAACAGCTCCTCCTTTGTGTGGTGTGACGTGGGACCTAACAGCTCCCCCATTGCTTGGTGTGACGTGGGACCTAACAGCTCCCCCATTGCTTGGTGTGACGTGGGACCTAACAGCTCCCCCATTGTGTGGTGTGACGTGGGACCTAACAGCTCCCCCATTGCTTGGTGTGACGTGGGACCTAACAGCTCCCCCATTGCTTGATGTGACGTGGGACCTAACAGCTCCCCCATTGCTTGGTGTGACGTGGGACCTAACAGCTCCCCCATTGCTTGGTGTGACGTGGGGCCTAACAGCTCCCCCATTGCTTGGTGTGACGTGGGACATAACAGCTCCCCCAATGCTTGGTGTGACGTGGGACCTAACAGCTCCCTCATTGTGTGGTGTGACGTGGGACCTAACAACTCCCCCCATTGTGTGGTGTGACGTGGGACCTAACAGCTCCCCCATTGCTTGGTGTGACGTGGGACCTAACAGCTCCCCCATTGCTTGGTGTGACGTGGGACCTAACAGCTCCCCCATTGCTTGGTGTGACGTGGGACCTAACAGCTCCCCCATTGCTTGGTGTGACGTGGGGCCTAACAGCTCCCCCATTGCTTGGTGTGACGCGGGACCTAACAGCTCCCCCATTGCTTGGTGTGACGCGGGACCTAACAGCTCCCCCAATGCTTGGTGTGACGTGGGACCTAACAGCTCCCTCATTGTGTGGTGTGACGTGGGACCTAACAACTCCCCCCATTGTGTGGTGTGACGTGGGACCTAACAGCTCCCCCATTGCTTGGTGTGACGTGGGACCTAACAGCTCCCCCATTGCTTGGTGTGACGTGGGACCTAACAGCTCCCCCATTGCTTGGTGTGACGTGGGACCTAACAGCTCCCCCATTGCTTGGTGTGACGTGGGACCTAACAGCTCCCTCATTGTGTGGCGTGACGTGGGACCTAACAGCTCCCTCATTGTGTGGCGTGACGTGGGACCTAACAGCCCCTCATTGTGTGGTGTGACGTGGGACCTAACAACTCCCCCCATTGTGTGGTATGACGTTGGGGCTAACAGCTCCCCCATTGCTTGGTGTGACGTGGGACCTAACAGCTCCCCCAGTGCTTGGTGTGACGTGGGACCTAACAGCTCCCCCATTGCTTGGTGTGACGTGGGACCTAACAGCTCCCCCATTGCTTGGTGTGACGTGGGACCTAACAGCTCCCCCATTGCTTGGTGTAACGTGGGACCTAACAGCTCCCCCATTGCTTGGTGTGACGTGGGACCTAACAGCTCCCCCATTGCTTGGTGTGACGTGGGACCTAACAGCTCCCCCATTGCTTGGTGTGACGTGGGACCTAACAGCTCCCCCATTGCTTGGTGTTACGTGGGACCTAACAGCTCCCCCATTGCTTGGTGTGACGTGGGACCTAACAGCTCCCCCATTGCTTGGTGTGACGTGGGACCTAACAGCTCCCCCATTGTGTGGTGTGACATGGGACCTAACAACTCCCCCCATTGTGTGGTGTGACGTGGGACCTAACAACTCCCCCCATTGTGTGGTGTGACGTGGGACCTAACAACTCCCCCCATTGTGTGGTGTGACGTGGGACCTAACAACTCCCCCCATTGTGTGGTGTGACGTGGGGCCTAACAACTCCCCCCATTGTGTGGTGTGACGTGGGACCTAACAGCTCCCCCATTGCTTGGTGTGACGTGGGACCTAACAGCTCCCCCATTGCTTGGTGTGACGTGGGACCTAACAGCTCCCTCATTGTGTGGTGTGACGTGGGACCTAACAACTCCCCCCATTGTGTGGTGTGACGTGGGACCTAACAACTCCCCCCATTGTGTGGTGTGACGTGGGACCTAACAACGCCCCCCATTGTGTGGTGTGACGTTGGGGCTAACAGCTCCCCCATTGTGTGGTGTGACGTGGGACCTAACAGCTCCCCCATTGTGTGGTGTGACGTGGGACCTAACAGCTCCCCCATTGCTTGGTGTGACGTGGGACCTAACAGCTCCCCCATTGCTTGGTGTGACGTGGGACCTAACAGCTCCCTCATTGTGTGGTGTGACGTGGGACCTAACAACTCCCCCCATTGTGTGGTATGACGTTGGGGCTAACAGCTCCCCCATTGCTTGGTGTGACGTGGGACCTAACAGCTCCCCCATTGCTTGTTGTGACGTGGGACCTAACATCTCCCCCATTGCTTAGTGTGACGTGGGACCTAACAGCTCCCCCATTGCTTGGTGTGACGTGGGACCTAACATCTCCCCCATTGCTTGGTGTGACGTGGGACCTAACATCTCCCCCATTGCTTAGTGTGACGTGGGACCTAACAGCTCCCCCATTGCTTGGTGTGACGTGGGACCTAACAGCTCCCCCACTGTGTGGTGTGACGTGGGGCCTAACAACTCCCCCCATTGTGTGGTGTGACGTGGGACCTAACAGCTCTCCCATTGTGTGGTGTGACGTGGGACCTAACAGCTCCCCCATTGTGTGGTGTGACGTGGGACCTAACAGCTCCCCCATTGCTTGGTGTGACGTGGGACCTAACAGCTCCCCCATTGCTTGGTGTGACGTGGGACCTAACAGCTCCCCCATTGCTTGGTGTGACGTGGGACCTAACAGCTCCCCCATTGTGTGGTGTGACGTGGGACCTAACAGCTCCCCCATTGCTTGGTGTGACGTGGGACCTAACAGCTCCCCCATTGCTTGGTGTGACGTGGGACCTAACAGCTCCCCCATTGCTTGGTGTGACGTGGGACCTAACAGCTCCCCCATTGCTTGGTGTGACGTGGGACCTAACAGCTCCCCCATTGCTTGGTGTGACGTGGGACCTAACAGCTCCCCCATTGCTTGGTGTGACGTGGGGCCTAACAGCTCCCCCATTGCTTGGTGTGACGTGGGGCCTAACAGCTCCCCCATTGCTTGGGGTGACGTGGGACCTAACAGCTCCCCCAATGCTTGGTGTGACGTGGGACCTAACAGCTCCCCCAATGCTTGGTGTGACGTGGGACCTAACGGCTCCCCCATTGCTTGGTGTAACGTGGGACCTAACAGCTCCCCCATTGCTTGGTGTGACGTGGGACCTAACAGCTCCCCCATTGCTTGGTGTGACGTGGGACCTAACAGCTCCCCCATTGCTTGGTGTGACGTGGGACCTAACAGCTCCCCCATTGCTTGGTGTGACGTGGGACCTAACAGCTCCCCCATTGCTTGGTGTGACGTGGGACCTAACAGCTCCCCCATTGCTTGGTGTGACGTGGGACCTAACAGCTCCCCCATTGCTTGGTGTGACGTGGGACCTAACAGCTCCCCCATTGCTTGGTGTGACGTGGGACCTAACAGCTCCCCCATTGCTTGGTGTGACGTGGGACCTAACAGCTCCCCCATTGCTTGGTGTGACGTGGGACCTAACAGCTCCCCCATTGCTTGGTGTGACGTGGGACCTAACAGCTCCCCCATTGCTTGGTGTGACGTGGGACCTAACAGCTCCCCCATTGTGTGGTGTGACGTGGGACCTAACAACTCCCCCCATTGTGTGGTGTGACGTGGGACCTAACAGCTCCCCCACTGTGTGGTGTGACGTGGGGCCTAACAACTCCCCCCATTGTGTGGTGTGACGTTGGGGCTAACAGCTCCCCCATTGTGTGGTGTGACGTGGGACCTAACAGCTCCCCCATTGCTTGGTGCGACGTGGGACCTAACAGCTCCCCCATTGCTTGGTGTGACGTGGGACCTAACAGCTCCCCCATTGCTTGGTGTGACGTGGGACCTAACAGCTCCCCCATTGCGTGGTGTGACGTGGGACCTAACAGCTCCCCCATTGCTTGGTGTGACGTGGGACCTAACAGCTCCCTCATTGTGTGGTGTGACGTGGGACCTAACAGCTCCCCCAATGCTTGGTGTGACGTGGGACCTAACAGCTCCCCCATTGCTTGGTGTGACGTGGGACCTAACAGCTCCCTCATTGTGTGGTGTGACGTGGGACCTAACAACTCCCCCACTGTGTGGTGTGACGTGGGACCTAACAGCTCCCCCACTGTGTGGTGTGGGACCTAACAGCTCCTTGCTGAAAACTTGATTGCATGCAAAAAAATGGACGACCTTGCGTGTTGGAACACAGTACATCGTTATAGGGGTGCCTTCAATACATTATGGTCGTCATAATACTTTTTTTAAATTTTCATTTGACCACACCCAAGTTAATTTTTGGTTATCTGATTTACATATTGTTCTCTTGTTAACTGATTTGCTTGTTAATTTCTATTTAACTTAATTACATGTTAACCTCTGGTTAACTTAATTACATGTTAACCTCTGGTTAACTGAATTACATGTTAATCTCTGGTTAACTGAATTACATGATGATCTTCGGTTAACTGATTTTCTTGTTAATTTTTGGTGATTTGCAGATCACTATATTACTAACACATTGGCAAGTGAATAATTAATTAACTTATAAACAAGCAACTATTTGATTAACTTGTTGGCACGTTAATATCTAATTAACTCACTGGCTGATTATTGTTTTAATAACTGATAAGGCAAGTTAATTTCTTAATGGTTGATTGGTGTGTTGATTCCCACTTAGCTCCTCGCTAGCTCCCTTTAGTGTTTCTGCCCTGGCTTGATGTGCGTGCTTGGTACAGAACGTAATTTATTTCTGCTGTTCAAGTCAATTTGTGCGAACAATTACCTGATTTATGGACGTCTCTCGATGTGTGTTACCTTGAACTTGTGCAAGTGCTCCAGAACAATTAACTTGCGTATTCCAGTCACTGTACATCACTCTGCTCGTGAATGTCAGAGGGCTATGATGTACAGGGGGGGAGGGCAACTCAAATGCTCGCGTTTTGAAAGGCTATTAGTGCAACTCAAATGCTCGCGTTTTGAAAGGCTATTTAATGCAACTCAAATGATCGCGTTTTGAAAGGCTATTTAATGCAACTCAAATGATCGCGTTTTGAAAGGCTATTTAATGCAACTCAAATGATCGCGTTTTGAAAGGCTATTTAATGCAACTCAAATGATCGCGTTTTGAAAGGCTATTTAATGCAACTCAAATGATCGCGTTTTGAAAGGCTATTTAATGCAACTCAAATGATCGCGTTTTGAAAGGCTATTTAATGCAACTCAAATGATCGCGTTTTGAAAGGCTATTATATAGTGCAACTCAAATGCTCGTGTTTTGAAAGGCTATTAGTGCAACTCAAATGCTCGCGTTTTGAAAGGCTATTATATAGTGCAACTCAAATGCTCGTGTTTTGAAAGGCTATTAGTGCAACTCAAATGCTCGCGTTTTGTTACCCTATTAGGAAACGAAAAACAAAACATGCAAAATTATTTGTCGTTTAATTTAAATCGGTATCCAATGCTATTTGTGTGCTCACTTTTTGAAGATAGCATCAGGAAGATGGTGGAGACACTCGCATTGTAACTTGAAACTACTTGTATCATACTAGAAGCTACTGATAAAATACTAATGGCATGATAGCGAAAGTGATATCTTTTCTCGGTTCACTTCTGACCTGTTTTTCAGGATCTTCTACTTTCTTTTTTTAACTTTTATGTTTCATGAACTTCTTCTTTGAATTTTTGTTCCTATGTACATTGTGCTTAGATTCCGCGTTCCCTTATCGCCATACTAAATGGTGCCTTCCTCCTTCCTCTCTTTGAAACGCCTTTGTCGCGGTTAGGGAGGCTTAAACTAGCGGCTAATCCAATCTAATAAAAAGTGACTCTCTTAATTAAGAGAAATGCTCGAAGTCTGATACTACTGACACTTCTGACGTTCTAGTGCTACAGAGAACTTGACACTCTATAAAAGTTTCAATTAAACTTTACCATTTTAAATATTTCAGGTGAGGGCATTCAAGAAGTTTGCTTAGGGTGAGGCTGGCCAAAGATGTAGCTCCCTTTCTAATCTCCCCACATAAAGGCTGTCACCTCCTCTCTATTTTAATGACCTCCTGCTGCTTTCAGGTGCGTGTTGGTAGATTTTTTTATTACAGTAACATTTTAAACTCGGTTGCTCCTTGAAAAATGATCGTATATGTTACTAAATGCTTGCGTCCTCGCGCTCAGCTCAAATTAATAACTCGCAAGAGTTGCTTGCTCTTCTTGGGTTTCTAAGCACTGATTAATGTGACCCCTTCTAGCTTAGCTCAATTGCGCCTAAATTGATTCTGCACCATTTCTCGTGACTATTCGAAAGCTCACCCGCACTCGGCAAAAAGTCGGCAGATCTTCTTCTGTTCCGTTTTTGCCGATTTAAGACCTGCGTGGTCAGGTCACCTCTTTGCAACGCTCCTGTTCTTGTGTAACGGCAGTGAGGGCAGTCGGTTTTTACTGCGTTGAGGGCGGCTGATTGCGATACGTTTTACGTAACCTAAATGGGTAGTAACATTTAACTGCGTTGATCTACTTTAAAGTGGGGGATTTTCTGTGTCTCAAATATGCGCTGTCTGTTTTCACTCATCTGCTGATAAAAAACATTTTTTTAGTGTATGTCAATTTATTGGCTTATTTTCTGGTGCAAAAACATTAGATTTATTGAGGCCCAACATGCTAGCTCCGTATTTACGAAGTTGAACCCTTAGGTAGTGATCTTTGTGCAGAATTTGCATCTCTTCGTTTAGCGTCAGATCGAGTGAGTGGCCCGAGTACGCCTGATGTTATTTTATGTGAAATTTTATCCCCGGTATAGGTACTGTATTTATCTTTGCTCGGAATTCCATCGAAATAGCGAAACAAAATTTTTTATATAATTTCATTAATTTTTTTTTTCAATTCTGAGTGCATTCTAGAAAGCATACTGTATAAATTGCATTGAATTTCATTTCTTCGCTTATAAAGTGTTTCTCTGAGTGACATGCGGCGGTTCACTACTGTTCTACAGTACGACTGAGTTGTGCTCATTGCGCATCGTGACGTTTCCACTTGGGGAAATTTTGCTTTTTGGCCTGTAGAATTTATGGGAGATTCATGAAATTTATGAAATGAAAAAAAATTTAGACGCAGCACGTGAAATTTGCGCATGGCACATCAATTTTAGGGAGATTCGTGGAACTTACGTGCAGTGCGTAGAATTAACGGTAACGGTCGTAGAATTTACGCAGCGCATGTCGAATTTATTTACATGACTTGTGTAAAATTCAGGCAACGCATTTAGAACTTTCGTAATGCGTGTAGAATTTACATGGTGCGGGTAGAACTTGCGTGACGTGTGTAAAAAGTGCGTGACGTGCGTAGAATGTACGTAGGGTACGCAAAATTTGCATGAGACCTACGCATGAGACCATCATCGTGTTTTTTTTTTCTTTCACAGCACAATTCATGTTAAGTATGAAATGTATTTCTTCCTATAGATAATCCAATATTTCCCCATTCCTTTTCCCCCATCAACAACACACTGACAGAGTGAGATCAAGCCTGGATACTTTCAGAACTACCCCCTCAGGGGGATACAATTAATGTATCTATGGGAATTGGCGCTCCCAGGGGGATAATGTGTGGGCCCGAGCTAAAGGTTAGGTAGGCTTTCTTTTTTGTTAAAATAGAATAGGATTTTGTTTTGTTACGGACCATCTTTTTTCGGTTCACTGCTGTCCTGTTTTTTCAGCACCTACTACTTTCTTCTTCAACTTTGACCTTGTTTCATGAACTTCTTTCTCATCTTACTGTTTCTATGCCTTTTCTGCATAGATTCCACGTTCCCTTAACTCCATACTAAATGGTGCCTTCTTCCTTCCTCTCTTTGGATCTCATTTGTTGAGGATAGGGAGGCTTAAACTAACTAATAATCTAATAATCTAACTTTCAGAACTAATTTAATCGGAGAGAGACCAAAACTACCTGCATCGCACTGTATGGCAGAGTCATCAGGTTTAGTTTCTATGTTGGTTTCGACTTTGACTTGTCTTTACGCACGACTCGTCTAATGTCCTCCTGCGGAACCGAATTGGTTACACTTTCTGTTTTTTGTTTTTCAAGTCCTCAGTTTCTTTGTTATGAGAATCAACGCTCGTTTTGGTGGAGCATGAGAAAGTTGGTGCGCTCTGGGATTTATTTGACGTGTGTTGCGACCACGCGATCAGGTGACTAGTTTTAGAAATTTCCTTGCACTTTGAGTAGTCTCTCTATGAAATATAGAGATGCGCGTGGGGTTTGTGATACTAAGTACGGGAGAGATAATATAACATACTCATATAATTATAAACATTGTAGTTGTGTTGTTATGCAGTGTGAGCTGATACGCAGCCTTAACGCGTTACCTCCAGTTCACTTTTTATTTGAACTCCCTCTCAATTTCCAGCAAGGAAATGAAAATTGGATTAAATGGAACTCGCTTTCATTTGATTTTCATCAAAACTTGTAAAAACTCGGTGTGTGTGACCTCCGGTGGACCACTCGCATTATGGAAATCTCCTCAGGCACCATTGATGTGTCATCAAGCAATCAACGCGTCAGTAGCGACTGCTCTAACTGGGAATTTGCGAGGAAGAAAATGCAGCGCACGCAGCAGTTACGCTGACTATCCCACGTTATGTTATTAGTTATGTTTTTGCTAGGAGATATGATTGCAAGAAGGCCATCGTTTGCAATCTTCTGTAGACAGTGTCTCCATTCAGTGATGTCTCCCACTAATCTTTTCCAGTAGCATTTCTCTAGAAAGTCAGGTCATAATTTTTGTGCGTGCCGCGGTTGAGGAAATGAATGAATCCTTTCAAATTAACTGATTAAAATTTAGATTGGTGAAGCAGCGCCATGTTGACTGCGGGTGCCAAACCTCCTGACATAACCGGACCTGTTTGTTCCAGACATTGCGGTTCTCCAACTCTTACAGCCATCACTCTCGCTTTCTGTGGTGAGTAGAACTCCTCAAATTTACAGCGTGGGAATGAGACACTGGGAGAAAGATTAATATACTGAGGTTGTTTTAGCTTCATGAGCGAACATCAGTGTAAACTGAAAAAATGGATATTAATTTTGTGGTTAATTTTTGAGTTACGATTATGAAGTCGAAACGTGTTTCGGTTACTTTTCTCATCCGTCTCTCTGAATACGATCACTGCAGTTTCTTCGTGTTAAGTCTTAAAATGCAAAATACGTCGCTCGCTGTTCCCAATATCGGCGACCAGCTCACGTAATCTTCGTTCCGTTACGGTCTTCCTCGGCAGCGGAACGCTCTCGCTTTCCGTCTCCCTCCGTGTCAACACGAGCGGGGAATGTCATCAATGAGGCGTGGAGGAGATGAGGAGGTCAGGGCTCACTGCCCCCACCCGCACGATATCGATGATAACGACTGCTTTGCGTGCCCCTCTTGACTTTTGTGTCGCTGCGTCGCGTGACGACCGAACACCGGATCGTGGTGCGGCGACATGATTTTGTCACAAGATTTTGAATCAAAATCGAAGTTTCAATGGACTGACGTAGGTGAATTTCGGAGTTATTATTTGTGAATTCTAACATGTGATAGGAATAATCTTAGCGCTGCTACTTTTCACCACAAGTGGGGGGTTATTTGGTGTCAAAACTGAAATTTGTGTCAATGGACTGATGTAGGGGTATTTCAGAGTTAATATTTGTGAATTCTGGAATGCGATTGAAAAAACTGAGAACACCGCGGAATTTTGCTGTACGACTGGGGATATTTCGCCTCGAAGCTAGGTTTTCATTGAGACTGATGCGGGCGAGTTTTGATATGAATTCTAGCATTTGGTTGAAAAATATGTCAGCACCAGCGGAGTTTCGTTTCAAGACGGAATATTTCGCGACAAAAGCAGAATTTCAATGAGGCTCACGTAGGAGAATATGAACTGCTTGCGAGTTCTAGCAGGTGGATAAAACATCAAAGCACATAATTTTCTTGAAGCATGAAATTTACGCGAGGTCAAAAACAGTTGAAGAACTTGCCTATGGCAATTGAAATTAATTATAATTAATGATTTATGTAGTTATTTATGCTTCTGCAAACTTTTTATTTGATTTTAGCTCAGTTGTAACATCTTTTTTAAATTAGAAAATTGAAATTATCCTGGACTGGCGTTTATGCCAAAATTGTCACGACCTGCTCAATGATAACATTATTTTTTATGTAAGTCGAACACTGTTGCCAATTGATTAATTTTACTTCTCTCTTTACGTTCCTGTATTTTTATATTGAGTATGAAAGATTCGTCTCCAGCTCTAGTGAGATAATTATTCAACCTCACAAATAAAACAAATGTAATTGCAGAGTCCTTGTGCATTGACGTATCAAAGTTTAAGTCTGAGAATAACATCTCGTACCTCGGCATGCCGGAGGATTATTCATAAGTCAATAAAATAATGGAAATTCATTCTTCAAGACTGGCATCGAAGTAACAAAATTAAAGTCTGAGAATAACATCTCGTATCTCGGCATGCCGGAGGATAACTCACAAATCATCAAGATACGTAACAGAAATTCATTCTTCAAGACTGGCATCGAAGTAACAAAATTAAAGTCTGAGAATATCATCTCGTTCCTCTGCACGCTGGAGGATAACTCACAAATCATTATAATGATAGAAATTCATTGTTCAAGCCTGAGCAGGCGCAATGAGGCCAGGAGGCACGCACGCCTCGTCTAGTTTTAGCGCCCGCCTAGTGCATGGCCTTTGCTCCGCCACTTGCGCTTGTTTAAATTTTGTGTAGAACTGAACTTAACCTTCGCTGAGGTTGCTCAATTACCTGCCAGACCTATTAGTCCATAATTAAATTCTCTTGAAAGAGCTTGCTCACCGAAATTGGGCGTTTCGAGCGCTCTTCCCTTGTGATGAATGCGAGTGTAAAGGAGGAAGATATTCTGTTGCAGTTCTTTTACGCAGGCACAAACGATTAAAAATAATTCGAAGATAAAACTTTCAATTTTCATGGGCACTATTGAGTATTTGTATTTTTCTTTTCTTCATGCTGGGGTTTGAAATGCTGCGCAACCGCAGCTGGAAGCGATAATGTACCGTTTTATTGGTCTTATCTTGGCAGTTCCAAGCCCAAATTCACCTCCAAAATGCCTGGCTATCTTTATATGGAATATTGTTTTGCGGCAGTCCAGAAAATGGTTTTCGATTTGATTTATTTGATAATTCTTTCGATTTCAATAATTTTATTTTGTGAACGCTTCGTGACGAACAAAGCAGCAGTCCTCTTTAGAATGTTAGTTATCTATCCTAAACACATTCGGCGCGTTCGCAGTTGTAAACGGTTTGTTTGGTCAGGCTGTATGTAGCAGAAGGGAAATCGTCTTTAATGGTCGTATACATCTTTATCCTTCCTAAGAAATATGAAAAATACAATTCCACATATTTATACATTTCACATGGTATGATAACGGATATTTCATGAAGATGTTGCGAAACAGAAGCAATGTGAATGAACAATTTACCGACTGGTACACTAATGGTCCAATACGCGGGGAACGTGTTTAGTCCAGTTCAGTGATGAAGAGGAAGCAAAATGTAGTAGCTGATTCAGGGGTTTTCGATTGTAATCGTTCATGGATTTTAATTATCAAAAACCTGCATAAAAACTTATGACGATAATGAAACTCCATGTTGATGTACCCTAGATATGTTAGATTGCCTGATACTTCTCGTGCGCGTTGTGCAATCTTCCTACACTTTGAGGCAATTTAAGGCTGTTCATCTGAAGGTGGGCACGGTCATCATCTCTGTTAGACGCCTAAATAATTTCGTGTCTCCTCTTCGTATCATGTTTTTTTCAGCTATTGTGTTAATATCTATAGTGATCACATGTACTACGTTGCTAACATGTATTCATATTTTCCGACCATTTGTAACTAAAACCGTCTTAGTTTTGGGACCCCATACAGAGGGTTGAAACGGTAGTGTGTTAAATGCTGTTCATTTTTCGATACGGCGTGGTGTGAATGGACGCGGCCAAATAATTTCAAGTACATCAGATTATATTCATGCAGGATATTGTTTACCATCGCCCACCAAATTATTTAGGAAATCCAACGTCTTTTGACTTCAAAAGACGATTAGCTCAACCCTTTGCAAATTCTATGCGTTACCATAAAAAGGACGCATTTTTTTAGAAAAAAAAATAATTTTTGGGAACTTATAAACGTTAATCATAACTCATACAGAGTCAGCTCAATGAATTAAAGAACTGTGAGAAATATTGGTTCAAGTCCAGCATGGTGATACCATGCGAGAACAGAAGTAAACTATCAGACCTGGGGCGGATCTTAAACGATTCACGTCATCTTAACTGTTCCATAGCGTTTTCAACTCGACTTGACTGCTCTTACCTTATGCAGCACGTAGCGCAGAAGTTGATGCTAGAACTTGCGTTGCCAGATACGCTGTTATGACAACGTAAATTGTTGGTTTGAAAACCCGGCTCTTGAAGTTGTTGGCCTTGCATTGTTTCTGACGTGCAAAGTTCAATGAGTCGCTTATTTTCTCCTTTCAACGGAGGTCGGAATGCCGTATTTATAACGCTAATAGTTCAGGCTTATTTCTCGGTTAAAAACATTCTACGTTGTTCCTAAGAATGAGTCGCCGTTGCAGGTAGTTTCCATGCATAGCAAACCGCACGGACGTCTTCCCAGAGCATGGACTGCCGCATGCTGTGTTGTGCATACTTAACGCATCAACCGCCTTGTGAGCCACCGGTGGCCACGGAGGGGATTTTCATAATGCTGCTGACTAACCGGTAGTCACCGACTAAATTTTCATAAATACTTAATCAAAGCTAAATGAAGGCACGATACAAGTATATGATAGCTATTTTCAGAATTGCTTACCACAATTGGCTTTAAATTTAAGTAGAATATTGAACTTTAGTCTAACCCATGGCAGTTAACGTGTAAATTGTGCTCAACTGAGGCGCAGAGTGGAAATTCATTTCGAATGTATCATTAGCAATACCTAAGTATCGCAGCTCACGTATCAATTTTTTCATCTTCAATTGAATTGATTCCTGAAGACGAGAATGAAATTTTTTATGAGGTGTGAGTCTTGGAATTTTATTCCTATGAGAGAGAGTAGCAGTTCTAGTGAGAGATGTCTACATTTGAGTTTTCACTTTGTACTATCCAATTGATATTTATTCGAGATAGTTTATGGAAACGACTAAGTGTTTAATTCATGAAGCTGATCTCAAAAATCCGTTCTTGAATTTAGCAGTACGCGTTACGAGTGGGTAGACTTGCGGAACTGAATAAAACGTGCTCGCGATTTTCATGTGCGATAGCATTGTCTTCATCGTAACTAGCTGGTAGCTTTTAAACAAGAGAAAAAATTGCAGATAGAAAGAAAAGTTTGAGCCACCGCAATGGGTTACGTATTTCCGTCAAGACTTACGCAGGACCTTATGTAGTACATTCTACATGCATGGAAATTGTTATATCAGCTTAGCTGATACCAGCTTGCGTTTGAGTTCAAGCACCACTATCTAAGATAAACGAGATACATTTAAAAATGGAAAAAATACTTTCATTAGTTCAGGTTTGGCTGAAGTCGGTTCTTAGTCGGTCCATCATTTGAAATTGTTTCACGTTTTCTTCTCGAATTACTAACCAAATTTGCTTGCTAGAATTAACTTGGCAACTTCAAACCTCTGGTGTTAAACGCGCACTTTCCAAAAAATGCAGCTTACTTTCTGGGTCAGATTTGAAATTTTACGTTCATAATGTTCTGTACTTATGGGACCTATTTTTAGGTCCATTTCATCCTGCTCCAAAAGGTGACCATTTCATATCCCCCTCTAAAGGCACCAGAAGGTGTTATCACTTCAGGGAAAACTTCGTCATCTTCACTGAGCCCTTGTGCTAGATTCCAGTGTTGACATGAAGCGGGTTTTTATGGATACAAAAATATTCGCATTTACATGTATTTTTGTTGGTATAAAAAATTAATATTCACATTTGCATGCGTTTTTATTTGTGTTTTATATTTTTAAAAGCGCAAGTTGTTGGCTATGGTATTTGCCGTGAGTCGAGACAGGCTTGCCGTGAAATATGTCTTTCCCGTTAAAAGCCTTCCGAGAAGGTGCAAAACGTCTTACCCTCGAAACGTCTGAATTTTTATTTGCATTAGCATGAGAAGCCAAACTTGGATTTTCATCCTAGGTTGAGGACGAGGTCAAAGTTGTAAAATCTAGGCTCGCTAAAGTCATTCGTGGTGCAAGTTGACGTATGGCCTGAAGTTATAGTGTGTCGAAACTGACAATTGATTCTTCTTTGGTATGGGGCATCGTATTACATTTGAGCCGCTACTTGCTTGAAGACTCGAGAAAGTGTAAATTCTAGGTGCGCCACGCTCAATTTCTGCCTTATTATAGTAAACAACCTTATCTGAAGGCGTAGTATTCATGCTTAACTCGCTGCCTGCTCTGGTAGTCACCCTAATCCCAACTCGCTACCTGCTCTGGTAGCCAGTAGTCACCCTAATCACAACTCGCTGCCTGCTCTGCTAGCCAGTAGTCACCCTAATCACAACTCGCTACCTGCACAGATAAACACCCCGTCTAGGGGCATCGCCCCCCGCCAGGCAGTTGTGCCACGTCACTGTGTTTGTGCGGCCCCAACTGTAAACTGTCCAGACGCCGCAGACTGGTTCACGCCTTCCTCAGCAATGCCCAGTCTGAGTCGAATGCCTTTTGTTTATCTGCCTAGAGTTCCTTCATTTTACCTAGCACTATGGAAGCATGAAATGTGCCTTCTTTTGTAACCAAAGTGGGTTATCGGCGTTATTACTAAAGAGTAATATTTGATATTGTATTTATGTGTATTATGGTATTAAAGAATCCTGTCTAACTGGACTTATGTTAACGAGATTACTGACCACTTCTATACTCTATTTCAAAGTTATCTCGCACATTCGAAACTACGTCATCCCCCCCTTTCTAACTGTCTGCTTCATTTTAACACATAGCTGATTTATTCATTAGGTTCGACAGACTTCAAAATTTTCAGCACCTTGCGTGAAAAAACGACTAGCGATCTCTTCGTGGTGCTGACACGTGATGCTTCTTTTGATCCATGATCCCAGTCCTCCTGAGGAATACGTCAATAATTGCATCTATGGGAAGTAGAGCTCCCGGGAGTAAGATGTGAGGTGCCAAGTTAAAGGTTAGGTTAGGTGGGCCTGCTGTTGAAAAAAAAAGGTTTTTGGTGGAAATATATAAGGGCTTTGTTTTAAATAGAATAGGTTTTTTCTTTTGTGACGGACCCCCTTTTTTCGGTTCACTGCTGCTCTGTTTTTCAGCACCTACTTCTTTCTTCTTCAATTTTTATTTTGTTTCATGAAGTTCATCAGTTCACTGTTTCTGTGCATCTTGTGCATAGATTCCGCTTTCCCTTTAAGTCCATACTAAATGGTACCTTGCTCCTTCCTTTCTTTGGAACTCCTTGATTGCGGTTAGGGTGACAAACTAACATCTAATTTAATGTTTTTATTTAGTTTCGGATATATTTTTTTCTTATTCTGCTTTTCTGTATCTACTTTCTCTTCGAAATTTATCATGTTTCATAAACTTCTTTCAATCGTGCTTTCTAGCCACAGGGTGTGAAGACACTTTGTGGATATATTTCATTTATATCACTTTAGATGGTCCCTATTTCATCCTCCCTTGGGAGCACCTTGTTTGGGAAGATTTAATTGAAGTTGTCTCTTCAAATTATAATGTATTCTAATTCTATTCTTCTAACTTATTCTAATTATATTCTTATATTCTATTCTATTATAATCCATTCTATCCCATCGTTATAGTGCAGTATTTTTTTCACCACAGAAAAGAATGAGAATGCAAAACATGCGTCGTTTGAATAAATTAACTAATCACTTCGGAAATCCGCCTGCAAAAACAAAAGGTAAATTCAATCGTAAAGCATTTTATAGGAGTTTCCATGCACGCCGAAGTCATCACTAGCTGCTCACGGATTTGGATTCCATTCTGGAATTGTGCAACTCTCTATGAACTGTCGAGAATTGCCAAATTCGTACAAATTAATTCGGAGACAAAGACGTAAAGTCACTTTTATGTGGAAATTTCAAGGTGAGTCGTGAAAATGAAAGCTGTAACGATAAAAAAAATAATGGAATCGGCTTCAATTGCGTGCTCAGTTTCAGTTATTGAACCTTGAACCTTCAGGAATCATTCCAGCGCCAACGACAGACGGAGGAAATTTTTCGATGTAGACGTGCCCAATCTTCACGAGACTATCTTGCTTTTCTCCAGTGGAGTAGCTGCGGGAAGAATTAATTTGATAACAACTTCATTTAAAATTATTAAAAACAGCCTCAAGTATCAAAATGAACACCTAGATAACTCGCGTGAAATGTTTTTCGTACGAGGGCTGCTAGAAATCTGGAAAGAAGTAGAATGAAATACTGTCGCGCTCTTCTGTTCCGTGGCCAACTTGACCCCGAGCTCAGCGAGAGACTCTCCACGCGACAACGTCGGAATGCGCACTGCAATCACTATTTGTCATTCTTTTTAGAATCCTTTTGGTGCGTGCGTGCCATTTGTTGCTCTAATTTGTCGTACGACAGATTTTAGGCAAACATTCGTTGTGCGCAAAGCCACCTCTTGGTGCTGGCGAATGCCGTTAAAGTTCATTTCCCTCCTCGATTTCTGAACGAGACGCTCTTTTACGCTAACGGAACCTATTCTTTTATGACAGACAAATGAACATTTTCTGCATTTTTGGTAGCTACATCTGTGCTCACGTCGGATCACAGCGGTAAACTGTTTAATGTGACTGTCAAGTCTCCGTCACCGGTCCCGCTACCCTTGTGGATGCCCTAATTCGTGTTCCAGCAATGCGGCTGCGTGCGCTGACACTTTTTGCATGGCTGGAACGAGGTTGAGGAAGTGTCCGCAAACTGTAGGAATATGACCATAATTATAACTCAATCCCCTCAGGGGGATACAACTATTGTATCTATGGGAATTGGCGCTCCCAGGGGGACTATGTGAGGGCCTGAGCTAAAGGTTAGGTAGGCTTCCTTTTTGTTGTAATAAAATAGGTTTTTGTTTTGTTACGGACCATCTTTTTTCGGTTCACTGCTGTCCTGTTTTTCAGCACCTACTACTTTCTTCTTCAACTATTTTCTTGTTTCATGAACTTCTTTCCTAGCTTACTGTTTCTGTGCACCTTGTGCATAGATTCCGCGTTCCCTCAACTCCATACTAAATGGTGCCTTCCTCTTTCCTCTCTTGGAACATCTTTGTCGTGGTTAAGGGAGGCTAAAACTTTCTTATATAATAATAATAATAATAATAATTATAACTCAATTATGAACATTTTTGGTCATTCCATATTTATCAATTATCAAAAATATTATGAGTGATATTTTTTATCATTATGTATTTTTTCATGGAACGTAAGCGTATTGGACGGTATACTAGACTCTTGGAGCAAAAATAGAACAAAATATCTTCCCGTAATGTGCCAAACAAGATAATTAAAAGTTGAAAGATTATAAAAACGAGAAGAGACCAAAAAACTGTTTAATAACCCTATGACAATCAAATCTGTTTCGTAACACATCAATAATAGAAGCTTTGTAGGAAGTACGATAACAATTTGGCGTGTTAATACAACTCACTGGGCAACGAATTACAATTTCAACTATATTTTACCAGTGCACTTCAGAAGGGAATACAACTTTCGTATCTGTGGGAATTGGAGCTCCATGGGGTAAGATGCAAGGTTCCGCGTTGAAAGTTGGGTAGGCCTTAATTTTTGTTGAAGTTAAGCAGGCTTTTCTTTTGTTATGGGCTTCTTTCGATAGTCGTTTCTTTCTTTTTCAATTTTAATTTATTTTACGTTGTTGAACTTCTTTAATTTATTTAACTTCATTCAATATAGCTTTTCTGTTCGCAGGGTGTGAGTGACGACACCGTTTAAGCTTAGATTAAGTGTACGCGAAATTCCAGACCCTCATTTTTCTTTCAAAATAGTTAATCTATCGCTGGCTTGAGCCGAGTTCGACGGTCCAGTTAGCCGTGAGCGCTCGTTGTCTCGACTGCAGATCTTGTATGGAACAAGGGCGGGCGGGCCCCGAACCTTGCCATAGAAGCACGTGTAGTTTGTTTTAGGTGAACTCGTTCTGTTATGTTGGTGAAGAATTGGGCTTTATTTACGTGTAACGCGAGCTCTGTCATGCGCGAACGTTCCTCTGAGTAAATATTGATGGTTAATGGCGCTGCGATGGCCGAGAACGCCTCAACACTCCGGTGTGTAGCACCTTGGAGGTGCTCTCTTGGTACTGGGCGCCCTCGAGTACTTGCGCTCTCGAGTACTTGCGCTGTCGAGTACTTGCGCTCTCGAGTACTTGCGCTGTCGAGTACGTGCGCTGTCGAGTACTTGCGCTGTCGAGTACTTGCGCTGTCGAGTACTTGCGCTGTCGAGTACTTGCGCTGTCGAGTACTTGCGCTGTCGAGTACTTGCGCTGTCGAGTACTTGCGCTGTCGAGTACTTGCGCTGTCGAGTACTTGCGCTGTCGAGTACTTGCGCTGTCGAGTACTTGCGCTGTCGAGTACTTGCGCTGTCGAGTACTTGCGCTGTCGAGTACTTGCGCTGTCGAGTACTTGCGCTGTCGAGTACTTGCGCTGTCGAGTACTTGCGCTGTCGAGTACTTGCGCTGTCGAGTACTTGCGCTGTCGAGTACTTGCGCTGTCGAGTACTTGCGCTGTCGAGTACTTGCGCTGTCGAGTACTTGCGCTGTCGAGTACTTGCGCTGTCGAGTACTTGCGCTGTCGAGTACTTGCGCTGTCTAGTACTTCGCGCTATCGAGTACTTGCGCTCTCGAGTACTTCCGCTCTCGGGTGCTTGCGCTGTCGAGTACTTGCGCTGTCGAGTACTTCCGCTCTCGGGTGCTTGCGCTGTCGAGTACTTGCGCTGTCGAGTACTTTGCGCTGTCGAGTACTTTGCGCTCTCGGGTGCTTGGCGCTCTCGGGTGCTTGGCGCTCTCGGGTGCTTGGCGCTCTCGGGTGCTTGGCGCTCTCGGGTGCTTGGCGCTCTCGGGTGCTTGGCGCTCTCGGGTGCTTGGCGCTCTCGGGTGCTTGGCGCTCTCGGGTGCTTGGCGCTCTCGGGTGCTTGGCGCTCTCGGGTGCTTGGCGCTCTCGGGTGCTTGGCGCTCTCGGGTGCTTGGCGCTCTCGGGTGCTTGGCGCTCTCGGGTGCTTGGCGCTCTCGGGTGCTTGGCGCTCTCGGGTGCTTGGCGCTCTCGGGTGCTTGGCGCTCTCGGGTGCTTGGCGCTCTCGGGTGCTTGGCGCTCTCGGGTGCTTGGCGCTCTCGGGTGCTTGGCGCTCTCGGGTGCTTGGCGCTCTCGGGTGCTTGGCGCTCTCGGGTGCTTGGCGCTCTCGGGTGCTTGGCGCTCTCGGGTGCTTGGCGCTCTCGGGTGCTTGGCGCTCTCGGGTGCTTGGCGCTCTCGGGTGCTTGGCGCTCTCGGGTGCTTGGCGCTCTCGGGTGCTTGGCGCTCTCGGGTGCTTGGCGCTCTCGGGTGCTTGGCGCTCTCGGGTGCTTGGCGCTCTCGGGTGCTTGGCGCTCTCGGGTGCTTGGCGCTCTCGGGTGCTTGGCGCTCTCGGGTGCTTGGCGCTCTCGGGTGCTTGGCGCTCTCGGGTGCTTGGCGCTCTCGGGTGCTTGGCGCTCTCGGGTGCTTGGCGCTCTCGGGTGCTTGGCGCTCTCGGGTGCTTGGCGCTCTCGGGTGCTTGGCGCTCTCGGGTGCTTGGCGCTCTCGGGTGCTTGGCGCTCTCGGGTGCTTGGCGCTCTCGGGTGCTTGGCGCTCTCGGGTGCTTGGCGCTCTCGGGTGCTTGGCGCTCTCGGGTGCTTGGCGCTCTCGGGTGCTTGGCGCTCTCGGGTGCTTGGCGCTCTCGGGTGCTTGGCGCTCTCGGGTGCTTGGCGCTCTCGGGTGCTTGGCGCTCTCGGGTGCTTGGCGCTCTCGGGTGCTTGGCGCTCTCGGGTGCTTGGCGCTCTCGGGTGCTTGGCGCTCTCGGGTGCTTGGCGCTCTCGGGTGCTTGGCGCTCTCGGGTGCTTGGCGCTCTCGGGTGCTTGGCGCTCTCGGGTGCTTGGCGCTCTCGGGTGCTTGGCGCTCTCGGGTGCTTGGCGCTCTCGGGTGCTTGGCGCTCTCGGGTGCTTGGCGCTCTCGGGTTGTTCGGCGCTCTCGGGTTGTTCGGCGCTCTCGGGTTGTTCGGCGCTCTCGAGTTGTTCGGCGCTCTCGAGTTGTTCGGCGCTCTCGAGTTGTTCGGCGCTCTCGAGTTGTTCGGCGCTCTCGAGTTGTTCGGCGCTCTCGAGTTGTTCGGCGCTCTCGAGTTGTTCGGCGCTCTCGAGTTGTTCGGCGCTCTCGAGTTGTTCGGCGCTCTCGAGTTGTTCGGCGCTCTCGAGTTGTTCGGCGCTCTCGAGTTGTTCGGCGCTCTCGAGTTGTTCGGCGCTCTCGAGTTGTTCGGCGCTCTCGAGTTGTTCGGCGCTCTCGAGTTGTTCGGCGCTCTCGAGTTGTTCGGCGCTCTCGAGTTGTTCGGCGCTCTCGAGTTGTTCGGCGCTCTCGAGTTGTTCGGCGCTCTCGAGTTGTTCGGCGCTCTCGAGTTGTTCGGCGCTCTCGAGTTGTTCGGCGCTCTCGAGTTGTTCGGCGCTCTCGAGTTGTTCGGCGCTCTCGAGTTGTTCGGCGCTCTCGAGTTGTTCGGCGCTCTCGAGTTGTTCGGCGCTCTCGAGTTGTTCGGCGCTCTCGAGTTGTTCGGCGCTCTCGAGTTGTTCGGCGCTCTCGAGTTGTTCGGCGCTCTCGAGTTGTTCGGCGCTCTCGAGTTGTTCGGCGCTCTCGAGTTGTTCGGCGCTCTCGAGTTGTTCGGCGCTCTCGAGTTGTTCGGCGCTCTCGAGTTGTTCGGCGCTCTCGAGTTGTTCGGCGCTCTCGAGTTGTTCGGCGCTCTCGAGTTGTTCGGCGCTCTCGAGTTGTTCGGCGCTCTCGAGTTGTTCGGCGCTCTCGAGTTGTTCGGCGCTCTCGAGTTGTTCGGCGCTCTCGAGTTGTTCGGCGCTCTCGAGTTGTTCGGCGCTCTCGAGTTGTTCGGCGCTCTCGAGTTGTTCGGCGCTCTCGAGTTGTTCGGCGCTCTCGAGTTGTTCGGCGCTCTCGAGTTGTTCGGCGCTCTCGAGTTGTTCGGCGCTCTCGAGTTGTTCGGCGCTCTCGAGTTGTTCGGCGCTCTCGAGTTGTTCGGCGCTCTCGAGTTGTTCGGCGCTCTCGAGTTGTTCGGCGCTCTCGAGTTGTTCGGCGCTCTCGAGTTGTTCGGCGCTCTCGAGTTGTTCGGCGCTCTCGAGTTGTTCGGCGCTCTCGAGTTGTTCGGCGCTCTCGAGTTGTTCGGCGCTCTCGAGTTGTTCGGCGCTCTCGAGTTGTTCGGCGCTCTCGAGTTGTTCGGCGCTCTCGAGTTGTTCGGCGCTCTCGAGTTGTTCGGCGCTCTCGAGTTGTTCGGCGCTCTCGAGTTGTTCGGCGCTCTCGAGTTGTTCGGCGCTCTCGAGTTGTTCGGCGCTCTCGAGTTGTTCGGCGCTCTCGAGTTGTTCGGCGCTCTCGAGTTGTTCGGCGCTCTCGAGTTGTTCGGCGCTCTCGAGTTGTTCGGCGCTCTCGAGTTGTTCGGCGCTCTCGAGTTGTTCGGCGCTCTCGAGTTGTTCGGCGCTCTCGAGTTGTTCGGCGCTCTCGAGTTGTTCGGCGCTCTCGAGTTGTTCGGCGCTCTCGAGTTGTTCGGCGCTCTCGAGTTGTTCGGCGCTCTCGAGTTGTTCGGCGCTCTCGAGTTGTTCGGCGCTCTCGAGTTGTTCGGCGCTCTCGAGTTGTTCGGCGCTCTCGAGTTGTTCGGCGCTCTCGAGTTGTTCGGCGCTCTCGAGTTGTTCGGCGCTCTCGAGTTGTTCGGCGCTCTCGAGTTGTTCGGCGCTCTCGAGTTGTTCGGCGCTCTCGAGTTGTTCGGCGCTCTCGAGTTGTTCGGCGCTCTCGAGTTGTTCGGCGCTCTCGAGTTGTTCGGCGCTCTCGAGTTGTTCGGCGCTCTCGAGTTGTTCGGCGCTCTCGAGTTGTTCGGCGCTCTCGAGTGTTCGGCGCTCTCGAGTGTTCGGCGCTCTCGAGTGTTCGGCGCTCTCGAGTGTTCGGCGCTCTCGAGTGTTCGGCGCTCTCGAGTGTTCGGCGCTCTCGAGTGTTCGGCGCTCTCGAGTGTTCGGCGCTCTCGAGTGTTCGGCGCTCTCGAGTGTTCGGCGCTCTCGAGTGTTCGGCGCTCTCGAGTGTTCGGCGCTCTCGAGTGTTCGGCGCTTTCGAGTGTTCGGCGCTCTCGAGTTGTTCTTACTTTAAACAGCATTACCTTGTTCTCGCTTTGAACAACGTTTGAATGTTTTCTCCCTGCTATTAGACTTCATCATTTTTCATTTCAAGCTGTTAGCCTAGTTGTACGAAGTATCCGCTCTTCCGTTTTTCAGTCTTGACTTCTTCTGAATTTTTGCATACAATATAAACATATTGCGTAATATATTGGGCTCTTATTACAAATGGAAGCATTTTGTGCATTACGGAACAAAACTTTTATACTGCATTATATCAAAAGTACATATGAATGAAATCGCATTTCCTGGTGTTCGTATTAGCTCTCATTATGTAACCGCTTCACCGCTGTTAGTCTGTCCAAGCTGTGTGGTTGACTGCTTGACTGTTCAGCCAAGCTGACGCTGGACTGCTTGACTGTTCAGCCAAGCTGACGCTGGACTGCTTGACTGTTCAGCCAAGCTGACGCTGGACCACTTCAACTATTGCCCAATTCTATCCTGAACAAATCTTCTGCCCCGCGAACGACCTCCGAGGTCAAATCTCGTCTGTCATTTCTAACTCGAGCGCTTTAAACTTCCTGGAATGAAGCCCTCTGAGATTTTCTGAGAGTTTTAATATAATCTACGCCAAAAGAGACGGATAAATGTGCGTAAAATACGCTTGAGCTCGTTCCATGGACGCTTTTTGCACTGGAAAAGGATCCCTTTTTTATCTTTTGAATAGTTCATTCGATGAGCTCTGCCTCTGTGCCGTTACTTTGATGTTTCCTGAGGTTGTTGCCTCGATCTCTTTTATTTTCGAATCAAGTGTGTGATTTGGTTGATGAATGTCTTCATTAAACGGAAATTCTATTACGCTAAATGAACGTCAATCGCAGCATATCTGTAGTAAATATGCTTATTGATGTACCATATCAGTATATCTCTTCGCGCACGATGGATTAACAAATTTGTTATTTCATTTTTATGTGATAAACGGACCAGGATGGACGGTCGTGAGAACTTGCTATTTATTTTTATATATTTCCTTATTCGCATGTGGGCATATTTCAATTTATCCGTTCATTTGTTAATATACTTAATGACGTATTCGTTTTATTGATTTAATTTATTGTTCGGTTAGTACTTATGTAAGTACGTCTACGATTGTTTCAAGTGACTTGATGCACGTATGATGATCAACGCAATTTACAATATTACGAGACTGATGGTCCTGTGGTATGACTCCACGTATGAAAATGAGTCTCACCTCAGGGAATGCAATTATTGTATCGACGGGACGGGAATCAGTGCACCCAGAAACAATATGTTTGGTCCCAAGCTCAGAGCGAGGTAGGCCGCGCTTCTGCTAAAATAAAATATTTTATTATTTTGGGTGATTTTTTTTTCGATTCACCACTGTTTATTTTTATCGCTCATTGCTTTCTACTTCTATCTTGTTTCATAACCTTTTTTAAATCTTGCTCTTTCTATGCGCTGGGTGCGGAGAAATATCTTGTTCATAGAATCATCTTTCCCTTAACTCTATACTAAATGGTGCCTTCCTCTCATGGTAACACTTCTGTTGTTGTTAGGGAGGTTCAAACTAACTACTAATCTAATCCAGTAGCTGATATTTCGAAGTCCAGAAACACGCTGTGGTATGCAGCGTCGAGCAATACTTGCCCTGGTATCCATCCAGGTGCTCACTGGCAGATCTTCGCACCACATTAAGTGTTTGGAAAGTTTGAGCGAGGCGAGAAAGTAGAGCAGGCAATGACCGGATTTTATCAACGCATGTTTTGGTTACTTGTAAATGGTTGAGTGAGCCTAGACCTGATCGTGAGTCACGCACTCCTGGCTCTTCCGAGCCTTCTGCTTCACATTTTTCATTAGCAGCGTACTCGCACTGGCATTTAACCTCATTTTCAATTGTGTATCTACGCATTTTGAATGTATTCCTAGCACAAACAGTTCCTCATGCTTGTATTGTTCGCCACGTATGTTGTTCCACATTGAGTATTGGCACAACCACCCAACCTCAAATGTAGGGTGTTCACTCACTTGAAGAGGGTGTGTAAAGACCGGATTCCTCATGAGCAAACGTCATCTAAATTACAAGAGCGGGCATCTCGCAATCCAGTGTCGAGTCAGTGGGCATCTCACAATCCAGTGTCGAGTCAGCCAGAATGTCATTTATGGCTACTTTCGTTGAAAGGAATTGTTTGTGGCTCACCCTACCTAGAAATTGTTCGTGGCTCACCCTACCTAGAAAACCGTGAGCTTTTCGCGTAGGTAAGCTTCGTGAACCGCTAGCTGACGTCGTCAGGGGAAACGAACACCAAATGCCTGCTGCTTAAGATAGTCAGCAGCGCTGGTTGCAGAGCTGTTGTGCGTCTACATAGTTTGATTGCTTGAAGATATAAAGATTTTTTTTAAGGTAGGTGCGTATAGCGCTGCGCAATCTGCCTCGTCCTCGATTAACTCGACGTAAAATTTGTAAGCTTTATGCTTCACTCGTACTTTTCTTCGAGACACTTTGACTGCAATGCTGTACAATTTTCTTAAAATCATACTTGTAAATTTTGTTCCTCTCGCATACTTACGTACGTAACTTAATTGATCGCCCTTTAATATTTGTGAAAGACCTCCTTCCAAGTCGACGTAAGAGAAAAATCTCAGCCAGCGAGCAGCTCTTATTCTTCGTACACCTGATGTGTCGTCACGCACCTTAGGTCTTTCTCGGCTCTTCCTGCCGTCACCGCAGTGTAGTCAGTACGCACTCAATCACGGATCGTTATTGTTTTATCATCATCGTCATTACCTAACCATATTATCGGCATGGCTCATCCACCGACGTATCCATATTTGACACGAGCGACCATAGTCGTTATGCGTTGCTGCTAAATCTTTAGGCCAGCATGGGTCAGCGTGGAGCTTCGGCGCGGGAGTGACCTGGGCAGCAGAAGGACCTAACGCCAACGGCCTTATCTATTTTGGTATGTCGACTGGTACTATGCCATTCTTCGAAGTTCGTCCTCGGGACGCATTTTTTAGTGTTCCTTGTCCGGAGGGAAAAGATCCCCAAACTTCTGTGTACTTTTCGGGACCGTAAGACTTTTTGTCCATTCCACCTAACAAATCACTCCTAGGAGTAATGTGGATATTGAGCCCTTCATGTGCGTATTCCACTATTTTCATCAATTTGTTTCTTAGTGTCCTGAATGTATACCGTTTTCTTTACTTTTATCTTCCGATAGGTTTTTGAAGTAGGTAGCTGAAAGCGAGTTTAAGTTTATTTGTAATTTTGTCGTAACAAATGTAAACGCTAATTTCATTAATTCTCCTTTCACTACCTCTCGGTTTCCATCAGCTTTACTGGGAAACTAGTGAGCTTAACTCATACCTAAACCTCTATTGGAAAATTTTGTATAAATGCTTTTGTATAAATTTTCGTCCTTTTTAATTCTTTTTGCAATCATTTCTTACTTCTAACGATATTTTCAGCAATTTATTTACTCAGTGGAATGTCTCTATCAACTTGATGTGTGTGTATGACGCTGCCATACAGCCAATGCTTCCATACAACAAAGTAATGAAATATTCTCACAAGAGCGTCAGTAGCTCGGCTATTGCGCATCTCCTGCCACCACGCACAGCCATGAGACCTCGTGCAGCCGCCCCCGTGCTTCACGTCGCCCACGTTCGTAACTTCGCCCACGTGCAGCCCCAGCGCACGTATTGACGTGCACGTGTGGGCTTGTTCGCGCTTTCTTACCTGTTTGTTCTGTTATCTGATAAGTTACTTTGCTTTCGCGCTATGTTTGGGTCCGCCTTCGTATTGACAGCTTGTGTTTTTTTGCGTTTCTTTATGAGTTGATAGTTGATTCTTATGTTTAAATTTGACGCTCGACGTCATTACAGGTCAATTTATAAAGTGTTGAAGGTGTGCTTCGATGAGGCATGCCAGTTTTAATTATCACACATAGTATATTAAAATTGTCATGGTTCGTCGAAGTACAGTTTCAGTGTGCTTTTAGTTGATTTGTAACGCCATCGAACGCTTGATTTGAATAAGGAATACAACTATTTCAAATCTTCTGTCGTCGTTCCCTTAACTCCTTTAGCGCCTTCCTCCTTCCTCTCTTTGGAACACCTTTGTCGCGACTAGGGAGGGTTAAACTAACATATGTAATCTAATCTGCTGTCGTTATCCATCTCATAGCGGCCTCGGCAGGGTCCTCTTCAAAAACTGAACATTTATTCTACTAACTTCCAATTACTCCTTTGGTGGACCGTGCATGGGGCTTGTTTGTAGACGTCAGTTGTTGGAGCTACTATAATCTTATCTCTGCACTGGTCACACACTCCTCACAATTTTACGAATCTACCAAGTGCTATTGTGCAAACAAATGATGCTGCAATCCATCTGCCATCACCATTTGTAATTTTTAAAAGATCCACTAGAACGACTGTCCTGATTCGTGCCAAATTTCCTGTACTGTAATCGACTGTGAGTTCATGAATTGTTCTTGGATTTAGCTCGTTCGCTTACGTGCCGTGTCGCTCCCTGCATTTTGAATCAATGTGGGACGTGTGGCGACTTAATATGCAAGATTTTTGGGATAGTTGTATCCTCAGGGGATACAACTATTGTATCTATGGGAATTGACGCTCCCAGAGGGAATGTGAAATCCGTACTAAATGTTGTCTCCCTCCTTCCACTCTTTGGAGTGCCTTTTTTACGGTTAAACAGGCCTAAGTGTTCTCTTCTAATATAATGTTTCATCAGAGGTAGATATGTGCAAGTAATAATTTCAACGAGAACGTAAACAATTTTAGCTTAAAATGAGCCGTGAGACTTCTCGGGTAGCTTTTCGAAAGAGAAACATATTATGGAGTAAAGCACGGAAAATCAATGTGTATTTATTTTTCTCACTTGTATTTTCTAGAAAAGAAGGCCGCTTCTTTGCACAAATATGAGGGGTAACAAGGACATCTAAAATCGGCCGCGTCACGGCCCTAACGGAGCTGTGATTTTGGTCACACCTCCTGCCACGCCCGGGCCGCCCTGTTCAGAGATGTTCTCTGCGTGCAGACTCCATCCTTTTTGTTCATTTAATTTATGAACGTGAATTAATGAACTAATTTTCAATAGTCTACGTTTTTTGAGATTTAATTACTGTTGATGATATAGATGAGCACGTTTGTGCATTTTCATATGCATAGATGTGGAATGTAGCTTATAATGAGCAATTTCGCAGATTCTGATCGTTACTGATTAAATGTTTACGTTTTTACGTACGTTGTAATTAACACTGAGGGTTTGCAGTTGCGTGTATGTGACTTTCTTCTGTGAAGATGCAGTGGGCCAAGCAGTCCGGTTCTCCTGATCTCTAATATGAAAGCTAATGAAATTTGCACCCACGCAGGAGTGTTGCGGTCACTAGCTGGGTTGCTAGCGTGTGAGGGGTTACTCCGTTGTACATTACTTTGCTGCAATATTTTATTCACGTGCAATGTATTTTTTGACGAGCAATCAACACCATATAATAAAACGTCAGGTGTCTCCATAAATTTAGAAGTATAGTGTTGTGTGCGTAATTTCTCTAATGTTATTACAATGGGGATCTGCTTTCTTGGTTGGTGCATTGATACCATTCAGGTGATGTAAAAAACCTAGCATCTGCTCACTTTTGCTAATGAGCCAAAAATTTTGCGTGAAAATTAAATTCATTGTCAAGAAAATGCAGCTTATTGCGATGAAAGAGACACAAAAATTTTTTTCAAAACTTCCTGGCTAATAAAATGAAATCAAAGTACACGGTTGTTGTTTGTTTGTTTGGTGCGTGTGTCTGCGACGCTCATAATGATGCTGAATGACTGTATCTGTGATGCAAGTTTCACTAGTGCACAAGTACAAGAATATTTTGATCGCGGGTACTATTAGGATAGATCTATTTTATTTGTCATCCATGTTTTGAAACTTATTTAAAGGAAAATATTGAATCCCGTCATTTTTGACGGGTCGTGTACACTAGTGTATTGTAAACGAGCTCACAGCCGTCGCGTTGCCCTATGCTACGAGTCAGTAGGTCTTGGGTCCATTTCACACTGGGCTAGCAAAGCAGGGCATAGCAAGCTCGCATGAGCTATCTAGCAGATGGTCTGCGAGACTGGTAGTGGTAGGTAGGAATTGCATTTTCACTTCGCTTGCTAGATGCTGGATAAAACGCGAGTTCAGTGTGAAGGCAACGGCTCGTAATAGTGCTATGCCTACCTACCAGTCTCGCAGACCATCTGCTAGATAGCTCATGCGAGCTTACTAGGTGCTGCTTTGCTAGCTCAGTGGGAAATGGGCCTTATTTGAACTGTGCAGTTTTCCGTAACGGTCTCCCATGCTACAACGTGCGCGCGAAAATTAGCTTGTCTTCTCATATGGCCCGAGTTAATTGCATGACTTCCATTTGAGGCCGTGCATCGTAATTTTCAGGGCCAAGTTGCTCTAAGGTTTCGCAAACTTTGTGTGCATAGTTTTAGACATGCACATGTTGAGGCAGTCGGGTTGCCTGAAGTTTGGCGTCGCTAAAGTGTTTTTGATGTTAGGTTTCGTGGAAGGGTTTTTCTTTTTGGGCTCAAATTTGTTTTGCTTGAGCATGAGCTCGTGAAGAGCCAATTATACGTGCACACAAAATTAAAATATTCTGATTGGGAATAATTTCTGTTCAATAAGTGTCACGTAACTTGGATACACAAATTTGGGACCCTTCACTGGCCAGCAATTTTTGTCCAAGGGAAAACAGCTCTGAGCATATTATAATTATTTTTTTTAGCAATGAACCCCAACCCATGTACAGATTTCGAAACATTGCAAGCTAAGTTCTTATAACGTTTAGTTGACATCTACCCTGAAATGCCTTTGAAATTTCAGTGAAATTTAGGTCAGGTCGATACTCATAGCTTTGTAATGTGCTTTTACAGAATAGAAAGGCTGATAAATGTAAACTGCATTAGTTCTCTTGCGTATAACTGAATGAACCGGTGCTCTGTTAAATGCACTTGAGTTTAGGGATAAATGACAGCCGCACAATTTCATAAGGACTTGTAGGCGTGGGAGTACACTTCACTCTTACATCTGCAGGACTCTCCTTTGATAGTGGGTACCGCCGATAGAGCGCTCCCAGGGGGAATATCTGAGGTCTCGCCCTAAATGTTAGGTAGGATTTCCTTTTATTGAAATAGAATAGGTTTTTTGTTTTGTTTCGGGTCATTTTTCTCGTTCACTGTTGTCTTATTTTTCAGTACTTATTACTTTCTTCTTCAACTTTTATCTTGTTTCAGAATCTCAACTGTCTGTTTTTATGCCCCTTGTGCATAGATTCCGCGTTCCCATAACTCTATACGAAATGGTGCCTTCCTCCTTTCTATCTTTAACACTCCTTTGTTGCGGTTAGGGGCGCTTAAACTAGCATCATGACTAGCATCTAATCTAACCAAAAGCTGCTTCGGCCATAGTTCATAACCTAGAAACACAACTCCTATAACGCTAAAGTCTAAAGAGTTCTATCACTGGGCGGTACTGGAAAATACAAGATCAATTCTTGGGAGTTGATAAAATCTTTTTATTTCTGAGGGGGCCAAGGATTGACATCAGCTGTTTGCAAGAAGCTGCCATCGCTCGTAATTTAGTAAATTTTCGTTTTTGATACTGTACTATAATATGGCTTGTAAGCTGAAACTTCTGTTTTCATGCGGTCAAAAATGACGGCGTTATTTTGAAGCTAACGCTCTAATTCAGTCGTGAATTTTTTTCTGAAAAACGATTTAAAAGCACTTTTTTCTTATCGATTCCTCTATTTTTGTGTTAGTTTTGCATCGAAATGAATTTCAATAAAAATATTCAAGAAATTGCAATAAAAGGTAACTTGACTGACAGGAATTTGAGGTTATAGATGAATAAAAATTGCATTTCTGTTAAAATTGTAATAGAACTATCGCTTGAATAGGAACAATGTGTGGTCCCGAGCTGAAGGTTAGGTTGAAATAGCGTAGGGTTTGTTTTGTTACGGACAATTTTTTCGGTTCTCTGTTGAATTTTCTCAGCACTAGTTACTTTCTCCTTGTTTCATTCTTGCTCGTAAACTGTTCGTCAATTTTGCCATTTCTATGCGCAAAAAAATCGGTGTGGGAACTCATTCTGTCCTCTCAATTCAATGCCAAATGGTGCTGTTCTTTTTTCTCTGTGGGAGCACATTTTTTGTGAAGCTTCAGTGGATGTATAATATAATCCAATGTGATGCAACTCAAATTTTCAGTCACGAATTAGGATTCAGGTATCCACTTCAGGTACAGAGTGGGAGTACTGGCACGGAAAAATCTGTAACTAAAACACCAACAAACTTTATGTCATTGAACATAGAAATGAGAAGAAAGACGATGAAAAATCACCGTCGAAATAAAGGATGTCCCCATAAAATGGACGCATCCAATGATTACGGTTACTCGTGGGGTTTTCTTTTTGCATCAGTTCCAGTTTTCTTTTATGCATTTCATCATCGAAAATTAAATGTTCTATCTTTGATTAAATCGATTAAACTTGTGTCTATATCAATAAGCACCCATATAGAAACAAACTACGAGTCCCGGGCAGTCAGAGACAGAGTATATTTTTGGGGACACCCAGTACATCAAAGTAAAAATTGAAATTATGCTACGTTTATTTTGATATCAGCAAAATTAGTTCCATAGTTCATTGAGGTGTAAAAAGAACATTCGGGCGTCTTTGTGTCGTCGCAGTAGCAGAAAATCTACGCTGTCTAACTCGTTTCCGTAAATACTTTTTTACCTCACTGATCTGCTTCCTGTGTGAGTGCTGTCTAGCGACCCGCGAATGTGAAACAAGAAGTACACAGAAAACAAAGTGCGGTTCCAAATCAGTGTCAATGGTTTTTATTCTCCGTCTACATGAGAGCCGTTAAATGTTTTGACGCGTGTTTCCGTGTCCCATCTTCGAGGTAAAATTTCAAAATGTATTGAATGGATTATCAAATTGACAGCGATGAGTTGAACCAAAGTTCAATATTCAACTCGAATTCAAAGTCAAAAGTTTTTAGCCAGTTTAAAAGTACCAAAGATTAACTGGGTCCATTAAATACCATTAATAAAAAAAAATATTTAGGATTCTTCCAACGACCCATCGTGAATCGTTTTGCAGCAAGAACCCCTCAGGGGGATACAACTATTGTATCTATGGGAACTAGCGCTCCCAGGGGAAAATGTGAGGGCCCGAGCTGAGAGTTTGGTAGGCCTTCTTTTTGTTGAAATAAAACGTTCTTTGTTATGTTAAGGACCAAATTTTTTCGGTTCACTACTGTCCTGTTTTTCAGCACCTCTGACATACTTCTTCAACTTTGATCTTTTTTCATGAACTTCTTTCCCATCTTAATGTTTCTATGCCCTTTCTGCATAGATTCCTCATTTTCTTATCTCCATACTAAATGGTGCCTTCCTCCTTCCTCTCTTCGATACGCTCTATTTTTGCAGCGGTTAGGGAGGCTTAAACTAACTTATAATCTTAATCTTAATCTTTGCAGCAAGAAAAACCCAAACACAACCCTCCGGTGGGTCACGTCGCAAGCAATATGTTAATTCGTTAACTGCGACGAGTTAAACTGAAGTTCAATATTCAATTCAAGTTTAAAGTCAATTGTGGTAATCAACTTTGGAAATAGCAAACATTAACTGGATGGAGCCTTCATTTAGCTTTCATTAAGGATTAATTAAAAATGAGTTAGTGACTGCAGGAGGGTCAGCAGCGCGATGAAAATCACCTAAGTGACCACCGGTGGGTCCCTTCGCAGGAAATGTGTTAAGCTTCATTTTATGCGTCTATAATTGATTAGCTTGCGTATGTAGGATACAATATCACTACTCACTATTTTCTCGTAAGCACCGCGGCGTTAATTGACTAAATCCACGTAATTGTGACTACTGTAGACCTGGGCCTGGCTTCCCTAAGTTTTTACTCCTATACTAATATGTTTACCTTTACATATGCTCGCGAATTGATATGAACTCGAACTTTACGAACGTTTAGTTTCACGAAGTCGATTATGATACTCAAATATTGATGTACTGGCTCACCGATACGTTGATATTATGCTTATTACTGTATGCCTATGGTATATTAACCAATTGATACATTTGCGCAAGTCGTGCCGCATTCCTAACCAGAGCTTCATCATAGCCCACCGATACATTGATATTATGGTTTATTATTATAAATGATGTATTATGGCTCATTGCTCTGTACCTATGGTATACTAACCAATTAATACATTTATGCAAGTCGTGCCGCATGCCTAACCAAAGCTGCACACAAAGCCGACCTTCACCACCCGCCCCGCGCCGCCACAGCCTTGAGTGACCACCCACATCGGCCGCATGATGCATGCCCGCACCGTGCCACGGCGGCTGCTTCCCTGCGTCCTCCACTTTTTGGAGCTCGTATCGAACTTCGATCTGCCGTGACAATCTTGAATTTTTTTCGCGTCATCAGCATGCTGAATTATTTCAGGGTTCTTTGTGGTTCGCAATTCGATGTTTCTGCTCTCGCTGTGGTTTATCGAAGTAGAAAATGAAGTTCTTTACTGTAATTTAAGTTGTGCACAGTTACGGATAGTTGCTTTGCGTTGTTTAAATCGGATAAGCCTGAGTGTATCTTGAGAATCCTACGTATCCCCCTGGGTTCTAAGTCTCTGAGATGCACTGAAGAACAATCCTGTTCACCACACCCTTTGTGGCGCTTCTAACGAGTGTTATACTTCATTGTAGTATAAAATATAAAATACTTTGTCCCATAGACACCCTTAAATTTTATAATTTATTTGTTCATATTTATTTATAATTATAAGACACCCTTGTTAAACTTTAGGGCACAAAGATGCAACGTACCTGACTTGTGTGGGCATACGCACGCACAAATACACTTACACACACACACACACACACACACACACGCGCACACACGTGACGTGGCCTCCAACTACCTCGCACTTGAGAGCGCGTTGCACAACCTGTGAAATTCCGGCCAACTCTGCAGCGCGTGTCGCACGTCAACCGGTGTTCCAGTCGCTCTTGTGCTGTGTCGCATCGCTCATTTCTCCTCGGAATTTCGGTGGAAAATTTATGGCTCCTTGCGTACGCCGGAAATTGTTGACTTGTTAAATACGCAGTAGCGTTACCGTTGCAACGGCGGTTCTAACTAATAAATATTAACTTTAAATAAATATTACTGCCGTAATGGCGGTTCTAACTAATAAATATTAACTTTAAATAAATATTACTGCCGTAATGGCGGTTCTAATTAATAAATCGAACTCTTTCAATAGTGTTACTGTTGTAGGCTGTTTTAACTTATAATTAATGCTTTCTCCGAACCTATAATTACAAGCTAACAATTAAAAAAAGATTAAACTAGAATAGAAAAAACTCCGAGTCTAAAAACTAATAACTCAGTCTCCCAGTAGTGTTATTAGTAGTACAGCAGTTCTATAAATTCTAACTTGACGGATGTCATTCACAAGCCCAATGATGTCGTGCACAGGAGCGGCCTCTGACGTAATGTTCTAGGTTCGGGTACTGAAGGCGCTATAGATGGTATGAATTGCATAACTCGTGGTTCCGACGTGAGTGCAGAGTTGCGCCTCAAAGTTCTCGTTAGTGAGAGTTGCCAAGTCTAATTTTTGTGCGCGTAGACGCTAGGAGATGAAATGCTCATTTATATTCTTTTATTCTAATTGCGAATGAGCTCAATTTTCAGTGTATATTATGATTTCTGACCATTTTGTATTAATGAACGAATGAAATAAATGAAAAAATAAGCGTAAGTGCATTTCGATTCATTGAAAAGGGATCGAATGGTCTTCTAAGAGTGAATGAAAGTATTTCATCTTTCTGGAATTATGCATCTTGTATCTAGGATACATTTCATAATAGAATTAATCGGATGCTCATTTTTGTACATCTGAAATATTTGTCATTATATTGTACCTTCGACCCTTCTCCCCAGTGTGAGAAGAGTCAAGTGACAAAAAGAGGATTCAAACTATCGAAAGAGATAGAGAAAAAGTGCGAAAATTTGAGAGGAAAGATCCACAGAAGGAGAGAAAAGAGATAGAAAGAGCCTCATACACTGCGTTTGCTTGATCAACATGAGCTTAATAACGACCAACTGAAAGATTCAATAAATTTTTTTTTTTTAAAGAAAACATGCGAGTCAATAATGGCTTTGAATGGGCACGCAACATAGTGTGACCAAATAATTTACACGAGACCTCAGAAACCACTTTTCAGCACAATCGTGGGCACAGCGCAAAATAAAAATTGGATGTATAATATTTAGATCACCATTTTATTATTTACACGCTTGGCATACCACGTGTACTTTAGGATATTTTAAAAATCTATGATGAACTTTTTATATCATCTTTATTGGAAATGTACTGTTTTCCTTTTTTCTGTGAGGGAAGAGCCGCCATCTGTGAAAAAATACACGCTGAATTCTAAATTTCCCGCACACGAAAATTGAGCACTTAACGACGTAATTTTCTTGCGTAACCTCGTAAATATCACCACTTTCTGTGTTGGTGACTTGGTGTTCTACGCTTCACTGTACACCCATCACTGTACACCCATCACTGTACACCCATCACTGTACACCCATCACTGTACACCCATCACTGTACACCCATCACTGTACACCCATCACTGTACACCCATCACTGTACACCCATCACTGTACACCCATCACTGTACACCCATCACTGTACACCCATCACTGTACACCCATCACTGTACACCCATCACTGTACACCCATCACTGTACACCCATCACTGTACGCCCATCGTGTGAAATAAGACCATTAAATTCACACTATTATCACATTCGAAAGATGTTAAGGCGGTCAATTAGCTCGCCCTGCTAATGTCTCGGTCCCCTTTTCGCAAGATGTCACGCATTTCGAACTGCAGTGAGTTGTCCTCGTCATCGAAGCAGGAAAGGCGATGGTTATAGTTTTCTGTGAAGTAATTGAGTGCTGTTGAGCTAAATTTCTCCTTTGAATTTTTTTAAAGAGAGTGGCCAAAGAATTCTGGGTGTAAAATTTAGCTTAGCTCAATTTATCGATTTTCTGAGTATGATTGGCAAGCGTCAAAAGGTTTCAGGTCCACTCTACATTGGTTGCTTTTTTAATTTCTGGATGAACGATTTTCCGGGGAAGTCAATTTGTACCTGCTCTATCAAATCTGCTTTAAAAAAATGCTTCTTCGATGCTCAATTTATCCACTAATCTGAATGTAAACTTTAAATCAAGCTACTTTCACGCCAAGGACTTTAACTTCCCCTGAAAATTTTTCTCACTCAACAAGGAAGCATCAATAAGTCTTTTTACCAAATGTCGTGTTCTTTCGCGTTCTTATTTCAGTATTCCAAGTTGCTCACGCACTTGAATAAATCACTCTCTCAGTAGAGTAACTGCTGCAGCGGCGGTTCTATATCATAATATCTATCAAATACGTCAAATGTTGATTCTATGAGAACTTAAGTTATCTCCCTCGGAAGTTCAACGCACTTTCCTCCTCTGGTCAAACTCGACGCGATCACGCACGAGCCATGCGATTGCCTGCGTGTGCTCGTCGTATTGTTCTACTGTTAGTCCATTAGGTGATTCCTGAGGTAATTAGTTGCTGTATGAGAATAAATGCAAAAATGCGCCCTGCAGTTGCTGGTCCCGTTTTGCGGACTGCCGGCTGTGTGGGTGTGTTTTTTGTTGTGGACGGCAATTAAACTAGGACCGTCAGCTTTTGATTCTTTTACTAACCGAAAATAAAGATTCGTTTTCGATCACCTTGATCTTTGCGACGCTAAGGTTTCTCGTTAATCTTAAGCCGGTTTGGTGTTTAATGATACCTCCCCGAAGGAAGTATCTTTCAGCAGGACTCGATTGGAGTGGAGACCCATACCTCGGAGGATATCAGCATCTCTGCGCTACGCTCGGAGGCTTCACCTGGTGGTGTTTGTCATGGAATAGTCAGAGGTCTACTGTGCTGCCAGTAGCGTGATTTTGGGCAGAAATTATTTATAAAATATATATTTTCAAAAAGTTGCACGTTCTAGGGTTTTTAAGAAATGAGGACCCTGCAACAGGAATTTAGGGCTGAAAACTGAATTGCTGATAATTTCTTTAACACTGACTGAACATGAGCTAATCAGATCTAACGTAGCGCAATCTAAATTGAGTGCTTAAAATTGAAATAGAGCACTAAAACCATTTTGAAAAATTCAGAAAATTTAGGCAAATTGGTCGGAAACCTTGTTCATTTATTAGTTCAAGAGCATAACCTGAAAAACAGCCGCTCATTTTGAGCAGCCCCTCACAGCTGCAATATACGGTCCGGAGAGCTCTGAAACGTTGGTTCGCGATAAATGTACGCCGTATATATGTGAGTGTGTGTGGATATATGTATGTATATATTACATACATGCAAATATATATACGTGTATACATGTGTGTGTATGTACATACGTATGTAAATATATTTTATTGGAAATTTTTTACATTGACTAGAATTGAAAAGACATTCGTTTAAACTGAAAATTCAAAAGCATTTTCCATGAAAGAATTTCAATTCAACCAAAAAAAAGCTGCCATTTACGACGACAGGGACATACTAGCATTTGAGTGACTATATTCGACATTCTTTTGTCTATAGTGACCCGGATACCCGAGTTAGTTCATTTCTTTTCACAACATCTCGAGTTTTCCTCAAGGACGGACTCGAATGCAATGCCGTATATGTTACGAAGTACATCGTAATTAATGCCTCAGGTGTCATAATGGCTTGTGCAACGTCTACGATATCCATCGTTAATTGTACTATGTGTCTATATACAAGAGTTCATCCCGGGAATAGGTTTGCAACCATTCCATCGTAATTATTTCTACAGCAATCGGGGGAAGTACGAGAAGTGTTATCGTCCACTCACTATATTGAGGCATTCTACGCCAGTGTTGTTCAAGACTTACGCTAGTGCTAGGGAATTCTGTTCAGAAAATCTGTTCAAAATCGTCACGGAGTTTGAATTATCTTGAGTTGAGCTGCGATTTAATTAATGCTCGTTTACTTTTCAGATGGCTGCAGGTATTTTTTCGTTAGCATGTGTGGAAAATGGGAACGAAGTGGTGTTATGTTAGGTTCGGAAATTTTGATGTCGAGCTGTACTCTTGATGTAGCTTATGGAACTAACCAACTTTTAGACTCTGTTTCTCAAGAATGAAGAAGTCTTAGCCTAAACATCTCCCCAATCCTCGGCATAAAAAGGATTCCAGCGCCCAATTTGCAACGTCTCCTGTCGAAGTCCAAGCAGCCTACAGGAGCCCTAAAAATCGGAAGAAATTCAGGCACAACTGAGAAACTATACACAATTTGTGTACTACTCCATAATAGGCACGTTCATTACCTTAGCAGTACATTTACAAAACCACCGCATTTGAGTCCGCCCAATCCTCGGCATAAAACGGATTCCAGAGCCCGGATTGCGATGATGGCGTCTCCCGTCGAAGTCAAAGTGACCTCCAGGAGTGCGGGGGCGGACTGTGGGCGGCCCTGGTCGTGTTCAGCTCCCTGCTCTCTCTTCAAGCAGGGGTACCAGGTACGGCTTTTGCTGGCCAAACCCTCAAGCTTTCGCCTTTTATGCAAGCAAAATTTGATTCAAAATGCCTCTTATGGTTTAATTTTACTTGGAATAAGCAAGGGTTGAGGAATTTTGACCAGAAAAAGATCAATATCACAGCCCTGCCCTGCAGCTCTCATACAAACAAAATCTCTCGTGTTGCTCTATTCTCATCGAGTTTTTTGATCCATGGAAGTTTGCGTTGACATTTTCTTTCTTAGTTTTTGATCCTTAAAAAAAGGAAAGTTTGGATACGAGCCGTGAAGCCGTGGCAAATTGTGTCCAAGATTCTTCGAGCTCTGGTATTATGCGCTCATTATACTGACATTTTGCGTGTGACGACAGATTTCCATCGGATTTTAAATCCCACTTTTAAATTCATGTATTTGAGCGAGTAAGATTGAGCAAATTTATTTTCCATGCATCTTTTAATGATGCTGCAGATTTTGTTCGCGAAATTTCTGGTTTTGCAACTCGACCGCTTAGGAAATAAGAGTCTATTGTAGTACTAACAGTTAAAAATTTGTTGTACACAAATTGTGTATTTTCTCAGCTGTGCGTCACTTGAGGTAATGCTTATTGATCAGCAACGCAAGGCGATTGAATCTTAGTATTTTTTACAACTTTTAGTAAAGAAGGAATGAAGCTTGAAGATCTTCATTGAATGACACGCAAGCTCAGTTCATAAATGAGACAATTAATTTTCGGGAAAGCTATTAACATAGCAATATACCTCATCATTACTATACCACAAATGTATACTGATGTATACCTCATCATTACTATACCACAAATGTATACTGATGTATACCTCATCATTACTATACCACAAATGTATACTGATGTATACCTAATTATTACTATACCACAAATGTATACTGATGTATACCTCATCATTACTATACCACAAATGTATACTGATATATACCTCATCATTACTATACCACAAATCTATACTGATGTATACCTCATCATTACTATACCACAAATGTATACTGATGTATACCTCATCATTACTATACCACAAATCTATACTGATGTATACCTCATCATTACTATACCACAAATCTATACTGATGTATACCTCATCATTACTATACCACAAATGTATACTGATGTATACCTCATCATTACTATACCACAAATGTATACTGATGTATACCTCATCATTACTATACCACAAATCTATACTGATGTATACCTCATCATTACTATACCACAAATCTATACTGATGTATACCTCATCATTACTATACCACAAATGTATACTGATGTATACCTCATCATTACTATACCACAAATCTATACTGATGTATACCTCATCATTACTATACCACAAATCTATACTGATGTATACCTCATCATTACTATACCACAAATGTATACTGATGTATACATAATTACTATTCCACAAATGTATATTGATGTATACCTCATCATTACTATACCACAAATGTATACTGATGTATACCTCATCATTACTATACCACAAATGTATACTGATGTATGCCTCATCATTACTATACCACAAATGTATACTGATGTATACCTCATCATTACTATACCACAAATGTATACTGATGTATACCTCATCATTACTATACCACAAATGTATACTGATGTATACATAATTACTATTCCACAAATGTATATTGATGTATACCTCATCATTACTATACCACAAATGTGTACTGATGTATACCTCATCATTACTATACCACAAATGTATACTGATGTATACCTCATCATTACTATACCACAAATGTAAACTAATGTATGCGACAGGATCATTTGCATACATCACGAGAGGAGGGAGAGAGGGAGGGAGAGAGAGAAGGGAGCATCTCCCATGCCCGTTATGCATATCGTCCTTGCTCCTTTGACCCTGCGTAGGGTGGTGGTGTGGCGCGTGCTCGTGTGTGAACTGCGGCTGTGCACGTCGCGCGCTGCGCTCCTGACATTTGGCATCCACCCCCTTCGTGCGGTACTCTAAACTTGTGCAAATTCTGCTTCCTGCTTTGATAATTTAGATTTACAATATTTCCTTTGAGTAATGGAGTGGAATGTGAACCTCGCAGCTCGAGTTAACGTTTAGGAAAAATGGGAACGTGAAAAGAAAAATAGCCTGAGCGTGCTATGCTTGCATTTATGCGTCTTCCTGATAATGGTTATTCGAAGAAATGTAAAAGAAATTATCTTACTGAAAGCGACCTTTGGTTTGACTCAAATTTTTTTTGATGAAATCTTCAAAAAACCAATTGAAATTTTAGAGTTTAGGTGTTTTCAACCATTTTCTGCAACATGAATGAATTATACGTCAGGTGAGAGGAAATAGTCTTGGATGATAGTGTAGTTAAGATATGTTCTGTGCAATTCAGTTATTATACCTAATAGGAATAGATCGTTTGTCGTGCGCAAGCGATGCATTATGTTTTGTAGTTCAACAAAACCTTTTCATCGTTAAAAAAAGACTTCAATGTACGCTAACGATCGTGTCAGCTATATAATAAATCCAGAGAGACCTGTTTGGAAAAAGCGGTATACGAATTTATCTTTGTTCAGTAGTGTGTCAAATTGGTATCGATATCTACAGTTACATTTGCCAAAAATTGTGCCGTAAATCCCACGGTTTCACCTAATTTTACGCCGTCAGATACTTTTTTAATACGACTTCTATAAAAAACTGATTTTCATACCCTCTACACAGACTCGTGTATCTGAAATACATCGAAAAGGTAGACTGAGAGAATAAATTCCTCACGAATTTCTGAAGCAAGGCTAAGAAATGCAGTTCGCCCCCTTGGAACCTTTTGCAACGTGTCGATTCTCAAGTACGTCTTGGGGTTCGGACCTGAATTCGGAATGCGTATTGTATGTATCGAATTACGTTGAAAATACCCGTTTCTTCATGGAGGAAATTTTTCCGAACGTCACGCTGGCCTCACCGGTGGTTGCGCAAGAGTGTGTTGCATTGTGCGAGCTCTGCGACGTGACGCATGCCCCCCCCCCCCACCCCCAATACCAACAATTGACTGGTCTTTGTTCCCGTGGTCCCCTCCTTATCTACAGCGTTCTCCTCTGGCCGTGAGATCCAGCGTCTCCTGTCGCTTCAGCGTTTTTCTTTATCGGTGAAGGTTAGTAAGGTTGATTAAAAGCGAGAAAACGGGAATAAACATGCTTATTTTATATTATTTTAAGTTTGTTTAGATGAAATAAGGCAGTAATAATAGTTTGAACAGGAAGAAAAGCCGTACGGTAATTAGAGGACACTAATCGTGTAATGACGCGCGCCCTTCCAGATATCTTACCCTAGCCTCTTGTGTGCCAGAGAAAGTTAATGCGAGGAACGCGTTTCTAAAATTTACTCGGGTATTAGTGGAGTCTTCACCCGATAATTTACGCGTTATGAAAATCGCGAGGAGCTTGTGCAGTGGAGTGGAATTGTCGTATTTATCGAGCGTGGTGGAAGCCAAGATTAGATCCCTTCATAAATTCGCCTTGAAATCGGAGGAAAAATATTCAAAAGCTCACACACATGGAGTGGATACAGCTTTAGTACTGAAGCTCACGCTTGCTTCACAGTTGCGCGATTTTTGCGTCTTGTGCATCGTGAAAGGTTCAAGCAACGGACTTAATTTATTCATGAATATGATTCATAAATTTGACGGAAACATTTGAATCGTGCAGCTTGGCTGTGTGTGATCTTAATAGTAGTTACTCTGCAACCCTGAGAGAAGGGCTAAAATTCTGTGTTCTTTAGTGGGTTTTGAGACTCGACGCCCCTCAGTTGTGTTGGATTCTAAAGCTTCTGAATAGGGAGACAATGCCTGCCCTTGTGAGTGTACTCTATATAGTCGGTGTTCTCCTCAATAGAGCTTCTCACCGCAGGATCGCCACTGGTTTTCGTGTCACTTGTAAGTTTCGTTTTGAAACTTTGAAAGCTTTGATTTGACAACTGAGAAACTACACAATTTGTGTACTACTCTAATATACACTTTTATTTCCTCAGCTGTCGAGTTGCAAAGCCAGAAATTTCGCGAACAACATCTGCAGCATCAGAAAAGATGCATGGAAAAGATGCATTTGAATTACCAACTAAGTTGAATCTTAATTGAAGGAAACTTCTTCTCCCTTTCATTTTTATTTTTCGTGATTTTAGTGAGGCGATACGATTTTGAGTTCAAATGAAGTCTTCAGTAAATCCGTCAATAATTCTTCATAGTTTCCGATGCATTATTCTGTCTCTGGTATTGTCGGTACAACTTCTTTCCTTGTTGAGTTGGATAAGCCAAACGATAATCAAATTTTATGTTCTTTTTACTGGTACTCGGACTGAGACTCAAAAACAAACATGTTACAATTTCCTGAATCAACTTTCTTGGAAATGAACGGTTTTTCTTTTTTCTTCCTTTTCTGAATCTTAAGAGTTCCTCTTTGTTGATCGCTTAAACTGACCAGAAACGGTGGTCAAACTGTCAAAATTTTTGTAATCTTTAATATCATACAGGATATTCTGGTCCGCTTTGCTCTAGCAATGCGGACCATCAATGTGTCGTGTATGGTTGTGGCGCTGCCCTGATTTTCTGACCCTCATCGCATCTAAAATGAATCGGAATTAATGCTTCGTTGTTGAATTCACAGCTTTGATGGAAGGGAATCACATTCAAAAGAAAAGTTTCAAAGATGTTCGTTTAAAATCGTACCGTGCATCTTAATTAGAACTCTCGCTCAAACTCAGTCTCTATAAAGGATAATCATGTGCGTCCTCCTAGGGGGAATATGCGAGGTCCCGAGCTAAAAAATTAGGTGGGGGTTTCCATTTGTTGAAATAAAATAGATTTTTTGTTCTGTTACGGAGCATCATTTTTCAGTTCACTGCAGTCCTGTTTTTCAGTTCACTGCAGTCCTGTTTTTCAGTACCTGCTACTTTCTTCAACTTTTAGATTTTTTTTTTAAACTTCTTTCTTACCTAACTGTTTCTATGCACCATCTGCATTGATTCCGCGTTCCCTTAACTCCATACTAAATGGAGTTTTTTTCCTTCCTCTCTTTGGAACGCCTTTGTTGCGGTTAGGAAGGCTTAAATTAACATCTAATCTAATCACATGTGCTAGATTGTCACCTAGAGAAACAATCGCATTCAAGAGAAAACTTCCAAAGAAATTTTCGAACTCAAGTTGAAAAATTATATTTCGAGAGGAGTTTTATTTTTCATAATATTTTTGCTCAAAGATACTGACTGGTTGCAGTATAGTTAGCTTATGGTTGAATTCTGAAAGTGTATTTTATGTCAAATTGCTTTGTGTGCCATTATTTTAATTTCTAAGATTTTTTACAATCGGTAATATTTTGGCGTAAAATGTTCCCCTACGTAGAAGTGACACGTGACGCGCGCAGTTCTTTTGTGCAGCTAGCGAGACGTTCACGATTGCAAAGTGCTGCTAGTAATTTTTCATACGTTAGTGTATGACACCGTCTTTACAGGTAAACGCTTAATATTCGAATATTTTTATGTCTGCTGGTATTGATACACTAATGTTGAGTGCGGAAAGGTAGTATGTAGTCAAGTGTTCGGTAGCTTGCTCTCCGCATACCTATAGCTTGTAACATTGACCCTATATGATACCAACACCGGACAAACATGTCATGTATGTTATTTATATTTATTCATGTATATGTACTTATATTATGAATATTTATGTAAATTATATATATTATCGGATCGGTTTCGTATCCACGATTGTTAGGATTACTCGAGGGAATGTCTGAAATGATGTCAGCATTAAAATATTTTTTCCGTCTTAGTAATGCACTGAAATTTGCCTTAGCTTAATAGCAAAATATTAAACAAGTATGTAACGAGAGTTTAGTTACAGAATTATGTTTCCTTACTTGGAGTTCTGTTCTGAATTTTTTTTCAGTTTTTTGTAGTTTCACAAAACTTTTTATTACGTCGAAAAGTGGAAAACAATGCGCGAACAGTCTTGGGCGAGTTATTAAGGCCGTAATTCTCGGAATTGTTGAGAACCGCTCTAATTTGAGCTTCGTGCGAGACGCTAAGGCATTTCATGGATTTATGCAATAAATGAGTTCATATCTGTGAAGTCACCTAGCTTGTTAGGGTCTTGCACAAAGCAATGCTTTCACCGTCACTGAAGTTGAGCGCTACAAGAAAATTCCGCCGTCGGAACAGAGCTCGCGCTGCAGGGCCTCGCGTCTGCAAGGCTGGACGGTTGTCTCCGTGCAGCGAAGGTAGCGGTGGTGTCGTCGTTCGATGTCGTATGTGTATGTTGGGGACTTGAGTGCGTTCGATCAGAGCGCAGTGGTTTTTAACCCCTGGGTCGCGACCCGGAGTTGGGTCGCAAAGCCATTTCATTGGGCCGCTAAGGGTTTGTGTAACCTGTTTGTTTTAACCTATAATATGGTAAAATTTCTATTGTTATGGAGGCTTGGGTCGCGGCAGTTATTTCGGACAGATTTTGGGCCACTGACAAAAAACGTTAAGACCTACCGCAGTCTACCGTATGGACCATAAAAAAGTAAACACTTTAATTAAATGTTAACACGTTAACTGCGATGGGTTAAACTGAAGTTCAATGTTTAATTCCAATTTATAGTAAATTGTGCTAATCAACTTTGAAAATTGCAAGCATTAACTGGTTTATTTAGCTTTCATTAAGTATTAATAAAAAATGAGTGAGTGACTGCAGGTGGGTCAGCAGCGCTATGAAAAACACCTAAGTGACCACCGGTGGGTCACTTCGCAGGAAATGTGTTAATAATTTTGGATTAACATATTTTAGTTTCATTTGTTGCATTACACACAGAGATATGTGTCCTGACTACAAAGATTTAGGTCTGAGCTTAAAGAATGTCCAAGTCGTTTGAAGATTTACTTCCCAATGTAAATTTTCAAGTTACTTAACCCATCGTTATGCAAGTAATGAAAAAGCAACGCATTTTTTTTTTGGAATCCCCATAACCCAAACCTTAGGGGAAATTTGAGGGAAGCTAGTCGCGGTTTCGTTTCATTCACCTGTTCTTATTTTTTTGAAGCGGCCAGCTTCATGTAGTACTGTTTACTGTGTTCAAACCTTGTTTTTTGTAACTTTTTAAGCGAAATGTTTCTACAAAACCCCCAAGTTCGAGTCTTCACAGTTCCTTCACTTAGTACAGCAAGCCTTCGAACGCCGAAATTATTTTCCAGGAAAACAAACAAATTGAAAATTCTAATCCAAATTAGCTCTACGTGTTCGCGTGGATACGACCTGAGCTTCAGAGATACGAAGTTTCTAACGAACAAGTCACGACTGGCCATCACTGGAACACTATTGCTTCGCTGCTGCGTCATGCGTGTTGCCGTGACTGCAGCGGAAGGCTGGCGGGGCGCACGGGCCGGCCGCTTGAGGGTTCCCGCTGTGTCGTGTGCAGGAAGTGGCCTAAGCAAGCCGTGTCAAACTGAAGAATTGCGGCTTGTGGGGCTGGGTCAGGGATGCCCGATTGGTCTTTAACTGGGTTAGATTCTGAAGTATAACCTTTTTCAGCGCAAGATTCCGAAATTTAACCTTTTTCAGTGCAAGATTCCGAAATTTACTCTTTTTCAGCGCAAGATTCCGAAATTTACCATTTTTCAATGCTAGATTCCGAAATTTACCCTTTTTCAGTGCTAGATTCCGAAATTTACCCTTTTTCAGCGCAAGATTCCGAAATTTTCCCTTTTTCAGCGCAAGATTCCGAAATTTACCCTTTTTCAGCGCAAGATTCCGAAATTTACCCTTTTTCAGCGCAAGATTCCGAAATTTACCCTTTTCCAGCGCAAGATTCCGAAATTTACCCTTTTTCAGCGCAAGATTCCAAAATTTACCCTTTTTCAGCGCAAGATTCCAAAATTTACTCTTTTTCAGCGCAAGATTCCAAAATTTACCCTTTTTCAGCGCAAGTTTCCGAAATTTACCCTTTTTCAGGTTAAGTTCGGCATTCAAATTCGCTCAGCATCCGGAACCCTGCATGGTTTCAACGTGGAACCATGCCATGGTATGGAAACCATTAGCATTTTTGATTGAATTTTTCAGCAGTGAAAAAATATACTCTATTATCTAATATTAGGTAACATTGTTCGAAGAACCTCCTTGAGTTTCATACGGTTCTCAGTGCCATCATCTGCGTGCCCCGAAGAGTTATCACATTTCATTCTTCAACTCCCACTGTAAAAAGTTTAACCCTTTCCTTCCCTACACTCTAATTGTTGAGGGAAAAATTTTCTAAGGTAATTTCAGTCATTACCCTGAAATACCCGCAAAATTGCCCTAGCATGTTTTTTTTTCTGCATAAGCAGGTGCTTAATTCCTTTTCAACGCGTTGACTACGATTGCGCATGTTGTAAAGTTGATTTGTTTAGGTTGTGAAAAACAGACTGGTAATATCGATGTATTTGCTGGAATAAGTTTCCGTCCTTTTTAAGAAATGTACAAAATGTAAGAACTCTAATATTTTCATGGTATGATCAAATTCCTTCAAAATAAGTCGCAAAATCGTTTGAAATTTTATACATTTACATCGGTGCGTGTATGAACAATTTACCTAGTGGTACACATTTGTCCCACTCCGTAGTCAAAGTATTAAATTAAAAAAAATTATGCTTTAAAAATGTATGCTTCCACGCCTTAATAAACTGTCGAAAAATCTGAGCGTATATATATCAACTTATTTTTTGCTGCATTTTATTTATAAATACATGTCCTTATGAAAAACTTGCTCCAGTTGAATAAAAAAGTATTAAATGTATTGCATAGGCCATGAAGCATACATTGAGTGGATATCCATAGCAAATTGCACGTTTCTAACTTCTGGAGTGTCTAAAACATAGTTGCAGGAATATTATTAATTGCCCTAATTTTGTCATTTACTTCAAAATTATTTCCCTACTAGTTGAATTACCCTGAAATTTCGTCAATTTCCCTAAACTGGAAGGCGAATTCACGACGGGAACTGGAGTTCCCGTCGGGAAGCAAAGGATTAAACTTGGGAATCTTGCTCAGAAAAAGACGAATCTTGCATCCCTGACCCACCCGCACAAGCCGCAACTCTTTAGTTTGTCAATGACAATATGCACAACCTGCCATCGGGATGTCAATTTAGTGTTGGTGTTCGGTAAACCGGTGTTTTTCTCTATAATCCTATTTTTAGGTAATCTGTTAGTTCTGATTTTTTTAAGCACAATTCATTTTGGTTTTGGAAACGAAATTTTTCGTAGGTATTATGGTGGAAGAACATTTGCGTCTGAAGTTGATATCCTGCATATAAGCAGCGTTGTCGAAAGCCCATGAGGAAAGGTTTGCAATTTTAGCGTCTCCTTGAAGTGTGGAAAAAACTATACTTAAGTTACTCCGATGTGCTTTCTAAATACTCTATGTTAGAATCTTAGATCGTTATACTGGAATGCTTGTGCGCCAAGTTTAATCTAAAAGTACAAAACGACTTCGTATTAGGAATTTTATACTTGAAAGTTTAGAATTTTAGTTTAAATTTTGAAATTAGGAATTGTTAATTAACTTTGGCTGGCTTGCGCTTCAAAACCAGACGTTCATCTAACCATTATCTTGCTTTCTGAGCTTTGACGTGCAGCACAAAGGAATCATTCTGTCTGCGTAATCAAATAATAATTACCTCTCTAAGTTTATTTTAATACGGAATCTTAAAGTGCAGTAATTGTTTGGTAGTATTTAGAAATAGACTCATAAAGTGCATTATCTTCCTAGATTCATTGGAAGTCGGAGAAGTAAATACAGTTTAATTGGAAATGCTACATATCATTACTTTCATGTTTATAAATCGTCAGATTATCCGTTATGATCTTAAGTTGAGGACTGTGAGCGCGACATGATCGAGTGCTGGGCCCAACGCACCACAATTTCTGGATCGGTCGGCCACCAATTGGAATGCAGCGGAGCAATGAGGCTGAAGAGAGAAGCTAAGTATTTTGTCCAATTCTTACAGAAATTTATAGGGGACGCGCGTAGACAGAATACAAGGCGCTGTGGCAATAAGGCTTGCGCAGAAGGTTTCTTCTTCTGTTGCATTCGTATGTTGTTTGTTAGAGGTTGTTTGGTGCAGTTCAGCATCGCGAGGTTCAATTATCGGTTTTGGTCAGTATGTGTTGCTTGCGTTGGTTTTTGTCTATGTATACAGTAGGTGAACTGGTAAAACTATAGCCCGCATAATTATGAACCGTCATTGATGTTTCACCGTTGTCAGCATTGATGCCGGTGTGCCAGTTTCGAAAAAAATGTTTGTCAAAAATCCGGTTTGGAGCCGATAACGAGACAAGCCGCGATTAATAGCTTCCGGCAGATGTCCAGTGTAAAAAAACTCTAGGCCCGGAGTTTTATCGTGTTTTTAACTGTGAAGTTTGTGCAAGAAAACCAGGATTTTTCCAGATAAACCTCGCCTCTAATGCAACACATAAGTTCACCCTCTTGTAACTTTCGAAACCCCCTCAGGGGGATACAGGTATTGTATCTATGGGAATTAGCGCTCCCAGGGGAACTATGTGAGGGCCTGAGCTAAAGGTTAGGTAGGCTTCTTTTTTGTTGTAATATAATAGGTTTTTGTTTCGTTACGGACCATCTTTTTTCGGTTCACTGCTGTCCTGTTTTTCAGCACCTACTACTTTCTTCATCAACTTTTTTCTTGTTTCATGAACTTCTTTCCTAGCTTACTGTTTCTGTGCACTTTGTGCATAGATTCCACGTTCCCTCAACTCCATACTAAATGGTGCCTTCCTCTTTCCTCTCTTGGAACATCTTTGTCGTGGTTAAGGGAGGCTAAAACTTTCTTATATAATAATAATAATAATGTAACTTTCGAAATAATACACCTATCGACTTCAAATTACTCTTATAAGTAAGATTAAAACATTCTTTCGTTTGAGAGTAATTTGAAGTCGATAGGTGCATTATTTCGAAAGTTGCATGTGGTCGAACTAATGTGTTGCATGTGGTCGAACTTATATGTTGCATTAGTGGTGGGGCTTTTCTTTAAAAGATCCGAAACCACTAGGTTTTTGAGATGTTAGTGTTGAATTTAATACGAAATTAATTATGTTAAAATGATACTGTTACTTGATAGCATCGAAGATCGATTGCTGCAAGTAGAAAGCAAACTTATATAAGTTGTAGAACAATTTGAAAAGGAAATTACAGATTCTGTAGATTCCAGTCATCAGAAGAGGGTAAAACTTTGAGCATAAAAGATCTGAAGAGTCTCCATGATATTTACGTAATTTCAAGGATGAGATATCGAATTTATATTTCTATCAAGAAAAGCGTTTTTTTAGCAAACGTACGAAGTCGGTATGAAATTATTAAACGACGCGTGGAGAAGACCAGATGTGGAGAACATTAATGTTGTGCCCTGCAAAAGCTGGAGATAAATAGTCCAGGCAGGTGCGTAGGGACATCCAAAACTAGGCAAGAACGCTCCCGGGGGGAAATGTGAAGTCCCGAGCTCAGAGTTAGGTAGGCCTCCTTTTTGTTGAAATAAAACGTTTTTGTTTTGTTGAGGTTCATCTTTTTTCGGTTCACGGCTGTCCTGTTTTTCAGCGCCTACTACTTTCTTTTCCAACTTCTATCGTGTTTCCTAAATTTCCTTCTTACCTTATAATTACTGTTTCTATGCTCACGGGATCCTGCGCGGGGCTTATCTGGAAAAGATGAGACTTAGTACATAGACTCTGCGTTCCCTTAGCTACATACTATAAATGGAACCTTTATCCTTCTACTCTTTGAACACCTTTGTTTTGGTAAGGGTGGCTAAACCTGACTTATCAATCATTCGGGCCAAAAGCAGCACTACACTATAGCTTCCTTTTTTTACTTTCGTCATTTAATCTCCGAAATAAAATAGTGAAACTTATAGCCAATACTGTGGATAGTCTTTGAAACAGTAGAAATTGTAATACTACTTCCAAAAAGTAATTATAATATTTGTAATATCGTAGTTATCGGAATAGCATTCGAATAGTCTTGACTTTGGAATTCAGCAATTTTTAACACTTTGACTGCAACGTGACCCACCGGTGGTCACTGAGAGAATTTTCACAATGCTGCTGACCGACCAGCGATCACTAACTTCATTTTAAATAATAGTTCATGAAAGGCATATGAAAGCACGATTTATTTAATGTTCGTTCTCTTCAAAATTTATAAAATTAATCGCTAAAATTAACTCAAACATGAGTTGAACATTGATCTTCATTCTAACCCACGGCAGTTAACGTGTTAAAATGCAATTATCTTTCTATTGGAATGCAATTTTTGGTGAAAATTTACTGATCTTAAACAGTAAAGCCTCACTCGGCTCGCCTTATGAAATTCGGCGCACAGTATATACGAGTAGCTTGGCTTGTGTTTTTAAGTGCACTGCTGTGGGTACGTGTAGTTTTTTGCGCGTATACGCTCGTGTGTGCGCGTGTTTACGTGAGGTCAAAGTCTAGAGCGGGCAGTGTGCCAAGTTCACTGAATTTATCAGTGTCGCAATCGGCACTGCTGAACGTGTGTGACAGCGCTGTCTTGAATACTTGAGCAGCACCTTCGTTCTTGTGGTGTCTGTCTTGAGTTGTACGTGGGGTCGTGTGGATTGGGCCGTATTCGTGGGACTTCCACTGTCGAGGTTTCGACGTTGAAAGCAAATGGAATGACCCAAGTTTCGGTACCCACAATTTATTCTACATTAACTGTTGTACTTGAATACGAAGGCTTTACTATTCAATTTTCGTATGCTTTACAAAGGCTTTACAATTTAATTTTCGTGTGCTCTACAAAGGCTTTAAAATTCAATTTTCGTGTGCTTTACAAATGCCCTACAATTCAATTTTTGTGCGCTTTACAAAGACTTTACAATTGAATTTTCGTGTGATTTACACAGGCTTTACAATTCAATTTTCGTGTGCTTTACAAAGGCTTTTCAATTCAATTTTCGTGTGCTCTACAATTTTATCTTATAGTGTGCTTACTCGCCGTTAAAGTATTAGCTCGCAGCGTTCTTGTTTCGAGTTTACCATGGCCTCCTCATTTGTAACAGTTTGTGACAGGTTCTCGTGTGTTTTTACCTTTTTATGTTATTTTTAATGAAGCAAGATTATTTACCGGTACAAGGTGTGAGGATACACCTTGTGCATAGATGCTCCGCTCCTGAATGCCATGCTTGATGGTGCCATCTTCTTTCTCCTCTTCGGAGCACAGTTTATGCGGGCCATAAAGGCTCAAACCATCGTAATCTTTATCTAGTCTCAGAATTATTTCGTACTTCTCACTAACGGAAGCATTTTTTCTAGCCCCCCTGCACTTAGTTCGAGCATAATTATCAAGTCTCATCGATGCGATGGAATCTTCACTGATCTAAGCTGTGTTTCATCCGAGTGAATGTAAAGGGTTTTCAGTGTAATGCCTGTTGCTTAAACTCGCATACTATTTTTAAAAATGCTCAAAAATTCCCATCTGTGTACTCCAGTATTGTAAATTTCTTGTTCAAAGTTCTGCCCTACAATGCTTCCTGAGTCGCCAACGGTTGATCGTTCTTTTTTCTTGCGATGAATGCGCGCCAATCTACCTTTCACATGTTTCTTCATTATCGTTTCTTTTTTAATGCGAATTTTGAGTGCTGTCTTCACTACGTACAGCACATCCTCTGTATCACTTGGTCGGCTACCTGCAGTGAGTTATGGCAATCCAGACACTGAAGCCTCGTACCATCCTCATGCGCATTCAATTTAGCGTCTGCCGAGGCTCGAAAGCCAACAAATCTTCATTAGTGTGTGTATGCGGTGCTATCAAACGTGCATTATTAAACACCTCCATTGTTTTAGTTCTCGAGTGAAGGTCGAGGTTGTCGGGCGCGTGTGAACTTGCGGCGAAAGCGAGGACGCTTCGAAAGAGATAAGATTTTACGTTGCGTGACGTAGTGTTACTCCCATCTGTAAGTGGTGTTACTCCCATCTGTAAGTGGTGTTACTCCCACCTGCAAGTGGGGTTACCCCCACCTGCAAGTGGGGTTACCCCCACCTGCAAGTGGGGTTACCCCCACCTGCAAGTGGGGTTACCCCCACCTGCAAGTGGGGTTACCCCCACCTGCAAGTTGGGTTACCCCCACCTGCAAGTTGGGTTACCCCCACCTGCAAGTTGGGTTACTCCCACCTGCAAGTGGGGTTACTCCCACCTGCAAGTGGGGTTACTCCCACCTGCAAGTGGGGTTACTCCCACCTGCAAGTGGGGTTACTCCCACCTGCAAGTGGGGTTACTCCCACCTGCAAGTGGGGTTACTCCCACCTGCAAGTGGGGTTACTCCCACCTGCAAGTGGGGTTACTCCCACCTGCAAGTGGGGTTACTCCCACCTGCAAGTGGGGTTACTCCCACCTGCAAGTGGGGTTACTCCCACCTGCAAGTGGGGTTACTCCCACCTGCAAGTGGGGTTACTCCCACCTGCAAGTGGGGTTACTCCCACCTGCAAGTGGGGTTACTCCCACCTGCAAGTGGTGTTACTCCCACCTGCAAGTGGTGTTACTCCCACCTGAAATTCAAGTCCAGAGGAATCCATCTCGCCAATAGATATTGTGCCCAATTCCCTCGTTATATGGTGCATTATGCAAATGGGTTTAATAAGCAAGGCTCAAGGATAATGGTTACTTTACACACTAATATTAAATCATTATAATAATGCTGGATATCTTCGGCACGTGTCTCTATTGCGGAGTCATCAGTGTAAAGAAGGCAGATTCCCAGCTGCTGTCTTGGGTCTCGTCAACGTGGAAGCGACAAACAAGTGGACATCGGACGCCTCGCGGAGCTCCACGATCACAGGTTCCGCGATCTTTTCAGTCTCATTCCATCTCTCGAGTCCAGTCATGTTGTCGAAGAATCCAATCGCGTTAACCATCATTTACTTGAGTTGCAAAATCATCTCACGGGAGGTGGAGGTTGTAACCTCAAGGTGCGTCATCTGGTCACGTTTCCGTCTGCAGTCACCCGAGTTAGTCAGCGCGATGCGACAGTCGTTCATGGCGCCTGGGCAGCCCTTCCGCGTCCACACGCCGTCACTGGAGGAAATGTCTCGCTGAGGCTTGCACTCGGAGTTATTTCCGAACGTTCCTTGCTGCGAGTTGGTAGAGAGGGCTGCTTGTTTGTTTGTTTGATGTGAGATGTTTGTTGTGTTCACTTGTTGTGCGGTGTTTGTTATAGCGTTTGTGTGAGTTTGCTGTACCGTGTTTTTTTGTTAATTGTGGTGTTTGCTTTGTTTTTGTGCTTGGGTTTATTTGGAATGCAGTTTGTTTTTATTACGTCTATGTTTTACTATAGTTATGTTTGTTTACTATAATTCTGTTCGTTTATTATAATTGTTTGTTTACTACGATTGTTTGTTTACTAGAATTGAATTTTGTTCGTCGTCTGTTTGCTGTTTAGTTTGTTTGTTTGCCATTCGGTTCGTGATTGCTTGCTATACGGTTCGTGTCTGCTTGCTATAGTTCGAGCTTGTTATCTATATAATTTTAGTTTGTTTGCCATGACGTTTTCATTTGTTTGCTATAGTTTATGTGCGTATGTGTTTTCTCTATAGTTTGTGTGTTTTTGCTCGGTAGTTTGTGTTTTTGAGGAAGAAAGGTTTACTCCACTGGGTTATTCCATGTTTTGAAATGGAAAAGAAAATCTGAGTCATTGAAAATAAGTTCTTGAATGTGCATTTAACTTGTTTTCGTTTGGCAAGTTTACTGCATTATAATTATCCGTGTCATTCTGCAAATGAAACAAGCTACCTTGTATGATGTAGAATTTTTTCTCTCACGCATTGTTTCGTCAATTCCATTATTCCTAATTAGAGATCTCGTCTCAGGGGCGTACAACTACTGTGTCTGTGGAAATTACCGCTCTCAGGGTAAAGATGGGAAGTGCTGAGCTCAAGGTTCGGTCAGCCTTCCTTATGTTGTAATATACTAATTTTTTGTTTTGGTATGAACCATTTTTTTCGGTTCACTTCTGCCATTTTTCAGTACCTGTTACTTTTTTGGTTTTATCTCCTTTCATTAAGTTCTTTCTCAATTTACTATTTCTATGCATCTTGTGCATAGATTCGATTCCACGTTCCCTTTTACTCCATGCTAAATGGTGCCTTCCTCCTTCCTCTCTTTGAAACGCCTTTGTTGCGGTTGGGGGAGTCTAAAACGTACATCTAATCTAATCAGTTATCTTAAGTGTCTTATTAATTACTCCCCATGGTGACAAACACACCACTGTATCGGCGACACGAGTAACGAAATCTGACTTACCGAGGAAGTTGATTTGTCGATTACATGTAACTGGTTATCGGGTAAATTGTATCATATCTACCAGGAAGGCGTGTGTATTGAATATTAAAGAGAGACGTTAGGACTGTGTTTTTGGATATACAGGACAAGCCTTTGGAGTTAGATTTTCTAATGGCTTTAAAACATAAAACTACACATATCATGGAGCATTGTTTCCAATTTTTTATTTTGAAGTCAATGTTTTTGTGCACATTTACAAGCTGCTTTTGAGGGTACCATGTGAAAGTATTGTAATGCCAATTATTCATTGTTTTTCAGGCGCCCAGTTGTTGACATCTTGCACAAGCTGATCCGGTGCCCGGTCTTCGCACACCTCGACAAAGTGAGTCGTTGAGATGTTACTTTGATTAGTACACTCCACTGAAATATATTTTGGTATTCATTCAGATATATTATAGTCTCCATCCCCGTTATCCTGTTATAGAACCCTACTTTTGCGCGCTTTCAATGTGAGTAAAAATGCAGCAACATAGTTGTCAAATTAATCGGTGTGAGTGTGCGGGCTACTATAGATGCGGCCATGCAGGTAAGGATGGTTTGTTTAGTTACTTATGAGGGACCAAAGAATTTACTTACGGCTAGTGACTTTCGTGTTCGGAGCAACATGACTGTCGAATACGCTGAATAATATGGCTTGACTAATTCCCAATGGTAAATGTAAGAGAAAGAGTAAAAATTAATTTTACAGTTTCATCTTCCGCCGTCTTCTAGGCATTTTCCGTTGGTCATAGTGATAACTTGTTTTATTTATAAATTAATTTATTTGCCCTTATTGCCATGTTGGTAGTTCATAACCTGTACTATCACGATACATTCATGCTCGATCAACGTTGAACTCATGCTTGATCAACGATACATTCATGCCCGATTAACGTTGAATTCATGCTCGATCAACGATGCATTCATGCTCGATCAACGGTGAACTCATGCTCGATCAACGATACATTCATGCTTAATCAACGCTGCATTCATGCTCGATCAACGATACATTCATGCTCAATCAACGCTGCATTCATGCTCGATCAACGATACATTCATGCTCGATCAACGATACATTCATGCTCGATCAACGATACATTCATGCTCGAGCAACGATACATTCATGCTCAATCAACGCTGCATTGATGCTTGATCAACGATACTGTTCGATCAACGTTGCATTCACTCTTCATTATCGGTATATTCACGAGCGTTGCATTCACTGAGCGTTGCATTCGCACCCTGTTTACGTGTTCACGCCCTCCGTGTTTGTACTGACGGAGGCACCGAAGGAGGCGGCCTTGAGCAGGTGCCGGGGCAGCGCTGCGACCTTGAGGCTCCTGCCTCCCGGGCACCACTTTCTCTCTTGCTGTGCCCTGGGCAGTCCCCTCTCCGGGGGGGAGGGAGGGATTGGGGAGAATGAAGGAGGGGGAGGTATGATGATGAGAGAAGTGTCGTGCTTCGTATTTTTTCGGCTTCAATGACCAGTTTTATAGGGCAATTCGTGTGTCGCTTTCGTCTGTGCCTTTATGCTGCCTTTTATCGCTTTTATATGTGCTGCCTCTGTAAGAATTGTTTTTATTGGGATTTTGAGGCCTATTCTTTTCAAGTTGTTGTCGTTTGATTTTATACAGAGGCAGTTTTTATTTCTCGAGATTGTGTCCCTGTATTCCTGTTAAAATCATCACGTCAACTTAATCTTAATTCAAAAGTTAAAATTGGCATAAAGCATTAAAACAGAACGATGTCTTCAGTATCTAAGCCAACAGCAGTCACAACAGCGTGATAACAAAATCCCTAGCAAAGCATTTTTCTGAGACTGATGCAGAGGTGAAGTGTGAGGGTATCTGAGGGGGCTTGTGTGACGGCAACAGAGAGGAAATCTTTGTGTGCAAGTTCACGAAAAGGTAACAAGTGGATTTCGGAACGCCGCAGAAATTGGCACCACCAACCAAGTCCAAGTTATCGGTATTGGAACCCTCAAGTTGAGTCAATATTTCAATAAAACTGATATCCAATTATACCTCCCGCCATGGTCACGGCAGCCGTAGTGGTCATACTGTATTAGTCGGCGTAGATGCTGGGCCGATACGAGTGTCGTTCAGCTTCAATATTTGGTCGCTTCAAACAATTCTACTTAATTACGCTGACGTGGTTGTTTCAATAAAAACAAAAGGATTCAAACTCCATAGATATCGCCAAGGTCACGGCAGCAGTAGTCGTGCCTTAGGATCAGTGTAGGAGCCGTCGATGCACGTCAGCGGTTTTCCTCCTCCCGAAATGTCTATCAGAATCCGTCGCAGCGCACGGCGTTCCTTCGTCAGCATTGACTTAATGAATAAGTGAAAGCGTTGTTTTTAACTTGAGTAGCCTAATCTTGCTCACTGCGTTTATATGCGTTAGCGGCCGCTCTTGTTTCGTTTGCGGTATGCTTTCTGTCGAGTCGTTATTTTTGGCAATTAATTCAACAGTGTTCAGTTTTTGGAATTTTCTTAACCAATAAAAACTGCGCTGAATTCAGTTGAAATTTTCATTTTAAGTTTTGTATTTTACAGTATGTATGCGATTAATTTTTTGACGGAACCATTTTAAGTTAAGAGTTGCAGATGAAAGAACTTACTGATGATATTTCCTCCGATACATCTGACGTTCCCAATGATGCTTTCCCAACGCCCCAACGTAGAACATTTCCTCGTACAACTTCCCTACTTCCTCTACATCCCCTGCAGACACACCACTTCCCCCACACCTGACACTGCCCTGCAGACTCACCACTTCCCCCACACCTGACACTGCCCTGCAGACTCACCACTTCCCCCACACCTGATCCACTGCCCTGCAGACTCACCACTTCCCCCACACTTGACACTGCCCTGCAGACTCACCACTTCCCCCCACGTGACACTCCCCTGCAGACTCGCCACTTCCTCCACACCTCACACTTGCAGACTCACTACTTCCCCCACACCTCACACACCTGCAGACTCACCACTTCATCCCTCCTCACACACCTGCAGACTCACCACTTCCCCCACACTTGACACTGCCCTGCAGACTCACCACTTCCCCCCACGTGACATTCCCCTGCAGACTCACCACTTCCTCCACACCTCACACCTGCAGACTCACCACTTCCCCCACACCTCACACACCTGCAGACTCACCACTTCCCCCACACCTCACACACCTGCAGACTCACCCCTTCCCCCACACCTCACACACCTGCAGACTCACCACTCCCCCCCTCCTCACAAACCTGCAGACTCACCACTTCCCCCCTCCTCACACCTGCAGACTCACCGCTTCCCCCCTCCTCACACACCTGCAGACTCACCACTTCCTTCCCTACTCACACACCTGCAGACTCACCACTTCCTTCCCTACTCACACACCTGCAGACTCACCACTTCCCCCCCCCTCCTCACACACCTGCAGACTCGCCACTTCCCCCCCTCCTCACACACCTGCAGACTCGCCACTTCCCCCCCTCCTCACACACCTGCAGACTCACCACTTCCCCCCTCCTCACACACCTGCAGACTCACCACTTCCCCCCTCCTCACACACCTGCAGACTCACCACTTCCCCCCCTCCTCACACACCTGCAGACTCATCACTTCCCCCTTCCTCACACACCTGCAGACTCACCACTTCCCCCCTCCTCACACACACTTGCAGACTCACCACTTCCCCCCCTCCTCACACACCTGCAGACTCATCACTTCCCCCTTCCTCACACACCTGCAGACTCATCACTTCCCCCTTCCTCACACACCTGCAGACTCACCACTTCCCCCCCTCCTCACACACCTGCAGACTCACCACTTCCCCCCCCCTCCTCACACCTACAGACTCACCACTTCCCTTGCGTCGGACAATTCCAGTTCCCAGAGAAGCGACGACGTGGCCGCTTCCTCCTTTTCTTGCTGGCGCCTCATTAGTCTAATGTTGAAGGAATTTGAACGATTCCTTCACTACATTTCCTGCTACAGCAGCCTTGACCTTGTCCATTCTTTCTTGTCAACCGTCTGGTGATTGCCAAGCACTGCAGCTGCGAGCCGAGTCGTTACTCAACACTGACTAATTGTTCTTGCTGCAACGCTCTTACTTATGAAAGTTACGTTCCTTACCTTTCTTGCTGGCCGCCGCATGGTGATGGGGGACCGTGTCTTCTGCCGTGCAATGCTTGTTTTTGTTTTTCAATATGGAGTGCTTGTGTTCTTCATTCACGTGTTTTTGTTTCCTGGTATTATTTAGTCTTGTTTTACCAAAGCGACAACTAAATAGTCTTTGACCGAACGAGAACTGAGTTTATTGTTATTGTTTTCTGGGTTTGGTGTTATTGTTCGGCATGCACTTAGTTTCCTTCTAGCTTCTTGATCTACGTTCAGTATGTGCCCTAGCAAGAGACGTCGGTGACCACACCGATGCTCGTAGCTTCAAATTGCCATCATGAACACAAGGAACTTGTACGCGCGGTTGAAAAAATACAATCATAATATTTGTGAAAGTACCAAAAAGTACCAGCTAGTACTTTCATAATATTTATGTACGCATTTTTGAGTTCATTACCATTACTTTATTTACGTTTCTCCTAATTTCAATGTAGTATTTTCCCCTTAGCTATTTGTGTTGTTCAAGGAAGGTGTAGGCATGGTATTAACGCCGATGATTTTCTGAAAATTTTGTCGACTTTGACGATCTTTTTTGGAATGATCTTTGCTCTTGCATTCGCGTGCATTAGATGCACTCACAAACACAAGCAGCGCTCTGTTCACGAATACTTCTTGGTTTATGTTCATGGAAAACACGTGAGTGGAGAGGTAATTCCTATGAGCCACCACGCTGTGAAGTGGAACATTTCCAAACACTTTGATGTATGTGTTTGAACTTGAACATATTAGACACATTTTTTATATCAACGGGCATAGCCATAGAAACTTAATCTGTGTACCAATAGCAACAGAGGCTAGCGCTGTATTCTTGTACTGATGGGCAAAGCATCACGTTTTGCACAAGAGGGACTCTGGTTTGATTACAGTCAGCGCTTCACACTATTTTCACCCGAATGAGTATAACTCGTCAGGGTCATATCGCATTCGGGTTGAGAAGATGAGACCGGGGAACTGTCAGACCCGGTGAAACAACATTTCTACTACACGGTTGTGATAATAGAACGGTCAGTGAAGATCTTTTCTTCAATGATGTTCCTTACTTAGAATTGAAATCCCGTGATGCAGGTGTCCGAGGTTTGAGAGATTCCCCTTGTGCGTCACCTCGTCCTCATCGTCTGAGCTTTTGCGCTTGCATCATCATTTGCTAAAAGCTTTTATGCGTGTGTTTGCACGATTTGAAAATATTGACCGAAAACGCACAGTCAGATGTTAATCTTAAGAAATTACTCCTACAATTGAAAGCTAATTTTCACGGTTAAACTTTTAATGGGCAACATAGTTGTTTTTAATAGCGTCGCAATTAATTCTGTAATTTGTTTACGAGTTCTCACTATTTTTGGTATCTATGGGAATTAATGTTCCCATGAGTTCTGTTTTGTTCCGTTGTGAGAAACTTTCTTGGTTTACTACGAAAGCCTTTTAAATGACTCCCAATCCGCTTTTCCTTTGCAAGCAGTTTAGGGATTTGATTTAGTTTTCTTTAATTTTTTCTTACTTTAACATTTTTTTCGAAATTTTCAATATGTATTTATTTTTTTCAAAGCATTTTGTTGAAAATGACTCATTGAGTCGAAACATTCAGTTTTTAGAGTAAATCTTTCAATATAAAATGCCAAGTATCAAAGCCTTAATCCTCGCTATTATTATCTTGTTTGCTAGCACCCACTTCTTTCTTCATATTTAATCCTATTTCATTGACTTATTCCCTTACTTGCTGTTTCAATGCGCAGGGAATCTTGTGTGGGTAAACACCTCGTGCACAGACTCTCCCGTTCCCGAAAGGCCAAACTAAATGGTGCCTTCCTTCTTTCTCTCCTTGGAAAACTTTTGATTGAGGAGAATAAACTATCTTATCTAACCTAACCTTACCGCGTTTTCTGCGATGGGTTAAATTGATGTTCAAAATTCAATTCAAATTTGAAGGAAAATGTGAGAGCCTGAGCTGAGAGTTAGGTGGGCCTTTTTTTTAATATAACGTTTTTGTTAATGACCATCTTTTTTCGGTTCACTGCTATCCTGTTTTTCAGTACCTACTACTTTCTTCTTCGACTAAGATCTTGTTTATAAATCTTCTTTCTCAATTTACTGCTTCTATGCCCCTTCTGCATAGATTCCGCGTTCCCTTACTACATACTAAATGGTGCCTTTCTCACTCCTCTCTTTGGATCGCCTTTGTGGTGGATAGGGAGGCTTAAACCAACTAAAAATTTAATCTAATCTTCTAATTCAAAGTCAATTGCAGCAAGCAATTTTGAAAAAAGAAAACATTAACTAGATCTTGCCTTTATTTAGCTTGCATTAGAGTAATAAAAGATAGCTGAAAAGTGCAGTGTGGCTCATGAGAGTACAGCAACACTGCCTGCACAGCTCAATTTTTGAAGAAGTCATACCCGGCTGAAGCATCATCCTCGTATCGCACTCAAATCCTCAAGCTTCCGTCTATTTAGGCACATGGCGCATCCTCTCTGTATATTGCATAATTCCTACCGTTTGCGGTAGCAGGCATGACGTATCATTCTCAAATCCCCAAGCTACTGTCTCTTCAAACAGACATAACTCATCATCACCGTGTATTGCATTATTCATTTAGCTACCGTTTGCGGTAGCAGGCATGACGTCTCCGCAAATCCCCAAACTACCGTCCCTACAGGCAGACATAACTCATCACCCTCATCATATCTTCCCTGACCTCCTACACCTTCCCTTCGTAACTGCAGGGCGGAGACCTTCGTGTAACCCGACGTTCGCTGCCTGCTTGCCTCCGTTGCCGCCCCCAGTTTTACTTTCTCTCTATTACGTGATCAGTAAGTGCGGGGCCGAGCGTTCCTGCGAACCGATGTACTATTTGCAAGGCGGGAAAGGCTATCACGGGCACGATGTATAGACGGGGGCACCAGTGGGAGCCCTCTGTATAACCCTTAGTTGTGGGGAGCTTCGAGTGAAATGAACCATGCGATTGCTGTGCTGCTTTTGCGTTTCGTCGGTGAAATTTTTCGCCGTCGTTGTATTCGTGCTGATGTATTTGATTGAATTCAATAAATTTAAACCCCTCGGGGGATACAGATATTGTATATGCGGGAATTAGTGCTCACAAGAGAAAGATGTGAGGTTTTGAGCTGGAGGTTAGCCAGGCCTTCATTTAGTTGAAATGGAGTGAACTTTCGTCATCACCTTCGATTTTTTTTTTGGTTCACTGCTTGTTTTCATGCCTATTACTTTCTCATTCAACATTCATCTTGTCTAGTTTCATAAACTACATTCAATCGTTTCGCTAAGGGCATAGTGTGGGAACACAATTTTTACTTAAATTCCCCGCTCTCTAATCCCGAACTAAATAGTACTTCCTTCGTTCCATTCTTGGAAACACCTCTGATTTGGATCGTTAGGCTTATCCTAATTTCTGATCTAATTCATTCTTTTCATAAGACTCTACGTCCAGTAAAAAGTTTTAGGCGGGTACTTGACCGAGTTATTTATATTAATGAGTTAGTTATATTAATGAGTTATTTATTAATACATTACTTTTTACCAAGACTAAGTGTAATAAGGGGATAGTGATTTTTAGGGATAAGCAAGCAAAGTAAGAAGGTTTTGAATTTTTCGGCATTTAATTAAAGTGTTCCTGTCGATTACCTTACAATGTTTCAGATTTACACGCTCTATAACCTGCCGCCAGTCCTCAGTTTCTGTTAACGATATGAGGAATCGAGCGTGCGACCCCTAACCAACGTGCAAGTACAGAATGTCAATCAACTGTCAGCAGAAAGTTACGAGTTCCCAAGCTCCTAGCGGATTATTCAAGAAGATGTCACAAATTCCCAACAGTCTATTGACGGTGCAATTTTTAGGCTCACTTTCATTTTTTCAATTAGTTTCCGTTCCTTTCTTGTGCGACTGAAGGACGCATCATACGAGCGACCTCTTGCAGGCCATCGCCCCTGTGTCTTCGCTACAAAGTGCATCTGCTAGACGCGATTTTTTGCGCCATTGGAATGCTCATTGCCGTCCGTAACATGCCTTCGTGGCGACTACGAGGGCATTAATCCTGATTGATCTCTCATTTGGAACATCCGTGTCCGCATGTTATCAGCGTAGGAAGCGCTCTGAAATTCTTGTAGCGAAATAATTGACAATGTGATTAAAAATGCTACGAATAGAAACTTGGCGTAGTCTGATATCTCGTGTGTTTAAACTTAAAGTGAAGCCCAACGTCCTTGTATTTCTGAGGAACGTTGTTATGTTCGTTAATTTACCAAACGATCTTACGGCTACGCGAGGGAACTTCAATGCATGCTGAGTACCGATCCACGAAATAACTATTATCAGTGGGGCAGGGTTCATTCGCAGGGCTACTTCGGTTGCGTGACAATATCATTGGAATGCTGTCACTTATGAATGTTCTCAATGACGGCGTGGGAATTGACGTCAAATACGTTACTATTGATTGCTAAAAAGTGAAAATGACTCACGTCTGATTTGCGTCTTAGCTAGCTAAATACACTACGCATGTTTCTTGCCTTAGATTTCAATCACTGCAGCAGTGCCACCATGCTTATTTTTTCTCTCCGCTTTTAATTACTAGCTCCAGGTGATATTTGTCAGCATGCCATCATACAACTGTCTTGCCTCTAGAATGTTTTAAAAGCGTCTAGTGCTTTATGTTCAGCTGGTGCGTCACGATTGTTTAATATCGAGCTTGTACTGTACGAGTGTTGTCCAAGCAGTTAGTGTACACTAATTCAGGGCTATTGTGTTTATGGCAGTTAGTGCTCTCGGTGAGAAGATGCGAGATCTCGAGCTAATGGTCTGTTAGGCCTTTAGCTGAAACGGGATAGATTTTTGTTTACTATGAACCAAATTTTTTCAGTTCACTTCTGACTCGTTTTTTTTTACCGCCCACTACTTTGTTCTTCAACTTTTCTCTTGTTTCATAGTTCAAGTTCTAATTTGATGCTTCTATGATCAGGGGACCTGTGTGGCAACGCACCTTGCGCACAAATTTACCCTTCCGTTAAAACTCCTCACTAAATAATACATTCCTCTTTCCTGCCTTCTAAACACTTTTGTTAGGGTCAAAGAGACTTAAATCAACTTATCTAATCTAACTACTTCAATGCTTTGTGTGCAGCTGGTACTTTCGCAGCTGGGTCTGCGTTTAGCTGACCTTTTGGAAGCAGTTACCGGCGCCACCTGGAGAATATTTATTTTCTAGGGCGAGTGCACGCAGTTATTTCCCAATGGTAGGGAGTAGAAGATTTGCATTCACTCCAATGTCTAAGCAGGAGAAGTGGCCCTTAAATGTTGTAGTGTTCGCTGCGGGGGTCGTCCTAGTGTTGCAGTGAACAGGTGTTGCTTTGGACATGTGCTGCACGACCCTCGTTCATATGTAACGTTTAACACTCTACTCAAATATTACTAGCATTTCATATGCAGTGAGAAAGCTTTCGTCAAAAATTTGAGCCTGCCTTTATGCGTAATTATATATATATCACTACCTACGCGTAATGCCTTTTTGATGACGTGCTTATCCGTGTTGCTACTAATGCCTTCGCGCCGACGCTAGGGCAAGGTTTTCAACAGGTCTACGTCGCCGCAAACTAAAAATTACCTAGGCCTTCATTTTGTTGAAATTGAGAAACGTTTCCGTTTTGCCATGCACTATTTTCGCGAATCTATGCAATCCTTTCTGTTTCAAGTTCTTCTTCAGCTTCAATCTTGTTTCATAACCTTTCTTTGTTCGAACTGGATGTTGCTATGTGCAGGGTTGGGGACACACCTTAGGCAAAGGTTAAGCATAGGGTCATGATCCCTTGCTCCCACATCAAATAGTCTCTTCCTCCTTCCTCTCTTGGAAACGTATTTGTTGGGTCAAGGGAGACTTAGACTTACGATCTAATCTAGTCTTACTTCGTCGGAGGGTAACTACTGGCCGTGTAAGCCTTTCTATCGGCTGTCCGCTACGATGCCTTAAATGTGTTGAAAATCCGGCTCGTGGATGACTTGAAATGACTCGCCGCTTTAAACTTTCCCCCTTCAGATGACGGAGCTAAACGTCACTCTAACGGCTGCCTGTGCAATGAAATTCTTTTCGTCCCTTGTGTGCTAGTAGAACGGACGTCTCAAAGCATTTTTTCCGTGGATTCCGGTAGTGAAAGAGTGAAATGGCTAACCTCCGTGTGTACTAACGGTCTCATGAAGTTGAAAATTGGAAGGCTTAGTGAATTTTTAAATCAACTGTGAGCTGAAATGCTTTCGGTTTAATCGTACTTCATTTTCGCTACCATTTGATGTACTGTCTTGATCGTAGGTGGCTGAGTTATTTTTTCTTGTTGTATTATTAAACGAAAAGAATTTTTTGTGCTAAAACGTTTTGAAACGGTGCATTTCGACGGCCCGAAAAGCATTCCATTTCCTTGAATATTTATTAAAACATGACTCTGCTGTTGTACGTTAATTAGAGAAGGAAAATAAGAATAGTCAAACGTGTCACAAATCTGTCCGGACTTTGTGAAAGTATGATAGAGGAAAAACTTACAGTGAAAAAGGTTGAGGGCTAGCTCACTTTTAGAGGAAACGCAGCTGAAGAGGTGACTGAGAGATGGTTTGCGCCGATGGATTGGAACACTTGGTTATATGCGTCGAGTGTCTGGTAGTCGTCTGTATGCAATGAGTCTAATTGGAACACTTGGTACATGCGTCGAGTGTCTCGTAGTCGTCTGTATGCAATAACTCTAAAATTGGTGCTTAACTCTTTAACTGCGTAGGGACCCACCGGTGGTCGCTGAGGGGATTTCCAAAATGCTGTTGACCGACCAGTAGGCACTAACTCAATTTTGATAAATATTTGATTAACGCTAAATGAAGGCTCGATTAACACTTTGACTGCGATTACTAAATATGAAATTCAACACCAAACTCAAATTTCATGTCAATTGTAGTAAGCTATTTAGAAAATACCAAACATGAACAGGATCGTGCCTTCATTTAGCTTTGATTAAATATGCATGGAAATTGAGTTTGCGACAACTGGCCGGTCAGCAGCATTTTCAAAATTACCTCCGTGTACCACCGGTGGCGCACGTCGCAGTCAAAGTGTTAAGTCAATGTATGTTATTTTCAAAATTTCTTACTACAATTGACTTCAAATTTGTGTTGAATATTGAACTTCAGTTTAACTCATCACAGTTGATGTATTAAAAAGAATATTGTAAAAATGGTCCTAGTAGGACCGGGAGGAGAATAAGACGTGTACAAGCATATATCCCTTGTATTCTGTCACGCGGGTTTAAGTTGATGTTCCGCCTACATACTCTAACCCAGTCCCCTCAGGGAGATACAACTATTGTATCTATGGGAATTAGCGCTCCCAGGGGAACCATGTGAGGGCCCGAGCTAAAGGTTAGGTAGGCTTCCTTTTTGTTGTAATTAAATAGGTTTTTGTTTTGTTACGGACCATCTTTTTTCGGTTCACTGCTGTCCTGTTTTTCAACACCTACTACTTTCTTCTTCAACTTTTTTCTTGTTTCATGAACTTTTTTCCTAGCTTACTGTTTCTGTGCACCTTGTGCATAGATTCCACGTTCCCTCAACTCCATACTAAATGGTGCCTTCCTTTTTCCTCTCTTGGAACATCTTTGTCGTGGTTAAGGGAGGCTAAAACTTTCTTATATAATAATAATAATAATACTCTAACCCAGTCTAACTTTTTCGCCGCCTGCGAGCATGTTTTTCGCTTAAGCGATTTGGTTGATAAAATCGCTTTGGCGGCGAAAAACGTGCACGCAGGCGGCGAAAAAGTTATTTAATGGTCGTAGGTCTGAATTATTATTTAAAATCAGCTCTTATTCTGCAAGTTCAAATCAAATTGAATGAAAGATATCTTACCGGTACGGATTTCTTCTTAAAGGTTGCGTTGCTGGATTCAAGCTGAGCCGTTTCACATGGTGTTTGTTTTCTAATATAATTTGGCAGATGGATTTGGTGAATTTTTATGATGAAATAATTCTGTCGGGAAGAAGGCCAACAGTATTACTATACTAATTGAAACAAATAGGGTAACTATTGAGCATTGGATAAATTGTATCTACCTTGTAGCCTAATTCAACTGACCTGTCGTACTTTGCATCTCATTTTGTGAACCCTCAGGGGGATACAACTATTGTATCTATGGGCATTAGCGCTCCCAGGGGGACTATGTGAGGGCCCGAGCTAAAGGTTAGGTAGGCTTTCTTTTTGGTAAAATAACATAGGAATTTGTTTTGTTACGCACCACCTTTTTTCGGTTCACTGCTGTCCTGTTTTTTCAGCACATACTACTTTCTTCTTCAACTTTGATCTTGTTTCATGAACTTCTTTCTCAACTTACTGTTTCTATGCCCTTTCTGCACAGATTCCCAATTCTCTTTTCCCCATACTAAATGGTGCCTTCTTTCTTCCTCTTTTCGATACGCTCTTTTTTGTAGCGGTTAGGGAGGCTTAAACTAACTTATAATCTCATCTAATAATCTAATCTCATTTCGTGAAAATTGATTGTGGTTTCCATCAAGATGGAAGGTGGTTTCCAACTGTCGTGTCTGGAAAAGGGGAATACACTGTGGCATCTATGAGAATTAGCAGTTCCGAGGTCACCAGCTGGAGGTTAGGTAGGTTGAAATAGAATATTTTCTTCGTTTTATTACGGACTATATTCTCTCGGTGCAGTGATGTTCAGTTTTCATCATCTTTCTTGTTCAACTTTTATCTTGTTTCATAAACTTCTATCTTTACTTGTTGTCCCACCCGAGCAGGCTTTTTGTGGGAACACACCTTGTACTTAGATTTCCTGTTGCCTCAACTCCAAACTAAATAGTTCCTTATCCTTCCTCTCTTTGGAACACCTTTGTTGGTCCGAGCCATTTTACTGCTGTAACGTTCTGTAGCGAGTGCCACTCGATCAACTCTCGCCAAATTAGAAGTTCCATTCAAAAAGAGAGTTAAATACGCTTGTAACGTATCAAAAATATATGGGGTGGGCTTAAATACTCTCAAAGTTCATAAAAAATTAAACATGAGCAAAAACCAGTTTTAAATGAAATTAACACTTTGACTGCGACGTGCACCACCGTGGTACACGGAGGTAATTTTCATAAAGCTGCTGACCGGCCAGCAGTCACAAATTCAATTTTCATAAATATTTAATCAAAGCTAAATGAAGGCACGATCCAGTTCATGCTTGGTATTTTCCAAATAGCTTACTACAATTGACATGAAATTTGAGTTTGGTGTTGAACTTAATATTTAGTAGTCGCAGTCAAAGTGTTAAGAACCTATATCTCACAATGAATATGAAGAATTAGCAATGTCATTCAACTCGCGGGCCAGGAGAAGCATCGATGCACTTGGACCACCAATTCCCGGAATTCGGTTTCCCACAAGGACGAAGTATACAAGAGTCCGTGTGGGGTGTCAGGTCAGTGATCCCGAGACAGGTTAATCAGGCTGCGGAGACCGGCGGCGCCGTACGTATAGATCTCATCCTGCCCTGACCGCCGGCCGTCATTTTCCAGACGCCCGCTAGAACCGCACGAGTTTCTTCCACTATTGCGTCCGAAGAGAAATTAGCTCGTCGTCTCGATGTGAGACGCTGGTGTAATTGGCAGGAATTTCCATAATGCTGCTGACCGGCCAGTGGTCAGTCACAGACTCAATTTTAATGAATACTTAATCAGAGCTTAATGAAGACACGATTTAGGTGATGTTTGTTATATTTTTTGTTGCTCAATACAAACAACTTTAGATTTAAGTTCAATATTTAGCGTCAGTTCAACCCATCGCGGTCAAGGTATTAAAGATCCTGTTACTACGTGTCATGTGAGCTTTGGCGTCATGTCCCATCTGCTTAGGTGTTGGTGAAGTCTTCACACATCCAACATAATTTCTAGTAGCAATAATACTTTATAATATATAATATAATATCCAAAAATATTTGAGACAATATCCAATGCTAATAATATCTAATAACATATTAACACAATCGTGTAAGAATATAAAGGCTTGTGGTGTTGAACGAATCGTGTAATTCACCCCTTCCTCCAGTGGAGAGTGCACAATGGTATCATGCTTAGGCTTAGGCTTATAAGGGTCACCGTGATTCCTAAGCAACATTTAAAATTAATTTGTTGTTCTTCCACTGTAAATGCTTCACTAATAGTTCACATCACAATTAACTCAACATAACATTATTGTAACCTTTCGTGCGCCTGTAAATTAACTTGTTTTTAAAAAGCTAAGTATGTTACATAAACTAATCGGTGTTTATAGACTCTGAAGAATTCCTGAGATCCACCTGAGAGGGTTATGCTGATAGTGTCTGTCCTCATGAGCCCGTTAAAGAACCAACAGTCTTCACTTGTATCCCCAGCTGCTCCCATTGAATCAGCCGAGGATGTTGCACGCATCTGTGGAGTGTTTACTGTGTTCCCCGCGTATTGGGCTATATGTGTACCATTCGGTAAATTGCTTCTTCACGTACCGGTATAACTGAATGACATTTCATGTTTCGCCATCTTTTTAAAAAATAACTGATATGCGAGATGAAATATTATCGTGCAAATGCCTTGTCATGTTTCTTAGTAATTATAAAAATGTATTCAAGCAGTGAAGTCGATTTCTCAATTCTGCTACTTGTAACCTAACCAAACCAATCTTTAACAACCTCAAAAACGCGGTGAACGTGTTGATTTATACTCGTAGTTTTGAAGACTTGGTATTTTTTTTCTCTTGGGACAACCTTTGTAGAGGTCAGCGAGGTTTAAACTACATAATTTAATTTCTAACACGTCTAGTCATTGTCAGTGTTTACTTCTACCCAGCCGTGTAGGCGTATGCGATGAGTAGCTGACAACACAGCGCTTCAAATAAACTGCTTTATTCCGCATGTTGAATTATCTTGTTATAAGATTTTAACCTCTGACAATTTATTGTATTTTCATACCTGCATGGCTTTCGAACTGCGTTGGTTTTTACCATGCTACAACCGAGAACCAAGTTTCAGTTTTCTACTGCGAGACTCTTCGTCGTTTGTATTTATTATTATTTTTTAAATTCATTGTAGATCTCTTTCAATATCGTTCGATATAAATCCTGAGTAATATCATCGAAACACCCTAGCGATGTGTCTATTCACAGACCATCATGATTGCCTATATATTGTCCACCACTTTGTGGATTGACTTCACTATTGTATTACCTGCAATGTAGAAGCAGTGCATCACCGTTATGATGCTCAGCTTATGTTGTTTCCTTGTTTTAACTTAGTTCATTGTATGAATTTAAACAAGTGCGTTTTCAAGCAAGGTTTCAAAAAGATGACGCATTTGGTAAAAGAATTGGCTTTTTTATAAAATTTTTACTAATGATTTTGTTTTTATGATTTAAGCCATAAAATATCACCATTGCCCAGCATATGTGAGCTAACTCCATCGAAAGGATTTAGCTTTCATTCGTGGCCCTCAGACTTCTTTTTAATTTCTGAACATCAGACTCCAGCGCTCTTAATTATTTATATGTTTGCCTCTGCATGCAGCTTCTCTCCTTGATATCCGCCTCTTCAGTTTATCGAATGTGTTCCCGATAAGTCAAAAATTCTATTCCGTTGACTCGGAAAATAAATTTAACACTCCAAGTGTCTGCCTGCTCGACTCTTCGCAGCCATATTTCCAGAAAGTGTGAATAGATTTCCGACCGCTGACTTCATACACTCATGAACTGTCTCTTAAGAGCTCATGGTGCTCAAAACTGGTCCAGAGGATTCGACTGAAGACTCCTCCGCAGCTCTGCTCCTTATAACCAGCGTGTCTCCAGCCCAGGAATCTATCCGTTCGCTTACCTCGCACGTCTACCGCTCCTTCTCGTACGCCCTACCTACCTCGTACGCGTAAACAGCATTCCTGGGTACGGAGTATGGGCGTACATGTTGTGCTTTGACTTAGCCCATTTTTCGCCGCATGCAAGGCGGGGGGCAGAACTTGAATTACGGTTATTGCAGCAGGTGTGACTCTTATTTGAATCTACGGCGCGCCTCCTAAGGCTGGGTTACCTCTTCACGCGACGCTCCGATCGACTGTATTCTTCGCTGATTGAAGGACAGGTCGGGCATGTTGAGAGATACATTCGCAAATTTGCACGGAAACATGATTTTTTACATTTGTCATTGTTGATTTCCGCATTCTTGGAGCTCAATGTTTATTTTGAAGTGCAGTTGTTCGTCAGTCTGAATAAATTTGTTCAGTTGTGGGTGTGCAATCAATTAGGAACCGTCGTACCACTGCCGTAGTGTTGTGCTTACATCCTCGGTGGCGTACTCCAAGGTAACGAAGGTGATCAAACCACGAGGGAAAGCATGCGTACTGTTCGTTTAAAATACTAGTACGTTAAAAATTACACGCATTTTCTTTAGAATGAAGTGTAACAATTGAATGCAATAGATTCATTTGAGAAACTGATTTTCTCGCACTCCGCTGTTCTTGTCACTGACGCAATAGCCTTAAGAACCAAAATACTTAGGGTTTTTAAATTCATTCTCTCAGTAACTGAGCGATTTTAATGAAATCATATTTTTCGCTTATTCCTACATTTTGGGAGAACCACCTTAGCTGAGTAGTAGATAAGAACGCAAAAAACACGTGTTTTTCAGTACTTTGTAATGCAGTGTTTGAACCAGCAATAGTTATGGCAAATAAATGGTTTAAAGTTATACAAATATATACACCAGGCTTTTCCTCCTTACGGGACGACAGCAGGCCACAATCATTCATCCTTAGTCACTAAGAGTGAATTTGAATTTTTCTTTGCATTTTAACTGTGTTTAAAATTTTACTCGGCACCCAGTCTTCAGCTTGAGATATCTCGCATTTGTTCCCCTATTTTTCTTTCATCCACTGTGCCAATGGATGCTTTCAACACCAGCGCTGGAGCAAACACGGATAGCGGGTGTCCAGGCCGGACAGCTTCCAGGGCACGCCGTGTGGCTGAGGGGCGTCATTCTCGTCCGCATCTGCATACAGAGTTCACTGATCCGGTCTCAGATCACCGCAATCTCCGGCTGCGACGGAACTGATTTTGTGGTTGTGCGCATCTCGGGAGTGTTCCATTGGTTTTTTATGTTCAGATAATGTTCGTTCAGCAATGATTGTCAATCAGTGTTTCCTTTAATATACTATATGAACAAAATGCTTGATCTCGGCTATATCAAAGTAGGTGTTCAAAAGAGCGCGCGGCTTTGAATTTATGAAAAATGTCATATATTATGAAAATTTATGAAAAATTTATGAAAAAATTACCGCATTAATAAGGAATAGTATCAGGAATAATTAATAATAAGCATACTAGTATCGGAAACATGCTCTAAGGCCGCTCAGTGTTCATGCCTTGACGACCGAGGCACCGTAGCTGTCGCCTGCTGTAGAGCATGCGAGTCTGCCTTTGTATACTCTGGATGCCTGGTGTAAAACAAAATACTAGTCTGGAATTGAAAGTCTCGCATTAAGATGCGCGACGAATTGCGGGATCCGATGTGTAAGAGAATAAAATTACTCTGCTGTACTTCAGCTTAATAATATATGGGGTTTGGATCATGTTTTGATTCATTCAGAACTTTACTTTAAGCATGTGTATTTGTGATGAGACTGGGAGTTAGGTATTTCAGGTACCTAATGCGTTTGTAGACACTATTTTAGATCAAAAAGAAATGTAGCGCGCCATCATTCCAGACCATATGACAGTGTGCCGAGAACTGCGATTCCACTGTGCGGCGGGCTGCCCTCTGAAAATTTTGTACAATTAATTTTACGCTTAGTTCTTCAGCTCCCGGATGTGTTCGATTCGTCAAATTCGATTGCAACCCGAGGTGGTATGAATACTCGTTGTGTAATCTTTTATCCGGCAAAATTATAGAAATGCAGAAATGGTTCTCGATATGCGAACAGTCGAATTTTTTGCTCTAGAAACAACGATAAAAACCTAATTTTTCAACCTACCAGTTTCTATGGTCTTTGGACGTGTTTATTATTTTACGCAGTTTTTGCTTCGTGCGTTGCTGTTTATTTATTATCTTGCCAGATCATACAAGATCCACCTTCTAAGAATAGGTCTGACCTTCTCTCGTCTTGCTTTGTAACTTCAGTGAAATCAAATGCTCGGGACAGCTGACCGATGTGTACGCTTTTAGAATGCTAAGAACCTTTCAAGGTGACCAGGGAGAACTTCTAAGAAAGTTGCAATGGCTTGATCTTTCTTTGTTTTAATAGAATTAGAGTTAACGATATAACTAGTTTTTTATGGTAAAACTGGGATCTTGTTCGCTACACCTGAATATGAGCCACGTACGTACATGCCTGTCTTGAACATCTGAGGCTATTGCTATAGCAGCGCAACCCTACAGAACAGCTTAAGAAAATGGACAGGTATTTTATGATATTGAACCAAGGTTATGCCTAAGAATAGCCAGTGTTATCGAATGCTTCAAAGTTGCTCTCTTCGTGGGACTATGACTAGTTGCCTTGAGAGAAGTTCCCCTGATATGTATTCGTTTATTTTTATTATGGACAGTAAAGCCAGCGAAACTCTCAAGCCGCTTTAGAATCATCAGTTTATCCAGGAACATCTATCGAAGTGAGAGATGCATTTAAATTCATAACTCTTATTTTGAGCATCCAACTAGACGAAGGCCAATCGCCATAAAACGCATATTTGAGGTCACAAGGATGTGGAAGTCGTAGAGTGATTTTTCCATCAGACTATCCAGGCTCCTCGCAGCCCAAAATGACAGGCTCGACCCTTCACACTCCGCACCTGAGGTTAAAATTAACGCCGATGTTTACGATCGGAAGCTATGCAGAATCTTCACTCGGTGGTCACCGCGCACTTCCTATGTGAATGCAGTGCCCTGGAAGATACCGTCCAAGTGTTGTGCCCTTGCTTGCCCCATAGCGGGACGACCCTCTGGCTCACCTTGGTGGCAACACCTGGCAGTCTGTCGCGTGCGGCACCTTGACTTGACAGCCTTGCCGTACTTGGCCCACGCCTGTCAAGTGTGTCCCTTAGCCCACGGCTGTCAAGTGTGTCCCTTAGCCCACGGCTGTCAAGTGTGTCCCTTAGCCCACGGCTGTCAAATGTGTCCCTTAGCCCACGGCTGTCAAGTGTGTCCCTTAGCCCACGGCTGTCAAGTGGGTCCCTTAGCCCACGGCTGTCAAGTGGGTCCCTTAGCCCACGGCTGTCAAGTGGGTCCCTTAGCCCACGGCTGTCAAGTGGGTCCCTTAGCCCACGGCTGTCAAGTGGGTCCCTTAGCCCACGGCTGTCAAGTGGGTCCCTTAGCCCACGGCTGTCAAGTGGGTCCCTTAGCCCACGGCTGTCAAGTGGGTCCCTTAGCCCACGGCTGTCAAGTGTGTCCCTTAGCCCACGGCTGTCAAGTGGGTCCCTTAGCCCACGGCTGTCAAGTGTGTCCCTTAGCCCACGGCTGTCAAGTGGGTCCCTTAGCCCACGGCTGTCAAGTGTGTCCCTTAGCCCACGGCTGTCAGGTGTGTCCCTTAGCCCACGGCTGTCAGGTGTGTCCCTTAGCCCACGGCTGTCAAGTGTGTCCCTTAGCCCACGGCTGTCAAGTATGTCCCTTAGCCCACGGCTGTCAAGTGTGTCCCTTAGCCCACGGCTGTCGAGTGGGTCCCTTAGCCCACGGCTGTCAAGTGGGTCCCTTAGCCCACGGCTGTCAAGTGGGTCCCTTAGCCCACGGCTGTCAAGTGTGTCCCTTAGCCCACGGCTGTCAAGTGTGTCCCTTAGCCCACGGCTGTCAAGTGTGTCCCTTAGCCCACGGCTGTCAAGTGGGTCCCTTAGCCCACGGCTGTCAAGTGGGTCCCTTAGCCCACGGCTGTCAAGTGGGTCCCTTAGCCCACGGCTGTCAAGTGGGTCCCTTAGCCCACGGCTGTCAAGTGTGTCCCTTAGCCCACGGCTGTCAAGTGGGTCCCTTAGCCCACGGCTGTCAAGTGGGTCCCTTAGCCCACGGCTGTCAGGTGTGTCCCTTAGCCCACGGCTGTCAAGTGGGTCCCTTAGCCCACGGCTGTCAAGTGGGTCCCTTAGCCCACGGCTGTCAAGTGGGTCCCTTAGCCCACGGCTGTCAAGTGGGTCCCTTAGCCCACGGCTGTCAAGTGGGTCCCTTAGCCCACGGCTGTCAAGTGGGTCCCTTAGCCCACGGCTGTCAAGTGTGTCCCTTAGCCCACGGCTGTCAAGTGTGTCCCTTAGCCCACGGCTGTCAAGTGTGTCCCTTAGCCCACGGCTGTCAGGTGTGTCCCTTAGCCCACGGCTGTCAAGTGGGTCCCTTAGCCCACGGCTGTCGAGTGGGTCCCTTAGCCCACGGCTGTCAGGTGTGTCCCTTAGCCCACGGCTGTCAAGTGTGTCCCTTAGCCCACGGCTGTCAGGTGTGTCCCTTAGCCCACGGCTGTCAAGTGGGTCCCTTAGCCCACGGCTCTCAGGTGTGTCCCTTAGCCCATGGCTGTCAAGTGGGTCCCTTAGCCCACGGCTGTCAAGTGGGTCCCTTAGCCCACGGCTGTCAGGTGTGTCCCTTAGCCCACGGCTGTCAAGTGTGTCCCTTAGCCCACGGCTGTCAGGTGTGTCCCTTAGCCCACGGCTGTCAAGTGTGTCCCTTAGCCCACGGCTGTCAAGTGTGTCCCTTAGCCCACGGCTGTCAAGTGTGTCCCTTAGCCCACGGCTGTCAAGTGTGTCCCTTAGCCCACGGCTGTCAGGTGTGTCCCTTAGCCCACGGCTGTCAGGTGTGTCCCTTAGCCCACGGCTGTCAAGTGTGTCCCTTAGCCCACGGCTGTCAGGTGTGTCCCTTAGCCCACGGCTGTCAGGTGTGTCCCTTAGCCCACGGCTGTCAGGTGTGTCCCTTAGCCCACGGCTGTCAGGTGTGTCCCTTAGCCCACGGCTGTCAAGTGTGTCCCTTAGCCCACGGCTGTCAGGTGTGTCCCTTAGCCCACGGCTGTCAAGTGGGTCCCTTAGCCCACGGCTGTCAGGTGTGTCCCTTAGCCCACGGCTGTCAAGTGTGTCCCTTAGCCCACGGCTGTCAGGTGTGTCCCTTAGCCCACAGCTGTCAAGTGGGTCCCTTAGCCCACGGCTGTCAAGTGTGTCCCTTAGCCCACGGCTGTCAAGTGTGTCCCTTAGCCCACGGCTGTCAGGTGTGTCCCTTAGCCCACGGCTGTCAAGTGGGTCCCTTAGCCCACGGCTGTCAAGTGGGTCCCTTAGCCCACGGCTGTCAAGTGGGTCCCTTAGCCCACGGCTGTCAAGTGTGTCCCTTAGCCCACGGCTGTCAAGTGGGTCCCTTAGCCCACGGCTGTCGAGTGTGTCCCTTAGCCCACGGCTGTCAAGTGTGTCCCTTAGCCCACGGCTGTCAAGTGGGTCCCTTAGCCCACGGCTGTCAAGTGGGTCCCTTAGCCCACGGCTGTCAAGTGTGTCCCTTAGCCCACGGCTGTCAAGTGGGTCCCTTAGCCCACGGCTGTCAAGTGGGTCCCTTAGCCCACGGCTGTCAAGTGTGTCCCTTAGCCCACGGCTGTCAAGTGGGTCCCTTAGCCCACGGCTGTCGAGTGTGTCCCTTAGCCCACGGCTGTCGAGTGTGTCCCTTAGCCCACGGCTGTCGAGTGTGTCCCTTAGCCCACGGCTGTCAAGTGGGTCCCTTAGCCCACGGCTGTCAAGTGGGTCCCTTAGCCCACGGCTGTCAAGTGTGTCCCTTAGCCCACGGCTGTCAAGTGTGTCCCTTAGCCCACGGCTGTCAAGTGGGTCCCTTAGCCCACGGCTGTCGAGTGTGTCCCTTAGCCCACGGCTGTCAAGTGGGTCCCTTAGCCCACGGCTGTCGAGTGGGTCCCTTAGCCCACGGCTGTCAAGTGGGTCCCTTAGCCCACGGCTGTCAAGTGTGTCCTTTAGCCCACGGCTGTCAAGTGGGTCCCTTAGCCCACGGCTGTCAGGTGTGTCCCTTAGCCCACGGCTGTCAGGTGTGTCCCTTAGCCCACGGCTGTCAAGTGTGTCCCTTAGCCCACGGCTGTCAAGTGTGTCCCTTAGCCCACGGCTGTCAAGTGGGTCCCTTAGCCCACGGCTGTCAGGTGTGTCCCTTAGCCCACGGCTGTCAAGTGGGTCCCTTAGCCCACGGCTGTCAGGTGTGTCCCTTAGCCCACGGCTGTCAAGTGGGTCCCTTAGCCCACGGCTGTCAGGTGTGTCCCTTAGCCCACGGCTGTCAAGTGGGTCCCTTAGCCCACGGCTGTCAGGTGTGTCCCCTTAGCCCACGGCTGTCAGGTGTGTCCTCTTAGCCCACGGCTGTCAGGTGTGTCCCCTTAGCCCACGGCTGTCAGGTGTGTCCCCTTAGCCCACGGATGTCAGGTGTGTCCCCTTAGCCCACGGCTGTCAGGTGTGTCCCCTTAGCCCACGGCTGTCAGGTGTGTCCCCTTAGCCCACGGCTGTCAGGTGTGTCCCCTTAGCCCACGGCTGTCAGGTGTGTCCCCTTAGCCCACGGCTGTCAGGTGTGTCCCCTTAGCCCACGGCTGTCAGGTGTGTCCCCTTAGCCCACGGCTGTCAGGTGTGTCCCCTTAGCCCACGGCTGTCAGGTGTGTCCCCTTAGCCCACGGCTGTCAGGTGTGTCCCCTTAGCCCACGGCTGTCAGGTGTGTCCCCTTAGCCCACGGCTGTCAGGTGTGTCCCCTTAGCCCACGGCTGTCAGGTGTGTCCCCTTAGTCCACGGCTGTCAGGTGTGTCCCCTTAGTCCACGGCTGTCAGGTGTGTCCCCTTAGTCCACGGCTGTCAGGTGTGTCCCCTTAGCCCACGGCTGTCAGGTGTGTCCCCTTAGCCCACGGCTGTCAGGTGTGTCCCCTTAGCCCACGGCTGTCAGGTGTGTCCCCTTAGCCCACGGCTGTCAGGTGTGTCCCCTTAGCCCACGGCTGTCAGGTGTGTCCCCTTAGCCCACGGCTGTCAGGTGTGTCCCTTTAGCCCACGGCTGTCAGGTGTGTCCCTTTAGCCCACGGCTGTCAGGTGTGTCCCTTTAGCCCACGGCTGTCAGGTGTGTCCCTTTAGCCCACGGCTGTCAGGTGTGTCCCTTTAGCCCACGGCTGTCAGGTGTGTCCCTTTAGCCCACGGCTGTCAGGTGTGTCCCTTTAGCCCACGGCTGTCAGGTGTGTCCCTTTAGCCCACGGCTGTCAGGTGTGTCCCTTTAGCCCACGGCTGTCAGGTGTGTCCCTTTAGCCCACGGCTGTCAGGTGTGTCCCTTTAGCCCACGGCTGTCAGGTGTGTCCCTTTAGCCCACGGCTGTCCTTATAAGAACTGGTATGACAAGTTACGATAGAGTGCACTGCAGTCAAGTAAATCATTGCAAAGTGTGTGAATTAAAGCGTTCTGCTTACGGTAGAATTGTCAAAGCTACACTCGGTCTTGAAGGACCAGTCACCGATCGCTCCCAGGTAATTAGCGAGGTCTAAACTGACTAACTAATTTGTTGTGAGACCTGTCATCAATCAAAGTAGAAGTTACATTGCTCTGCACCGATGAAGTGCCAGTGTACAGTGCATGTATACTGTAGACGAGAAGTTTGAGCTACCAGATCCAAACAAGTAGTTTGCGAGTCCTTAGACAATCGTTTCGATTCCTCTTTCCAGAAACTTATTACTTTCACAAATGCGAGTTACATAGTGGGAAAATTTATTTTCCTACTGGAGTTCTGATAATCAAGCTTTAACAGCTCATATGCTCCGCTTGCCGGATCTCTATCAATTTAAAAAATGACAGAGGAAATACAGATCTAGGGAAAATATAATTCCTACTAAAAAAAAAATTTTTCATACATTAATGGAAAACATCTGATGCAATTAAAGAGGACGTCCTACTCCGTGTTGGGCTTCATTATACATTGCCCTCAATCATTTGTTTCCGACTAGTGACATGGGTATTACCATACTCACGTGTGTGTACCGATTAAGGATCTTTGCTTCAAGATATTTTGAAAACAAATGATGAGCGTTTTGTATCATCTTTATTGGAAATGAACTATTTTCCATTTTTTTTTTTGAAGTTCAAAATTATTACACATTCGCACATGCACATACATGGTAGTGTTGTTTCTGGTCGTTTTAGGAATGACGAGACAATACCTGTTTCCATACCTCCAAAACATATTCAAGAAATACGCAGGCATAATTGTATTCTTTGAAAATGTGCACGGGTACTGAAACTGTGTGAATGTCAAGCTCTCATCTATCTCTTAGCATATCTCTCATCACCTCTCCTCATTTACGAATGGACATCTTCTATTCCCAGTAAGCCTTTTACACTGAACATTTTATGTCCTTGTGCATGCATACATTATTACTCCTGAGCTCACTTCTGCTCCTACGCACACTCCTCTTCTACGCGTACGCCTCTTCTACACGCACGTCTCTTTGTCACGTGCTTGCCTCTTCTCCCCTCTCCTCTGATCCTTCGTGCACACCTCTTCTGTTACGCGCACACCTGTTCTCATTCACGCACGTGCGCATCACATGGACGCAACACCTGGTAGCGGAGTGATGACTTGGACACCTGAGGTGGTCCTAAAATGCTGTTTGCCTGCTTGTGTGTGTGGGTAGCGTTGCGGACACGCAAGGACGCGAGTCATGCGCTGTAGCGGCAGCTCTCTGTCTATACTGTGAGCAGCTTGGTCTTGAGGCCTTCTGATAGGCTCTTGTTAAGGCCTCCTCCTTAGCTCATGTTGAGGCCTTCACTTTGCCTTCGAGTACTCGTGTGTTCATGTCGTCGTGTTTGAGGCTGAGCTGAGGACACAACACGGTCGCGACGTGAGCCGCTGGTGTACGCGGAGAGAATTTTCATAATGCTGCTGACCGAACAGTAGTCACTAACTCAATTTTCTTAAATACTCAATCAAAGCTAAGTAAGAGAGCGATCTAGTTAAAGTTTTGTTTTCAAAATTGCTTTCTACGACTGACCTAATTTGAGATGAATATTGAACTTCAGTGTAATCAGTGTAACCTATCGCGGTTAACGTCTTAACTAGTCCTTCCTGCATCGAAGTAAGGAAAGCAACGAATAATTGAAATGCATAAATGTTTCTTCACTCTTGAAAATAATTTTTCACTCAACAAAATTATTATATTATTTTGCATCAGCGTTAGACTTGCATTAATGATATTTGTTTTTATTTGACACGATAATTTTGTTCGATATTTAAATGTTATAATACGTATCAGACACACACAACACATGCACATATACTCGCAAAATAAAATCGTGTTGTAAACTGATTCTTTTTAAGAATCGTTTTCGGTAGGATTCATTATTGAGCAGCGCATGTTTAAAGCTGCGCCAGGCGTTGATGGAGCAACGAAAACAAGTTATACTTCGTTTTTCGAATACATACGTGGAAATGCGGTCATTGAAGCTCGTTTTGTAAGGTGTATGAGGAATCCAAAAAAAATTTGTACATAGGCCACAGTGTATTATATATTTTTTACTTTTCTACACTCGTATATCCTCGATTGAAGCAATTTACAATATGCTTCTTCTACTGTCGATGATTTCATAATTTCTGAGTTGACTACATACGCGAGTTTTGCCGCTTAAAATATATTCTCAATTTATCCGTGATCGTTTTTTGTATTTTCTCGTGGTCTAATTGCAGCATCCCCACAGGAGCATGCCGGCGATGCGGGGAGGCGGGAGGGGGGACGGTGCCCCCTACGGCGTGGTGGCCACACGACACTTCCAGTCCGGGCCCCCGGCGCTGCTCCACAATGTGAGGTTTTTCAATATTTTACTTCCTTATTGTTGTGCTTCATTGTTTTCTCCTCATTTTCATTCATTTCACTATCTTGTTTCATTATTTTTTCATTATTTTGTTTATTTATTATTTCATTATTTTTTCATTATTATAGTGCTTCATTATTATAGTGCTTCATTATTATAGTGCTTCATTATTATAGTGCTTCATTATTATAGTGCTTCATTATTATAGTGCTCCATTATTATAGTGTTTTATTGTTATTGCGCTCCATTATTATTGTCCTTCATTATTTTTCATTATTTTCCTTCGTTGTTATTTTCCTTCATTATTGTTTTGCTTCATTTTTTTCATTATTTTCTTTCGAGAAATTTTTAAGTATTTAGCTTCTATGCAGCACGGGTAAACCTGCTCATGTCATTTTGCTGACGTTTTAACTATTTGAATAGTGAAGGAAGGGCTAGTTCTAAGACAGCAAGTGCGTCGTCTTTAGATCAACTAGTAGAATTTCGAAGCAATTCAACTTGTAGGTTAAAATTTCAAGGTAAATACCAAGTTTGAGGTAATTGACAGCCTTCATAAAACCATTTTTAAGACATTTCAAAATCTATTTAAATAAAATTTGCCATTGATCTGTACTGGGCTTAAGTGTATGTGGTCCGTGAAATTCATTTCACGGATCATTCAGTTTTTTCCATTCAATTTAATCAAATTTTACTTGATGCGAGTTCATTCGTTTTCTGATAAGTCCAATTAAAAACCAATCCTTGAAATAAAGGTTTAGAGAATTTTTTAGGCGCAGGAAATTATTTCCTGGCTCAGCAAATATCAAATATCATAAGAGGACATAACATTTTAATTGGAAATCAATAAGCATCTCTATGCATAAATGTAAAGAAAAATGCTAGGCTATTTCATGTGCACATAAGGATATCAATAACTTCTTGTTGGGTTCTGTTCCCTACTCTGTTCGAGCTTCGGACACGAAGGGTTAATGGACCACACATAGACCTCATACCCTACTTTGTCAAATATTTTGATAGAGCGCGGGTAAACATGTTAACGTTCAATTTTGTCATTTTCTTTAAATTCAAATGAAATGAAACATGCCTGTATGAAACACGGATATTATTGGGATAAATAATTAGGTAAAGATATGCGTAAATATTGCTTTGGACCACCCGGGCGCAGGGATACTCGACTGTGAAATCCTGATCAAAATTTGTCGGTGATCTGTCACTGCGTTCGAGCAAGTTATTTCGCTATGATTTCTTTATCAGGAGAAGTTAATTGGAGTGAGAGTGGAGGCGTTAGTGTTTCTAAGTGCGTACCTCATGAGGTGCTACTTTTGAAGTGATCAATCTATCGCGAACTCTCGATTTGAAATTCATGAATACTGGAAGAGAATTAAACTGTCGTCTTTCCGACACTGAACTTCACTATTCAACGATTCCAACATCTTTACAGTTCGTAAAATGAACGGGAAATTTCAAACTTATACAACATCAAATTTTACGTGCACCTTAATTTCCTACTCATCTTTTTTCTCAAATTGATCGAGTCGTTCAGTATATCTCCATTATTTTGTTGTTGTAGAATCATAAATTCGTTTTGTTGAGGTGTTGACGCTTTTCTCCCGGAATTTGAAAGGGCTGTAGCAACAAGAAAATGGGCACTATAGTGCATGAAAGGGGAGAATTTCCAGCGTTTTTTGACGTGAAGGAAAACCATCTAAAACTTCTCATGGTTAGCTGTGCCTGTTTCAGCAGCTGTCGGTTCTTGCGGTGATCCTTCAGATGCTGCTATGTACGTGAGCTGCAGTCAGCGCTAATCCGTTCATTTCATGCTGGCTATTGTTGCTTAAAGGTACAAAAACCGCCGCTTTGAGCGCTGTCCAGAATACAAAGAGCTGCATACAACTGCTGTTTCGTGATGCAGTTGTCCTAAGAGGAAGATGTCAGGTCCCGAGATGAAAGTTTTTATTGTTGAAATACGAGGGTCCGTAGAATAGCTTTGTGGTTTCTTACGGACCATATTTTTCTGTTTACTGCTGTCTTTTTTCAGCTCCTGTCACTTTTTTAGCTCGTATCTCGTTTCATTAACTTCTTCCAATTTTGTTTTTTAATGCGCCGCAGGTTGTGAGACAAACGTAGTGCATAGATTTCCCTTACCCTTGATTTCAAACCAAATTGTGCCTTTCTCTCTTAAAAACGTTTTTTATGGTGGACAGAGAGGCTTAATCTAACTTACAATGTAACCTAATTTGAAATTCTTGAGTAGCTTTTACGCAATTTTTTCATAGTTCAAGTTCGATAAAATGGTCGAATAATTTTTCAATTATAAAATGTTTGTTCTCAGAGGTATGAGGTACGAGAGGCATGTGGTAAATTGACGTTTTGAAATGTTGAAATATTATTCGTGTTTGTGAACTTATGTACAATCGAATACTTAAGCGTGATGGGTCTATGTCTAAAATATTATTCGTGTTTGTGAACTTATGTGCAATCGAAGACTTGAGTGTGATGGGTCTATGTCTAAAATATTATTCGTGTTTGTGAACTTGTGTGCAACCGAAGACTTGAGTGTGATGGGTCTATGTCTAAAATATTATTCGTGTTTGTGAACTTGTGTGCAACCGAAGACTTGAGTGTGATGGGTCTATGTCTAAAATATTATTCGTGTTTGTGAACTTGTGTGCAATCGAAGACTTGAGTGTGATGGGTCTATGTCTAAAATATTATTCGTGTTTGTGAACTTATGTACAACCGAAGACTTGAGTGTGATGGGTCTATGTCTAAAATATTATTCGTGTTTGTGAACTTATGTACAATCGAAGACTTGAGTGTGATGGGTCTATGTCTAAAATATTATTCGTGTTTGTGAACTTATGTACAATCGAAGACTTAAGCGTGATGGGTCTATGTCTAAAATATTATTCGTGTTTGTGAACTTGTGTGCAATCGAAGACTTGAGTGTGATGGGTCTATGTCTAAAATATTATTCGTGTTTGTGAACTTATGTACAATCGAAGACTTAAGCGTGATGGGTCTATGTCTAAAATATTATTCGTGTTTGTGAACTTGTGTGCAATCGAAGACTTGAGTGTGATGGGTCTATGTCTAAAATATTATTCGTGTTTGTGAACTTATGTACAATCGAAGACTTAAGCGTGATGGGTCTATGTCTAAAATATTATTCGTGTTTGTGAACTTATGTGCAATCGAAGACTTGAGTGTGATGGGTCTATGTCTAAAATATTATTCGTGTTTATGAACTTGTGTGCAACCGAAGACTTGAGTGTGATGGGTCTATTTCTAAAATATTATTCGTGTTTGTGAACTTATGTGCAATCGAAGACTTAAGCGTGATGGGTCTATGTCTAAAATATTATTCGTGTTTGTGAACTTATGTACAATCGAAGACTTATGCGTGATGGGTCTATGTCTAAAATATTATTCGTGTTTGTGAACTTATGTACAATCGAATACTTAAGCGTGATGGGTCTATGTCTAAAATATTATTCGTGTTTGTGAACTTATGTGCAATCGAAGACTTGAGTGTGATGGGTCTATGTCTAAAATATTATTCGTGTTTATGAACTTGTGTGCAACCGAAGACTTGAGTGTGATGGGTCTATTTCTAAAATATTATTCGTGTTTGTGAACTTATGTGCAATCGAATACTTAAGCGTGATGGGTCTATGTCTAAAATATTATTCGTGTTTGTGAACTTATGTGCAATCGAAGACTTGAGTGTGATGGGTCTATGTCTAAAATATTATTCGTGTTTATGAACTTGTGTGCAACCGAAGACTTGAGTGTGATGGGTCTATGTCTAAAATATTATTCGTGTTTATGAACTTGTGTGCAACCGAAGACTTGAGTGTGATGGGTCTATTTCTAAAATATTATTCGTGTTTGTGAACTTATGTGCAATCGAAGACTTAAGCGTGATGGGTCTATGTCTAAAATATTATTCGTGTTTGTGAACTTATGTGCAATCGAAGACTTGAGTGTGATGGGTCTATGTCTAAAATATTATTCGTGTTTATGAACTTGTGTGCAACCGAAGACTTGAGTGTGATGGGTCTATTTCTAAAATATTATTCGTGTTTGTGAACTTATGTGCAATCGAATACTTAAGCGTGATGGGTCTATGTCTAAAATATTATTCGTGTTTATGAACTTGTGTGCAACCGAAGACTTGAGTGTGATGGGTCTATGTCTAAAATATTATTCGTGTTTATGAACTTGTGTGCAACCGAAGACTTGAGTGTGATGGGTCTATGTCTAAAATATTATTCGTGTTTGTGAACTTGTGTGCAACCGAAGACTTGAGTGTGATGGGTCTATGTCTAAAATATTATTCGTGTTTGTGAACTTGTGTGCAACCGAAGACTTGAGTGTGATGGGTCTATGTCTAAAATATTATTCGTGTTTGTGAACTTGTGTGCAATCGAATACTTAAGCGTGATGGGTCTATGTCTAAAATATTATTCGTGTTTGTGAACTTATGTGCAACCGAAGACTTGAGTGTGATGGGTCTATGTCTAAAATATTATTCGTGTTTGTGAACTTCTGTGCAACCGAAGACTTGAGTGTGATGGGTCTATGTCTAAAATATTATTCGTGTTTATGAACTTGTGTGCAACCGAAGACTTGAGTGTGATGGGTCTATGTCTAAAATATTATTCGTGTTTGTGAACTTGTGTGCAACCGAAGACTTGAGTGTGATGGGTCTATGTCTAAAATATTATTCGTGTTTGTGAACTTGTGTGCAACCGAAGACTTGAGTGTGATGGGTCTATGTCTAAAATATTATTCGTGTTTGTGAACTTGTGTGCAACCGAAGACTTGAGTGTGATGGGTCTATGTCTAAAATATTATTCGTGTTTGTGAACTTGTGTGCAACCGAAGACTTGAGTGTGATGGGTCTATGTCTAAAATATTATTTGTGTTTGTGAACTTATGTGCAATCGAAGACTTGAGTGTGATGGGTCTATGTCTAAAATATTATTCGTGTTTGTGAACTTATGTGCAATCGAATACTTAAGCGTGATGGGTCTATGTCTAAAATATTATTCGTGTTTGTGAACTTATGTGCAACCGAAGACTTGAGTGTGATGGGTCTATGTCTAAAATATTATTCGTGTTTGTGAACTTATGTGCAACCGAAGACTTGAGTGTGATGGGTCTATGTCTAAAATATTATTCGTGTTTGTGAACTTATGTGCAACCGAAGACTTGAGTGTGATGGGTCTATGTCTAAAATATTATTCGTGTTTGTGAACTTATGTACAATCGAATACTTAAGCGTGATGGGTCTATGTCTAAAATATTATTCGTGTTTGTGAACTTATGTACAATCGAATACTTAAGCGTGATGGGTCTATGTCTAAAGTTTTGACCTCTGTTCTCAGGACGAAGACGGCGAAGTCTTCGAAACTGTACAAGAAGGTGAGACGTCGCTGTGCTCCATAGGACGTAACATTTAAATTCAAAATTCATAAATCAGTCATCAAAATGCAAAGGCAATTTTATGTACATCTTTCGGTATTAATAACTTCTTGTTGAGTTCTGGAGCAAAACTCCTTGATCGATTTCCATTTTGCACACGTTCTCATGTGTGTCGAAAAAATAGGGAAAAATTGAAAGTAGTAAACATTCAAGAGCCAAATGGAATTTTGCAATATTTGAGTGAAGTATTTTTATTGAGAGATATTTGTCAATTTAGTGTCTTGTTTTTATTTAAAATAAATCTATCAAATCCGTCTGGGTTTAGTTAGGTTAGGAAATCATTCGGAAGCGTTGAGAGCTTTACTTCGTGACTTACTGAACTTTCATGCTCTATTGATGAAGTCCGATGTTGAATTGTGATTTTTTTACTCAACTAAAAAGGTACAGAGGCTCTAATTTTACCTCTGTTCTTATTTACAATATAGTTGTACATGTTTGGAATCGCATCAAGTTTGGTGCCAGATTTTTTTCTTAAGGACATCTCCACATTCAATTTTTTCCAATATGATCCAACCATAAAGACTACTCAACATCTGGTAACTGTGTAGGGTAAATACGAGAGAGCAGTGATACAAATGCGCTTTTTTGATGGGACTTGAATTCTCGTATTTACATGTTATCGTGAGGATATTTTGGTGAAAAGAAAATGCCTCACAAAATATCAATTTCTGCCAGAAATTATTTGTCGAAGCCTTGAAAGTTGAACACGCCATTGGGGTAGAACTGGACACGGCACAGACACAAAATGTACGGGCAGATTTCCCGCACCACCTAACGCGTCGCAATTGACCAAACGATGTATACTGTCTGCGCTAGTAGCAAAGAACTCGTCACTGACGTGAGTGCAAGCAAATCACAAAAAATCGGTGAAGTCTTAATGCAAACAATTGACTTTTCGACTCAAAATATTCCGTGTTTCCTGGTATGATTACTGAACTTCAGACATAGCAATTATGTGAAAGAAATAGGTAAGGAATCGCTCATTCTTTTAATGTCATGAGGAAGCACGGGCGCCAATGCCCCTCCGCGATCTTCTACAAGATATAACGCTGATTGATTTGGTGAGCGTGTTTGTGATGATGTGCAGGTGCTTTCTGCTGGTACTTTTGTCTTAGCCTCGATCCTATTCAATTTTTGTGGATGCTTATTTTGAAGGACATATTAGCAATTGTCCTATAAATACGAAGAGAGAGCACGTGCTCTTAAATTTTCCATCCCCAGGGGCTCCTCGTAGGCGGATGGGACTTTTGAGCTTTAACGTGCACGTTGATAGCGGTTATATTTGTGTAGGGATAGATATTTAACATAATTTGAATAATGGACAATCAACCTGTGATCATAAAGTCCTACTCCATTAGCGTTGTGTTTGAGAGGCTGCATTAGTCTAGGCCTAGAAGTTTACCATGACTTGAATGGACACTACACCTCTTATCAATTGGTCACACTAGTTGTCCTTATCCATTAGCGTTGCATTTGAGAGGCTGCGTTAGTCTAGGTATAGAATGTCACCATGACTTGAATGTACCCATGTACTTGTGACCACAATTACCTTACGTTGGAGTTAACGCGCAACTGTGTTGCAGAGGAGGTGGTCCACAAGCGTCGCAAAGCGACCACCACCACGAAGAACATCGAGCGCAGGACACAGCGCGACCTGCTGCTGGAGGACGGCCGCATCGTGGGAGACACCGGCCCCACCGTCACGGAGGACGTCACTGAGGACACCCAGGTCAAGGAGACCTTTGCTGACGAGGTGAGGTCGTCGCGCCGTTTTGCGTGTGGTGACGCAAAAGTACTTCAGTGTGTGGTTTAATGTAGTACTATGAAATTGGTTTTTGGAACTCCGTGTAGGGTGTATTTGAACTCCGTGGACATCGAGGTCAAGGAGACATTTGTTGACCAGGTGAGGTGATTGCGCGAGCTGCTGTTTTGCGTGTTGCTGACGGTGCACATTGAGGGGGTAGCCAGGGGGATGTGCTGTGTAGTTCAATGCAATTGCTTTTATGAACTCCGTGTGGGCTTTATTTGAATTCCGTGGACTTGTATTTTTGTAACTCATTTTTTCAGGTGTTAATCCAGATCTATCATTTTTTTCAGGGTCGGAATTCCCCTGGAATGCCCTATACTATCTACCACTAATTTAGAAGTACAGGTATAAATTTTTCAGTATGGGTTTTGTTTCGCATTAATTAAGGGTGTTATTCATGTTTATTTTATTTATATCTTGCTTCCATTGGAAGTACATTGATAAGTATTAGTGCTCGTCACTGTACTATGTTGACGCTCGTACTACTTTCTGCTATAACTTTTCTTTTCCCATGGATGAACTTGCTTTTCGACTTTCGGTTTCAATGCGTAGGCGATCTTGTGTGGGAACATACCTTGTGCATAGATTCAGCGTTCCCTCAACTCCGTATTATATGGTACCTACATCTTTCCTCTCTTTGGAACATCATTGTTGTGGTTAAGGGGAGAACTGAAACTAATTTGTAATTAAATGTATTAGAATGGGTAAAGAAAGACTCCTCGCTCCAACATAGAATGGAGGGAGTTTTGACACTGGAAAATGACTCCTGAATCTCATACAGGGAACGGCGAGTCAAGAACATCTGGCGATTAACGCAAGCGAAGACGAATTGAGAAGCATTACACGAGAAATCTTCAACTCGTTGACCGAGAAATCTTCGACTCAATGAGCTTACATTTTGACTCGAGGTTAACAAGCTGAAAACCATTCCCACAGCACGATTGTGATACTGGAATAACCAAGACCAGTGAAAGTAAAAGACTCGTCCGTCTTCTCACTCTGATCCACTCCGGGAGGTTACAAATATTTTATCTATGGGAATTAGCACTCCCAGGGAGCAAATGTGAGGTCCCGAGGTGAGAATTAGGTAGGCCTTCTCTATGTTGAAATAAAATGACGTAACTTCTTTCTCAACTTCTGTTTCTATGCACCTTGTGCACTGTGCATACATTCTGAGTTCCCTTAACTCCAAACTAAATGATGCCCTCATCCCTCCTCTCTTTGGAACGTCTTTGTTGCGGTTAGGGAGGCGTAAACTGACATAATCTAATATCCTGACTCTAAATCTGCCTCCTTTTGTGTCCAGAATTTGAAGCCCGAAGGCCAGTCAGATGCAGTGGCAGCGCTGCCCCCAGGCGAGGGCTGGGTGGCGGTGCCGGGGAGCCTCATCACTTCAGAGAAGGTGGAGCGCTACGTCAACAGCCACCAGGAGCACGAGCACTCCAGGGAGACGGAGCAGCACGCTTACCATGGCACTGTCACCAACGACGTAAGTACCGTCACCTCGGGCCTTGGTTGTGAGAGGGTAAACCTCGGATGGGTTACACCTGACAGGCATGTGGCATTTGTGACGCTGTCGTAAAGTTTGTGCAACTCAGATACTGGGCTTTTGTAACTTGGATGCAGGGATTTTTGCGACTCGGATGCAGGGTTTTTTGCAACTCAGATGCAGGGCTTTTGCCACTCTGATGCAGGGCTTTTGCCACTCTGATGCAGGGCTTTTGCAACTCTGATGCAGGGCTTTTGCAACTCTGATGCAGGGCTTTTTGCAACTCTGATGCAGGGCTTTTGCAACTCTGATGCATGGCTTTTTGCAACTCTGATGCATGGCTTTTTGCAACTCTGATGCAGGGCTTTTTGCAACTCTGATGCAGGGCTTTTTGCAACTCTGATGCAGGGCTTTTTGCAACTCTGATGCAGGGCTTTTTGCAACTCTGATGCAGGGCTTTTTGCAACTCTGATGCAGGGCTTTTTGCAACTCTGATGCAGGGCTTTTTGCAACTCTGATGCAGGGCTTTTGCAACTCTGATGCAGGGCTTTTGCAACTCTGATGCAGGGCTTTTGCAACTCTGATGCAGGGCTTTTGCAACTCTGATGCAGGGCTTTTGCAACTTTGATGCAGGGCTTTTGCAACTCTGATGCAGGGCTTTTGCAACTCTGATGCAGGGCTTTTGCAACTCTAATGCAGGGCTTTTGCAACTCTGATGCAGGGCTTTTGCAACTCTGATGCAGGGCTTTTGCAACTCTGATGCAGGGCTTTTGCAACTCTGATGCAGGGCTTTTGCAACTCTGATGCAGGGCTTTTGCAACTCTGATGCAGGGCTTTTGCAACTCTGATGCAGGGCTTTTGCAACTCTGATGCAGGGCTTTTGCAACTCTGATGCAGGGCTTTTGCAACTCTGATGCAGGGCTTTTGCAACTCTGATGCAGGGCTTTTGCAACTCTGATGCAGGGCTTTTGCAACTCTGATGCAGGGCTTTTGCAACTCTGATGCAGGGCTTTTGCAACTCTGATGCAGGGCTTTTGCAACTCTGATGCAGGGCTTTTGCAACTCTGATGCAGGGCTTTTGCAACTCTGATGCAGGGCTTTTGCAACTCTGATGCAGGGCTTTTGCAACTCTGATGCAGGGCTTTTGCAACTCTGATGCAGGGCTTTTGCAACTCTGATGCAGGGCTTTTGCAACTCTGATGCAGGGCTTTTGCAACTCTGATGCAGGGCTTTTGCAACTCTGATGCAGGGCTTTTGCAACTCTGATGCAGGGCTTTTGCAACTCTGATGCAGGGCTTTTGCAACTCTGATGCAGGGCTTTTGCAACTCTGATGCAGGGCTTTTGCAACTCTGATGCAGGGCTTTTGCAACTCTGATGCAGGGCTTTTGCAACTCTGATGCAGGGCTTTTGCAACTCTGATGCAGGGCTTTTGCAACTCTGATGCAGGGCTTTTGCAACTCTGATGCAGGGCTTTTGCAACTCTGATGCAGGGCTTTTGCAACTCTGATGCAGGGCTTTTGCAGCTCTGATGCAGGGCTTTTGCAGCTCTGATGCAGGGCTTTTGCAGCTCTGATGCAGGGCTTTTGCAGCTCTGATGCAGGGCTTTTGCAGCTCTGATGCAGGGCTTTTGCAGCTCTGATGCAGGGCTTTTGCAACTCTGATGCAGGGCTTTTGCAACTCTGATGCAGGGCTTTTGCAACTCTGATGCAGGGCTTTTGCGACTCTGATGCAGGGCTTTTGCGACTCTGATGCAGGGCTTTTGCAACTCTGATGCAGGGCTTTTGCAACTCTGATGCAGGGCTTTTGCAACTCTGATGCAGGGCTTTTGCAACTCTGATGCAGGGCTTTTGCAACTCTGATGCAGGGCTTTTGCGACTCTGATGCATGGCTTTTGCGACTCTGATGCAGGGCTTTTTGCGACTCTGATGCAGGGCTTTTTGCGACTCTGATGCAGGGCTTTTTGCAACTCGGATGCAGGGCTTTTTGCAACTCGGATGCAGGGCTTTTTGCAACTCAGATGCCGGGCTTTTTGCAACTCGGATGCAGGGCTATTTGCAACTCGGATGCCGGGCTTTTTGCAACTCGGATGCCGGGCTTTTTGCAACTCGGATGCCGGGCTTTTTGCAACTCGGATGCCGGGCTTTTTGCAACTCGGATGCCGGGCTTTTTGCAACTCGGATGCCGGGCTTTTTGCAACTCGGATGCAGGGCTTTTTGCAACTTTGTTACGAGTTTGTCACAACTCCTTGACTATGGAATGGGCTAATTACGGCCCTGTACTCGCTATAATTCTCAATTTCATCTAGATTCGTTATTCTGGAAGGCAGTTGAGCATTATTTTCTTACTTTTGTTCGTTTGACGAGTTTTGAATTATGTTATCAGAGACCTTCAATGCAGTATCTTACAATTGACCAGTATGTGCTGGTTGTGAGCGATGTCCTGCAACTATGCGAAACATGAAAGTTGTTTTGTAGTATGATAATTTCAATGAAGAGCGTGCAGCCCAGCCTGCAACACTTCAAGTAAGTTGCCTGCGAACTTTTCTTGCACATTTTGTCGTACACAAACTTGCCGAATCTCTTATGTTGAATGTCTTCACTGCAATATGTGTGGGATTGTACTTTAGTCTGTGTTTTCGCATGAGAACGTGCTTTGCGAAAATTATTCAAAGCTTACTTTCCGTGTTTCAGTATTCCTACTTGCCAAAATATTTATAAGCTATTTGCTTTGTTATTTTATTCTGCCGTCCTTTTTTCATTCTTAGGTATTACACGTTGACGGCTGGTTTGGCTTGACCGCTGAGAAGTTAAAGTTCAAAGTGTCGTAGGTAGACGCCTTCGTTGCTGGAGCTGACTTTATTTTGTCGTAGGTAGATACCTACATTGCTGGAGCTGACTTCATTTTGTCGTAGTTAGACACCTTCATTGTTGGAGCTGACTTCATTTTGTCGTAGTTAGACACCTTCATTGCTGGAGCTGACTTTATTTTGTCCTAGGTAGACACCTTCATTGCTGGAGCTGACTTTATTTTGTCGTAGGTAGATACCTACATTGCTGGAGCTGACTTCATTTTGTCGTAGTTAGACACCTTCATTGTTGGAGCTGACTTCATTTTGTCGTAGTTAGACACCTTCATTGCTGGAGCTGACTTTATTTTGTCCTAGGTAGACACCTTCATTGCTGGAGCTGACTTTATTTTGTCCTAGGTAGATACCTTCATTTCTGGAGCTGACTTCATTTCGTCCTAGGTAGATACCTTCATTGCTGGAGCTGACTTCATTTTGTCCTAGGTGGACACCTTCATTGCTGGAGTTGACTTCATAAGTACGGTTACAAATACAAACTTATGTAGTTCGAAGACTTGTTCGATATTCGAAGTGAAAAAAATAGTTCCTTAAATGCAGCGATCGCTCTCGAATTTAGCGAGGAGAATATCTGTACTAATAATATTTTAGGAAAAAAAATTATCATGGGCTTTCACTGATACCGTCTACTTATGTTTTGTGGCTCTGCTTATTTACGTATAATATCGTGTATGTATTCTAATTAAATTTATATGCGTGTACAGTCGTTTTTTGATTGATATTAACGTGGCAGGACTGTGGATCAGTTTATGCGATGTGTTGCTCAGGTGAGTAGTATGAAGCGTGTGGCACAGCGGTTAAGGAATCGGACTTGTATGTTGGAGACGAGGGTTTGTATCCCGGCGCTGGCGCGGAGATTTTCCCCGTTGGGTATAAGGGAAAGCTCAAGCACAATACCCCACTCGACCCAGGTGTCGGAAATGGGTACCGGCTTTACGGGGGAACCGTCATGGTGTCCTATATATAGTGTTAGTTATAAGACATTTGAAAAACCAATGCTCAAGATCATATGTATCAGGCTTGATTGGAAATAAAGCATCCCAAAGATCTTAATGTTTGTTTGTGTGCCTCCGTTTAACTGCAACGTTATATCAGCTACGTGAATATAAATTGATGAAATCAAACGAAATGTCTTCCGTTTAATTTCAACGGTATAATAATTGAAATGGATGATCTGTTTAAAGTGTGACTTTAGGTTATCATTTTTAAATAAGATACATTGATCATGCGTAACAACTCTTGGAGCATGCATGATTTCTTTGAAATAAGCCTCATCGAATTAGTAAGTAAGTAAAGTAAGGCAAATTGCGAGCTCTTCGCAAACCAAGTACGTCATCGAATTAAGGGCGCATGCATGCAGCCAGGAGGTTACACGCGCTGCATAGTTGTTACAGAGCATTCCTGTCATAATTACAATTGGGGGCGGAGCTGTGGGCTAAGGATATTCATGAAGTTAAGCTTATTGTGTCGCTTAAATTATTTACTTCTACATAGAACATTTCGTCTCAAGAGTTAGCTGTGTCGCTTTCGCCCCATAAGCGGACCGTAACATTTGCTCCTTCAGTCGTAGCGAAGCAGAAGTGCGGCTGAAAATTACTTATATTGACCAGTGTCATTCTTAGAGTACATATATCAGAAAAATTAACATCATTCTCTCTCTCTACGAATAATTTGTTAAAGAACTCACACCCTGTTGCATTACATGCGTAATGCAACAAATTTTGCGAAATATTTCAGTTCAAATTGATTTTGTTCATCAGTAGTGAAGACAAAAATTAACCCATTTCAACCTCATATCATTTTGGGACAAAGCGCCGCTGTTAGCCAGCTGTAAATAAGCATAACAAACATTCGCTCCTTAATATAAAGGATATCAATGCTCTGTAATAAAACGCCAGGAGTCTCCTTAAATTCACAAAAAAGTTAAATTTATATACATAATTGTTTGTACGGAATTTCTCCTGTGTTAAAGAATGGGAATCTCATTGAGCACATTAAATTGGTTGGTCCGTCTCTCCTCCACGTTCGTGAAGGATCCTTACTGGCCGTATCTGTGATCCGAGTTTGAGAAGTGCACAAGTGCAGGGTGGACCAGACGTAACTGAACTTTTTAATTTGCTAGCTGAGTAAATAGAATACCGAAATGAGCCATAAAAATGTTATTCTTTCAAATGAAGCAAAGTTTTCATTTTAATATCAAATTAAGAGTCAGCTACTTCTGGCTCACCCTGTACAAAATTACTGTTATCGCGGGTACTAATAGGATTGATATAATTATTTGTCATCCATATTTGTAAGATTTGTTTAAGATAATGTCGAATTCCGTCATTTTTGGGGGGGCTGTGTACACTAATGTTGGTATAAATAACATGACGCACTTAATATAAGGACATGTTGACATAAATAACAAGACGCAGTTAATATAACTACACGAGCAGCACGTGACGTAGCTGGAGGAGGAGCGGCGTAGAGGGTGCGGGGAATGGAAGCCAACAATGTAATGTTGTGTGAACTTAACCGCTCCCATGTAACGCTCCTATCTACTGCGCTTTTTTGTGTTAATAACTTTTACACCTTCACCGTGTTTCTTGTTTACTCATCTTTCGACGGGAAAATTTTTTACTTATCTTGTTTCGTGAGAGGTAAAAATTTTACACATGAATTTTGTAATTAAATTGTGTTCTTTCGAACGATATTTTTCAACAGTTGTTTACCGAAAAATTACACATATCGTTCTTGTTGCATCACATATGGATAAAGTGTCGCTCAACTTTTACTATTGAAATACGTCATAAGATTTTCCACGTTTGGCTGCTAATATTCACTTCTCTATAATGTACTGACAATATGCATACACGAAATACTAGTATTTTTTATAATATGAATACCGAAAATCTTTCCTCAAACTCGAAGCTTGCTAAAGATACTGACTGCTTAGGCCAACCACATTTTAGGGAACGCTGAGCTAACAAAAAAAAATAAAATCGTTCAAATTCGGCCCGTCAAAAATTTACGATAATGTTCGACAAATCACATGACACATGGCGTTTGTCTGCGTCTTATTTCCTAAGAATTCACGTGATATTCATTCCTACTCGAATCTGATGGATTAATACACTGAAAATTGTGGAGTTGATGAAGCTTGTATCACAGATACGCTCATCACGCACTGCAGGCTGGCTTCGGACAGACAGAGAGACAGACACCCCTCTAATTATATTATAGATTCGCTTACTAAACGCTTCTGCTCGCTGGTCTGTCAATGAGTTGTATTATAGTCATGCATTTATGCATGCCTCGTTACTATCCTCTGCAGCTAGCTCTCTTTTAAATCTATTCCTCACTACTACATCCGTAACAGATATTGAATAATAACTAATTTTCCATATGCCCCAGCGTTATTTCGTTAACCCGTAGTTCTCTATTCCATCCGTAAAATGCGAATGTGATGTCTTCCACCAATGCTGATCATGGGAGCAGACTGCCATGACTAATCTGCGGCAAGCGGCCGAATTAGCGCGCAAGGTTACGTCTATCATGCCGGCAGCGCTCGCCGCTTTATGATGAGCTTTAATGGCAACCCCACAATCGCCTGCCTCGTGTAGCACTGATACAGCGAGGCAACAAGTGTGGTGCTCCCATTTATGAAAGAGAGTGTAGTGTGCAGCTTCCATTGGGCGACTGCTAGTCAACAGCTGTTCAATGAAAAAGTTATTGTCAGAGCTGTACAGGTGTACGAGAATTGTGGCGATAAAAGTAGGAATGGGATAGCAGTTTTTTTTTCAAACCCGACCATTAATTCTGGAACCTCATCTTCCGGATTTTCAAAGCCTACGCCTTTGCATTTAAACGGCCATTGTTATTTACGTAACCCTCAGGGAAATATAGCTATTGTGTATGGGAATTAGAGCTCCCAGGGGGAAGATGTGAGGATTCAACACCAATATGCAACGCATAATATCTTGCAACTTAAGCAGAGCGATCTCCGTGGCTTCAAATCGACATAAATGAAGGTTCCTTAGGACTTTTATTCTTAACTATGAAACTTCAATGTGAACGTACTAGTGTACACGAGCCGTCTACGCTATTTAGTACGTTCACAATAAAGTTCAAAAATGATGGGATTCAAAATTTTCCTTGAATAAATATTCCAGATGTGGATGACCAACAAATATATCCATGCCAATAGTGCCCGCGATTAAAATATTTTTTTTACTTGTGCTCTGGTGAAACTCGTATCACAGATACGGTATAAGTATCCTTATGAGCGTCACAGAGTGACGGAAGAAGCCGACACCAAACAAACACTGTACATAAACAAACTAACACAAGGGTATTATTAAGTAAGAAAATACTGGAAGGTACGATGCTCAATTAGAGTCAGCGTGCGTAAGCGGGGCGCGTGAGGCCCTGCGCTGCTGGTGGCCGGCCTTGCCCTTGCCTCGCTGTCGCATGGTCACACCTGTGTGTATTTGCGTCAGCCTGCGTGTGTGTGCGCGTGTGTCTGCGTAAGCGCGTGTGCGTGTGTCTGCGTAAGCGTGTCCACGTGTGCGTGTGTCTGCGCGTGTGCATGTCTGCGTGTGACTGCGTGTGCGTGTGACTGCGTGTGCGTGTGACTGCGTGTGCGTGTGACTGCAAGTGCGTGTGACTGCGTGTGCGTGTGACTGCGTGTGCGTGTGACTGCGTGTGCGTGTGACTGCGTGTGCGTGTGACTGCGTGTGCGTGTGACTGCGTGTGCGTGTGACTGCGTGTGCGTGTGACTGCGTATGCGTGCCTCACACTGCCCCCAGTGCACATGGCGAGGTCGAGGGCTGCTGTGCGCACCTGGCGCTCATTTGGGGCGCGTGCGGCTTGTGTGGCTTCTTTGGAGTTCAAATGGGTCCTTCGGGTTCATTGAGTCGTATGGGTTCATTAGGGCTCATGTGAGGGTCATTAGAGCTCATGCGAGGGTCATTAGGGCTCATGTGAGGTTCATTAGGGCTCATGTGAGGTTCATTGGCGGTTTCTTTAGGGCTCATGCGGATCCATCGGGTCCTTTTAATGTATGACCACTTGTTTTCCAACGAGATTGAACTTCTTACAAACCCTCGTGCACGTTTCCTTCCTTGTACCCACGCCACTTGTACGCTGTGCACCACCGGTGAACCTTTGGTTACGTAAATACCTGAGGGACAATGCCCACATAAATATAATGAATTGTAAATCAATATACGTGTCTTGCTACGCTAGTTAGCCTCATGAAAAGTTTTCAGGTTTCTCGGGTCCCGTCCTTTAATTCAATGTTGGATCGTGTTAGATTGAGCTGCTTCCTGCAGCTGCTGATGGTTGCTTGCTGCAGCTGCTGATGGTTGCTTGCTGCAGCTGCTGATGGTTGCTTCTGCAGCTGCTGATGGCTGCTTGCTGCAGCTGCTGATGGCTGCTTCCAGCAGCTGCTGATGGTTGCTTGCTGCAGCTGCTGATGGTTGCTTCTGCAGCTGCTGATGGTTGCTTCTGCAGCTGCTGATGGTTGCTTCTGCAGCTGTTGATGGCTGCTTGCTGCAGCTGCTGATGGCTGCTTCCTGCAGCTGCTGATGGTTGCTTGCTGCAGCTGCTGATGGCTGCTTCCTGCAGCTGCTGATGGTTGCTTGCTGCAGCTGCTGATGGTTGCTTTCTGCAGCTGCTGATGGTTGCTTTCTGCAGCTGCTGATGGTTGCTTGCTGCAGCTGCTGATGGTTGCTTGCTGCAGCTGCTGATGGTTGCTTCTGCAGCTGCTGATGGCTGCTTGCTGCAGCTGCTGATGGCTGCTTGCTGCAGCTGCTGATGGCTGCTTGCTGCATCTGCTGATGGTTGCTTGCTGCAGCTGCTGATGGCTGCTTGCTGCAGCTGCTGATGGCTGCTTGCTGCAGCTGCTGATGGCTGCTTGCTGCAGTTGCTGATGGCTGCTTGCTGCAGCTGCTGATGGCTGCTTGCTGCAGCTGCTGATGGCTGCTTGCTGCAGCTGCTGATGGCTGCTTGCTGCAGCTGCTGATGGCTGCTTGCTGCAGCTGCTGATGGCTGCTTGCTGCAGCTGCTGATGGCTGCTTGCTGCAGCTGCTGATGGCTGCTTGCTGCAGCTGCTGATGGCTGCTTGCTGCAGCTGCTGATGGCTGCTTGCCGCATCTGCTGATGGTTGCTTGCTGCAGCTGCTGATGCTGGATAGCTTGCTACAGCTGCTGATGCATGGTAGCTTTCTACAGGTGCTGATGCTTGATAGGTTGCTACAGGTGCTGATGCTTGATAGCTTGCTACAGGTGCTGATGCTTGATAGCTTGCTACAGGTGCTGATGCTTGATAGCTTGCTACAGGTGCTGATGCTTGATAGCTTGCTACAGCTGCTCATGCATGGTAGCTTGCTACAGCTGCTGATGGTGGTTGTCAGTACGCCGTAGAGCCTAACTTAACATAAGGCCGGTCCTAATACGACAAAATCGCTAACATAACCGGACTTCGAGTAAAAGTAGAATTAGTTTCTAACGGATTGTCTGTATGTACGTTTTATTTTAATCACCGTCTGTACCGACATGGACGCCAATACTGATTTACGGCACGCCTGCCCTCGAAGTTGCACTGCTACATGTACCTGGTATTGATGTCTTGTTTGAGAGGTGGTATTGATGTGTTGTACCTGGTATTTATGGTATTGATGTGTTGTACCTGGCATTGATGCGTTGAAACACCCTTGTCACTATCGCGTGGGAAGATGGATTGTAGAGCGAGTAATTTAAACCGTCCGACATTACCCTTCAGCGTGATAGTCATATCAGACCCCTCTAATACAATTGCAGACGCGCGCGTGCTTAGAGCTAGAGGCACTTCCGCCATCGAAAATACCTCGATCTCACGGAGCCTCTTGTCACCACTCGATCTCACGGCCCCTCTTGTCACCACTCGATCTCACGGCCCCTCTTGTCACCACTCGATCTCACGGCCCCTCTTGTCACCACTCGATCTCACGGCCCCTCTTGTCACCACTCGACCTCACGGCCCCTCTTGTCACCACTCGACCTCACGGCCCCTCTTGTCACCACTCGACCTCACGGAGCCTCTTGTCACCATTCGATCTCGCCGCCCCTCTTGTCACCACTCGATCTCACGGCCCTTCTGGTCACCACTCGATCTCACGGAGCCTCTTGTCACAACTCGATCTCACGGCCCCTCTTGTCACCACTCGATCTCACGGCCCCTCATGTCACCACTCGATCTCACGGCCCCTCATGTCACCACTCGATCTCACGGCCCCTCTTGTCACCACTCGATCTCACGGCCCCTCTTGTCACCACTCGATCTCACGGCCCCACTTGTCACCACTCGATCTCACGCCCCCTCTCGTCACCACTCGATCTCACGGCCCCTCTTGTCACCACTCGATCTCACGGCCCCTCTTGTCACCACTCGATCTCACGGCCCCTCTTGTCACCACTCGATCTCACGGCCCCTCTTGTCACCACTCGATCTCACGGCCCCTCTTGTCACCACTCGATCTCACGGCCCCTCTTGCAACATTCAGTGGCTACGTCTAGGCTTCCGGCCATCGAATTTTGCAAGTTTGTCACCATTCTAGCTGAATTCTAGCTGACAACATGAATTCATTTTGAGTTCTTTTACTGCATTTCCTCATGTTTGCATTGCCACCGTCAATTTTTATTGTATCACTATCATATTTGTGTTCTCATGTCTATCATTGCAAATAATATTTGGGGCTACTCTTGCTTCGGTGACGCGTGCAGCGCTGTGTGCTGAAAGCGCGGCTTGTCAGAGTAATGAAGCCGAAAAAACGTTATTTTCGCGCAAGATTGCGTAATGCGGCCTTACTGTCGAACTGTTCTTATGCTAATTTTGAAGGTAATGGGCCAAAGCCTGGGATAAAATCAAGTTTTCCGTATAATGACGATCAGCGTCTAGCTTTGGATAAGCGTGTCAGACAACGTATCAATCTAAGCACAGTGTCTGCCAGTTTATAAAGAGTGTCTGTGGATAGTGTCTATCAGTGCGTATTGCGAGTATCGTCTCTATACCATGTTGCGTATACCTATTAACACTTCGATTGTGACGTGAGCCATCGATGGTACACGGAGGGAATTTTCATGATGCTACTGATCGACCAGTGGTCAAAAACTCGATTTTACTAAATACCTAATGAAAACCAACTGAAAGTATGATATAGGTAATGTTTGCTATTTTCAACATTATTTAAGACAATTGACTTTAAATTTGAGTTGAATATTAAACTTCAGATTTACCTGCCTCAGTCAAAGTGTTAAAGTACAGGAAGTGTTGGAAGTACAGCGTGTGCCAAGCTGCTTCATCTTACACCGCCGTCTGCGACTGCGAGCTGCGTCATGAGTCTCGGGTACATTGTCCTGCGAGGCATTAAAGAGGCGAGCCTTGGTGTTGGATCCTGTGCTTTACTTTGTCATGAGTTGGTTTTGCTGAGGCCTTGCAGGGGGTGGCGTATCGTACGGAGGTGCTGAGGGTGTCAGGCGACTTTTGTAAGCAAGCTAGAGTTTTTGTGGACTTCGGCGCGCTACAAAGAACCATTACGACTTCTTTGCCTTTACTCCGCGTTGCTATAGGTGTCGTGCATTCACGCGAACTTTGCTTCCTACATCATCAATTCGAGGAGAAACACTCGTTAGTTTTTGCTCTTCCTTCTGACGATATGAGTTCATCAACTTATGTTAAAACTGTGAACTTTAATGTTAAGGCAGCTGATGTAGATGTCGTTTAAAGGATTCAAATTGGTGAATAAATTTCATGCTTAGAATGTTTTCTCGCCTTTAAACCTTTTTAGTTTTCAATAAATACAGCGATCCTACGTGAGTTAGAGATTGCATCAGTTCGCTTGTGCTTGGGTGCTAGTGCGGACTGATGCGCGAACGCGAATGTACGGATTTGTGAATGATTGCATGAATTTTTTATACGAGTGTGAGCAAATGCGTGCACTCGTTAATGATGGAATCGGTAGGTTTGTCGCAATAAAGATTCTCTAAAGAATGTTGAACTTGAGCAACCATTGACATTTTCCTTTACAGGAATAAAAAATTAGTTCATTTTTTTTCTCTCCACTCATTTGCAGTTTGATGGGATTACAACGTTTTATTTCTTACGTTCGTATTGGTTGCTATTCTCTCGCTATCAAGGCATAAACTTGCTGCGGAATTCCGTGTGCAATTCCCCGTAAGTTCATTTACGCGTCTTTACCCCTCAGGGGGATACAACTATTGTGTCTATGGGAATTGGTGCTCCCAGGGGGACTATAAGAGGGCCCTAGCTAAAGGTTAGGTAGGCTTTCTTTTTGTTAAAATAGAATAAGCTTTTGTTTTGTTACGGACCATCTTTTTTCGATTCACTGCTGTCCTGTTTTTCAGCACCTACTACTTTTTTCGTCAACTTTTTCTGTTTTCAGGAACTTTTTTCTTAGCTTACTGTTTTTGTGCATCTTGTGCATAGATTCCGCTTTCCCTCAACTCCATACTAAATGGTGCCTTCCTTCTCCCTCTCTTAGAACATCCTTGTCGTGGTTAAGGGAGGCTAAAACTTTCTTGTATAATAATGATAATAATAATAATTTACGCATCTTTATGTTAATCCCCTAAGTTAATTCATGATTTGCGTTGAAATTGAATGTCTTCGAATTTTTGTTATAATTATTTTTTTCTCATGGTGGGTATATCATATTTTTCGTGATTGCGTCACAATCCGTCGAGCAAACCCAAAAAAGGGCAGGATATTTTCCCCTACGGGGAACGCGGGTGGATTGTAATTTAATAGGCTTTTTGTTTCGTTAAGGTTTATCTTTTTTCAATTTGCTTCAATCTTTTTTCAGCACTTGCTACTTTCTTCTTCAGCTTCTATTTTTATTCATAAACTCCTTTTGGTCAATCATGCAGTACCTGTGTGCAGGGGGTGGGAAATGTCTTGTGCATAGATTAAACGTTTTTTTTTTAAATTCCTTACCAAATGATGTTTTTCTATCTTTGTAACACCTTTGTTGTGGTTAGGGAGGCTTACGTTAATTAACTTTTCTAAGCTTTTCAAACAGATTTGAAAATCTTGTGGGATGGAAGTGGTTGTGCCTTGATATTGCGCCTTAATATTTCATCTTGATGTTGCGCCTTGACGTTGCACCTTGCTATTGCATTCAAATATTGCGTGAATGAATTAAGGCTGCAACAAATGCTGTAGGCAGCGAAGGTGGGGTTGCAGCGAAGCATCAAGCTGTCGTCCGTTATGCCTTTGGATGCATAATTTCACGAGGGTTTGAAGGCGCGGCATTCCTATGCAATCAGCCATGGCAAAAATAAACTACGAGAGTCTCGTTTCCGTGCTCGTGAAGTGAAAACATTCCTTGCATGCGACTGCAGTTAGTTTAGAAACCTCAAGAATCAGGCTGTGGTGAGCGAACTATTTTTAAGGAGCCCCACGAAACAAATTACTTTCCGGCTCTATGCCCGTCTGCTCCTTTTGATAGGCCTGCAAGATCACTTACATGTCTCTATCATTGCGGTCTGTGTGTGTTGCAGTACTTAAAACCACCACAATACAGTTGATGGTAAATTAAAATACTTCTTGTGGAAAACATCATGGCGCTTAAAACAGCTGTATCTCTATGTGCAAAGCACTAGCCAGTATCCCCCAGAACTGACCCCATTTTTGAGCACTTCAATTCATTCCTCATATGGATATCATAGTGCCAGTAATGGTTTCGAAATAACGGAATAGTAATTACGTATCGGAACATTTAGACTGGGTGTTGTGCCAGTTTTTGTGCAATGGGGAACATGTCCCAATGTGCAACTCCCAGTGTGAAAATGTGAGGTCCCGAGCTGAAGGTCAGGGTAAACTTGACTTTTGTTGAAATAGAAGAGCTTATTTGCTTAGATGCGGACAAACTTTTTCAGTTCACTGCTGTCCTGATTTTCAGTACCTAGTACTTTCTTCATACTCTTATCGTGTTTCATAGACTACTTTCTCAACTTACTGCTGCTATGCGCTAGGGATCTTGTGTGGGAACATACCTTGTTTCTGCTCTCCCTTTACTCCAAACTGAATGGTGCCTTCATCTTTCTAATCTTTGGAATACCTTTGTTGTGATTAGTGAGGCTTAATTAAACGAACTTGTCTAATCTATATCTGTTACAGAAGTATCACTTCATTTCAATCCTCTTGAATGTCATTGTTTTACAGCTATTTACTTTAAAGGAACGTATGAAATTTTTATTTTGCTTCTCATTTGGTCGAAGCTTGTACTAATGTTATTCATTCTGGTACAGTTACATGCAATTTAATAAAACTTGAGGTTTAATCATTCAACGACTTGATTGTTTTCCAAGGATATTAATTCTTCTTAGAATTGGTTAGTGCTCATGACAAAGACCTATTGCTTGTGTAGTTCCCTTATTTTTGGTTCGTGGAGATATGCTTGGTTATAATTTACGAAAAGTATTTTTTGTGACATTCCCTTTTATTTTTCCCTTCATTACTCATTCCCTTCTTGGACTTTCCAGAAGTGATGGAAAACAATGTTAGGTTACTGAACCCTCCCTCTAAAAGGGTGCTATTGTAAGCAATTCATACATTGAAGCCGAATCATGGATACGCCCAACCAGATATTTGACATCAGTCCAAAAACTCCTACTTCGTCACAATCATCCTGGAAAAGTGAATAGTTCCTTTGGTTGTTCCTTCTTCATTCTTATTCATGGTTACGCCCCTCGTTTTGTACGGAGCGCGCAAATGCAGGCAAGCATCTATGAAAAAAAAGTTGACAACCGCATCTCGCGACCGCGGCTTTAGCTCAAAGGTAGTTGCTGCTACGCTGCAGTGGCGAGTGGTTGGTCTGGTGTGATGCGTCTTCTGTTTATTTAACCTGTCCACATTCGGGCTGTTTTTTTCTTCGCTGGCTTATTTTGTGAATTTTTAACTTTGTGCCGCAACGAAGAATTTCTTGGAGACTGCAAAAGGCTTGAGCAATTGACGACGCTCCGAAGAGGTAGGACTTGCTAATTTCTAACAGTAATGTAAGCAGTGAACTTGATTGCGAGGCTTACTTATCAGCTGGTCAGCTTAGCATTTCTTTAGTGCTTGTGAAATTTTTCCAACAATTTATTTTGGGATCTTCGTATTTTAGGCTTTCCCCAATTCCATTATATTTTATTTTCGATATTTGTGGTGGGGGAATAACCATGACTCATCCGCAAGATGTTTCTCTTGTATAAGAAACTAGTTGGTTCTCCTTTTTATCTTACGCGTGAGATTCCCAAAGAATCGACCTATTGGAAATATACTAGTTGGTATTATGTTACGCAACTTGCTGGTAAATATTGAAATCTCCCTTCTGTTCCTCTCTCGCTTATTAGATATTTGAATGCGTCGATAACGTTATAGCATTTTGACAAATGTTAAGTGAACAATAAGCTTCTGCGTTTCTAGCGGATAAATAGCTTTACCTATAGGTATTACTTCAACAAAATTATCCAGATATTTCTCTCTCATTCTCGAATGGACCGGAAAAATCTTGAGCGACTAATAAACTGAAGCTCATCATCGTGTTTCGTAATTACATTCAGATATAATTGATCATTACGGAATTTTTGTATCCCTATCAAAACCAACAACCTAGCAAAGTTCCACACTGTAGCTATTTCGTTTGCAAGGTATCGTATTGAGAGTTATAAATTTACGTTCAGATTATATTGACGCATACGGAAGTAGGTGATGCGTGCTCAGAAGTTCCCCTAAAATGTGTCATATTAGGTCACACAAAACCGTTGTGGCTCGGACCTCGAAAGCACTTCGTGCTTACCATGATTGTTATTTATTTCCTCGAAACCACACGCTTTGATTTGAAAATGTTATTTTTTTGCATTAATGCCATGCTCAAGCTAGACAGAGTTAGATTTTAAGTTCATAGCTGAATTGAAAATTGGGTTTCGTAACCAAATGATCCTGGGTTTCGTAACCAAATGATCCAGGGTATTGGCACACAGACAGGTTTGTCAAAATGCGTGTGCGTTTATTCTTTTTGTTTCTCGTGAATTAAACATGTTCTACGATTGCGTTCTGGAACAGAAAATGAATTTATGTTTAATTGCCAACAGTTTAAACTGTTTGTCGTGTGGAAGAACAAAATATTCATGAAAAGCAATACTCGCAGTGGAAATAGTTTTTGAAATGAAGTCCTGAAAACCCGGGCTCTGTTGAATACTAATTCACATAATTTTAGCTACTGCCGACGTGAATCATTAATTACTCTCCCTTGGACAAGGAATGTCTTATCAAAACTTCTCATATTAAACCAAAGCTTGAGTGTTTTACAAGAATACATTTATAGCAAAGGATAAGGAACGATTTACTTGATATTTTACTTAGTGCTCAATGTAACTACTATGACTGGTAATATTGGTGAAAAATAATAAAAAAAAACAGTTGCCATAGTCGGACGATAGAAATCTGTCGCTGAAAACATTTCAGCAGTCCGCATTCAGAGAATTCACCTCTCACTTTTCAATGAATTCTTCGTAGATCCGGTCAAAGCCTTGCCGACCTGAACGTAGGTACAAAAGCTTGGATGCTGTGTCATAGCACAAGATGCCTAAACATGAGAACGCAATTGTACGTAAATAAACTTGAATCACATGTGGGTGTAAATATGGTAAGTAATTAATTCATATCCACTAAATAACGTATTCATAAATCTTATTCAACACCGGTGTTAATATCATGACCTTGCAGCACCACAGAAATAGCTTTCAATGCTTTCATCAGAGCCCCACGACCGTCACAGATACGTAGCTGATGTTAATATAATGCCACAAGGAGACCGATTTCAAGCTATTCTCATACCTCACACTGTCCCCTATAGCACCGCAGAGGGCTTGCGTCGAATTTTTCTTTTTTCATTGGAAGCCCCGAGACCGCAGCTCAGGCGTCACCTACGCCCAAATTTGTACGAGATTTATCATTAAATTAACCTTCAATATTGTCGCGTTATAAGCGTCTCACTTTAGTTGTGTTACGAGGGGGCAGACTTTTTCCTGGAAGTGTTTCTATGCTTTTATTCCCCAATATTTTTGGCAAAATGCTTGTTTTTATTAGCACGCACTCTAGAGCAAGTTTCCAACCATATAGGTGGAAACTTGCGTTTCTAATGCCTTTGGCACGAGCTTAAAACGATTCTGTGCAATATTTTAGCCGACTTTGAGGTCATCAATAACAATTGACGTCAAGAGCACGCCAGTTTACATCCGATGACGTCAACGCATTCGCTACTCGAGATTTCTTCAGACCATCAATCTTGGTTTTGGCATCCCTTAGGGTGCGAAGCAGAGGGAGAGGTTTGGTCGTGTGGTTCATCCCGCAGTGCTCAAGCCAACTGACAACGTTTAAGTGAAACCAATCGGAAATAATATCTCTTTGAAATTCCTATCGTTCGTTGCACTTCGCTTATCAAGCTATTGCAACATTTGATACACATGGGCATGGCTTTTAAATAGTTCATACGTCTTCTTGAGAGTCGTGACGTTACGTGATCTGGTCTAATTAACTTCCCATTGTTTTCTCTCTATTCCAAATCAATAAACGCCTAAACACTCACAGTTCGTTGATGTATTTGATGCATTTGATATCCACTGATGGATATTTCAGACAAGTTGAGACAGAAGAAATTATTATGATCTTTAGTTAATTCAAGCGTTTTAATTTTATTCCCTCGATCTGGAAAAATAAACGAAACCAATTACATTGAAAAGCGATCAGATAATTTTTAACTCAAATTATTTATACGTCTTATTGTTGCAGATTGAAAATAGTTTTTTTGTGGGCTCCTGCATTCCTTTCTTCTCCCACTTTCATGTTACACATGAGAGGAACGTGACAAGGCATGTTGATGTTAATTGTAGTCCCTATCGATCAACTCCCAGACTTAATGAAGCTTGTAAAATGCATCGAACTAGGCGCCATAGGTTCCAACTACCGCAGTATACAACGTAGATCCCTGTTTATGCCTTGCTTGGCGCGAGTCGTCCGTGTAAACACGTGATCAGGCCTCTGAACATTAAGCAATAAAGTCACACACAAACACAAGCGCGGAATCTGAGCACAACTCTACTCCGTCGCGGCAGTCCTTTAGGAGCTTGTCCTCAGGCCTTACAGGGGCGGCCTTCCTGCCCATGTCCTGCTGCTGCAGCGGTGTTGCCATATAGGCCGCTGTCTTGGGGGCCCTCCCTCGGCCCACGCTCACGTTTGGCGAGTTTACCGTCGTCAAACTGCTCGCTTGGGGGGAAGCCTCAGTTTTAGGCGGAGATTGATGCTGCTTCGCACGAATCCTAATGAAAGAATATGAGTAGAAAAATCCCGTGGTTCATTATTTTTTAGGATTCATTTTTATTTCAGCTTGAAAGGAAAACTTTCAAGCTTACAAATTTGGTTGAATTTGAATGCATGTTATCTAATCGCTAATTCATTAGATTGTTGCATGGTGGCTGCCCAATTGCTCAGCTATCCTGCTAGTTAGTTATTCTAGTGGTTAGTCTAAATACAATTGAGGAGTTACTTAACAGCTTAACAATTACCAAGTTATCAGACAAGCTTCGCTTACCAAAATAATTTGAGTTGACAAATACACAGTTAATTAATGAGCTCTTCGCTAAACTGTTTCAGCGCATGGAATATGTATACTGGTGTTAATTAAAATTTTTATTTACCGGACTTTTTTAAATTTCTGAGTTTACTTATACGTGATTGTCTGCTGAATTCATTTTTGTTCGTGCTTGGAAAATATTTACTCATGAAAACTATCACTCCTGGAAATTTTAGCCCTAAAATAAACTTCCTAATTCCTATCGTTCGGTGCACTCTTGTAAGTTATTGCACCATTTTATGTTTGGGCAGTGCGCTGAAAGAGTTGAAGCGTCTTCTTGGAAGTTACGGCGTTACGTGAACTCTTATGTAAGATCGACGAAATTTTAGCTACAATGCTAGATAATGACTAAAAGTAAATCGTTACATTTTACTGTCAGCGTGATTTATTATCACGCTGAATTTCAAGCATCATACTCTGCTTATTGTGCTCAATGTACTGAAAATTTTAAGGACAGTGCAAATAAAATTGTCTATTGCTGCATAGTTCGCATAATGGCAACGTATAGAACTGAAGTAAATCAAGGGATGATTTCTTCTGCCGGAGTTCACTTTTCGAATACGCCTACTATACACACGCAGCTGTGCAGTAAAGATATGGCGATAGCAGGACACGCTTCACGATTTCGGTTACTAAAGAAATCTTCAACTGATAAAAACTAAAATTTTTCTGAACACATGTATTCATTATCTACTACTATTTTACGAGTGATGTACTCCATTAAAAATACGCTTACCAACTGCTGAGGAAGGATTACACCGCATTTCGGATTACGTTAAAGATTGCTTTGTAATACTCATAATGAAAGCGGATTTATGGTAAGGGGATGTTTCTAAAGTTTTCTTCTTAAGCGTTTCTAAGACTACATATATAGTGACTATTTAGCGCGCTGTGTTTCTATCATTTGTTTTATAATGACCAATTTTTTTGTTTTCTCAAATTAAAAAACATGAAAAGCAAACAAAAATTCGCGAAAATGAGCATTCTCTTCGTGAAATAAAAATATTGTCTCTTTTTGTAGAGAATCGAGCATATTTGAAAAAAAGGCTCTACTTGAACAGAAATTGGAGCCGATTCAATTCACCTTCATCTTTATATTAACTTCCTAGCATAAACTGATAACCTGTTACCTTCGGAAAGAAAGTAAACATTGAAGTTTCAAACGAATTTCAGCATCGATTTAGCGCAGCTCCAAGTCTTCAGTCTGGACTCGGAGACTGCAACGCTGCTTAGATAGTGATCCTCATGTAACCGACCTTACAATCGTCTTGATGCGGCGCGCATAAAGACAGATGTGATTCAACAGAAAGAACATCTACGACTACTTTCTAAAGTATTCTTATATAATTCTTATGTGAAATATAATCAATAACTGACGTGGATTGACGTGGATAGTATTCGGTGTTTGGGTATAGCACCGTTAACAAATTGGCAAAATTTTATTGCAGCCATAATTGAAAACCCTCAGGATCGATTTCTCTTTTACTTCTTTTCTACTATGTCACCAGACTTCCTCAAGCCCATACATTCAATGCAACATTACATGCCAATGAATTCAACTGTTATGATCTGGCGATATTTCATCTCTAATCTCACAGCTACTGTTGGAAGTACGTTAGTTTTATCATAAATAGCTGAGACCCTTGAAAGTTACTCTGCTGCATTTGTTTCATTCGTGGCTGGAAAAATTATCAGTTAAAAATTTTCTCGCGAGAAGGCTAACTAATCACTCAGTCACGGAAAATTCACATAGTTCAATAATCGGCTGAGTTGAACAAGCCAGGTAGTTCCTCGAGTTGGCTTCATAACTATTGATGCCCTTTCGCCAAAATTAAGAATCAAAATTTTTTTTCACTCACTTGGCGTCTTATACTCTACTCACTTGTGTGCTGTACTCATTACTATCATTGCTCTACGAATTGGTCTTGGTCCAGTGTCCCCTCTCGCGTTGGCCAAGCGTGCCGTCTCCCGCGTTGGCTGCCACTATAACAAGAAGGCGCCGCTGGTCCCAGGAGCGGTCACCGTCAGGCAGCTCGGCCTTCAGCTCGCCACTTTTACCAAGAGCCTCACTCTGGCGCTTCTTCAGAGGCTGTGCTTTAGAACACGTAGGACACGTCTCATCGGAGCTGAATTGGTGCACTTGTGCATCTTGCGAAAAAAAATACCATGTCTGTGCAAATTTCATATCATTATTTGGTTAACTTTCATTTTAGAATGAATTTAAATCAGTTCTCGTCGTGTATTTATGTGCACGTCGTGCATTTATAATACTTGTCCCGAGTGTGCGATTTCCTGCGTGAGATTATAAGCCCAGCGGAAAATTTGTTATATTTCAAAGGAAATTGACAGTGACGTAATCGATTAAAATTCGGGCACGCGGCCAGAAGAAACCGATATCATATCTTGCCCAATTCATTGCATTCACTGACGCACCTAGTTGGCTGATCTTATTTTTTGTTAAATGGAATACTGATACTTGGGCGAGGACAACGAAATTGCCTGAGAGTAATCCACTTATTTGATCTCGTAATATAATTCACAGAGTTACTGCACTAGTAAAAATTTCATACGTTACCTGAAACGTGTTATCAAGTTGACGCTGTGTGTTACCGAGTGTGTTGACGCAGCTTCAGGAAATCAGTGTCTAAAAATTTTTTCCACGGGGTGAGGTGGAGGAACGAGATGTATTTTTTCCGTCAAAATGTTCGTATTCGAAATAAAAATGACCTAACATCTTTGCCCGTAGTAACTAAAGAATTTATTTCATTAGAACCATGTATGATTTCAACAACCCAAGTTTGCCGCACCCATGTTCAAGCAGAGCAATTTTCAACAGCCGAGAAATGCAATTCTTATCAATTACATCAGACCTTGTGCAACTTGCGGCATGATGAAAAACACTCATCTCCGTCGCATAGCGAACTCTAGCTTGTCTGAGCGCAGCGAAGAAAAACTGACCTGTATTTGTCGGACCTAAATTGCACGTCTCGGATAGCCGTGTAGAGCTGCTGCTTTCCTTAAATTAACAGTACCAAGAACTTCGACATTTTTATGCATTTCATAAACTGAAAGATCAAACGTACAAGATGGGAGTGCGGCGGGCTGGTGCATGATTCACGCTAATTTTAATTTGCAAATAGAATCAGTTTTGGTAGCGTACTTGCATTCCGCTCAAGCGTATCAAGCAAGAATTTTTTACGCTACGTATAAGTTATTTCGTCTCGCTTCTATTCATAGAAAAGTAATAGATTTGATTTTTTTATAGTGTGATATTTGATTATTATTAAATGTAGTACAAATCGCGTTTATACGAGCTTCTCAGTTACTTGTTTTGCTATAAAGTGATATTTTATTGATTTATTGTTCCCGATCCGCGTGTCCTCATGCTGTTGAAATTAAAATTTTGTGATACACTACCTTGGTTGAGTGTAACATATCAACAAGATAGGATTTTTCCTCCTATTGCTTATTTTGCCCTCTTCGTAATTTTTCCTAGAGAAGAGCTTTTAATTTCTAAAAGTTGATATAACTTCCGCGTTTCAAGCTCTAGATACAAACTAAAGAAAAGTTCTACGCCTCGACATGCTTTATTATTAAACAACTGTTCAAATGCTTGTGCGGAACGGAGTAAAGCGTACCAGCATTCTTTAAAATGTCTTTTTGTTGAGAAAAGGAAACAATGTGAGGGCCCGAGCTAAAGGTTAGGTAGGCTTTCTTTTGTTAAAATAGAATAGGTTTTGTTGTGTTACGGACCATCTTTTTTTCGGTTCACTGCTGTCCTGTTTTTCAGCGCCTACTACTTTCTTCTTCAACTTTTTCTTGTTTCATGAACTTCTTTCTTAGCTTTCTGTTTCTGTGCCCTTTCTGCATAGATTCCACGTTCCCTTAACTCCATACTAAATGGTGCCTTCTTCCTTCCTCTCTTTACATCTCATTGTTGAGGATAGGGAGGCTTAAACTAGCTAATAAACTAAACTGAGAAAAGGAAAAATTAAAATTTGAAATAACCATCTTATAATTTCCTTTAGTATCCTCTAAGAACTTTCGATAAAGTACCAATCTAGAACAAAGCAGAAGTCCAGTGGGGAATTTACTTCTCGCATGCCGACCTGCTCTGCCACACCCCATGGACACACCGACTCCAGTGTTGTCTACCTGCAAATCAGCGTCGATTGATGACAGCAGTTCTCTCGAACCTTCAAATTTTCTTAACCCGTTTGGTGATGGTTGAGGTTTTTGCAGCACTTGATGTTCTAGCCGTTAGTGGGACAAGCGCTGTTAGTGCGCTATGATTCTATTTTAATATTGAAAAGGATGAATTATTTCGTCTAGGAGAATAGTATTGCCTGCCGTATATGCTACGATCGCCTAAAATTGAATGGGAAACAGTTATATTTCGAATTGTATCTCGTAAACTCTTACAAACACTGAACATCATTACGAATCCTAACGAATGATGAACCTACAAGACCACAGGCGTGATAGCTCTGCTCAGAGTTAAAATCCCGTTTCTTGTGCTAAATTCGAGACAAGAGGTTGAGGCTCGAAAGTTCGGATTCTACGCTCGTCCATACGCTGTGAAGTTTCCGGACTGAACTACATCATCGCGCGCCAGTACTGTGCAGAAGAAATTATTATCGCTCCTGTAAAGAAGAACATTCCTGCATTTAATTGCGTATGTGGTTGAGATGGAGGTCAGTTTAGCATCTTGAAGCTCGGTGTGAGAGCTTCATATTACATTCGAAGCGTACCTTTGCATTTACTATGGTAAATTTTGGGAAATTTTTTTGTAAATTTTAAATGGTTAAATTTAATTTGATAAATTATATATGGTAAATATGAAAAATTTCAGGGAACTACTATATTGATGTTAAGGACGATGTAAATGAAATTACAGTAAGATCTGAAAGTAATTAAGGCATTGTTGTACCTCACATGGTAGAAACGTTGTAGACAGGACAGCTTGAAAAGACGTCATTTTCATTCAACGTTTTTGCGAGCGAGACAACGAGGCAAACTGTGATAGGGGAACTTCATCCTGGTTTTACATTTTTTGTCCCTTGCCACGAGAAAAATGTTGACGACAACTTTGAAAAATTGAGTTGGATATCCTCGATGCATGTGCTGTAGTGGAGGGTACATCCATAGCCAGGCGATCGATGTGCAGGCCAGGTGTGGCTTGGAGAAGTGAGGGACTCAGCATAGCATGGTTAATTTCCTGGTCGATGGTTTGCGCAGTTTGAGCAACGACGTTGCGATCTCGAATGGCAGATTCGCACCAGATTCTTAGAAAGAATAAGGAAAACTTCGCTTTATTGCTTTCCGATGTAGTTCAAAAGGAACATTACGAAGAAATGACATTCGAAAAAATGCAGAAGCCACCATTGCGGGAATGAAAGTCAATTTTTGCGCTGAAAAAAAGTCTTATTTTCCAGGATAGGCGACGACGAACAAGCATCGTAGTTGAATCATCGTCTTGTATCAGGTGTTGTGCGCCTCGGGGCAGGTTACTTGCACGCGGTGGTGACGGTACGGAAGTACGTCTGTCACAAGCGTGTGTGACCCTGGAACGAATATTCCTCAAGGAAACAGGAGGTTTTCACCTGAGTCCTAATAAGCCGAAATTGTTTCTCTTTTCTATTTGGTGGAGGCATAACTTCTTTGTTTGTTTTTGTTTATTTTGTTTTCGAATGACGTATCAATTGGACCATTTCAAGCTCTCATTTATACCTTTTTCTGTTATCTCCTCTTGTCATTTAAGAGATGGCTCGTTGGTTTGATGTAACATTTTTTGATGAGTGAAAATCAAGTAATTAATTGTTTAGGTTAAAATTGTTTAAATTAATGTTTAGGTTTAGAAATTGTTTAGGTTAATGTATGGAAAATATGGTGGAATAAGGATAAACGGACGAGCATAAATCAAACATTTTTCGGCGTGAGATCTTCTGAATATTGTCTTGTATTATCATGAAAAGTCAAAACGTTTTTCTGTTGAACTTGGTCAGTTTCCTCTTTGAATTTTTTGCCCGTGTTGCGAGTATTGACATCAGATCCACATTCCCTATCTGCGCGTGCTTCACAAACTCAGCTGGATCACAACTTTTGAGTTGGGTAGTTATTCAACTCAAGATGCTACTAATTAAAATTATTTCATTTATTCCTCTTTTAAAAACAAATTAAACGCGGCTCGTTCCTCTAGCCATTTTATACTCAATTTAAATGAGCGAATTGCATCACATGCAGAAAACTGGCTGTTCTCGAATGATTTCGTATATTTATCTGTTGAAAAATTCATGGTCAGACGTAAAATGCAGTTAACAGAACTTTTAAACTTTTTTGTATTGCTTAACAATATCAGGAAATTTTACTATTCATTTTAATCTTCAAATAATCTATGATTTTATCGTTAAGTATTATCTTCTATCGCTCACTCTTACAATCGAGCAATGTTTTGTTTGCCTCGCAATTTCCCGGCAGTGTATTTCCAATTTTTGATTACATTACAGTGTTGTTTTTTTCAGCTATCCCTAGCTTACTGCCGCACTCGGATCCCGATAAAATAGTCGCAAATTAGTTTTCCTTGTCTTATTTCACGCGAATGTAGGTTGAGTGATGATCACGTGGAGAAGTTGACCATATTCAAGAGCTAGAAATTGTATGGTCATGGCGGAAGAGTAATCGGATGAGTGAGACAGAGTTGCTCTGTAAATAGTGTTAGTGTTCTTATCATTATTAACTTCGGCTAGAGTCGTTGATTTTGTGTCACTCCATGCACAGTACAGGATTAAGCGACATTAGCCCAATGAATTTAGTATTTAGTGAGAAACGAACGTTGTATGTAAACAAACCAGTTGAGTTTAAAATTCCTAACGTTATCAGCATTTGTGGCATCTCAGAGTTACTACAATTATTTTACATCATAGATTAGTAAAGAGGATATCGGTTTTATTGACCCTCGAGGGATACTGTTGGTTAACTCAATTATAAATAGGTCTTCGGTACTTTAGTCTCACTCGCCCAGTTTGCTTCATTCCATCTTCACGCCTTCTTCCTTATCTATTCTTTGTCTATTCTTCCTCCACCTTCCTAATGTTCTATGAACAGGGTATCCCGTGTCTGAAACACCTTGTATAAATGTTCACGTTTTCTATAGTCCATTCTAAGCGGTCCCTTCTCTTTGCTCCCTTGGACCGACTTTGTTGTTATTGAAATAGTCTTAAACTAACAAAATAATAATTAGGTTTACTATTTACTAACGTTCGAGTGTCTCTGGCAATGAAGCTAGATCTTTACTTCCTCTTCCATCAATATGTCTGGAAGAAATGAGAAATCTTTTAATTAAACTGGTGCACCAGAAATGTCAGGAAGGCCATAAATCCGAGTTATTAGCTGGGTATCTGCCGTTGCGGTTGGGCGATGTTGTAGTCACTTCCTTCTTGTCTCGTGTCAGAACGTCTCTACCTTCACTTCCTACTCCCTCATGAGTAGATAGACCTCGCACTACCACGAGGACAGCCTCACGTCGCTTCGGACGTGGAAGACTCCTTAAATGATCAATTTTTACGTTCCGAGGAACAACTGCGAGAGCAGTGCTCGATTCGCAGAATTCATTGAAACGAACATGAACTTTTAATGGGACGCGAGGCAAACTTTCACTTATTGCCAAGATCTCCTGCGTCCTGACTTTGAGAAGGCACGCACAGACTTCCTCCGAGAAGCTCGCCCAAAAATTTTCTACTCGAGTAATCCCGAAGGTTCTTGTGTCATGCCACAACGCGCCTCCCGTTTCCCTCGAGTGACCCCAGATGTTTGGTCATTTCCTGTGGTAGCCTCGGCTCAATCGACCCGCGTTTTTTGCACTTTTTGCCAATCGTAATGATGCTATTTCGGATCGCGTGCCCTCTTGTTTTGATTTCAAAATCAGGAACTTCTTCATTTTTACTTGCTGGTGTTGCCTCATCGTTCTGCATGTACTGTGTTCAAAGGGTATATTTTTCATGTATATTGTATTCATATGCTTGATAAATAGAGCTGATGAAATCTAATTTTTGTTCAAACGAATTAGTGTGGAACATTATATTCGATATTATTATTACATAGTATTTCCAGTTCCCTCGTTTTCAGCGCATTATCTTGATTTCCAACTCGTTATTTTGATTTCCAACTCGTTATTTTGATTTTTAAGGCTACGAAGAGAATTATATCGTATCATGTAAGCGAGTGAAATCTCGAATTTCAAGTGATCTAACTTTGATCCTGTTTGTTCATGATGAAGGGTGAAGATTTCCGTTACATATTTGAAAAACTTAGCGAAAAACTGATATGTTAGTCATCCATGGGCCCCGATGCGCAAGAGGGTGGAAAGTTCGTACTCTTATTTCGCTGTAACGAAATGCATTAACGGATATGAAGCGCTACAGTACGCGTAACTGTGCGTCATTTTACTCGTTCCGAATATAAAGTGAATTGTATAACTAATTATAATTTCCTGCGCTTTTTAACCAAAAATTTATCATTTTGATGACGAAGTATACCCACGGCTTATCATATTTTAATCGAAGATTTTTTCCTGAGAAGTATTGTGTCGTTCACTGGCGTGTCACGCATTTGGTGTCCATTACAAAACAGTCCGTGTTCTTTTGCGCAACCTCGAGTGCATTAAGAAATTAGCTCATTTTTTCGTCACCGTAATCAACAGATCTGTCGTTAGAAGTTTCGTACATTTGCCCGTAACGTTGGTGTTCGACGTGATCAACATTTGAGAACGTGCTCACGATGTCATCGAGATTTGCCTTCAGCTTTCTAAGGTTTGCTACTCCACGGGTCACTGCCGGCGAACGAGCGCGGAGGCGGTCACGCGTCTTGTTTAACCTAGGCCCGCAATTCGATTTCATCGGGTAACTGAACAATGAGTGTTTGCTTCTAAGTCGAATAAATATTGATTCATTATTTTACGAGTTCTCCTTTCGTACAAAGCCAAAGTTTTTCGTAATCTTTGTTATATTAAACTTGGCTTCTATTCCGTCAAGAAATGCGCTAACGTTTGCTACCAGTGGGAGTTAAATACGAAACTCGAAAGCTCTTCCTTTTTGGCAGTGATCGTGTCTCACTGAAATTCAACTGCGCTCTTTAGATTTTTTTTTCATTTTACCATTGATGCAGCTAGTCTATCTACTGACCTCTCTCTCTGAACCCAAAAAAATATTTAAATAGTTACGTGTGTTTGTACTGCAAAAGTGTTCTTATGTAAAACTTTCCGTTGAACAAAACAACAGGAATATGAAAACAGCAAGGGATGTTTATGCGCACTGCTATGCTTCTCCAGGGTTGTAATCAAAAAAGACAATAGAAATCGCAGTAAACTTACGTTCAGTGTTAGGATGGAGTGCGTGGAACAATGGAACACTTATGAATAATTGAAATGTCACCGTAGTGCACTCGTAATACTTGCACTAGCGAAGTGTGTTGTAGTGCTGGATCGTTCGAAATGTATCCATGTGGAACAGCTTCAATTTTTGTAAAACTGAGCACTAAAATGAAAACAATTCCAAATCAATACGACTTAAGTGATTTTTCTTTTCTTTGAAGATGGTACACGACCAAGACGCCAAATTTGTTCAGGTTGGAATTTGTAAAGGCCATGAGAAGCAAAAGGCGTTTGGTATCCTTCAGGTAAAGCATTTTTCAGATCACCAATCAATTGGTCAGAAAGTTGGTTTACGATACATGAAACAAGTAATCGTATGATACGTTTCTTGGAAAGGGATTAGCATATCATACATTTGACTTGAATAAATTCAAACTTTTTAGTTTTGCAACATTTATTATTTAAATAAGGTATAACCATTAGTTTTGGTTGAACGGGCTGCACATATTAATTTGCATACCATTCGATTCTAGGAATATTGATTGATTATTGATACTTTTATAAATCCATGAATTGTTGTGAATAACACATGTCTGAAGTACGTTGTGCATTCATTACTGACATAATAATAGTTGAGGACAGATGCCACGAATAATTTGGTAGCAAAAGCCCACACTCACCATGAGCAAATTTTTCACCAAAAATGAGAAGTACAGTTTCGTTATTGGTGCATGCTAACTGCAAGGAGCTACTTTTTCAAGCCGTTCTACGTTAACACAAACCTTGAAGATGCCTTGAGTGCAGCTCTGCGTGAAGCAGCCTTGGCCCTCCTTAATATATATTTCCCTTCTCTGGGCAAGCCGTCGCGACACAGCTCTCGGCCGACCACCTGGCTGCTCATCGTCTCCAACCTCTTGCTCGCAAGTGTTCAGGTCTCTAACTTCTTGTTTCTAATGTGAAGTGAAAAATGGTCCTTGGCCTCAGTGAAAGGAATGAGTGTAGAATTACTGTATACGTTGTGGCTTGGAATGGGACTGAAGGATTCGTCCGTATTCTTGGTTGGACTTGGTTACTTAAACTTTGGGTCAAGTGCCGTCGCTTTGAACATTTTCGAGCTACGGTGGGTTGAGTGTCATTAGTGTTGCGGGTAATTTTTTCCGTCACAGAGATACGGAAATGAACATAGTTTCAAGTATTTTTCAACTCGCACTAAATCATTAGATGTCACTGCATGTTTTGTGAGGTGGTATTCTCCTCACGGGAACAATTACGAGATAGGGATAAGCATGTTTTGTCACTTATTCATCCTTTTTGGCAGTATGTTATTTCATCTAACCTGCCATTAAAAGTTTTAATCGGTAATTACTCAGTGAATAATTAATTTTTCAAAGTATATTCCCATTACGAGTGAATCTAACAGTTTCTTCCTCCATAAGATACGTTCGATTTAGCCAGTAGTTAGAAATATGTTCCTAATTGTCAGCATGACAAGGTTTCTGAAAGCTTCGTCGTACTCGGTATACAGTATGAATAACTTATTGTGTATGTGAATTTTGTCGTGTGTTACTCCCTAGTACCTTCTTTTTTCATTGTAGTGAGGTTTTCAGATTTTTACCAGAATTTGTTATTTAGGCCAAGCTTAAAAGCTAGAAAACCTTTTAATCAAAATAAGCGGCTCTTCTGCTAACGTGTGCAGTATCTACTGCGTCTGAGAATGCGACTGGCCTCCGCGTATAAAATGAATTTGTTGTACGACGTGCAAGTGCAGTGCCTCCCTTCACCTGGGGCGTTTTATGAGCGAACTTTTTATTTAACACCTCCGTCGTCCTGCTCTTACAAGCTCGTGGATTGTCGTGTTGTTTGTGTGACGAGGCGTTTTGTAGCGTGGTTATTACTTGAGTGATGTTCTTATTTTGTCTGTCTCAAAGTCGAAGTTTTTTACAAGGCGTTTTTGTAGCGTGGTCGTTATTGCTTGAAAGATATTCCTATTGTTGTCAAAGTCTCAAAGTAAAAACTTTGTTTTAAAGCGCATTCTGCGATGCTTTCTACAAGATATTCTGCTGTTCTCTTTTAAACGACAGAATGGTCGAGGTATTTCGTTGTTCTGTTCTGGAGGCCTTTCTAAATCTCTGTTCTGGGTGGAAGACGCAACTCGTCATTGCGCTCTGAAAGCATGTCACATTGTCCGACAATGTGTATCCCTTTATGGTAGTAGAATGAGTGGGGAGACACTGTTTTACTGTCTAGTTAACGTCCCGTGAAAATTTCTTCATTGCTAGCCACTGCGAAAAAGCAACATGGACTGTGAAGTTAAACTTGGCTTAGTTTCCGGTTTAATTGGGAATTAATCCCTTTTTGTACATTTGCACGTGCGACATATGTGTGAGACAAAGAAATGTCCTCACTAATATGTCCGACATTTTTAAGCAACAATGACGAATTAAAAATGTCAACATTTTTTGTTTTTGTTGCTGACAAAACAATTTTTTTGTTTTTGCTGGCAAATTTTTTTGTTTTCGTTTCGGCTCAGGCGATTTCTCTCAATTTGTGACGCAATGTTCAGCCCTACAGACTGAAACGGAAAAATAGGTCGTACGTGTTAATGTTACCGAGAATGGTTGGGCGTGGTGAAATTGCTGTTATTTAAACACTACACAGCATTTACACGTTCCGTTTTTATACGAGTTTCTCCGACCAACGGAAGCAATGCTTAATTCTGCATTAACCAATTTTCTCGAGAGGCGGGTGTGTCAAGCAATCGCTAGATGTGCTCGATTACGTATTGTATACGCATATACGAGCTCGTTTTACGTAAATATGCGCACTCATACTATAGTTCTAAAATATCATGATTTATACATGTATAATGCATTCCTTTTGTACACAATTAAGACTTGTAAATATACGACTGCGCCCCTCAGAGGGGATACTACTATTGTATCTATGGGAATTAGCGTTCCCCTCAGGGGGATACAATTATTGTATCTATGGGAACTAGCGCTCTCAGGGGGACAATGTGAGGGCCTGAGCTGAGAGTTAGGTAGGCCTTCTTTTTGTTGAAATAAAATGTTTTTGTTATGTTAAGGACCACCTTTTTTCGGTTCACTGCTGTCCTGTTTTTCAGCACCTACTACTGTCTTCTTCAACTTTGGTCTTGTTTCATAATCTTCTTTCACAACTAACTGTTTCTATGCCTTTCTGCGTAGATTCCGCGTTTCCTTAACTCCATACTAAATGGTGCCTTCCTCCTTCCTCTCTTTGGATCGCAATTGTTGCTGGGTAGGGAGGCTAAAACTAACGACTAATCTGGGAATTAGCGCTCACAGGGGGACTGAGTGAGGGCCCGAGCTAAAAGTTAGGTAGGTTTCCTTTTTGTTGAAATAAAATAGGTTTTGTTTTGTTACGGACCATCTATTTTCGGTTCACTGCAGTCCTATTTTTCACCACCTACTACTTTCTTCTTCAACTTTTTCTTGTTTCATGAACTTCTTTCTTAGCTTACACATGCTATACTCCATATACCATGTGTAAGCTAAGATAGAAGTTCGTGAAACAAGAAAAAGTTGAAGAAGAAAGTAGTAGGTGCTGAAAAACAGGACTGCAGTGAACCGAAAAAAGATAGTGCGTAACAAAACCTATTTTATTTCAACAAAAAGGAAACCTACCTAACCTTTAGCTAGAATTAGCTTACTGTTTCTGTGCACCATGTGCATAGATTCCGCGTTCCCTCAACTCCATACTAAATGGTACCTTCCTCCTTTCTCTTAGAACACCTTTGTCGTGGTTAAGGGAGGCTAAAACTTTCATATATAATAATAATATACGCCTGCGTATAACAGATATAAGCTGCGTACTGCAGATATACGACTGCGTATGATAAATACACGATTATGTTTTATAAAAACGTGATATCGTATTACGGATGACTTGCTTCGTATTATAGATACACGATCTCGTATTTAAAATAAAATTTATGTAGAATAGATACACTAACACATTCAAAAAATGCGACCGGGAGTATCAAAACAGTGGACAAATAGAGCAGCATTCTGTCCAGCCTATTCGTGCGGGTGGGTGCCAAAGCAGCAACGCCCTCCGTACGTGTTCTGTTTTTTTTTTGGCGCAATCGAATTGAGATTTTTTTAAACTTGGCCCAGGTGTGCATCATCAGCTTCTCGGCCCCGCCCTCGGCTAGCATTGTTGATCAAGTTTTTTTTTCAAGTGGGAGGCTTGCCCCCGTAGAGAATATTAGTTTGGCTTACAGGGAGAGGGCGTGATTCTTCTGCCACTTTTTTTAATATCTCTATGGTTCGGCTGGGGCAAAGGCGGAAGAGCTTACGAAAAATATTCAAGAAAATCAACTAACGCTCAAATTTTAATACTTTTTCGTCGTTAGATGGTTTTCAGTTACTGCAAATATGACGCAAATATCATATGAAACATATGATTTGTTCCTTGAGGCTAGGAGAGCGTCTTCTTTTTGAATAAGAATTTCCGCCAGACAATTTTCGCGTGGGTTTTTTTCGGCGAGCTCTTCTATCGCGAGTAGGTCTTAGGAATAGCCGCTCCTTTTTTGATAGTCGCAAGATTATAGAGTTGATAGTGATGATGGTCAATTAGATGGTGATGATAGTCAGTTAAATTCGCAGAAAAATTCACTCAGAAAATAATTACTCAATTTAACTTGCTCTATTATTCTTGCAAGAGGGAATTCGGATTATGAGTACTTCAGATATTTCCTCAACACAAATGGTATCGCATTGCAGTTGCGATATGCCACAGTCGATGACATGATTCTTAAACAATTGATATACTACAAGTGTTGGAGCAGAAGATAGTTTCTCAAATCTGGTACAGTGGACACGATTATGTATTATAGAAACGGGATATCGTATTACGGATGACTTGCTTCGTATTATAGATATACGATCTCGTATTTCAAATAGAAGTTTACGTAGAATAGATACACTATCACATTCAAGAAATGCGACCGAGTGTATCAAAACAGTGGACAAATAGAGCAGCATTCTGTCCAGCCTATTCGTGCGGGTGGGTATAGCTACTTGTGACCCTAATACGTTCAGCGACTTATATTATTGAAATCAGCAAGAGATGTTGGTTTCAATGTGCATGCAATGATGCTAGCTGCAGCGAATCAGTGCTCGAGTTGGTGATGGAGGGTGGACGTATTTTTTGTTGACCTGTCCGGCCTTCATGAAGCTTCTCGTCGTTTTGTAAATGTTGACATGCTCTTATATGGCTGCACGCTTCTATCAGTCTTCACTTCGTTTAATTGTCATACTCTTCAATTTTGTTCTGTTCTTATTTTATAAATCTGCAGATTGATTCATTGATATTTCTTCAAATTTATTAATTTATATGTTAAGCATTGTTCAAACAGAAAATCAATTTACTGCATTAATTGTTTCAATGATGTGCATTGAAAATGCAGAACAAAAATTAAATTATGTACTGAAAAACTAGCATGGATTATTTAGTGCATAAATTGATATTGGGCGTACAAAATTTGAATGACCTGTTTTTATGTTATGTTTATGGGTGTAGACTATCTAAGATTAAATCGTCACCGGAAATCGTTAGTTGCGCGACTACGCTGTGAATTCTTGCTGCATATATATAGGCAGTTACGATCGAGAATTTAGGTCTAGAGTTATACTCACATGCCCCATCCTAAGAAATATTATATTTCACGTTTATATTCAGTAAGTGGTGTGTGGGATAAAAACTAATTATCGGGCACAGGTGTACCTTTGTTGCGACGACGCAATTGTGATTAGTGGTTGCTTGTGTATCATTCAACCATGTTGAACAGCGAACTGAAGGACTGATGATTGGAAGCGAAAGAGGACGACTGAACTTGGTTCAATTCGGCACACTCGTTGTGAGAGGGCGCTTGTCTTGAGCCCCTCTAATCCACTTTAAGTGGGTTCAGTCAAAGCTCGCCTAATTGTGGCTTGTTATCTACCTTGGTAAACAGTTAATAACCCCCGGATTAATCACCCTTTGCTTATAGCGCTCTTTTATGAAGTTTGTGGGGGCATAGCGCGCGCTGGGCACGCCCTTAATTATCTAATATTTAATATCCAATTCCAAGCCTTATAATTTATAACGTAAACAATTTTATGGTGTATGTTGCAAAGTATGAAGAAATTTTCAAACACATCTGCCTAGCGCTCTTCTGCGGGCAGCTAACTAAAAACTAACGCACTTCTGCGCCATCAAAATTGTTCAAGCGCAACTAACAGCACTTTTATCACTTTTGCCCTCTCTTTTAACCGAGAACATTTTGTTCGTCGAAGTCGTAAGCTTATATGTGTAGCATATTTTTAACTCTCCAATACCGAGAACAAGTTGGCTCTGGTTGTGGACGATTGAGGAGGCATCGAGCTTGGGAATTGATGAATGAACTCGAGGAGAAGGTAGCGTCCTTCATTGACCTGCGTGGTGCTGGGCCTCCGACACCAGATGGCGTAGTGTTTTTAACCTCCGTTTCGTCAACTCTCGCGTCTTCTCATCCATAGGCATAGGCAATGAAAATCAGGTCCTCCCACCGAGCCATTAGGGACCATGATTTTACAAATGTTGATCAGTTGTTCCATAAGTACCTCCAGCTGCGCTAGCTGAACGCAGCTTCTTGATCATAGCCTTGACCCCCTCTCCCTTCCAACCTATCTGTACACTGAGGGCCCTCTTGTGCTCACATGCCTACCCTACCTGCCTGTCTGTCTGCTTGACGCGCCTAACACGGATGTTTCTTGCTTAAATGACAGGAAATGTGTTACTGGTTTTTGTAAGTTAGAGGAATGGTGGATTTACTATTGACGCACTCAAGTTTCGAAACTGTGATAAACATTTAAATTCTATTTCCAACGTATCAGTTTTCACGCGTAGTTGAATTTCGTTTCCGCCTTAAGAAGTTTGAAGCTCAGCCACCGTATCTAAATTGTTTAATTTTGATGTGTTTAACACGTTCACTGAAGTTCAATATTCAATTGAAATTTTAAGTCAATTGTGGTAATCAATTTTGAAAATAACAAACATTGACTGGATCGTGACTACATTTAGCTTTCATTAAGTATTAGTAATAAATGAGTTAGTGACTGCAGGTGGGTCAGCAGCGCTATGAAAATCACCTAAGTGACCACCGGTGGGTCCCTTCGCAGGATATGTGTTAACAGGTTGCCAACCACCCATTGCAAAATATCATGCTGCAATGGTAAGGGAATTGCACTAACAAAAATATAAAAATTGTGATCGTTTACTTTTCCTATTAGAAATTCGCTAAATTCTGTTGGATTTTTTTGTCTTACGTTTATCATATCGTCAGATTCAATTAATTTATGCTTGGCGAAACTTATACTGGTAGTATTAACGTACACTTTTACGCGGGCTAAAATTTCGTTCGACTAATAATACGCATGGTGAACTTCGCGCAGCTCGTACATCGCTTATTTTGGCTTCTGCAAAAAGGCGCCTGCAAATCATAAATTCCGATTGAAAAGGGTTTTCGTTTAAAGACTTGTATTTATTTCCTTGCTACAGTGTTTCCATTATGTTCTATTCCGAAATTGTTCGACGTCGTTCACTGATCGAGAACTTGTTCAGTGTTAGTCTAACCTCTCGAGCACCGTTATGTCCACAGTTGTGCAGTTGCTTTACTTGCCTTGGGCAAAAAATCTGTAAATTTATGCTGCTTCGCTAAGTGATTATTGAACTATATTAATTTATTTTTTTGCGCGTTGAGCTAGAAGCGTCACACAACAATCACTCCGGAGACTTTGAAATAGCCGCAAGATCTAAATAAATATTCAATGAAAGTAAATCTATCGCTGCAATATTACCTTTATACTTCTCTTGAGTTCCCACCATCTGAAAATTAGGGGAGCTGCAGGGAATGATGCTCCACCGTTCTCCATCACACTGCGCTTCTGTGAGGTACCTTAACCTGATGAAGGGAATATTTAGACGCTGCTTATATATTGCCCTGTTTTGCATTTCCTCACTATCTGTGACGCATTTTTAATCCTTTCAAGCTCGGTGGTACGGAAAGTAAACCACGATAAAACCTTACGTTGCGTTCAAAACCATGTTTGATTATACTCGCCTGTATAATCAGAATGAATCGAACCAAACTTTTAATGCAAAAAAAAAATGTATCTAAGTCTTCGTCCTGTTGAAGTACGGAATTTCAGTGATATACTTATGCTAGACTGTAGAATTGAACGTGTCTTGTACAACCTTGAAAAAGAAGCCGCGGTGCTCCCTTTAGCATCAAATCACTAAGAATGTTGGACTCCGGGGCTTTTAGGAGGACTCCTGTTCACACTAAAATCCTTCTACGTGAAGCAATCCAAGGACAACAGAAATTGACATGTGGAAAAACATCCTGTTCTCCTCCGCAACGTCACTGTGAGGGTTATCCAATATATCTGTTGCAAGAGGATCGAAAATCATCAGCTAGAGGAGTCACCAAAAATTCTGACTCGCCCAACGCATGAAAATGAAACAGCTCTTTTCTACTTACTCTGAAAAGATTAAACATCAGAACGGTGGAAAAATGTAGCATTCATTTTTAAAAATGCATTCAAGTTTTTGAAGAACTGTTCTAAGGTCGTTCATCGCACCATTTTCATGCATCCAGATACGACCCTCGTTATACAAAGTGAAGCACCCAAGCTGAGTCTGTGTAAAGCAAGGAGGGTGTAAAGTGTTTATAGTGACCATAGACTGCGTCTCATCCTTTTATCCTCCTGTGAAAATAAAATCAATGGGTAGAGTCAGATTTCTTTCCTCCTTAGGTTGAAATAGTCACTAAATAAGTGTGGACTTTATTTGGGTTACATGCCCAAAATCCCCACTGTATTTTGAGGCCGCCGTAGCCGCGTCACGTTTCACTGAGGTGCCAGTTGCTATGTTAACAGCCCAGAAGTCGGGCCTCACCCCAGTCTCTGGTGCGCGTCTTGAACTTTTTCCTGGCTAGATCGCTCCATTTTTGACCGTGTAGGTAATGAAGCTCAGAGCGAAAGTGAAAGTTTCGGTGAAAAGGCAAAGGACTCCTTGGAAATTGCCGATGGAACGACCGATAACTCGCAGTCAAGCTTGTCTTCCTGGTATCGGTCTTTTCTTTTCCCGGATTTTCGAATGTCGAATCTCATGCTAAAGCTTAAGCTTCAGTGACTTGAAGTGTACTATTTCTGCATCAAATGCTTGTAAGTAAATTTCTCGAGATTGGTATTTTATTTCATTATTATTTTTAATATATATTATTTACATGGTGAGATGAAAAGAAATCTAATGAACTCCGCTGTTTACGCTTAAGAAAATAATTCCAAAAATTCATCTGTGAAATAGGTGCGTTTAAATCGGTTGGAAAATTTGTTTTGAATTGCTTTAGGTTTCATTTTAGTGTTTCAGTTAGTACGAAGGTAACACGGTAAAGTGGTGCCTATCTGATTGAATAATTTTAAAAATGTGTAGCTGGATTTTTTATTATGCATCAAAATAAGTGATATGTCAATTTTTCAGTGAATTAATGTATTATAATTCACATGTCGAATGATAGTTTCGAGAGTAATATTAACTTTCTTGTGTATTTGCTTGGTTAATTAGTTGTCCAGATAATTACTTGACTATTTTTACTTTCAGTAATAATATTCAGAAGCTGAAGTTATAAATTTGTTCTCGCTCATGAAAGCATTTCTCTCTTCTTTTGCATCGCAAGACACGCCTCTATAGTGAACGAGCCACGCCAAATACGCCGTTTTTGACTGCTGAAAAGGACCGAGAGCGGATTTTTACGAAAATTTGTAATTTTTCGATGAAAATTCATACTAAATAGTATGTGCATTCTTTTAACCCCCCCCCCCCCCCCCTCACCCCCCCCCCCCCCCCCCCCTCAAGGGAATACAGCTATTGTATCTATGGGAATTAGCGCTCCCAGGTAGAAATGTTTGAGGGCCCGAGCTGAGAGCTAGGTAGGCCTTTTTTTTCGTTGAAATAAATCATTTTTTGTTATTTTTCGGTTAACTGTTGTCCTGTTTTTCAGCACGTACTACTTTCTTCTTACACTTTTATCTTGTTTCATGAACTTCTTTCTCAACTTTCTGTTTCTAAGCCCCTTCTACATAGATTCCGCATTCCCTTATCTCGGTACTAAATGGTGCCTTCCTCCTTCCTCTCTTCGATACGCTCTTTTTGTAGCGGTTAGTGAGGCTTACACTAACATATATCCTAATTTTTTCCTAACCAGCCCACCTACTCAGTATTTGACATACTTGCGTCGCAAAATAGCTCACGTTTGCTAGCACATCAGGGACACTAAATCTTTTTGTCTCAATGAGACAGTTTCACGAGCCTCTTACTAATGTGAATACCTCAGTTTTACGAGCATCTTACTATTGTAACTTCATTTCCCTAGCCTCTTATTTTTGTAACTCGATTATACGAGCATGCCAGTTTTAAGAGCTTTTCCTGATTTTACGATTATCCAAATTTTCCGATTATCTGAATTTTACGAGTTCAGTCTCACGATGATTCCAGTTTTACAATTAGGATATGAACTCCTGTGCACGGCTCACTATGAGCAACGTTGCATGATCCGCTTACAACGGCTTATAAATATCCTTTGCATGCATAAAATTTGCTAAATCGTTTGAATCTTTTCATGTCCTACCGTTGACTTGAATAAAAACCAAGAGGACTGATGTACTTCGTTCATTTACGTGTCAATTTTTGTGTGATAACTTCGTGTAAAGAAACGGGGATTTTTAAATTGAGGAATAAGAATTTTCTTCGTCCGAGTAGACTTTAAGTTTACTCGATCAATTCATTCAAATGACGAACTGTTTCTGTAGATTGAAAACGAGCCTATTTATTTTACGCGTGCAGATCTGGTCAGCCAATCCGTTATCTTCTGCTGGGGAATGTAATTATCTCCGTGCAAAAAATGAACTGGTTTGCTCAGCAGTCACCTCTCCTCTTCCCCCTGCTCCCTCCTATTGCGGACTACGTACCTCCCACATGTTGTCTGCCCGCACGCCTCAAGCTTGCGGGTTTCTACCGTTTTCAGATGAACAACCAAAAATTTGGCTCTCGACATTTTTTGAAGATCTCTGGAGTCGATATTAGCATCGTGAGGAAATCAATGAAGTTTTCCTACCGAATTTGAAATTGTTGGAGTCGATCTCTGGAGGAATTTGGTGTTGTTTGAGAGCCAATCTCTGGAGGAATCTGAAGTAGTTGGAGAGTCGACCTATGGAGGAATTTGAAGTCGTTGGAGAGTCGATCTCTGGAGGAATTTGAAGTCGTTGGAGAGTCGATCTCTGGAGAAATTTGAAGTCGTTGGAGAGTCGATTTTTAGAGGAATTTGAAGTCGTTGGAGAGTCGATCTCTGGAGAAATTTGAAGTCGTTGGAGAGTCGATCTCTGGAGGAATTTGAAGTCGTTGGAGAGTCGATCTCTGGAGGAATTTGAAGTCGTTGGAGAGTCGATCTCTGGAGGAATTTGAAGTCGTTGGAGAGTCGATCTCTGGAGGAATTTGAAGTCGTTGGAGAGTCGATCTCTGGAGGAATTTGAAGTCGTTGGAGAGTCGATCTGTGGAGGAATTTGAAGTCGTTGGAGAGTCGATCTGTGGAAGAATTTGAAGTCGTCGGAGAGTCGATGATCTCTGGAGGAATTTGAAGTCGTGGGAAGAGTCGATGATCTCTGGAGGAATTAATTTGAAATTGCACGAGCCGATCTCTGGTGAATTTGAAATTTCTGCAGTCTTTGGGCATTATAGTGGAGAAGAATGTCAAAGAGATGTGATAGTGCGATTACCTTTACTTCCCGTGCCTAAGCGCTGTTGACCTCGTGAACTGCAACTTATCTCTTCGTAATCTTTGGCTGATGGAACGCATGTGCGTGAAACCTGTGTGCTGAAAATGCTTAAATTTCTTGTATAAGCTCAAAATTTTAGTTTTTGCTTGTTTGTAAATTGCAAAAGCGTCAGCGGTCAGGAATCAGTCCTTGCTTGCATAAAAATTTCAAGTCCTGAAGACAAACCGCCTGCGATCGAACGGCATTGGCTATGCAGCACGTCGGAAAAGGTATAGAAGTTCAATCGTTTTTCACTGGTTGTACATATTATTCTGCTTAGCGTTGCATAATCTGAAATCCGAGAACACATTTTAAGCCTTAAAGCTGATGGTTTTAAGGCTCAACATTTACAGCAACGTTCTAACAGTGCTGAGATCGAGGGAAGCTATGATCAAATCATAATGGACTCAGTGGCATCGCAACAGTGATAGCATTGTACTCATTCATCCTTGTTCGTGATAGAGGTTTCTAATCACCTTCCCATGTAAAATCTAGAGACTCGTTAGCATTCACATACTAAAAACTATGTTACTGCTTCGACACTGTAGCCATTCTCACCATCATGAAGGCTTGCAATCATTTTTATCGTGAACATCGAGTAACTAAGTTACCTTGGCACTGAAGCCAATACCTTGACATTGAAGTCGCTGTTTAGCCTAGCATTGAAGCGACCAATGTCTACTTGGCATTCACGCCAGTGATATTATCGCTCAATTAGAATACATAACCCCAATTCCATACTCCCATTAAAACATTCACCGCGTTTCCGCGGTTGTTAACGGTTGGTTTGGTTAGTTTGTAAACACCAAAATTTGGAAATCGACTTGACTGATCGAACACATTTTTATCCTTCCTAAGAAATATGAAAATGTAATTGCACGATAACATTTCACCTCGAATGATAAGTTCTTTTTTAAAAATATCGCGAAACCGATGAAATGCGGTTCATTTATACCGGTGCGTGAGTAAACAATTTACCGAATGGTACACGTATGGCCCAATACGCGGGGAACGTGTTAACATTACATCCACAGTTTAGTGTTCACTGTGTGTTAGACTAAATTCTCCGTTTCTACTAGACAGTGAAATTAAGGCCGTATTTTCATTTTTGCAATGCCATTCAAGCTACAGTTTTATCTTGACAATGACATTCAAGCCACAGTCATCTCGACAATGACAATAAAATACAGTTCCTTTTAATAATGACATGAGCGTAGATTCCTCTTGACAATTGCATTGAAGCCTCGGTTTCATTTTGACATGGAAGCAAATGATGTAGCCATACCGCATCTACTGTCGACATTCTGACACCGCAACCACCCACCTGATGCTACGCAAGCCGAAAGCCTCGTCGAACTGTCGCAGCGAAGCAAGTTTTGCAATTTGTACAGCATCTCGTCAGGGCGTAGGCACGGGTGGGGCTTCGCTGCAACCGCACGTGGGAGGCCTATTTGGGAGCACGTGGGCGCGTGGATGCAGTGTGTGTGTGTGCAGCTTGTAGCACGTAGATTATTGAGCGATGATCTCGTCCGGATTCTTCCGTGCCGGAGATCTCTTGTTGCATGCGTTGCGCCAAATTTTCTGGTTTCGTTTTGAAATCAGGCAGACTGAGCGGAACTTGTTGGCCCAGGTTTGCTTTCTTAGTATCGGTTAATGCAACGTTGGATGATACATTAAGTACCTTGAATTACTTAAAAGAGTATTTCAAGATAGTAATACTGGATGACTCGAATAACCTATGTCCCTATAGTGAAAAGTTTCAAATTCTTATTATTATTCATAGTATCGACACCCAGAGTTACTGAACATGGAACTGATTAACTTTCTCGCATGTTATGCGAAAACGAACCTGTCGAGCTATGCGTCTGCAGGAAAAAAAAGTAGGTCGTCGTGAAGTAAGTAACTTGTGGATGAGAATTTATTTGTACAAATACATTGCTGCGTTGAGTATTTAGAATGCGAACATTTAAACTGCGAATTCTCAAATGCACAGTTTGAATTACAAATATTCAAAGGTGTAAAACAACCTGCGTTTAGACTTGCATCCCGAATGTTTCTATTTTGCAACCCCCTTTGCTACATACGACGAAGTTCGTTCAATATTTTCATTCAAATCTCATTTTCGAAAGCCTTTTTTTCTCATCCGGTTGTCACGACCGCACTACTCATTCTCCTCTCATGTACGGAAAAAGTTCACATAGCGACGTCGGCCAGTTTTGTCCAGAAAACAAAGAAAGCTGCAAAGTTACTGTACTTGAGGATCCCGAGAGCTGTGGAGGAATCCTACAGATGTCGCTGTGTTGGCGTTCATCAATTTTTTTATTTCGTTTGTTAGTCGTTCTTTCGTTTTTTTGTGCATCGAAAACGTGTATTTTTACAGTACAATTCCGAGTCCGCTACAGTAATATACATAATTAGAGTATACGTAATCTTAAGAAATTGGATTACTATTGTTTTAGTCCAGTTGCGTAGATATATTTTACATACTGTTAGTCGGTTAATTTTCTCATATTATAATAATAATAATAGTAATAATAGTGAAGGCATCTACGGATGCTTTATTTCCAATTCAAGCCTGATACATATCACCTTGTTCATTGGATTTTCAAATGCCTTATAACTAACGCCAGGACGCCATGACACTTTCCCCCGGTCAAGACCGGTACCCATTTCAGACACCTGGGTAGAGTGGGGTATTGTGCTTGGAATTTTCCCCTATACCCAATAGAGAAAATCGCCACCAGCGCCGGGACTCGAACCCGCGGGTTTGCCCGCACGGAGGCGGGTCCGAAAGCCACACGGCTATGACGAGCACGGTTATAGCAATCATAACTTTTATCGACTTCAGTATTACTATTACAGACAGCCATACTTGAACAAATCGTAAGGAAATTTGGAAAAGCTTCGAGAATCGGGCTGATTTTTTGCGCTGAGTGTGACTACTCGGTTATGAACTGCACTGGCGATATCCCAAATTTTATCACCTCACGTCAGAGGAGGCGAAACTTTTCTATTGACTTATGAAGATAACCAACTCTGAACACACCACAGGCGTTTGTATGTTTTCACTACGTCCCTGCTGCAGAGTTGCTGCAAACCACAGCTGCAGTGTAGCTGCCAAGCCACAGCTGCAGTGCCTATGCGCCACATAAGGCTACCCAGAGAAGCAGGAATGCAGCGGGGGAGGCTAGCGCGCTGCAGATGGCCGTATACTTGATGCCCGCACTGCCATACTGCTGGCTGACGCTGGGTCTGTTGCTGGCTGACGCTGGGTCTGTTGCTGGCTGACGCTGGGTCTGTTGCTGGCTGACGCTGGGTCTGTTGCTGGCTGACGCTGGGTCTGTTGCTGGCTGACGCTGGGTCTGTTGCTGGCTGACGCTGGGTCTGTTGCTGGCTGACGCTGGGTCTGTTGCTGGCTGACGCTGGGTCTGTTGCTGGCTGACGCTGGGTCTGTTGCTGGCTGACGCTGGGTCTGTTGCTGGCTGACGCTGGGTCTGTTGCTGGCTGACGCTGGGTCTGTTGCTGGCTGACGCTGGGTCTGTTGCTGGCTGACGCTGGGTCTGTTGCTGGCTGACGCTGGGTCTGTTGCTGGCTGACGCTGGGTCTGTTGCTGGCTGACGCTGGGTCTGTTGCTGGCTGACGCTGGGTCTGTTGCTGGCTGACGCTGGGTCTGTTGCTGGCTGACGCTGGGTCTGTTGCTGGCTGACGCTGGGTCTGTTGCTGGCTGACGCTGGGTCTGTTGCCAGCACTGATCTTTTCATATTTTCAAACATTTCGGTTCTTTATTACTTAAGATATAGTTGCCGTTTAGTTTAAATTCGTTTGACATGTGCTCATGTAGAAGAATAGATGCTTTGATACCTGCTCAGATGTTACATTCATGACCAAATATGGAATAGTTAGTTATTGAAGATTTTCTATGGTACGATATTGTTCTTTGGAAATCGAGTCTACCGGAGGTAGAAAAGTAAATGTTATGTTTGTCGAAATTTCCCCTCAACAAATTTAATCTTTAAACAATAATAGGCAGAAATTATTCATTTAAACTTCACGATTTTAGCATTTCCTTTTTGAGTGTTCCATTTCGTTGATAAAATAGAATTTTCAACAGAATGCCAGCTGTGAGTTAAAGGGAGTTGACCTCCTGCGATGACAATCTCAACGTTTCAGAGCGATTCAAAGCGGCCCCTTTTTGCTTAAAAATGGTTTTTGATTTTGTTTGGGTACTTTTCTCGCCGTTCATCCAAACATTTCTTTCGTTTTTTTGTTGCTTTTCATCACCAGCTTTTTCATCTTTTCTCACTTTTTGCCTGGCGTTTGTGTAATCGTAGTTTCATGTTTAGTGTCCCTGTATTTATTGTCGCTCTATTTATTTATTGTCCCCGTATTTAGTCCCTGTATTTATTGTCCCTGTATCCCCTCAGGGGGATACAACTATCGTATCTATGGGAATTAGCGCTCCCAGGGGAAAAATGTGAGGGCCCGAGCTGAGTTAGGTAGGCCTTCTTTTTATTGAAATAAAATGTTTTTTGTTATGTTAAGGACCACCTTTTTTCGGTTCACTACTGTCCTGTTTTTCAGCACCTCTGACTTTCTTCTTCAACTTTTATCTTATTTCATGAACTTCTTTCCCATCTTACTGTTTCTATGCCCTTTCTGCATAGATTCCTCATTTTCTTATCTCCATACTAAATGGTGCCTTCCTCCTTCCTCTCTTCGATACGCTCTATTTTTGTAGCGGTTAGGGAGGCTTAAACTAACTTATAATCTAATCTATTGTCCCTGTATTTATTTATTGTCCCTGTCATGTTTAGTGTCCCTGTTACGGCGTTCTTCCGTCTTTGTTTGTACCAACAGCCGTTGGAAGCGTTCACCTGCTTTCGGTTCCATGAAATTTGTCAACCATTTATAACTGTTCATTTTACATTTTTGTACTTGCTGTCAATGTTACTCGGTGGTTGATTGCCTTCTAGGGTATTGGGATTTTTTTATTTTTCAAATGTTTGTTGTGCGTAATATTGTTGGTACAAAATAAATATGCGTTTACTTCTAAATCATTGACCAAATCAAAGCGTCCTATAAAACCGCACGTAACCTAGAAAATTATTTGTTTGCAAGATTAACCGATTTTTCATACTGTTTTGTAAGATTCAATCCATAAAATGAATTGTGAAGATTTTAATTAACTAGTATCCTTTTTGAAAAATTATTTCACTACTGTAAACCTTCTTTGTCCACGAAGAGAGTATTTCTTTTGCTAGGTTAGGAGAATTGGTGCTTGACAGGGATTTTAATACAGATTTAGATTGGCTTTCTGTCACTTTCTCAAAGTTAAGACGGTAGGTGGTTCTCAGGGACGTTCATTAATAGTATGGATTTTTTTTTGCAGTCTATCACTAAAAGCACTGTGATAGTGACGATTATTTTTCTTTTGACCTCAAATTCACTAAGTAGGTCAAAGTAAAAATTGTACACACATAGATCAGAAATACGCGGCGTGAAGGGCAGTGCTCGATACCGAGACAGCCTTTTTTGGGATATCTCTTGTAATGTTACCAGTGATTAGTGATCTTCGCTAAATTGTTCCTTAACATCTTCTACCAGAGAAGCAGACGCTTCCCTTTCAAGTTGTTTGGAAGATAATTCATGAAGTAAGTATGAATCGATTCAGAGAATAAAATTCATCATTGATGAAATCACATAGTAAAAACTTATTCCGAATAAATCGTTAGAATGTATATCATTTTTTTGCCTTAGTAGTAAGCAAAATAATACAAGATTACCCGTCAGTATTTCCGAGCGTACTCACTGATTTTCTTTACATTTCAGGAAGTCGAGCGTTACAAAGGGAACGTAGCACTGTTGTCGCAGGCGGCTAAGGAGCGCAAGGCTGCAGCAGGCAAGGAGGTAGTGTTGTCTGAGCCTCGGCTAGTGAACGAGACCAACCGCAAGTGGGGGGTCGTCGATACCGAGGATATCAAGGAGACCAGCCGAGTCAAGGTGAGAGCAACCGGCAACGCGTACTGTGCGTACCTCTTTGAAAATGTAACTGTCACACCTAAACTAATGAAGGTCGGTGTTGGTTTGGTTTTGGCTTGGTATTGAATTTAAATGCTTATGCATGAGGTAATATACTTGGTATAATGGTCTAATACAAAATACAATGGTAATATACTTGGCTGCAAATAAGGGTTTTCTGGGTTAGATAGAGGAAGGAGGCGACGGATCCTGTTATAGTTCATGAAGTTGGTTTTACTTCAAATCTTACGAAAACACTACAGCTTTCAAATGTGTTTCGTGATTGTGAACCCCTTTTTTGTTATTGTGTGAAACTGGGATGTTCTTTCTGTCAGTGTTTACAGTTGGGATGCTCTGTCTGGTATTGTATGGAACCGGACTACTCTTTCTTATATTGTATGAAACTACTGTATCCTTTCTAGTATTGTATGAAGCTGTAGTATCCTTTCTAGCATCGTATGATAGTGGGGTGCTCTTCCTGATATTGAGTATATAAATGAAAGCTCCAGTTTTTGTACGCTATTGTAAATTTTCTCAATCATTATAGAGTAAGAGAAATGAGCCGAGTGGCCAATTCCCAGGTTGCCACCAGCCTTCCAGGTCGTCATACACCAATCACGCTCAGTCCCCCGAGGAGAAACAGCAGTAAAACCTTCAAATCCTCTACAGGCACGATTCGAAATTGAAATTCTCGCAGTTTACCACTATCAGATCAACTGTGGAAACCTCTGCTGTAATACGGAGCGACATACTAAGATACCTGGTGTGCAATCATTTTGTATCAATATATACATGCATATATTTCCTCATCGATACATCGCATCAAGTGGATAAAACTAATGTATCTGTCGGAATCGTTGCTCACTGGGGGAAATGTGCGATTCCTGAGTTGAGTAGGCCTTCCTTTTGTTGAAATGTTTTTTGTTTACTAGTGTTTTCTGTCGTTTTTCCAGTACCCATACTTTTGTGTTAGACTTTTATTTGGTCTCATAAATTTCTTTCAATCTTTCTGTTTCCTTGTTCACGGTGTGAGGACGCACCTTGCGCTTAAATTTTCCGTTCCCTTAACTTCACATTGAAAGTTATCTTCCGCCTTTCTTTCTTAGATTCACCTTAATTGTGGTTAGGGAGACATTAACTAATTTATAATGTATTCTACTCTCATATGTTAGCACCTGAGTGACGCACCTATGGACTCTGCGAGAATTTACGTAATGCTATGAGGTCCAAAGGATATTGATACACTTGGAGAGCTGCGGCGTTTAATGACATGAGCTGGAGAATCTGACAAAATGCAGCGCTTAGAGCCTCGCACCCTATTTTATAATGGGGTAGAAGTGGGTCACAGCGCATTTTGCTGACACGATGCGATATGTTACAAACTGCATTTTCATTCACTAAAGCTACGGTTTCCTAGGAAAGCGGCGCCGATGTTTTGCGGCCGCAATTTGACGTGATGCGGCGAACATAATATAACGGCCGTTCATGGGTGTAAAGTTGGGAGTTGTTTTAGTGCATTGCGGTGAACGTCAGAATGGACGGTCTAAATAACACATTATTAATAAGCTCAGAAGATGAAAAGTTTTCGGAAGACGATGGTTCGGACGAAAGTGAGATATTTAAAAGCCGATGTACAGAGGGTGCATTTGCAAATAATGTTGTACCACATGTAATGGTTGATGATGAAGCTTTTGCTCCGCACGAAAATCTGATGAAACCTTACCCAAGACAGCAATCTACACGATCCATCGAAAGCATTATATATCCATGGACTATCTCGAGCTCGAAAGAAAACCGAAAATACCTTTGGAATTTCGTGCGGTTATTTCAGAATTTTTCCCCAACTTATTTCTTCTGCTCCAGAAACTACAGACAAATTAATTATGTGTGCCTGTATATCGTATAACATTTTAAAGGAAGCACAAATACCTGCTCCAGGTCAAAAACATCTTGGTAATACACTTCCAGTTCCCCCTGAATTTTTAGTTCCTTCAACACACAATGTTCTTACTGGAATGAATTGAGCTGGCATTCAAGAATATTTAAAAATTACTATAACGGGCCAAGGTAGTATTGAATTGCAACAAAATTATGCAGCACAACATTGACATTCATAGGCATGATATGGCATATTTTCTATGTCATTATTTTACATGACGGTAGGAGAAGCCACGCAGACACCTCACTATTGCACCACAGTATGTTTGGAGTTAGGGCTGCCGGTCAACCATGGTTATATGTATCTTTTTCAAGTTGATCTCTGGTTCTTGATATTTTTTTGAAGGAACCTTTAAACGTAAATTCTACTGTAGGAGGAAAATCTGTATTTAACGTACTTATTTATTAAAAGTAGGTATGAATATTATGAGTTCTTACAAATATTGTACATATATCACTTTCCCTGCGTATGATAAAATCCAAAAAAATATTTTATGTTATTTGTGTACAATTTTCATGAACCTACGTGATCTTTTTAGGAGTACTCCCGATATTATTTAAAGATAATGTTTCAATTAAGTTTTCTAAAATCTTTACTCTTCACATTTTACAGAGCTCAATTTTTTTTAACAAAATCAACTAACATTTCATCTTCTTTGTCGTTCCCCATTGTAAAGTTTACTTTTTCAAACTTATAATCAGTGTTTCTACAATGAATCAAAGACACCGCCACCGTAAAAAAACGTTCACGAACTTATTAATACTAATGGCCGGACGCTACAGCGGCCGTCATGCACCTGGCAGCACCGCCATTTAGCGGCCACCGCTCTCTAGGAAACCAGTGGCGTCTGCATTAATAGACAACGTTTTTGTGACGTCATCTGCCGCTACATTATGGGCGTAAAATAGCGGCACCGCTTTTCTAGGAAACCGTAGCTTAAGTGACCCTTTCCAACACTTTTTTTTGGTGAAGGTGAAGGTTGAAATTGAGTTTAATTACCTCAAGAGGTATAAGATACGCAATAGGTTTGTTTGTTAGGTTTGCCCATCCTTATGCTATGGGGACTGCGGCAGCCAGGGAGGGGGGATGCTGTTCGGTTACCTCAGCTAAAAATAGGCCTTCTTTTCTTTTTCTTTCCCTTTCTTCTTGGCTTGTCTTGTATGACAACTCACCTCGCTCATTGATTAATCGTTTTCTAAAGTCTATTCCAAATGTTGCTGCCAACTTCCGCCTTTTCGGAGCCCACTTTGTGTGGTTATAGAGGCTTAAACTAACTAGTCATCTAATTGAAATTGGTTGGTGTTGAACCTGAAACTTAAGTTTAGCCCGTCACAGTTAACCAGTTAATACGCTTGTCTACTTTTCATCCTCTGGGCATTCCGCTTTCAGTCTCTACGTTGACCAAAATAACATTTCCAATTATTTCATGGTCGAATATTTGTATACGCTGTTGAGAAAATCCTAATTTTACATATGATGGCTATTTATAAAGCATTTTTTCTCGTTGATTTATGATTATTTTTGCAAAAAATACAGTTCAATATCCTGGTAGCTATGTAGTCAACTGTGAAGAAAATGATTAAAATCAGCTACTGAAGATAAGTTAGGATAGATTACTTGAAATGAATCGGTAATGTTTTCACCAATCTACCCATTCAAGAATTGTATTATAACCAAACGATGAGTGCTCACACGTGTGTTCATTGGATACCAGGACGGCCACGTGATCACGGAGACCCAGCGCACGACCCAACAGGAGCAGTACGACCACGGCTCTGCTCCGGACAGCGGGTCGTCTCTGAGCGACGGCTCCGTACACGAAGAAGGGCACAAGGCAGCCCACCACCTCGTCCACACCAAGGACGAGGACATCTTGGAGTACTACGCCGTGCCCAGGGGAGGCACCCTAGCGCAGGGAGTGAAGGTGGGCACTTATGGCAACCTGAGGACCTCAACGTTCCAACTTCCTTAGCGGGTTGGGCACGTGTAAAGTACTCTAGCGAATTGGTTCACTAGTCTTTTGTTCATGCTAAGGACTGATGTCTTTCTTGGAAGAATTTTGGATTAATTTGAAAGGTTTTATTCTCTTTTCTGTTGAAAATTTTGCTCCCAAGGTGTATATTGAGTGATAGTTCGCGGGCTGTTATCGTGATATTTCGTTCTCATGAAAATGACTTTGTCATTGTAGAGTGACAGTCATGTTTTGTAGGTTGTGGAAAAAAGCGTGTAACGTATGAATATTAGCGTTAGCTGGGTCAATACTGAAATACAAACCTTAGGTAGCATAAGTACATCCATGATGTATAGGGTGAAAGTAAACATAACAGAAAAGTATTCAGTAAATTTTGAAAAATGGAAAAAAAGCGCTAATGAATGGTTTACCTTAAGATAGCAGTTGTAAAAAAGTTTGCTCAGGCTTACTCTTTGTTTTTAGCATGTCTCCCGCGTATTGGGCCGTATGTGTAGCACTAGGTAAATTGTTCATTTTCGTACCAGTATCACTGTATACATTTCTTTCATTTGATTACCCTTATTTAAATTAGACAATGGCGAACAATTTTGAATATTACAACGCAAGTATATTTCTCCCGTTTCTTATAAAGGGTAAATATGTAATCAAGCAATAAAGATGGCAATTCTGTTACTTCCAATTTGACCAAACCGACCGTAGACACTGCGCTCCCAGAGTTAACGTGTAAAAAAATAATAATTGTTATTGTAAATAATTTAAAAACAAGATTTTGTGGACATGCCCGAAAGAGTAAAACTAAAGGGAAAAGTTAAAGCACTGGTTAAGTATTCACAGTGGAAAAGAGCTAAAATAAGAGTTACACCAATGAATTAAAATACTTTTCAACGTGTGAAAGTGTCAAGTGCTGTGATGCGGTTACCTCACCTTTAATGTTTGAAAGAGAATTGTTCTTCGTCCAGAATATTCGTTACCATTATTATGTGGCTGGAGCTCTGTTTTTTGTATCCGATATACTAACTCTTTTTTTGGCCGGGCAGTTGGGTGAGGGTATGCATGTTGTGAGTGAGGACGTACAAGAAGATCGCGAAGGAGACAACCTCGACACCCTCGGAGCGAGTCTGCTACGTCATAGAGTGGGGCCGCCCCCTCGTGAGGACGCACTCACCAGGAAGCCTTTGGACTACGTGAAGGAGGAGCGACAGCGACAGGACGAGACCACCCGTTGGCTGGAACATCACTTCGGCAGCGACTCCGGCAGGTATGGAAAATGATTCCCGATACTCTGCAATTTCGCTCGTTTGGTTAATAATATTGCATTGAAACGACGTTCACTAAAAAGAATGCTTGTTTCTAAATTTTGCTTTTGTTGTCGAAACGTTTCGTAAAAAAACATATCTTCTGCTAGTTTGACTCAACATGCTTAACGCAAACTGAAATCACAGGCAATAATTTCCAGCTATGACTTTCGGTGCCGATGTATCCAAACTGATTTTGTTTCATACCCATGACTAAAATTAAATAAAAGCGAATAAATCAGAAAATGAAATCCTTTGCTTCCGATTTTACTCTAATTCCGTGAAGTTCGAATTTTTTGGCAAACACTACTGGAACTAAGCAAATTTAGCAATAGAATTTTATAAATTTTAGCTAAAATTTCATTAAAGAAGTTAATTTTTAAGTGTATAATTTCTCATTAACCGAAATCTAGAATAATGGAGGAAAAACTAACACTGTTTTGAAAACTTAATGATGTTTAGGATAGGGTCTCATGTACCTAATGAAAGGCTTATTTTAAATTTCAGATCTCACGAATCTGTAGAAGAAGCAGGAGGGAACCGCATTTTGATCACAATGTCTCCGCACCCCGCATCTCCTCCGCCCACTCCTACTGAAGGACAACTGCGGCGATGGGGACCCTTGGCTTCCACCCCGAACAGCAACGTACGCATTGTTGGATCGACTCCAAAACCTCCGTCTCCACCAAAAAGCAACAGCTTCTCAGGACCTCCTCCTCCTCCGATGCCGCATCAAATTAGTGAAGCTCGGTCGCGCCTCCGCTCCACGGGCAGAACTTTGGATGAAATTGATAGCAGTCGTGACGTGTTCAATGCTGGAAGAGTCCGCGATGACTCCTACAACCTCAATGGTTCAAGCACTTTCACTCCTCCCGTGTCACCTACTTCTCCCAAGTCGTTCAACACGAGCTTTTCAACCGATCGTTATCAACCACCCGAAATAACGAAAACCCGTTACCAGTCTCACGAGACGAACGGTCGCCATCAGACGTCACACTCTAATGATAGGTACACAAAGTCGCCTATTTCCAATGGTCGCTACAAGTCTTTTGAGTCGAACGGCCGTTATGAGCCATCCGAGACCGTTTCCAATAGGTATGGTAAAGCGGAAACTAATGAAACTCGCAATATCAATGTCGGCCGCTCGCAATCTTTCCACTCAACAGCGGTTGAAAGGGATGAACCCCGGGAAGGAGAGGATAATGATAATAAAGAACAGTCTTGGAAGCCTTCGCGGTCACGCTCCCCCGAGCCAGCGGCTCCTCCACGTCCTAAGAATCGCCCACTCTCTGGCCTATTCAGCACCTTGCAAAGTTCTTCTAAGAAGAAAGCCAATCGTGCTGCTAAGATTTTTGACTCCCACTGGTTGAACAAAAATGACAGCGGCGACAAAGAAGATAAGCAGAAAGCTCGCAAGAACAAGAAGCCCTCTGAAAAAGTTGATGAAGATGCCAAGCAATATCGAGAAAAAGAAAACGATCGTCCGTATAGCGCGATGGAAGCAAGCTACTCGGATCGTAATGAAAAAAATGGCTCTACTCACTTTTCCGCTAAAATGGCTAACAAATTTCTGCGACCTCAAACGAGCAATGGTTTTTCTGACTCCATGAATTCAGAAACTCCTGTTCCTCCACCTCGTACGAAGCGAAGACCACGTCCGCAAACGACGTACTACTTTGGACAGCAGCCTGAAATATCCACATCCTCGAACAAGCCGAGACCAAATTCCATTTATGCCAACGTTAACTTCACCAGGGAAACTCCTTTAAAAAGTGATTACGCTTACAGAGATTCTGGCAAGTTTTCGACATATCAAAATAGAACAAATTCCTCAAATGGCCGCTTGTATGATAACGACACCCGCAACGATTATGACAAAAAGAACCCTTCCAGGAGTCGTAGTGAGTCGCACAATAAAACTAGATATACGGACTTGGAAATGAACCGCAGAAATGAAAGCTACAACCACCGAAGTGATTCCAGATTTTCTAACGTACGAGACCATTCCAACGATAGGTACGACTCCGGGTATGGAGAACGGCAAGACAACTACGGACATGATTATGACCGCAACCATCGCCAAGACGACTTGTACGGCCGCAGGTCAACCGATAGTCGACGTCACAACGAAAAACCCAATCGTCGCATGAGTGAAGAGCAGAAGCATTCCTCTAGAAGAACTAGTAGAGAGAAGGGGTCACCCGGCATTGAACGGCGATTCAAAACTACGAAAACGATCACACCAGTTTTCGTTATGGAAAGCAAACAACCCAAGCAGTATCGAAGCATGGACCTTTTGAATTCTTCTCCCGAAAGAAATACTTCTCCTGATCGAAACTCGTCTTGGAATCAAACTCTTGAACCACGGAAGAAAGTTTCAGATAGCTCAAGAATAAGTTCGACTTTGCCAAGAAAAGTCCACCAAAGCACGTACACTTTACCTTCAAAAACATACGTTTACGGGCATGGAGACAGAGGTTATACAGGTGGAAGCATGCTCAATGTGACGTCAGACGATTCGTATCAACCAAACCGGGACATGTATAACAGTTCAATCAACAATAAAAATGTACTCAGAAGTCAGAGCTTGCATGTTCGACCTGCTACGAATCTTTCGAGCCTTAGATCCCCAAACCTAATCGCATCGATTGCGAGGTCAAACTCGACACGTAGACCCGAGACACAGAGCTCAGAGAATCTCTTGTCAAGCGATGTGTACGATCGCTCTGAGACTGATCCGTCGCTCCCACAACGTTACCAAGGGAACAGCCAAACAGACGAGAAAAAATCGCGTTTCATGGAAGGTCTCCTAAACACTGCCCCTGAACTGTTTCATTTCATGCATGGAGATGGGGAAGACACCGTCGACAACAAGAGAAGACAAGATTCTCCTCCTCGTTTAATGAGACCTGATTCGTCTTCTCCGTCTCCAGTGAGTGGAAATAACCCACCTAAAGTTTTCACTTTCGGTCGTGAGAATGGAGCAGGAGGCACTCTCAGGAGAGGATCTTCTGGTTCTGGCAATGAACTGAGTTCTAGCATCACCAACTTACACAATAAGAATTCCTTCCCGAACAGCAGGCACAGCAGCGGCGGTTACGATTCGGGCACTTATTCTAGCAACAGCTTGAAAGCCAGAGGTCACAACCCGGATGGTTCGAGACGTCAGTCGGCATTCAACATGAAAACTGAAGGTGGTTCTCTTCTGTACTCACCTTCATTCCGTGAGCGCTCTCAACAAATGATTAAAAAAAGAATGCAAATGCAAGAAAACGCTAAGATGGCGGGAAAGAGACCGGGAATAGCGGACGGTGACGAGTCTCCTATTCTTATTCAAGTTCGGGACTGGAACACTCGATGAGTTGAGCCACTCGAAATTGTTCTCCCGTTGCTGAATACACTGTCAGCAAGTGCATAACATTGCGTGTAAATGTTATCGCCTCCGAACATTCTTGAAGACAGTGAAGCTAGTAGACAAGAGTCACTTGTACATAGAAGATGCATTTATCTAAAACCCCATTAACATGCTGTTCGGTTTGTTTTATGTTTATGCTTAGTGGTACGGGTTCAAAGAGCCATAATTACCGTATAAACGTGACTAATACCATTTGGTTTTAGCGTCAAAAACCTTGAATATATTTGAATTTTTATGTTATTGAAGAAGAAATGAAAGAATTAATGTAGAAAAAGTATCCTTACTTCCAGTCCGGGAGCACGTGTTGAGATGCAATCCGCCTCCTCCTCCAAATCCTCACTGCCAGCAGTACGATTACTTGCAGCAAACTAGTAATATTATGTACTAGGGAGTAACCGCTTCCGCATGTAAAATATGTGTTGGGTTTTCTTTTTAATGTATTTATAGACCAGAATTGGGTTGTGTTTACTCCAGTCGTTCTGGAACCCATTTAACCCTACCAGAACGCTGTACCGATTTTTTTAGTTATTTTTTTGTAGCTTGATTTTCATTACTTTACCTAGTACGTGAAAAAAATGGATCACAAGCCAAAAATGGCCAACAAATCGTGGTCGAACATCATGATTAGCCATTGCAATTGTCTGCCCTCCATGTGTCGGTATTGACTTCGTGTTATTCAAGTTGGGCGCAAGGCCTCTGGTCTGGTAGGGCTAGAACTGGCGTGCATCTCTAAAAGAATTGGTCATATAGAGTCCAGTTCATATTTCTTGTGAAGCTGGTTCTGACATAGGTTCTCCTTCGAGGAAAGCATAAGCTTCAATAGCATAAGGAATCTGGGCTCTCTTCGCTATGTTCGCAATCACATGCTGAGCATTTGGCTTTTAACTTCGTATAGATGCGGCTTTAACTATTAATCAAACGTCAAATACCACAGGGGTCAAATAACAATTATAACTTTCTTAATGTATTCATTTTGAAGAACTTTTTTTGTTATGATCCAGTTACATAATAAAACTGTGTTCGCTCGTGGGGTAACATAATAAAACTGTGTTCGCTCGTGGGGATGCAGCTATTGTATCCATGAGCATTAACGCTCCCAGAAGGAAGATGTGAGATCCCGAGCTGAAGGTAAGGTACGCCTCTTTTTATTGAAATATGTTTTTTGTTTTAGTTGCAGACCTTGTTTTTCGCTTATCATGTTTTTTATGCTCCCATCACTTTCTTCTTTAACTTTTATCTTGTTACATGAACTTGTGTCAATCTAGCTGTTACTATGTTCTGGGTGTTGGAACACATCTTGCGCATAGATTCTACGTTCCCTCAATTTCAAACCAAATGGTGCCTTCCTCCTAAGGTGGAACTCCTTTATTGTGGTTATTGAGGCTTAAACCATCTTGTAATTTTTTCTCGTATGAGAGTATATCAGATGATGTGTGCGATGGTATAATGACCGTTTGCTCTTCTATGCTCATGGGTTTCAATCGTGAGCCACAATTTTAGACGTCTGGTGTCTATCATACTGATACTCATAACTACTTTTTCATACTTTACCTTAACCACATTAGACTGAATTTCGTGAAAGAAGGGATTAGCAAATCTAGTCTCACACAACAGTTCGGCGCGCCGGCGCGTTTGAGAATGCCAGAGAACTTTTGTTTGTTTTTATTTCTATTAACTTCTTAAATATAGGGCTAGTTTTTTCCTTTCACATTGCAAGTGCTCCTGACTTACTCGACTCTTGAGCCTAGAGAAGCGATTCATGTCCATTATTTATACTATGTAAAAGCAGTTGGGAATTACACGGGTGCTGCTTTGATAACGTCTATAGCCTGTCATCGCACGTATTTATAGAATACATGCTTGTGGCTTAGTGACTCGGTTGTAGATGAGATGAACGTCTCTTTTGTTGGGAAAAATTGAGCAACAGTAATTTCACTTTGGTATACCCACGGTGTGGTCGAAAATGTTTAAGGACAATAATATGGCATTTAAACAATAATATCCCAAAATAACGTCTGAAAAATCAATCACTTGAACGTAGATGAGTGTTGAGTATTCGTAAAAGTATGGGTGCATATAATTTTTGCGAAAGTACTCATGATTTTTAATTTTATGAAGGATTCAACGAATCATAAATTATCCGTATTTTCTTGTAAAAAAAAACTATATCTTGCTTGCTGTCATAAAACCGTAGACCATTTGTAAGCTAATTTGAGAAGTGAATTTTGACTTTCAGAGCAATAAATCAGCACCAGTTTTTAGTCAGAATTTAAACTTAACCCGTCTCCACATGGTCGACCTACCAAGAGGTTTGAAGAAAATGGGTCAACTGTGCAACTTGCTGTACATTCATTAATCATGTTAGAAGTTTCATTGGGGGTTCATTGTAAAGAGAGAGAGTTGCTCTTTCTGTCAGTGGGGAAAAAAATACTGCTACCCCAATGAAAATCTACGAAATTCGAGTTTTTATTTCGGTAAAATACAAAAAACCAAAATCAGAAAATCACTGGCCATTTTTTATTTATTGCACTTTTATGTTTTTTTATGATGCATTTTCATAGATTCTGAGTTGCTGAATCTTGTGGTATGTGAATTTTTTTTTTCAGGTCCAATAGTTCTGGAGTTATGTGCACTATAGGTAAAACACAGTTTTTATTTTTAGTTCATTTTGTGTATAGGCTGTTATCTAGCAGTTTCATTGTTTGTAAAGAGTTTGATATGCATAGAGCTTTTCCTCCCGAATACAATGGTGGTATTATTTTTTGCGTAGGGGTAAACTTGTGGATTTGGACTCCCATTTTTGGAACAAAAAACATAAGAAAATAAAAATGATTGCGACCTTCTTAGAGGCAGAGTGTGTGCTGGTATGCCTCAGCTACACTGCTGGCCTTCTAAGAGGTTGTGCAGCGCCGGTAGCTACACTCCAGACTGAGCAGAAGAATTCATACAGATTTGAGCTTGATACCTCTCCTTCCCTGTTCCTCCCACCTAATTTTACCTTACACCAATGAATAGCGCTCAACGAGACGCTTAAGACCATATATGGCAACCCTAGGTTTGCTGATGCGAAACATGTGCTAGCTTTGCCGACCTTCTAAGAGTCCAGGACGTGGCGACGGGTTAATACTTCCATCACACGACTGTATTGTAATTTTTATAGATTTTTAATAACCATTCTAGTTATTACGTTAACTGTCTATGTGCGGTTGCTACAGTCAGTTTGGTTAGGTTGGAAGAAGCTGTATTGAAAAACCGGTTTTATGCCTGAGTACATTTTTCACATTAGAAGTGTAAAAAAGTACTATTGCGCGATAATATATTATCTTGACGCTAAAACTTATTTCATAAAAGGTAGTGAAATAATTTAAATATTATTCATTTAAACCGATACGTATATGCGGAATTTACTCGTACCCGGCGGTACACATATGTCCTAATACGCAGTCAATGTGTTGAATTGTAAATCAACATATATTACGTCTGAGGAACTAAAGAAATGATTGCTAAAGAAATATGTACTGAGCTAATTTTAGAGAAACATGGTCTGCGTCAGTGCATCTTGAGGGCTATCATTCTTATGAGGCGACCACGGAATGACCGAAGCTTGTTAGGTGACCAGCCTCATTTGTTTTTGCATCATTCTCGTTAGAAAATCAATGAAACGCACATCTTCGCGTTTGTGTTTCCCTTCTTTGGCGACTGAGGAGTTGGCGAAATACATAAAGTAACGATACACAGTCATCGTTTCGCAACTGTTTTTTTGGAGCTTTTCTAATATGTTTCTGTAAATTTGTTTTAGTGTACGTGTAAGCGTTACTTAAAGTAACTCTCAAATGGGATTTCTTAAAAAAAAAAATTTTTTTCGATAACATTGCTAATTTGTGAAACTCCGGCTAGAATGGATCCGAAGTTCACAGCTCGTGTGCGAGAACTTTTTATCAGTTTATTGGTCTGATGAATTAAGTAACATAAAAAGCTGCCATATTATTGTACTTTGGTCGCTTGTGTTGAATTAATGAAACTCTTTCCTTCCGACTTCAAGCGTACTCTCGTATATATTACGTTAATAAGTATCTAAAGCGTTGAACATTATGAATGTAATCTTTACTAACCTTGTTTGCGCGCCCATGCCTACTCAGCCCTCTATATACACGCATGTAGTGGACCTCGCGCGAACATCCTCCTTAGCGGTATGGATTTGAGGCATAAGGAATTTATAATTCTGTCCGTTATAAAGGTAGATCATTAAGTACAAACAGAGTAGCAGTTTACGTAGAATTCTAAAGATAATTCCCTGTCAATTAAAATGCGATTTTAGGGTGGACATGGTCCTGGGGTTAATTTTTCTGTTTGGAATATAAACCTTTGTTCACCGATGTATTTCAGACATGATTGGATTAATTAACCATTCAAGATGAATTATACTATACCATTCAACTCTTGTAAACGCCACTGAAATTATTACATATGTCTACGCTTGTGAATCAAGTCCGTGCAATCGCGTGTAACATTATTTCTACAGAGATACAGCTTGCCAGCAGCTTTACAAATCTTGCTTTCGCCTCCATTGACAACTGGCTCTTGTGATGGCGTTTACAAAGCATTTGGTATGAACCGCAACAAATTAAGCTATTGCAGGGCACGACAAAGAGTTAACTAACAACTTTCTAATTTATGTTTCCACAAGCAAATCGTTTGCTTTAACATTTTCATTGTATATAAGACTACTTTCGCGCGGCAGTGATACGGAAGGTGAATTGACTTATTAAAACTCCAAATTTGCTTCCATTTTGGTGACAGTTTTTGTCACGTGTCGCAAGGTTGACGGGAACAACACTAAAAATATGAATCATTGATGCTTCCTCACTCCGAAGTAAATTATCCTAACCTTCCCAGTCTTCTATCATTACCCAGCTGCCACTGGTCTTCAAGTTCCGAACTCCATCCTGAGAAATACTTCAAAGGTTACGGTTACGCCAACGCTCACATCGAAGTTATAATGGGAGTGATCGTTGCAATACACTCGTGGATCATCAAAATATAGAACTGAATATGGAAGTCATAACTTTAATAACTTGTTTTATCCTGAGGTTGCACAGCTCACTGACTTGAAATTCGACGCAATTGGATAATAATTTAAAGCAGATTCAATCGACTACTCGGACCTCTATCTCTAACCAGTGAGCTTTGAGCCTTCACCACTTGTCCAGAAGCACGTGTCGGCAAGTCTACCGCAAACGTACAGGATCAAAGAATTAACGAAGTTACGATCTGTACAAGAGTTTACTTCGTCCTGTTTATACAAATGACTAATGCAGTAGTGAGAAGGAGCGAGGGCGCAAACTTCGGAAGATACACGATATATAATTTATACTTTTACTATTTACAATAGAAAAGCTACAACTAATAAAGGAAAACATTCACGTAATAGAGTGAGACTATAAAAATCTACACTACACACATGGGATCACTGTATATTCACAATCACACCGCCATTATACAGCACGCATGAGAACACGAAAAAAATACTCTTCGTTTATAGAGAAATCTTTTTCAAGATAGAATCTAATCAGTAACTTGGGTGGTACCTACTATCGAGCATCATCAATAGATTGTTGCACAAAAAAGATTTAAATATCACAAAAACGAAGTTCGCAATGGATCGCCTCAGCTATGATGAATATCTCGCATATGAGTAATGTTCACAAAAATTCAAGTAAACAAGAACATAATATCACCAAGCACACCAATTAAACAGCCTTCCGCGAGTCACAGAAACTTGCCAGTTCACACTTACATCTTTTACTTTGTCCAGTCGCTCTATTGAACTTTAGCATCTTTGTTCCTGTCTAACGGCACCCAAATCATTCATGAAGCAAAATTTCCCCAGTCACACAAGCAGGCTAAACAAAACTCGGACGTCACATTTAAGACCCTATAATTTGTGTCATAGAAACTACAGCAATGGAGAAGCGATCTCTTCAAGTGCTGCGGGCATTTGCAGAACCTTTCACAAGCAGAGTAAATGCAGGAAATGGGGTCGTGATACTTCCCTAGGGTGTCATGGAAAAGGGCGTATTTTGCTAATATCACAAGGTAAACACTGCTAGCTACTAATAGATATGTTCGACTTGCTGGATGGTCAGGCTCGCTCGTCAAATTCAAGTTTCATTTTTCAACTTTGTACCAATGAACTATTTCGGTCCGAAGCGTCATCTACTCTTGAACAACTTCAGACCGTTTTGAATACGCATGCTCTCGCCTTAAAACATGCTTTCCAAATTTTTCGAACTGCATTAACTTATTCATCAGCGCATTAATTTAGCGTCTTTTACAACTCAATTTCTAAAATAACATCCCACAAAGTGATCCTCTGTAAGTAGGCTCTGGATGAAAGTCAATACTGAACTTCATTAATGCATGAAAACTGGAACAACTTCAACTCCCACATTTCAATACAAAAACGCGAAGGTTGGTCACCAGCACATGCAGTACGCGCAAACCAGGTCGTTCATTAGAAGAAGAAGAAGCTATCATCAACGTGTTCCAGACCAGTAATTTTGTCAAGCCAGCAAGTTCTAAAAATAATATCATGCAGTCCAGTCACGCACAGACACACATGCCATCCACACAGTACAGCTCCCTCGAAGTAACGGTTGATGAAAATGACTGAGCGACGAAAGTTAAGCCGACCATCGCCAAAACAACAGATATGAAGCCTTCTATGAAAGAGATAGACTGAAGAAACTCAACAATAAAAATAGAAGTTGGCAATAAAAACCTAACTTGTGGAGGATGAGCACAGTATAAAGACTATATTAATACACATATTCACATGGTCGAGGTCCTTACCTAAAAAGGCGCTAGCAATAAATCAGTCAATGGCAAAAGAGCGAGGCGAGCAAACGATTAACAAACGACAACTCACTACTGACTGTTTGTTAACAAACACAATCAACCGCAGGCAAAGTAAGTGACCATAAATACGTCACATGAGCAACAAAGTAAATGGAAATAACAGGAAATACATTTCATAATCTACGAAGTTAATTCATTAAACCACGCAAAAAAAAACGAATTGAACACGTTTCAGACACCATTTTAGTTTCAAAGATTCTTATGCACTCAAATTATTGAAAAAATTGCCATAACTTGAGCAGCATACAAAATCTGCACGAAGCTTACGGCAGTAACTGAACATCACAACAAAACCCTCAACACAAAAGCGACCAGGCTGGGTCACTTGCAAGACCATTAAATGCACGTCACTACGGAGCACAGAAAATGCATAGCAATTCGCTATGGTAAAACACCATCTGCTGCTCGTCGTTCTTTCGAGAATATTTCATCAGTATAATTCAAAACGATTCTTCGCTAGTAGCACCGTTAACCTTTCAAACACCAATTCGGCCTTATTTTTAAAATCAAGTGTTACACAACGGGCTTGGAAATTTAAGCGTGGAATTTTCTGAGGCGAATAAAACGAAAGAGGAAGGCCTCTCTCGAGAAGACACTCCAACTAAACACAAGCGGCGGCTTCCAGGGCTGGCTGGGTTGCGGGGCGCAGGAACGGAATACGCGCATTTTCAAAGCGTAGAAGCGGCTGCGGCGGCGCTCTATGACCTGAACATTACCGAATATCGGATACGAAAATCTCTTATACTCGATAAGTATAATATAACCACCAGCGTGAACACCCACACATACATTACACATGCCCTACATCATAGTTTCATCTAGCGAGATGCGGAGTATGATGAGCACTCCAAATGAACGTATGCGTTTCAACACTTCCTGATTAATAACGAAATTAAGGGCAGCTCATCAACTGGTTTTTGATAAACACACGCATTTCCACAAGTTAGTTCCTTGATAACCACAGACTTGTACGATATCTAAGTTGCTTCTATAATTAAGAAGTCGCATACCGTGACTTGGCTCTCATGGTTCCAAGAAACTTAGTAATACATACTCTGAAATTTTTATCATAGGGCAGTGCTTGTAATAGCACCTGCATCATTACTCCCTTAAACCCTTTCACCCTCAAAAATAACAAAGAAATCGACAAAGGTGCAAGCCGAAGTGTGAGATGCTGGCTATGTTCAAGAAACACAAATACGGGCACCAGCCATATCAGGAGACACTTTAGATGCGATCAGTCTCCTTTGCCATAACCAAGTGAATGTTGCCGACATACGTCTTTCTATGATACTTGCAACACACTGAATTACGCAGTAAACAAGGTACAAACGCATTGGTCGCTCCGTTCGAAGGGTCCACAACTTTCAGATCCCGCTCCCTTGTGTAGTGACGTACTAGCCCAACCAACATCACTACAACTACAGACGACTCGAGTATCCCATGGCAAGACGAGGCTGCGATTGCACTAAGCAGCTAGTTATCACTCATGATTAACACCAAAACATCACTTGAGTAGAAGCCTACACATTTACGCTTCTTAATTTTACACGTGAATATTACACGGAAAACAATTTTCATTACCTATGATAAAACTGCATTTTGTTCATACGAATTAAAGGAAATTATTATGTCATGCTTGACGATGTTTAATCCTAGCTGAGAACTTAATCACCACATTCGAACACTCTCAGAACAATTTTAGCCGCAACAGGAATCCAGTACGACGTCTGGACACAAGGTTCAATGACACAAAAATTGCTAAGAAAAGAAACACCCAAGATTGCATCGACGCTCATCGCAACGAGAAATGCGTCACTTGCGGTAATCATTTCATAAAAAATGAATGCGAACAGACAAGAAAACCATAACACCTTTCTTCATTATTCACATGAAATACTTCACACAAAATGCCCTCGTCAAGTGATCACTATAGCTGCACATATCGACTTCACAGTGAGATCCCTAACCACATTTCCTCCACAGTGAGATCCCTAACCACATTTCCTCCACTCACAGCGCGAATACGCTTTTTTGTTCTCAAGTCTCAGAAACTTCACTTCACATTACAGGGGCAGACGGGACGGTTCTTCGGGGATCCCGAACTACTGACAAAATAAATAGCTACTCGGCTATTCTAAAGTGGCGGTAGCGTAGTCAAACTTCAAGGAGAGACCGCGAAAGATACGACAATTAATGTAAAAAACTACAACAAAAACGAAACCAATGATCAATGGGAAATGTTTTTACCATGAAGTGCTTAGACAAGTGTGGGAAACAATACTCAGACCAACGAATTGCATTGGACAGCTAGATACCACTCCAAGTGATAACTACCAAATACCAAACCTACAGAGATAAAGAGTACCCAAGCAGCTCTTGCAATAAATGAAGCTAGAGCGTTTCAACAATGAACTGGTGTCTGAATTGCGCACTTTTTCTTCATTTGTGAGTTCAAGTGCAGCATGGCTATGCTAAATTGTGCTGATGCTGCGCAGTATCAGCATTACAGCACCATGTTCTCCCTCTCAACAGAAAGCGCATGCGCCTCACGAAATAGAAGCTTGTTCTTCAAAGCTAACTTCTCAACCCTTCACCCATACGCCCTTCATTTTCAGATTGGTAGAGACAAAATTGTGACATTAAAAGCAATTTTCATTTGATATGTATGAGATAGCCTATTATAAATGTGATGCAATACCTGCTCGAGACTGCCGGAGAACTAACGGTCTTGCCATAGCAAAGCAGTATTTTCATTCCTTTAAAGTACGCTTCTACCACATACTAACGGGCATGCGCTGCTTAAAACATCGACATCAAAACAGCGATTCGTATTTACCAACACTGATGACAGAAGATGCATTACTTGAATTCAGCTGCATCTTATTTTCCAGTATTTCAAGATGCAATCTTCGTCTGCCCCTAACAATTCACGGAAAGTAGTAAGTTAAATTATATGCTGGGCTTCCAAGGGCACGTCTTTTTACGCAAGATTGCTTCTGGTGTGCGCATAACTTAAGCACTTGTGATTGAATTTAATTAAACATCGTGAATGCCTCAAACATTGTACCAGAAAATTATCAGATTAAAAACAAGACGACACACGAGAGAGCGAAAACTCTAAAGGAAAAATTAATGACGTTCGCGAGTCTCTTCATAAGTGAGGGATTCACAATGAATGCTACAAAACACAAGCAACTGGGAATCGCCCACAAGATGAAACTAAACAATGAGAAAAATGAACGAAGCGGAAACAATATAACTAAGTAGAAATGAAAGCAAAGAACATGCGTTCATAAGAATTCGAAAACCATCAAAACCAAAAGCACTAAGTCACAATGACTATTTGCAGTTACTCAAATTCTTCAAAGAAAAACTATGAACGGAAATCGAGAAAAGGTTTCCTAGCTATTTCATGTAGTAATATCCTTCCATCGCCAAAAATATAACAAATATACTATGTTGTTAAAAAATTTAATGAAAATAAAATTTAGTTCGTGTCCTTGAGAACAAATTTGCAAATGAGAGAGTTCCAATTTAGAAGACTGGAAGAGCAATTTTACGACAACATCCATTGTGTGATACTAAAGAGCAATTTGAATAAATTGGAATTATCATTAGCATCAAAAACTTACGTGATATATGTGAGCATGTCACAAGGATCATGAAAAGCTCTGCTTCCATACCTCAACTTGGTCACCATTTTTCAGGCAATTACAGCGCTGTGTTTCGCTGACACGAACAAACATTAACTCCAGAATTAAATAAATTTAATGCACTTTGATTCCGCCCTTCCCACATGGGGGAAATGGTCACAGAAATGGAGGAATGGAACACGCATAAACCTGGCTCTCGTCTAACTCGTGATACTTTTCAAGATTTAATCTGCAACTTGATTTTACCCCTAGCGTCATAGTTTGCACAGTAACCGTCAATAAACGGATGACGTTTCGTTCACCATAATGACTTACTCGATTAAATTTGTTCTTTTGTTTCGCTGTGACATCATTCCGAGCATATGAAGATGTGGCTGACGCGTCTACAAGATAATAACATATTGGTGACTTTGCGTGATTGCACTACCGAGAATATTCAATTCGAAGAATTAAGATTACCTGTCTGTTTCTGGTGCGCAGGCACAGTTGAGAGATTCAGAGGTAATGAGCGATGACGATTGATTGAAAAGGTAATATGAGAATAAATTGAGAGCGCTACTGACATGTAAGAATCCACTCCATATTCACAGCTTAGATTATGATTGCACGAGTATTAAGAGACGCCCGACTGTACACTTGTATGATACACGCACGCATCGCTATCGACAAGATCAAGCCCATGCAGCAACACGTGAATTCGTACCTCTTTCAAGAACCTCGGGTTATACTCCACGAAATTGCCCGTTATACTTGAATTTTTGAAACACGTACACACCTAAATGCTTCCATTCTGCGCAAGCGATGAAATGTGAGCTATTGGCAGCAACGGCTCCGGTAGATGCCTACCAGATAGGTGAAAGTTTCATGGATTCAGGTCCATTCTTTGTTAGGATAGTCTCTGACCGAAGTTGCCGTTAACTGAGTTTATTATTATTATTCTTTGTTAGAAGCATGGTACATAGATACTTAGCACGCGTCGCCGCTGGGGATGATCAAGTCAACCCACTTAAAGTTTTCTACACAATAGATCACATTTACATATTAGCTATTGTCCAGAGGAGGCTTCAAAGCTTCCCTTAACACAACTGCTTAATTTATTAGATATATGTATATACGTTTGTATGCACATATGTGCGCAAGCACGAGAATGTGTGTTGATAAATTACAAGTATCAGATAGGTACGTTCACTGGAAGAGGTTTGGCTTAGGTACGTAGAGCTGTGCAAGTTCCCACAAAAAATTTAAAATCGATTTAATTTTGATGGAAAAATCCAAACAAGAAGAGCGAACAATGAAATTATTGAAGGGAATCTGAAACAGTAGCCGAGTCCATTTCACCACGAACATCAGGATTACGGTGCAAAAATAAATACGATTTCATTGCGTGCTTCCACAGCCGTTGCTGCCCGACCAACAGTTCGCCTCAACTCGGTACCAACTGACGGAGCACAACAATCCTTCACTCAACGCCTTGCTTGATGGGTGTGCACCGTAAGGTAGCAGGTGTCGGGTTCAATACGTGGGTGCGATGCTTAGTAAATGCGATGCACGGTGAACGTGGTGTTCAATTAACGTGATATTTAGTTGATGTTATGTTTAATTTACGTGATATTTAGTCGATGTGATGTTTAATTAACGTAATATTTAGTCGACGTGATGTTTATTTAACGTGATATTTAGTTGATGTGATGTTTAATTAACGTGATATTTAGATGATGTGATGGGTGTATCAGTCTACAAATCGCGAGTGTCACAAGCAATACAGATCACTCTATGTCTGAATTCAAAAAATGGGAGTTTTCCCCTGCGCAACAGTAAGCTTTACTGAAGTGAATGAATGAATATATTTAGAATATAAATCATTTACTGCGAAAGAAAAACTTCTATTGAACATTCATATTTATTAATAAGCATAGCTGAATGGTTTGCTGTGTGAGCAGCGCATCTCGGCCGCCAAGATGCAACTATTCAAATACTTTCAGGTGAACAAATATTGAATTTATGTAACGCTTTATTACGTATGGGTACGCTTCAAAACGCATCAAAATCTACTGTATGGATCGAGCGAGTTAACTCCCGTGAAGAAACACGGGTAAACCAATCTGCAACTTGATAGTCGGGTACCGCGAAACATCGGCAATTTTCTTACCTACTTGTGAAATCATTAGTGTAAGAAAATAGGAGGTAGAGTGAGCAATAATTCGCCTCGATTCTGAAATCTCGAGACAAAGAGTTCAAATCTGATTGTTGGTCGCAGCTTTTTAACGGTTATTGGGCCCGGCATGACGTGTTAAATCATTGTATACAACAAACGAGCATTGTTTGTGAAGGCGCTTACCTCCGAGTGTGAACCCGGTCGTGAGAACACTGCTCATTGTAATACATTTAAAATTCTGTTAATACAAAAAATTGCAAACCGTATTTCAGGCATACGGTGGAAATTACATCCTGAATAGCATTTTAGGCTGATCATCAACGCAAGATTTACGGAGTATTATGCACGCGCTATGCTGAGAACCAACACGCTCACACGCTAATTTCATAGTTAGCAGTGGAGTCATAGCACGCCGAGACGTCGCCGGACAGGCTCGTGGTCATCTGCTGCAGCTGCTGCTCGACAACGCCGGCGCTGGTGCTGGAGTCCAAAGACCTCAACAAGGTGACGGGGCGCTTGGTGCCGCCCGTGTTGGGCGTCGGAGGCGTGACGAGCCCAGAACTGTACCCTGACGACCCGTAGCTAGACGCCCCGGACTGGCCTGTGGGACCGGCTCCAGGGAGTGCCGCCGTCGTGGTTGTAGAGGAGTGGCCCCCGTATAGCTTGCGCCGAACTTGCGGCGATGACACAGACACGAAAACTGGACCCGAGCTCCTGCGAGATGCTTGCACAGACGGTGGTGGCTGTTGCTGCTGCTGCTGGTGTTGTTGCTGTTGTTGTTGTGCTATTGAACTTTGCAGCTGTTGCTGCTGTATTTGTTGCTGTTGGCTATGAATTGGTGGCGGCTGCTGGCCGTGAATCTGAGGTTGTTGTCCGATAACCTGTTGTTGCTGCTGTTGATGGTGCAGCGAGTGTTGCGTGGAGTAGTAGTGAGCGTTACACGGCGGCACAGGGGGCTGATGAGTAGGGTAATAATAGTGGCAGGGCTGTGTGGGGGAGCTGGGGTGAGATCGGTACTGATGTTGGCCGCCGCTGTGGAGAGGCTGCGTGCAGTATTGCGGAGGCGAAGGCGGACCTACCTCCCGCCACGTGTACTGACCGTGCTGGGGGCTAGCAGCCAGCTCCTGGATGGTCTCAGGAGGCGCCGCGCCGCCGGCATACCTGCGTTGGGGATGGTCGCTATAGACACCTACATCGTAAGTTTGAGGTACGTGTTGCTGCTGTCCTGCAGGGTACACGGCACTCTGCTGCTGCGACACTGAGTACACTGCCGCTTGCTGCTGCGGCGCAACCCCGTACGTGGGGTCGCGTTGCGGAGTCACCGAATACTGAGGCCCGCCGCCGCTGGTGCTATAGTGGATATTGTGTAGGGAGGATGACGGTGGAGGTGCCGCAGCAGGGAGGGGAGGATTGTGGTGGTGGTACACTCGTGTTGGAGAAGGAGGGTTCGACCGCCCGTGGAATGTGTAGTGAGGCGAGTGGAGGGGGTTGTCAGGTGATAAAGGGTCGGGAGTATTCGAGCGAGACCGCTTAGCGCCTTCGGGCCTGTGAACGAAAGATAAAACTTTACCAACATTTCATTGGAACAGTCAGTTAACTAAAAATGAAAAACAACTGAGTTTCAACTGAAAACTCTTGATAATACAGCAAACAATAGATTGTCTTGAGTTTTGTAGGAACATAAAAACACATAACTTCACTACGGAAATCTAACGCAATTTCCTACCGAATTTAGAAATTTGTAAATGATTTAGATCACAGATGCTTACGGTCACTCGAGGCGCTCACAAGAACGAGAGCAATTCAATATTTGACTTTAAAATCAACGAATATTAATAAAGGTTAAAGGATACACTGGGATGAGAAAAAATCTTCAACGTACAAGTATGAGAGGGATACACATACGTCCTATTGATAGAGGATGGTAAAATGATCGACGATTTCGACCGTGGGTTCACGGCAAACATATCAAAGATTAGATTAGACGTTAGCTTAAGCCTCCCTAACCCCCCAAAAAGCCTTCCAAAGAGAGGAAGAAGGACGGCAACATTTAGTATGGAGATAAGGGAATGCGGAATCTATGCAGAAGGAGCATAGAAACAGTAAGTTGTGAAAGAAGAGTATGAAACAAGATATGAGTTGAAGAAGAAAATAGTAGGTGCCGAAAGACAGGACAGCAATACAAACACTTTGAAAGGTACAAGAGATACTTCAGTCCTAGTTCCTTCGACCGAGTGAGCGCTTGTTTCCATAAGGGTAGGCCAAGTCAAGGGAACGTCATTCAAAACAGCCCACAACATGAACGAGTTCAAAGATATTTTTCTTTAGCGGAAGAACTCGTGCACCGGGTATGAACATGAGTTAGTACATGGAAAGCACTCAAATGAACATTGTGATGAAATTTGGTTATAATAACTCAGGTTCGTCAGACAATCGTCAGACTAAGAATACTTTTCGTAGATGAGCGTGAAGCTAAAGCGTTTAGACTTGATACGAAGAAGAAGAAGAAGCAACAACACAGAGTCCTTAGATGTGTGTGCCAACGATGTTCACCTGGTCTACTAGCCAGCCAAGAGACAACGTAACTATTTCCATGAGGCGATATTACAAGTGCGGAATACTAAACATAAATAATTCTAACAAGGAAAAACAGGGCTCAACCGGCTCTGATTTAAAATGATCCATTACTTACTAAAAGCTTAGGTCACATTCAGAAGGTTGCAATATAAAAAATGCTGCAGAGTAAAGCAAATACAAAATAGTTCAAACAGAAGCACTTTCGCACAATTTGAAGCATTGTTAAGTTCAAAGCAACATACCAATAAATGGTCTCAAATAGGGATGAAATGAGACTAAGAATGTCAAATCTCTAGATACCTAAGTCATAAATATTCACAACTGACGGTGAACTTTTCTATCATAACTGCAAAATTATACAGTAATTGCTTAGATTAAATCGTGTTAGTTAATGCCTCTTCTACAATAACTAAAGGGCTCCCAAGAGAAGGAGGAAGATACCATCTAATATGGAATTGAGGGAACCTAGGATGACAAGTTTCATAACAGCCCTCGCAGAACGCAAAGAAGCTTCTCAGTTAAATTAATCGCTTCATTAAACTCTCTCTCAGCCGCAATTAAAACAGAAATGGACACCACTCTCACTCGGAGTTAGTCAGGAAAAATACTCAACAAAACGCTGTATGATTAATACGAGTAAAACGTTGGGGATCGAGACTGTTGAACTGAAGTGGTCAGAAGAACAGGAATTAGATGGAATTTTTCACGAAAGAGTCTGCCGCAGCATTAGTTTGAAAGGCGAAATTAGTACCAGAGAAACAGCCACTCTATACGGGACCTGGGCTGTTAGATTAGCCGTTTTTGTACAAAATGAAGTTCAGACATTCAAAAAAAAAATGATCATGGAGAGGATAAGTTCGAATTGTTTGATAGTCAAATTTGATTGCCCCATTGCTGTATTTAGCCTTCGCTACAATTGCGCAACTACATTCCTTAAATTAAAATTATTTTTGACCGTTGAGAAAAAATGCTTCTTAAATTCTGAAAATCTAATAACTTGACAATTTTATCACATTTTTTCACATGTCATCAGTGGAAAGGGAAATTTGATTAGATGTCGGTTTCAGCCTCCCTAACCGCAACAAAGGTCTTCCAAAAATAGGGAAGAGAACGGCACTATTCAGTATGGGCTTAAAGGGAACGTGAATTCTATGCACAAGGAACACAGAAACAAAAAGTTCAGAAAGACGTTCATGAAACGAGATAAAAATGGTAGAAGATAGCAGATGCTGAAAAACAGCAAAGCAGTGAACCGAGAAAAGATGGTCCGTAACAAAACAAAAAATTTCTCTTTCAACAAATAAAAAAGGTCAACCAACCCTTTAGCTAGGGCCCTTACATTTCCCCCTAGCAGGGCTAATTATCATAGATCGATTCGTTTCAGATATTTCGATTAATTCATACAGACTCGGAATTTTACTCTTCTATAGATGATTCAAAACATTAAAATTAAGATTATAAGTTAGTTTAAGCCTCCCTAACCGCTACAAAAAAGAGCGTATCGAAGAGAGGAAGGAAGAAGGCACCATTTAGTATGGAGATAAGAGAATGAGGAATCTATGCAGAAGGGGCATAGAAACAGCAAGTTAAGAAAGAAGTCGATGAAATAAGATAAAAGTTGAAGGAGAAAGTCAGAGATGCTGAAAAACAGGACAGTAGTGAACCGAAAAAAGGTGGTCCTTAACATAACACGAAAAAAAATTTATTTCAACAAAAAGAAGGCCTACCTAACTCTCAGCTCGGGCCCTCACATTTTCCCCCTGGAAGCGCTAATTCCCAAAGATACAATATTTGTGTCCCCCTGAGGGGTTATTCAAAACATACGCGTTAATTTCAACTACTAGTAAAATTAACCTGCTGATTATGTACATGTTCTTAAACTTAAAAAACTTTTCGGCAAAGCCAAGTGTGAAAAAGCGTTTATACATTTCACAAAAAAATCTACGTAAACTATCGTGGCTAGATGAGAAGAAAAATTCTAAGTTTCATTTATTTTTAACACTATTCTAACTCGCTAAGTTGCACACCAACCGTGCTAAGCCTCAACAAGTTAACGAAGGTTATTGCAATTGCTAGGATCACAATGGCAGACTTGAGGGCCATATCTCTAATGACAGATCATGACCTCTTTTTCTCGATCGCATTATTTGAAGAAAAGCAGATCTTATTCAAAATCGTGATATCCTCCCCCTCCTCTTCTGTATCCCACAAGAGCATTTTGTCATTCGGGGACACCAGGAGAAATTTCTTCGTTAAAAACTGTGACCTCAAAAGAAATTAAGGCCATATCCGAAATAACGACCTGAATAGAAATTTCTCACCATATTCGAGGTCGCAACCCAAGGAGAAATTTTGATTTACTCGAGGACATAACTCCTACGGAGATTTTACACGATACTACGTTCACGATCCTAAGGGTTAGAGAATTACAGCAGCAAATGGAGAAAAATGGATGAGCTCCGTTCAACCGTCTCGGGTGAGAGGAGCAAGAAAAGAACTTCTGAGTGAAACAGGGAACTGAACACACGTAGCGCATCAGCATTCACAGTGAGAATTTAGAAGCCTTAGAAGCAACGCCTCAAAAACACTTAGAATGCCGAAGCGAAAATTTTGTTCCACCAGCAGCATAAAATAGATGCATATAATAAGCTGTACAACGTTCTACGATGCATAGAAGTATGAAATCACTACGAGGAAATATAAAAGCGTGAACTGTGAGTCATTAAGAGTACGAACAGGAGCGAAAAAGACTTGTTTGGGGTGCTCGAAAGTAAAATATGCATCGAAATGTTCGTCATTTTCCCTTTTAATAATTGAACTATTCGATTACGGAAACCATCAGCGTAAGCATCTATAGACGAAAAGAAAATTTTTTAAAAAAATTTAGTAGTCAAATAATTGAATAAATTGTTCAATACGTTCTCAAGAAATGCCTTAGACTCGCTCTACGTACGCTTATCAAACGATTTTGTAGAGTACATCAAAGGTAGAAAGCTAAACTAATTGACAAGTCCATAAAGATAAAAAACGGGCCAATTATCAAATTATCAACACCCAATCATGAAACACGAGTTAATTCAATCGTTTGATTTCCACTGATGCCTTCTTGATGCAATCCACGATGCAAGTCCACTCATTGTGGCAGAAGAACAACCGACTTTGAATGCTTTTGGCGAGTAAGAAAATGACACGGCATATCAGTGTGAGAGAAGAAGTGGACACACAAAAGATAGAGTAAACTAGACGTAATAAAGCAGCGAGTAGCCTAAAAATTAATGGTTGCAAATTTCCAACCAGCAATTGTCAAAACTGCTGGAAAAGAGGTTGAAAAAGGAATATAATACATACAATGAGGCTCATACAAAATAAAGGAAAACAATGCCGAGGCTACTGATAGCACGCTAAACTCGTATCTTAAATGCAACAAGATTTAAATGAGAACCGTTCCACTCGAAGTTATGAGATGCTGCATAATAAAATATCATAATAAGAGTGACATCAGCATTTTTGAGGCACCACCCGAGGATCTTCTGTAATTCAACTTTCTAGACAATTTACGATAGTAGAAATAAACACGGGCATCTATTTAGTAAACTTCTACAATTATGCAGAATGCTGTTGGTTCTATCATTCAACTTTAGAACGAAAAAATGATCTAAAACAAATCAGCACATTTGGAAAAAAGTTGAAGTGCTAAAAAGTTAATTAAGTTAAAGGAAAAAGTCAAAACTTGAGCCAACTATAGCAAATAACAATAATTCTAATACAAATTCAACATGATAATTAACAAACAAATAGCTACCTAAATCCAATATGAACAAGATATGCCCCTCTAATGGCATCAACTAGCTTTAGAAAAACGAATAAAAGCACTTCAGACTGGAGCCCTCGTAGTAGTTTAGTGTGGGTGGGCTAAGGCAAAGAGATTCACCACGATGAGATGAAGATGAGATGTATTGTAATGCATGGTATCTAATATACCTGAGAGGAGGAGAAGCTAACAGCCTAACATGGTAGAGGAAACAAGGTAGAGTCATTTCTATGGGGAAAAATACACCTCTTATTCGACTAGCCAATAGAAAGGCTTCATTTCGAACTCACAGGATGACGTCACCACAACGACATGTCCTAAGGCCAATAGTGGTGACGGATTTGGGGCTAGCAGATATGCCAGATGCAATATGAGCGCTGCTATTGGTTCGTTGCAGAGACGTCAGCAAAACCACACCGTCAACGGAAAAAAGACTGGTTTGACCCTACCTTGTTTCTTCTACCGTGCAGTCTAATGGCACGAGAAGAAATTACCTTATGCACTGCAACGCAAGTGGTGTTCACTCCCAAAATAGGTTGCACTACACGTGTATCAATCAACAACGTTGCCCCGTGGTTTACTGGTACTCGTGTAGCCATAGCCGTCCCTCTACACCCGCGTTGCTGAGCATAAGGGATTTTCTTCTCGTTCTGGTAAGGCCCTAACTTCTTCTCCTCAACGCCAAATTCGATTGATGCATTAGAAGCTGAGAGACTTCTAATGAATAAAATGAGCAAGTCGATCAAAATCTATTGACGGCGAGATAAAACGAAGGCACCACAAAATTCAAGTTTTTGGACGGTATCTCGCGTAAAAAATTATTTTAAGGACATGAAAAAGCTTCGCAAGTGAAGAGATAGACCAATTCTCAAGTACAGAAGATTAAAAAATAACAAAAATATACTAAGTTGTCAATTCAGCCTGAGCGGGATACATTGACAAAAAATTTGATGGAGACTGCTTAACTTCGCCACAAAAATAAAAAGCCAATTTTATTATCAATAGCTTGTCAGACAAGAACTATTGTGTAGATCGGTTGCTCAATATCATCCCCTTCAACAAGACGTAACGAGTAACAAGTTTTCAAGATAGTTTCAGAGTTTTTATTCTTAAGCCTCGCAGCACAACTACATCCTAGATGCTGAATTGGTCATTCCCTGAGAGTTCTTAAGACGCTCACTGATTGGAGGTACCTTTTCGAAGATCGCTAGTTGTATGGCGTTTGTTTCAAATGTCAATTTCAATATATATGATGACGCACTTGCACTAATATTTCAATTACATGTTGATCCACCGACTACGTACAACAGAAATGTGCTTAATGGTGCAGCGTGGGCAACAGAATTTCAATGGGATACAATTAGTGCAAGAATTTGGAGCCTTCCATTCGCTTGAATGAGATGTCTTCAAATAAAGAAAGCTCTGTTCTGTCAAAACACAGAGTGGCGTCCTTGGTCCGTACGTGATTCCTCGCATATTATATATAAAAAATGCGCTAAAACCTCAATTCCGTTCATGACTGATATAGAGGCAATTTCATTTTTGGAAACTAATTCATGCATATTAACGGACTAACGTGAAAGTTCGTTTACTGTAAAAAAGTAGAAATATTCGAAAGTTCGTTTAGAGTGAGAAAGTAGACATATTCGAAAGGTCGTTTAGAGTAAGAAAGTGAAAATATTCGTAAGTTCGTTTAAAGTGAGAAAGTGAAAATATTCGAAAGGTCGTTTAGAGTGAGAAAGTGAAAATATTCGAAAGGTCGTTTAGAGTGAGAAAGTGAAAATATTCGAAAGGTCGTTTAGAGTGAGAAAGTGAAAATATTCGAAAGGTCGTTCAGAGTGAAAAAGTAGACATATTCGAAAGGTCGTTTAGAGTGAGAAAGTGAAAATATTCGAAAGGTCGTTTAGAGTGAGAAAGTGAAAATATTCGAAAGGTCGTTTAGAGTGAGAAAGTGAAAATATTCGAAAGGTCGTTCAGAGTGAAAAAGTAGACATATTCGAAAGGTCGTTTAGAGTGAGAAAGTGAAAATATTCGAAAGGTCGTTTAAAGTGAGAAAGTGAAAATACGAAAAGTCGTTCAGAGTGAAAAAGTAGACATATTCGAAAGGTCGTTTAGAGTGAGAAAGTGAAAATATTCGAAAGGTCGTTTAGAGTAAGAAAGTGAAAATATTCGAAAGGTCGTTTAGAGTAAGAAAGTGAAAATATTCGAAAGGTCGTTTAGAGTAAGAAAGTGAAAATATTCGAAAGGTCGTTTAGAGTAAGAAAGTGAAAATATTCGAAAGTTCGTTTAGAGTGATAAAGTAAAAATACTCGAAAGTTCGTTTCGAGTGACAGTAGACAATATCGAAAGTTCGTTTAGAGTGAGGAAGTAAAAATATTCGCGTAGCATCAGCAAGTAGATAAACGCTTTAGCAGAGGTTAACTCTGCCAGAGATATCATTATGGTTGTATCATTTATTTATTCTAGTGAACTCTGCATGATCACCAGGGGATGTTTTATGAACATTTACAGATATTTTCTGATTAATAAGGTTATACAGTACGAGTTTATAAAACAAACTTTTAAGCCTTTAAAATAACGAATACGTTTTACAGTAAATACCAAATGAATTTTTTAAATTTAGATCCTCATACTTAATTTAGAGAACGTTAGTGTACCAATGTTTCACGATGATTCGCACGGAATGTACCGTATCCTTAAGTAGCCAAAAAGGCATCTTTCTTTCGACAACATCGCGAATTTTTCGATCCTTCCACACAATTTCTAACCATAAAAAGCAGCCACCTTTTGACAATCAATCTTACACATGCATTGGCCTATGTGGATAAACTTTACTCACAAGAACCTCGAAATGAAGCTCTAAGCAAGAAAAATGCTAATACGGAAAACTCAGAGGTAGCTGCTCCTTAGCTTGTGAAACAGAGGCCCGATTTCCAAACATTTCACGTCGTCGTAGCTGTATACCAGGTAGTTAAAGTTCATTTGTAGACTTAGCCACCTTCACGTGCTGATATTTTGTAAAAAATTCTCGGTTGGAAACATTTTTTTAATAAAATCTGACAGCACACACTCATAGGCAACTCTAAACGGTTGTCAAATGCTGTGCTCTCTTAGACGTGAGTATAATACTGTGTTTTGGGCCAAGAAAAATCAGCATTTTGGGTAGCCAAATCGAAAAGTGAAATTTTACTGCAGGCTGTGCCTCTACGTTTAAGGTAAAATGTTCAAAACCCGGCCTTCAAGCACTTTAACTAGATATCTAGGGAACAAATCTTCCAGTCCTAACACTAGAGAGTTCTTCAATCCCATTGCAAACAATAGCGCAAACAACGAAAACTCGAACAAGTCAGCCTGCAGCAGCTATGGATGCCGCATTGTGTTGAATGCAGTGCACTTTCCAAAAGATTTTAGGCTATTTTAGAAACAGCGCACCTTCTAGATTATCTACACACGAGCAAGTAAGCTGCTATAAAGCAATTCTATAGGACCTCATCGTTCATTCATACCCGATCACTACACCTATTTCAGCTGCATTTCAAAGTAAAATTAGTAGGAGTTTTACGTATTAGAAAAATATAAATATAAATTGCGTATTTACTTTCGAGATTTAAGAGCTGAACTAATATATGTCGGCTGCCGTCGTAAATAACACCGTCCAACAACTTGATTTAAAGAAAGAGCATTCCCTCGATTGATAGGATGTTCCCCACTCTAAAACTTCATCCCAACAGTCAAAAATTTAGATTTCTCTCTCACTTTCTCTGTGGATGAAAGTGAAATCATTTTTTTACCGATCATCCAATCGATTACATAGAAGTTAGGGTTTGTTTGGATCTCGATTGCTCTCGTTTTTTTAACATCCGCACACCAAAGGGAGCACTGAATTGAGGTTGCCAGCTTCACCTATAATGATTGGCCAAAAATTACAAGTTTAGGCATCCTTCAGTTAAAATTTTACCATAAAGTGTGCTCAGCATCGGTACGGTTGAAAGATGCCGAGAGCTCTTCATGGTCACAGTTCATTTGAAAAAATCCCAAACTTGAATATTTGAGCCGGAAAAAGGTTCACCTGGTAACCTGCACTAGAGGGCACAAGTGCCTCGTGACTGACAAGACGGCCCTGCAGAACGACAGCAGGCAGGCAAACCTCGGCGCTCGCGCTTGAGCGATGTAGGTCGGTGTGAAGCGGACACCGAGTAGAACTAACAAACTGAGCGATGTTCACGCAATGATGATAAGCGTGAAATTTTTGGCAGAGCAACGCAACAATAAAATTTTTTCGAGAGAACAGCACAAAACTGAAATCTTGAGAGAACAGCAAAAGTTGAAAATCTTTAAAGAACAGCTAAAAATAAAAATCGTGAGAGAACGGCACAAAAACAAAAATCTGAGAGATCAGCACAAAATAGAATTCTCACGAGAAAATTGCATGAAATGGAGATCTTGTGAGAAAAGCATGAACAAGAACTCTTGAGCGAACAGCAACACTCAGACAAAGAACACGGGAAGAAGTGGCAAGATTTCCGAGGTTGGCCTGCCGCGCAGCACACAACAGAGACTATGTGGAAGGCTGCACGAGAGCAGCAGCAGCAGCACTGAGAGAGAGAGGGGAGGGGTTGGGACACGCAGCACAGAGCATGCTAGACACGAGCACACGAGAATTCGAGCTCTAGTAAAATGGGGAAAAAGAATTACCTTGCAGCGGCACTGCGAGTTGCGATTCAAGCAGACCTCGCTCGAACCGAGTGTCTCAGTCACCGATCGGAAATGTTACGTGTGCTTTAGTTCAGGGTTTCATGGGTTAAGAGTTGTGGCAGCATTAACATACAAATGAAGTTCAAGAAAATTAATATAATAGATGTTACACGTTTACTTTGTACACAACGTACGTATATACATGAGTTGTTAAGTACCCCATTAAGTAGACACTCAGCCTTTGAACTTCTAGGGAAGCAGCAATGGTATCACTTCAAATAAATGGGGAAATGCATACTACGTCCTAGTCTAAAATCGTTTACTTGGGTACTATCAAGTGAGAAATATTTCAATTTTTGATCATTCTGATGAATAAAATCTAGTTTCATCGAATTTTTCATAACATATAAAACAAACTGTCATTTCAGTACTCAGAATATTTTAGTTTAGCGTGATAATTAGCCTACCAGGCATTTGATTAACAAATTGACTGCGATGGGTTAAACTGAAGTTTAATATCCAACTCAAATTTTAAGTCAAAAGTTGTTGAAAATTGTTGAAAATTCATAAATTGCGAACATCAACTGGGTAAAATTTATACCATTACTTTAAAATAGTTTTGAAAAATTCTAATGACCCATCGATGGGTCGCTTTGCAGTTGGAAAACGTGAACACTACCTCCTGGTGAGTCATACCGCAATAAATGTGTTAAACCTTGTTGAAATGTACGATCGGAACGTTTCATTAGTCAATTGTTGTCAGCTGACGTAGTTTCCAAAATTTCAATTTCGGCAACAAAAATTTTAACGCGTAGCAGAAAACTTGACAAACTAAAAACCAGTTTTTCTCATACGTTGAGAAAAAGCGATGGTAACTTTGAAGGCGTACGCGTGAAGACAGGGCATGTGATCGTTGAATTCTAGCCCCACACTTAACGCGCGAGATCGATTAATTTTCTCATGAAATAATTACATATTTTTAACAACTATGAATAAGTAAAGGTACCTAAAAATGGGGGAAATCCTATTACTAGAATTTCCATTACTATAATTCTTATCACTATTATTCCTATAACGATTACCATTACTAGAATTCCTATTACTATTCTTAAACGAATTACCCCAATAATTTTAATGTATTTTATAGAAATTATCACTTTTTCAATGAACTATTTGTTGAACACAACTTATGTGAGGTCATCAGAAATCTTACAATATTTATAGAACAAATTTTGAAGTCAATATAATTGAAGTTAGAAGAAAACTCCGGTGCATCGAACACCATAGGGTACGGTGAGAATTTAGCGCGTGAGTTACTGATCAGTTTAGTTGAGGCGGGAACTATGAAAATTCAGAAATTCTATCAGGATTATTGAGATCCAAAACTAAATAGTCTAAATCAATTTTAAAAAGATTATAATGCCCAATGACTTCAAAACTAGATGTTCAAAATATATTTTAAAAAGATGATGGATATCCACAACACTTCAAAACTTAGATCCTTCCGATCAACTTACAGTTTTTGTGAAGTAAGAGGCAGGTCGACAGAGCCAAGACTCGAGAATCAAGTCTGATCTTTATCCATCAGTTGATATACCTTAAAAATTATCGTGGATCTTTGACACCTTTAGAGCGGAGGTGCAATTCTTCAAGTTTAAACCATTATTGAGCGGCAAATACTTCAAGAAATAAGCTGCAACAGATGCACCACTCAACAATACGAGAGTACTCCCCTTACTACCCATAGTCAATATATTCTTGAGACTCGAGACCAGTTGCTGCCGGTGTAATTCGATCATGATATCGTATGTGATAGTAAAATCGTAATCAATATTTAAGAGTAATATATGATCGTCAGTTCCCGAAAAATTGTTCCAAATAAAATTGCTTACAATGATTACCTCGTAATAATGAAGTTCACTGCCTGTGAAATGCAGTTCAACAATCGTCGGTGACATCATTCTGGCTTACTTTGAAAGTATCTAGGTTGATGATACTTACTCAAAACAGCATACGAAGGTTTGAATCTTTATAGTTGAATCACTACCGTACCAAAATTTATCGCTTCTACCTACCATACTTGCTCCTTTTATAGACCATGCGGAAGCACGGAGTACATAATGATTAGCTGAAGAGTTATAACTTTGACTTCCTGTTCAATTCATTTATACAGTGGATTACTTAGTTGAGTGCTTCGCTTGCATAGACTGCATGCTTTTTCAACGTTTTACTGATTTAATATTTGATTACTTTAGTCCGTTTAGAAAAACAAATTTAAAAAGTGAGCAGCTTTTTTAATTACATCGAGAATAACAGCGAATTCAGCCTAAGCCCTCGATTTACCGACATAATGAGGCTCCAATTTTGTAGTACAGTGAATAAACGGCCGCAGCCAGTAATTGGGCTAGAAAAAAATGTCCGTTTTAATTAATAGTACACCATATTGTCGCAGTCAGTGGTTGGATGAGAACCAAAAAGAGTAACCAAAATTTGAACAAAAAATGAACGTGTTGACACGCATTCTAAAAATGCTCTTTTTGCACCCTTCCGGCAAACTACGTGGATTATTGATAACACTTTTGCTGTACGTAATTACATTCCTTTAAACTGAAAGTTAAAAAATAGAACAGTAAGCTAGTGCTGAGTAATCTGCAGATTTTATTCAGCTTGAATTTAATCTTTATTTCAAATTTTCCATGAGGTTTTTACCTCAACACAACTAATTTAAACCATTATTCAATACCGAAAAAAAAAACACAAAGTTGGCATACCATGAAACCGAAAGAACTAATATAGGAAAAACTGCCAAAGACATCAATAAACAGGGAAATGTAACCATAACTTTACAGTGATGAGCAAATTGTCACCAAATAAATTTCGGTACAGCAATCAGGCCACACAACAAAATACAACTCAACATTGGTATGCCACAAGGAAATAACTATAAATCACTCAATATACAAAAAAAAAGATAACTTCCTAGTGGTAGAAGAGCATTAAGATTTCAAATTGGAACAAAGAAGAGCACTCAAGAGTTACCTAGAAAACATGGAACTTTCCCTGCGCAAAAATTTAAATTTAGCGTTCAAAAAAAGGAGATCACTCACGAGTTGCCCACAAAAAATGAAATTTTCCAAGTGAAAAAAAAATAAAGATTTAACTTTATAAAAAAGAAGAGGCCTCAAGAGTAACCTAGATAACACGAAATATTTCTGTCACGGAAATCAAACTTTCACAAAAAAAAAAAAATTACAAAAGAGAAACCAAGAAAACACAAAAACTATCCCGAGGCGAAATCAGAATATAAAGTTCCAAAAACGAATAAGAGGACTCACCGTGGGGGTCGAGCAGCGTGAGGAGAGCGAGGCGTGCGGGCAGGGGGCGCGGCGCTCCTGCCAGGGGACTCGACATATCCCTGCTGGTAGTGGTGGTGCATGTGCGGGTGGTGGTGGGTGACTGCGCCTGTCCCTGTTGCTGCCGTGTTGTTGCTGTGCGAGTGGTGGTGATGGTGGTGGTGATGGTGGTGCGGGGGAATGGTGTTCGAGTGGATGAGGCCTCCCATGGCAGGGTGAGACCCCGCGGGCACCACCGTGGTCGCCGCCGTGGTTGTGGACGACGAAGAGAGCTGCTGCTGCAGGTGATGGTGGTGGTGATGGTGCATGCCGGGCTGGCTCGTCTGGAAGAAGTTGTTGGAGGTGGGCTGGCGAGGTAGCGGAGGGGTCGGAGGTTCGCAGTCCTTGCTTTGGCTCATGCCGACCCCTGTTGTGTCGTCCACGTCTCCGCCAGGGGACCCTACACCTTCTCCGGCCCCTCCTCCTCCCCCGCCACCCCCGCTGCCACTGCTCCCTTTGCCCTCCACCAGCTACAAAATTACAATCACAAAAAAGGAGGTCAGGGTTAACCAATGTACTCTGACCTGGCAACAAATGAAGCGCTATTGTTACAAAAAACTGAGAATAATTATAGACGTAATCAAAGAGGTACGAAGCATGTAGTTACTTTACAAAAAAGCCGCTCAAGTCCGCCTAATTTTTCAGTATTGTTGCTTCTAAGACCAACGCCAGTAGTCTAGCAGGCCTCTAAGGGCGTTACAATACTTTGTACTCGGATTAGTGGCTCAAAAAATGGTTGGAAGCAAAATCACAATGATGCATTTCATCGAATTCTAGTGATCTACAGACGGTGAGTGGCCTGCTTTTTTTTGCTTTTTTATTTTAAAAACATTTTACGGGACCCTCTAGATCAGATTACATGAGTAATCAAAATATTATGGGTCTCATGATGTCATCAAAGGGTTTTATTTTTGTTAATAAGAAGGATGTAATACTTGAGCAACAACTTTCAACTACAAAGAACCAACTTTGAATAATATTAAAAATCCCTCAACACACTTGAGATTCATAGCATCCCCAACTAAAGACACGATTATCAGGCAAATTACACAAATACACAGTCTCCCACGCTACACGAGTACAAGGACTAAAATGGATAAGAATATATTAACACTAAACTAATACCCTCATTTCTAATATGAATAGAGTCTTCTTGCTATCAAAATAGCGATACAAATACAGCTACTAAACTACGGTATGCAAATACCAAGCGAACGCTCCAACACGTGATGACCGCATATGACGACACCGTAAACACAAGCCAATGAAGGAGACGACGAAGCAATTCCACCCACATCTGAACACACGCAGCTGCATTGGTAAGGTGCTGGCTTAATGGCCAACAAATTGAAAGCTTCAAGAATCAGCGATGTATCAAGCATCAGGTTCAGAACATGAACCCCACATCTACTTTCTCAAAAACATCACCGACTGACCCGGAGGTAGGAAAGAGGATTAAATCACGAAAAAAAGCGGATTAAGTCGCAAAGACAGTTATAACTCAAGCACAAGTGACTCAACAAGCATCCAGTCGAATCGATATAATTTACTAGGATTAAAAAGGGAATTGAGCGCAAAGGCACCTGACCGGAATGCCGTACTTCCGAACATTGGAGACGATCTTCGCTAAATTGACACTGTTTACTTGACACCACCTTGGCGACGCTATCTCCAACTCGTGTAACGGTGTGGCAAGGAGGACATATGCAACAATATGCACCACCGCCTTCCATTTCTTTGTATTTAACCACCATAATAACGGAAACTAAATAAATTCAAATTTCAATAATTTCAACACAGACTAGAAAAAGATGAAGCTGGTATTCTAAATAGGACACGTGTATATACTACACACCTCTGTTACGGTCAAAGCAGCCACGGTGCATCTTCATAAATATCCAACAATTTTGACGAGAATGTTCAACAAATTCCCGCGTTTATATTCGACAGATTGGGTACTAATCCTACTATCGTAACGCATTGATCCTCTCGCGACTTCTGGGACACATAATATGGCAATGAATATTATTCAAAATTGGGGACAAAAACCAGAGAAAGACTTGTGCAGTCGGTGCACGGGATTAGATTAGATCAAGCCTCTCTCACCACCAGTAAGATATTCTAAGGAGCAGAAGGCCTCGTTATGTTTGGAATTCAGGGAATGCATTCACTGATGAGCCTCAACACCCTCACGCATAATATAAACAAGATAAAATGAAATTAATGCAACAAAAAAAAGTTGTAGAAGAAATTAACAGATGCTTAAAAATAGCAGTGAACCGAAAAAAAAATTGTGCATAACAAAAGGAAAAGTATATTGTTTTTAGACAAAAAATTTACACCTTGCCTTCAAACTTAGGACCTCACATCTCCATTAGTGCGCTAATTTCTTTAGGGTCCATAGTCGCATCCTACGAGGGGTTTACGTCTCATAGGTATTTATTTAAAAATGAGCACTTCATGCACAGCGCCAACTGAGTTGGAGGTTCCCAACGAAACACGCGAAAAAAGGTACAGCAGAGTTTATACACCCATAAAAAATCCCAACAGCAGGAAAGGAGAGGCAGTAAGCAGAGCAGTGATTAGTTAGAAGCAAAGCAAACCAAGACGAGGTTAACGAAAGATGTAAAATCGCAATGGGGTACGAGAAATACAAAAGGCTGCTCTCACAATTACACGGATTACGCGCGAGTGCAGTCCTGCTTGAAATGAAGGTAAGGTCAAGCAGCATTGGTTCACATTTACGAACACTGGCTTACGAACCTAACTCTTCAATTATGACTCAAGATAGCTATCGTAATCGATGTAGGTAAGGTCGGGTAGCATTGGTTCACATTTACGAACACTGGCTTAAGAACCTAACCCTTCAATTACGACTCAAGATAGCTAGTGTAATCAGGAAGTTCCAACTTTGTCATTTGTAACCAGGACGTTCAAGCTGGGCTATAAATTTAACGCGGCATTATTGCCACGATGTTGCCCTTCTCATGCACTGAAACTCCACCCTACAACCGCACGCAAACGTACCTATAAAGTGAGAAAACACGTCCACAGCAATCCCACATCTACAGAAGAAAACTCCTAAGTAAAGGCGCACCGATAATGAATCCCCACATCTACGAGGAAGTGAACCAACTTGAAGGGTATACGAGCAACAACATGTCATACCTTTCACGTAAAATAGCCCCATTGCGGCTACTTTTCGTGAAGAAATAACGATGGTCCGCCACTTCCAAAGTTCATTCAAGTGAGAGAAATGTTTCAAAAGAACGTCCGTTCCTGTTTGAAATAGAAACAATTTTCTAAGGGACTTAAATAGCTTGCTAGTTGATCCAAAAATACAATTGATACTCAAGTTAGTTTAAGCCTTCCTAACCACATAAAATATGTTCAAGAGAGAAAACAGGAAGGTACGATTTAGTGAGGATTTGATTGATTAAGTAAGTGTGTTTTGAGCCTTCCTAAGCGCAACAATTTATTAATTGATTATAAGTTAGTTTCAATCTCTCTTACCACAACAAAGATGTTCAAAGATTAGATTAGTCGTTAGTTTTAGCCTCCCTACCCGCAGCAACAAATGCGATCCAAAGAGAGGAATGATGAAGGTACAAATTATAATGGCGTTAATAGAACGCGGAATATATGCACAAGGCGTTTACTCGCACAAAATCCTCTGCGCACATGAACAGAAAGTTAAGAAAGAAGGCTATGAAATAAAATCAAAATTCGAGAAGAAAGCTAGAGTTGCTGAAAAACAGGACAGCAGTGAACCGAAAAAATGATAATCTTCAACAGAACAAAAAATTATTTTATTTCAACAAAAAAGATCTTTCTAACTTTTAATTTGGGACCTCACATTTTCCCCCAGAGAGTGCTAATCCCGACAGATCTAATAGCTGTACTCCTCATTGGGGATCTTCTCCCAGAATACGAAACAATATTCAAAGAGAATAGGACTGAAAGCGCTCAAATTACAGAAATGCTTGCAGTAGAAGCACACGTAAATTTCAGCGTCCGTCGTAATGCGAACATTTACAAACCAGAAGAAATCGAGAATGCTGGTTCAACTCCTGCAGTGCTTGAACGTTTTATTGTACAGCACAGCACAGTCTAAACTCGGATGGCAAGCCATAACATTTTGCTCGAGCCTAATTTACTCAATTAAAACAAAACTAAACTAAGCGTAACTCTTCATACCTTTCAAGAGCGCTGCATCAAATGAACTTTACTGGAGAGGGACCTCTGACAAGTTTTCCTAGCGTTCCTCTCAAAGCACACTAAGTTCAGTAAAAATAAATGAAACCCTAGCGCTACGCAACAGCAATAATTCACATTACTCAAACTAAAAGACAGGTACATCGCTCCTTGTTTCAAGGTATGCTCGAAGAGCATCAAAAGCCGAGTAAAACAAGCCCTACTGCAACGACCAAAAGCAACACAGGAAGTCGTTGGCACAGAATTTCAAATTATTCAGCTTCGATGTAGAGCGAAGTAAGTGACATAGGTCAGGAAGGCAAACGTGAGATCGAGTGGCTGGTGGCACTGTGTTTCAAATCATTCAGCTTCGACTATGTAGAGCGAAGTAAGTGAGCGGGGCGCTGGTGACATCGGTCGGGAAGGCAGAGGTGAGAGCGAGTGAGGAGAACAGAGGGCGCGATGGGCCATCTGCGGGGAACAGTAAGGCGAGCAGTGAGGGGAGCGAGACGGAGGACCTCGCAAAGTCCCGTACGGAGGCGAGTCAGACGACACTCCGACGTCAGCAATGACGGTGTCACGGTCTGCTGCACCTTTCAACATACGGATGCTGCTGGCCACTCCTCTCTCTTCTTTGAGGGACAGATCACGCCACGTTGTCTCACTTTTACGTAACTGTGAGTCCAGCTTAGAGAGTCGCTCTGAATAAACTCGGCGGTTACGAGAGGGCGGTTGCTCATTCTCGGTTTCGACTTCAGTTATTCTCGGTGACGTAGAAGGCGACATTTTCCTGCAATGTTCGCATTCGCTGCATGCACCAGAAGCTCGAATACGATCAGGGCTGCGCACAACAGGCGACAGGTGCAAAGAAGACGAACTGCTCGCCCCAGAAAGTATATTAGAAGGCTTCGAACTCGAGCTGGATTCCTTGGGAGGCGCCGAAAAGCAAGTAGTCGACTTCTTCGGAGGCGAAGAAAACACACCCGCGATCGAGTCCTCGTTTCTCACGGAGGGAGAGGAAAACCCAGCGACGTAGTCCGGCAAGGATAGAGCTGTTGATTCAGCGACTGAGAAGGCCACAAGACCACTTGTGGAATCCTGCAAGCCAGGATTGACGTACGAGCAACCAACCGCATGCTCTCGGCACACAGCACGCGGGGAAGCGCCTCCCACCAGCAACTGCGTGGACCGAGCTAAGCTAGAAGATGTCGACAACGCGGGAGACGAGTGTACACTTTCTGAAGTGTGTTGATGCTGGCGGACACCGTGCTGGTGGTGAGGACAGAGCTTGAGATGTGAGGATGCCGCAGAGACAACGTCGCGAGGTGGCTTGCGGTGGCGAGAGGAACGCCTACGATGGGAGGAGGTTGAGAAGCGTCGCACGAAAGAGACCGATTGAGCTCTCGGTGAGCACGGCAAACTGAAGGGCTCCTGGCGGTGGTCTTGGTGGTGATGATGACTGCAGGTCCTCCTCTGGTAGCAGCAGTGTAAGAGTGATAAACCATTTTCATTATCATCCACCGACACCTACATGTGACCCAGTACGAGAAGTTGTTTGCCTCATTGCGGACTTCCTGACACTGGCCTGGCAAAACTAAATCAGCTAACATTCGGTAACTGAAATTATTGAGCTAATCTGCTGGCAAACTAAGATGGGTTCACATGCATGAGAGAAACTTTACCGCATATATTGTAGTAACTAGGCTTCTCACTACCCCAGGGCTGTTTAGATTTTAACTCTAGACTTTAAAACGATCAATTTACGCTAACATTCATCACGATTCGCTACTTTTGTTTCACATGATCGAAGAGCGCCAGAATCCTTGACCTCCAATGATGAAGCGGAAAGGAATCAACAAAAGCGATCGCACTCAGCAGGCCAAAGTGGGAGGTTCGCAGAAGCAGCACGCTGTGAAGAGAAGCAGAGCCTTGCTTCCAAACACAAACGTGCGTTTAGAATTACCAACTAATCAAACCATTCATGCTTCCCGATCGAATGGTATTTGATCAAGAATCAAGAATTATTCAAGATACATCAAACAAAAAAACGAAGGGAGAAACAGTATTGAGACATCATTTCACTCATGTTCAAAGCACGGCAGAGAAAATCGATTGTAAGAGGACTTTAAATAAGTAAATGAAAACGGGAAGTCGGGAAGTCGCAAAGGCTTAAAGAGATGCGAGCGACATTGACAGGAAGCTATTGCAGTAGTATTGACATGACACCATTAGAAATGTTTAAATGCTCCAGTGTTTCCACAACAGTGAGTTTAGTAGCTCCTTTCCATCAACAACGCGACAAACATACCACAGCATTTAATTCCCTCGACTTTAATCCCTCGACAAAATAGATGAGTATCACTTCACTCCTCACCGAATAAATTGGCACTAGCGAACGGCTCGAAAACGGCACCTGTAAATCACGCAAGGCAGTTAGATGATCAAAATCAATGCAATCAACAGCCAAGCCTCAGAAGATTATTCCAACTTGAATTCGGGTGTCTGAGGTGGTTTTGTGACATTGAGGGAATAAAATAAAGGAGCTGATCTCCAAAATCTTTCAGATGCGTCAGTCTAATCGAAACTATGTCACTTCTGCAGCAACCTTCTGTCAAATCCCTGCTTTGTTTTTATTCAACTGCTACGGAAGTATTCCACTCATGCTTCCTACATTAGAATATACGGATTAGACTGTACATGGACATAACCTCACAAAATAACCGCATTGCCGCATTTGCCCGACGAGGTAGATGAATCAACTCTTCGAGGGAATGGGACTCTTTGCCACACACGTATTTCTACAACGACATTTGATGCTGTATACATTCACTAAGCATTGGAACTTGATAAGTGGGCGAACTACGCATTCGTAGTTCTAATAAACGCATCAACTGTGCATCTCCGCATCCACACGTTAACTCCGAATAAGTACCTAAATCTTTGTTTCTAATTCATTTTTCCGCAGCATAAAATGGTTTACAGACCTACGCTGTCAACCACGAGTGTGCGCCAATGCGTCCACATCCCAACGCCACGATGAAGAAGAAATTTACCCTGTAAACCAATTGATAAACATGGAAGAAAAACAATGTATCGGAAAGTTCTGTTCGCGATTATGAAGCTCGAGAATGGGACGCATCCTGCGAATACACACATGATACAAATTTCTGTACATTTTACGTTAATTGGGAGTGACGAACGCATGAAAGAAACAAACTATAACAAATATCTGAAAAACAACGAATCATTAGTCAAGAAGATCAATCAAAGTGTTATAAAAAGGCGGGTTACACGAGGGCATGCAGAATTAAACACAAATTCAAATTAAGTTCGTAGGGCATGCAAAATTAAATCCAAATTCAAATTAAATTCGGAGGGCATGCATTAAATCCAAATTAAAGTCTAACGTCATGCAGAATTGAACACAAATTCAAATTAGATACTTAGGACAAAAGAGGAACATGCGAGAGAAGCAAAGAGGCGCGTGCGCAATAACAGAGGCGATCTAGGACAACTCACCTGGAGGACGTGGAGGTGCACGGTGGGGGTGGTGGGAGAGGGGTGGAAGAAGGGGACTAAGACGGGCTCAAGTAAAGAACTACAGAGCAGAGGGAAGTAGGGAGAAGGAGCAGAGTAACTACCCAGTCTAACTTTTTCGCCGCCTGCATGCATGTTTTTCGTTGCCTTAACGATTTAAGCGAATAAATCGCTTAGGCGACGAAAAACATGCAGGCAGCGAAAAAGTTAGACTGGGCAAGACTGGCTCAAGTGAAGAACTACAGAGCAGAGGGAGGTAGGGAGAAGAGTAGAGCATAAGGCAACAGGTGCACACCATTTGAGTGGATGATTGATGGTATAGGGAGCGGTAGTAGAGATAGTTTCGTTGGATAATACGCGTAATGTTTGAGGTACGAGAAGTATACGAAGATAGAACAGTATTGCACGATGATGAGTATGAGAGATAATGAAGTATAGAGATGTGCAGATAACGTGGCGTGAATGGGGACAAAAAGTAATCTGAACCTTTTGAATATGATCCACCATCGACACAGAAATGAACTCGAGAAACCAACCGCAAACATGCACCGACGTCCAACAACTAAAAGCACAGATATTGCCTCCTAAACGCACAACGTAGAATGTACCGCTAAGATAAGCGTGCGTATTATGCTTCGTAACTGAGCGCGTCGAAAAAGAAGGTAGTGAACGCTTTAGAAATAAAGGAGGTTGCGCATACAAGGTTGGTAAACATCACATTCGAGGTTCCCTACGGAATGAGTATCCACCTCAAAGTGACGTAACAGCACCTCAGGAATTACACTATCTTCCGCCCACTGGTGACAATTAACTGGAAACGTTTATCCTCAAATGTTCGACCGAATAAGTGCAGGAGCATCGGTATTGGAAGAAAAGACACCACGACCGAATCATTCGACTACGACGAATATGGAAACCCTTTACCACAAGCTAGTAAAACTATACGTGGCGTTGTTTTTCATCCTAAACTTATATGAACCTTCTAATTTTTGTACTAACAAATTTTTAATGAATAAGAAAGATTCGTTTTAGTTCATCAATGAACGAACTCCGAACTCTACTAGGAATATCCAAAACTGGAGGACTGGTATTTCAGATGTTTCACGATAGCAACTGAACTCAAGTTCACGAAACAGACCTAAAGCTGCCAACTAAGAACAAAAACAAAAAGAATAAGCGTAAAACCCAACTAAATATTGCAGCAGGAATTCAAGAAAAATGTATTACGATAAAAGAACAGCAGTACAACTTTAGCCATAAAAAACGGCTGCATTAAGGCATCATCTAAAATAGAATAAAAACCTCCACTAATTTGGCGGAAGAGATAAAAAGGATATACGAAGTTGGCGTTCAGTCTCTAACACAACAATTAAAATGAGACCAACAACACATGTCACCTGGAAAGATGAAAAGCTGTGTAGCTGAATGTGCTACATATACAAGCACTCTTGTACATAGAAAGGCCTAAAAATTGGAACAGAAACCCCTAAATAGTCAAGACAGCATGCCACACACGTTCGAAAGATGTCTGACTAGGCAGATAAAAGATAAAAAGCAACATCGCAGCCAGGAAAACTCAACAAGTCACAAAAAAAGATGAAGGAGGTGCCGCAAATACTACCTGACTAAGAAGCTGAGGATGCTGTGCTATTGCGAGGGTCTTTGATTGATTGGCTAGTCAAGAATAGGCTTAAGATAGGCTTAGGTTTTACAATAATTAAGAAAATGATGCAGCTCTCACGCTAAAAGAATTATTTTCTTGAATTGTTGTGTGATTTATATTGCATTCGAGCTATTTGAATACTTGGCGATCAAACCAACGTATGGGTTATAATTAAAGTCAGAAATTTGAGAGAATTAAGGAACACTACGCAACTTGGTTCATCCTCGCACGACTGCCAATAGTTCAGACCAGAAAAGCTTAAAAAAAGACATGTCAAGTACAATGCTAGCGTCCAGCTTCCTCGAAGCCTCTGAAAAGTAACTCGTGTTCTATTCAGAAGAAAAGACGATGCGATTTCCATTTGGAGAACGAGGTTCATGTTGATCTAGCACTACAAGATGTAGCTGCTCCACTCAGAAATACAGAACGAGTAAGAACAGTTGCACTATCATCAGGTCCATCTTCCTTCCACCCCCACCGCAGAATTGAGTACGGCAACAGGACGAGCAGGAGGCTCGGTCTCTGCGGTTGGTACTCAAGTATCATGCGATAGAGAAGCGGCGTCGCAGAGCGAGGTTAGTAATGCTCGGCGGCTGCCCGTGTTAGTCCAGTTAGTGGCACACAGAGAGAGGCATGGCAGGAGCGCTACCGGAGATGAACATCACAACTAGTGTCATGCTCAACGCAAGGCAGAAGGCTTCATGGAAGTGACAAAGAGCAAGAGGACAAAAGGCGTTATTGACGTAGAGTACGCCTACATTTTTTTTAAATGAGAAACGATTGAAGATAAATGCAAGTGATAACTCGTGTGCAATGAAAAAGATTGAGGCACGATTTGAAGAGATTATCGTTTTCTATGTACAATGGGGTCACGACTAAGTTTTTTTCGAAAACTTGGCTTGTGCATTGATGTGCAACAGCCCCAAGAATACGTAAGCATTAATGTAAGTGTGACAGTGACATTCACACATGAGCTGCATGATCGTATCTAACTAAAAGAATAAATAAAAAAAATTCAATCTCGAGAAAATAGAAAGATCAACGAACTGATAAAGCTTTCTCAAATCTCATTTAAATAATTACATTTTCATGTACACATCCGCTTTGGCACGATGTACAAGGGGAAGTGATCGATTAAAATCCTTCAGAATATCGTCCTGTACTCTTTTAGCTTACACGAAATAAACTCTTAAATCAATCGTTACATTTCACAGAAATAATAATTTTAATTCAACCGTTGAAGGGTAAAACTGAAATCTTTTGACTACACTTCATTATACTCCAGATTAAAGAGTGTGTTACTTTGCCTAAATGCCCGCAGCAACTAGGCTAGTGATAGCACAGGTAGACCATATCAGGCTTCAGTGAAGTCCACCGAGCCTGAACGTCGTAACACTAAGATAAAAATCAGCTCACGGAAGCAATATACCCACTCTCGCGTGGTTAAAAGCTTACATTATTTAAGAAGCCCTATCCACTAAAATGGAAATTAACACGACAGCGTGATTTACTGCTGTTGGCCCTAGTCTATCATTAAAAAGTCGGTATGTACAAAGCTTGAACGTCACTGCAAGGGCAAAATGAAAAAATGGATTTCAGCTCTAAAGTACACAGAATAGACGCTGCTTTGTTGTTTGATATGGATCAAAGAATACGAAAATGCTGAAAATCTTTAGCACTTCATGACAACTATCCTAAATTACTACACTGAGTCCCAGCTAAGTCTAATAAATGCCTTTAAGTCTCTGGATTGGAAAGGAACTAATTCATTGCGTCTAAAATGACGGTCTCCACTATCAGCTTTATTCCTAACTCGAATACATCTTCTTCCTCCATCTTTAAATTCTCAGATAATAATTAGAGATATGTGTCCTCAAATTTCGAAAAAGTTCATGTCATAGAGTAAATTCGTCCTTGAAGTTTTACATAAGAGAAAACCGGAGCCCAAACTCGTGCTGCGGTAGAGGTGCACTTCCTATATCTACTGTATTACAGCGGATGCCTTTCAACTATAGAAAGCATGTAATGCTTTCCACTGAACTTCAACTTCAACTTACGGGGAACTTCAGCACCTCCACTCGAGCCCTACAGTTCACTGCACATTCATAACTTACTATCAAAACGCTCCAGTAATAATACTTGACGCATAGACGAGTGCTGAGTAAATAACTGCATACGCTAGTCGCAAAAGGAACATTAAAGAGTGAGAAGGCTGCAGAAATTGTTCATCATCTCTTCCTAAGAATGTGCTCCACACACCGCTACCGACCACTTCTATAATGAAACCAAATCGAGAGCAACATTGAACACCGAGGTACTGAAAAGCGGGAAAAAATCAGTTCTTAAACTCGCTACTAGAAGTCTAATGCATAGTTGCTTCCTTACAATAGGAAAACCAAGCATTTGTCAAAGGGAAGGAGACACGCGAGGTTGTACCATAGAAACCTTGTCCCTAAGAAATTATTTGGTCAAAATTAAGAACTTTACAATGAAAAACCAGGCGTGGCAAATGTGACGACGGATCCGGAATGATGAGCTGAGGGAAATGTACAATAAAACGGAGTCTGTCGTGTCCATTTGGCGCGAATATTAACACATTTTTACCGAGATCACGCGATAACAATGTCCAAATAAACGCTCATTCAGAACAACCAACACCGGGAAGTATTAACAATGTCGAAAAATGAAATAGGAACAGGTTGGAGCAGCAGAAAAATGTAACACTGAAGTGAAAAGTTATGATGAAAGAAAACGGGAGGATGTAGGGGAGGGAATACGAAAAATAAGGGAGAAATCTAGCTAGCTAAGGAATACTGAAGCGGAAACGTAAGAGAAGGTGAACAAAGGGGAACGAAGGAAGGAAGGAGACGTGCGGTGTGACTATGGCTACACAGTAGTCTGTTGCACGCAGACTTGGCGCATCTGGAACACAACAAATTAACCACTACTCAAGTGTCAACGTAAGGAAAAGAAAAATGTAATAACTTAGTAAACACACAAATTAAGAACGGTACACTCACGAGCGGGGTCTGGTTCAATTGTTAAAGAAAAACGCTCACAGAAAATACGGTGTCTAAAGAAGCTCAACTGGATTACAAAATACAAAATAAAAGGTAAACATAAGCACAAGATGGTAGCCTGAATTGCATTCGTACTTCACAACTTACGTGTGACCTATAGACCGGGTCTAAATGACGTCACAATTACCAACGCTATGTTGCGTGTTGCATCACGAAAGGTAAAGATCGCAATACAACCTCACAGTTCCCCCACCTAATCAGTTCAGTCCTTGCCATCCCGTTTTTGTGCTCCCCACATCTGTATGTTACATTGCGCGGCACGGTAGTGACGCCCCGACCATAATTTTTTCCTGTTACTTATTATTATGGAACAACACTGGAGTTCCAATCTCACAGCTCAAGTAAGAAATATTTCTCTTAAAAATTACAACCTCGCACAAGAAAAATTGCCCTCACATTCGCACCACGTACCGTTGCAACAACGAGGTATAACGCAAAGGCATGTATTCCTCCGATTGATATTTTTTAGAATGAACGATAAGTACTAAATTACATCGTACACAAATGTAAGTTGACAACAGAGGGAATGCGATGTGCCTCAGAGTAAGGGGATCACTTTACAATTGGCTTTCAGGACACTTCCCCCACCACAGTCACTATACTTTTCGATTGCACCAATACCGAGCGGTAGAAGGCCAGTTATTGGTAGTAAATCAGTATCATGAAGACTTTAAAACCTATGTCAAGACATATTTGCTAGATAGACCTGTACGAAGTCCCAACTTTAAACCTGTACGAAGTACTACTTAAACCTGCACGGAATATTAAGTAGACCTGCACGGAATATAAGGTAAATCTGTACGGGATATATACTGCATATGCCTACACAGAACACTACATGGATAGACCGGAACACTACTTAGACCTGCACGAGACAATAGGAGAACCTGTAGAAGATTTAAGTGAAGAATGCACGAGAATGTACCACTCAGAAGCATTTTCAACACCGTCAACACCGGACTGGAGAAACAGATGGAAAACAATCCTGATGAAAGACCACCGAGCCAATAGAAAACAAATATAGCAACCAACAAATAACGAAAAATTCGAAACAATAAGAGTATCATGAAATTAAGAATTCAGCTCACTAATACCAGAGATGAAACATCAAGAAGAGATGCACATAAATTCAAATTTAGTAAATCCGTCTAGTACAATAGACGAGTGATCAATTTTCCCATCAGCCGCAAGGTGTGTACATCAGAACACGATCAGGCGCTATGTGACTGGGAGGCGCCCCCAAAAGTTACCATTAGAAATGTTGAGCAATAATGCGTGAGAGCTTGACACGTTAACTGCGATGGGTTAAACTGAAGTACAATATTCAATTCAAATTTAATCTCAATTGTGGTAAACAACTTTGAAAATAGCGAACATTTACTGGATCGGGCTTTCATAGTGACTGCAGGTGGGTGGGTGGGTGGGAGTTAGTGACTGCAGGTGGGTCAGCAGCATAATGAAAATTACCCAAGTGACCACCGGTGGGTCACCTCGCAGGAAATGTATTGGTTGTGCGAAGCAAATTTAAACTAACATCCTGTCAGATAAGCTGCGCCCGATGGAAAGTTTAATGTGCATTGAGGTGACTGATCGAAAGTCTAAAACCGAGTCGCACAAATCGGTTCATAAATACAAAATAAAAACTGTTCGAATTTAACGCAATGAATAAAAGCCACAAATGAACTTTTTCTACTCCAGTACATTCAAAAGGCCACAGATTAGAGCTCAGACAAGCTGAATAAACCAAGTAGGTGAGGCAGCTAGAAAGGTACCCACAGCAAATAAACCAGCAAAAACAGAAGGTCGACATCGGCTTTGATGCCCATGACGCCATACACAAAACGCGTCATTGTTGGGGAAAAAGCGCAATCCTGAAAATTTCGGTACATCCAGTGCACAGGAATAGCTCATACATTATGTCACTCATCAAATTCGTCTCACACTATACACTCTTCCAGCGGGCGCTCAGATACGGTTGTGCGGTACTGGAGCTGGACTTTCCAACAATTCACGTTGTCGTAGCGGTACAACTTGTGCCAGAAGTTTTAACTCGAAAAGTTTACGCTACCAGCTGTGCAGGCTCGACAATGTCTATTGGATAAAAATCCAGCCCCTGGACTATGATCAAGCGGAAAACATGCCCGTGTGTAGCTGATCGTCCAATGATCAGATAAGCGTCTTGCATAGCAGTTAAATTCACTAATTTTTACGATTCAATTAAATTGTTACAAGTAGAGAGAAAATGCACACACAGGCTAAAGTAACACAGGTCCCGTCCAAGAAAGAGATGCATGCTTCAGGATGCAGTGATGAAAAAGAAAAGAACTTTTGACGGAAGTAACAAAAAAAGCTCAAGGATACTGCTGGTGACAAAAGAAGGATATGAGCAAGAAACTCACAGGATCCTGCAGCAGCGCACCAGCACCGTCCTGGGCACAAGGTGGGATAAACGAGACTTGAATGGCAGTTCACAGGAGGGAAAGGAACATATTGGCACGCAACACGACAGGAGACGCAATAAAGGAGTAAACGGAAAACGAAGCGATGAGAGAAAAAAGAGCTGTGGAAGCAAACAACAGCGAATGAGAATTGAAGAGGAAATGGAAGGATGAATCACGGGAAAATGCAGAAGGGAGGAACAATAGACAAAACATAGGAAACAGCAGGAAGGAGAAGGACCAATAGATGAAACACAGAGAAATGCAGAAGGGAGGAACAATAGACAAAACATAGGAAACAGCAGGAGGGAGGAACAATAGATGCACACGGAAAAGAGCAGGAGAGAAAAACAATAGATGAAACACACAGTAAGCAAATGAAACATAGACAAAAAAGAGCAGAGAAACATCGGAAGATAGCAGAGAATGAAAGGGACAAATGAAGATTAGAAAGAGCACAGAATGGAGAAGCAGTGAGAGAGAGAAAGAAGGGAAGCAGAGAACCAGAGCAAGACGCAGACGTAGCAAGACAGAGCAGTATGGAGAAGCAGAAAGTAGCCGAGATAATTATATTGTACTAGTTGAAGACTCCCTCACAGTATCAATGATTGAATATAAATAATTTTAGCCTCCCTTGCCACAACGATGGTGTTCAAAGAGAGGAAGGATGAAGGCACAATTTAGTATGGGGTTGAAGAAGACGTAGAATCAATGCACAAAGGGTGTTCCCGCAAAGGATCCCGTGCGCATAGAAACAGTAAGTCAAGAAGGAAGTTTATGAACAAGATAAAAGTTGAAGAAGAAAGTCAGAGGTGCTGAAAACATGATAGTAGGGAACCAAAAAATTATGGTCCTCGACAAAACAAAAGACATTTTATTTCAACAAAAAGAAGGCCTACCTAACTCTCAGTTCAAGACCTAACATTTTCCCCCTTGGAGCACTAATTCCCATTGATACAATAGCTGTATCCCCCAGGGAAAGAGGAAGAAAAGACAAAAAACAAATAGCACTAAGTATGAAAAATGAAAATATAGAGGGCAAAAAAAGGATGTCAAAAGTGCCCATCAATAGATGAAACACCAACCAGCAATGGAAAAATTTGCGGTTATAAAAAAGCTTCACAGTACACTCGACGGCACAATATAAACACAGAAAAAATTATTCATGGAATATGTTCTCATTTCACCGAAACTCGGTCTTCAAGTTTTTAGATTGACAACAATGGAAGGCGCAATAAAAACACAGGCTTTAATGAGAGACAACAGGTTAGACAGAGTTTCAGTAAGGTACGAGAGTACGGAAGGTTGGTCACAGGTTACAGTAGTTGGGAAACACGAGGGATATGATGGGTCAAGGAACAAGTCGGAAGAAGCCACAAATCACAGGAAAATGTTCCAAGGTTCACACATGAGTCGGAATAACACTTCGTTGCAGAGCCAGTGAACCTATAGAAAACATCAAGAAATAAAAAACATGAAACAGAAGACAGAATAATGGAATGGAATAAAGAATTAAATCAAGAGTTAAAAATAAGTGATTAAAAAATGTATATAGAAGAGCAAATGCAGGGCAAAAAGCCCCAACGTAACTTAACTCAAAATGAAAGGATATAAAACAACGCCCGAATGCAGCTGACAATGAACGAAAGGTTATAAAGTGCCAGAAAATGAAGAGCTCTAAACAAGCGATGAAAAAAGACAAACACGGAGTTTCAATGGGGCTAATGAGAGAGTGGGGTACCCCAGAGGAAGGTAGGCACCCCAGAGGATGGTAGGCACCCCAGAGGATGGTAGGCACCCCAGAGGATGGTAGGCACCCCAGAGGATGGTAGGCACCCCAGAGGATGGTAGGCACCCCAGAGGATGGTAGGCACCCCAGAGGATGGTAGGCACCCCAGAGGATGGTAGGCACCCCAGAGGATGGTAGGCCCCCCAGAGGATGGTAGGCCCCCCAGAGGATGGTAGGCCCCCCAGAGGATGGTAGGCACCCCAGAGGATGGTAGGCACCCCAGAGGATGGTAGGCACCCCAGAGGATGGTAGGCACCCCAGAGGATGGTAGGCACCCCAGAGGATGGTAGGCACCCCAGAGGATGGTAGGCACCCCAGAGGATGGTAGGCACCCCGAAGATAGGAAGCACAAACAAAGGAGGCTCAAAAAAAGGCACAAAGAAAGAGGCTCAAAAAAAGGCACAAAGAAAGAGGCTCAAAAAAAGGCACAAAGGGGCACAAAAAAAGGTACAAAGAAACAGGCACAAAGAAAGAGGCACAAAAAAAGGTACAAAGAAAGAGGCACAAAAAAAGGTACAAAGAAAGAGGCACAAAGAAAGAGGCACAAAGAAAGAGGCACAAAAAAGGCCCAAAGAAAGAAGACACAGGGAAAGAAGGCACAAAGAGAGAAGAACAAATGAGGTCACAAAACAGGGCAGAACATGAGTCAGAAGTGAGAGCAGCCAACCCCCAAATCCCACGGTACTGACGCAAACGTTTGATGAGACACGAGAAAGTCTTACATCAACTGTACAGCACCTCCACTACAACACGGCCTGCACTTACAATTAAATCGTTTAGCACTGTACTGAAAGCGTGGGAATATTATCATTTAAATCACCGTAGATTTACTGTTTAATTAGGGGTGTAATGTAGATGTGCTATATTGCAGGTCTTACGATGCACTTCTGAATGGCAATTGTTTTTTTTCTGGAATGAACTTCAAGTTTGAGCTTTTTTATCTAACATCTTGTGGAAGTGTTGGCAAGAAAAGTTTATAATCGACCCAACCTGATGGGACTCAATACACCTCCAGTCTCTCCAGTCAAACTATTTCACCACAGCATAGCGATTTTAGCTGCCCAAACATACCTTCAGCACTGAGCGGCTAAAACCATAGATACTTTGGTGTAAAAGTGAATCTAGCACAACTCGTGTTGAGCTTTCACAAGTATACAGAAGCTACAATTCTAACAAAATCAATTGTTCACTGCGGCATATAAGGGATGAATCTGCCTGTGAGCAGCACACGGTACAAGACAAGTTCTCTAGAACAGACAAGTACGGACTCGAAAGTTGCCACTAACACGAATTTGGTGCACCACTCTTATAACGAATAAGAAAAGAAAAAATTATCATCGTGAAACAATGACGTTACATTGACGAATTTAGTCTCATTTCATATAACTCATTTCCTACATTGTTACGCCGGACAAGAAAAACACGACGACTAAAGTATCGTCCTGAAACTATTATGATGTCATACTTTGTCATATATTATATCGACTCGTTTCCTATATTATATTTAATGCAATGTATTTAATGCAATGAACACAAAACCGGGAAGAAACTAGAAGTTTTTTATCCAAAGGCGCCAGCAGCAATAGATAGGCGAAACAGCACTTTTCTCTACATGCTGTAAGCATTACAGAAAATTTAATTGACTGCTTTTTTAGATGTAACGGGTATGTATGATTAGACAGACCACATCCAATGAAGAAAAGAAAGTAACAGCACAAGGGGAATATTGCAGACAATGTCTATCTCGGATAGCACTTGTGACACTATGTAGCACAGCAATTAGGACACTAGTACGATAGATACATTGCAGATAGTATACATGTAGGACGGTAATTAGATGACTAGAAAGAAAGATAATTGCAGATAGTATCTATGTAGGATGGTAATTAGATGACTAGAAAGAAAGATAAATTGCAGATAGTATCTATGTAGGATGGTAATTAGATGACTAGAAAGAAAGATAAATTGCAGATAGTATCTATGTAGGATGGTAATTAGATGACTAGAAAGAAAGATAAATTGCAGATAGTATCTATGTAGGATGGTAATTAGATGACTAGAAAGAAAGATAAATTGCAGATAGTATCTATGTAGGACGGTAATTAGATGACTAGAAAGAAAGATAAATTTCAGATAGTATCTATGTAGGATGGTAATTAGATGACTAGAAAGAAAGATAAATTGCAGATAGTATCCATGTAGGATGGTAATTAGATGACTAGAAAGAAAGATAAATTGCAGATAGTATCTATGTAGGATGGTAATTAGATGACTAGAAAGAAAGATAAATTGCAGATAGTATCCATGTAGGATGGTAATTAGATGACTAGAAAGAAAGATAAATTGCAGATAGTATCTATGTAGGATGGTAATTAGATGACTAGAAAGAAAGATAAATTTCAGATAGTATCCATGTAGGATGGTAATTAGATGACTAGAAAGAAAGATAAATTGCAGATAGTATCTATGTAGGATGGTAATTAGATGACTAGAAAGAAAGATAAATTGCAGATAGTATCTATGTAGGATGGTAATTAGATGACTAGAAAGAAAGATAAATTGCAGATAGTATCTATGTAGGATGGTAATTAGATGACTAGAAAGAAAGATAAATTGCAGATAGTATCTATGTAGGATGGTAATTAGATGACTAGAAAGAAAGATAAATTGCAGATAGTATCTATGTAGGATGGTAATTAAGACACTAGTAAGGTAAGTTCATTGCAGATAATATCCATGTAAGACGGTAATTAGAAGACTAGTAAGAAAGGCAGACACATTGCAGACACTAGATATGTAGGAGAGCAATTAAAAAACGAGTGAGATAGAAGTTTCAGAAGAACACGAAGGTACACACGGAAACGGAGTACAAGAGGACATGACACAAGCATAGACTTCAAAGCCCCACGACAGCTGTACAGGAAGTTGAGTGTGAGGAAAGAAGTTTATGTTGAGTCTACGTGTTAAATTTAAAGGATAACTTGCAGATATCGCGCTGCAATATAGCATTTCAGCTAATTGTAAGCCTCAGGAGTGTAGTAATTAGAAGCATAAAAGTTATCAAGAACTCCTCCTCTGTACATGCCTACTCAATTCAAGTTATTTTAAAAATTACCCACAGAGCATAACTAAAACCATCATTATCGCTAACAGCATCACAGCTGCTATGAGGCCGGTTTGCATTCAGTTCTAAGCATCTGACGCCCAAGGAACACATAAAACTTATTACCACTGCTCTGAGTTTCAACATTCGATCCAATCTTCCAAAATAACTGAAGTCTTGAAGCAGTTATGAAACACTACGTGACCCCAGACAATTTCAGGGAATTTCTCAAAACACAGAGCAAAAATTGTCGAATTTTTCAACCGAAAAGGTACTTCAGCAAACAAAAATACCAAGTACGCAATGGCGTGCATGACTTTAAAAAAAAAGAAATCCAAGAGTTCGATCGAGAATCCTCAAAACAACGACACACTGTTACATTCAATTCCGCAACCATTGAACGCATTTATTGACAAAACGACTAACTCCTAATAACCTAACATCAACAAAATGCTGAAAAACGAAATGCCAAAAAAAAAACTTCGCCGTTCTGGTCAAAGTGAATTTTCGGCTGACCGTCACTATCGACCGCAAAGCATGCTCCACCTCACACTAGAAGCCAAAAAATGCCCATCAACACTTGTTCCTCCTGCGACTCAAATAAGCGACTCGGCATTACGACGATAAGGAGCTAAGTCACAAAAAAGTGGAATTTTCAGAAGCACACACAACCAATTCACAACTAAAGAGCGCACCGCAACTCCAGTCTGCTTCACAAGAGCTGAATAACTAGGGGCTTCTACTGGAGCTTTACGAATTGAAATATTTAAACCTCATCAAGTCCCGAGAATTTCTAGAAGAGACCTTTAATTTAAACGATGGAGAGCTGGAAAATGCGTATTACCCGACACCGATACCAGCCCAGCTGTGAGCAGAGAACACTTCGTTATCTCCTGTACACGAGCAAAGCACAAAATGTTAACGACGTCGCTGGTTAGAACGCAGTACACAGAGCTCCGCATTTACTATACACATATACCGCCTACAGCACCAATTAAAAAGGAAGATACATTTAATTTGCAACACATGTTGGCACTAATAAAACCTTTTAATTCAAGTTGTCGGCTTCTTTACTAGCTTGTCACCGTTCACGCTTAGCTCTTATTGGCCACTGAGACGACACAGCATCTGGCAACACTGCAGTGTTGCCAGATGCGACCATATGGGAACCTCACGTAACGGATCATGGAAGTTGAACACATCACAGAAAATGTCATTATCAAAGATATTACCATTAAAAAACAGAAAGAGTAATTACAAGACGACTGACCTGCGTATAGGCGTTGGAGTTTGGCGCCCCCAGGGAGTTGTCCATGTAGACCCGGACTTGGTTGTGGTTGGTGATGGTGGCGATGTTGGGCGCGGGAGCGTTGTTGGTGTTGTTGGTGGCCGCCGGCACGCTGCTGTTGCTGGCCGTGGTTGTGGTGATGTTGTTCGGGTGATGATGGTGGTGGTGATTAGCTGCAGCTGCGGCCAGGGCTGCCGCTTTGGTATACTCCTTGCAGAAGCGCGCCGGCCGTTTGATGCTGCAATGTCGATTTTGTTAATACCAGCATGCAACGTATAGAGATATCAACTTAAACTTCACCAAAGTGTGCTCTCGCTTATTCCTGTTGAGTATATCAATAAGCCAAACTTAACCTAGTTCAAGTTGATTGCCTCATTTCATGAATACTTGTGAATTGTCATCGTTCCATCCACACAAATTGTAAGGTTTTCTTCCTAACCAATGCTGAGAATTATTCCCTGGCAAATTTAGGGTTTTCACTTCATACATTATGATATTTAATTTTGTATAAACTGAATTTTTTCCTCACAATCGGCTTAACTTCCTTCCACAAAAATTGCTAGATTTCATGTTCAGCAATTTGTGGAGGTTTCTTACTCAAACATTTGTGCAGGTTTCTTACAACATAATTAGGAAGTTTCTGGCTCAAAAATTGATGAAAGTTTCTAGTTGAACAATTTGTTATGTTTGCTCGATCATAACGCAAGTTTGAAAGAGTTAATCGATTAAATGTGTCGTGAATTTCTGGATGCAAGTATCGGGCCCTGGGCAGATTTGCCTTAAAACATTTAAATGAAAGAGTACGGGTTTATTAGCACTAGCACCCCTTTGTAAAACAATTTCCTTAGTTTTTATACCTAGTTGACTGTCCGAATATTTGGTTATGCTAGGTTAGAGAAATGGGTCAACTATGTATAAAAATAAAGGAAATTAAATTTTAAAGTGCTGACAAATAATAAATAATAAAAATATCATGATTGTGTAATTCACACAATACCCGCTACCAACACTGCAACGGATTCTTTTTTCTTGATACTACAAAAATCCCACCACACATAAGCCCCGAAAGACTTCAAAATTAACCAGAAAGATATTTTTCAATCATGCGCGAGGCCTCACAAACCACAGCACCACCACACCAACCCCAATAAAAATTTATCAAAGAGCCACACATTTTTTCTCCTAATGCCAACAACACGACAGTTAGGCACACCTCGAATAGCAGTATCCCCCCCACCACCCACAAAAATCCAATGAAAAACCCCACATTTTTCCCGTAATGCTAACAACAGCGCAAAGATAATAAGAGTAGAGCACCCTCGAACAGCAGTATTTCACCACCACCCCCAAAAATCCAACAATGAACCCCACATTTTCCACCGCAATACCAACAACAGAAAACGGACTAAAGTCGAGCACTGACCTCGGGTAGTGGGGTCTGCACAGAATGAAGCAGAAGAACCCCACATTTTCACCGTAATGCCATCAACAGAACACAAACAAGAGCAAAGAACACACCTCGGGTAGTGTGGCCCGCACAGAATGAAGCAGCAGTTGTTGCAGCAGCCTCTGGAGAAGGGATTGAAGCCGCCCCTGAACTTGCCGGTGACCTGCTCGTTGGTGGTACGCCCTCGTGACACCAGCACCATGTGGAAGCCCGTCAGTCCGAAGATCGGGATGAAGAGCAGCGAGATCACCACCATCACCACGATGCTGCGCACACCATTTTCATCATCAGCATCAGCTAGCATTTATGGGGAATGTGTAGCATCAGCACCAGATACCATTTATGAGAAATGTGTAGCTTCAACACCAGTTACCATTTATGAGAAATGTGTACAAAGCTTCAGCACCAGTTACCATTTATGAGAAATGTGAAGCATCAGTGCTAGCTAGCATTTATGAGAAGTAGTAGTAGTAGTAGTAACAACATCAATTTGCTAGCGCTTCAGTGCCTGCACTATGTCGCGCCGAAGGTCTCGCAATTCAGGTTGTCTCCACTTCTCAAATTTCGAGGTCTTACTGCCACAAACATCGCACCGCAAGTCACAGCAACTATTAAACAAACAAAGACGCGACAGCCACGAGCGTGATCTGAACAACACTTGATTTCATTGGTGACAGTAGTAGTAGTAGCAGCGGCAGTAATAAAGGAGCTGCTAGTTCAATACCATACTCCTCATGCTTAGGGTTCAATCAGTTCATACAATCATCTTAAGGTACATGCACAGTTTGCACATTGAGCAACAGCCTAACCCCCTAATGGGGGTCTCAGCTGCCTACCCAATTATGGCCGGGCGCCTTACCCGCGCTGAAACCCCCAGGGGCATTGCGCAGCGCGCCCGGCCATTTTACAGTTCAGTGTTTACATCGCATTACCATGCGTAGAATCTTCAGGCTAGATTTTTGAAGACAGATTACACGCTCCAATAAACGACTGCAGCGCTGTCACATTATAAGTTGACCGCTCAGCCTCCCCAAGTATTCCAGTCAAAACATCCTGTGCACACCCGCAAAGGTGCGGAAAATGCAGATTCCTGGCAACAGCATTCAGGGGACACTCCGCGAGGAAGTGCTTTACAGTCAAAGGCACACGACACCGTTCGCACTGCGGCTGTGGTAGCCGCTCCATCAGGTGCCCGTGTGTTAGCCGCGTATGGCCAATACGGAGGCGACAAAGCATCACCTCTAACCGGCGACCACGACAACTGGACGATATCCACTCACGTATAGTGGGTTTAATGCTTCTTAATTTATTGTTATCGTTAGCAGCGCTGTCCCATTCATGCTGCCATCGTTCTCTCACTGCCGCTTTGATCCGAGGGTAATAATCTCGGAAAGGAACCATCAGATTTAGAGTCTCCTCGTTTGCCTCTGCGGCCCGTTTAGCCTCCTGGTCAGCTCTTTCATTGCCAGACACTCCTACGTGGCCGGGCACCCAGCATAACGTCACAGATTTACGCTCACGTGTTAAATTTATTAAGTTCATGACGATCTCACTAACGAGCGGATGGGTGCTATTATGCTCTCGAGTGGCCTCCACCACACTTTTTGAATCCACAAAAATAGCAAAAGTATCATACACACAATGTTTAATTAGTCGGAGGGCCTCCAACACACCGTAAAGTTCCGCAGTGAAAATGGACGACTCTGGGAGCAATCTCTTGGCGCTCACCAGCTCCCCCGACACAGCGGCACACCCTACAGCGTCTCCCACCTTTGAGCCGTCGGTATAGAACTTCATCGCACGGGCATGTTTTTCGGCAATATGGTCCAAAAAGATCCCCTTTAGTATGTGTGTAGGCATAGAATCCTTCTTAGGCATTTGACATCCCGGACAAAAACTCCCGATTGGGACACGCCACGTGGGAAAACTTTCCAAGAACACTGGTTGTATTCTCATTGGCCTCAGCTGCATTGCAGCCACGACTGCCGAATAATCTTCCGATGAGGGCAGAAAGTAAGGGAAAGGCAGATGTCGGCCTAGTGGCGCATGCACGCTGGTCCATGCAGGAGACAAGGGGACTTGTTCCAACCGCGCCAAGTACTGAAGGGTCAGCTGCACACGTCGGTGCCGTAAAGGAGGTTCACCGCTCTCCACACACAAGCTGCTGGAAGGGGACGACCTAAACGCGCCAGTGCAGATTCTGATAGCAGCATGATGCACAGGGTCCAGCTTCGAAAGTGAAGTCGCCTTAGCATATTGATACACTATGCAGCCGTAGTCTATTTTGCTTCTAATAAGAGTACGATATAGTCTCAGTAGGGTCATTCTGTCAGCCCCCCACGTCTGGCCGGCCAGGCTTTTTAGCAAGTTCAGCCTTCTGACGCAGTCAGCCTTGAGGGTGGCTAGGTAGGGCTTCCAAGAGAGCCTGTCATCAAGCGTCACCCCCAGAAACTTGGCGCTGTGTGAGAAACTCACTTGTCTTCCCTGCAGTGTGAGCTGTGGGGGATCACTACGGCCACGGCCCTGGAAGTAAAGTCTAACGGTTTTTTCGGGTGAAAAGTTGAAGCCATGTTCCTGAGCCCACTTATTAGCGTTATTGATGGCTAATTGCATTCTTCGCGTCAGAGCCGGAAGATGTGTTGATGAAGAGTCGTATGTGGACGACTCATAAAGTCGTCCACATATAAGGAGGCAACCGTTCCGGGAGGCAAGGTGGAGGTGATACCATTTAAGGCGACACTAAACAGTGTGCAGCTCATAACACTGCCCTGCGGTAAACCTTCGCACTGCAACTGCGAGGAAGAGAGGGTGCCACCGACCTTAACGCGGAAAGTTCTTTCACCAAGAAATTCTCGAATATACAGGGCCATGTTACCACGGAGTCCATACTCATGTAGTGTCTTAAGTATTCCATATCTCCACACGGTGTCATAAGCTTTATGCATATCAAAGAAAAGACACATGGTTCGGCGACGCTCGGCAAGGTTGGCCACCAGGTGGTTCTGTAAGCGGAGCAGAGCGTCTGTGGTCCCTCGAAGCTGCCGACTGCCAAATTGGACAGGGTTCAGTAGCTCCTCCGCCTCTAACCATCTGGTGAGTCGCGCATTGACCATTTTCTCCATCAATTTTCCAAGGCAACTAGTTAGGGCAATGGGTCGGTAGTTGTCAGGGTTGGATGGAGGTTTGTTGGGTTTTTCAAAAGCCATGATTAATGATGTGCGCCATTGTTGAGGATATGTATGCGTGATCCAGATTTTATTGAAAATATATAGCAAGAATTTAATGGCTGTAGTATGCATTTTCTTCAACATCCGGTAATGGATACCATCTGGTCCGGGAGCGGTATTTTTACATTTCTTCAGGGCGTTGTAAAATTCAACCATTGTAAGGGGGTCATTATAAGAGTAGGTGGAGTTTGTTGAGAAGTCCAACAGCTGCTGCTCCTGTTGCTGTTTCAGAAATTTATGAGAAATGTGTAGCATCAGTGCTAGCTAGCATTTATGAGAAATCTGTAGCATCAGAACTAGCTCGCATTTAGGAGAAATGTGTATCACCAGCACCAGCTCGCATCTATGAGAAAGACGAATCAGCACCGGTTAGCATTATGAAAAATGTGTATCAGTACCAGCTGGTATTTAGGAGAAAAACGTCTGATCAGTACCAACTAGCACTTAAGAGAATTGCGTATTATCAGCACCAACTCGTATATATTACCATTCATAACTACTTGGAATAGATTATAAGTTGGTTTAAACTTCCCTGACCACAACAAAGGTGTTCCCAAGAGAAGAAAGAGGGAGGACTATTTTTCATGAAATTAGGGAACAAGTCATTCATGAACAAAGAGTGTCCCTACACCCTCCCTAGAAACAAGATTATAAAAAGTTCATGAAACCATATCCAAGTTTAAGAAAGTAAAAAGTACTGGGAAAAAAAGACAGCAAACATAAAGATGGTCCGTAAAACCACAAAAAAATTCTATTTCAACAATAGGAAGGCCTACTTGAACTTCAGCTCGAGACCCCGCATCTCCCCCTGGATGATAACCACTCATCGTCGATGGTAAATCATTTCATATCAATGTCAACCATGAACCTTAAGTATGATCAACAAAAGGTTACACAGCATTTATTACATAAGTTGACTGTCATTTGTTGTCAATGTCAAACATTAAATTATGTGCAACGAATGTTATTATGAATAATTAAGTACTGTACCCACGTTAGGCCGCCTGGCCGGATATGCAAGAGGAACACAACACAACATTTCACACATTTAGATGTGAAGCACTATAGGGCTACTAACGATGCACTCGTAACACAACAAGCTGATGCCTCATGGCAATTCACAGTGCTAATAAATTTCTAAACACTAAGAACAAAAATAATAATGGGGCTGACAGAAACAAGTAAAATAGTACAGCAGTTTGTTTAATGTTTCGTTTCTATTGCACAACTACGTTTTCACAGAGGAGAAAAGCGAAAGAACCATGTGTCAACTTCAAGTAGTGATAATTCATTTGTGTCCACAAGCGCACACTTGAGCATAGGCACACACACTTGAGTATTGGCACATACACAATTGAAGTAAAAACAACCTACACTTATCGAGAGAATAAAAAAAAATACGTAAGACTTACCTCGCGATCATGGGCTCCGTAGGGTTGTTCGAAATCCTGTAGAAATAAAAAACTAATTTAGTACAAAAATAAATGGCACAATTGACAGTAACTTTGAAACAGCATAAGATAAAATTTAGACCCTGCTGAGTGTGATACAGAGAGAGTTTGTCTCCAAACCTCAAAAACAACTTCTGAAGATTTTCCCCCTTTGATGCATCTCTTGAACACCTTGGATACTAAATCCTTCCCCCAAGAATTCTTGAAAAAAATTCCAACACCTCTTTTGTTACTCTAAAGTCACCATCATTTACGACTGTAGCTTATTTTCAGTTCAAACCCTTAGGATGATTACTTTCCGAATCATCTTTGCTTAAATTCAGGGCTATATTCCTAATTTATGGATACTGTAATACTGTTATATTAACACTTATCAGTGTAAGTCAAAACAAAACTCTTTACACTGGACCTCAGTCATTTGCTTCGGCGGAATTTTCTCCATAAAAATTGAATCTCGTCAAAAACCAGAAACTTTTCTGAAGATGCAACTCGTTATGCTGAGGACAGCATACGGAAATTATCAGCGTGATTTGGAATAGAGATGAACTAGCTGAGAACACAAGTATTATGGAATGTTCAACATTTAGAAATATTTGCATTTGCAAGGGAAAGGAATGTTAGGAATGCTTGAGTTCAATATCAAGAGGAAACCTACGTCCACGAAAGTTGACGTTTAATTTGGAGAAAATTAATCTTTCCAAATGTTTATAATAAATTTGGGATGAGGAGGAACAATATTTAAAAGAAGTCCAAATGCTAAAAAGTGTGCACTATATCGAGCAAACCAAACAACTGCACATTGTACATAGACAACATTTAGACAGCAAATTTACCTCCGAAGTAGAGGAAGTTCATTCTCTGAGATCCCTAATAAGAACAGTTTGCATAGATTCCTTGTTCAATGAACTGCTATCGACCAAAGCATTATAGGTACCTCTCGTAGATATTCACTGTGGAGCTCAACACATCCATGACGAAAACAAAAAAATAACAAAAGAACATATCTCTGAAAAACATTTTTACTTGTCATTGAATTGAAATCCCATACTCTTTGGTATAGATATATGCAAGTTTAATCAATGACTATACCTCTAACAAAAACCAAGAATAAGAAGTTGAGGAACCAGAGTCCTATGACGAAACTTGCTGACGGTTTGCCTTCAACCTATGAAGAGAAAACATGACGCAAAAGCGCAGTAAAACGTGCGCAAGATATCCATTGAGCTCACTTTAAGAGTGTGGGGTAAGCCTTCTCCTTGAAGTCGAGCACGTAGAGGAGACTGAACACGAATATGGAGACCATGTGTATGCTCAGGAACACGAGGAACATGAAAAAATATCGATAATTGCGCCGCCCGATACAGTTGTTCACCCACGGGCAGTGGTGGTCGAACGTCTGCAACACAGAGTTTTTCATAAGTTCATCCATGCAAAGGAAGGCAAATTCCAAAGATCACACAGCATTAGACGCACTAAATGCAGCAGAAAAACGACTGATAAGAAAAACAAGATTTTCCAGATTGCTTTCAGCTTCTTCGATGGCTATAATAAATAAAAAGGTAACTAGGGTGAAGTTCAGGGGATAACTGATTTATAACCTAAGCTCAATGTTAAGTATTACTTGCGTTATCATAAAAAACGGCCAGTAAATAGTAAATGATATAATCAGACGCAATAGCTCTTTTGTGAACATAAGGCAGATTAGTGCAATTTCAGTCGTTATGCACTCAGTATGCATGCAGGGTCACACAAAGATGTGATGCACCCAGGTTTTTACAGAACCGCTTAGTAAAGACATGACCAACATGATGCAAAATTACCCCTATTCACTCCGCCTCACACACAAAGTTACCCAAACATTCTGCTCAATTTTTGCAATACTAGAAATGAAGAATATGAAGACAGTGATGAAGAAGATAGCACACTAGCACATCCCTCAGCTTAATTTTTGCTATGCTAGCAACGCAGACTCCGAAAATGTGAAAACGAAGTAAGACAATAAAACACATCCAACTTAATGACCAAAGCACACACAACTTTAGCCCCCTAATACTCAATCCTCTACAATGGGCAACTAAAATTACAGAAGCTGAACCAAAAAAAAGTTCCGACAGGGAACACGGGCAACAATGGGGTCAATAGGCAGACCTCGATGCAGTGGTTGCAGACGGAGCAGTGGGAGCAGCGCGGGGGCCTGTAGAAGTGGCAGGTGACGCACCACTTCATGCGCACCGTGATCCCGTTGATGTCCACGTTCTTGTACAGAGGCGCCCTGAAGTCGTCGTCCCGGTCCTCATCTGGCGATGCTGCACACACACGCCACAACCAGTTATTGATAGCAATGATGGAATGACAATGATGTTAGTGTAACAGAATAGGTCTACTAGTTTTTCTAATGATGAAATCATTGACATTAGCATAGAAGTATAGGTCTGTATTTTCCTCCCTAATGAGGAAGAGACATCAATCAGGAGTTGGATTATTGCTTTCAAGATTAGATTAGTCGTTAGTTTTAGCCTCCCTACCCAGCAACAATTGCGATCCAAAGAGAGGAAGGAGGAAGGCACCATTTAGTATGGAGTTAAGAAAACGCGGAATCTACGCAGAAAGGCATAGAAACAGTTAGTTGTGAAAGAAGTTCATGAAACATGACCAAAGTTGAAGAAGACAGTAGTAGATGCTGAAGAACAGGACAGCAGTGAACCGAAAAAAGATGGTCCTTAACATAACAAAAAACATTTTATTTCAACAAAAAGAAGGCCTACTTAACTCTCAGCTTGGGCCCTCACATTTTGATTGCTTTCAACAGATCCAAAATCAACATATTTATTATAATTCAGCAGCCTATGCAAGAAGAGGCGACCGTATCAAAATATAATCAGACTGTGACTAATAGAAGAGCAGGCCAATAACAATAACCACATAAATAAAGCAATTACTACTTCAAATGAATTAATTGAGTTCATTATGCCTGCACTCACCATCAACAATTGAATAGCAAGCTTCAATGTCCACAGTTGAGAAAGAGTTGCATAAATTACACCATCTCCTTGGTAACTTTAACATCACCACTAAACCATTCTGAACAGATACAGATGGTCTGCTTTGAATACACACCACGACAAAATAGTTGTACAGTGAAAACACCAGTGTATCAGTAAAAGAATATGCATAAGCTTTAGCTTTGCAAATTTAATGAGCAAACCCCACATTATTTGACATGCACTAAAATAGAAAATTGTTCCAAAAAGATGTGGGGCCTGCACAAAAAATAATTCTGTGCAGACGTTTTACACATTTCATGATAAATTCATTCTCTTCATTGCAATGTACAGACTAGTTTAATGCTCATTTCCACCAGAAAATTTCATGTGTATGTTCTTGATTAAGCAACAAAGCTAAGGCCGGCCCAAATATTTTCACTGCCCGCAACTGCAGGTAAGAGATAGAATACAGAGAAATGTATCTAATTCAGTGGTCATCTCAACTATGAAAGTATATTGATTATTACATTAGTTTGAACTCCACGTTTACACAAAAGGAAATCTCACAAGAGAACAAAGAGAAGAGATCCTTTGGTATGGATTGTAAAAAAAAGAGATTTTACATAAAAGATGTGTTCCCACACATGATACCATCTGATTAGGTGCAGTAAGTTAAGAAGGGAGAGGGAGGAAGGAAAGAAGGGAGGAAGGAAGGAAGGGAGGGAGGAAGGAAGGAAAGAAGGAATAACAGATGAGATAATGGAAAAAACATGGAAACTCGGAGATATAAAGAGGACACAACGACTACAATTCCAAAGGCCTATCTACAGCTGAGGTGACCTATTAGCATCCCCCCTGAGGCGCCAGTCACCAAAGCATAGGACAGACAAACTTAACTAACCTAAACCTATTGCCTATTTTATGCCTTCTAAGGGGTTGAAGTAGGCATACTAAGGAAACTTTGTATAGAATAATATGACTTATAACAGCTTCCCAAAATATAGAACCACAACTGAAGGAAAACTTTACTATAAACTACAATATCTCAGAAATCCTGAACCCTCTAGTCTCCATTGTCTTTAAGCCACAAGATATCTCAAAGCACCATTCATATTTCAAACACTGAACAAACTTCAACCATAAGAAATGCCCCATAAATTACAGTGCATCACCCCTGAGATAAATAAATTAGGACTCAGTTAATCAACTTGTCACTACCAGCCTCATACCCAGGCTCCCTGCAAACTGCACTCCTCCCCCTGGAAACACATGCTCACCTTTTGGGATGGCACCAGGATCCATGAATGTGGCCAGAGAGAAGTTCATCACCACAAAGAGTGTGATGATGCCCTGGTATATTGGGATGGCCACACCCCATTGCTGGTAGAGGTGTAGGCACCTGCAACAAGTTCATGATGATTACTTATGCACCAACAGAATGGAATATGGCAAGAGCAACAAATTGACAATAATTACTCGGGTGTCAACAAAATGGAATATGGCAACAGCAACAAGTTCATGATAATTACCCAAGCATCAACAGAATGGAATATGTCAACAGAATGGAATATGTCAACAGGAAGTTGAGTGGCCCATTCTCATAATATTGCTGCTAAATTTTGGCCATCGGACATCAACCACACACTGGCACTAGAGTAGAGAAAGTGGAGTAATGACAGTCACATTCACAAACATCTACCTTCACACACAAGTACCAGTGTCTTTGTGTTGACATAAGTAAGCAGTCATGACACATTTGGGTAGCTCTTAATTCAAGTTTATTTCCATCGTGAGTGACTTAAGAATGGTTTCAATGTTTTTCGAGGTATGCTGAGACTTTAGGATAAGGGTTAATAGAGCAAGTAGAAATGAATAAGTAGTGCTTCAGACCAGTAATTAAGGAATGATTACATAAGAACCATGAATAATTACTATGAGACAACACAGTATAATGTGAAGAAGAAAAAATAAAACTCAAAATGATTAACACATTCCTCGTGTATTGGGCCATGTGTGTGCCAACAGGTAAATTGCCCATTTAAGTGCCGGTATAAATGAACGACATTTTATCTGTTTCTCAACATTCTTTAAAAATAATTGATATCATACAAGGTAAAGTGTTCTTGTGCAATTGTATTTATCATAATCATTTGGAAAAATTCAAATCTATTCAAGCTGGAAAATTGATCTCCCTATTCATCAACTTGCAGCCCAACAAAAAAAAAATGTTGAAGCCGCAGAAATGCAGGGAAAGTGTTAAGTTTGACAGAACCAAGAGTAAAGAAGTTGATACACATAGAAATGATCTGTACTATAAATTCAGTTACAAAATTTTTCAAAGGCAAGTAGATGGATTCATTTGGCGTAACAATTGTATCCACCTTATCAAATTATAGCACACAATTCAAACACAGAAATTCAAAATAAATTATCAATTCCTAGGTGTTACAACTTTCATAGTATTGTACATTGTGTGGCACATGACCAACTGTCCTAACCTGCACCATGTACCACCACTGGTACAAGTCACATATGACCAACTGTCCTAACCTGCACCATGTACCACCACTGGTTTATGCCTCTCACTTCCCGAAGCTCATAACATACATTCAAGAAAGGTGAAGGCTATGACAGACTATGAAAGTGTTTGACCTATCAATGTTCAAACATAAGATTTCAGAATCAGTTCTACTAATTGACTATTCGAACACTGATTTCAATTTTAACAAAGAAATTATATCATAATAATAAATTCAACATGGAAAGCTTTGAAATTCAACTTTTTAGAAAGGAAAACATTGAATGGTCAAATTTTACTTTAATGGGCTTACAGAAATTAAAAATTCTATTACAAAGAATCACTAAAAGAACACATTTGAGAACATTTTATAGAAATATTTTGCTAGCTGATGCACAATTGAGTAATTAAATTTTGAGGTTATAGGAACGTCGTACATAATAGTGAAGAAACGGATGCGTAAATATGCTGTAATACGGTCTCAACATAAGTTAGATCAGGTTAGGGAACGTTAAGTTAGTTAAATCAACTAACCTAAATAAACCTGAAAAAAAATTATTTAATCTTAGCTATACCAACACTGGTTTGCTCATGTTCCAACAACGAAGGCAAAATGCAGCCAACTATGTTATTCTTACCTGAACGTAATTCATGTTATATCTCAAAAATTATGTATCAGCGAGAAAATGTCATATGAGTAAAATGTTCTTAAATGTGCTCCTTTACTAATTCTCGGGAACCAAAATTTCTAAATTCCGTGAGCACATTGAAGTAAATATGGACCCTGATATTAGTCATATATTTCTATTCACACACAACTTTTCATCATTAACCATTTAAAACTTTTACCAGCATAATGTGAAATGCATTATGAACATACTGTGATGCAGGCCTTACTAACTATTGGGTATAAATTGAACATTTCAATTATTTTTTTCATTTTTTCTTGCGCAGGAGTAGAGAATTACAACAGAAACATTTAGGGTAAATGTGTAGGAAAGGTCAGTAATACATTTTCCATTTTTTGTTGCTTAAACATAGTTAATTAGATCAAAATAAACAAGTTTACTTCCATACCCTTTCCGTCCAAAATGATTAAATTACGAGTTATAGCGGTAGGTTTAGTTTCGTCTTTGATGACGAATGTGCTTGAATAAACAGCTACTCATCGATTTTTGAATTTTTTTTGCTTGCATCATGATAATAACATCATAATAAACAACTTTTCTTTTACACACTTTGTTTTTGTCCAATGAGTATTTAACAAGGTATAGCGGTAGGTTTGGTTTCGTCTTTGACGACGAGCGCGCTGGAAGCAAGATTCCATTGCAGTGTTGCCAAACCAGCGATCAATAAATTTCTTTCCGCTTCAAACTTTGGAGTTGCGGTAAGTCATTGACCACTTTAACTGATAAAATACTCATTTCAGACGGAAAGTGCATAAAAGAAAACTTGTTCATTTTGATCTAATTAATTAACTATGTATAGGCATCAAAATTTACAAAATCAATTACTGTTCTTTCCTTCAGATTTACCCAAATTTTGTCATTTTTTAGTGTATAAAGAGGTTAATACCAAAATATCATTAAAATTTGTACAATTTTTATGAATGGTGAATCCCCATATATTGTGAAGTCAGTCATTAATTTTGATACACATAAACTGTAATTAAACCCTGGTCACCCAATAAAACTACATTTCAAGATAATTAAGAAATACTTAGGACTTTTGGATAATATATTAGAGGTAACAAACAATTGCGACACAGTGCTTTAAGGGCACCGACTAGTCAGAATCAAGAAAATGGCTATCACGTTTTTCCTAGGTGATCTAGATCTATGAAATTTGGCATACGTATGTTTTTTGAAAAATAAATAGGGGTTGTCTTTCAGATTTTTTTCCATTTTTGCCATAATGACGGAGAATTACAGTAATTACAGAAATTCCAGAGATAACGGGAAAAAAGAGGCGAAAAGATTGGCAATTTTCAAGCCAGTTCTTCTCAAAATTAGTTATCATAGAGTATTGATCTAAGTATCATTGGATGCACAAAGGGTTGCTGCATAAAGAGCCAGTCAATGTGAAGTTTAATGCAATCACAGAAATTAATAATTATATTCCAAACAATCACTAAAGGAACGTATTTAAGAACGTTTTACAGGAACGACATTCTGCTCGCTGATGCTTTATTTTCGAATTATTGAACTTTGAAGTTGGCCTTCCCGCGCCAAAGGAAGTGAGCGTAATTTAATTAAAAACGGAAGCTAACCCCCTTTTACAAACGTAAAGAGGTTGGGTCGTGAGGGGGAGGCACAGTTCTTCTAGTGAAAATTATAAATAAAGCTTCTAACCCACCCATTAGGGTGACGACCGCAATCTTGTTTACATCGGGTCTAACATGGTGACCACCATGGGCGCTGCCATTTTGGACCCGATGTCAACAAGATTGCGGTCGTCAGCCTAATGGGTGGGTTAGAAGCTTTATTTATAATTTTCACTAGAAGAACTGTGCCTCCCCCTCACGACCCAACCTCTTTACGTTTGTAATAGCTTCCGTTATTAATTAAATTCCGTTTCTCGCGCTCGCTTCCTTTGGCGCCAAGGCCAACTTCAAAGTTCAATTATTCGAAAATAATGCATCAGCGAGCAGAATGTCATTCATGTAAAACGTTCTGAAATGTGTTCCTTTAGTGATTCCTGGGATCGTTATCATTATTTTCCGTGATTGCATTAAACTTCACATTGACCAAAGAGCCAGAGGATTACTTTCAAATTCTTTGTAGTTTTGTTTTTATGGAGTTTTAAAAAAAAATTTTGAAGAGTCATTCATTTTTCAGTAGATTTTTTAATGTAGCTGAGATACCACAATGAAATTCAATAAAATCCTCTGACTCTTTATGCAGCAACTCTTTGCGCATCCAATGATACCAATAACATTGCTCTAAAATTACTAGTTTCTGAGAAGAAGTTGCTTGAATAATGACATTTGGATTGCTCAAAATTGCATTTTTGTACAGAAAAAGTGTTTTTCATTTGCAAGCAATATTGCTTCGAGAAATCAGCGCAGTTGATGTTATGAGAGCTATTCTGAAATATTGGAATATTGTCTAGATTTGGCGATCTTTCATCGTAGTATTTTGTGGTTTCTTGTCAAAACTGGTACCATAATTGGTACCAGGGGCCTGATACCAAGCATAAGGATCAAGGGTAACGCATAGCTCAGGTGCACCTGAAGTGCACTCCAATCCTAGCTTAACTTAGCAGATGCAATACCAGCTACATTGAGCTTGGCAGGCAGATTCAGCTAGTTGTTTGACAATGTAACCGCTTTGGTCTTCATGTGACACTAAACTCCTCCGCGGGCAGCAGCTCTATTTAAGTCTACAGCCCAGAAGAGACGGGGGCGGGGGGCGGAGGGGGTTCTTAGGAGGTACTAAGACTCGCCTGACATTGCCAAATCGTGAAAGTTCTTGAACAATTGAACAATAAATATATATGTCAGTCAATATGCAGTTTAGGTGATCCACCAAAATTGAAAATTTTATTCAAAAGAATCACTAAAGGAACCCATTTAAAAACGTTTTACAAGAATGACATTCTGCTCGCAAATGTGTTATTTTTTAATTATTCAACTTTGCTAGTGTTCAGGTGGTGCAGAGAAACATCATACTTGCAAAAGGTAAGGTACTATTTCTCAAACGTGACCCTCTATTACAAACGTAAAGAGGTTGGGTCGTAAGGGGGAGCCCCAGTTCTTCTAGTGAAAATTATAAATAAAGGTTCCTAGAGACGTCCGTTTACATGGACTCCAAGATGGCGGCCCCCATCTTGGGTACTGGGTGGCGTCATTGGAGATGATGTAAACGGATGTTTACACGCCATGTGTAAACGCTTACACGCCATGTGGCCCGTCGCGCCGCTTCATCTCCTTCCATTTACTCACCTTGGGTGCTTCAGATGCTTCCAAATTTTGGTAAATGTAAAGGACTTGACCATAATCGATTTTCCACTTTTTGATCAACAAAGATTGTTGATCAGACCAAAATAAACAATTTTTCTTCAATGCACTTTCCGGCGGAAATGAGTATTTTAAAAGTTATGGCGTTAAATGAGTTACCGGAACTCCAGTGTGCATCACCCTATTACAAACGTAAAGAGGTTGGGTCGTGAGGGGTAGCCACAGTTCTTTTAGTTTTATAGTTTTCACTAAAAGAACTGTGGCTACCCCTCACGACCCAACCTCTTTACGTTTGTAATAGGGGGTTTGCTCTTCGTCGGCTTGGTTAGCGCGTGGTAACGCCTGTTTACTTTCACGTCGGACCGCGCGGTGTATTTTTCCCCGCCTCTCAAACACTGGAGTTACGGTAACTCATTTAATGCCATAACTTTTAAAATACTTATTTCCGCCGGAAAGTGCATTGAAGAAAACTTGTTTATTTTGGTCTCGTCAACAATCTTTATTGATCAAAGAGTGGAAAATCGATCATGGTCAAGTCCTTTACATTTACCCAAATTTTTTACTGTTTATTAACTGCATTGCTCTACCAAATTAAGCAAGAAAAAAATTCCCACCAATTTCAATTTTCTGACTAGTTGGTCTCCTTGACCATATTTCAGGGGGAATCCAATATGTTAACTACAGGAAGATTACATTTCAAACATTCACCTTATGTAGGACAAGTTGGATTTCACAATCGTTCAACCATCATTAATAGGCCTACAAAAAATACGACATCAAAATTGAGTAATTCTTAAAATAATTAAATATTGAATGCATAAACAGAAAAACTTTCACATCAGAAGAGAGCAAGGAATAACACAGCAATTAAATCTAGACTGGACCTCAAATGCATGAAACTATATTAAAGACACAACTAATTTTCACCGATTTTTACTCACTGTTCACAAGAATTCTCAAGAACTAGAAATATTAGTTAAAAGATCACGTAAAAAAATGTCAACAATACAACATAAGTTAGAAAGCAAGACACGATTGGCTAACATGATCCTTGGCACATTAACTTACGGGTAGACAAAAAATAGAGCTGTACATAATAAAAGCAGAGTCCAAGCACACGTGGCTGGTATAAAACGTGTCCCTGGCTTGCAATTGGACATTTTATCCACAATTTACTCTCATATTCCGCCCCATCATACTGTCAAAACATGGCCGCTAAACATCTATAGGTTCTCGGATCTAATAAACAAGTGCAATGCGATGTTGATAAATGCGCGTTCGAATAGCTTAACCATAAAAAATCTAGGACTCTAGTTTAACTATATTTTTTATTAAATAGTACTCATTTCAAATAAGCTAATGTTTTTTAGTATTTTACAATATTTTTTCCTGTTTTGCTGATTATACAATTTAAAATTGAATGGGGTAATGTGAATGTGGACATGAACTGCAAAGGATGCTTGACATTGTGAACGGATATAGTACAGATTTCAAGATAAACTTCGGTGCCAACATAAGCAAGGTTATGGTTATAAATAGTGATGAGACTGATAGAGACCGACTGTGGAATATTGGAGAAATCAGAATAGGTAGAACAAAAGAATACAAATATCTAGGTTGTATGATAAGTGAAGATGGATGCACTAGAACTAAGGGTGAGAAAGTGGCAAAAGCTATGCAGTGGAGTGGACGATTAAGTAGCGTGGCCAGATACAGAGCAAACAAGTATGAATGTGTGAGAGGAATGTGGAAGTATGTTACTGTACCTAGTGTCATGTATGGTATGAGTGCTCTTGCCTGGAATGGAAGTGATCTTGAAAAGCTGGATGTAATACAAAATAAGGTAGGACGGTTAGCGTTGGGTGCTCCGAAATGGACAGCTACAGAAGCCATTAGAGGTGACCTTGGGTGGAGCCTATTTTCAGGAAGAATGATGAAAGCGGTGCTGAATTATAAGGTGAGAATTGAAAGAATGCAGAATAGCAGATGGGTAAAGCGAATTTTTGAATGGAATCTGAGTGTAAGCTATTGGGAGAAAGTGTGTTGGGGACATGCAAGGAAGATTAGTATGCAAAAGATTATTGATGTTAGAATTGGGAGACCTGTGGATGACTGGAGTTTAATAAATCCTAGAGGTGTAGGGCCTTAGCGGGACTGCAAGATGTAAGGATTTAATGAATGTTGGCCGTGGGGTATAGCCAGTCCTTACAAACCTCGACAAGCATCTGGGAGAAAATCATGAGAAAGGATAATAAGGCACTTTGGACTCAGCTTTTGGGGTATATATTGGAAGGAAGCCGGAGAGGACCGCCGAGTCTTGAACCACCGATGAACTTGGCTAGAAGAGGGTTTGCAGTCCGGGCAGTCGGGAGGCTCCTGGAGAAGTGCTGGAGTCGACCGTGTGTGTGTGGGTTGCAAATGATTTAAGAGCCCAGTATATAGACTTTGAGGAAACCGTGACGTTGTGAGTGATCGATTTTGATTCAGTTGCGGCCCAGGCAGGGCGGCTCAAGTTGAGACAATTCTTAGGTGAGTTAAGTAGCATTAAAGCCCATGCCAGCGAGACAAAATGAGGCCCAAGGCCAGGTAAATTCTGGTTAAGTCCCGTCCAGTTAAGGTCGGGCCAGTTTCAGTTGATGCCGGTTTAGGTAAAACCCAAGACTAATCCAACAAAGGGAATCCCACTAAGGAAATGCCTGGGGAGTTTAAGGCCAATTCAGTTGAGGCAAAGCTAGGCCCAAGGGGAGGCTGTTGCGAGTGGTGTGTGGCGATGACGTTGAAGTCCTGCAAAGAGTCCAATAAGCTGGATGAACAGTCCAAGGAGACATCAAGGAAAATTCCACCACTGACAGTCCCACAGCATCGTAATTAATAAAACTCCCACACAGCAGAATTCGAGAAATCCTACAGATTTGACTCTAGTTAATTTCATTTGTTCTCTTTCTCGTCAAGCTCAAAAGTAGAGAGATAGGACAGAATCAATTAAGAAACTCTTATACAGCTGCTCTTGCTTTAAATACAAGGCATAAAATTTAAGAATTTTTAGTAATACTTTTAGTGATTATCTAAGAGCAAAATCGGGGATCAAATCCCTGGAACCATGGAAAACACATGACTTAACAAGACATGGTTCATGAAGCAAAAGAAAAGAATTACAGCAATTAAGAATTTCATAGAAAGAGAATTAATGCTTCTTTAAGTACTCTAGAACGTCTCTATAACTGTACAAGAAATAACAGAGAAAAATTCTAAGGTTTCATTGATATAAATCCTACTGAAAATCACTGATAAATGTCATTTGCAATACTAAAAAATTAAAGAATAATCTCCACAATAAAAGAAAGAAACACTAAACGTTTTGCTTGCACAGAAAGGAAATATGCGCAAGATGAAAACATGAAAATCAGTGCGGCGATTAACCCGGCGGCTCTACACGTCGGCATTCGCCAAGCCGCTGGCATAATTTGTACGCACTCACGAAAGGCAAATGGTAGTGGGTGTTTTTGTCACAAGAATGAACAGAATGGAATTAAATTTTTATTGAAATGATTTAAATTGAAATAAGTGCGATTAAACGCAAGGTTCAAGGAGTGTGAACTATAAAAAAAATGAAACTCAAAACTTTAGCAAGCATAGACATGAATAACCTTCGTAATTTATAAACATACGAGATTATTAAGAGACATTTTTAATTATTATTTCGCGTTGAAACATTATTTACGAAAAACTACTGCAAGTATGATTGTTAAAAAAAAGAAAATACTATTATAACACATGCTTATAATGCAATTATAGTCACGGAGTAGTGACAGGAGACGGCAGTGTATGCTCCGCCATTTGGAAAACAAAGACACACTATCCACAAAGAACGCCGGCAATTCAGCCGCGTTCGTTCACGAGTCAGTCTATGAATAATTCTCGATATGATACTGGCGACCGCAATATATAATTTGCAGAAAAGAAGGACGATAGCTGAATATCTAGTATGAAGTCTCAACACGTGAATTTGGAAAGGACACGCAAATGTTTACGCTATTTCACGCTGAGGTAGCATCCGAAATACACATGCCCGTCCAAGAGCTTTAGCAATATTTTTAAGTTCATCCTTAATTCACGACGATGATCAGATCCTTAAGTTAATTGACATGCACACAGGGAATTTACACTTGTATACGTTACCAGGTTACTTCTTATTTAAACACTAATTTTCTTCACTTACACGAACACGGTATGCACGAACTAGTAAGGCACGATAGAATGTGATTCGAAAGGACGCCACGCACAGTGCTGCCAGATTCAGAGGCTTGAAACACGAACATGTCAATCGTGACTTTAATTTTTATGCTTTTTGCACAAAAACTTTAAAGATTACGAATTAGAAGTAGAAGATAATTAATAATAAATTAGAGTAAGATTTTTAATGCTAATAATTAATTTATTTAAGTGCGAATGGAAAAATTTCTAATTCTTACGCTTTGTAGCGATATGCTACATTACCCCCCAAGGCGCAGACCGAAAGGTCCACCCGCTGCAATCATTTGTAGCGGGAAGGAGTTTTGACAACGCGGCCGTGCCGGGTTTGGCGGTCAGAAAATCTTACTACGCGGGGAAGTTTCACCAAACGGGTCTGCAAATTTAGGTCGGCAAGGGTTCTAGGAACACGAGTTACTGCAGCGGGCTCGTCTGGTCTATCCAGACTTGTCGCTGTTTCAGTAAGAGGGCTAGAATTAGAATCTACGATAGGCTTAGGGATAGGGTTTGAATGTACAGGCACATAGAAAGGATTACACTCAAGTTGACTAGGCAACAAGGCAGCCAACTGAGGAAGCTGAGATGGTAGATATGATCGAGTCTCAGTGGAAGGGAAATTCTGCGGAGAGAATGATGGTTTAGCAGTTACACCATGATCGGAAGTGTACGCGACTTTTAATCGATCAATGCTCACGGGGTCGTGTGAACCAGATCTTTCAAGGATGAGGTATTTGGGCGTGCGTTTGAGTATTTTGAATGGGCCATCATAAGGGCGCGTGAGTGTAGGTTTGATGGCGTCGTTTCGGACGTACACATGTGTGCAGTCTTGCAAAGCAGGATCCAGTTTGTCCTCAGTCTGAGGCATTCGCGGGGCAACATACTTGATCTGACGCATGCAGTCTTTAAGACAGGTTACATATGCGGAACGGTTAGCGGATGAAAATTCAGGCAAAGGTTTTGGGTCAACAATGTCGCCGGGGAGACGAAGTGTTTGACCATAGAGCATCTCTGCTGCTGTGCACTGCTGATCTTGTCGGTACAGATTGCGGATGCTCAACAATACTACTGGAAGTCTGTCAGTCCAATCATTGCTGCAGTTTAGGCAACGTAATGCCGACTTTAGGTCTCAGTGGACTCTCTCAATAAGTCCATTTGACTGTGGATGATAAGCGGTAGTTGTGCTGCCTTCGCAGCAATTTAGGAAATTTATATTTTCAAACAGCGGTAGAAAATTTGTGCCTTCGAATATCGAGGGAACCAGTCCGCACGTTCGCTCGTTTTCCGGAAACGCTCTCTTCCGGTACATTAGGTATTTAAACTCTGCGAGCTGAGTAGAGGCCGCCAGTTGTGTTGAAGTAGTGTGTAGACTCCAGAGAAGGAAATGTAAGTAAAGAGTGCTAAATATTAAGTGCATTGGGTCCCTATAGATGTCTGTTTTGTGTCTCCTACTAGACAGTGAATTCTTAGGTCCTAGAAAAGCTAAAAGATTTCAGGGGATGTTAGAATGTGTGCTGTCACAGTTTTTCTGTTTGTGCTTTTACAATTCTAGATACTGATTCTTCATTCGCGGTGCCAATATAATGTAATGCTGTGTTTACCTATTTGTACCTGGCTCAAATTGTCTAGTGGTATTGCCCTGTGTTGGACAGGGTTGTGAGACTTTCTTGCAAACACTCAGTCATGTTTTGATTATATTGTTGAGCCTGATTTGTTCTGTGCTTGTCAGTGCTACTTAATTTATTTGCTGGAATTCACAGCTGGATTCATTGTGCTCAGTTGTTGATTTGATCTAAGCACATTGCATTATATAGATCCTTGTTATCATTCACGATTAATGTTAGTGGATTTAAACTCTGGTATTTGGACTCTAGAATTGTGTAATTCCTCACTCAAGTTGCTATTTTACCAGTCTGTAGAGTGTGGTGGTTTTTGCCTATTTTTATTTGTGTGATTTTTACTGTGCTGCGGATATTTTATATTGCCTGGTTGATGACGTGTTCATGCCTGTTAGGTAACTATTTACTTGTTCAGAGGTGTCTAAGTGTGCCCCCTTGTTCACTTATTAACCACCTTTGTAGATGGGTGTGTTTTAACTATGCCCAGGTGGTACTATAGATTGATAGACTTTTGTGACTAGTCATGTGAGTCAGAAACAACTCAAGTTGTCAGGCACTGTTTACGTAGGAATAGCTGTGTAACTTTAGTTCGGCGTCTACCGGGTTGGACATGCATTTTTATATGGGAATAGCCGTGTAACTTCAATTCAGCATCTACCTGGTTGGACATTAGTGTGTAGAGCCTACTGCCTGACCTTAGTATTTAATGAGGGCCTCATTAGGTTGACTGGTTATATCTGATTGTGCCATTGGGATGCTCGTATGAAAATTGTACTAAGTCTCGCCAATGATTTGGGTGTTGAATGAGCCGCTGAAGTATTACCCGTGTTCTCTGAATTAGATTTTCTTGTGCCAGTGATGCAGTTCTGCCCCCAATTTTTGCGTCCTTATTTTCTGGTTTGCCCTCTGAATCACTTTTAGATATGCAATCTCTAAAAACTGTATATTTTTTGTATTACTTTTGTGCTAACTAGATCTTTCTATTTCAGGAAAATTTATGTACAATAAATGGCTGCTTAAGACAAGTTTTGCATCATCCGTGGACTTTTCTGAACCTTCCCCTCGTCGATAGAAATTGTTGAGGCAGTCACAATAAATTTTCAACAACATCTCTGCAATGTCTCAAATGGCCAAAAGAAGCTCAAAGAAAACCCTTAAACTAGCTGAAGTTGAAGCCGTAAAGACCTATGACGATCTTTATGAAGCCCTGTCCAGGGAGAGTCCAGGAGAGGATGAGACGTCGGCCATCTTATCCTTCATAGCTGAACTTAAGGTCAAGCGCGATCAGTTCATCACTTCAAGCAGAGCCTTTGAAGGTTCCTTGGAACGAGCAGGACATAAGCAGCGGTACCATGAGCAATTTTTGAAGAGACGTGTGATGCTGGAAGACTGCTTTGGTCGCATCGCGACGCTCAACAAACAGATGGAGAGGCTTGGAGGGGACATGGTTTCCAACCTTGATCCCAAAGACCTGTCTTCTCTGCGTAGTGAGAGAATGAGTAAACTTACCTCCGTAAGAAGAGAAAAAGTTGGACCTTTTTCCACACCACTGTCGGTAGCCTCTGAGGTTTCTACTACCTCAGAAGGAGAGGATGAAGAATATCAAGAGCAGGAAAGCAACCTAGATGATCTGGCAGGGCTGATGGAACACGCTTCTGTGAGCTCTCGCAGGTCGATTCTAGAGCCTAGAGTAGAGGCAATCCATCGACTGAGAGCTCCTAGGCAGGGAAGCACTCTAGATGCAGCTTCTGTTCACCTTATCCGGGCCGAGCTGTTGAAGACCCCTGCCAACCCCTTCAAAGGAGACATCGGATTGTACCATTGCTGGGAATCTGATCTGAAGAATCGACTGCAGGGACTAGCTTTGGGCCCCATCGAAGAGCTACAAGTTTTGGCGGCCAATACCGCGGGTAAACCCAAGGAGTACGTTCAGAGAACTATGAGGTCAGTCATCGGAAACAATGCAGAGGCAGTGTTGCAGGTGGTATGGAACACCCTTCGTGAGCGTTATGGTTCGGACTGGTTGCTAGCAGAACACACGGCAGACCAACTTCGGAACTTCCCAAACATCCCTCCTGGGGATCTTACCGCTCTCCAGGATTTCTTAGATTCTACGAGTACCGCACTTACCAACGCAGCAAGATCGGACGAGCTGGAGGAGTTTTGCACTACCAGAGGCATGAGGCTCTTGGCACTCAAACTCCCGCCAGATCTGCAACGCAGATGGCATAGGAAAGCATCTGACCTACGAGCCAAGAGTGGGCAGCGCCCAACGTTCTCCTTCTTCAACCAGTTCCTAAGAGACGAAGAAAGAGCGATGAGGGATCCATTTTTCAACCCAGCACTGTCAGGCGGAAGACCCAAGCCCGTTCGGGTCCTGCACACAAGCGCTGACCAGAATACCAAGAAAGAGTCTAGTGAAGGTGATCAGTCCATGGTGGCCTACAACAAACCTGAGTCAAGATATGAGGCGCAAGGACCTCACAACAAAAAACCTCCGGGAACGGACCATAGAATCAACAAATGTATTTTCCACAAGGTCGACGCCCATGGAACCTCGGAGTGCCGGTCCTTTGGAAGACTACCCATCGACCAGAAGAAGAAGCTCATCACCGAGGCGAAGGTATGCTTCCGATGCCTTGGTCCCCATTACATCAGGAACTGCGACAAACAAGTGAGGTGTTCTCACTGTCAAGGCTCACACTTGACGGTCATGCACCGGGCAAGCAATAAACCGGTGACCCCTGGTGAGGTCGCCACCTGCACCAGAACGGGATGCCTCGGTCTCAAGTCCAGGGAATTTTCCAAGACGCTGTTAGTAGATGTCACCTCGACGTCCACCCAGAGAAAAGTGCGTTGTTACGCCATCATTGACGAGCAAAGCTCAAGATGCTTTGCGGACCCTTCTCTGATAGAACAGCTCGATCTTAAGGCCACTCCCTGGAAGTACGCCCTCAGAACACTGAGTGGTCTGTCGTCTGAGGTGGAAGGACACGCCATCACCGGGCTCAAGATAAGGGGTGTGGGTGAGAACCGATGGCATCAGCTACCCACTACATGGACCAACGAAAATATCCCGGACACGACTGACGAAGTAGCCACTCCCGACGTTGTGAAGAAGCTCAACCACGTTGCGCACCTGGTCAAGCACTTCAATGAGCAGGATCCTTTGGCTCGGTCACTGATACTCATCGGAAGAGATGCCGTGTCGCTCATGGCATCTAGACACTATGGAGTACGAGGTCCTCTTGCCTGCAAGACCGCCCTGGGCTGGGCACTGTTGGGACCATTGAACGGAGGAGCGAGAACCCAGCAGACCACTGCCCTGCGGACGTCATTCGTGAACCACGAGGATCATCACTTCTCGATCAAGATACGTGGGCCCAACCCTGGGAGGCAGACGCTCGACGTCTTTGAGGAGCGAGTCGACGACGAGCTTCAGGGTCTGAGTGTGTTAGAAAATAAATTTGTAAGTATTTTGAGAGCTGGTATCGAAGTGAAAGACGATAGGATTGTTGCGCCCCTACCCTTTACTAGAGATCCACCAAATTTGTGTAATAATTACGTGTCTGTATTGGGAAGAACGAACACGACGTTGGGAAAACTGCGTCGAGATCCCTCAAGTGCTACACTAAGTCTCGAGAAAATGCAATCGTACATTGACAATGATCACGTTGAGGAAGTAGTCGCAGGGGAACTTCCTGAGAAAGGCGTGGGATGGTACTTGCCTATCTTCCCGGTAAGGCAAGCCCAAGAAGGGAAAGTTAGGTTGGTGTTCGATGGTTCAGCAAAGCACAAGGGACACTGCCTCAATGATGAGTTGTTGACGGGCCCCGATTTGAACAACAGCCTTCGGGGAATATTGCAGAGATTCCGACTCCACCAGGTAGCCTTTACAATTGATATAAAAAATATGTTCCACAATTTTCGAGTCAAGATTGAAGACAGGGACTATCTGCGTTTCTTTTGGTTCAAAGATAATCGGGTTACTAACGAGATTGTCCCCTTCAGAGCTAAGGTCCATGTCTTCGGGTTGCGGAGCTCTCCGGCCGTCGCTGCGTTCGCCCTTCGCCATATCGCCGACCTGGGCGATGCATCCGGACGCCCGAGCCGGGCCACTGACTTTCTCCGTCATGCGACGTACGTTGATGATGGGTCTGCTAGTTTGGACTCCACAGACGAGGCCAGGGAGCTGCTTGGCGAGGTGCGGTCTCTGTTGCACAAGTATGGGTTGAACATTCACAAAGTTGCCACGTCTGACACTCGGGTAACGGTGGGTCTGCCAGACGAGGAACTAGCCGCACCAAAGACTGTCACTTGGGACGGATCCGTTATCCAACGAACATTGGGGATCCATTGGAACGTCTCCGAAGATCTGTTAATATTCAAGGTCAATATCCCGGACAGACCCTTCACTAGGAGGGGTGTGCTGTCTACTGTGAACTCCTTCTTTGACCCCCTCGGACTAGCTGCGCCTCTTATTTTGGGTGGCAGACTTCTACAAAGAAAGGCGCTGTCTGATAGCACTGCCGAAACTAACCAAAGCTCCACTCTGTGGGACGAACCTCTACCTAAGAAACTGGAAGAGCATTGGGAATCGTGGAAAGACGGACTGAGAAGATCAAAGGAAATACGCCTCAGTCGGTGCGTGAAGCCGCGCGACTTTGGGGAGGTTTCACGGCACTCGCTTCACGTTTTTTGTGACGCCTCTCAGGAGGCCATTGGCTATGCGATTTATTTGCGGCTGACCAGTACCCGAGAGCAGAAACCTTCCACCTTGATCAACGCCAGTTCGAGGGTGGCACCTAGGGCAGCTACCACCATACCACGGTTGGAACTGTGCGCCGCAGTCGAAGCAGTACTGGCAGCAAGAGAGACCCTCAACGACCTCAAGGTGAATGTGCAAGAAGTCAGATACTACACGGACAGTCAAATTGTTCTTGGATACCTGAAAAATGAGGATAAACGCTTCACCAGATATGTGACCCGGAGAATAGAGTTGATTAATAAGCATTGCTCTCCGACTCAGTGGTACTTCGTAGACACGAAAGAGAACCCCGCAGACATGGCTACTCGTCCCACGGATGTAGAGCAGCTCGTACACAGCCATTGGTTCACCGGCCCTGCCTGGATATTAGAAGATTGCGTCGTCGACGCTCAGCCCCCTTTTGAGGAAGCGCAACTAACAGAATCGTTGCCGGAGACCAAAGCCTTCACGACCTTGACCGGTTCGCCACCTCCATTTCGTACGGTGATGGACCGACTGAGTAGGTGGACCAGGCTTCTCGGGGTTACCCGCACCGTGCACAACCTGGCACATAAGTGGCTGATGCGAGCGAGATCTAACCTCAACACTTCTTCGGAACCGACACTACGTATACTTCAGAACGACCAGGAAGCTGAAATGTACCTCGTTAAGGCCGTCCAACAAGAATCTTACAGCGAAATACTACCCAAGACGGGGAAACCAGGTCCAATGCAGCTACCGGAAGGACATCAACTGACACCACTGGCCCCCTTTGTGGATGAAGAGGGTCTGATCCGTGTAGGAGGCCGCCTAAAGCACAGTGACTTCCCAGTGGATCAAAAACACCCTTTGATCCTACCCAGGAACCATCCCTTCACTCAGATAATTATAAGACGGGCACACCAGCTGGTGGCTCACCAGGGCCGTCTCCTCACCCTTGGTAAGGTGCGATCTCTGGGCTTCTTCATCCCGCAAGGTAGAAAGCAAATAGAACGACTCCTGAGGAGCTGTGTGATTTGTAGGAGGCTGAGAGCTCCCTTTGAGCAACAGATGATGGCCGACCTCCCGGAAGATCGTCTCATCCCCACCCCACCTTTCACCCGGGTGGGCTTAGATGTCTTCGGGCCGTTCACTGTACATGACGGACAGAGCAACCGAATCACAAAGGCCACGAAGAAAATGTATGGCCTACTGGTGACCTGCCTTGTGTCCAGGGCAGTTCACGTTGAACCTCTCTGTGGGATGGATACTCCTCCCTTTATGAACGCATTGCGTAGATTCATCTCTGTACGAGGCACCCCCCAGCTGATAAGAAGCGATCGAGGCACCAACTTTACAGGTGCGGTGTCTCAATCTTGCGATTTGAACAAAGTATCAAAGGACATGGAGACTAGGGGATGCGAGTGGAAATTTAATCTCCCTGGAGCGAGTCATCATGGAGGTGTGTGGGAGAGAAAAATTGGAGGGATCAGAAAGGTACTCGACCTGACCTTGGGGAGGTCAGGAAAGGTGACACTCAACCGTGATGATATGCACACCCTCCTGATAGAAGCCGCGGCCATTGTAAATTCTACGCCCCTGTACGCCCCTTCCGAAGACCCCAATGATGTGTTCTCTATCAGTCCCTCCACTTTGCTAACCATGAGGGACGCCTCTCGCACACAGTCGTCAGACTCGTTCACAGATCGCGACCTCCTCGCTTATGGTCCACGAAGATGGCGGCGAGTGCAGCTGTTGGCGGACCAATTCTGGCAACTATGGAGACAATTCTACCTTCAAGAAATCAGTCGTCGCAGAAAATGGACGACACCAAGGCGTCCCTTGTCCCAGGGGGACATCGTACTGGTACGAGACTCGCAGTCTCCAAGATGTCAGTGGCCCCTGGCTCGGGTAGAGTCGGTGCATCGCTCGGGATCGGACGGACGCGTGCGTGGGGCGACGCTGCGGCTGACGGACAATTCCGGAGGTACCAAAAGTTGTGAGCGATCGATTAAAGATATTGTAGTAATCTTACCTAGCACTGTTGAGAGAGAGGAGTGTGCTGCCTTCGCAGCAATTTAGGAAATTTATATTTTCAAACAGCGGTAGAAAATTTGTGCCTTCGAATATCGAGGGAACCAGTCCGCACGTTCACTCGTTTTCCGGAAACGCTCTCTTCCGGTACATTAGGTATTTAAACTCTGCGAGCTGAGTAGAGGCCGCCAGTTGTGTTGAAGTAGTGTGTAGACTCCAGAGAAGGAAATGTAAGTAAAGAGTGCTAAACATTAAGTGCATTGGGTCCCTATAGATGTCTGTTTTGTGTCTCCTACTAGACAGTGAATTCTTAGGTCCTAGAAAAGCTAAAAGATTTCAGGGGATGTTAGAATGTGTGCTGTCACAGTTTTTCTGTTTGTGCTTTTACAATTCTAGATACTGATTCTTCATTCGCGGTGCCAATATAATGTAATGCTGTGTTTACCTATTTGTACCTGGCTCAAATTGTCTAGTGGTATTGCCCTGTGTTGGACAGGGTTGTGAGACTTTCTTGCAAACACTCAGTCATGTTTTGATTATATTGTTGAGCCTGATTTGTTCTGTGCTTGTCAGTGCTACTTAATTTATTTGCTGGAATTCACAGCTGGATTCATTGTGCTCAGTTGTTGATTTGATCTAAGCACATTGCATTATATAGATCCTTGTTATCATTCACGATTAATGTTAGTGGATTTAAACTCTGGTATTAGGACTCTAGAATTGTGTAATTCCTCACTCAAGTTGCTATTTTACCAGTCTGTAGAGTGTGGTGGTTTTTGCCTATTTTTATTTGTGTGATTTTTACTGTGCTGCGGATATTTTATATTGCCTGGTTGATGACGTGTTCATGCCTGTTAGGTAACTATTTACTTGTTCAGAGGTGTCTAAGTGTGCCCCCTTGTTCACTTATTAACCACCTTTGTAGATGGGTGTGTTTTAACTATGCCCAGGTGGTACTATAGATTGATAGACTTTTGTGACTAGTCATGTGAGTCAGAAACAACTCAAGTTGTCAGGCACTGTTTACGTAGGAATAGCTGTGTAACTTTAGTTCAGCGTCTACCGGGTTGGACATGCATTTTTATATGGGAATAGCCGTGTAACTTCAATTCAGCATCTACCTGGTTGGACATTAGTGTGTAGAGCCTACTGCCTGACCTTAGTATTTAATGAGGGCCTCATTAGGTTGACTGGTTATATCTGATTGTGCCATTGGGATGCTCGTATGAAAATTGTACTAAGTCTCGCCAATGATTTGGGTGTTGAATGAGCCGCTGAAGTATTACCCGTGTTCTCTGAATTAGATTTTCTTGTGCCAGTGATGCAGTTCTGCCCCAATTTTTGCGTCCTTATTTTCTGGTTTGCCCTCTGAATCACTTTTAGATATGCAATCTCTAAAAACTGTATATTTTTTGTATTACTTTTGTGCTAACTAGACCTTTCTATTTCAGGAAAATTTATGTACAATAAATGGCTGCTTAAGACAAGTTTTGCATCATCCGTGGACTTTTCTGAACCTTCCCCTCGTCGATAGAAATTGTTGAGGCAGTCACAGTAGTGTTTACGTTTTCACACCCTAAAGCAGTGCTAAGCTCACTCCAGAATTTGGAGGTGAATTGTGATCCCCGGTCATGTGTGACACTTAAGGGAACACCAAATCTAGAGATCCAGTTGGACATGAAAGCGCGCGCTACAGTCTCAGTTTGGGTATCAGGAAGAGGGACAGCCTCAACCCAACGTGTGAACCTATCTATGATGGTCAACAAATAAGAATGACCGCGCGATAAAGGCAAAGGACCCACCAAGTCTAGGTGTACAGAGTCGAACTTGTGACCTGTGAATGCACAAATCTGCAGCGCTGCACGATTGTGTTTCACCACTTTACTACTCTGACATGCATGGCAATTTTGCACAATTTGCTTGACCTCCTTACGCATCGCTGGCCAGACGAAACGATCGGAAATCAAACGCAATGTACGGTTAATACCAGGATGAGAGAAGGAATGATAGTGGAGAACAGCTACTCTGCGGAGAGTCGCGGGAAGATACAAACGAGAAAGTCGCTCGGCATCACGGTACACGCCGTCAACCAAGGTCAATTTCAGAGAGGAAGTGTTAGAAGGTTTGAGAAGGTCCTGAAGTTCAGGATCCTCCTTCTGAGTCTTGGAAATATTGCCGAAAGTGATTTCACCACTGGTTTGGACAGTGTTGATGCGGGATAGACAATCAGCGACAGTATTGTCCAACCCTTTAATGAAACGGATGTCCGTGGTGAATTGGCTAATATATGACAGGTGTCGAGCTTCTCTTGGCGAATGCCGCTCAGAAGGCATCTTGATCGCTGAGGTCAGAGGTTTGTGATCTGTGTAGATCACAAAGTCCCTTGCCTCTAGAGCATAGCGAAAGTGTCTCACAGACAGATAGATAGCAAGAAGTTCCCTACCGAACGCGCTATAAGCACGCTCAGTGGGCGACAGCTTTTTGGAAAAGAAGGCAAGAGGAGAGATATTAGTACCTACTTGTTGTTGCAAAACGGCACCTACAGCTGTACTCGAGGCGTCTACAACGAGGCTAAAATCAGCATTAGCAATAGGGTAGGATAATTCAGTCGCGGAAGCTAACTTGTGCTTTATTTCCTCAAAAGCTTTGCGCGCTTCTTCCGTCCATTTTACCTCAATAGATTTGCCTTTTCGTTTCGGTTCGAGGAGGTCAGACAAGGGGGCTAGAGTTTGAGCACAGTTGCGTATGAAACGATGATAGAAGTTAACAGAACCTAGGAACCTTCTTAGTTCCTTCTGGGTCTGTGGAAGAGGAAAGTTTTTGATCACTTCTACTTTGGAAGGCAAAGGTTTTAGACCTAGGCTAGAGATTTCATGACCTAAGTAAATCAGTGATGGCTTTCCGAGTTCACATTTTGCAGGATTTACGAGGAGTCCATTGTCGGACAATCTTTGAAAAACGACCCTAAGATGGTCTTTGTGCAACTCCGGGGTTGTGGATGCCACTAGGATGTCGTCTAAATAGACATAAGCGAAAGTGAGGTCAGAGAAAATTTCCGCCATGTGCCTTTGGAACGTCTGAGGAGCGTTCCTCAAGCCGTATGGCATTTTTAGGAATTCAAAGAGACCAAACGGAGTGATTACCGCGGTCTTAGCGATAGCACTCTCATCAAGTGGAATTTGATGGAAGGCGTGCTGGAGGTCGATTTTTGAGAAAATCTGTGCTCCCTCTAAATTTGCACTGAAATCATGCAAGTAAGGAATAGGGTAGCGATCAGGTAGAGTAACGGCATTCAATCTGCGGAAATCCTCGCACGGTCTGAATTCACCGTTAGCCTTGGGTACTAGCAAAAGAGGGCTAGCCCAAGGACTTTTGGAACTGCGGATAATGCCATTTTCTTGCATGCGCGCAAATTCTTTCTTAACTAACGCCAATCGATCAGGCGGTAGTCGCCTTGCTCGGGAGTAGACTGGCGGTCCCGTCGTTTCTATGAAGTGCTTTGTGCTGGTCTGCATTTTTGTAGAAACTAAATTAGAATTTGTCAATGCAGGAAAATCTTTTAGTAATTGCTCAAACATGCACTCTTCCTTTAAGGCGATAGAGAAAGAATGCAAGACATTAGCTCTAGTTATGCTACAAGCGGGAATTGAGATCTGTGTCTCCTCGTCCCTAATTCTACGGTTTTTAACATCTACTAGTATGCCAAACTTGGCTAGAAAATCAGCACCTATTATGGGCTCTTGTACCTCAGCTATCAAGAAAGTGAATGTGAATTTTCTCCTCAATCCCAGACTGCACTCTAATACTCTTTCACCGTAACAAGGAATTGGCGTGCCGTTTGCGGCGCGTAGTGTCGCCAATAATGAGTTGTTTTTGTCTTTCACCGTGGCTGGGATAATTGACACACTGGAGCCAGTGTCTATTAAAAATCGGTATTTGGTGACGGGATCGAGAATCTGTACTAAGCGAGTAGTCTGGGAATGAGGCAACGCAGTACTCGCTACTATGCGTCGCTGTTGGCGTTTCCCGAGGTCATTTCGGTATAACGAGGACAAAAGCGGGACCCGCACTTTCGTGCTTGGTCACCATACTTTGTGTGATACCAGCATAAATTGCTACTAGCATCACGAGAGCGCGACCTGAAGCGGCGGTCTTGATTTGACCTATCATAAGATCTACCTCTATCAAAACGTTGAGGCGGAGGAAAAGGATGATAGTTTGAGGGATAGTCATAGGGATAGTCGGAAGCATTTTGGTGGCTTTGGAATCTCCCTGGGCCTTGCTGAATGTGAGCTACGCTCTGACCTAAATTGCAATTCTGTAACGCTTGCTTTATCTCAGCGATGTCTTGCTGCATCTTATCTATTGTGGCTGAGGATTGATTCTGAGTATTTGCGGGGCTAAAATTTGCAGCAGCTGCATTCAGGGAAGCAACTTGCGGTGCTTGTGACAAATTAATGTTGCGCATCACCGTCTCAGTGGACTCTGCAAGCTTCTCTAAAGTTTGATCAGGGCCTGCTAGCGATAGAAATGGACGCACATTGTGAGGAAGCTTAGTCATGAAAACTTCCTTCAGAAAACCCTCAGCTACGGCAACACCCGTAGCGAGTTTGCGCAGCTCTTTAACTAGCGAAGTGGGAGAGAAAGAGCTAGAGACAGATGGAATTGCTGAGGCGTCTACAAGATTCCTAAATTTGTCCGCATCGGACATCTGCAACTTCTGCAGAATCTTTCTTTTCAAGGTGCCGTACGGATCAAAGGCGGGAGGGTTTTCGAGCAATTGATTTGAATCGTTTAACAATTTTGTCGGGGCTGCGGAAACAAGGGCGTAAAATTGATCGGTGTTATCAGTTACTTTATGATACCTAAACATCGCTTCTACCTGTTGGAACCAGGTATGAGCGTCCTCCGGAATGAAGGGGGGGAGCCTAATGGGTTTTGTGGGGGCTCGATCTTCATTATCTGATTCAGTCATGCTAGCAATCTCTTTGGGGATGCACAATTAAGATATCAATGCCTATGACTTGGAATTAAGTGGCAAGGGTTTGCGTTATTTCCTTACCTACACAATCATTCAAATTAAGTTGAAACAGAAGGAAGGAAATATGAAATTGGAAACGAGAAAAAAAATAAAATTTATGCGGTATGTGGCAATTTGCGTAGGCACAGAAACAGGTGAGAAAAATTATTTTTCTACCTACTCAATCGATCAATAACGTTGAAAAAACGGAGGGAAAGAGAGAATGGAAACGCGAATTTTTACGGTAGTCAGAATATGCGTAAAGCACGAAAATAGGAGAAAAATATTTTTCCTACCTATTAAGGCACATGAAACAAACAAGGACAGGATAACGCTGAAAAAAAAATTTGTTAGAGCTGCTCAGAGAATCACCATTAACACGGTAAATCTAAGAAATTCTCAAAGACTACGACATGGGAAATTTATCACTACAATGATATACCAAAATTAACCTTTCTCACAATTTCTCAAACACTTATCGAGTTGAATAGTTTTTAAGTTTTAAAGAAAGTTTGGGGTTATTTTAACTGGGGTCACCAGTGTTTGGATCTAATGAATGTTGGCCGTGGGGTATAGCCAGTCCTTACAAACCTCGACAAGCATCTGGGAGAAAATCATGAGAAAGGATAATAAGGAACTTTGGACTCAGCTTTTGGGGTATATATTGGAAGGAAGCCGGAGAGGACCGCCAAGTCTTGAACCACCGATGAACTTGGCTAGAAGAGGGTTTGCAGTCCGGGCAGTCGGGAGGCTCCTGGAGAAGTGCTGGAGTCGACCGTGTGTGTGTGGGTTGCAAATGATTTAAGAGCCCAGTATATAGACTTTGAGGAAACCGTGACGTTGTGAGTGATCGATTTTGATTCAGTTGCGGCCCAGGCAGGGCGGCTCAAGTTGAGACAATTCTTAGGTGAGTTAAGTAGCATTAAAGCCCATGCCAGCGAGACAAAATGAGGCCCAAGGCCAGGTAAATTCTGGTTAAGTCACGTCCAGTTAAGGTCGGGCCAGTTTCAGTTGATGCCGGTTGAGGTAAAACCCAAGACTAATCCAACAATGGGAATCCCACTAAGGAAATGCCTGGGGAGTTTAAGGCCAATTCAGTTAAGTTGAGGCAAAGCAAGGCCCAAGGGGAGGCTGTTGCGAGTGGTGTGTGGCGATGACGTTGAAGTCCTGCAAAGAGTCCAATAAGCTGGATGAACAGTCCAAGGAGACATCAAGGAAAATTCCACCACTGACAGTCCCACAGCATCGTAATTAATAAAACTCCCACACAGCAGAATTCGAGAAATCCTACAGATTTGACTCTAGTTAATTTCATTTGTTCTCTTTCTCGTCAAGCTCAAAAGTAGAGAGATAGGACAGAATCAATTAAGAAACTCTTATACAGCTGCTCTTGCTTTAAATACAAGGCATAAAATTTAAGAATTTTTAGTAATACTTTTAGTGATTATCTAAGAGCAAAATCGGGGATCAAATCCCTGGAACCATGGAAAACACATGACTTAACAAGACATGGTTCATGAAGCAAAAGAAAAGAATTACAGCAATTAAGAATTTCATAGAAAGAGAATTAATGCTTCTTTAAGTACTCTAGAACGTCTCTATAACTGTACAAGAAATAACAGAGAAAAATTCTAAGGTTTCATTGATATAAATCCTACTGAAAATCACTGATAAATGTCATTTGCAATACTAAAAAATTAAAGAATAATCTCCACAATAAAAGAAAGAAACACTAAACGTTTTGCTTGCACAGAAAGGAAATATGCGCAAGATGAAAACATGAAAATCAGTGCGGCGATTAACCCGGCGGCTCTACACGTCGGCATTCGCCAAGCCGCTGGCATAATTTGTACGCACTCACGAAAGGCAAATGGTAGTGGGTGTTTTTGTCACAAGAATGAACAGAATGGAATTAAATTTTTATTGAAATGATTTAAATTGAAATAAGTGCGATTAAACGCAAGGTTCAAGGAGTGTGAACTATAAAAAAAATGAAACTCAAAACTTTAGCAAGCATAGACATGAATAACCTTCGTAATTTATAAACATACGAGATTATTAAGAGACATTTTTAATTATTATTTCGCGTTGAAACATTATTTACGAAAAACTACTGCAAGTATGATTGTTAAAAAAAAGAAAATACTATTATAACACATGCTTATAGTGCAATTATAGTCACGGAGTAGTGACAGGAGACGGCAGTGTATGCTCCGCCATTTGGAAAACAAAGACACACTATCCACAAAGAACGCCGGCAATTCAGCCGCGTTCGTTCACGAGCCAGTCTATGAATAATTCTCGATATGATACTGGCGACCGCAATATATAATTTGCAGAAAAAAAGGACGATAGCTGAATATCTAGTATGAAGTCTCAACACGTGAATTTGGAAATGACACGCAAATGTTTACGCTATTTCACGCTGAGGTAGCATCCGAAATACACATGCCCGTCTAAGAGCTTTAGCAATATTTTTAAGTTCATCCTTAATTCACGACGATGATCAGATCCTTAAGTTAATTGAAATGCACACAGGGAATTTACACTTGTATACGTTACCAGGTTACTTCTTATTTAAACACTAATTTTCTTCACTTACACGAACACGGTATGCACGAACTAGTAAGGCACGATAGAATGTGATTCGAAAGGACGCCACGCACAGTGCTGCCAGATTCAGAGGCTTGAAACACGAACATGTCAATCGTGACTTTAATTTTTATGCTTTTTGCACAAAAACTTTAAGGATTACGAATTAGAAGTAGAAGATAATTAATAATAAATTAGAGTAAGATTTTTAATGCTAATAATTAATTTATTTTAGTGCGAATGGGAAAATTTCTAATTCTTACGCTTTGTAGCGATATGCTACAAAGAGGGGGAAGAAAGAGATTGAGAGGCAAACAAAAGAGTATGGATTGAATAAGTGGAGGCATAGCATGATGCGGAAGCCTACACTTGACTGGTATATGAAAAAAGAAGCACCTAAGTTTGAGATGTTCTATGATGGTAGTTTTGGAAGTCAACTCTTGTTTGCTGTGAGATGTAAGTCATTGAGTGTGAACAGACGTACATGGAGGTGGAATGAGAATAATAACAGATTATGTCGGCAGTGTATTAGTGGAGTGGAGGAATCAATTGAGCATTTTGTGCTGGAATGTAGTAAGTATGAGCAAGAGAAAGAAAGTTTTATGAATGTGGTGCTTGAGCAGTATGGAGAGAATGAGTGGAATGCCAGATGTGCTGAAGATGATTGCGGTATGAGCTGTCTTGCTGGATTGGATCAGGAGTGTAATTTGAGTATCATTGAAGCTATGAAAATGTTTCTTGTGCGTGCCTGGAGTTAGAGACAGTGACTGGAATTAGCCAGTCAGGTAGAATGGTCAGTAATGACCCAATATGCCTGGGGATGGTGTTTTGACACACTGGCTATCCCAGTGATGCCATCCAATGGCAGCTTGTGACAAGGATTGGTAGATCCTGAGTAGTTTAGTGGACAAGTCTGGTACCAGGCGCTGAACTCTTTGTGTGAAAATTGTGGAGGGAATTGTAGGCCGTTACAAAGGCCCCGACGCTGTCGGCCCTCAATTTCAAGTTCAAGTTCACCTATCGGTCATGTCAGTAATGATTTTAGAGTTGAAGTTTTTTTTAGTATTTTGCTCAACCTTGAATCCCTATCTTCTCAATCTTTTCGAACGATGAACAAGCAAGCAAATATATCGGTAAGATAGTTTTTAAATGTTTAAACTGTTCTATTCACGAGAGATTCTCCACTGTTAAAGCCCAATACGTATTAGATTAGATTAGATTATTAGTTAGTTTAAGCCTCCCTATCCGCAACAAAGGCTATCCAAAGAGAGGAAGGAAGAAGGCACCATTTAGTATGGAGTTAAAGAAACGTGGAATCTATGCAGAAAGGGCACAGAACCAGAAAGCTAAGAACGAAGATCATGAAACAAGAAAAAGTTGGAGAAGAAAGTAGTAGGTGATGAAAAACAGGACAGCAGTGAACCGAAAAAAGATGGTCCGTAACAAAACAAAAAACTATTCTATTTTAACAAAAAGAAAGCCTACCTAACCTTTAGCTCAGGCCCTTACATATAATAATGAGGGGATCTACGGATGCTTTATTTCCAATTTCAAGCCTGATACATATCACCTTATACATTGGATTTTCAAATGCCTTATAACTAACGCCAGGACGCCATTACGCTTTCCCCCGGTCATGACCGGTACCCATTTCAGACACCTGGGTAGAGTGGGGTATTGTGCTTGGAATTTTTCCCCTATACCCAACAGAGAAAATCGCCACCAGCGCCGGGACTCGAACCAGGGTCTGCCTGGACGGAGGCAAGTTCGCTAGTCTCACAGCTAAGACGAGCATAGTCCCCCTGGGAGCGCTAATTCCCATAGATACAATAGTTGTCTCCCCCTGAGAGGAACCCAATACGTATTTTCCTCTTTCTATCTCTCCCAGAGCGATGCAGATATAATGTAATTCCATCCCCCACTGAAACCAACTTAAAGCCGATTTGGAGAAATAACGTCTCAGTCAATTGCCGTTCATGTGACATTAGGCAAAAAGCCTTGTCAATATCAGGCTCCTTACAGTAGCATTAGCCTCATTTACTATGACTGTCGTTAATTAATAATTTACGTATTATTTTTCGTTGACTCTTTTCATAGAATTGAATTATGTTAGTTATGCTTATAACCTGTGTTTTGTAGTCTTAATGCAATTACGTGAAATGTGATATTAGGAGTTTTTATAGAACGTGTCATTGTTTTTCTAGACATGCTATCAAATCTCTTAAGCTTGGCCTAATTATCGTTTTGTGTACAATTTAATTCGTTATAGGATGTTCCGGGTGTTAGAAATCATAGGCGGAGCGTACAGTAACAATTAAAAGAGTAGGACGATAAATATTAGTGATGATTCTTGTTTAAGCCATATCCTAACTATAGAGGGAGAATCAACTAGTAAGCACTCTTGGGAAGAATCAGAGTGCGCACCTCGTGCAGGACTGTGCGCAGCTATAATGTGATGCGGGTATAAGAAAAACTGATAGTGGGGCAAACTTATTCAATTAGCCTGGCCTACAGATCTGGGCCAGACTGCCTCCTTACTGCAGCCTGATTGCATGCATAACGGACTGACGGATGTTTGAAATTACTGGGGCGTGTGTTGGACGCACTTCTGTCTCTTAAATCCAAGAGCACCAAGTACTGTGGATTCTCAACAATCCAGCCAAAATTCCTAGACGTGTTCCCTGGCCAACTTCAGTCCCGAAAAGCCCTGGGCTGTGAGAAACTTGCTGGCTTCCGCAAATAAAATTTATAGATGAGTCTTTGTTTTGCCCGTTTCTTATTTCCTCCCATTGCTAACTCAAACGAACGTTACTAGTACGCTATTGAAGCAGGTGATATCGTGTTATTAAAGAGACTATCACTGACATAACTTCACATTACTGTGGAACAAACTTCCGTAGAGTATGGAAATCCCTCGAACAATGAAAGAATTTAGAGTCAAAATAGCAAGTCATTTTACTTCTTGAAAATAAGTGCATGCTGTAGCATATACTGGAAAATTTGTTACAACTTGTTTCAGCTCATTGCCCTTCATTTCAATACATTTTACCACATTACATTGCAATGTGATTGCTTGCGTGCTAGTATTTACGTACGTAGATATATTGTATATATACGCACTGCAATTACTGCAAAATTGCTTATCTAGCGACTTCCATTTGAACTATAAATTTCGTATTTTTATCAATTCACAACTTGTAACGTTACCAAACACGTCATTTCCTTTTATTATTGTCAATCATTTATGTAAGAAAAATAAAATTGTATAGTGTGATTTAAAGCAGTTCTTAGAGGCCCTGAACACCCTTCTAATTTATTATGCTCGAACGAGAACATATTTTTTAATTTCTGCCATTTTGACTTTTTAGTTCTGAATGTAAATTATTTACAAACCCTTGGAACATAATTCCCTGATATCACACAAGCCAAAGTTTTTATGTCAATGTACGTGAAAACTGTCAAAAGCGTTTCACGCCACTGAATTTATCTTTATATTTCTTTTATTACATTCATTAATGAACAATATTAAAATTAAAACAACTAGGTATGGGACACATTTTGATGTTTTTCTCTCCGTCTTTTTACCGAGCATTGACATGGGCTGCCACGACACCGATTATATTCTTATCAACTGAGGACCTTTATATCAAGACATTTTAGAAAGTTATGTAATTCATCTTATGTATTAACATTACATGACATTGGTGCTTTCTTCTCCTTTTAATGTCCTAAAATATTCATGTTAGCCTTGTGTGGCAACTTGTCATTTCTTACGCACGTGAGCACATTATATCAGCATTATTTATGTAGTTAATTTCAATTATTGCTTCAATTATGTTGTAAATGTTTTTGTTCGAATTGTACAAATTTCTTTTCCTGCCTCTGGCTTCGGTGAACTTTTGTATCAGTATCATTAGCATAGGAAATATCATAAGTTTGGGTTGCGGCAAATATTTTATTTTCTCCGAGCTCGTAGGATGACATACATACTACTTGCTACGTAGGAGCGAAAATATAGTTCTGAATATCGACCTCATAGTCTTAGACCCTGAATTATTCAAATTCAATCATCTTACTTTCAACATAAATTCCTGATATCGCAAGTTTCTTAGCTCATATTTCAATGTAAGTGCGCTTTAATAAAAATGTTTTCAATAATGCATGGTCACTGGTATTATGTTTCTTTCAACTTGTATTTACATGCATTGTCAAACTCGATTACGCAGCTGAGGGAAGGTATTTTTCCATACTTTTCTCTCAATCATTTGTTTTGACTATTGACATAGGTACTACGATACCCACGTGTGCATATCAATTAAGGTTCTTTATGTTGAGACTTTTTAAAATCAAGTGATGTTATTTGTTTATTCTTTATTGGGAATAATTAAACTGTTTTTCTTTCCTTCTTTCTTTTTATTTTCAAGTGAAATAACATGTTGCGTATTAAAAAATGAGCTTCTCATATGAACAACGCAACAAATGGAACGATAATTACAGGAGGTTTAGATGTAATGAAATACTTTAATATTCCTGAAGAAGTTCATGATCGATGTTGGGATAAAAAACAAGCAGTAAATCTTGCGGCGTCAGGTAGTTGCGTCCAGCGCACAGAACTACTCGAGCACTATTTCAAAGCAAATTCATAGACCTGTGGCGTTAGAACTGAACAAGAAAAAGAGAAACCTGGGCCATCGAAGTTAGATTTTTGCTGGCATTACAACTAAGAGCAGGTACAAGAGTTAACGTTTTTCATGATTAGGAACCGTTTCAAAGCTTGATAAGCGGTGACATTCGAAGTTTTCAACTATGTTTCCTAAATGAAATAGTTAAAAATTCGTTACGTTATAGATTGAAATAAAAATTATTTTATGACCTCACAGTGAAACGATACATTTAATAGAGCAGGCAGCTTGTGTATAGAGGTTGTCAGAAACAAAATAGGGTACGAGAGGTAACGCGAGAAACTTTGGTGTGTAAAGTACTTGAGCTTCCACTCTTCCATATGTTAAAAGCTGAAAAATAATAATATTACAATAGTTATTGTGAATGCAATTATAATACGTGGCGATCAATAAAGGTATTCATTTTTCGTGGCGTTTATGTGGTGTTTGTGTTTGATGGTAAAATGTGGTGTTTAATGGTAAAGATATGTGGTTATATTAAACATATGTGGTGTTCAATACGTGGTGTTAAATGGTAAAGCCGATCCCTCTGTATAAGTTTCCTAATGCTTTCTCACAACACCCAACACCGGCAGGCCGCAGCCGAGACATTTCAAGAAACAGTTTGTGAGAAGTACAGAAATTTCTTGAGATACCTTCTCGACTCGCGCGCCGTCAAAACATAAAAGTTCATTAACTTCATTCACATGTAACTTTCAAAATAATGCACCTATCGAGTTCAAATTACTCTCAAAAGAAAGCATGAAACTTTGTTAAGAGAAATTCGTAAATGCCAAAACACTTTAGCGTTCACAGACAACAGGAAGTGAAGTTTCCGTAAGCCCTCGATGAGAGTCACATTTTTTCGATGAGCCTCATTTTGTCGAGGAGTAAATTTCTAAACTATAGCACCTATAAACTTCAAATTAATTTCAATTTTTAGAGAAAATTATTCGTCACGCATCCATGTATAAGAAACCCCTCATACGCTTCCTGGGGGGGCAGGGAGCGAAGTTCCCGTAAGCTCTCGATGAGAGTCACATTTTTTCGATGAGCCTCATTTTGTAGAAAAGTTGAACATGATATTATTATTTTATGTTGAAATAAGCGCTTATCTTAATAGAAAGAATAATTTCCTATTTGCTGGGAGTGATGAACATTGAAAACAGAAGGCGGATAGACTGTCTAAAAATTCAAATAACAGCCTTCTACTTTACTCGGTAAATGGTTACATAAATCGATCAAACAATGGTTTTTAGGGGCGTCAAATTTTTTTTCCGTAGCAAAAACATATAAAGCAACATATGAGTGAAATTTATTTAAAAACATATGGGAAAAATATCAATCAACTGCTCATGCACAAGTAGACCCAGTAAAAACAGAAAAATTGCATTGTAAGACGACTAGATATGAGAAGTTTTTGTAAAAATATCGAACACCAGCAGACTAGTTAATATTGCACAGCAGTTGCATGTTCATTGCACCAGAAACACAGGAGAAATGGACGATCAAGCGTGTGTTTCAAACATGTAGGCTGCATTCCTAGAGAATAGTTTTAAAGCAACAAAAACAATTATTATTTGCACTTAGGGCCGGCTTGGGGATTTTAATATGTAATGCGTCTATAATTTTGAAATGCGCTTTCTTAACTACATGATATAGAATTTGTGTGTTTGGATTGAGATCTTCATGTGAGGGCTTTACAACCATGATAACTAAGGAAACGATTAAAAACATAGCCATGATATTAATTTATGCGCAGTTGGTATTTTTTTTTAGTCATCTTAGTGATGCCAATGTTTATTAAGAAAAAAAGAAAGAAATACATTTTATTTCCAATAGAGATGTTACAAAAGTACCATCATTGGTTTTTAAAAAATCTTAAAGTTAATACACTTAGATGATACACTCACACGAGTATTGTAATACTCATGTCACTAGTCGAAATGAAATGAATGACAGCAATGTACTGCTGATGTTGCTTAATTTTCATTTGATGATAGATGTAATGATAATTATAAGAGATAACACAGTTTCATGGACGATGCATTTTCATTGTGGGTTGAGAACACTTTTGACAGTTTACATGTACATGACATAAAACTTCGCAGTTCTTTAGGCCAGGAAATAATATTAGAATTGCTTGTTTCGGCAGATGTTCAAAAATGTCATTTCAAGGAAGCAAGAAATAATGATATACATATATATAAGCATGAAGACCACGAAAATTACCAGTTTTTTATTTATAATTAAACAATTTCAACATAACGGTCATTAGTTGATAAGCATTTTATTTAAATATAAATAGATGATCACACAACAAATGTACAGTTCTTTACGTGAATGCTTTACAAGATTAAAGAGATGAGTTAAGTAATGTTACAAGTTGAGAGTGAACAGAAAACAGACTATTATCTCTAGTTAAAATGCTAGTTGTTAGTTTAGTACACATATATGTTCATATATACGTGTAAATATATTCACATACACATGCACACACATACCTACGCACATACATACACCTAACACGTAAACATACACAAATACATTTCTATGCATCGAGGCAATCACTAATACATACACGTTCTATAAAAATGCTGTGCGATGTTCTGAAATATAGGATAATGAGCAAAGGAAATTCGTGACAATTGTTTCAGTATGTGTTGCTGCTTACAATTTCTAATGAAATATTATAACGATGTTTTATTAAATATTGTATCGAAAGGATCATTGGTTGATAAGCGTCTTATTTATCATATGTGGGTGATCGCGCCACATATATAGTAAGCATGTGCGCAAATATCAGCGTAAACTAGTTAGTATAAACTAGCATTCCTATCGAAGGAAACGGAGAAATTGTCTTTTATTATGGCATAAATTTTATTTATAATATCGTACTAAAAATATTGGCACAAAACAGTCTACCTTAGTCAGAAACATGAAAACGATTGTTCTACAACGGTTCCCAAGTACAGAATATTTCCAGAAGTACGTGAGGCTTAGGTGCGGTTGTAATAATTTACTCTCGAGCGTAAGAGATGATATGATAATTTGCACTACACTAACCTACCAAGAGCATTTTTGGATGTGAAGGAGAAAAAAACACGAATGTCCTATAAGGGTTTCATATTAGGAACAAAAGCACATTAGCTTTGAAATATGGCGTAAAATTTCCACAATTGATAAACATACATAGGTACCACATTTTACATGTACAAGATATTTGAGCTTTGGATTGCTTTACAATAATAAAATGAAATGATGTACGTGTTGGGTAGTGTTAGAAGTTGGGAGTGAGAGAAAGAAGGCTGGTATTTATAGTTTATATACCAGTTGCTAGTCCAGTGTACACAGGTGATATATGCATATATATACACCCAAATGTGCACATACAGATTACATTCTCTTCTTTCACACTTAAATTGACTTATTTCACTGGCTCTGTCCAGGTCAAGGCTCGAAATATATTGAGAAAGATTTAATTTCCAAATTTCAGGAGAAAAGTCAACAAAAAAAAAAAACGTTTATTTCCCAGTTGCCACATGAGATACATGCCAACATATTGGCTTTTAAAAGTTTCTTAATATAAGACGTCCTAAAACAAAAGTTCCATACGAGGAGTATTAATTGACAAACCATCCGAGGTGTACAAATAGATAAGCCATACGAGGCATAATAATAGACAAACTATACGAGCTGTGCTAATAGATAAACTATCAGAGGTGTACAAATAGAAAGACCATACGAGGTATATTAATGGACATAATATACGAGGCGTACTAATAGACAAACCATACGTGGTGTGCTAATAGTCTAACAAAGTTCCAAACGAGGAGTACTAATTGACAAACCATCCGAGGTGCACAAATAGATAAGCCATACGAGGCATAATGATAGACAAACTATACGAGATGTACTATTAGACAATACTATCAGAGGTGTACAGATAGACCATACGAGGCATAATAATAGACAAACTATACGAGGTGTGCCAATAGATAAACTATCAGAGGTGTACAGATAGATAGACCATACGAGGCATATTAATAGAAAAAATGTACGAGGCGTACTAATAGACAAACATACGTGGCGTGCTAACAGTCTAACTCTGTCAAGGGTAGTTGAATGAGAAATGAGAAATATTATCTCTTGGATATTTATATTCCAAGAGATTCCGGTACAGCGCTTCTTGCCTTTTTCCTACTTCGATAATTTCAACTAAGAACTTGGGAGTTTCGAAGAATTCTTTAGTAGTTTTCGAATTTTTTATAAGATTATCGAAGTAGGAAAAATACAAAAAACGCTACACCGTACTAGATTGAAACACCACCGTAAATGACAATCAAGTATTGAGAAAAAGATAGTCTCGAAATTATTTGTAAAGAACATCGCGCAACACAGCACGCACATCTAGAAATAAGTCAACAAACTTACACTCAAAAATGAAATGCATGGCTTGTTCGGCATACAAATATAGAGATAATGTTTGCACGAGCGCTTTATTTCATTTGTCTGTTCATACTTTTAATTTCTTCTGTTCACAGCAATGCCCTTCGGGGTCGTGATAGATCGATTTATAAATCATTAAGCAAGCGCAATCAATTTGTTAATTTCTGAAATTTGGCGCAGTGTCAAAAAGAAGAAGACCTTCAACATCAGACAACTGAAAAACAGAAGAATCGGCATAACGAGAAGGACGAGTACAGTGACTTGACTGAGTCAGAGCATGATTGTCAAAATGACTCGAATGATGACGAGTTCAGTGACATGACTGACCGGGGGACTTGTGAGTCAGAGCATTATGGTCTAAATAATGACACCCACAACTCGTCCAACACAGGTAATGATGAAGAACACGAAGATAGCAGTGAATACGAAAGTGGAGTAAATGATACTTGCGATAGAGTCAGTGAAGTGTCTCAGGCCTATAACTCGAGTAGCTATATGAGAATGCACCAGGATGAGCACCAATACGGGTCCCAATGGACGCTGAGCCACGAAAATCTCCAGGAGTATTGCGAGGAAAGATCGAAAAACAGAAACCAAGATAATGGTTTCTGTTTACAGACACCGATAATGAAATTTCCGATGCAGTAGAATCGGAAACTATTCACCAGGAATGCAGCCTAAATGTTTGAAACACACGCTTGATCGACCATTTCTCCTGTGTTTCTGGTGCAATGAACATGCAACTGCTGTGCAATATTAACTTGTCTGCTGGTGTTCGATATTTTTACAAAAACTTCTCATATCTAGTCGTCTTACAATGCATTTTTTGTGTTTTTACTGGGTCTACTTGTGCATGAGCAGTTGATTGATATTTTTCCCATATGTTTTTTAATAAATTTCACTCATATGTTGCTTTATATGTTTTTGCTACGGAAAAAAAATTTGACGCCCCTAAAAACCATTGTTTGATCGATTTATGCAACCATTTACCGAGTAAAGTAGAAGGCTGTTATTTAAATTTTTCGACAGTGTATCCGCCTTCTGTTTTCAATGTTCATCACTCCCAGCAAATAGGAAATTATTCTTTCTATTAAGATAAGCGCTTATTTCAACATAAAATAATAATATCATGTTCAACTTTTCTACAAAATGAGGCTCATCGAAAAAATGTGACTCTCATCGAGAGCTTACGGAAACTTCACTTCCTGTTGTCTGTGAACGCTAAAGTGTTTTGGCATTTACGAATTTCTCTTAACAAAGTTTCATTCTTTCTTTTGAGAGTAATTTGAACTCGATAGGTGCATGATTTTGAAAGTTACATGTGAATTAAGTTAATGAACTTTTATGTTTTGACGGCGCGCGAGTCGAGAAGGTATCTCAAGAAATTTCTGTACTTCTCACAAACTGTTTCTTGAAATGTCTCGGCTGCGGCACGGTAGCTGCTGTCTGCCGGTCACTTGTTACAGATTTTTGAACGAGAATTCCTTGCACTTTTAGAATCAACCGGACGGGTTATAGACATGATAGAGTTCTCCCACATTGGTGACAGGCTGCTTGCATATTTCACTTGCAAAATTACCGTAATGATTACTTGCACGATTATCACGCTTTGCATTGCATAGCTTCCTAGACAACGTTATGTTAAATGAATACATGTGCTTGTAGGTATAATTCATGGCATTAAAGTAAATTTCTATTTCATAACTTTTTTGTAGAACATTTTTATGGCTTTGAAAATTTTGAATAATATTAAATGGTACTTGTGGGTGATATTTCACCACTTGTTTAGGGGAAAAATGTGATTTTAAGGGAAAAAGTGAAAAATGTAAATGTTTTATGAATATTAAATTGTTCTGGACAGTATGGATGAATTTTTCATGTGAAACGGTATCCTTGTTGATTTATACTTATTTTAATGCAATTTATTTACTTTCCATATACATATAATCAACCTCTGAGACCTCCCTCTTCAATTCATGTAAGGTCCCAGAGATTCATTTTAGCTTGAAACAAAACAGAAACTTAAAATAATGAAAATTTGTAATAATTTAATTCAACTAACCTAACTTAACCTAAAATTAACATCAAAAGGAAACCATAAATTAAAAGTGGTGACAGATAATGATAATCCTCAAGTACCTTTTAAATTCACGAAAGGTTCGTGCTCGACTAACTCTTTTACTGATTCATTTAACACTACGCTGAGAAGCGAAAAGGGTACAAATTTCATTGCTACTTAAGATTGTGATAGATAACACTTTTACACGCACTGCAATAAACAAATCTTTAATACTTTTTTTTCAAAAGTTATAAATAGCTAAAAATAAGCTCACTTATTTGAGAGCCTTCCTAGCTTTGTTCTTGCGGATGAAAGATTAACGATACATGTACGGATCATTTCTCCGAGTTTAAACCTAAGCATCCATTCCAGCATGATTCCTTTCAGGGAGATACAATTATTGTATATACGTGAATTGACACTTCCTGGCAGAAGATGTAAAATACCGCGCTGAAGATTAGGTAGGCTGTCATTTTCTTGAAATAGTATAGGTGTTTTACTTTGTTGAGGGTCTTATTTTTTCGGTTCACTGCCGTCTTATATTTCAGCTCCTTTGACTTTCTTCTTTCTTCTGTTAAACATTTCATGTTTTAACTCAATTGGAAATAAAAATAAAAAATTTCTTTCATCTTTAACTTTGTTTCATCGACTCATCTCCTATTTTACTGCATCAATGCTTAGGGGATCTCGTGCGAGAACTCACCTAATTCACAGATTCTCCTTTCTCTTAACTCCATGCTAAATGGTTCCTCACGCATCCTCTCTTTGAAACACCTTTGTTGTAGAAAGGGAAGCTTATCTAATTTGGACACAATTCACCATACTCATTCACATGTTCACTGTCTAAAACTTGACCTCATACATCAGAAATACATTTTTTTAGCTACTCGAGGAAAGACCAGTTCAGCTACACTCTCAATAAAACCTCTTACAAATTTTATTCTTCTGTTCCTGAACCCGTGTTTGGTGAGGTTTTGTTGAACCACGCGCTCTGAGAATTCTCCTTATCAATACGCTCTACAATTGTTTATATTGAGAAAATAATGAGACGCTATCACTCTTCAAGATAAAGTCTCTCACTGGCCAATGTTTCACGGTTAGAAGGTCATCCCGGCATAATAATGCAGTGTTTTTGATAAGAAATATATGAGCTGTCGTCTTGCTGCACTACTGAGGATCTATTCAGCTAATAAAATGCCACAATCTAAAGCTCATTTGTAGCATTGCTACGGGCGCTTCCGTGGATATATTATTACCGAATCTCCCTATACGCACAAATAGAGCATGATAACAAAATGATAAGTTCCGAGTGCTTTTGGAATTTTCTTCGCCATGTTTGGTCACTGAGGGAGTTTTCATAATGCTTCTGACTAAGCAGTGGTGATGAACTCAAGTTTTAAAAATACTGAATACTAAACTAAATGAAAACATGATCCTGTTATTGTTTAGTGTTTTCTACATTGTTCATTTATTTTCAAGTTAAATTGAACATTAAACATCAGTTCTACCAACCGAAGTCAAAGTGTTAAGACATTTTATTGAAACTGGAGTAGGTTCTGGCTTCAAAAATACCGTTTTATTGAAAGAAAAAAATTATTTATAAACCGTGAATAGCTAAAAAAGAACAAGTTCGTCATTTTCTAATCCAAACAAAAATTAGACCGAAGTTGCAATGCTTCTTTACCCTTTTAATTTAGAATAGATATTGATCAAACCGCTGCGACCACTTCCACTGTTGCTAGTTCGTTATTTTATGTACTTTTATTCATTTATATCTGCTGCAATATCATTTCGCTATGTTCCTAGGTCGGTTGGGAATTTTAATTTCTGTTTTCGTCGTAAAATGAATTATGAAGTTTTTTTCTCTCAATCATAGCTTATATATTATTTTCTTTATAGCGTTTTATCATGATAATCGCCAAAATCAACGAAAATTAGCCACCATCATAGAAATCGGTGAATTATTTCTTTTGATGGCAGTGATATCGATGAGGAAAAGAAAAAAATAAAAGAAAGAAAAAAAATTTATTTCCAATAAAGTTTAAGCATGAAATGTTTACAACATTGGTTTTACAAATATCTTAACATTAATCATTAGTTGTTTCTTACACGTGGTATCGTAATACCCATGTCACATGTCGAAACAAAAATGATTAAAAGAAACACAAAAAATGCGTTCCCTTCTATACGTTAATATGATTTTGACATTGCATATAAAAAGTAACAAAGAAAACATAATCCTATAGTGATGCATTTTTGAAAACACTGTCGTTAGAGCACACTCATATTGAAATTTGAGCATACGAACATAGGAACTAGTGATATGAGGCATTAAGGTTAAAAGTAAAATAGGTAGACTTAAATTATTTTGCTTCTAAGACTATCAGGTCGACATTCGAAGCAATTTTTCATTCTTATGTATCACCTAGTGTGCCTAATAACCGGCTCGGAGAGAATAAAATATTTTACCATAACACTAACATTATGATATTTCCTACGCTAATAATACTGGCACAAAAGAGTTCACCGGAGTAAAAGGATGAAATAAAAGGATTAAATAAAAGGATCGTTGTACAATGCTAACCTTTACATTTGCACTTAACATAACTCGGACAAAACGAACTGCCAAAACAACCTGAAATAGTGTGGTCATAATATACTTCAAAGAGTGCAAGAAACGACACATTGTCACACAAGACTAACAAGAGCATTTTAGGACAGAAATATATACACATTTCCATGTTTTACCCTAGTTTTTATTCGAAAATTCACATGAGTATTGGGACGTCCACCTTTTTTGTCGACTTAGGATCTTTAGGTCAAGACATTTTGGAAATCAATGACTTATGTCTTTATTAGAAGTAAACTGGTTTTCTTTTCTTTTATTTTTCAAGAGCCTAAATCTGGTATGAATTACTTCATGTATGAAAAACGTCAAGTTGGGGACAAATTTCTTGACAAGTGTCACGCTTCATTCGAAATTGATAACTCGGTCGTGGTTGCTATGAAATTTGTTATGCAAATTGAAGTCGTAGAGTGTTAGTCCTTTAATAAATCACTCGTGCAATTTTCATGCTTGTTATCTTCACTCAAGCAATCGCTGCCATAAAAACGTCCTGTCCATAATGTCCATAAACGTCATGCCCAGCAAGTAAACGTCCTTCGCTGCTATATATATATATGTAAACGTCACGAAAACGTCATGTCCATAATGTCCAAAAACGTCATGTCCAGCGAGTAAACGTCCTTCGCTTCTATATATGTATGTAAACGTTACGAAAACGTCATGCCCATAATGTCCATAAACGTCATGTCCAGCAAGTTAACATCCTTCGCTGCTATATATATATATGTATATATATGTAAACGTCACGAAAACATCATGCCCATAATGTCCAAAAACGTCATGTCCAGCGAGTAAGCGTCCTTCGCTGCCATGAAAACATCACCATATGGACACAATTACGCTCGCAAATAAATTCGTTCCCGGTTCGCTAATACTGCGAAGAGCGTAATTATCTTTTTCAAATAGTCCAATGACTTCGAGAAAACGTTTGAGATCGCATGCATGTCATCATTGGTTGGACGCAAACAGTTTTGGGTGAGCACTCCTGAAAATTGTGCTCAAAGCGAGTGAGGAATTCAACAGAATTGAGCCAGTTCCTTTTTGATTATAGTATAAGATTTAATCAGAGTACATAAACAGATGGGACAGATTTTATTGAATAAAACAGAAATGTAGGTAGACTGAGAATTGATTTGAAGATGTATATTTTAGCTCGGGGTTTGTAGGATTTTTGTCTTGTTCATCATATTTCACTCTGCCTAAGTTCAAAAATCACTCACATGAAGAGCGACAGAGAGCGGATGCAATTGCCCATGAACTAAAATTTTAAGAAGGATTTATGTCAATTAAATTCCATCATTTCCCATACGCAATTATTGTAAGGCCGGCTCGCCCATCGAGCCATTAAAAGACGTCCCATTCTTATCTTCGACATCTGAGGTCTGATGTACATAACTCTGGCCAAACATGTACTGCATAAATCTTTATATCCATGCCTGTGTCTGCCTCACAATTGCGTCTCATCCTCATTGAATTATGCCAAGTAAAACGTTCTAATATATCACTATTTATCGGTTCATATTAAAAATAGTCAGTGATTATACCCATCGATAGTTTTTCTGTAGTTGATTTTCATAATTGTTCCTAAGCAGCTCGTATTTTTCCATAATTATTTCGTTCATTTTTCCAGATGAAGTAACTCAGAAACCATTCCCTAATTATGTAAAGCGTCTTGTGCCTTCAAGATGATGGCTTTCAGTATCAAGATAACATTCATTAGGAGCTATATATATTACCCTTTCTGTGTCTCTGTCACAGCTGCAGAGAAGCCTGCGCATGAAATAAAAAAAAGGCAAAACCTGAAAAATGTGGCTTCGAGTTCAACAGTACGACGACCAACACTGGTAGTTAATTTCATAGACCGATACGCGCTTATTTAGTTCATGAGAGCACGGAGAAGACTCATCGGGTACAAGGTTTCGTGCTGATAACATTGCAGTATTTAGCTATCCAACATGAACTACTGGACAATTATCATTTTAATAAAGTTAATCGAACTCGAGCGCAATACAAATTCTCTTAAACGCATTGTATCGGAAACTTTACCCGTTTTATAGGAATGAAATAGACAAAACGATTGCAAATGAGTGGACTGTATCAACGTGAAAATATATTTACGTCGGAGCAAGATCAAAAATGAGGTTTTTAAAATGTTGGAGAGTACGTGGAGCTGAGCTGCAATGGTTGGGTTTTATTCATTAATGAAATTACAAATAAAATTGCGTAAGTAGAGAACATTACTGCACAAAACACAAGATTCCGAACTGGTCTATTGCTTTACAGCGTTATGAGTGAATTGCTCATGGGAAAAAGCGTTTCTTTCGATAGTTAACTGAAACGAACTATCATATAGTAACGTAAAAAGTGAGCTGAAGAGTCTGTGTTTTTGGATGAAATTTAATTTTGACGTACATAATATTGTGCCTTAACCTTCGGCATAACTGCATTTAATTTCTTCGCTTTCAGTTTTATATATATATACATATTCTCAATTCCTATTTTTTATAATTGGGAATCTTACAGGGAACAAACTCATTTCGTCACGATCTACGTAGAAAAATCTATCTGGAAATGTTCGCTTTAGCAACGAGAATGCTCTGGTAGTCCGTAGACCAGCTACATCTCACTGTCAAGCGTGGAGGGCTTGACTAGCTCTAGCCTCTATGCTGTCAAGTACCGTGATGGCCAACCCACCGACCACTGACGTCACGTCTCAGAAGTGACGACAAATCACGTGTTGTCCACAGCAAAGCATGACAGGTTCACGATTTCATAGATATCGTCACCGTCATTATCACAGAGAAACGTTTGTAAGACAAGGACGAGTACTACCAAATTCTACCAATTGCTGGAATCTACGAGTCTGTTTTGAAGTCTAACTAGCTGCAATAATGTTACCTGAGAAATGTGAAATTTTACGTCAAATGCTTAGCTTGTAAGAAATGTCAGCCTCGTGTGTGTGTGTGTGTGTATTGGTCAAACGACAATATTGATCTTTTTCGCAACATTTCCCCACACACTGTGTCCGTAACGAGAGCAAAAGTACGGCAAAATAGTGTTGCATTTGCAGTTCGTTTACTAGAGATTTGAGCCAACCAAAGTGAACAAAATCTCCTCAGAAAGATGTTGCAAAACATTTTCACCATATTCCTGCTTAATTTTATTATAAAATGCCAATATCAATGTACCAAGTTCTCATTTCGTGAATCCCAGTCTCAGAAATCTATTTGCTATGCAGATTATTTATAAACTGTAAGCCATACGATAACTCAGCGTGCCATGAAAATTAATTCACAAAAAAAACAGCTTTCTCCTCAACTTTCTTCAGCTCGTCGGTGAGAAGGCATGCAATTACTTGGAGCATCCTAAGAGTCTGAGATACCAACACTTATTGCGAGCCCGGTTAGCATATCAATAAAGCTTGGTATAGTTAAATTACCACATTATAGAACTGAAAGCTTGCACTTCACCGACATGCGTCACTTTCTTGCATGAAACAACGCCTAACAAGGTCTCAGTACGTCCTTATCTCAAGTCAAGTCAGCCAGAGTCTATGAGGTACCTTGCTTTAGTGCACTAACTGGAGTCAGTGCACTTTTATTGTTATTCAAGGCGTAGATGGGAAAGGCTTATAGATCCATCAGAAAATTCCATGAAAGTCTAGTCAGATCTTGATGGCGTAAAAAAGTGCTGAAGCGGCACCGCCGCTGGCATCTGATTGGAGGGAGTCTCACCGAAGCTGGATGGCTGTTTCGTGTTTCGCAGTTAGTTCAGTTTCAAAGCTTGGTTAGGAAGGGCGGATTTCTCTAGTGAAGACTTGTTAGCGCTACTGAAATGGACGCCAATCAGTGAAAGTGATGGATGAATCCTGGCGCCAAAGAAGAAACGTTCTCGTCAACATTACCGGGCGCGAACGTCCTCGTGGTCACAAGTGCGAAAGCTTTATACCTTAGCGGCGCTTGACTCGCGGTCGAAGGCGACGCTTGTAATCGTGTAGTTCAAGATAACGAAGATCTAACAGCAAAGCATCGATAAGTTGGGGCTGAACATGTCCTCTTCGTGCTAGGGGTTGAGTGGAAATTTCCATAGGTGCGACACTGAAGGCTTATCCAACCTGTGCCCTGTTTGCTTGCTTGCTTCCTCCTGCGTCGTATGAGTGTTGTTGAATAAGAAGCAACCTACTGACGCGATCAGAAATATACTTTTATGGGCATAAGTTGTGAAGAATTGCTGAGAAAACGTTTCAAACAATTTTACTGTAGTTGTACTTAGCTCAATTTCATGCACTTGTAGTGAATTCGTTGCACATTTCCATGAAACGAATAAAGTCATTTGAAATGGTGTCATGGCATAATATTCCCCCCAGTTCCGATATAAAACCGATGTACATTTCCGATACAAAAAAAGTCCTGCGTTGTTTTTTTTAAGTGTAAGTGTGGCATAAACCGCAAGCGCAATTTTCAGTGGCTCGTGGTTTTCTATATATCAAATAGTGAGAAATTAAAAATAGTGCCTCATTGAGTAATTTTTTCTCCTCCGAACATAAATTATCATAGTGACCAAGGCTTTGATGTTACAATTGAGCCATTCGACACAGGATAATATTTCCATGTTACCAATCGGTGCAATTATTGCTAGCCGGTTATTTATGTATTTCATATTACTCTTTACTAAAGAACATGTTTCTATGAACTTCTCATTTACCATAAATATAGAACACAAAAACCCAAAATTTATTCTGGAACGAGCACAAAGCTTCACTTTAACAGAAGTCAGCATTAGAGGCACTCAGTGAGAAGGACCATTTGATGCAGAAAGGTAACGTTAATGTGACCAGTAACAAGCGTGATCCTCATCCGATAACGAACACTACAGGTACTTCTGTCCCTGCTATGAGTCATACGAGTACAATACGCGCAGCTCTCCTGAACACGCTGTCGCTGACTCGCTGTGTAGCAGTGGGAGCGTGCCCGAGCGTCGTGTGGTGAGAGGTGTGATGCGCTGTGTCGGGAGGTTATCTGTTGACACAGCAAACTTTAAGATCAACTATGATGTTATTGATACTTGTTCGCACTTAGTGCAATGTGAGGACACTTTGCATTTTCAGTTTACTTTCCTAGTATGTGCCAATATGTAAGTAGTATGAGTACAGTTTGGAATTTCAGTCTGCTTTCCTAGTATGTGCCAGTATGTAAGTAGTATGAGTTAAGTTTGGAATTTCATTTTACTTTCCTAGTATGTGCCAATATGTAAGTAGCATGAATATAGTTTGAATTTCATTTTACTTTCCTAGTATGTGCCAATTTTAAGTAGTATCGTTCTAGAATCTAGTTTTGGTATCGTTCACGAAGTTGCATTTTTAGCTTGACATCTTTGTCAAGAAAAGCCCAATTTAAGTCAGGGGGTGAAGATTGTAAGATTTTGTGATAGGTTGTAAGTGAACTTATTTTGTGCACACTCTCGCTAACGTCACATTGCAGAAAGAAAATTCATAATTTAATGAAGGCACAGCAAAATATTTTAAATTTCTCATTAATTTCATATGCTGCAGATTGTACTCAAGATATGAAAAATCTTAACGATTTAGAATTAAACCTCTGGAGCAGATTGATGCTCCACAGTTGTTTTCATTTAAAGCTTTCAAGGGTATAAACCGGTTACGTTACTGAATGAGTTCAGTACACTTACGTCCTGATGAAGAACACTTTCAAGGTGCTGATCATAGGCATAGATATGAAAGTTTCGTACTCCTCGCAGTGAACGGAGCACGTAAACAAAACAAGTGGTCGTATTGGATCATGATGATATTTGGATCAAATCATTCACGATTAGCAACGTTTTGTGGGATAAATAAGTACCGGGTGGCTGCTGAAAAAGGTATACCTTTTAAAATTGCTATAACCGCTTTCGCACACAGTTTAGGGAAACAAAACTGGTATTACTGGAAAGAAGAAGTGCTAATTTTTCAGTTTTACTTCACTAAGCCTGGATACATTTTTAGCAACCACCCTGTATTATAAGGCTTAAACTTTTAATTTTTTTGTTCACGTATATGTTTGTAGCTTCTATGATTAAAATGTAGGTTGAAACCGTGAGTAAAAATCTGATTAACAAGTTGAACACTGAGTGGCAAGGCATTGGTAGTACCTGTTCAGTAATTTTTTTAGAAACTGACGTCGCGTCACCGATAAGATTTACACTAGATACAGACCTCATGAATGCTACCTCAATGCCTACTTTCCCAAACTGGCTCCTACCAGTTTTTACGACCTCTTCGGAAACTCTTGATCTGAAACTGCCATTGGCTTAAAACTGTCATTCATAAGTTCACTATCACGCCTATACTGAATGGATGTTTACTATTATGACATAGAGCTAATGAACGCAAGAATAAGCAACTCTAGAGTAGGAGCGTGTGAGACTTAAAGTATTGTTTTTGTGATACATAATTTTGTGAAGATAACGTCGCATAAGTCAGGTGAGATCAAGAGTAAGATAGATGCGGTTTTCGTTTCCATTCTAGATGCCACGAGAGCTCTCGAGCTTACGATGAGCTGTACTGCATGAGAGCTTTGGGCTGAATTATTGGTAATTTTTATTTAACTAATCGAGATAATCTGTCCAAATTAGGACATCTAATGTACCTTGTTAGATTGATTCGTCAGATTATGATCGGTTTGCCATGCGAAATGAAATGACTTGTAAAACTGATGGAGAATTAATGTTATTTTAGTTTCTTAATGAGTTGGCGCACTAAGTTCAGCGTTTAAAAGCCCAGGAGATGAGCGCGGTCATCTTCTAATCCACGAAGCGGTTTCTAACCCTTAAATTAGAATTTGGCTGCCAACATGCGTGTACATGTGGCCGACGATCCAGTACGGAAAGGCTCTGAAATGTACCTTCGAACGTTTAAATTGGCATAAACATTCAAGTTGTAACGCAATCGGGTGAATACTTATCGAATAAATTACTTTTGAGAGACACGTTGGCTTCGCCTTCACGTTGACTTCTGTGACGTGGCAAACAGTATCGGGATATACCCAACATCGGATGTCCCATTAGCAGAAAAGCAAGAGACCATATGCGTATTGCTGCTTGCAGAATTGATTTGTATCTCAGCTTGTTTTCAAAACCACGGTGTGTGAAATACAGGGTTATCAATGCTACATGGTTATCAGTATTATATACAATACGATGGTGTATCACCAACCTATCATCAGCGTGTTCCGAGGCTCGTATTGCTTACCTGGCATGCCTAAATTTTCTGGGTATAACCTTTTATGATTATTTTCGTTAAATATTGAAATGTTAAATGTTGTTGTCAGTCATACGAATACGGATTTAGGGAAGAAAGTTCTTTTCAACTCCCAACTTTCTTTACTTGTGTCACGCAGTATGAACAATTACGTGCGAGTAAACAGCGTTCTTGCCTTTTAGGTTCTTGCAACAGAAGCCATCTCAGTTCTAGAGGACGCGAATTCCCGAAATTCTACTCTGGTATAAAAAACAAGGAAAAATATTTTGCAAGTTCGTAGCGATACATTTTTTCGCGTAAATGTCAAGTCAAATGTCAATTTCTCCTGCTAAAAAAAACAGGAAAAATGAAGTGATTAAGCATCAAATTTCCTTTCACTCTTCAGGCAGTTGTTTAATATGCAAATAGCTTATTCATTTTTGTTCATGTACTAAGGTCTTAGCGAGAAATAATCCGCCTCAGCAGTTATCTTAATCATAGTCTAGGGTTTTGACGATAACGTGTTACTGTTACACGGATTCAATTTAATTTTTTAACTAACTAAACTTCAAATTATTAAAATTGTTTCTCTCCCTGTTTGATTTATAACTTTAATGGATAACTTATTTACGAACAAATATTTTTATTCTCTCCACATTGTCAATTACTTTCCGTAAAAATGTTGCTCTCCCTTGCTAAATACTAGGCTTTTTCCTTTGGATCCACGTTCGGGGAGAGCTACTGTATATGCATACACCTGCTTGTCGCACTCACTTTTCAACAAACCTTCTGAGATATTTATAAAGATTATTTTCAGTCATAAGTCATTCAATAGTAAAGTGCCCTACAGGATGACAGGCATCCAAAGCGTTTTCCGTTGTTGAAGAACGCGTTAAATAATCTCGCCACTATTTTCGATCACGTTTGATTGATACGGGCATTTTCTTGTACGGAAACTGATGCATTTTTCGCTGGTTTTTACGCATGTTTAATCAATGCAGAAAACATTGCTTTTGAATTGCCAAGTTCATCTCCCTACACATTTGAGTTTTCTTTCTTTCTGCATCCCCAGAACCGTTAGGTGGAAAGAATCAGTGGAATGGTGGAAAAAATCAGTCATTTTTTTACTCAACATTGGCGCGCGTGGTAAGACGTCGAGCTGTACAGATTTTGATAGTTATATTTTCCGTGCTCTTCCAACAACTGCTGACTAATCAGCATTACTGCTTAGCTCCAACGAGCTCAGATAGAGAAATTTTCAAGGTATGCACCATTTAAATAAGGTGAAAGTTGCTACGTGTCTGAAAATGCCCAAGGTTACTATGATGTTCAGACGTGAAGCTTCTACTGAGAGCTCATTAGCAATTAATTACACTCATTTCGAAAAAGCCTGCTTTACAGATGAAATGTGGAGCTAGAATCGAGTACGTTTATTAATGATTTGAGAAATTATTTAACTTCCGAGAAACTTCTTTTGTCTTTCGAAATCATCGTCATTTTTTCATGAGTTATTGTAATTCATCAGGTTCTTTTTCATTCTTCCCAGAACTTTTTTAACTTGTCAGGATTTTGTCGAACCTTTATGATTTTCTTCAACTTTTTAGGATGACCTTCAATCATCCATGATATTCTTTTATACTTCTAGATTTTCATAATAGGTCTAGGTCTTCTTTAAACTTGCAGAACCTTCTTTAGTCTTTCACGATTTTCATCGACGTTCTTAGATCATTTTTTGACGTTTCAGAGTCTTCTTCAGCATTCAGAACCTTTCAAAACTTTGTCTTTCTCAATACGTGTGCTCACTTTTATTCAGTTTAAACATTTTGCGGTAGTAAACAAGATACCTTTTCGATTAGATTTGAATTCTTCCGTATGATGAGGACCACAGTTCTCTGATGAGGACTGCTATGCGTGTAGATCATGCCTCTGAAATAGTAGAAAGTTACTCAATTAGTTTTTCACTTGAACGCAGACCCTGCACATGCAGACAGCGCCATATAATGACAGCATAAGTTTTGCTGTATTCAAGCAAGAGATAATGGTATCGAGGAAAATTCCCATCTACTCTGCCTGACGCTTGGTGGGGCAGCGGATATCCTGTTTCACTTGTTGACAAGACGACGAAGAGTTAGAACCGTGCTAGTCCCTTATCTTCTTCCGTGGTTGAACTACCAGTTCCAGTGCTGCCTAATATTTATAACGCTTGTCAGCACAGATTCGGAGAAATGAAACTGCCAATTACGGCCTTGCATGGCAAGTGTTACAGTGAACATCAAAGCTTGGTGATATATGTGTGACCGCTCTGATGTTTCGTGCTTGAAACCCAAAACTTGACTTCGCAGCTGGCAAGCGAACGTGATCTGATTTGAGATGACGTTCGTGAAGAGTTTGGGATGCTCATTTTCTAACGGGTATTAATAGCAAGTCGTTCAACACGTTCACTGCGTTTCCGCGGTTGTTACGGTTGGTTTGGTTAGGTTGTAAGTAGCAGAATAGGGAAATCGATGTTCCAGCTTGAATAAATTTTAATTCTTCCTAATGAAGATGAAGAATACAATTGCACAATAACATTTCACCTCGTATGATAACAATTATTTTAAAAAATGTCGCGAAACAGATAAAATGTCGTGCATTTATACCGGCACGTAAGTGGGCTATTTACCAGTTGGTACACATGTGGCCCAATACGCAGTGAACGTGTTAATATTCATTTTATCATCAAATCTAACATCGTATCGCTATTGTCTACGTTTACTAGTCGGTAAATTTCTCATTAACGTACCAGTGTAAATGAATGACATTTCTTCTATTTCGCAACCTTTTTAAAATAAATAACATATCATAGCAGGTGATCACGTATCCTGTTGGCCTAATTGTATTTTTTATATGTCTTAGGAAGTGACAAAATGTATTCGAGCATTAAAGTCGATTTCCCTATTCTAGTACTCACAACCTAACCAAGCTAACCGTTTAGGTTAATGTTAAGGAGATGCAACTAATCGATTTTCGAAATTTTGTTGCCTGTATCATAGTAATTATATCGAAATAAGTAACTTTTCGGTAAATCTGAAGGATATGACAGTTATCGATTTTGTAAATTTCGATGTCTAAGCATAGTCAAGTAGATCGAAATAAACGAGTTTTCTTCTATGCACTTTCCGTCTCAAATGAGTATTTTATTAGTTATAGCGGTAAATGACTTACCGCAACTCCAGTGTTTGAAGCGGCAAGTAATTCAAGGAGAGCGTCGGACAGCAACACTGCAATGCACTCTCTCTTCCAGCGCAATCGTCATCAAAGACGAAACAAACCTACCGCTATACCTCGTTAAATACTCATTTGACGAAAAAAGTGTATAGAAGAAAATTTGTTTATGTCGACGTTATTACCATGACTCAAGTAACAAAAATTCAAAAATCTATGTGTAGCTGTTTATTCGAACGCATTCGTCATGAAAGACGAAACTAAACCTACCGCTATAAATCGTAATACAATCATTTCAGACGGAAAGTGCATAGAAGGAAACTTGTTTATTTTGATTCAATTCATTAGGTTTAGGCACCGAAAAGTGGAAAATCGATAACTGTCATATCCTTCAGATTTACCAACTTTTCTTGGTCAATATTTACTTTAGGTCAGGCAGGCGACCATTATGGGCGCCGCCATCTTGGATCCGATGTAAACAAGATTGCGGTCGTCACCCTAATGGGTGGGTTAGAAGCTTTATTTATAATTTTCGCTATAAGAACTGTGGCTAACCCTCACGACCCAACCTCTTTACGTTTGTAATAGGGGGTTAACTACCCTTATTAACTAAATAACGGCGCCGGCGCCAACTTCAAAGTACAATTATTCAAAAATAACGCATCAGCGAGCAGAATGTCATTCTTGTAAAAGGTTATTAAATGTTTTCCTTTATTGATAATTTGCCCCCAAATTATTAATTTCCTTGCCTGACAAAAAATAAATATTGTCCCTTTTCTTTTATGCACTTTTTGAGGCAAATGAGTATTTAACGAGTTATAGCGATATGTTAATTTTCGTCTTGGATGGATGCGATGGAATAAACAGCCACTAATCGATTTTTGTTGCTTGAATCATGGTAATAACAGCGAAATAAACTACTTGTTTCCCGTGCACTTTTTGCGGTGAGTATTTTGCGAGTTAGAGCGGTAGGTTTTATTTTTTGCGCGATTGAGCTGTTTGAGTACATTTGAATATTTCGTAATTTATTATTAGCTCACCCCGCGGAGCCGGCGGAGCCTGAACCCACTTCTAGGATCTTTTAGTTAATAACACAATAGAAATTATCACCCAAAAATAACGAATTATAGCGGTATGTAAACTTTCGTCTTAGATGGCGGCAATGCGCTCGAGCATTCGAGCGGGTCGGAAGAGAGCGTCCATTGCAGTGTTGCCATCGGACGAGCTCGATGAATTACTTCCCGCTTCAAACACTAGAGTTGCGGTCAGTAATTTACCGCTATAACTCGTTATAACTCAATTGCCTTAAAAAGTGCATTGATGAAAAGTTGTTCATTTCGATGTAATTGATATGTTTTAGGGAACAAAGTTTCAAAAATCGATTAGTTGCATCTCCTTAACATTAACCACCGTTTACAACTGCGGAATCGCGGTGAACGTGTCAAGATTCTATTCCTCTCTGTACCTTCTGCATTACCCCTAACTTGATACATTTATTTTGCTCATGCACAGAATACGACGGAGATGTTGGTACGACCTTAGGTTGTGTTAGGACATTTGGGCTGAATTTAAATACTGGTTGAGACGCGTGACGGAAGAATGCAGGTAGAAGAATAAGAGGCCACATACTTTTATAAAGTTGATTTTCTACGGCTCTGTACGTTGGGATCAGTGAGGAACCAAAATATACCACTTTACGGCCGAAAATATTTTACTTTTGCAGTTTAAACTCTTTTCGAGAGAGATAATAATTTGTTTCCATGAGTATTATCACTTCCTGTGGGAAGATATGAGGTCCTCAGATTAAGGTTATGTAAGCCTACCTTTCGTTAAAATAAAATCGATTCTTGTTTGGTTATGGACCATCTTTGGTCAAATTTTACTTTAATGCGCTTACGGAATTTAGAAATTTGGTTCCGAATAATCACTAGAGGAACACATTTAAGAACTTTATATATGAATGACATTTTGCTCGCTGATGCGTGATTTTTGAGTTATTCAACTTCGAAGTTGTAAAAACGTCGTATATAAAAGTGAAGGAACGGACACGTAAATGTGCTGTTATTCAGTATGGACTTAGCGATGGGTAATGTGAGGTTCGGTAACGTTAGGTTAGTTGAATAAACTAACCTAGAGTAACCGAAATAAACCTAGAATAACTTAACTTAGCCAAACCGAGAGTGATGTTTTCGCGCCCAAAAATCACGCGCGTTCCAACAATGCAGCGACTACGCAAACGACTGTATAATGTTATTCCTACCTGAACGTTGTTAATGTTTTACCCCGAAAATTGCGCATCAACGAGCAAAATGTCACTCGTATTAAACATTCTTAAATGTGTTTTTGTCGTGATTCTTGGGAACTACATTTCTAAATTCCATGAATGCATTAAAATAAATATTGACATATTTACGTTTTTGAAGACATTTCAAGATGTTTTACGTGAATATTGTGCTCGCAAATGCTTAGTTTTCGAGACATAGCATAAATACGTTCAGGTAAGAATAGCATTAGCTGCAGTTTCGATGTGGCTCTTCCGGTGTAAGGTGGATGCGGAAAACGCGGAGTTTTTTGGCGCGAAACCATCGGTCTTGGTATGGCTGAGTTAGTTATTTTAGGTTTTCTTCAAACCTAACCCCACCCCACCTCACCTCACCAATCGTTACGTCAATGCCGTATTTCAGCTTATTTACGTGTCCGTTTGATCAATTTTACATACGACGTTCCTATAACTTCAAAGTTCAATATCTCGAAAAGTAAGCATTTACTAGCAAAATGCCATTTATGTAAAACCTCATAACATGTCTCCAATAACATAAATATGGAAACAAAATTTTTGAAATTGTTGACGCACTAAATTCAGTACTGACCTAATTTTCTTCTTCAACTTTTACCGTTTCAATCTTTACTTCTTTCAACCTTGCTATTTCTCTGCGCCGGGTGTGGGGACACACCAGGTCCACAGCTTCTGGTTACCTTAATTTCACACTAAATGGCGCCTTCCTCGTTCCTTTCTTGTGATTGAGGAGGCATTCACTTACATATAATCTTATCTTTTGCTGTTTAAAACTCTGATAGAAATTGTCCTCATATTAGAGAATTTTCAAATCCCTTTTTGCGTGCAGTTTGAGGCATTTATCTGTGTTTTCTTTTTTCATTTCTCAGTTCATAGCATACTTAATGTGTCACTTGATCCTTACTTCAATCAAGGTAATAAGTTAATTTAAACCTCCTAACTTCATTCATCGCATAATGGTTGTCTATGTAGCACATATGTAATCCTCATTCTCTCAGAGGACATTGGATGTGCAATAGATTTAGGTTAGTTAGGTTTGTCTGGGCTATGCTGTGGGGACGGCGCCTCCAGGGGAATATTGCTAAACTACCTCAGCTATAGATAGGTCTTCGGACTTCTGTCTTACGTCCTCTTTTAGCTTCCTTCCCCTCAGTGGGATACAACTATTGTATCTATGGGAATTAGCGCTCCCAGGGGGACTATGTGAGGGCCCATTGGTACAATGTGACTATGACTACGAACTATGACTATGTGAGTTAGGTAGGCTTTCTTTTTGTTAAAATAGAATAGGTTTTTGTTTTGTTACGGACCATTTTTTTTCTGTTCACTGCTGTGCTGTTTTTTCAGCACCTACTACTTTTTTCTTCAACTTTGATCTTGTTTCATAACTTCTTTCTCATCTTACTATTTCTATGTCCCTTTCTGCATAGATTCCGTATTCCCTTAACTCCATACTAAATGGTGCTTTCTTCCTTCCTCTCCTTGAATTTCCTTTTTAGCGGATAGGGATTCTTAAACTAACTAATAATCTAATCTAATCTTTTACCCAAAGCTGGGCGTTATCGCGATAAATTATCGCGATAGTTTATCGCGATAACGATTTCGGGTTATCGGTTATCCGATAATTTTTTTCCCAGAGTTATCGATTTATCGGTATCGCCGATACTTTTGGTTCCAAACTTTCGATAATCGATAATTTCAGTTTTTTCCGCTGGGATTCGACATGACGGGGCGGGACGAGTTCGGGACAGGAACTATACGTGTAGGATGTACGTGTTAAGGTGTAATAAGGTGTACGTGTTATGGTGTACGTGTTATGGTGTCAGAGGACAAGTCCCTGATGGAGAGGAAGGTTGAGGAGTTCTTGCGGCGTGCTGCCTGAAGACCGCCAGCAGCAGCGATGACATGGAGACGTATGACTACTACGCCAGCATTTGTGATGAGGAGGATGACACTGGGGGGTCATAACAGGTCTACTAAGTCCAAGGCCGCTCATATTGTGCATGTGTGGCTGCAGGCCAAAGGGGCTGACAGTCTGGCAGACCCTCCCTTCAACAGCGAGAAGGTCCTCATCGACCTGTTTTTGAGGTACAACACGGCGATGCCGAGCAGCGCCGCGGTGGAGCGTTTGTTCTCCCTTGGAAAGGACATCCTCTGGGCCAAGAGGAGCTGCCTCTCTGATGAAAACTTCAACATTCTTATGTTTATGAAGGGGAACATGCTGCAGAACCTCGTCTAAATTTAGTTATTTTACTTCAAACAGCAGTTTTTATTAGTAGACAGGATAAACATTCATTATTTTTTCTAAAAGTTTTCAAAGACTTCTATTTTTTTTAAGATTTTTCTGTTTTCTAAGATGAAGATTAAAAAAAAATTTCGATATGTTTTTTTATTCAAAATGCCAATATCGTCATCGAAATTATCGGAATTTTGGATTTATCGATTTATCGGTGATCGATTATCGGCGATAAATTTTTAGGCAATTATCGATTATCGGTTATCGCCGATAAGGTTTTCGTTATCGATTTATCGGTTATCGCGATAACGTTTTTTCGTTATCGTGCCCACCACTGCTTTTACCTTCTTTCCGTTTTTAACACTGTGAACACAATTGGTTACACTGAAGTTCAATGTTCAAATTTAAAGTCAGTTTATACTCAAATACAACTCATATTTGAAGACGATTTTACTGATGAATTTTGAAAAAGGCAAACATTAACTGGGTCGTATTAAGCTTTAGCTTCATTTAGATTTAATTATTTGTAAAAATTTAGTTAGTAATGACTGGTGGGTCGGCAGCGTTATGCAAATCCCCACGGTGAGCACCTTCGGCTCATGTTACGGTCAAAGCGTTTAAGCCTTCTTCTATCTCTTCTGCGTCTTTTCTTCCACTTCCATCCTGTTTTTACGCGCAGGGATCCTGCGTGGGAACCCCCCTTGGGAATAGAATTCCTATTTTCTAGTCCATACTTGATGGTCCGTTGTCTTTGCTCTTTTGAGATCGCCTTTGTTGTGGCTCAAGTGTCAAGAACTAATATAACAACAATGTAATCTATCGTGTTCATTAACGTGATCGTTCGATATCATCTCTTTTGACTCATAAATACCAAGGCTTCAAAGTTATCGTCAAGTCAGATAATGACTTCACGCTCATTAAATGCGTACCTTCATGGAATTAGATTATAGTGTGTTTAAGTAAGTTAATCCATGCATATTTCATCTTAATCCGTTTTTTGGAGAGTTTTCATATTAAATGATCTTCCTGAATACTTGCAAAGATTGCAATTAGATGATATCACTGTTATCGAGGTTAGTTAGTAATCCCGTGTCTCTTTCCAGGTATAACGTTAGTACAATTAGACAAATGAGTTTTTCATATTTTATCACTTCGTTAAGGGCGGCGCGACCCACCGGTGGTCATTGAGGGGATTTTCATAATGCTGCAGACCGACCAGCAGTCACTGACTCAATATTTATCAGTAATAAATGAAGGCAAGATCCATTCAATGTTTTCTATTTTCTAAATTTCTTACTACAATTGACGCTCAATTTGAGCTGGATATTGAACTTCAGTTTAACCCGCCCCACTCATCGTGTTAAGGAACGTACACGCCTGGAATGTACAGAACAATGGAAATATTTGCACAAAAATGAGAAAATAGCTACAAATACACATCTTATACAGGATGGTTTTTAAGCACGGGACCCGAAAAAATCTTCAACTTTTGATACAATGAACGGATTTTTGATAACAAAACGGTAGTAGAATCCTAAGATTTATATATTTTGTTTGGATTAATTTTTAAAGATGACATTCTTCATGTGGCGTTCACTCGACTGCAAGCAATGTTGAGCGCGTGTTCGCATGCTTCTCATTACAGCACTGGTGAGGTCACGGTATACGTAAAGGTATACCTTTAGTCTACCATGGGTGAGGTCGATCAATCTTATTTTTGAGATGGGAGTTTTGAGTCCTTCCTTGACGGAGAACTTCCTTGACGGAGAACTTCGCAGGTTTTACTCTCTCTTGAAACTTCTCTGGGCTAGGACAAAGCTCCTTCCATTAGAGAAGTATGCAGTGCTTATGAAAGCTAATTATTCCTTTATCCAATTCATCATCTTGGCGGCAGTTTCATAGCAGGATGAAGTTACTGTGTCCTCTGATTCTTATTTTGAATGTTTCATCATAAGTACGTAGGTACCAAATGAAAGATATAAATTTCAGGTTTCTACTGCCGTTTTGTTTTCAAAAAACCGTTCATTGTATCAAAAGTTATGAAAGATTTTTTGGGGTCCCGTATTTAAAAACATCCTGTATTATGTGTGATGTGTAGGCGTAGCTTCGGTTCTCACGACTGATTTTATCTTCTGATAAGCTCCTTGAACCTTTTCAAAGTTAAATAATAAAATGCAGAAATGTCATTCAAGAGTATTTCGTCCCTAGCAGACCTGAGGCCCTGAATCTAGCTGCTGAACACTAAACCTCACTGTCATTTACAACACATGGTGACACGATGGCCAACCATAAGGTTTTTTTTACATAAGGTTTGATCACTATTAGTAAGCTTTTCTTAGTTTGTGGTGCGTTTTTTCACGAACTAGGCAAAGTACACGAGTTAAGTAGAATAGAATAACGGTAGATTAAAAAATTACCAAAAAATAGGTACAGCGGTCTGGTAGGCTTGGTTAATACAATGAAATTAACGCCGAAGAAGGTTTAGCAGAATAACTGATCCTTGTAACAAAGTTTCAAAATGAAATGTTGAGTGAAATTTAGTTTCTAACTTAAATACTACAAGGAATACGTTATTAACGGTATTTTTGCACCACTGCTTCCATCTCGTGAATGGGGAAGTCGTAGCTTCCAGGTACGTCGGGTTTTATTTAAGATATACACATATGGAAGGATTAGAAAAATAATGCCTGCGTAATTGTAGCTTGTACTAGTTCTGTCTTGATCGAATCACTCTTTATTAGTGCGTTTGATACCCCCCTGTGATGCACCCTTTTCTCAGTTGCAGTCTAGAATGAACCATAAAGTGGAGGATTAAAGCGCACTCATTGTCCGGCGAGTGACGTTCTTGATTACAGGTGGTGAGGGCGAGTGAAGGTGAGATGGCATGTGATATTCTACTGAGTTGTCAACTCTCAATTCCGCTGTTCTTTTGATTTCATGGGACACCAAACGAGGCATAGGATAGGCAAATGGCTTAGGCCAGGTTCGTCTATTCCATGTTATGGGGACTGGCGCCTCTTGCTGTCGAGTTACCTCAGCTATACTTAGGCTTTCGGGACTCTTATCTTTCGTGTCCACTATGCCTCATTCAGTTTTCATGCCGTTATTCATTTTCACTTCTTTGTCGTTTTTCCTCTTCCTTCCTAACTTGTTTTTATGCGCATGGTATGGTGTGTCGGATTATATTTTGGGAATAGATTGGGTTTAGGTTTATGGGTTCGCTACAATCCATACTGCCTTCTTTTCGATATTTTGAGATCGCCTCAGTAGTTGATAATGAATTTTGAATCAGCTTGTATGATCCTAATGTCATATAGGATGTTTTGCCTTTATGGTACCGAGTGCTCCGAACATGTCTACGTCTTGGGCAGCATTACTATGTGCGAGCTTCTTCGTTTCTCTCGTCTTGCTTAAATTTCTCGCTCTCGTTGAACCATGTCTGTAAATTTGGTTGTGCTAATGGACAACATGGATAATGTCTATTATTTTCCATCAATTAGGAACAGATTGCATAACAAAAATGGCTTGTTGTTGCAGTCTGATAAATGTTATCATTCCTGCTTATCGATTAAACTGCAAGTCACCGACGATCATTGTAGAAGTTTTTAAATATTCCATTATCTTTCCACGTGGCATCTGCGGCGCTGTCTTCCCAGATGCAATAGTAGAAATTCCTTTGCAGTCTGACCTTTTCGTGAATCTGATGACCATATTTTAAAATTATCGACCAGTGAGCTCCTCTTCGTCACGTGTTTTCGGGTACAAATTTTGTTCAACCTGTAACGCATTGTTAATTGATGTTCTGTCTGTGAGGCGAGTTCACAATTGCAATCACGGTGAAATTATGGGTGAATATGAGGTAGCGAATTTAAACTGGAACGGACGAACGGATTAGACATCGTGCACTTCCTCTTTATGAAACAGGTGTTTTAGCTAGTTCAGTTTTGAAGCATCATAGCATTTCAAATTGCGATCTATAAAGATGGATTCAATCATGTGGTAGTTACACTGCGTTATTGTTGTTGTTGTTGTTGTTCTTGAGTAGAAATAAATTGGAACACTTGCCTGCCGTAACACGGCAGAAAATGACGCTACTACGGGAGTTACAGGTCGCTGGTGCGGTGATGAGAGGGATCAACTAAGTCTTTGGCTTCAGTTGAAAACTTCACCGGGAGCAGTGATGGTTTTGCTTCATTAGTACTTGTTAATGATTCACTGGATGCCGTAAGTTTTTAGAGATGTGTAACTTTTAACCTTTAAGTTCATTGCTTAACTTTTTCTCGATACGGTTTCATCGAAACATGCGTAGGAATATTCGGTCGTTGAGTTTACTGACCTCATGTGTTGATGGGTGCTCTAAATTGAACCTTCGTACTTAGGAGCGCAATATTTTACTTGTTTCAATTGTTTTGAGAGCAGCCGATGTAACGATAGCGACGTCACACAAGCGGAGGTTGCAATGCAGTAGTAATTGATACGAGTACATTTTAAATTGTTTATATCCACTCATGCTGTTTGAAAGAGTCTGAAAAATTATACATATTCTCTTTGAGTCGCTTTCAACGTGCAGGAAAAATTCCTTAATAGAGAGCTAGTTACGAGGGAGGTTAAAACACAGAAATTTTGAGTGGATCACGCAACTTATTTGCTTCACGAAATGCAAATTGATTCTCATCATTGCTATGAAGTGGCACGTCTGCGAGACCCGACTCCTTTGCCGGGACAAATAATTAAATTTTCAGTCGTAAAACTTCACTTCAGCTGCTTACCTTCCGTTTCAAGAAATCTGTTGCGAAAGTTGAAAAAAAAACTTCCGTTAGGGAGGTCATGAATGTATCCAGGTTGACCCGCGTGACATTTCGCCTCTCAAGTGTTCAGCGATGTAATCTTCACACTATCAACTGGCGATAAGGCGGCTCGGTGTGAGGCAGCAGCGTCGTGAAGCCATGCAGGCTGAGATACGACCGTCATTCCGTGTGTGGGGCGTCGCGGTGCGCTCGCTGGTGTCGGACTGTTCGCCATTGTGCTGCACAGCTGGGAATTGTACTGCAAAGTTGGGGATTGTGTTGGGTTGTGTAGCAGAGCTGGGAATTGTTGCAAAGTTGGGAATTGTGATGCAGAGCTGGTAATTGTGTTGCAAAGTTGGGAATCATTGTGCTGCAGAGCTGAGATCTGTGCTATAGAGATGGGAACTGTGCTGCAGAGCTGGGAATTGTGTTGCAAAGTAGGGACTTGTGCTGCAGAGCTGGGAATTGTGTTGCAAAGTAGGAAATTGTGCTGTAGTAGAGCTGGGGATTGTGCTGGGTTGTGTACTAAAGCTGGGAATTGTGCTGGGTTGTGTACTACAGCTGGGAATTGTGCTGGGTTGTGTACTACAGCTGGGAATTGTGCTGGGTTGTGTACTACAGCTGGGAATTGTGCTGGGTTGTGTAGCCGAGCTGGGAATTGTGGTGTCCTGTGTTGCAGTTCTGGACTTGCCCTAGTCTGAACTGAAAAACTTGAAAATTTTTGATCGGTGCTTGAAACAGGAAATCTTCGTTCATGAACTCACAGTACCGTTGTTGCTTCACCAGTTCCAAGCCTTCGCTCCATAATAATGGTGCAACGGCGACGTTTGTTTGGCGACATGATGCTCACAAAAGAGGCGTGAATGGAAGCCTGTAAATAGGCACTTCTGCTGGTTGGACTTCAGGTTAAGGCTGCAGCTGTAATTTCATCGGCGCTGTTCTTTACTTTTTAGATTCGATTGCTATTAATTCTCGCAGCTTTGATATGTGGTCGCCACCTCATTTTGTGAATTATACTCGTAGACTTTTGATGTATTAATCTTCATGATACGAATCAAGAACAAGCCACTGTATTTAAGCAGCAAATTTGGTCGAATAAATCAATTTGAAGAAATAAGAGGATGAAATGAAACAAAGAAATGGGTTACAAATTAACCATCTAATTAAGGAAGTATGCGTTGTTAAAAATGGAGAACTTTTTATTTTAAAAATCCGTAGTGTTTGATATGCCACCAAGTATTAGAAATGAAGGATAATTAAGCATATTTCTGAACATTTCTTGCTTAGATATCTTATTTCACAAGTGCGCTTAGGCATCAAACCTGCTGAATTATACTTGCATTTTTCATCATGATGCATTTTTCATCATGATGCATTTTTCATCATGACGCGTGAGGTTTTAAAAAAATTCACTTAGAAGGTATGGGATAGGCACTATGTTCAGGGTTCAGGTCAATTAGGTGTCTATCCTATGCTATAGGGACTGGTGGGCCGAGGAGAGATAATGTAATGTTAGGTCACCACAATTATAAACAAACTTGTGCGACTTCTGTCACGCCCACTTTGCGTTTAATGATTTTCATGCCTTCTTCGTTATCTCTTCTTCGTATTTAGTCCTCTTCCTTCTTCGTATTTTCTTCCTCTTCCTCCCCTCAGGGGGATACAACTGTTGAATCTATGGGATTTAGCGCTCGCTGGGGGGAAATGTGAGGGCCCGAGCTGAGAGTTAGGTAGGCCTTCTTTTTGTCGAAATATAATATTTTTTGTTTTGTTAAGGACAATCTTTTTTCCGTTCACTGCTGTTCTGTTATTTAGTACCTCTGACTTTCTTCTTGAACTTTTATCTTATTTCATAACCTTCTTTCTTATCTTACTGTTTCTATATGCGCACGGGATCACTTGCGGGAACACCCTTTGTGCATAGATTCCACGCTTTCTTACTCCATATTAAATGGTGCCTTCATTCTATTCCCTCTCTGGCCATCCTTGTTGTGGTTAAGGGAGGCTAAAACAAATTTATACTTAATCAATCTTCCTCTTCCTTCTTGTTTGCTGTTTCTATGCTCTCAGTATTATGCGTGGGCTTGCATTTGGTGAATAAATTTCCTGTTGTCTGCCATCCACACTAAATGATCCCTTCTCTTCGTTTTCCTGATGTATGGGTTCTCCTGCTTGTGGGCAGGGTGTTGAAAATGTAGTAAAATAACCTACCTAAAAATTTCATGACATGTTTGTGCTGATTGTCAAAATATACTTGGAAATTTTATGACGTGTCAGTTTTTTTTGTAAAATAAAATTGCAAATTGCTTGGTATGTTTTTGTATTTTTCTGTCTGCAAATGCCGATGCGTGTGTTGGAAATAAGTTAATATCACAAATTGGTGTAGGAAAAAGAGATGAGTATTAAAACATAGAGAAATAAATTTAAATGAATGTGTGAATGAGAGTTTCAATGACGAAATAACCACCACAATTATGGGCCACTCATGAATGACCCATTATTGCGGTAATTATTATTCTTGAATGACCATGAATAATTATAATGGGTCTCGTCCTTCATACCTGGTACCATTGTGGGATTTACTCATGAATGTACAGAAAGTTATTGATGTATTTCAGAAGAAGTATTCCGTAAATTTTAGTAGCACTACTTCTGTAGGCGCTTCTGGTACTGCAATAGAAGGTACTCGTACAATGATACAACTAATGCGAGCCAGCAGTAGTTTGTAGTCGCAACTGCCGACTGACGTTAAAAATAGCATTATCAGTTAATTCTTCGCTCTTGTTAATGTTTTGTTCGCTGCATTCGGTAGAAACTTCTTCATGGCTAATCTCTTTTTTAATATAAAGCTTTGAATATAAAGCTTTTAATATAAAGCTTTTTTCACAAAACGATTTGCTTGAAACTAAAATTCAATTCCTCAGGAGTCGCAGGATATGCAGTAAGATCAGGTTAGTTGAGTTTGCCAATCGTGTGCTATGGGGGCCATGGTGCCTCCAGGGAGATGCTTTGGGTTAGCTTAGCTATTATTAACACGTTCCCTGCGTATTGGGATATATGTGTGCCACTAGATAAATTGTTCATTCACGCACCGATATAAAGGAATGACATTTTATTTTTTGCGATTTTTTTAAAAAATTATGTAATCCCACTAGGTGAAACGTAATTGTGCTATTGTATTTTTCATTTTCTTAGGAAGGATAAAAGTGTATTCGATCAGTAAAGTCGATTTCCCGATTCTGCTACTTGCTTCAGACCAACCGTGACAGCCACGAAAACGCGGTGAACGTGTTAATAGGCCTCCGGGACTTCTATGTTTGTGCTCACAAGGCTATTTTCAGTCTTGATGTCTTCTTCGCTTTCACTTCTTTGTCTTTTATTTCTCCTCCTTTCGAACTTGCTGTTTCTGTGTGCAGAGTATCCTGTGTACGAGCACAACTTAAATTCTCCGTTTTATACAGCCGATACTAGATGTTTTTTTTTTTACTCCATTCATATCGTCTTTCTTGTGGCTAGGGAGTCTTGGACTATATTCGTCGTCATAAAACACATATACTTGAATAATTATTATAGTGTAATCGATATGAACTTAAATTTCATGCAGAGCTCAAGATGAATGATAGAGTTTTGTGTGTAACTTCACGGTTACTGCCAAAATTTGAAGTAATCAACTGAAGGTTAAACGTATGATCAAACTACCACAGCAACGCTATTTGAGGATATGGCAGAAGAAAAGACGGAATGTTGATGCAATAGCCATAAAATAACACTCAATCAAAAATATGGAACATTCTAAATAGCGTTCTTAAAATTTTCCTGAGAATATTCTACCTCTTGCAATTGTAACCACTGGAAATAACTTCGTTCTTTTGGATGGGTTCAGAACTCGAGATCTCAGAACATCGTTCGGATAGGATAGCGTTTGCCTTATTGCAACAAAAAAATTTTTTCATCTGAGAACTTTTTTCAAATTCAAATTCTTGGTGTTGCTGATTTAACTCATTTGTAAAGCGTTTTGTTCACCCCTCAGGGGGACACAACTATTGTATCTATGGGAACTAGCGCTTCCAGGGGGACTATGTGAGGGCCTGAGCTAAAGGTTAAGTAGGTTTCCTTTCTGTTAAAATAGAATAGGTTTTTGTTTTGTTACGGACCATCTTTTTTCGGTTCACTGCTGTCCTGTTTTTCAGCACCTACTACTTTCTTCTTCAACTTTTTCTTGTTTCATGAACTTCTTTCTTAAATTGTTTATATCCACTCATTTCTGTGATTTTCTGTTTCTGTGCACCTTGTGCATAGATTCCGCATTCCCTCAACGCCATACTAAATGGTGCCTTCCTCCTTCCTCTCTTAGAACATCTTTGTCGTGCAGTTAAGGGAGGCTAAAACTTTCTTACATAATAATAATAAGCGTTTCGTTCACAAGCGTTGATTACTCCTTGATTAGTACTATGTAGATAATATGTAATGCTGTAACTCGAAGAAAGTTGGAAAAAAAAATAATCCAATAGTGCTGAGTTTTTTCCGAAATATTAAGATTGCTTACACCAAAACTGGTAATATTGGCCGAGCTGCAGTCCGAGCAAACCGCTGCGCAACCCCCTCAGGGGGATACAACTATTGTATCTATGGGAACTAGCTCTCCCAGGGGGACAATGTGAGGGCCCGAGCTAAAGGTTAGGTAGGCTTTCTTTTGTTAAAATAGAATAGGTTTTTGTTGTGTTACGGACCATCTTTTTTCGGTTCACTTCTGTCCTGTTTTTCACCGCCTACCACTTTCTTCTTCAACTTTTTCTTGTTTCATGAACTTCTTTCTTAGCTTTCTGTTTCTGTGCCCTTTCTGCATAGATTCCACGTTCCCTTAACTCCATACTAAATGGTGCCTTCTTCCTTCCTCTCTTTACATCTCATTGTTGAGGATAGGGAGGCTTAAACTAACTAATAAACTAATAAACTAAAACCGCTGCGCAATGTCGCAATACCTAGAAAGTGATCCTTCCTCAGCAATGGATGCAGCCTCACAGTTTCGCGGCAGACAACTGTGATGCTTCTGCTATTTTTGCCTTTTTGAAGTCTGGTTTCCACACAAACAACTCGTTTGTGAATACTGAGACTGAACATTCAAGGGCTATTCTGTCCAGTCTTTGGCCTAGTTTGAGTCTAGATTACCGACACCGATAGCCTTGGCCTAATTCCTTATCTTGTGAAGGTTAGAAACAAGTAAGTTACAATTGTCCCTGTCTGCAACTCAACTCTTGGGAGTGTGACTGAAGCTGGATGACAACCCATCTCGTTTTTGAGCCCTCAATAAACTTCTACTAGAGTTTAGACATCCTGATTCTAAAACGACAAAATCGCTTCTGATGCTTATAAATTCCGTTGAATTTCTTCGAATATCGGCGTTAAATGAACAGTTACCTTTTCCCGCTCGCAGAAACTAAAGAGCGTCGAAGAAAGGCTTTATGTGCTTGATACTCGTAAATTATAATGTACGGCTATGTATGGATCATAATCTACATAATTTATAGACTGGTAAGATGCTGCTCTTTATAACGCCCGTTGTTACAATAAGTTTGCGCTCTGAATATTTTTTATGGGTATAGCGCGTAGGCAATTTTTCAAATGTAACCACTCGTGAAATTAGGATTTAATTTATATTGGTAGTTGAAGACCCTCAGAGTGACAGAAATGTTGTATGAGAAGTAACCGTTACCAGGAGAACGTATTGAGGTCCTGTGCTGAAGGTTACGTATGCCTTACTTTGGTTGTAATAAAATAGACCTTTTCTCATGTTACGGACCATCTTGATTCTGCTCGCTGCTTTTTTTTTAGCATCTAACACGTTATTTTAGTTTTTATTTTGCTCCATAACCCCGCAAGGAATTATGAACGCTATCACCGTCAATTTTAGAGGCCCCTCAAACATTTTCAGAAATGAAGGCCCCTTCTTGCGCGTGTTTTCCATAACTGAGTTTTCGTGCACATTGACGCCCAACATCATTCAGCGAGCGATTTCATATAATCCACGGGCGCTAAATAGGCGCCTTTAAATCAGTAAAATCATGCGTCATGTATCTTATATTGAATCACCTTATGGGACGGACACCAGTAAGGCTCGATTTCACTTCTTAGGGGGATACAACTTTTGTATCCATGGAAATTAGCGCTCCCGTGGGAAAAAATGCGAGGTCCTGCGCTGAGAGTTAGGTAGGCCTTCCTTTTGTTAAAATGAAATGTTTTACCATTTTTTTCCTGTTCGCTGCCGTCTTATTTTACTTCAACTTCTGACTTTTTTCTTCAGCTAGCATCTTGTTTCCTAACCTTCCTTCTCAACTTGCTGTGTCTACGTTTCCTATGTTTCCTTGCTGTGTCTAGGTTTCCTGTGTTTCCTTGTTGTGTCTATGTTTCATCTTGTTTCCTAACCTTCCTTCTCAACTTGCTGTGTCTATGCGTATGGGATTCTGCACGGGAACACGCCTTGTGCATAGATTCCGCATTCCCTCAACTCAATACTAAATGAGGACATCGTTGTTGTGGTAAGGGAGGCTAAAACCAATTTATCAATTATAAGCACCAGAGCGCACAGATCCTGACGATAACAAGACGAAAAGACGCTGTGTCCCCCCCCCCCCCCCCCCAAAAAAAAAAATTACCAGCGCTTTTTCTGGCTCGTGTTGATGTATTTTGTTTTGATGTTATTTAGTGACGTGAATTTAACTTTAATAAGTTAGATCAAAGAAAATAACAGTGAATGCACAAAAATTGAATGTCTTAGAAAATTGATTGCACCGGGAAAAAAACACAAGTAATCGCCCAAGGATGAGCAATTTTTTTTGTGACATTCTTTGTGTATATGTGTGTGTGTGTATATATATATATATATTCCTTGATTCTATCCTAAATGGTGTCTCCCTCTTTCTCTTCTTGGGAAATCGTTTGTTGTTGAGGCTTGAACTAATTCAAGAATCTAATCCTACTTAGATTTGACCATTTTTTTCATGTTGAAAACTAATAATTGATTCTCTTTGTGTGCAGATTTTTAATTTATCAGACGTGTTTCAGTGATGGTTGGAACCATTGGTTTGTCTCCAAATATGAATGCAAATCGGGTGGAAAATGGCCCGGTGAAAAAGAACTTACCCAGTATGAGGATAGTTGAAGCAACTCCTCCAGGCAGTCCATCTCAAGGTAGGGTAGCGAACAATGCCAATAGCAATCAGACTACAAATGCATTATCTTCATTGTTCATTCCTCTAAATAGCACCGAAAATAATCACACAGCCGACAGCGATGTCGTGGATCATTCACGCTGTGAACCAAACGAGAATCACTCTCCTACAAAATGTTGCAGATCTTTCTCTGTCGTTCCCGTTGACAACGTCTGCACCAGCCCAAAATCTAACCTCGAACAAGTTAAAAAGAAGTTTCGATCATTTTCTACCCTGTATTCGGAAAATGATCCAGATGAATCAGAAAATCTTATTACAGAAGAATTTTCACCACCTCAATCGACAGTTGCAAGTCCGGCAGAAAACAAGCCATCCCTCAGTGTTAAAAGTGAAGCGATATCTCCATTGCAAGCTGGAACGCTCGAAAAAACAGAATGTCCATTGACCTGCAACTGCTCATCTTCTCAAACTGAATCATTTTCAGAACCTATCCCTTCAAGAAATTGTTTGTCTCCAGTCTCATCTACGAGAGCTCGAAAAAGGCCGATAGTTAGTCATCCTGATGAAACAGACATTCCTCTTCTTCCTCCTCTTACAATAGAAGCTCCGCAGAGTATTGTAGCCGTGCCTCAGCCAATTCCCATACTGCATCCCAATCTGTCCAACACAGATTCTGTGAATTCTAGAAACCTAGCAAGTTATAGCAATAGCCTGTCCCCAGTGACAACGTTTCCCAGAATGTTTTTGCAGCCTCAAACGTCTGTTCCCTTGCATTACATGACTTTCAATGCCGCAATGGTTGGAAACCCTGTCCCTCACATCAGTCCGCACTATATGACTGTGCAACCGATGAAATCGCGAGGGCTTACCATCCACGGAGGAATGTCAGCTTTGAATCGGAATTTCATCTCTGTTGCACCGGATGGAACAAGCTCGGTCGAATACGGCTCCACAGATGGGCGCAACATCAAGTTTTCGGGCCGGCGCTCCGTCTTATCACGTGAAGACATAAGCAGGTGAATATGTATTTCTTCTTTATCTTATCTCCTGTGTGCATGCTCAAGAAGGCTCCCTGCAGGTAAGGAAGGGATCTTTGCATGCCAGTCGGTAGGCTTGTCTTAGATGATGCAACCTATCTCTTTCAGAAGGGAAAGATTACAAATTACCGTTTTTATGATGTTATTTGGTTATGGCTGGGTATTAACTCACTCGATCGTTATCAGTTTTGTTTTATATTCAATGAATTCTGTGGCTTCCCGGTTGACTCTGCCTATGTGTGGATCTCGAAGTTATCTCACGTGCTGTGATTATTGTTTTTCACCTAGCAATAAAACAAAATCTATTTCTTTGCACATTTTGTTGAGTTGAGCAGGTACACTTGTACTATGCTTCTCGCGGTATGGGTGCTTAGCGTAGAAAAAATCCCAATCTTCAATAAATTGCTTAGTAGTTTCGGCATTGTTGTTAAGTGGTCACATTTCATTTATGTCAAAATAATTCAGTATGCACTGCAAATATTTTTCGTGAAGGCTCGTCATAACCTGAATCATCAAGAACTGACTGAAGGAGCAGATCATCGGGAGGAGCATTCCGCGATAAGACCGAGATAAAATCTCGGTCTCGAATGGAAAGAACTAGAAGCTGAAGATACGAGCTGCAATGTCATCTCTTGCATAGGAGTGAAGTGCGGCGCCGTAGGTGTGATACATGTAGGTTCTTTGAATCTATTGGTGTCGTCGTATCAGCGTAAGGACGCACCGAGAATAAAGTTACCTTGAATGCGTTACGTGATCAACTGGGACAAGCAACACCCTCGCTCCGCTCACTTATCTATACAGGAAAGTTATACGAGCTAAGTTACGTTCGTGTGCCTGTACCACTCAAAGTTGTGAGGCCGATTTTCCTCTCTGGATCACGGAAGTTAAGCGCGGTGATGATTCTTGGCCGATATTGCGCGTCTAGCCTATCCTTGCCAGCATCTTGCCGAATTTTGGAGTATTCGCCTTCGTAATTTTTCATTTGTTGCTTTCGTTCTGACGTTTTCCCACACATAGTTTTCATTCTCACATTTTCCCACGCGTTGCCTTCGTTCTCACATTACCGACGTTTTTCCTCCTTTTTCTCTTTTTCTTTCTCGCGGTTTCCCAGCGTTGCCTTCGTTTTCATGTCACGGAACTTAGGGTTTCTCTGACAGTTTAAGAAATACCGGCCATTTGGTGGGATTTAAACCTTCAAGAAAGATTTATGAAATAGCGAAGAGAAAATTTAGGTCCGACCGATATGGGGGAAAAACGATAATGTATCAAAAATTGAAACCTTTTATTCTGAATGGAACGCCTCGGAGATACAACAACAAAAGCATTAGAATTGGCATAAAAGCTAAAATTAAACAAAACATGAAGTGCCGCTGTAAAAATTGAACGCGATGAATGAGCCAACACCGTCGTGCCACTTATGAAGCTATACGCACGTCCATCTAATATACGAGTATTATGTAAGAAATATTATAATCAATGAAAAATTTATAATCATGGAAAATAATTTAATCAAGGAAAATATTGTAATCAAGAAAAATATTATAATCAAAGAAAATATTATCAATGAAAATGTTATAATTAAGGAAAATGTTATAATCAAGGAAAATTTTATAATCAAGGAAAATGTTATAATCAAGGACAATGTAATAATCAAGGACAATGTTATAATAAAGGAAAATGTTATAATCAAGAAACATAGTCAAGGAACACATTATCGTCAAGGAAAATATTATCGAGGAAAATATTATCATCAAGGAAAATATTATAATCATGGAAAATATTATAATCATGGAAAATACTATGATCAAGGAAAATATTATCATCAAGGAATATATTATCATCAAGGAAAATATTATATAATCAAGGAAAATATTATATAATCAAGGAAAATATTATATAATCAAGGAAAGTATCATATTATAGGAAACACAATCTAGCACAATCGAAAATAATCTCCCTAACTGCATCGAGATAAGGTATTTTGAGCTGCACCTTATAAACATCTTGAAACTTCAATTCGTTTTTGTAGCAACGTAGCAACGTTGTGATCACAACTCGATGTAGTTAATTTCAAGCTTAAGGGAAAGTTAATAGTACTTAGTGATTAATGATTTCTTGATACTAACAACAAGCAATATATATATCCTCGGAGTGAGCGCCATTTTTTGTTTCATTATCAGTTCGTCATTTGACATGTCCGTCTCCTCATGGAGAATTACCACTCCCAGAGGTAAAATGTCTGAGGGCCCAAGCTGAGAGTTAGGTAGGCCTTCTTTTTGTAGAAATAAAATGTTTCTTATGTTGAGGACCATCTTTTTTCGGTTTACTGCTGTCATATCTTTCAGCACCTACTACTTTCTTCTTCAACTTTGATCTTGTTTCATGAACTTTCTCAACTTTCTGTTTCTGTGCCTCTTCTGCATTGCATATGGATTCAGCGTTCCCTTATCTCTAAACTAAATGGTGCCTTCCTCCCTCCTTTCTTTGGAACGCGTTTTTTTACGGTTAGGTAGGCCCAAACTAACATCTAATTTAATCTAACCCTGGAGGAAAATGTGAGGTCCCGAGCTGACAATTATGTAAACCTTTATTTTGAAGTAGAAAAGGGAAATGTACGGAACATCTTTCCTCTATTTACTGCAATATTGTTCCATTACTATTTTTCATTCCTTACTACTATTATGCCCAGGCTGTCTTGTGTGGAAGCATAGATACTAAAGTCAATACTAAATGGTGTCTTCCTCATTCCTCTCTGGAAAACTTTTGTTGTGGCTTAGGAGGTTTGAACTAACTTGTCTAATCTAACCTTTCCCATATTACTATTTCTATGCGCTTGGGATCTTGTGTGAAACCACCTCGTGCATAGATTCCCCATTCCCTTAACTCGATGCTAGGTAATGCCTTTCTCCCTTTGGAACACGGACGTTTGTTAAAAGGGAGGGTTAAACTAACTTGTCTAATCTGATGAATGTGAGATGTTAGGACGAAAGGACGGTGAATGGAAGAAACGATAATGTGGAAATAATAAACACGCACGGATAACTGAGCCCCGAGGTGAGAGTTAAGTAGGACTTTTTGTTGAAATAAAATGTTTCTTATGTTGAGGACCATCTTTTTTCGGTTCACTGCTGTTCTGTTTTTCAGCACCTACTACTTTCTTCTTCAACTTTTATCTTGTTTCATGTACTTCTTTCTCAACTTTCTGTTTCTTTGCCCCTTTTCCATAGATTCTGCATTCCCTTATCTCCATACTAAATGGTGCCTTCTTCCTTCCTCTCTTTGAAACATTCTTTTTTTAGCGGTTAGGGAGGCTTAAACTAACATGTAATCTAGTCGGATAACTGAGTGCCTGGCAAATACAGCTATATGTATGTACGCGGGGGCACTCTTACTAAAGGAGTCATCTGACCACGATTACCGACATGAATCATTCAATCAGATCACTTGTTAAATGAATCATATCATTATATTAATATGATTGCCTCATAGGAGATTGGTGGCACTGTACGCGAAATGTCTCACTGGAATAACTCCTCAAATGATTAATTTGAGTCGTGTACAAATGAAGCATTGATAACTGACACAACAATAGAGGAACTAGATCACCAACAAAAGTAGAAATCTAACTTGAACCACAGCATTGAGATATGAAATCCCATCTAAAATAGAACCTTAGCTCTACAGGTGTTTACAGATTGAACAGGCCTATATTCTCGGTGACCCTTACGACGTGGAAAACTGGAAATATAACGCCCCAATTCAGCGCATTTAATTATATACCACGCTCTTTTATATTTACTAGTCCACCTCCTTCATTTGAAATAAAAAAGAGGGCGAAATGAGAGAAAGGCCGTAAGAAATTAAAAAATACAATCTCTCGAGAGTTGATAAGGTCGCGTGAACACGGCCCGTCAAAACATATAGGGCTGGAGCTTGTATCACAGAGACGCTCATCACACACTGCAAGCTGGCTTCGGACAGACCGACCGACGGACGGACGGACGCGGCTCTTATTATAGTATAGATTTAATTTTATACCACAGTCACGAAAAATACGATGGGCCGCTATTTACCATCAGCTTCCACTTCCAAGTTAATTGTACCGACTTTCATCATTATATATCATTTTTACTTGTTTCAAGTACAAGGATATTCTTCTCTTCTCCCAGATAATCACGTCTCCAAAATGTGATCTCACGACGTCTGATCAATGCCCGTGACCAAATGAGTTTCAAAGTCCTTGAAGTTGAATTAAAATATCAGGAAATTTAGAGACTCGTGGAATTGTTGGGAAGTTCTCTGACGGGCAGTTTTTGAGGCACTAGAATGCAGACATCGGTGGAAAATTTGGAGTCGCTGGGTGGCCCCTCAGGGGGGATACAATTATTGTATCTATGGGAACTAGCGCTCCCAGGGGGACAATGTGAGGGCCCGAGCTGAGAGTTAGGTAGGCCTTCTTTTTTGTTGAAATGTTTTTGTTATGTTAAGGACAATTTTTTCGGTTCACTGCTGTCCTGTTCTTCAGCACCTACTACTTTCCTCTTCAACTTTGGTCTTGTTTCATGAGCTTCTTTCACAATTTACGGTTTCTATGCCTTTCTGCGTAGATTCCGCGTTCCCTTAACCCGTCGCCACGTCCTGGACTCTTAGAAGGTCGGCGAAGCTAGCACATGTTTCACATCAGCAAACCTAGGGTTGCCATATATGGTCTTAAGCGTCTCGTTGAGCGCTATTCATTGGTGTAAGGTAAAATTAGGTGGGGGGAACAGGGAAGGAGAGGTAACCAGTTCAAATCTGTATGAATTCTTCTGCTCAGTCTGGAGTGTAGCTACTGGCGCTGCACAACCTCTTAGAAGGCCAGCAGTGTAGCTGAGGCATACCAGCACACACTCTGCTTCTTAGAAGGTCGCCATCATTTTTATTTTTTTGTTTTTTGTTCCAAAAATGGGACTCCAAATCCACAGATTTACTCCTAGGCAAAACAAAAAATAATACCACCATTGTATTCGGGAGGAAAAGCTCTATGCATATCGAACTCTTTACAAGCAATGAAACTGCTTGATAACAGCCTATACACTAAATGAACTAAAAAATAAAAACTGTGTTTTACATATAATGCACATAACTCTGGAACTATTAGACCTGAAAAAAAATTCACATACCACAAGATTCAGCAACTCAGAATCTATAAAAATGCATCATAAAAAAACATGAAAGTGCAATAAATAAAAAATGGCCGTGATTTTCTGACTTCTGTTTTTTTGTATTTTACCGAAATAAAAACTCATATTTCGTAAATTTTTGTTTGGGTAGCAGCATTTGTTTTCCCCACTGACAGAAAGAGCAACTCTCTCTCTTTGCAATGAACCCCCAATGAAACTTCTAACATGAAAAATGAATGTACAGTAAGGTGCACAGTTGACCCATTTTCTCCAAACCTCCCGGTAGGTCGACCATGTGGAGACGGGTTAACTCCAAACTAAATGGTGCCTTCCTCCTCCCTCTCTTTGGATCGCATTTGTTGCTGGGTAGGGAGGCTAAAACTAACGACTAATTTAATCTGGAGTCGCTGGGTGAAGATTGCAGAGGTCCTAAAGTGTACAAAACCACGATTTGGTGTTAATGGAAAGTTCGTTGTTTTGGCTTCTTTATGAATATAAAAATAAAAGGAAATTTGATGAATTACCAATCTTCTTTTTTCAATCGAAAATGTCTTGTGAAAATTCAAAAGCGTAACATTATCATAATCATAGTTTGAAGCGTAACTCTTCTCAAATTGAGAGTATTCTTTACAGTGTAAAGAACATAGGAGCATTCGTTTTTCATCGGCAAATTGTTGCTTGCGTTAAAGGGACCATAAGTCTGATACAGTATGTTAGGTTAGTGCAATCTGCCTTGATCATTCGGAGAAGGTGTTTGCGAGTCGACGGCTCCCGCATTTCTTTCTGTTCATCATTATGAGGTATTTAATAGCTGAAAATAAAAAAAATACGGTTACTTGCATCTTAGCACCTTAAACTACACTTTTTCATTATTGACACATTTAAACCCTTTAACGCCCAACTGGACTATTCGGTCCTCTTTCAAAAATAACAATAATATATTGTATTTCTTATTCAATTTGTTCACTAATGTGTCCTTTGAACTGCACTGCCGAGTGGCAGTTCCTTCCCCATCTTGATAACAGTGACTACCTAATGCCAGTGTCGGTTTAGTGATAGTGGTTGTCATAACGGTCATATGAGTATAAAAATGTGGGCGTTAAAGGGTTAACTGTCATTACGTAAACGCTTATTCAACAGTCGTTACGCAAGACAGTGATTGAGAATTGCCCGGAGTAGAACCACTTGGATGTAAAGGGGTTTTCCTGGCCTGTTGTGGACCGCAGCTTAACAACACTGCGTGAAGGAACACCTTATCGATCGCTAGTCTTCGTACGCGCTGCAAAACAGGCGGGATGTCTGTGTTTTTGCTGACGAAGCAACTCTTCAGAGGCCTAAACACTGCGGAGGAATTTCTGTCGAGTAACAACTCTATCTGATGGTAGGAATTTTACATCTAGTACTTCAATGTAGAATGAGATTTACAGGGTTGGAAAAAAGTCCCCGGACTCTTTTTCAATGGGAAATAGAAGCTACTGCTTTTGTCTTGATCAATGACAAATTTGTACTCATTTAATTGCTAATGTCTTGCTTTCACGTTTAAGACAGATTTTAGTTAAAATCTTCTGCGGTATTCTGGAAACAAGTTCATAACACTCCTACTGTAGATATATTACCAATCAACTTAGTACGAGAACTTTTTCCTTGCCCTTTCTTTTTTTTTTTAATCCCCTCAGGGGGATACAGGTATTGTATCTATGGGAATTGGCGCTCCCAGGGGGACAACGTGAGGGCCCGAGCTAAAGGTTAGGTAGGCTTCTTTTTTGTTGTAATAAATTAGGTTTTTGTTTTGTTCCGGACCATCTTTTTTCGGTTCACTGCTGTCCTGTTTTTCAGCACCTACTACTTTCATCTTCAACTTTTTTCTTGTTTCATGAACTTCTTTCCTAGCTTACTGTTTTTGTGCACCTTGTGCATAGATTCCGCGTTCCCTCAACTCCATACTAAATGGTGCCTTCCTCTTTCCTCTCTTGGAACATCTTTGTCGTGGTTAAGGGAGGCTTAAACTTTCTTGTATAATAATAATAATAATAATAATAATAATAATAATAATAATAATAATAATAATAATAATAATAATAATAATAATAATAATAATAATAATAATAATAATAATAATAATAATAATAATAATAATAATAATAATAATAATAATAATAATAATAATAATAATAATAATAATAATAATAATAATAATAATAATAATAATAATAATAATAATAATAATAATAATAATAATAATAATAATAATAATAATAATAATAATAATAATAATAATAATAATAATAATAATAATAATAATAATAATAATAATAATAATAATAATAATAATAATAATAATAATAATAATAATAATAATAATAATAATAATAATAATAATAATAATAATAATAATAATAATAATAATAATAATAATAATAATAATAATAATAATAATAATAATAATAATAATAATAATAATTCTTTTTTTAATGGGACGAAATTTTCGACTGTTCTCCGCGTTGAGTACCCTATACGGGTACGTCTTGAACGTCTTTCTGGAAAAGCTGCATATAATACCAGAATTAATTGAAATTTTCTTCTAAATATTTTGGAAAAGTGCCTGCATTAATTTCTAAAGAATTTTAAAGGTTGTTTGAAAATAGTCAACTTCTATGTTTTCTAACCTCGATTTCAATTTCAGCATAGGACTAGCATTTCAAGTTCCTCTGCACTGTGAGGTTGCGTTCGGTCTACCGAGTTGTTTGTAGTTGTGTATCAGTGTCCATTTGCGGATTATATGATTGCTCTAAATTCGAGTAACAGCTTCCATGAAGTCTAGTTTAAACTTGAAAATTGCCGATTGAAACATTCGTAATGCTTTGAGAAACATTGCAGAAGATCGAAAAGCTGAGAAAAGCTGTGCGACAAGAAAGGATAAATTATTGTGGAAAGGCCAAACTGGCTATTGCATCATGACAATCACTTGAGTTTCACGGAAAGCATCAATTTTTTTTCTAACAAAAAAATGAGTCGTCCGACACCCTCCATATTCATCAGATTTTAGCATGTAACTTAAGCCCCAAGTGAACTTTGAAACCTCCGTTGCCTCCGTGGTTGAGAGGTTTAGAGCGCGCACGCCCTTCACTGGAAGGGTATGTAGTTCGAATCCCGGCAGGGTCGCCCAGTGGTTCTTCCTGTAGGGAAACGGGAGAACTTCGCCACAATTCCCCACTCTACCCAGGTGTCAGAAATGGGAACCGGATTGACCGGAGGTAACTGTCATTGCGTCCTGATGTTATTTATAGTGTAAGGCATTTGAGAAACCAATTTACAAAAATCAATGATTGAAATAAAACATCCTTTCTTTTTACGCTGTAGTGACCAAGGCAAAGCTTTCATCTCGCTGCTCTGATGGAGTCGACCATGATGCAGCCCCATGCTCAGAGGCCCAGCAATTTAAGTGCACGGTTGACCGACACACAATGAAGACGAGTCTCACAATGGAGACACACTACTCGGCATAATCAACTGTTGGCGGTACCGACGTTGTAGTCGCCGTGTTCTTTTACTTGTGCTTTCGTTGGTGCCCCTCAATGCGGGTGCGCTGAAATGGCTTGTCCTACAGCTTGTCCTGCGTGTAGGAGGAGGTGCTTTCTAGGTAGTATGGCTTAAATTCTCCGTGTATCCGAACAAATTAGCTCCTCTTGGTTGTTTTAGTATTCCTGGGAATCCTTTGCGGAACCAGCGATGCTTTGAGTCTATTTTACGCCAGCGAAATTCGATTTCACGGCTCCGAAATTCAATTTCACGGCTCCAAAATTCAATTTCACGGCTCTGAAATTCAATTTCACGCCGGCGAAATTCAATTTCACGCCGGGGAAATTCAATTTCACGCCGGGGAAATTCGATTTCACGGCTCCGAAATTCAATTTCACGGCTCTGAAATTCAATTTCACGCCGGGGAAATTCGATTCCACGCCGGGGAAATGTCACGATACAATGCTGGTCTAGCACGTAACGTAGGAGGAGTCTCAACCCCCACAAGTAAATATAATGTACACCTTTATGCTCGCGTGAATACCACATAAAAGCATGGACAATGAAAGATTCAAGATTAAAATTGGTTTATTTTACGATCACGTGGATTCAAATTCGAGCACACAAAATATTTCAATGCAATGATTAAAGCACAGGGAAATGTTGCAACATGAGCATAAAATGAGCGGGTTAACATGAGCAACATAATGAGACACACAAAAAACGAGAAGTTTGCTCTACTGATCACAATGAACGCTAGCCCAACAATTTCAGGATTACGACAAAATAACTCTCCGCACTGTGCAAAAATCAGGAAACATAGTCGATGAATAGGCTAGCATGAACACGAAACATTTGGAAATAATGCAATATAAAAATCAAAGAACTTTGCTTACCACAAGATGTTCAAAAATTAGTAAACACTTCGCATCACGTACCATCTGGACTCTTGCTTTGTGACCGAAACACATCCTCCTGCTAAGTGCACAACATCATAGCAAACACAATTTAATCCTATAATTAGCACGCCCAACAATAACTCGACACTTAATACAGAAAAGGGGCCATTTACGAAATTTAGCGCGTTGAATTTGAGCACACTGCTTTCGCCTATTACTTGACTGGCAATTCACTGCATGGATAATTTTCAGAGTCCTATAAACCAATTATTTCGTGCTACACTTTCTTGCAGCATGTAGATTTCGATGACCTAATATGTTTCCAATACTGCCTGAAGAATACACGTAGAGTTGATCCGATGCCGACCATCCTCACCGGTCTGCTGCCTCAGTGTTGTTACTTCCGCTCAGCGCTCTAAATTGAGTACCGCCTGCCGCCTCAGTGGTGCTGCTCTCGTCCAGCGCTCCAAATCGAGCACCTCTCGTTTGAGGGCCAAAGAAGATTGAACTCTGAAGATCTCGTTGCTGCGTAGCATCGTTGCAAACTTCGTCATTGAGCAGTTATTGCTTGCATGTGGGAGTTATTACGATCTTGGTGTTGAAGTCGAAACATTTCTTGAATATCCCTCCGTGGAATCGTCGTGGAGCGGTCGTTAACGAACATCGCCGCGATGCTAATATCCTTCAAGGAGACTATTTGTTCTTGACACTTCGACGTTCACTTTACTCATATATTTAAATTTTTGCCGCTCACGTTGGAAGCATTCCGGCAGCGGCCGAAATGCTCCGTTGGGTGTGCCCTCAGATCACGTACACCTCCTTCTTGTATAACTCAAGAAAAATCCTCACGAATGTACTTGTCCGCCGCTTATATACTCTCGCTTGTTTTCTTTTCCAGGTCATTCGCGATTGTTCCCTTTCAAAGATCACGTGTTTCCCTTAGGATTGGTGGAAATCTTGCCTGCTTCGGGTTGCCGAAATGTAACTGGTGCGTTCTCTGCCACACCCATGCGCCTGATTCGTTCCAGAGCGCTGATTGGCCGGCGGGATGTGTTCCCCTTCGAAGCTGAATCGTCCGGGCGTTCCCACGCAACGCATGTGTGTTGTGTGCTTGTGTTGTGTGTGTCTTGTGTTGTGTTGCCTAAATGTGTTTTGTGTGTCTATGTGTATACGCCTGCGCCAGCTCTCTCGTCGAACCGCTACCCACTTGAGCTCGACATATTTATAGCCAGACTCATGTCGAAACCTAAGAACAACGCCGTTCTTGTAGAGTTCTGCGGTTACAGCATCCTGTCCACTGTCCCTAGCTCAACAAGATATTGTATTTCCCCAAGTAAAGTATTTTTAAGTGAAGTCTTTCCTCAAATACAGTATTTCCCAAATTTCCCCGAGCAAAGTATTTCCCAACAAAGGTGAATTATCTCCTGAAATAAAGTATTTCCCAAATTTTCATACTTCTTCGAATAAAGTATTTCCCAAATTTCCCCGAGTGAAGTATTTCCCCACAGAAATTCAATTTCACGGCTCCGAAATTCAACTTTACACGAATGAAATTCAACTTTACACGAATGAAATTCAACTTTACACGAATGAAATTCAACTTTACACGAATGAAATTCAGCTTTACACGAATGAAATTCAGCTTTACACGAATGAAATTCAACTTTACACGAATGAAATTCATTTTTACACGAATGAAATTCATTTTTACACGAATGAAATTTAACTTACACGAATGAAATTCAACTTACACGAATGAAATTCAACTTACACGAATGAAATTCAACTTACACGAATGAAATTCAACTTACACGAATGAAATTCAACTTACACGAATGAAATTCAACTTACACGAATGAAATTCAACTTACACGAATGAAATTCAACTTACACGAATGAAATTGAACTTCACACGAACCATGTGTGTTGAAGTTGAATTTTGCTTGTGTATGGTGAAGTTGAGTTTTGCCTGTGTGAAATAGACTTTGGAATGGTTATCAATAATGGTTGACTTTTCACTTGCGAAAGTTTTTCAGTTTAGCAAAATTTTACTATACTTTGAAGAATTTCCAAAGTGGAATACTTGAGCCAGCAAAAGACCAAACACGCAACTCACAGTTTTCGATGGAGTGCGTAATCATGTCTTATATTTCTTTTCACATCATTCAAATTAATCGGAGTGTTTTTTTTTCATTTTATCTTGCCTCTGTTCTTCACTTTAGCTTCAAAATGCTCTGGTTGATTGGCGCCAATTTGTTATTAGTTCGTACGTCATTTGAGACGGAAGTTCTCCCATGACTCGAAAATTTCAAAGAAATATTGCGAAATTCTCGCTTCGATAAGGCGTAAATAGTTAAATCTAACTTGTTTCGCGAATTATTATTATTATAGGTGCTACTGCTGCCTTTGTTCAGGCGCACTGGGAACAGTTTTCGTTAGTGCGGTTGTTGATTGTTTCTATTTTAGCAGTTCTTGTTGCTACTGTTGCAGCTAAAGTTCCTGTTCTAATTTCAGTCAATGCTGCTCCCTTCATCGATCATTTAACCCTTGAGACTTATTTTACTCATAAATGATATTCCTCCACCGTTTAAAGACTGATACAGGCTGGCATCAGAAGAGGGACACAACTGCCACTCGGCAAGCCACTTCGAAAATCCTATTAGGGTACAAATTCGACTAGAAATGAAATAGCTGAGGAATTTCATAAAATGTCATGCATGGCAATTACGGGAGTATTTGAGTACAAATTCGCCTAGAAATAAAAAAAGCTTAGGACTTTAACCAAATGTGTCATGTATGGCAATGAAGGCAATATTAGGGTACAAATTCGCCTAGAAATAATATAGCCGAGGACTTTTATATCGAGTGTCATGTATGGCAATTATAGGGCAGTTGAACGCCGCTGCTATTGCAGCTGCTGCTTGCCTACAGCAGAACACCGGACAGTCCGTGCCGGAGTTCTGCAGAGAAGGTGCAGGACGGGAGAGCGACCTGGTGCTTCACTACTACAGTGCCTGTTGGACTTAAACCTCGTTGCTTCATAGTGCGTGAAGTTTTACGAATTAATTTTTTGAATCAGGCGTACGGGATCAATATGAGATTCATTTTGTGATATTTCAAGAATGTATGTATCGCGGTTCGCCCTGTTTGCAGTTTATATCGCCATATCCTCATCTTCGTCATTGTGACTTTTTTCTTGACCTCTTATTACCCGTCGGAATGAACTTATCCCTTTCTGGCGCGTGACACACGTGTGGGTACTATCCTGCAGTTGGACTCCATGTTTCAAAAGTGAGCTCTTTCCATTATTTCTACGAAGCGCCGCTCTAGCCAGACTCCGACCGTTGTGTTCTTGTGAAGAGCCCGCGTCTGAACAGCCTCTTCTAATTTACTCGGTGTGTATGCCATCAAATTCGATATATTGGCTGCAGGCCATATTACTCATAACCATATACATACTCATAACTTGATACATATTACTCATAACCCTGTGTCGCAACGTAGTTAAAACTACTGGTTTGTGAAGCTCAATTAGAAGCTGCATTCTCATCAGAGGGATAACACTATGGTTTCTATGAAATAACGTACCAAGAGGGAGGATGTAAGGTCCTTGACCTAAGGTTAGGGAGGCTTCTCTTTGTTAAAATAGAACAAGTTTTCTTTATTCTTACGAAACACTTTTTTCGGGTCACTGCTGCTCTGTTTTTCAGCACTTATTACTTTCTTCTTGAATTTTGATCTTGTCTCATAACCGTATTTTCTAACTTACTGTCTGGGAATGCGCTGGGAATCTTGTATGGGAGCATACCTTCTGCAAAGAGACTCCTTTCCTTCAACTTTATACCAAATGGTGCCTTTCTTCTTTCTCTCTCTTTGGAACACCATTGTTGTGGTTAGGGAGGCTCAAACTAATGTAATTCGAAGCTGTGTTTACTGCGTATGTACTGCCATAATACGTTTTTCACATCGTCCGCAGAATTGTCTGTTCATTAGCAGATAGTTGTTGAGATTTCTGTCATTTTTGACTCCTTTGCTTCAAAATTTACTATAAGGAAGTAAAATGCTTGCACAAGGAAGTAAAATGCTTGTTTATATAAAATCTGCACTCAGAAACAAATTACTGCTAAATCATTGACCGTATACATGCGCATGAATTTTGGTGAAAGTTGGTCATTTGTCAAAGGATAAGGAAAAAGATAAGGAAGATAGTAACTTTGATAAAACTATACTAAGATCGTAACTTCGCAGTACTTGCGTATTTGCGCTGCTGCTTCTTTGAAAGAGGGGCTTAAACTAACTAATAATCTAATCCTCGAAAGAGGCTTCAGTGGGCAAAACAAGCCAGAGAAGCCGATGCAATGTTGCGTGATGCCGCTGCTTTGCTCAGTAACAAATGCTTATCCAATTCGTTACTTTACAAGTCTGCTTCATTCACTTTACAACTGCATTGTCGCGATATCTGTTGTCACGGGGCGCTTCCTGTAGCCTGACTCAAATTTTGATTACCGTAACGTAATTGCAAAAATTGCTGGCCAACGCTAGTGCAACGCATGATCGAGTTCAAGGTACGGCTTGTTGAGGCGGTTCCCCATAGACGCACTGCGGTATATTTATGGTGAAAAATAGTTGACGTACGCGTCCAAGCGTTACTACCTGATAGTTTAATTTTTAATTTTGTGCTTTAAAATCGAGTAAAGGTGCGAGTTATGCCCATTTCCAGTGTCACGAGAAGGCTGTCTGCCTCGTCTCTCATTAATTTACACTAATTTATGGGCAAGCCCAAAACAAATCAACACTACTACAAAATGTGTATACTAAAATTGGGCAGTACTCACCGATGTACGTTGTACTCGACTTACTCAATGCGCGTTTTTCAGAGCGCATCAGTTATGATGAGGGGCTGCTTGCTACTAAATTTGGGGGGGGGATTTTATACACGTGAAAATTCACTTAATTTATAATTTACGGCAATACATCATACAGAACATCGATAAGCGCACGCAATGTATGGTATTAGAACTGGTGTAAATTGAGTAATGGTATGCTAGAAACTTCATGTGTTAAACAGCTTACATAACAGAATGACAATAAATGCTACCGCTGGCCAGCATATCCCCGTACGTTAATCACACAGGTCCTGATACATGAGCCCTACAACATGTTCATATTCTAACAGTGCTGGAATTTTAATCAACAAAAATAAAATTTTATAACACATAATTATAATTTCCCTAAATTCTAAAAACGCAGAGTGAAATCATAATTACCATTTTCCTAAATTCTCATGTTTTAATTCGTTAATCATTCGCTAAATTGATTATTCTCGACATGACCCCAAAACACAAGAGCACCAATCAGTTAGCACAAAAAGAACATAAATTAGTTAAATTCCCAAAATTAAATCTTTCCCAACATCCCCGCTCCTTTACATAAAAAAAATTGACTCGACAATTTTTTTTTTTTTTGTATTAGCGTTATGTTATTCATTTGAACAATTTGAACTGAATTATTAGCCAATTTAAGACACAAATGGTACACATCTACTTAAGCCAATTATGTTCTAAATTAATTCCGCAGAAACATGGTACATTACATTTAACAATCTTATTTATTACAATACAATCGGCCACAGCGTAATATATTGTGTCATCTTCATCTAACCGATGCGTCTGTTTTTCCCGCCGAACTGAAGTGCGTACTAAATACTTGAGTACTAAATCCTAATAACATTCACAAAATTTAGTGTACACATTTCCTACATTCTCAAATATCCTCAAGTGTCGATGTTTTTGTCTTCCAGATCTCTCTAGCCGTTTGCATCTTTTGTTCTATCATTCCTTGACGCTGCTTTTGACGATTCGCTGTTCACTCCTTGGGTATCGTTGACGGAGTTTGCTGTCCTTCCATTTTCTCTTCTGGCATTCCAATGCCATCACACACGCGTTGAAGATAGGTACTCATTTTCAGAAGGAAGGATTGTGATCCCAATATCCAGCCTCATATAAAATTTCTATACACCACATTACTTGCACGATTTCATTCGGTAACACGGATCATAATCACGATTCAAGTTACCACTAAATCATGTTAAGTACAATCTTTCACATACATTTTAGGACGTATATTCGAACTCAAATTTTAATCGTCAGACTACTCGTGAATGCCGCTTCGTTGATCAGACGAATTGGCGAATCAGGAACTTATGTTGGTCTGTCGAAGAATACGAGTTGAAGCGTCGATAACTTTTTTTTTTTTTTATTCTATTAAGTCTCCCCTCGCGATGGGGTTCCAATTCCACGAAGTAATGCTGAAGTATTCCGAGGCATAATCCTGCGTAGTGCACACTGGTATCCTGTAGAATCCCCCTCAGTATCCCTTGACGTCACGTGGAATCTGGTAGACACTAGATGATGTTTTATTTTATTCGAGTGAACACTCTTATTTATGCGAGAATTCCGTGGGTTAATATTCTCTGAAGACCGTCCGCTTCATTCAAAGCCTATCCGCCGAAATCTCTTTTACATTTTCATTTCACGTATAAATAGAGATGCCTAAAAATACGGCTTCAATATTCCAATGTGATCGTTTGCCTAGTAAAAAAAAATTCACAAGGAAACTTGCATGCGAGTATCAGGAATGCCTTTCTAAGCGTTCATGTCACAATGCAAATTCCAAATAAATCAAGTTAGATTCCATACTCAATAATATAAAAGCATTATCATTGGTTCATTTGGGTACCCATTTATAAAAGCATTTTTTGAACACTATTACATTACGGCGCCCTAGAACATTATCTGCTTTATTTTCGTATTCTCTTCCTTCCTTCCTCACGATGATGCTCCGGCGTTCTGTGGTGCTTTCCACTTTGAAGTCTTAAGTACCAATTACTTGTGCAGCCCTTTCCTGGCTCTGCTGTTGGCTAACGATGTGTTTCGCCGCGAGTTTGACCACAAGCAACTCTGAGGCAATTACTTGTGCCCTTCGCATTCTTCTGAAGATGGTGCAAAATTTCAGCCTCACATACATCTTCGTCGTTTCCTAATGCAACGCTGGAATTTGTTCTACTGTGAAACGATTCCAATACAAGTACGATGAATCCCTTATGTTGTACAGTTGTTATCTGTTAGTTGTTCTTGTAAATAATTACTTATATTCCACGTGATCCTTCCTCAATTTGCTGCTCATACGAGACGTATTCATGTTATGCAATTGTTCTGGCCTGTTTTGGGCTGAAGTACATACTACGCCAATCTACCAAGAATTAATTCCTTAAGTCTGAAAGGGAAATGTGCTACACTCTACAGAGTAAGTTGAGAATAATTCCTTCCGGAATACCGTGTTTACGATATTCTTTCAGGCAAGAGAAAGACACAAAGTCAGAAAATTCAACACTACAGCACGAAAGAATACGCGACCTATAATCTGACGCTAAACATATTTTCCCCGTTACGAAAATGAACGGTCTAAAGGTATTGATAAAATTAGCAAGCCTGAGATACATAAGCCTAAGAACTTCATATTAACTAATTACTTCGCCAGAGTTATTTCGTATCAAGCGCGTACGCTACACGAGAAGCTGGCAAGAAATATAAGCATCCTACAAAGGAAACAAAGTACTCCTCTTGAGAAACACACGACGTTAACCTAATAAACGCTCAATTCTCTTTACTTAGCAAGAGAGAAAATGAGAATTACGCATAGCATAAGATTAGATCGCTCAACAAGATTTTCATCCAGACGAAATTTCTTGTGAGCAAAGAAAGTTGGAGTTACATAACCTAGAGCATATTCCTATTGAACGAAGCATCACACTCTCGTGAGGGAGATTACCTTTAATTCACAACTAGAATAGCACAATTCTACTAAACAACACATTTAGATTAAAGCAATACAGCGCAAAAAAAAACTCACTCCTACGTAAGAGCTCTGCTAAAATTGAACGCACAAGAACACATTTCACAAAGTTAAGGTGACGCATGATCTCAGTCCACTGCAGCTCGCTTCCAAGTGGCAATTCACCTACACCTTGAACGCAAATTGTAGCTTCGCCGCTCCTTGAACGCAGCTCTCGCGCTTACGTGGTTCTCTGTCCTCAGGTCTTCATCTTCTCTCTCAATAGTTTCATATCCGTTTCCATTCCCTGGTTCAGCTGCGACGTCCGACGTGCCGGGAAAAGCCTCGCCCCGTAGGAAAGCAACTTTCAATCTATCCAAATGAACCCTTTCTTGTCGGTTACTATATAGTGCTTTAATGGTCGCATTTGTGGCATTCCTTTCAAGGACACGATAGGGGCCTAACCAGTCGGTAGGCCACGCGTCTGCAGCTTCGGCCTTTCCTGTCGGATTGTGTAATAAAACAATATCTCCGCTCTCCACCTGGTTGTTTTTCACACCTCTTTCCTTCATTTGCACCGACTTGTCGTGTGAAGCCTTGGACTTGGCCTTCACTACTTTGAACGCATTGTGAAGTCGGGCGCTCACCTCGGCACTGTAATTGTCCCCAAGAGAATAATCCTTGCGAGGGGTTTTTAACCAGTCAACACCAGGAATTTCTGCATCCCTACCAAAGAATAAATAATACGGTATTTCTTCAATAACACTTTGATAACTTGTGTTCAGTGCCAAGCATGTCCACGGCAAAGCATCATGCCACGATGGTTGATCGCTGGCTGCGAGGTGAGACAGAACTGTTTTGATGTTCTTGTTCTGACGTTCCGTCATCCCATTTGATTGCGGATGATACGCAGATGTGTTGTAGTATTTTATTTTCAATTTTTCACACACATTTCTGAACAAAGCTGACGTGAACTCGGTACCTCTGTCTGAGACGAGCGCTTTCGCAGGGCCATACGTGGTTACGAATTTAGTTAACGCTCGGGTCACTTCCTCAGTTGTCTTGCTTCTGAGTGGGAAAGCTGCAACATATCTGCTGAAGTGATCAACCACGGTCAAGATGTACTTGTGGCCCTCATTCGAGACTGGCATTTCTATTAAATCAACACCTATTCTGTCCAGAGGCTTGTCAATTTCAGGGAATGAACCCATGCTAACACAAATGCGATTGTTGATCTTACGCTTCTGGCACTGCATGCACGAATCGATGTATTTGTTGACGTCGCGAGACATGTTAATCCAGTACCCAAATTCCATGAGCTTTTTCCACGTTTTAGCACGACCTTGATGAGCACCGATGGTACTATCATGCGCTAACGTTATTGCTGCTTCTCTCAGAGCGTCTGGCACAACGATTAAGTGCCTTGTTCTATTAGGCTTTCGTTGTGTCTTTTTGAAATACAATATGCCTTCATCGGTGAAGATTTCGGGTTTTAGAGCGAGGCTTGGAGCGTCCCCTGATTTGTTACCTTCAAGATACCTGAGCACTGGCCCCCAAACGGGATCCTTCAACTGTTCTGCTCGCACATTTTCTTGCCGCAAGCTGCTTTCCGCCTCTTGTACGCTGGGAGTTTCATCTAACATCGTCGTGACGAACACTGTTTTAGGGGCCTCGTCATCTCGATTTTCTTCTTCGTTATCGTTCGCAATGTTTCTCGACAATGCGTCGGGTACAACGTTCTGAGCTCCAGGCCGATAAATTACCTCAAAATCATACTGTGAGAGTGTTAGTGCCCACCTCATAATTCTGTTGTTCTTGGTGTTTTTACCCTTGAACAAATATTTCAGGGCCGTGTGATCAGTAATTACAACAAATTTATTACCGTACAGATAAGGTGAGAAGTGATTTACAGCGGCAACCACTGCCAATCCTTCACGCTCCGTTATTGAATAACGTTTTTCAGCATCATTGAATCTTTTGCTGAAGTATCCAATCGGTTGTTCCTTACCATTACATTTTTGCGCAAGGACCGCGCCAGAGCCCTCATTTGAGGCATCACAGCTCAAGTAATACGTCTCATTAAGAGAAGGTTTCTTCAGAACTGGAGCTTCTATCATGAGCTGCTTAAGTTTACAGAAGGCTTGTTCGTGTTGTTCATTCCACTTGAATTTTTGGCCCTTCTTAGTCAGTGCATTAAGAGGTGCAGCGGTTGTGGCAAAGTGCGGGATGAACCGCCGATAGAAGTTGAGCGCTGCTACAAACGAGCGGACCTTGCGTGCGGTTGTGGGCCTAGGGTAATTTTGCATGGCCTCAACATTTTTGGGGTCTGGAACAAGTCCCTCACGACTGATGTAACATCCCAGGTACTTCACTTGTTTTTGCGCAAATTTGCACTTGTCCAAGCCTATTTTGACTCCGGCACATTGAAATTCGTGCAACACTTCCCTCAAATTTTCTAGGTGCTTCTCAAAGGTCATAGAGCTAACGCACACATCGTCCAAATAAATAGCGGCGAATTTTCCAAGCTGCCTTTTCAGAACATGACAAATTACTCTCTGGTACACTGATGTTGAGCACTTGAGTCCCATAGGCAGCCGAGCGTACTCGAAGTTGCCTTGTCGAGTCTGAAATGCCGTGTACTGCTTACTTTCTTCATCTAGCTCAATTTGATGGAAGGCTGATTTTGCATCGACAATGGAATAGTACTCTTTCCCAGCAACTTCTTCCAGGGTTCCTATGATGTTGGGAATCGGGTAATGTTCGTTCACCACTCGCATGTTCACAGCTCGCAGATCAAGGCAAATTCTGTGGCCTCCTCCAGGTTTCCTTACGAGTACGAGCGGATTTTTCCAAGCACTTGTGCTCTCTTGCACAACTCCACTTTCAATCATCTCCGAGACCTTTTTATCAATAATTTCTTGGCTGGTGTACGGAATACGCCATCCTTTCGTTTGAATTGGCCTGTAATCACTCAGCAAAATTTTGTATTTCACTCCCTTGACGTGGCCAATATCCATCTCGTCTGCACTAATTGTCTTGTGATATTCCTTCAGCAGGTTCCTAACTTGTTCTTGTTTTTCAGCATCCAAGTGACTGAGGTCAAGCTCATCAATTTGCTGAAAGCGCTTCTCTCTGCGGCGATTTTCTGCTTCGTTATTTTCCGCATTGTTTTCTTCTGCAGCTGCATCTTCATTCGCGATTTCGTGGCATGTTGCAATTATTGCTCCTTCAGTCAGAGCGATTTCTTCGGCAAAAGGGTTAAGTACAGGCATCAAAACATACCCGTTTTGTACCTTTGCAGCGGTGGCTCCGACGTACGGCGCCCACTTAATTCTAGGCTCTAAAATTACTTCCTTCCCATCAAACTTGCCATCTGCTCGGCACTTTACCATGGCTTGCGTGCGAGGCTTCACTGTAATGTCCTCAGCCAGAGTTACAGATGTTTCTTCCCGCGTCACACACAGAATTTTCGGAGAAGCGTGTCCTGGTGCTGAAAACATGTTCACGTAAGTGCCAAAGAATGATGCCCTACATTTTCCGAAGTCTAGCTTTGCGTTGACTTTGTTCATTACTTCCACTCCTATTAGCAGGTCTCCTGGGAACGCATTTTCCCGCACAACAAAGCATCTCTGTACAATTTTCTGACCGTTAACTTTGATTGGCACATTAATCTTTCCCAGCACCGGCACGGGTTCCTCTCCAATTGTTTTTAATGCAGTCGATGTTCCTTTCACACTAGCATTTTTAATTCCCGCAACCACACGCTCTTTAACCAAGCATATATTTGCTCCGGTATCAAGAAGTGCGGTAACAGGTTTACCATTCACTTGGAGTATCACGCTGGGATTTATTATTGGAGCTAACGGTCTCCTATTCCGTTTTTTGGCTGTCCTGCAAACTGTTGCACTCTGCAATTAGCTCTTGCGTGCCCAAATCTTCCACAGTTGACGCACGGCGGTGGCACCGCTTTATACTGTGCCAAGTCCATTGCAGGTGCAGGTGTTACTTCCGGTTGCGGCTGTGGTTCTCTTGTGTGGTAAATTTGGTGCTGATGACTCCTAAGTCTGCCTTTTTCGCTCCAGTGGGGTGCTTCATAATTTCCTCTTCGATGATAAGGAGAGTGTCGTGTCTGTCTGTTCCTTTCTCTCCAGGGTGGCACTTCATGGCGGTACCCTCTAGGCCGTTGTGGTGAATGCCGCATCGTATGGCCGACACGTGCAGTCTCATGCTGTGGCCTCCTCTCGCTTCGCTGCGCTCTCTCTCTCTCCGGTTCCCTCTTCTCTGTCGTTTCCCTTGGTACTGGTACTATCCGTCGATTTTCCACCTCGATTGCCATGTCCCTCAATTCTTGTACTGTCGTAGGTCGCGCATCACTTCGAAATGGTCTTGTGATGTTCTCCCTTAATCCGAGCCACATCAAATCTACAAGGATTCGTTCCGGATGTTCCAGATAATTCTCGTTGTACAGCCTTTCCAGGCGCGTCAGGTATTCTGAAACTCCTTCTCGGCTTGTTTGCTTCTTGGTCACTATTTCAAACAGCGCTTGCGTCGGATGTTCAACTTGATCGGCGTAAGAGCGCAGCCATGTTTCTGCTTCTCGCAGGTTCGTTAGTGTATCAATTATTAGATTGCACTCCTTTGCCTCTTGTTGACCTAGGCATAGGAAGAAGGCTTTCACCTGCTCGCTGTTATTCAGATTGCCCGTCAAAAACTTCAATCTTGCCATATGTTCCCCTACATCGTCGCCCCTCCTGAATTTAGTACCAATGGCCCCCACGCAACTTGTTACCACAGGCATATTAACTACTTCTTCCTCTTCAGGTTGCGGTGGCGCCACTCGTCCGTTCCCCCTTGCGTTGTTCCTTCTCCCCCGTGCAGGCATGGTGGCGATTTTCTCCAATTCACCTTTTCCAAAACTCAAAATTTTGCGATCACTCAAATATTTTTCAAACCTACTCACTGTAAAACCTTTACTGAAACTTTGAAATTAATCGAGTGAACACACTAGAATTTTCTCACTCAAACTTATCACTTTTATAACCACTTTCACTTTCTTGATCTATATGGCCGTGTGCTTGCTGGCTTCTCATGCACCGGAACACAGAAAATCATCACTACGAGACATGTACCTCTACTGAATTTCTGTACGTTTTGCACATGAAATAACTACGCAAAAAAAAAAAAATATACAACGCAACTGTCATACTACACTCACAAAATATTACAAAGCGATCGCGTTGATCTTTGCCAAATTGAGATGTCACGAGAAGGCTGTCTGCCTCGTCTCTCATTAATTTACACTAATGAGAAGACCGAATGCTCGCTTGAGGGGTTGGCATACCTCAATAAAATACACAGGAAACACAAGGAAAATTTATGGGCAAGCCCAAAACAAATCAACACTACTACAAAATGTGTATACTAAAATTGGGCAGTACTCACCGATGTACGTTGTACTCGACTTACTCAATGCGCGTTTTTCAGAGCGCATCAGTTATGATGAGGGGTTGCTTGCTACTAAATTTGGGGGGGGGATTTTATACACGTGAAAATTCACTTAATTTATAATTTACGGCAATACATCATACAGAACATCGATAAGCGCACGCAATGTATGGTATTAGAACTGGTGTAAATTGAGTAATGGTATGCTAGAAACTTCATGTGTTAAACAGCTTACATAACAGAATGACAATAAATGCTACCGCTGGCCAGCATATCCCCGTACGTTAATCACACAGGTCCTGATACATGAGCCCTACAACATGTTCATATTCTAACAGTGCTGGAATTTTAATCAACAAAAATAAAATTTTATAACACATAATTATAATTTCCCTAAATTCTAAAAACGCAGAGTGAAATCATAATTACCATTTTCCTAAATTCTCATGTTTTAATTCGTTAATCATTCGCTAAATTGATTATTCTCGACATGACCCCAAAACACAAGAGCACCAATCAGTTAGCACAAAAAGAACATAAATTAGTTAAATTCCCAAAATTAAATCTTTCCCAACACCAGTTATGCCCATTTCCAGTTATGCCCATTTCCAGTTATGCCCATTTCCAATAATGCCCATTTCCAGTTATGCCCATTTCCAGTTATGCCCATTTCGAGTTATGCCCATTTCGAGTTATGCCCATTTCGAGTTATGCCCATTTCGAGCTATGCCATCGAGTTATGCCGATTTATCAGAGTATTTCGTCTTTCGTCTGGGTATCAAGGAGTCGAAGTTGTGACCCACGAAGCGGTCACTGAGGGAATTCAAATGATGCGGGTGGTCACAAATTGAATTTTTGCACCCACTTGATCAAAATCAGATGAAGACTCGTTACCTCCTGAGGAAACGACAGGTGTAGACAATTATTGTAGCTATGGGGACTAGTGCTCACAGGGATGCGAGTTCCAGAGCTGAAGGTTTGGTAGGCCTTCTTTTGTTGAAATGGAATAGGTCGTAGTTGTTTTATAGACTATCTTTTTTCGGTCCACCACTTCGCCTTTTTTTGGAACCCTTCACTGGGTGTGGGGTTGTGCAACATACCTTACGGATGAATTCCCCTTATCCTTGATTTCTCTTCACGGGGATACAACTATTTTATCTATGGAAATTAGCACTCCCAGGGGGAAAATCTGTGAGGCCCCGAGCTGAGAGTTAGGTAGGCTTTCTTTATGTTGAAATAAAAATACTTTTTTGTTTTCTTAAGGACCCCTTTTTTTGGTTCACTGCTATCCTAATTATCAGCACCTACTACTTTCTTCTTCAAGTTTTATCTTGTTTCATGAACTTCTTTCTCAACTTACTGTTTCTAAGCCCCTTCTGCATGTATTCCGCATTCCCTTATCTCCATACTGAATAGTGCCTTCCTTTTTCCTCTCTTCGATACGGTTTTTTTAGGGAAACTTTAAACTAACATAATCTAATATTTAGGTGATAAGATACTTTTAAGTGCCAATAACTCGCTCTTGATTACAGGAAGAATCACGTGTTGAGTTGGGTATCGTGACCTTCCCGAAGTTGTATTTCTAATTCTCTCCACGATGGCCGCCATTTTGAATTAACACAAATTAACACAAATAGGCATAATTTCAATTTGATGGACAAAAACTGAGGAATTGGTACATGGCCAATAGAGATTGAGTGCTAATGAACTATGGAGTTGTTTTTTCATAGTTTGAAGCTCGCCTGAAAATACCCTATTTTTGAGTCCTTTCACTCTCAATTAAGGTTTCAAGGTAGTAGGGATCGTTGAAGGTAGCTTATGGTAGCATTTTTAACCTCAAGTTTAATATTGGTGTGAAGTTTCAAATCAACCCCGACCAGGAAAATAAGACGATCTGAGCCACATCATGAATTTACTACCTGAACGGAAAGAATTTCGAAATTACCATCAAATATATATATACCTACCGCATCTAAGATATGTCTACATCATCTAAGAAATGTGTTAAAGATATTCCTTCACGTCAGAGATAACCCTACACGTGAATGAGGAGGCACGAATAGGGTTCATGTGAATACAGGTGAATAATGGTACTCGGCTTACTCGTACTCGTAGATTTGGGGTTGGCGAGGATGGACTTTCAGGCATGTCAAAAATCCGCTCTGAAATAATGACTGAAGTAAAAAATTAAATGACAGAACTTCTCTGGGCGTCAACTTCCAGCATTTTCTTTGGATGGTGATCATTCGTTCGAAGTCAGTTGGTCCGTGATTAGGATTCGATGCCTGTGTAGAACTCGTACGGCGCGACATATCGACAGTTGGATTAGTCAGATCTGAGTCCACTGCCACAACACAGAAGTTTTCTGAAAATACGTGTATGTAGCGCGTTATGAGATCACCCAACATTTTTTTTCAGTAACAATTACTTTATTTTTTAACTTTTATTTTATTTCATATGTTATGAGTCGTCTCATAGTGCTCTACTTATACGACGATAACAAACAAATGTTAAAATGAGTCAGTAGAAGACGCTCTAAAGGATGCTCTATTCCAATCAAGCCTGATACATATCATGTTGTACATTGGTTTTACAGATTCTTTATAACTAACACCAGGACGTAATAACGGTTACCCCCGATCAAGCCGATACCCATTCTGACACCTGGGTAGAGTGGGGAATTATGGCATTAATTATCCCCCTTTTCCCAACGGGGATAATTAATGGTCTAGCTGACTAACCGAACGTTGACATTCCGGGACCTGCTCCAGCATCAAGTCTCACAACACAACGACACTGAAACGGAGAACAACTGATCATAGGAGATGCCAAGAGAAATTCTTTCTGTAATAATCTTCTTCAATCATTATTTGATTCTATTTCTTAGGAAAATCATATACTCTTAAAATGTCAAAACTCGGTTTCAAATGTCATTAATAATCAATGTTTCAATATTAGACAATAATCAATGTTTCTATTGAGGTTAGGATTTCAATGCATTATCATCACACGACGTTGCTTGCTCGAGAGGTTTGACCCTTACCGTCATGATGCAGTCCCAGTACTGGGAATGCGGTGCGCTCCCCTCAGGGGGATACAACTGTTGTATCTATGGGAATTAGCACTCCCAGGGGGACAATGTGAGGGCCCTAGCTGAGAGTTAGGTAGGTTTTTATTTGATGAAAATAAAACGTTTTTGTTATGTTAAGGACCACCTTTTTTCGGTTCACTGCTCTCCTGTTCTTCAGCACCTACTACTTTCCTCTTCAACTTTGGTCTTGTTTCATAATCTTTTTTTCACACCTTAGTGCTTTTATGCCCTTTCTGCGTAGATGACGCATTTCCTTAACTCCATACTAAATGGTGCCTTCCTCCTTCCTCTCTTTGAATCGCATTTTTGCTGCATGCGGGTAGGGAGGCTAAAACTAACGAATAATCACTAATCACTCGAGTAACGACCGAGGTTGGAGAAGGTAGTGGTTTTCCGATACACCTGTCCTTCCGGCATGGCAACGAACTGTATTAGTAAAATCCCTTTATCATTCAATATTAAATCTAAGTGAAGTGCGTAAAGTTCCCATTCCGATCTCCAACCACGAACTTACGAGCAAGATGAGTGCCACTATTTACGTACTTGTTTTCACATGAACCCTATTCCCGCCACTGATTCTCGCTTATGATTGATTATCTTTGAGGCTTAGGGTATCTTTGACGCGCAGGATTATCTTTGAAGCGTAGGATTATCTTTGAAGCGTAGGATTATCTCTGACGCGTACGATTATCTTTGACGCGTACGATTATCTTTGACGCGTACGATTATATTTGACGCGTAGGATTATCTTTGACGAGAAAGATTATCTTTGATGCGTAGGATTATCTTTGTTGCTTGGGATTATCTTTGTTGCTTGGGATTATCTGTGTTGCTTGGGATTATCTTTGTTGCTTGGGATTATCTGTGTTGCTTGGGATTATCTTTGTTGCTTGGGATTATCTTTGTTGCTTGGGATTATCCTCGTTGCTTGGGATTATCCTCGTTGCTTGGGATTATCTTTGTTGCTTGGGATTATCTTTGTTGCTTGGGATTATCTTTGTTGCTTGGGATTATCTTTGTTGCTTGGGATTATCTTTGTTGCTTGGGATTATCTTTGTTGCTTGGGATTATCTTTGTTGCTTGGGATTATCTTTGTTGCTTGGGATTATCTTTGTTGCTTGGGATTATCTTTGTTGCTTGGGATTATCTTTGTTGCTTGGGATTATCTTTGACGCGTAGGATTTTTTTTATGCTTGGAATTATCCTTGACGCGTAGGATTATCTTGACGCGTAAACTCATCCTTAACGTAGTGTGTTTATCTTTGGTGTGGTAGGCATATCCTTGATGCGCTAGGTAACTCCGGAATTCTTTCCTTGTAAGCAGTAGACTCTCGATGTAGTTCAGTTGCCATAATTCCCTGCTATAGATGGAGTTACGAGATGTCGATGACGTTATTGGAGTCAATAATAATATAAATGCTACCTTACACCTTGAAACTTTAAAGTCTGGAACCCATAATACAGCATATCTATCAGAGTGCAGTTTTGATCTGAACTGATTCCATTTTGTGAATGATTTGTGGAAAATTGAAGTGACAAGAACAAGGTCACAATGACGAACATAAGAATATGATTAGGAGAATACGAACATGTACCACGTTGCGTATATTAATTTACATATATTATTGAAGTAAAGTGACGAAAAAATCTCGGTCTGGCGTAATTGGATAGAAAAAAACACATAAAGATAGCTGTTGTAACTAGTGATCATGTTGACGAATAGCACAAATAGATCCTATACAACTGGTGACATAGCGGTACAGCAGGATCAAGAAATATCAATCTAGATAGGTGTAAAATATCATGTGCCGAAGCATAGGGATATTAACATTAAATTAAATAGGAACATCACATGTGGCGCCATAGCGGTGGGATCGAAAACATCCTCCTACAGTGAAATGTAACATCTGATTCCGTAGCAGGCATCAGATAGGTTAAATTCAACCTTTAAAGAATATGACTAATAAACGTCTGTCAATCGTGCTGTATCTATTTGCAGGGTGTGGGCCCACCTTGTACATGTGTTTATCGTTCCTTTTATTCCGTACTAAGAAGCCTTTTTCGTTTTCCTCTCTTGAAAGAAAACATTTTATGGGGTTAGGGAGGCTTAAAATAATCTATTATCAATCTTTTCGAAACTAAGTTACTACAGTTACTAAATTTGATTTTTTTCCTGGATATTGAGTTGGAGATCTGCTTTGACGTCTCAATTTAAAGGATGTGAACCATGTGCGCCTTAGTTTTAAACTACAAAACAGAGTTTCCAATTTATTGATGATTGAACGCGAACCCAATATGATCAATTCTTATTCCTGGAATGAATGGACAATGAGAAATTTCGTCTCTGTGTTAATTTTGAATTCTAACCACGTAGCGCACTTCCACTTGGATTTTAACTGTGCAAAGATTGTGCTTGTCTAAACTAGTCAGTGATTTGTCGAGCCTCAAATCAACTAGTAACTTCAAAGCGAAGAAAGAACCGAAAAAGTTAACCTTAAATTTAATTGATTTATGTTTCGTTTTATGGCAGCTCAAAAACCGTTCTACATGCAATGGATGTCGAAATAGAATTGGCATATCAGTATAGCGATAGTAAAAAACTGGCTTTCAGTACATTTTTGCATATTTGTAGATATACCATATAAACGAATGTACGGTCGGGCTTTGTGATTTTTATTTGCACCAATATTTGCAATTTTTTGTATGTATCTGCATTAATACCTTAATGAAACTCGTACAGCCGAAGATTTTTTACGAGATCTTTAGATCGGGCAAACATGGATGCCAATGCTTTTAAAAAATATGAACGTACCAAAAAAAATCGCTTAATCTAGTCACAGAATTATATTACACTTATGACATTGTAAATATTCAACAAATCTTACATTAGTTAAACATCCATTCTAATAATCGGACATTACTTTTGCACCAACCTGATACGTGCTATTATTCATCTATTGACTTCTTAACTTGAATATTGGCGGCTCCAAAATGACAAGCCTTGATATGATAAATCATATGAAAACGCTGTTTGCAATCACTGGCATCCCAAGTGAAACGGTGTTGTTCGTAGGGACTCGCTAGTGAATAATGGCCTTTCAAAATTTCCTTACTCGTATCATGGACTCATTTGTGTGTTTCGTAAGTTGTTAGTAGAACTATGGAGTTAAAAATTGTATTTCAAAATTGATTTCGATCTAAATTTAGCTTTCGGTATGTTTGGTACTTCTCCGCTTCTCCTGTGCGTGGTCCCGAGCTAAGAGCTGGGTAGGCCTTTCTTTTGTTGAAAAAAACGAGTTTTTATTTTGTTACGGACCAGCTTTTTGCGGTTCGCTGCATGCTGTCCTGTTTTTCAGTTCCTACTACTTTCTTTTTCGATTTTTATCTTGTTTCATAAAAATGTTTCTCAACTTTCAATTTTTATGCACCTTGTGCATAGATTCCGCGTTTCCTAGAGTCTAAACTGAATGCTGCCTTACTTCTTCCTCTCTTTGAACACCTTTGTTGCGGTTTTATCCAATCCGATCTCCTGTACGTAATGTACATTGGGGTTTACCTGTTTTCTTGCTCCGGATTTTATTGGGGTAAAATTAAATGGAATTCGTTCTTGAAGCTGGGGAATTCCGTGCCCGGTCTAAAAATGGGTGGAAAAAAACAACGCGACCACCCAGTGCAGAACCGAAGACTTTGCACAACGAGGAAGCCATGCAATTTTGTTGTATTGAACGGTGAGTCGTTTTAATGGAGAACTGATCCGAAATATACCTCACTGAAGGAGTGTGATTGTTGTATCTATGGAAATTAGCGCACTTGGTAAAGTATGCGAAGGGCCGCGCCAAAGGTTTGTTTGGTAGGCCTTCCTTTTACTGAAATAATATAGTTTTCATAATGTTACGGGTCATTTTTCCAATTCTCTGCTTTCCTTTTCTTCCAGCACCTACTGATTTTTAAATTTCCATCTGGTATCATGAACATCTATTTTTGCTACACTTTTAAGGAAAAAAGAGTAAGAAAAGGCAAGGAATAGATGGTGAAGAAAGGGTTAAAAATGAAAAAATAGAAGTGATTAGAGAGGTAGACCTCCCGAAGGCCTATCTATACCGTGTCTCAGGCTCAGTCAGCCTAGCGCTGTCGTGAGGAAAGGGTGTTGATAAAGCCTAAAACGCCGTTCGATTATCACTGCTGAACTCTGGGAAGCTGAACACTAGTACCTGCATTGTCCTATTCAGCCTAAAATCGCGTGTGCGTTTTTATCTCGATTCGATGTTTCGTCGGCAAATATATGAGCCCATCTTTGAAAAAATGGTGCTTCCAGATGGCCGGTATTCGTCAATTGCAGAATTCGTTACGTAAGTGGCCGGAATGGATGTTGATTACGTACGGAGTAGTAGAGTGGACATATCCCATTTTAAGTCGTGGTTGTGGATGAATTTGAGTATGTTGACTGTTTGGTTATGCGGGATGGTTGGAAATTTCACGCTTAAAATAGTCGATCCAAGTTATACATTTTCGTCCAATTCTCACATCGATTTTGTCCCATCTCTGATGGGACAAAAAACTGATATTTTTTCCTACTCACGAGAAATATTAGCGTGTTGGCATTAACCTCAGTTACACGTGTATATTTTCTTAATTTTTTATCACCGTATCATTTAATTTCGATGCGCTTTCATGGGCATCAGAAATAAACAACCCAGAAAATATCAGTACATCAATATCAAGAGGGTGCGTCCTCTGAGCGATGCCCAAATATTGTTTGTTTTACATTGGAGTTAACATAAGCGCAGAAGGTAAACTGGCTTATTTTCTCAATTTTATATCTCGATGAATACCTAAAGTTACATCAAGTTTAGTTTTAGCGGATTATGATGATACCGAGGTATCATCATATCAGAATTAGCATTTGCAGCCTGAAAAGTCATTTTTATTCGTGGGTTTCAGCGTTCTTATTTCGAGAAGAGAAGCAGACCTGTCATTCCCCACTGAAACCAGGCTGATAAATAGTCACCGGCTCCACCGCGGGTATTCACCAATACATCAATTTCATTATGTTTCTTTGGAAATTCAGCGTTTGAGGCATCATTTCATGAACTTGATTGGAATAAAACATGAAGTTTGTTGTCTTTATATATTAGATATTAGTATAATATATTAGAACATATATATATTTCTATATATATATATTTCTATTTCTATGTATATATTAGTATATTAGAATATATAGATATTTTCTATATATTCTATATATTATATATATATTTATATTTTCTATATTAGATGTATTAGTCTTTATATGTTAGTTTAGTATTTATATATTTAGATTGAGGCTGCTGTGCCCGAGGACTTGGGCGTCTCTCTAGAGCAGAGGTTCCCAACCTGGGGAGCTCATATCCCTTGGGGGTGCGAGACGATATTCCAGGGGAACAATGGAAGGCCAATAATACGATGTTGACTATGTTGGCATTTATATATCAGGGGGTGCGAGAAAAGTCCAGGTAAATAATAGGATCTTGGATATGTTGGCATTTTTATTTCAGTTAGTAAAGGCTCGAATGAAATTTCTTAAGGGGGCGGGGCGAAAAATGAAGTTGGGAACCCTTGCTCTAGAGAGAATAGAGAAAAGTTTGGTCTCGAGTGAGAAATTTAAACATAAGAAAGGATAGAGGAACAGCGAAGAGGATATGAGAAGGGTACACATAAGAAGGCCAATGAACACAGTAATAGGTGTGACCGATGGTGGTACAACGACAACGTACGTAAAAAATAAAAAACTTTGATTCTAAAAACAGCACATATAAACAATTTATAAGCGATTAAAAAAGGCATGGAGGCCATGGTTAAAAATACGGACAAATGTAACTTAAACGATTAGTAAAATAATTGTGCTCCATTATTAAGTGTCCATGGAGCCATGCGCCCATACGTGCTTGCAGAATTAGGAAAGTGTTGTTATTTAGCGCATCTTGGAAACAATTGTCCTTTAAAGGGGTCATCTGAGTGATTTTTTTGGTTTTAAACCGATTTTTCTGAAATTTGTCCAGTATATGTAATTTTGAAACAGAAATCCATTTTGCTCCTGTAACATTTTCGATTTTGGCCGCAGTTTTTGAGGAAATGGGAAATGTTAGTTTTTTTATTCAATTTTCTCGGACATTTTAAAAGAATAGAAGTTTGTGAGTTTTTATGCTAAACAAAAACTAAGACAGTTTTAGAATCCTTGTAACATTTCTAACGAAGAAATGACTCTGGATTTTCTATTTTCCTTTTCTTTTTCTTTTGATATCGAGGTCCAAAATTCATGATTTTTGACCCCTCTAGAACTAGAATTTTAGATCCCTCTTAGGAAGTTCCAGTGCCCGTAGCCCCATGAAATTTTAGAACACAATTGCCCACTTCCTAAGGAAGGATCCTTTTTCAGCAAAGAAAAAAAAATTGATAGATAATTTTGACCGAAATCAACGATCAATGCAACGTCTCACCATCTCTCATTGCTTGTGAAATGCTTGCTGTAACTTCGTCTTCCTATTTACCCCACGTTGATCGTGAGTTTGTCTTTAGAAGTTTTTTGCAATATTCAGTTTTACATCTTCTCAATTTGGTTCATCACTGAACTTGCTCCACCGTTAAATGTGGATCATGTTTTCCTAGTTAGATAATTGAATTCTTACCCTCAATTCCTTCTCACAAATACGGCGATTACGACGCCTTTGAAATTTATACGTACACGAAAAATTGACCCAAACTTTGTAATAATTAAGAAAGCTAGGGCGATGAAATGCACATAATTATGCTTCAGTGATATTTTTCAAGAGCCTACTCGAAAGTTGATTATATTTATTACCTGCAATAACTTGAACTCTAACACCATTTACCACAAAAAGAGACACTCAGCAAAGTTTAATTGAGTACGTAATTAGAAGGAAGAATCTTAACTAGTGAATCTAGTAATTTGCTCTGATTTAGCTGCAAAGAATAAGTTGTAAGATTTCTAAAATCACGCACCTCCTAACCCTGCGGTGTTTCACCATCGCCTGCAGTACATTTTGCTTTCGTATGTTGAAATATTTGAAACTAGTATGTCTAGGTTCGGAAAGCCATCTATGTACGCTGCAGCTAGCAGGTTGTTAAGAAATACATGCCCATACTCTGGAGTCCTTATCAATTGGTTGGAAATTTCCTTTTTTTATAACCAAATCCTTCCGTGGTTTTCACGTTATATCGCCCTTTTTTCTAAAGCAGAGTTTGCCTGACCAGCCATTAGTTTGTTCGATGGTAGCTGTGAAACTCTCAAGGTAAATAAAGTACCTTGTGTTTTGCAACATGAACAACTGCTCGCACACGCTGCTGGGTTGGATTTACCAGTGTTCGAATTTCACGAATGACGTGTGAGAAACAGCCTCTATGTGCCCACTAACCTTACCCTTCTAGCCCTCTCTACGTACCTACATTGTTCCACTAAATGTGAATTTCCTAACATCTGAAGTTAAATTTCCAATATTTGTTTTAATTTCTTGATATTGTAACCTGAATTACCTGATGTGAGAGCTGAGTAATGCTAAAAGTGAGTTTTTTCATTCGCAAAACCTAGTGTTAAATAGTTCGTATGGCAGAGTCCCTACTTGGGCGCCAAATTGTTAGGTTATTTTGGTGGGCGAGTCCTGTTCGGCCCTATAGATAATTATTTAGGCCGGTCCTTTTTGGGAACCAGTGGATTGATTCTTTAGGTGGGCGAGTCCTGTTCGGCCCGATTGAGAATTATTTAGGCCGGTCCTTTTTGGGAACCAGTGGATAGATTCTTTAGGTGGGCGAGTCCTGTTCGGCCCGATTGAGAATTATCTAGGTTGGTCCTTCTTGGGAGCCACCTTTGATAATTGTCCCTATTTTAGGGATTCTGAGGGCCGTAATTTCAGAGGCTTTTTATTCCGGAGGAATCTTCCTGACTTTTCAGGGATAAGAGAAAAGTCAGGTTCTGCTGACTTAATTTATAAAGTTGGGATTCGCCCACAGTTTTTAAGTTGCGAATATTTTTAGGTATCCTTCAAAGTCCGACCTGGTTAGAGTTTTGAAGATTTCGAGCTGTTTTTCAAGCTTTTGAAAATTTGAGCCGAACGAAATCGAGCTGTTTCCAAGCGTCGAATTTGAGCCGAATGAATCAAGCTAATGAAATTTGAAAACCGAGACGGAAGAAGTATGCTTCGCAAGTATCTGTGATACGCGAGCTCAGTTATGACAGGAGAATTATTTTCCCTCCAGCTAAATTACACAGGCAATAGTCGACATCTTTGGCAATAGCCTGACGCAAGCTAATGCGAGGCTATTTCTTGAGAATTACGAGTTGAAACACAAAAAAAATGTAAACAGCTCGAATGTTGTACAGAGTCTTTAGATAAATTCCGATCAGAGGTGGGAATTCTGGAGGGCATCAGTTAGTCTGGGGTCTCCCCCTCAGGGGGATACAACTATCGTATCTATGGGAATTAGCGCTCCCCGGGGAAAATATGTGATGGTCCGAGCTGAGAGTTAGGAAGGCTTTTTTTTAAATGATATTTTTTTGTAATGTTAAGGACCACTTTTTTTCGGTTCACTGTTTTGTTTTTCAGCGCCTACTACTTTCTTCTTCAACTTTTATCATGTTTCATGAACTTCTTTCTCAACTTACTGTTTCTTTGCCTCTTCTGCATAGATTCTGTATTCCCTAATCTCTATACTAAATGGGGCCTTTCTCCTTCCTCTCTTCGATACGCTCTTTTTTGTAGTAGTTAGGGAGGCTTAAACTAACTTATAATCTAATCTAGCCTGGGGTATCTATGATGCAAGCAGCTAACATTTAGAGTTCGTTGCATAAACACCACACAGTGAAGCTATCTAAACGTTCAACTAACTGAGAACTTCGTCACGCGAACCGAAGCCCAGCTATTTTGCAAAATCTCTTCAGTATCCTGAGAAGATTTTCACGATGTTAGTAAACCTTTTGATGAATCTAAGACTGCAGAGTTACCTACACGCCAAGAAGAGATCAAATTTGTTAGCAACTCTTTATGGCAAGCAAGCGTCAAGGCCAATCCGTGTCGTTATTGAGATTGGTTATGATGAGCCTCGTCAGCATTACGATAATTCGTAGAACGGTGAAATTCCTTGGTCTAATCTCTCATGCACAAGGCATGACGAATATCCCTGCTGAAAGATGGAAAACTGCATTTGAAGAGGTACCAAAAGTTCTTAACTATTATAGTTGAAGACCATCAGATCGACCTAAAGTTATTTTTTGATAAGATTTTACTGTTGATACATTGCTAGAATGACTTGTCGATCGTTGGCGTTCAACCCACGATTATCTTGAAGAAACCAACAAGTGTCATGTCCCTTTGCGTGGTTTTGAGTGAGGGTGACGTCTTAAACCATGCACTTGTTATCTTGTTCGCCGACAGCGAAAGTCAGAATTCCAAATCCTACTGAAACATCTTGCAAACAAAAATCATTCCGTGGATGAAGGCTATGGTGTCAAATGAGAAGTTCATTATCCAACAGGACTCCGCTCCTGACCACACGGCGAACAAAAGCGTAGACGCGCTTAAGAGGTTCGGTCTCTGATGTTGGCAGAAAGACTTTCAGCCTTCTTACTCGTTTGACCTGATCCCGTTGGATTACTACTTTAGTCGCAAATTCTGGTCAAACCTAATGCAAAGCCCTGCAACAGCGTCTCAGCCCTGCCCTTGAGAATGACTAAAAGAAAAAAAAATACGCGTTGTGGCAGATAGCAGATGAAAGTATCTGCGCCGGGTCCAGCTTTCGTTGGTGTGAAGAAGCCTGCGTCATGGCTGAAAGCGGTCTAATCGAATGAAATTTTGGTCCCCCTGGTTTGTTAAATAAATTTCAAAAGGTCAGAAGTATTATTTTAGTTTTTTCGAGTTATCAGGATCTGAGCGAAGAAAGAAAAATTGTACAGATAAATGCGATAACCCATTCATGTATTCGTATAGTTCGAGCTCAAGAGTATAACCAAGTTTAAAGAATTCTCATTAAACCACAATGAATAACCCGTTCACTATTAGTATTCACGTAATACGTCATTAGCATTGATAAGAACATATCGAATGTGTTGGCGAGCTGAGAGTTAGGTAGGCCTTCCTTTTGTTGAAATGAGAAGTTTTTGTTATGCTAAGGGCCACCTATTTTTGGTACACTGCTGTCCTATTTTTCAGCACCTAATACTTCGCCAATTTTTATCTTATTTCATAAACTTCTTTCTCAACTTACTGTTTCTGTGCTCTTTAATCTTTATAGATTCCGCGTTCCCTTTTCTCCACACTAACTCAAGCTTTTCTCCTTTCTCTCTCTGGAACGCCGTTCTTACGATAAGGAAGGCTTAAACTAAATCAATGGTAAACTCTCCCAAATACTAATTTGCATTGAATACTATGCAAACTTGATATGTACCAACCAGCCAACAAAGAAAAATAAGCTATCATGTTCTTATGAACTCATGCAATTTAGTATTATTTTTCCGTTCACCTAAAGTTCCCATCTCGAGCGTCGTAAGATGGAAGTGGTGAGTCAAAGATGTGTATACGACTCACCCTTAAGTTGGTTAAAATTTCATAGCAGATTAAACTTCCACAAGCAGTCTCATTTTTATTTTCGGTTGATTCTTTGAGATACCTTGATAAATTAAATCTAAGCATTTTCGACGATAGAATGAAATTGAAGCAACTCAAATTTCGTTATTGAGGAAAGAAGTTCAAGCTCCATTCTGATTCGAAATTTTTTGGGATTGCTCTTTAAAGCTCTTATAACCTTGGCCTCATGAAAGTGGCTAACAGTAGACAAATAAAGCAAAGATACACAATTTTGCTTAAACTAATTTACCAGCCGAATACTTTAAGGTAATTGCTTTGCATCAGAAATCTACTTAGAAAGTCAGTTTTTGTTCTCAATTTTTTCCCATCTAATCGTTAGTGGGGAACTCAACACTGATTTTGCTCTCTGTGGCACAGCGGTTAAGGGATCGGACTTGCATGTGTCGTGAACTTGGTTTCTCATCGAAGGCCGTAATCGTAATTTTCATTAATGTCGCATTTATTCGTTGGCCGATTCCAGGAGGCAATTCTTTGATCGTATCATCTATCGTCATTTTCCTCTTTACTTCAGGAATCTCAAGGTTGATGATCGAGACGGAAGGCCTCATTTATTATATTTTCGTTATTTCATTAAAGATCGAAATATACTGTGACTTTCAATGTCATTAGTCGTCGTAAATAATCATGATATCATAACAAGTTAAGCAGAAGGTGAATGATGAGATGAGTGCAACGCACATTTGTTATATTGACGACGTCTTCAAACTCAATTAGCAAGGGGAATGATACATGTGGAAATAAGAAGCGACTAACGAATTACACATCACATTAAAAGGTTTAAATGATTACAATGCTATCAGATCTCGTGATTGAATTAATTCTTAACTGTTAGACGACATAAATCATAAGAATTCGCGCTATGGTATCGAGATAAATCGGTGAAGCCTTTTAACGTGAAATAATAGATGGAAACATAGATTATCAACATATTGAGAAGTCTGACAAGAACATCTTAAATGAGGTGAAGCCTCGGAGTTGAATCATTTAATAGAGAAACATATTAATAATTATAAGAAGCACATCTTAGCTGTGAGATGAGGTCTCGGCGCTGGGTAATCAACAGAGAAGCAAAGAGCGTCTAGAAATTACATCGAACAAGGTTAATCTATGCCTAACACATGAAGCCACTTATTGAGGATCGATGAGATAGTAGATGAGCATATGGGATACTTAGCTGTGGTATTCCCGAATAGCGGCCGACAACTCAATGCAGCTTTGAGTTAACACTTCCTCCGCTTCACCCGCAAGGGTGTAAGCGGAGGTACACACGTCTCGCCCAATTGACGGCCCAGGACCTAATGCCGCTCGTGTAAGTCCGCCAGAAAGAGGCTGGGTGACGCTGTCTCGAGTTGGAACAAACGCGTTACCTATCTTGAAGCTTTACATCAAGATATTACAGAAAATATCAAGTGTTGGGAGATGATTCAAATGGATTAAGCTTTATAATTAATAAGCAAGTAATTTATGTAGAATGAACAACATTTTAGGTCTCGCAGGAAGAAGTTTAAATACACGAAGAAATATAGAAGTGTCTTGAAATGATCTCGGGTTCAGGCGTCGTCTACGTGGCAGAGAGTCCGAAGTCCACTGGGGGGGGGTTCGTAGAGAGGGGGTGAGGTTCGCTGGCTGGCTTCGAATGATGCTCGGCAGTTCGTGAAGCTCGTCTCGAAGCATAGTTTTGCAGAGTTCAGAAATGCTGCGTTCATCGTCGAGAACATATTGTCCAATATCGGGTCTTTTAGAAGATGGTTGCTTGGCCAAAACAACCCTTTCTTAACGTTTATATGAACACGGCGAAAGTCTGTCCCAGAAGAATCACGACAAATCCTCGCCGACGTCATTTAAGCATCGAGCTCCCGCTCGTTGTTATCCTTCTTCTTGATCTGTGCGCGTGCGACTACTGATCAGAAGAAAAGTAGTTCCGAGAAGACAAATACGGAGCTGGACGGGAGTGGTTTGCATTCACTAGGAAGCGTTGAATCGAGACACCTTGAGATGACACCATTGCAGTCATCCTTTGGCAGGATCTTTTCCTAACAATAGATGTCGGTGATCTCCCACGCCGTCATGACCACCACATGCAGCAGTCGTGAAGTTGAAAAACTTCATGGAAAATCCTTTTTTGCCCTACAGTCGCGTAGAGACCGAGGGTGCTCCTGTTCTTCATCTCTCTTGCAGAAAAAACTCCGAGTTAAAAAACTCCACGGGATCTAAGATAGAAGTGGACGTGTTCCTTTAATGGCTGGAACCGTCATCTTTTCTTCACCATAAATAATGATGTAAACGTTGCCGTATCATTGGTTGTCTCTCCATTAACGCAGCACATCGTCGCTCTGTTTTCTTCATCGTCGTATCCTCTGTCCTTGATGCTCGCCGGGATTGCATCACGTCATGCGCCAACCAGCTGTGCCTCGCGCGCAAAGTGTGTGTGTGAGAGCAGACGCAAGCGTGCTCGATTACCTCGCGTTGCCATGGAGACAGGGCAAGCCTCTGAGTGACGCGTTGTTGTATGCGAGTGTTCTAGCTGTGACGCTCGCTCTCGTACCCCTACATCGTGCCCGCATTGTGCTTTTCACTACCTGGCTGAGACGCCCGCTGCTGCCGCCGCCGCTGCTGCTGCTGGTCTGCGATGTAGTTCTAGTCGCTCACGCACACAGGAGTACGTATGCGCCGACGCCTCAGTGAGACGCTCGCTGCTGTCGCTGCCTCCGTGTGAATGTGTGATGCTCGCTGCCGCTGCTCGGGCCGCAGTGTACGTCCAGTCACGCACACAGACGTGGATGCGAAGCGTGCGTTCGTGTGACCGCTCTGCACAGGCAGAGGCCCTCTCGCGGTGTGGCCCTCGTGAAGACTGAAGTCGACTCTCACGTCCACAGCACCGCAAAAGACTGAAAGTTCCATGACGGTTATTTCTCGGCTTTATAAATCCCAAATTTTTCACTCCTTTTCCCACGCAGGCGTTCGCAACATCAATCCACATTCATCTCACTCTTTAGTAACTTCATGTTTACAAAAAGGACATACTTTTAACCTATTTTAATTTTTATTCCATTCTTATTTGATATGCTATGATGCAATGATAATGATGATTCTCGGAAGGAGAGAACACAATATTTTCTGATCATACATTAACCGGGTTAGAATCGAATTCACTTATATTTATAGTCATTATTACACTCATCGTTACGAAATATCAATTTGCTCGCATCGAAAGATTAATAATTAATTCATAATTTTCGTGACATTTACTTTACAAAGAAACAATAATCCAGACAGGAATGAATTACACCTCGGCATCAAGTTCGTGGTCGTAATCAGTAATTTGTTGACATTGAAGTATAAGTAAATAGGAGTAACAAATAAATTCATCATTACGCTATCTCGCAAAATACATTCAAACATCATACTAAAATATCCTAAACATCGAATATCTTATTTAAATTTCAAATGCTGTCACGCCGTTACATGTTCTATGAGGCTGGGGAAGTGAGTCAGCCATGTGGTTGTGTTTCCGAGGCAGGAATGTCAACAAGAGGAAGTCGAAGGAGCGGGCAGCTGGGCGATTTTGTAAACAAAGCGCCGGTTAGGCAGTTCCTACCACACGTCTCAGCCTCACATCTCTGCTTTCACATCTCACACACATTACACTCTCCAAAAACGAACATCCATCCTCAAACTTCTCCTCAACATGTCAAATTACACAAAACATCGCGTCGAAATCCAGAATAAAACATTAGAATAAATTATCAATAGAGCATAATATCTCTATCCACGAAATTTATATGTAATATCAATCTTTGAGTGTACGTAATGCATGTAATATCGTCATTCCGTAGAGAAGATTTATAATTGAATGGAATACTCATTTTAAATAAACCTCCGCTGATGTTCGAGAGTACGAAGAAATTTTTAATAAGCACTTTAATTGAAAGTTTTTTTAATAAAATTTTTAAATGTCTCAGAGATTCTTCAATTAAATTTCAATGATGTTAATTTTAGAAGTTTAGTTCTTGAACTTTAAGATTCCAAATGGGAAGCTAAGATGACAAAGAATGGATGCTCCACGTAAATTTTAGAATATGACTCAGGCTGCCGCTATAGAGAGTGTGCTCGGAGCTGCGCGGCTTCCAACGCCTTTGTCGAAAAGAAAATGGCGCCGAAAGGTTCACGGTGGCTAGATGAATTTCCACAGCGTCTAACTCAAATTAATTATTCTCATAGAGAAACTATGCAATATTCAATCGAATGACGCTTGATTTTTAAATTTTAAATCATTTGGAATTAACTGCTTCATATATTGGGTATTTCAATACATGAACAATCAACACAAAACGACGTAATGATATAAGAAACTCAGAATAGATTCTTAATTGGGATTAAAATCTTTGATTAGAAACGATTAACCTTGAAGCATGATTATTGAGAAAATTCATAAATCAAACAGAGATTAATACATGATTAGACATATGAATAATTTCACAGTAAATAAACACAATAAATGAAAGGTAAATAGATTCACAAAAGTAATAAATCAAAGTAGAAAGCATGGTTAGACATCCTAATAATTTTATAATAAACAAACACAATGAAATGAAAAGCAAATAGGTTTGCAATTGAGATAAAAACGGCAGAATATTAGTAAATAGGCACGAAATATAGAAACAATTTGAACGTAAGCGGGATACAATGATATAGATTACTAAACACTTTGAAACAATATTGAGTGTTATGAATAGTCATCCATTATTAGTTGAGTTTGCGTCTGTCCGATCAAATGCAATTTTTATGAAGTATTTGAGGCGGATTTTTATATAATTTGAAATGGTTTGGTAGATCGTGATGCTATTTTATCAAAATAGTTTGATCATAATGCGGCATAATTTAGTGATTTTTAGTAGTTGATAATTGGTAAGCGTGACAAATTTGAGCGGTCTCTTTCGGAGACGATTGAAGATAAAGATCCGCCACCGCTTGGCACCATATGTCGTGAACTTGGTTTCTCATCGAAGGCCGTAATCGTAATTTTCATTAATGTCGCATTTATTCGTTGGCCGATTCCAGGAGGCAATTCTTTGATCGTATCATCTATCGTCATTTTCCTCTTTACTTCAGGAATCTCAAGGTTGATGATCGAGACGGAAGGCCTCATTTATTATATTTTCGTTATTTCATTAAAGATCGAAATATACTGTGACTTTCAATGTCATTAGTCGTCGTAAATAATCATGATATCATAACAAGTTAAGCAGAAGGTGAATGATGAGATGAGTGCAACGCACATTTGTTATATTGACGACGTCTTCAAACTCAATTAGCAAGGGGAATGATACATGTGGAAATAAGAAGCGACTAACGAATTACACATCACATTAAAAGGTTTAAATGATTACAATGCTATCAGATCTCGTGATTGAATTAATTCTTAACTGTTAGACGACATAAATCATAAGAATTCGCGCTATGGTATCGAGATAAATCGGTGAAGCCTTTTAACGTGAAATAATAGATGGAAACATAGATTATCAACATATTGAGAAGTCTGACAAGAACATCTTAAATGAGGTGAAGCCTCGGAGTTGAATCATTTAATAGAGAAACATATTAATAATTATAAGAAGCACATCTTAGCTGTGAGATGAGGTCTCGGCGCTGGGTAATCAACAGAGAAGCAAAGAGCGTCTAGAAATTACATCGAACAAGGTTAATCTATGCCTAACACATGAAGCCACTTATTGAGGATCGATGAGATAGTAGATGAGCATATGGGATACTTAGCTGTGGTATTCCCGAATAGCGGCCGACAACTCAATGCAGCTTTGAGTTAACACTTCCTCCGCTTCACCCGCAAGGGTGTAAGCGGAGGTACACACGTCTCGCCCAATTGACGGCCCAGGACCTAATGCCGCTCGTGTAAGTCCGCCAGAAAGAGGCTGGGTGACGCTGTCTCGAGTTGGAACAAACGCGTTACCTATCTTGAAGCTTTACATCAAGATATTACAGAAAATATCAAGTGTTGGGAGATGATTCAAATGGATTAAGCTTTATAATTAATAAGCAAGTAATTTATGTAGAATGAACAACATTTTAGGTCTCGCAGGAAGAAGTTTAAATACACGAAGAAATATAGAAGTGTCTTGAAATGATCTCGGGTTCAGGCGTCGTCTACGTGGCAGAGAGTCCGAAGTCCACTGGGGGGGGGTTCGTAGAGAGGGGGTGAGGTTCGCTGGCTGGCTTCGAATGATGCTCGGCAGTTCGTGAAGCTCGTCTCGAAGCATAGTTTTGCAGAGTTCAGAAATGCTGCGTTCATCGTCGAGAACATATTGTCCAATATCGGGTCTTTTAGAAGATGGTTGCTTGGCCAAAACAACCCTTTCTTAACGTTTATATGAACACGGCGAAAGTCTGTCCCAGAAGAATCACGACAAATCCTCGCCGACGTCATTTAAGCATCGAGCTCCCGCTCGTTGTTATCCTTCTTCTTGATCTGTGCGCGTGCGACTACTGATCAGAAGAAAAGTAGTTCCGAGAAGACAAATACGGAGCTGGACGGGAGTGGTTTGCATTCACTAGGAAGCGTTGAATCGAGACACCTTGAGATGACACCATTGCAGTCATCCTTTGGCAGGATCTTTTCCTAACAATAGATGTCGGTGATCTCCCACGCCGTCATGACCACCACATGCAGCAGTCGTGAAGTTGAAAAACTTCATGGAAAATCCTTTTTTGCCCTACAGTCGCGTAGAGACCGAGGGTGCTCCTGTTCTTCATCTCTCTTGCAGAAAAAACTCCGAGTTAAAAAACTCCACGGGATCTAAGATAGAAGTGGACGTGTTCCTTTAATGGCTGGAACCGTCATCTTTTCTTCACCATAAATAATGATGTAAACGTTGCCGTATCATTGGTTGTCTCTCCATTAACGCAGCACATCGTCGCTCTGTTTTCTTCATCGTCGTATCCTCTGTCCTTGATGCTCGCCGGGATTGCATCACGTCATGCGCCAACCAGCTGTGCCTCGCGCGCAAAGTGTGTGTGTGAGAGCAGACGCAAGCGTGCTCGATTACCTCGCGTTGCCATGGAGACAGGGCAAGCCTCTGAGTGACGCGTTGTTGTATGCGAGTGTTCTAGCTGTGACGCTCGCTCTCGTACCCCTACATCGTGCCCGCATTGTGCTTTTCACTACCTGGCTGAGACGCCCGCTGCTGCCGCCGCCGCTGCTGCTGCTGGTCTGCGATGTAGTTCTAGTCGCTCACGCACACAGGAGTACGTATGCGCCGACGCCTCAGTGAGACGCTCGCTGCTGTCGCTGCCTCCGTGTGAATGTGTGATGCTCGCTGCCGCTGCTCGGGCCGCAGTGTACGTCCAGTCACGCACACAGACGTGGATGCGAAGCGTGCGTTCGTGTGACCGCTCTGCACAGGCAGAGGCCCTCTCGCGGTGTGGCCCTCGTGAAGACTGAAGTCGACTCTCACGTCCACAGCACCGCAAAAGACTGAAAGTTCCATGACGGTTATTTCTCGGCTTTATAAATCCCAAATTTTTCACTCCTTTTCCCACGCAGGCGTTCGCAACATCAATCCACATTCATCTCACTCTTTAGTAACTTCATGTTTACAAAAAGGACATACTTTTAACCTATTTTAATTTTTATTCCATTCTTATTTGATATGCTATGATGCAATGATAATGATGATTCTCGGAAGGAGAGAACACAATATTTTCTGATCATACATTAACCGGGTTAGAATCGAATTCACTTATATTTATAGTCATTATTACACTCATCGTTACGAAATATCAATTTGCTCGCATCGAAAGATTAATAATTAATTCATAATTTTCGTGACATTTACTTTACAAAGAAACAATAATCCAGACAGGAATGAATTACACCTCGGCATCAAGTTCGTGGTCGTAATCAGTAATTTGTTGACATTGAAGTATAAGTAAATAGGAGTAACAAATAAATTCATCATTACGCTATCTCGCAAAATACATTCAAACATCATACTAAAATATCCTAAACATCGAATATCTTATTTAAATTTCAAATGCTGTCACGCCGTTACATGTTCTATGAGGCTGGGGAAGTGAGTCAGCCATGTGGTTGTGTTTCCGAGGCAGGAATGTCAACAAGAGGAAGTCGAAGGAGCGGGCAGCTGGGCGATTTTGTAAACAAAGCGCCGGTTAGGCAGTTCCTACCACACGTCTCAGCCTCACATCTCTGCTTTCACATCTCACACACATTACACTCTCCAAAAACGAACATCCATCCTCAAACTTCTCCTCAACATGTCAAATTACACAAAACATCGCGTCGAAATCCAGAATAAAACATTAGAATAAATTATCAATAGAGCATAATATCTCTATCCACGAAATTTATATGTAATATCAATCTTTGAGTGTACGTAATGCATGTAATATCGTCATTCCGTAGAGAAGATTTATAATTGAATGGAATACTCATTTTAAATAAACCTCCGCTGATGTTCGAGAGTACGAAGAAATTTTTAATAAGCACTTTAATTGAAAGTTTTTTTAATAAAATTTTTAAATGTCTCAGAGATTCTTCAATTAAATTTCAATGATGTTAATTTTAGAAGTTTAGTTCTTGAACTTTAAGATTCCAAATGGGAAGCTAAGATGACAAAGAATGGATGCTCCACGTAAATTTTAGAATATGACTCAGGCTGCCGCTATAGAGAGTGTGCTCGGAGCTGCGCGGCTTCCAACGCCTTTGTCGAAAAGAAAATGGCGCCGAAAGGTTCACGGTGGCTAGATGAATTTCCACAGCGTCTAACTCAAATTAATTATTCTCATAGAGAAACTATGCAATATTCAATCGAATGACGCTTGATTTTTAAATTTTAAATCATTTGGAATTAACTGCTTCATATATTGGGTATTTCAATACATGAACAATCAACACAAAACGACGTAATGATATAAGAAACTCAGAATAGATTCTTAATTGGGATTAAAATCTTTGATTAGAAACGATTAACCTTGAAGCATGATTATTGAGAAAATTCATAAATCAAACAGAGATTAATACATGATTAGACATATGAATAATTTCACAGTAAATAAACACAATAAATGAAAGGTAAATAGATTCACAAAAGTAATAAATCAAAGTAGAAAGCATGGTTAGACATCCTAATAATTTTATAATAAACAAACACAATGAAATGAAAAGCAAATAGGTTTGCAATTGAGATAAAAACGGCAGAATATTAGTAAATAGGCACGAAATATAGAAACAATTTGAACGTAAGCGGGATACAATGATATAGATTACTAAACACTTTGATACAATATTGAGTGTTATGAATAGTCATCCATTATTAGTTGAGTTTGCGTCTGTCCGATCAAATGCAATTTTTATGAAGTATTTGAGGCGGATTTTTATATAATTTGAAATGGTTTGGTAGATCGTGATGCTATTTTATCAAAATAGTTTGATCATAATGCGGCATAATTTAGTGATTTTTAGTAGTTGATAATTGGTAAGCGTGACAAATTTGAGCGGTCTCTTTCGGAGACGATTGAAGATAAAGATCCGCCACCGCTTGGCACCATATGTCGTGAACTTGGTTTCTCATCGAAGGCCGTAATCGTAATTTTCATTAATGTCGCATTTATTCGTTGGCCGATTCCAGGAGGCAATTCTTTGATCGTATCATCTATCGTCATTTTCCTCTTTACTTCAGGAATCTCAAGGTTGATGATCGAGACGGAAGGCCTCATTTATTATATTTTCGTTATTTCATTAAAGATCGAAATATACTGTGACTTTCAATGTCATTAGTCGTCGTAAATAATCATGATATCATAACAAGTTAAGCAGAAGGTGAATGATGAGATGAGTGCAACGCACATTTGTTATATTGACGACGTCTTCAAACTCAATTAGCAAGGGGAATGATACATGTGGAAATAAGAAGCGACTAACGAATTACACATCACATTAAAAGGTTTAAATGATTACAATGCTATCAGATCTCGTGATTGAATTAATTCTTAACTGTTAGACGACATAAATCATAAGAATTCGCGCTATGGTATCGAGATAAATCGGTGAAGCCTTTTAACGTGAAATAATAGATGGAAACATAGATTATCAACATATTGAGAAGTCTGACAAGAACATCTTAAATGAGGTGAAGCCTCGGAGTTGAATCATTTAATAGAGAAACATATTAATAATTATAAGAAGCACATCTTAGCTGTGAGATGAGGTCTCGGCGCTGGGTAATCAACAGAGAAGCAAAGAGCGTCTAGAAATTACATCGAACAAGGTTAATCTATGCCTAACACATGAAGCCACTTATTGAGGATCGATGAGATAGTAGATGAGCATATGGGATACTTAGCTGTGGTATTCCCGAATAGCGGCCGACAACTCAATACAGCTTTGAGTTAACACTTCCTCCGCTTCACCCGCAAGGGTGTAAGCGGAGGTACACACGTCTCGCCCAATTGACGGCCCAGGACCTAATGCCGCTCGTGTAAGTCCGCCAGAAAGAGGCTGGGTGACGCTGTCTCGAGTTGGAACAAACGCGTTACCTATCTTGAAGCTTTACATCAAGATATTACAGAAAATATCAAGTGTTGGGAGATGATTCAAATGGATTAAGCTTTATAATTAATAAGCAAGTAATTTATGTAGAATGAACAACATTTTAGGTCTCGCAGGAAGAAGTTTAAATACACGAAGAAATATAGAAGTGTCTTGAAATGATCTCGGGTTCAGGCGTCATCTACGTGGCAGAGAGTCCGAAGTCCACTGGGGGGGGTTCGTAGAGAGGGGGTGAGGTTCGCTGGCTGGCTTCGAATGATGCTCGGCAGTTCGTGAAGCTCGTCTCGAAGCATAGTTTTGCAGAGTTCAGAAATGCTGCGTTCATCGTCGAGAACATATTGTCCAATATCGGGTCTTTTAGAAGATGGTTGCTTGGCCAAAACAACCCTTTCTTAACGTTTATATGAACACGGCGAAAGTCTGTCCCAGAAGAATCACGACACATGCTGGAAGTCGCGGGTTCGTATCCCGGCGCTGGCGCAGAGATTTTCCCCGTTGGGTATAAGGGAAAGCTCCTGCACAATACCCCACTCAACCCAGGTGTCGGAAATGGGTACCGGCTTTACAAGGGAACCGTCATGGTGTCCTATATATAGGGTTAGTTATAAGACATTTGAAAAACCAATGCTAAGATCATATGTATCAGGCTTGATTGGAAATAAAGCATCCCAAAGATGCCGATGTTAACCTTTTTTTTTCGATCTCACCTATTACGACCGAGGACACTATGTTGAAGGAAGTGCAGAAAAAGCTGGATGTGTATGAGACGTGCTAGGTTTCGGTGACTACATAGTTGCAAATTATCTGAAGTTCCTCCAGACTTCTGGGAATCAGCTGGCAGATCTAGAGCAAACGCGTCCTGTGCTAGTATTGAACGATCATGCTCCACTCTGACGTTCACTGTGAATGCAGCTATAAAAAAGCAGACTGAAATGACGTGCTGGATAATTCACCGATTTGATTTACAGAATTAGTAGTAGCAAATTTTATAAGTAGCCTGCCGACAAGTAAAATTCGCCTGAAATGAAGTGTGTCACCCGAATGTGAAACATGGTAGCGGGAATACATGAGAAGTAGTCCAATCCTCCTCATATTGCCTGATCTGGCAACACCGACAGCGTGTGAGGGCAGGCCGCGGGAGAGCGCGTATGTGCCGGTGACAGCCAGCGATCGAACAGGGCGGGGCGGTTTCTTGGTGTTCTCTCGCATACATAGCAGAGAAGTTAATTTTACCGGTGCCCGAGTCCCGTGGTGTGATGGATTACCAAGGTTAGATGCATGTGCGTTCAGCTTGGCCTTCAAAGTTTGAAATCGTTGTGTATTCTTTGAGGTTATTTAAACTGTTTTACTAGCGATCTAAGTCCTTACTAAAAAAAGCTGTGGTTTGCCGTCTCCCCTCAGGCAGATGCAATTTTTGTACAGGTGGGAACAAGCGCTCCCAAGGGTAAGCTGTGAGTCGAGAGGGGAATATTAGGCAAGCTTTCTTTTCGTTGAAATAGTATAGTAGATGTTTTTATTTAGTCACCGATCATTTTTTTCGGTTTACTGATGCTGTTTTCCAGACCCTATTACTTTTTTCAATTTGTGTCTAGGTACGCAAATTTTTCTCGATCTTGCTGTTCATATATACGCGGGGTGTAGGGACGCACCTTGTTTGTGGGTTTCTCGTTTTTCCTTTTTCATTCAGAATAGTACTTTCCTATTCAGAACACCTTTGTTGTAGTTTGAGAAGTTTAAAGTAACTCATATAAACTAATTTTTCTCTGTTTTTTTTTTACTGTAAATCTTACGAGAAGTTATTGTGTCTGGAGGGCAAATTTCCTTTATTGAGCTGTGGGATGAGAGAAAATAAAAGTAACTACTTTAAAATTATAGTAAATTACAGAAATGTCAAGGAAATGATTTGCATTTAAATCAACTACTTATATACTTATTACAGGTTATGTCTCTCATGCTGAGCGTAAACGAACTTGATTTTGCAGCGAAGTTGAGGGAGTTGAATATTTGTATTCGTGGTGCTTTCTGAAGTTTTCTTTATTCTTTATTTGTGCTGAGTATGATTATTGTGCTGTGAAAACGTAGTAAACGAGCTATTTACACTTCGTAGCCATGGGAGGCTCAGTTCTTTCTGCCTCGTCTTCTAGTTTTTAATTGCATCGTAAGAGCGATACTTTTATATTCGAGCGCGTTTAGCTTCAATTAATAATTTGACTTTTTTAGTTCTTTATGCCCCACCTTCTAGTTTCCAATTGCATCGGGGGAGCCGTGCCTATTTTCGAGTGCTTTTTAGCTTCACTAATTTGACATTTTTGAGTCTGCTCAGATGTTCTGTTTTTATAATTTGAGGGACATAAACGGCGCACAATATCAGACTCTTCAGAATTAATAACATTGCGTTTAATCATTTTATCTGTGTGGATCGAAAAATGACGTCAAGGAGTGGTAAGAAAAATGAACTTGAATTTCGGAATCATATGGAAGAAGTCCGTCTCTGAGCATCAGTTGACGTAAGCTACGAATGAAACTGATGAGCAGTTTAATGTTGAGTACGGCATCCGTAGACTTTGTTAACAATCTCTTGAGTGTATTAGGTATTATTAACTTGAATTTGATAACCTAGTATGATAGATCTTTTAACACAAAATGACGTCCTTTAAGAAAACATGCCTGTTGCATCTTAGAGGATTAGGGCTCCTAGGGGGCGGAAGACGTGAGATCCCGAACTGGAAGTTATGTAGGCCTTTTTTTGTTGAAATAAGTATATTTCTTGTTTGCTATATGGACTATTTTTTCCGATTCACTGCTGTCTTTTTTCAGTACCTTTTACTTTCTTCTTCTACTGTTACCTATCTTATCGCATAATCTTCAATCAAACACGTTTTGTATATTACGCAGGGTATGGGGACACACCATGAGCATAGATTCTCCATACCCTCAACTTCGTACTTGAAGGTGCTCTCTCTCTCTGGGGAATTCATTCGTTGTGGTTTGGAAACCTCAAACTAGCTTAAAACCTAACTGTCTCTATTGTTTCGTTTCTATTAATTTTTGGCGTATTCTTTCCACCGTTGTTCATCAATAATTATGACAGGTCGTTTTCTCTGTTCCCAACTTTCCGCTGGTGCGTGATCTTTGTCAGGTTGTTATTGTGATTCTGGTGTAAAGAACGCATGTTTCCTGATTTCGTTTTATTCGCATCTTGTATTTTTCTATTTTTATCTTTCCAAAATAATAACCGTGATTTCATGACATCAAGGTAGCGTATATCTTTTCAATATAATCTTAGCAATCGTAATTTTTTTCTAGACGCTTCAAGGTTTCATAAATCTGTCACAAGACGACATATTTTAATATATCATAAGCGATGAATTATTATTACGTTGATAAATTATTTTCGACTCAATATCAGTAGCAATTATGGATCGTCAATTGACAATTGATCAGATTAGCATCATTCTTTAACACAGTTTTATAAGATACCCAAGATTTTAGGGTAGCGCAAATAATTTTTCATCTAAACTTGAATAATATCAGTGAGAGCTTACAAGTTCATTTTAAACAGGGCAGTTAAACGACCTGAACTACGTTATAAATTTACTGCCGGAGAGAAATAATCTCCAAATTACCTAGCCTACGCGTGAATCAAGGGCACAAAAGGGACTAATCACGAAAGAAGGTAAATATTAATACTCGGATTGCTCGTAGGTTTCCGGATATGTTAGGATGTGGTAACACCTAGACTCGTTAGTAAATACTTCACACGAGATAAATTAGAAGCAAGGGTTACCTAAAAGTTATTAAAGTGCTATTTTGTGACTGGCTTATTTAGTGACTGGCTTATTTAGTGACTGGCTTATTTAGTGACTGGCTTATTTAGTGACTGGCTTATTTAGTGACTGGCTTATTTAGTGACTGGCTTATTTAGTGACTGGCTTATTTAGTGACTGGCTTATTTAGTGACTGCGCTAGGAGTTAGGAAGTAATACACCACATTTTGATAACAAAAAGGATTTACTATCACTGATCTCTCTCGGTGTGCCCAAATTAGCAGGAGCAGTGAGGGCAACACCGTCTCTTTGGTGTCCGGGGACAGATTTGTGACTGCCGACTCTGAGCTTTCCGAGGGAAGCGCGCTCTCTGTTACGAGACGGTCCGAGAGGTCCCGAACGGGATTCTAGCGATCGGCGTTATCCGATTCTGGTCCTATTTTCAATGGAGACGTTGGTACACGTTTAATTGACTTGTTACGTCTTGTATGTATAATATTCCTTAAAAATTGAATCACATGACGAATGATGGAGAGTATTAAATGTGAACATTTTTCTACGTGAACATCTGGCGTCTTCAAGGAGTGAGTTTTTATATGATTCTATCATGACTGCGTCTATTTATGAATATTCTACGGTGTAAAAACAACTATTGCAACAGGCCTTCATAATTACTTCGATTGTATATTTAGAAAAAAAATGCGTCGACACTCCTCAAAGTTATAATTCGCTTCATTTTTTACAGTCTCATCTACGGTTATACTTCTAGATGTTCTAGAATGTTCTTCGGAAAGCAAAGCTGTCAAACATTTTCCGATGACTCTGTAGAAACATGTAATATCCGCGTTTGGCTTCGTGTCATTCGACTCTTTCCAGTCGGACTTCGACCGTCGGCTGCTTGAAGACATTTCCCGGCCTCACTTTTCTCTATTAATCGTGATAGAAATTCTTTAAAAGCATTGCAAATAATAATAATAAAAATAATTCATTTATAGGTTATCGATTCGTTTAAGCGTAACTTGGCTTATCATAGGATGGTTTCAACGTTTGCATTTTACCCTGTTCAAACGCGTTCGTAACAATCAGCGGTTTACCCTCTGGCTGGCACGCCCGCGGCCGCTCAACTGAATGCAGGTTGCAGTGCCTCGGCGAGCTTTATTACAAGTGGTTCCGTGTGTTATTGGATTCCTCTGCCCGATGGGTTGTGGAAAAGACCCCAACGTTATTATCTCAATTTATGAAAATTAATGAGGTCCCGAGCTAAAGGTTTGGTAGGCCTTCCGTTTATTGAAGTAGAATAAGTTTTTTGTTTCACTACGGACCATATTTTTCGGTTTATTGCTGTTTTGTTGTTAGGCGCTTAAAAATTCATTTTTAAACTTTTATCTTGTTTCATGAACTTCTTTCTCAACTTACCGTTTCTATGCACCTTGTGCGTAGATTTCGCGTTCTCTTAACTCCATACTAAATGGTGCCTTCCTCTTTGGAACGCATTTGTTGCGATTACGCAACAAAGCTTAACCCAATAGCTAATATAATCTATAAAAATAAACCACCATGATAGAGCTTATAATACCCTAATGGAAACCTGTGAGGTTTTATGATAGACAATTTTGCAAAGTGCTGTTTACCAGCCACCGCATTAAATTCCTAGCATCTCTACATAGAAACCATCAAAACTCGAATGAGCGTTCGGCTTGTTCTCCAAATTACTCTCCGATTCCAGTCGAGGAATTTCTTAGAACTTTCTCCCCGAATCGAAGGTGAATAATATTGTTTTACATCATTCATTTCGAAATCATACCATTTGTTGGGCTTTCCAGTCGTCGTCAAGAACTAAATCGATAACAAAGTACAGTTTGTGTTTCAAAATTAGTAGGTGGAGCATATAATTTCAGTAAATCATTGTATGCGACTAGCAGTTGAAAAGTAATAAATCTTAAATATTTGCTAGGCGTATATTTTTACTAATTCGCTCTTAACGGGAATGGAGAGGATAACGAATGATTCATGAATAAATGAAGATTCTGTTGAAGTAAATAACCACAATGTGGACGATGTAAAAAGACCACGCTCACCATAAAAATATCGATATACGTCGTAGTTTCAGGAGCTTATAATCATTGAAAGATGCTGTTCAGGTACTGTATGTACGCTTCACCTCAGAAAAGTGCGGTCAAAGGAGGCCATCTCTAACCACAGAGAATTTGTGCTTTTAGCATATAGTGTTTCTAAGTTTCGTTCCATAGAGGCAAATGCATTAGGCTTCGAGCTCACATGATGGTTGAACAATAGGTAACACAAGCATTTAAATACGAGTTCCCCTGATTTTTAGCCGTCGCTGCGTCTTTCAACATATCGTGATGGCCGAGATTCAAAAGTTTGTGCCTCAGATAATTGATAGTATATTAATAATGTGAAAGTTTTCATTTTTTATCATGTATTAAACTTGTTAATATTAGTGATTCTGACCGGTTGCTCTCGCACGTTGGTGCAGATGTAAACGAGGCAGTCTGAACCCGGCTCCTTATGCCATTAATATGTCTTGTTCACCATGGGGACCAACGGCTCACATGAGCGCAAGATCTGTACTAATGTTCAAATAATTCTCTCTTAAGGACTTGAATTGCTTTTAACGATGTATAAACTAGTGTGTCGGCACGCTACGGTGACTGGGGCGTTTGCCAACTAACCGAGTGTACTATACTGACCAATACTCGTATTTCTCCCTCTCCGTTTTGAACTTACTACGCGTAGTTCTTCGTTAACATGGCCCGCTTGGTCTCAAGAGACTATTTACTGAAACTCATTGCGTTACTATAAAATATTAATCGATTAAATGTGGGTGAAAAATAATGTTAAAATGCGTAATTTTGATGCCCTATTAACACGAATTCAAGATATATATGTATTTGGCCTCATTGCTAGTACCATTGTGGTGATTGCAGTAAATTTGTTGTCGTTTCTAGTTTGTGCACCAAAAACTTTTTTGCGTCAAATTCGTTAAACTTTTTTTTCATTAAATATTGGCTGTGGGTACGTGTACGCGGTAGCGCATTGCTTGAAAGAGTATCTTGATGTGATTTGTCTTCACTTTGTTTGATTCATTTGCTTGTGTGAAGTTCTTTCGATATCGTTTTCCAGGCCATTGCTCGCTTGCGGGTCTCAACACTCGCGTTCTTGCGTTGCCACTGAAGTTGAAGCTTCGCTGAATTTCTCCCCTCTGGAGTATACAATTATTAATTCGTTGAAATTAGAGCTCTTAGGAGGAAGATGCGAGGTCTCGAGGTGAAACTTAAGTAGGCCTTCTTTTTGATGAAATTATAATCAGTGTTTTGTTCCGTTCCGAAACTTTTTTTTGGCTTACTACTGTCCGAATTTAAACACCCATTACTTTCTTCTTTAATTTTTATCTTGTTTTATAAAATTCTTTCAATACTACTGTATATGCAAATAGGGTCTGTGAACTGAACTTGAGCATAGAATCCTCGCTCCCTTAATTTTGTTCTTAAACGGATTCCTCGTTTCTCCATTGGGAACACCTTTGTTCCGTTAGTGAGCCTTGAACTTACTTATAATCTTTATGACCGAATTTCCACGATAATGACTCCTTTTTGCCCTGAGGTAGCTCTGAATGTTATAATTACTTCAGTTATGCATACGCTCCCGATCTTGAATAACCTAAACATCATTCCTGTTTTCGCCAGTTCGAAATTCTATAACTTTGTAAGTTATTTCACCAGCGTAAAAACAATGTATGGCAAAGACTCGATCTGCAAGTGTAACCTTTGGCTTTAAAAACCTCTCCACGAAAACATTGTTAGAAGTGTGGCAGAGTTGACTTACCGCATCTGAGCATCCGATTATTATGGATTTTTTAAATTTTCGAATCACAAAACCAGCAACGATGCTACTATAATGAGTAGCATAAAACCTTTACCGAACCTCTTAGTTTGATCCGTTATGTTCTACCAAGACCGTCTTTCTTTCTGTATCTTTTGTAGGGGTGGTACGATGCAAGATTTAGGCGTGTTGCACCCGTTAACTTGAACAAAATTTCTTTGTTCTTCTTTCTTCTTTGTGCTGCTCGAAATGCACATGCAATCGCCCATCCGTAGTTTTTGCCTCCCAAAGTGTCTATACTTGACCAACGCCGCAGAGACGTCAAGAATACGTGAATCCGAGTTCAATCTTAGGCAACGCATGGTTGTTGGTCTAGCACTGCGGGTATTATTTTCTTTGTCGTAGAATGTCGAGAAGCAGCTTCGTGACTAGCAAGTGTTCATGCCAATACCTACTGAAAATATTGATCTCTGATCAAACGTCGTCTTATTGATTTCTGGACAGAAATAGCGAACAATAGAACTGAGAACAGATGTAGAGTACGTTGCAAACACATAAATTCTAAACGTATAGTCATTAGAATGTTCACTGGAGTGTTTTTAGCCTTGGCTGTGTGTCTCAATGTGTGTTCACTTTACTATACACTAATTTTAAGTTTTAATATTAACCTGAAACTTTAAGAAAGTTTAGTTATGGTATTTCAGACCTTCCCGCATCGCTACTCTGAGCAGAGAGGAGTTAAGTGAAGCATTTAGTTTGCTGTAAGTTTTCTTTGTTGAAGTGTCGGCCTACATACAGTAGATATTATTAAAATCTTATTTTACTCCTCTTAATCATGTTAGCTAAGCTTACAGACTGTATTACGAATTTTCTTATTACCGTAATAAGCGATACTCGTATCCGAAACATTTCAGTATATGAAATGGAATCTTACAAAGTCTGATCGCATATTGACTCTCAGCACAGGTTGCCAATGAACAGCTTTAATGAAGCATTATAGGCGTATAGATATACCAAGGAGCGCACACGCTATAATACTGAGATCCCGTCATCGCGATGGATTTCTCTTCGTGCGCCTTCGTTGCGATTAACCCTCGCGGACACGAAACTGGTTTATTTGTATTTCTCTTCTGAAGATGTGAACAAATCTGGATACACCTCCTCATCGCTGACTGCTTAATTCTCTGCATCTTGCGAGTCTTTTCTTTTGTCATCATTGAAGGTTCCAAAAATTGTTGGGAGATTTCCTTAGGATGATTAACTAATTTGCTATGATAGGCTCAGTTCACTGAGACTTGTGTTCAAGCCAACCTAAGAAATATCAGAAAAGTAGAACACAAAACAGCAAAACGACTTTGTAGTGAAACTAATCGGTTCAGTAGTTCCTCGTTGGTCACTGATTCAAGAAATGCGTGTTTTAGGTACACATGTCAAAAATTTGCGAACTTGAAATGACAAAAGTATTGCTCAATATGAATGGAATAGTTAGAAAGATATCAAAATTACATGTATTTTAGTATTATTTTCCGTTAAGAATATTTTAATTTTTTACAGCTTACTCAATTTTAGAACGGAAAAATAAGTTCAAATACGATTAATACGTTTAGCATTATAATAAATGAAAACTGATCTACATTGTCGCATACGCTCTAGAGAAGCGACGCTTTGTCAGTTCCCCTCAGAGGGGATGCATCTATTGTTTCTATGGGAATTAGCGCTGTAATGTCGTGCGCTAGCGGAATTGATCTTCGCTTCGGCACGCCATTGAACGGAACTCGGTAGGATGCCCAAAGGGAAACGAGGTCTCTTCAGGTTTTTTATTTCTTATCCCCTGGTTCCGTAAATCTGCACAGACAAGTATGATTCAGACTCGGACCAGGAATTGCAATAAATCCTAATTTAAGATCGCCGTCGATTGATCAATTAAATGCATATGGCGCTGCATAACGAGGAAGGAATCTCCTACTTCTTGAGCAAGACACGGAGCGCGGCTAAATAATGTTAGAACTAGGTATGATATGGAAGGGCAATAAGAGTGGTCACGAGGCATAGTCATGGGAACAACATAGCATAATAACATCTCATGACTCAGTTATTATCATTCTATAGGAAAGTTTTAGCCTCCCTTAACCACGACAAAGATGTTCCAAGAGAGGAAAGATGAAGGCACCATTCGGTGTGAGGTTGAGGGAACGCGGAATCTATGCACAGGACACACAGGAGTAGTGAGCTAGGAGAGAAGTTCCTGAAACAAGGAAAGGTTTCTGTTGCATTGACAGGGAAGAAAAAGTCTCTAGTTGAGGATCACATTGTCAAGAACACCCCGCCAAGGACACACTGCTAGGAAACACATTAGAAAGAACACATTTATGATACACGCACACGAATATTGCAGAACTCGTGTCACTAGTCGAAAGGAGTGATTGAAGGCAATGTACTCCTAATCTCGCTCAATCTACATTTGACAATACATGTAATGATAATTTTGAGAGACAACACAATTCCACGGACGATGCATTTTCATTGTGAGGTGAAAGCACTTTTGACAGTTTACAAGTACATGACATAAACTTCGCAATCCTCGACACCAGGCAATAATACATCAATCGCTTGTTTCGGCCAATGTTCAAAGTGTCTTTTTTTTTTAAGGAAGCACAAAAAGATATATCCACGAATGTACATCCGTATCCAACAATCTTGACACAGCGGTCATTAGTTAATAGGCACTTTATTTGAACAAAAGGTGGACGATCGCACAACGAGTTTATAGTTTTCGCATGAAAGCCTCACAATAATAAAGGGATGACGAGTTAGGTAACGTTACAGGTTGAGAGAGAATACTTTAAAATACTTACAGACGATGGGGAAAGGTCCCTCACTTTAGACCTGGAGCAGCATATTCTAGGACATAAAATAATTGATTGCTCTGTTTTTTACTTTACCCTATCTGTGGAAAAAGGGACAGCAAAATTAGGTCTCTAAAGCAGGGCAAGTCACTCAGGTTATCAAATCAACCATTATCAATAAACTCTATTATAAGAAAAAATGAGAGAGGCAAGCACACGTTTGTCAAAGTCGCTTTGAAAACACAAATCATATGAGCTAGTGGTCTCAAGTTTCTGCGCCTATTCCCAGCCCACTGAATGCCGTAACTTTAGGCTTCCACCTTGCTGACTGGCGCAACTTGCCCAGCCCAGCTCATAGGTAAGAAGCCAATCGACTAAATTTATTCTTACTTGCTCCACATCCTTCTATTAATGAATGTTATAAACAATACAAAGACAAGAAACAATACAAAGACAAGAAAAATCATGTTCCCAAGTTGGTGCGAGTCCAGCACGACGTGCCATGGATTTTCAATATCAACAACTGATGTCCAATCCATGGGAGAATCACCATAGTTTTTATTTTCAGCACACAAATCTTTCAACAGTGAAGCAGTGGTTGGTTTGCATTATCAAATAAATATATGATTGTGCTATCTTATGTTAATCTATGAAATGTGATAAACTTCAAGTAATCTTGTGTCAAACTAAAAAGCATTGAAATGTCAGTCTCTCCATGTTGCATTTACTGCCCTTGACACTGTTTACAATATTATATATGACAACACAGCTTACATGGCTTGACTATTATGCAAATGTTGCTGAGCAAAAAAAACATTTGGACATCAGCACGAAATCACTTGGAGCAGTGAAACAGAGATAGAAAAGTTCATCGGTAAATCACAGTGTTCAGCTAAAATACCGTTAACCAGAACCTGACTAATTCCCAGCATTACACCGCAGCTTACTGGCTACACCGAAAGAAAACACCAGACTCTACCGAACTGCAATGGCTGGTCTGACTCAATGTAGGTGGGCTTGCCGGCCACCGGAAGCATTCTCGAATGCTCCAGAAACCGGCCGCCCACCACTATCTAACGCAAGTCGTGTGAAAACACCCGAAAATATAGCCAGCGCGGTAATACGTAAACCAAATGAGTTTCCCACTCAAGTTCACTCGCTAACTACACAAAAACTTAATATTATCCGGGAAACTGTTCCTCCCACGCACTTCAAACAAATAAAACGTTGGCGTCATTCTTGCGGACGAAGCGCGGATCCGCAAAACGTCGCCGGAACAAATTATCAAAATTCTTTGAATTTTGTCGTGTCTTGTAAGACGCGACAAGCGCTCCCAAGGGGAAAAGAGGTCTCAAGCTGAAGGCTAGGTAGGCTTTCCTCTTGTTGAAATAGAATAGATTTTTGTTTCCTAACGGACCTTTTTTTCTCGGTGCACTGATGTCCTGTTTTTCAGGACCTACTTCTTTCTTCTTCAATTTCTATCTTGTTTCATAACCTCTTTTCTCAACTTACTGTTTATGTGCGTTGGGAATCATGTATGGGAACCCACCTTGAGCCAGTAAAAAAGATTCCCATTGCTCAATACTAAATAGTGCCTTGCTACTTCCTTTCTTTGCATTTTTTTGGAACACCGGTGTTATAGGGGCTTTGACTAACGTATCTAAACTACCAATTCCGTGAAAATGAGCATGGCTGCATTGATCCTTGTCAAATCTGGGGCAATCGATGGACTGAGCAAAGGATCCTCTTTGTTGAGCCTTGCCCTCGAACGGCGTTCATTCAGGACTCACGTTGTGGGTGTCTTTGAGGTGCAAGCGTGTGTGTATTGTTCGATCTTTAACACGTTGACTCCGAAGTGAAACATATGTGTACCACTAGGTAAATTGTTCATTTACGTACCGAACTATGCAAATACCATTTCAACTATTTTGCTACCTTTTCCGAAATAAATTTTAGAGTAAAAGGAAACATATTATGGTTCAATTGTATTCTTTATACTTTTTAAAAAGGTTAAAAATGTATTAGAGCAGAAAAGACGGTTTTTCAAAACGACTTCTTCTAGCCTAACCAAACTGACCATAGCAACCGCACAATCGTAGTCAACCTGTTAAAAAAAAATGAAAGTTAATGGAAACAAACGTACCTGAGTGATGTTCTGTAAATCAACCGGTAATTTCTAGAAGGATACGGTACGTTAATCGTAATTTTCTGTGAATTGCCAAAAATTTTAGAATTTGTATTAAAGTAGCTCTCTGTTCTTTAAAGAAATAGTCTTACCTAATTTAAAAACTGAAAAATGAGTTGAAATACGCTTAATACCTCTAGCATTATAATGAATGAAATGACGTAAATCATCGCTTACGCTCGAGAGAAGCGAAGCTCCACCAATTCCCATCCATACAACTGATGAGCCTCTTCATGAGTTTTTAAATTTTACATTTAAGATTACACACTTGAAGCTCAACGTTTCCTGATGATTTCTTTTCTAAAAAAGAGTTTTACATTGTTCGGGGTTTTGAAAAAGAGACAAGTATCAAGAGCCACAGTTCATATACAATTATAAAATGGGTAAAAGATGCTGGTAATCCCAATGTGAAAACGTCACCTAGACTCCAATGAACGGCCAGATTGCGTTTTAGATAGGTCTCGATAAATCTATCACCCCACTGCAAGTCTTCAGATCGCAGAGAAAATGAAAAAGCTGGACTGATGGCTTCGGAATGATAAAAAGCTGGACTGATGGCGTCGTTTCGCACGCAGCGACTCTCTGACACTTGTAAATAGCCTTGAATCTAGTAGAGCTGCTTCTGTCCATGAAAAATATTTCGTACGGACTCGTTTTTTGAAAAAAATACACGACATCTTGTTGAAGACGAGAAAACTAGATTTTTTATACGATTACTTTTCATACCTTTTTATGGGCAAAGAAATAACTAGTTTGAAAAATATCACGTGAGGTATTGCAAAGCTTGTAATTCCCCCAGTAAATTAACGAGGTTATCATTCAAAGAAAAAGGTGCACCGATATTTCATACAAAAGTGTGTAGTAAAGTGAAAAGTAAAGTAAACAAGTGAATACACCTCTTTTTGTCCATGGGTATTGAAGCATCCTTGGGGAAGACGTGGTCCTGAGCTAGAGGTTATGTAGGCCTTCCGTGTGTTGAAATGTAAGTTTTTGTGTTATTACGAACCAGTTTTTTCGGTTCACTGTTGTCCATTTTCTCGGCATTCTATTTCCTTTTTTTCACCTTATATCTGGTTTCATGAACTTCCTCCAATCTTGCGATTTCTATACGCAAGGAATCCAATGTGCGAAGACGCTTAGTATAAATTCCTCCCCGTTCCCTCAATTCCAAATTAAATCCTCTTTCTTCTTCCTCTTTCAACTCTCAGGGACACATTGAGTGTGGACCACGACTGAAAGGACAACTGAATTATTGTCAAATCAAATCCTTTATGAACACAAAATCTGTCAGCGCTGTGCGAACTTCTTGTTTTAACAGCTCAGGATTAATTCAGCGATAATGGATCATGTACTTGCCTCAAATGTCTGAATTCTACGATATGTAAGAGTGAAAGAAAGAAAAGCCGAGCCTAGTGAAGAAAGAGAGAGTTTAGAGAGCCCCGGCAGGCGGCAACGTAAACTCCTGGTAATTAATGAGAGGAAAGCACGATATGCGATAAAACTTTGTCACGCTCATTATTCACTAAACCTTCGCTTATGGTATTCCGCCTCCGCTGTCAACGTACGTAGCCTTTCGCTGCATCAGAATAGCTAACATAGAAACGCCGCTCTACAGTAAGCGGTGCTAACGGGGTGTGAGCAATATTTATCCATGAAATTTTGTGTGAGAAGGTCTCCCATCTTTTTTTAAGACACGTACAATTTAAAAAGTTTTGAGTTTTTCCTGAATGTAGTGATAGCAAAAATAATGTTCCCTTCGGACGCGCCTGTAAAAAGATTTCTTAGAATTCGCAGCATTTGTTCCACGATGGAATTCACCTGACGCAGGGTCTACGCGTCTGAATTCATTTTTAACGTGATAAGTTTACTTATACGTGCTCTCCGACGTTAAAAGATTTACGTGCTCTCTTATACTTTGAATTTAGTCGGCTCTCCAAGCTTTGCTTCTCCGATGGACGATTCACCTGAGTTATGTTAATTGAGAGTGGAAAAGCTTATTGACAGTAACGAAAATATGTACTCGGTTTTGACACTTCGTGAATTTAACTAAATTTTTCAAAAAGGAGACTTAGTCACTCATTTTCATCTCGGAACTTATAGTAGCCGAGTATTTGTAATTTTATTTCCTTATTCCTTAGCTACTTTTTTGAATTATCTTTCCGTTCATCAAAGTGGGTCTTTTTAAACCACAAATAAGAACGAATGACCATCACCCTAATTGTATTTCATCGTCAAAATCTGTGAAAAATTGCAATTTAAGATGCCTATTGCATTGGACGTAGTCACTTATAGAAACCCCATGTGAATTATTGCGAGATTATTCAGGATGACTCACGATCCGAAAACTCCTCATCATTACTGTTGAATGAAGAAAGGAAAAATGCTTTAGACGCATTATTAATTTTAATTGAGATTATTAATCGAATTGAAATAGATTGAAATATTTTGAAATAATAGATCTACTCGAAAACTTGTTATGCAATGTTATGACAGAAAATCACTGAAAGTTTGCTACACAAAATAATATAGATGTTATGACTAGAGTCATTTAGCTGAAGGAGAAAAATGAGGAGATTGTTACGATTTTCCCCCCAACATGATGAAGAACTGTGCCTCAAGGCAAAAGTTACTTCAAATTCTTGGATGATAAAAACATTAATTTAGGTTCTTGACCTACTAATTAGCAAGATTTGAACCCTAGAGGAAATTTGTTAACTTTAATCAAGTGTGATGTTGAAGAGAATAAGCGATCAAATCTTTAAGGAAATTCTCATGAAGAATGATGAAACATAAGTTGCGAAGTAATTGAAATCTTCATTATAAGCACACCAAAACAAGTTAAAGAAGTCTTTGGTATGAAACAACGTTACTGCAAAGACCAGGTGTTTTCCCAGTGAGCTTTTTTTGTCTTATTTCAATTGTCTTCCGATAAGTAATTATCGATTCATGTATACGAAGTTATCAAACTACACATATATACTCGAAATTATCAAACCACATTTCATATGGCGTATGCATCAATAATTGGTATGGGAAGCAAATAAACCAGTCGCAATCATTATGGTTATTAGAATCAAGGCCTTCGATCTGTTGATAGAAACCTCTTTGATTATCATACGTTTTTCAACACGCACTTTGAGTACGTCTGCTCAACCTCCTTTTAGCTGAGTAAGGTGTCTGATGATCACTAAACGGTTGACGCAGCTCTTTAGCAAGTCGTGTTGTTTTGCAGGGCGGAGAGTAACCGTCAGCATTCGAGAATTTTAACGCCTTGAACACCACTGCTTCATATCTGGTTAGAAACTTGGAACACGCGTGAGAACGGCCGAAATCAAAGGCCATCAAACATTCGTTCTGTTCAGCGAAAACTGCGGTTTCTCGTGCGTGAAGTAGATTCATGGTCAAGATCTTTATTATCTGGGGAAGAAGATGAACCAGTGTGACTTAGATGAGCACCCAGCGCCTCGTATCCGTGTAGCTCTTGCACTGAATTCCAATTCGTGTAAAAATGACATTAGTATTAGAGGAAATAGAGGTATTGGAGGAAGTTGAATAAACTTTGTATATGCGTAGATAAAGAAAGTAAAGTTCGGTGTACAATTATTATGGGCCAGCAATATTGTGATTTGACTCCGTCGTATCTGTTGTGCTGCATCTTCTAAAAAAATTGATGTCGTTCTTGTGGAAATCGTCGTCTTGCATTGCGGTACTGAGCAATATTTTGTTCGAAATTTGCTAGCGTTTCTCCTACAAATGGCTGAGCTTTTCAAAGTTGATGGCGTCTTTCTGCGTCTTTCGTACTTTGCGCTTTTCTTCGCTCTAGTCTACAGTCTTCGAGCGCGACTAGTCTAGTCTAGTCTAGTCTAGTCTAGTCTAGTCTAGTCTAGTCTAGTCTAGTCTAGTCTAGTCTAGTCTAGTCTAGTCTAGTCTAGTCTAGTCTAGTCTAGTCTAGTCTAGTCTAGTCTCTCGCTAGTCTCTAGCGAGTCTCTAGCGAGTCTCTAGCGAGTCTCTAGCGAGTCTCTAGCGAGTCTCTAGCGAGTCTCTAGCGAGTCTCTAGCGAGTCTCTAGCGAGTCTCTAGCGAGTCTCTAGCGAGTCTCTAGCGAGTCTCTAGCGAGTCTCTAGCGAGTCTCTAGCTAGTCTCTAGCGAGTCTCTAGCGAGTCTCTAGCGAGTCTAGCGAGTCTCGAGTCTCGATATTTATCACTCGCTGTTTCCTATGCCTTCGAATCCTCTCCAAGCTGACATTTGGCTGTGCACCACGGTAGAGGAAACAAGGTAGGGTCACTTCTACGGGAGACTCATTGACTTATCTCATTGATCAGTCTAATGCGTCTCTAGTTTAAGTGAATTAGGTTAAACATTATTGTACTCCTAAGACTAACCTTGATGGTAGGATGCCCTAGAAGTTACTGAACTTATTCGGGCCCACAGGTAGCTATACTCAAATTTGACCATTGTACTAGACTTAAGACATCTCTGTATCTCCTGTGGTAAATAAATTGTTTAAATTGTTTAAAAAAAATACACCTTCTCTTGTTCGGCTAGCCAATAGAAAGGCATTACTTCAAACAAACTTTGTGACGTCACCAAAACGCTATTAGGCCAATAGTGGAGCCATATTTGGGGGTAGCAGTGCTACCAGATGCAATAAGATCGCTGTCATTGGTTAGTTGCCGTGCCGTCAGCAGAACCACGTCGTCAACGAAAAAAAGAATGGTATGAACCTATCTTGTTTCCTCTACCGTGCTGTGCACACAGCTGTATTTTCATTTATTGGAAACGGAATCTAAGCATTTATCAAGCTCGTGAAGTTCATGTTATTGACAACGTAGTAAATTTTTACGGCAGTGAGAATTATAGTGCAAATATTTCAACTCTCCACCAGTAAGCTTCATCTCTATTTTTTACTGGAACTTGAACTCCTTGTACCTACAATGAGTTCTACAAAATCCATACGAGAATTTTGGAGCTTTGTCTTAAACGTCGTATTCATGATACCTGTGAGTGTTGTCACTTTTTAAATATTGGCTTGGACCTCATCATGAATGTATATCTATATTAAAGTTTACTTACCTCATCGACATTGAAGCCCGTTTCCAAGACTTGTCATCATTTAAAATAAGTCTCGTTTTTGTGCGGAACTGTTCCGGGCTTCTCTACATAGTGTTTGGAAGTGCGTGCATCCTCCTGATCGTGTGGTGTGGTGGGCAGGCAGGACCAGTCAGAGATCGCTCTGCACCAGTGCACCGTGGGCTACGCTGGGGACACACTTCTCTCCGGAAGAGATCTTCCCGCCATCGTTGTCTCATCTTACAAAATGGGCGACTACATTGAGAGCAGTGAGTTTATGGGTTGCGATTACATTATTGAAGGATATATTACGTTATTGAAGGGCAAATTACATAATTGAAGGGTAAATTACATTGTTGAAGGGCAAATTACATTGTTGAAGGGCAAATTACATTGTTGAAGGGTAAATTACATTGTTGAAGGGGAAATTACATTGTTGAAGGGCAAATTACACTGTTGAAGGGCAAATTACATTGTTGAAGGGCAAATTACGTTATTGAAGGGTAGGGATGTTTGCACGAAGTTTTGTTTGTTTCAGTTGCCCCTGTAAAAATGGGTGAGTGTTCTTGGTACGTACGATTACGCAGTCTTCTTGGCAGTGCTTAGATTGCTAGTTCGTACTTTTTACGTTGCGGGGGAGGCTGGCGTATCGTGCTACAGACTGCTAATAATTTCCCTCTCAGTGTTGGGCTTATATTTACTCTTTCACTGAGAGTCATTTCTCCATCGTAGATTGTAGAGCATTGTTGTCGTGATCTTCATTTATTTATTTTATCCTTTTATTTTATTGTTTTTTTATTCTTCTTCTTACTATCATTTTACTTTGATAATTTATTCTGAGGGTCATAAATTTTGTCTTGATTAATGTTATTTTGAGTAGACCACCACCGTTCACAGATGTGAGACTATTGCTCGAAATGATTTCATTTAGGTTGATCAGTATGATTCAGACTTAACGAATAAATCAATACCTTGTTAAATATCTCATCATTTTCAGACAGTGCAGTTTCATTAGTCATAACTATTTTGAATGATTAGGATATTCTATATCATTAGATATGAAAAGAATTTTTAATAATGAGCAGCTCAAAGCTTCAAAGTGAAATATGAATGTTTTAGGTAGCGCTCAGAAATAATGGAATGAGACAGGAATTGTTAACTCTCATAGAATAGAAGAGTTTACAACGTAAATTCAAAATAAATATTGCGAGCAACAATATTGTTAAATTAAATTGCATCCTTTAAAAAATAAACAGCTAATATCTGAAAAAAACTATTTTTTTTAATTTCATAGAAAGTTTTATTTGGCCATTTTCTAATTGGTGTGCAATTTTGTACCTCTTGTTTTGAAACAACTTGTGATGGTGGTTGTGGGTAGACCACAACACTTAGAATAAATTAGCAAAGTTGGCTCTCAATTTGTTTCTTTCAAATTTTTATTTATTCTTTCCGAACTTCCGTTGTAGTGTTCTCATGCACGATTTATTTGATGCTCATTCGGAGACAATGCGAGTGAAATTATTTTGTTAATATTTCCGCCGTCGTGCAGAAGATGAAATTGACGCCAACAGCCAAGAAAGTACTACGGATGAAGAGGACCGAGAAGGCCGAGGAACTTGGGGCAGCAAGCTGAAATTTGTTCTAGCATGCATCGGCAGCTGCGTCGGTTTAGGGAATTTCTGGCGGTTCCCTTATTTGTGCTACAAGTCTGGAGGAGGTGAGTCTGCCACTTCAGGTGTCTGTGTAAAGGCCTGTTTACACGATCATCGAGTGCGCGCGTGAGCAGTGAAGAGAAGCGCAAGCCTCCCCCTCTTGTTTTCGCTTTAGGAGCATTTACTTGCTCAAAGACAGTGTAGCTGTAATGATACTGACAAGCTCTGGCTACCGCCATAAAAACGAGCATGATCGGCATTGTCATTGAGCAGTAAATGCGTCTAAAGCGAGAGCAAGTAGGCGGGGCTTGCACCTCTCTTCACTGCTCACACGCGCACTCAATGAGCGTGTAAACAGGCCTTTACAAGCCTACAAATAAGGAGATATGTCTCGCACTTCCAGCCACATAGCAGAACCTTCTTATTTATACCAGTAACAATGATGCTTTCCTGATATTTCTCATTAATCACTGACTTTTCTCCGTGAACTTTTGTACGTGTTTAATTTCGTTTGCAATATCTCAAGAGTTTCACCATGCAATTCGAACAATTTTGTGAAATTCATAATGTTGTGTTTCCAGGTGCGTTCCTCATTCCATACACCATAATGCTGTTCTTGTGCGGCATTCCGCTGCTCCTCATGGAGATGGCGATTGGCCAGTACACCAGACGAGGGCCCATCGGGGCTCTACTCGAGCTCTGTCCCATCTTCGTTGGTGAGTCATGTTCGGACACAGAGCGACTCGCTTAGTCAGGGTCGGCAAATTGGTTCTTTTTTTCGGCCAAATCTTCAAGTTTCGGCTTTTTTTTACCACTTCCCCTGAGAAGGGACCCTCCGGTGATCGCTGAGGGGATTTTCATAATACTCCTAACTGACCGACTGACTGGCAGTTACTAACTCAATTTTTAGAAATACTTAATGAAAGCTAAATGAAGGCGCGCTTCATTTAACACGTTAGTTGCGATGGGTTAAACCGAAGTTCAATATTCAACTTGAATTTAAAGTCAAAAGTGATAAGCAAATTTGTAAATATCAAACATTAACTGGGCCTGTTAAATACCACTAATTTAGAAAGGTTGTTAGAATTTTTCAAAACGACCCATCGATGGGTCGTTTCGCAGCAGGAAAAACCTAAGCACGACCCACCGGTGGGTCGTGTCGCAGTCAACGTGTTAAAGTTTGCTATTGCCAAATTGCTTACTACAATTGACTTTAAATTTGAATTGACTATTGAACTTCAGTTTAACCCATCGCGTGAAACGTGTTGAAGTAAGTCTTTTCTGTGAAGGCCGGTCGTTATCAGGCAATCATGGAAAGTTGCCAGATATGGAGTGGTCTTCATTGTTGAATTGGAAAAGGCACTGGTCAAGATGCTGGCTAGAAGAAAGCTAATCTGGCAACTCTATTCTAGGTACTTGTACCTATTGAAATTCGAATCAAATTTACTCCTTCAATCATATGTTATTTTTGTACGCGTTTCGAAATGCCTCGACCATGGAAGTGCATTTACCCTGAATATATTTTCATTCTACTGAATAACTCAGCTTTAGTGTGCATCACAGCGATGAGTTACAGTCGTTTCGTTTAGTTCCCTTTCATAACTTTATTTGTGCTGATAGTTCTCTCTCTAATTGGTGTACTATGCGTACTCATGCACTTTTAATGGACTCAAAGCAGTCCAGTTGTGAGAAATATTCTCACTGACATGAAGACTTGGTGATTTTCAGCGTTAGTTTTAGCTCGACCAGCTTTTTGTTAGTAATCAATACATACAAAAACAGTCCTACGTTTTAGTGGTATGTGTTTCACATTAGAAGAACGCAATCTTAGAACAATCTATACTTTTTGTTTGGGACACTCCCCTCAAATAGCTGTTATTTCCAACTGCCTCCACTGTAATTATTAAGTAAGAAGGAACTGGTCAATAGATACCCAATGCAGTCATTGAGGTTCGATGCTGTCATAAAATCTTTGTACAATAATAATCAAGCTCGAATTGATGAAACTCGTTACTTCCTTTTCAGCTCGCATCTTGTGCATAAATTTCACGTTTCCTTCATTTATACTAGATACTCCCCTCTTCTTCTGATGTAAAAATGTTATTCAATGGAAACATATATTTTTTAATTATACTTCCCATGCTCTTTTGATCTCGGAGAACAAATGGGCTTTTCCCTGCCGGAACTACAAAGTGCGTAAACAGAATGCTATCATGTTATATTACGCATATTCATAATGGTAGATTGTCAACTGTTCTATCTTGATCGGGCCCTGAAGGGGTGTGGGATTGGCAATAGATTATGGTTATTCAATTTTACCTATTCTGTTCTGAGGGAACTGGTGCCTTGTGGTGAAACGCTACATAGGGTATCTCAGCTTAAGATATATAGATCTACGGAGCTTCTGTTTTCTTACCTTCTTCGTCCAGTTTTAGTGCTTTCTTTTGCTGTTTCTTGTCTTTTCATCCTCTTCCTTCTTAACCTGCTGGTTTAATGCGCAGGGTCCCCTGTGGGGGATTTCTCGTAGGTTGTGCCTAGATTCCCCGTTTGCTACTGTCCATCCTAAATGGTTCTATCTCTTTCCTCTCTTGAGATCGCCTTCATCGTGAAAGTCTTAAACTAAAATAGGAATAACATTCTTATCGGCAAAAAAATATATTGACTATAGGCATTTCTGTGGAGACCAGCGAATGAATTTTCGAACAATTGACATCGCCGTTGTTGTGTAACTGGCAGAGCTCTTCGAACTTAACTAAATAATTTGAACCAGCTCCAGCACCAGATTTTTAGCTTCATTACCTTTCAAGAATGGCGTAACTTTTGCTCCTTTTAGTTTTGCTTATGAGCGAAGCTTTTGAGGTGAGCTGCAAACTAACGCGCGAATTTTGAATACTTGTTTATGAACCAGCTGGATATGAAACACTAGCTCTGTTTTTATTTCTTTCCATGGATTTCTTAATTCAGAGCAGTCCTTCAAGATAATTCAATAATATAGTTGTCGAATGCTCTTCTGGAAAAACGAATGTTCTTCTGGATTCATTGTTCTCGCGCAGCTTCACCTCCACATATTTAGCGAAACTGAGGATCATGCTCTAAAATTATTTGAAAATGAAACGGAAAAATGGTATCATTTCTATGAAATAAGAAGAAATTTAGATGGTATGTTTACTCTATTCTCATATTTGCGTACATCGAAAATTGAGTAAAAGTTGAACTTTTATGTGAGAGTGAACCGTTTGCCCCCTTGAATCTTTTCCATGCGTATTGTGATGCTCGTGACTTTATTTACCGGTCTGAGTTTGAGTTTTGCGTGCGTGTACATACATGTTCCCATACCCTTCGTTAAAAACATATTTTGTTTCAATTCCAAGAAAGTTTGATACGTCATGTCTTATATATTGGTTTTTGATATGCTTTGTAACTACACGCTGACTCAATGCCGGTTATCCTATTTTGAGCCGGTACTCATTTCTGACACCCGAGTGGTGTCAATGCCTCCTACTCGTACATCTCCAGACTTGCTAATCAAAATCGTGGTCTCATATTTCGGGCCATTAGTGATATATCATTGGGGCGAAATTTAGTTGGCTGCAATTATCTTTGATTTCACAAGGACGAGCCCGACGAAGCTTTGAAAAATTTTAGGAGATGTGTAATGATACTTCATTTGTCAAATTAGCGTATCATATTGATTTATTTATTCATTATTATTTCCTCTCGTTATTCTTCGTACGACAGAAAATATAGTTACAGTCGACCTTGTATGGACATGGTTTTAGCCCTCACCATTTGAATAGATTTGATTTCAAACCATTGTAGTCAGATTTTACTTCGATCCAAAATGCTTTGCCGAGTCAATTTTTCTCCAAATGCGAAGAGTTGAATATCTGACTTGTATGTCCACAGGTTCGGCTGTTGGAGTGGTTATTATTTCCATTATATTCTGCAGCTATTACAATATCATTATCTCGTGGAGCATCTACTACCTCACCCAGTCGTTCCGTTCCACCCTGCCCTGGGCCTCGCTGCCGTCTCACCTGACCACCCACAACTGCTCCGGCAACTCCTCCACGCAGCTCTACTTCGAGTGAGTGCTGTGTTTTCTTATTGGTCACCTGTTTGTTCTTATTGGTCACCTGTTTATTCTTATTGGTCACCTGTTTGTTCTTATTGGTCACCTGTTTGTTCTTATTGGTCACCTGTTTGTTTTTATTGGTCACCTGTTTGTTTTTATTGGTCACCTGTTTATTCTTATTGGTCACCTGTTTGTTCTTATTGGTCACATGTTTGTTCTTATTGGTCACCTGTTTGTTCTTATTGATCACCTGTTGTTCTTATTGGTCACCTGTTTGTTCTTATTGGTCACCTGTTTGTTCTTATTGGTCACCTGTTTGTTCTTATTGGTCACCTGTTTGTTCTTATTAGTCACCTGTTTGTTCTTATTGGTCACCTGTTTGTTCTTATTGGTCACCTGTTTGTTCTTATTGGTCACCTGTTTTTTCTTATTGGTCACCTGTTTGTTCTTATTGGTCACCTGTTTGTTCTTATTGGTCACCTGTTTGTTCTTATTGGTCACCTGTTTGTTCTTATTGGTCACCTGTTTGTTCTTATTGGTCACCTGTTTGTTCTTATTGGTCACCTGTTTGTTCTTATTGGTCACCTGTTTGTTCTTATTGGTCACCTGTTTGTTCTTATTGGTCACCTGTTTGTTCTTATTGGTCACCTGTTTGTTCTTATTGGTCACCTGTTTGTTCTTATTGGTCACCTGTTTGTTCTTATTGGTCACCTGTTTGTTCTTATTGGTCACCTGTTCGTTCTTATTGGTCACCTGTGTGGGGTATTGTGTGTTCTTATAGATCACCTGTGTGGGCCCTCATTGATCTGTATGGGCCCATATTATTTCTCAGTGTGTTTGCCCATGTTGTTTTTCTGTATGTTTGCCCATGTTGATCCTTTGTGTGTTTGCCCCTGTTGATCCTCTGTGTGTTTGCCCCTGTTAATCCTCTGCGTGTGTTTGTGTGAATATATATATACATACACATGCATACGTATGTTATATATCTTTACGTATATTTTCAACTAGAATGGATATAGAGTGGTGCTGCCACTTCTAGCTTAAATGAGGCGTTGTGTAAGAGCAATGGTCGAAACGTGTCAATAATTTTTCTTTCCTGTCACCCATAGAGAGAAGGAAGCCTCGAAAGTGTCAGATCTGTAGAGCCCTATTATACACCTATTTAACTGTCGAAACCCTGTCGCCTTTCTACCTCTTTTGTGGATCTATTCAGGTGAAATTCCGTTCTCGCTGGTGTGGTATCAGTAGTAGGAGTAATTTTTAGGTTGTTTCTCGTTTTCATGTCATTATTATTTACGATACCCAACCTCACGAATTATTTTATCCCAATAATGCGGGATTGACGCAAGATCTTCTCGTGATATTTCAAGAATTTAAACAACGCGATTCGCTGGGTTCGCGTTACCATTGTTTTTTTTATCTTCGCCATAGTGATCTTTCTCTCGTTACAATATTCCATGAATTATTCACAAGATGAATAGATCATAATGTTTAAGGCTTCGAGGTATTAGGTAATCGCTAAAGGTAGCGTGAGGAAGCATTTGTATTATTATCAACTTCAGTGACGTCAGCGACACCTTGCTACTCCATCTATAATGTAGAAGTGAGGCAAACTGCACCACATTAGTCATTTACTGCCTAGGAATCAAAGAATTTCGGAATTACCTAGCGCCTCTTTCTTATCTTTGATGCTTACCACATCAAAGATAAACCTACTTTAACCAAAATAAGCCTACCACTAAAAATAATCCTACGCATGAATCAGAATGGTGGAAAGGGTTCATGTGAACACAGATAGATAATGGAATTTAGCCTTGCTCGCAGGTACCTGTTTGGTCATTGGAATAGGAACTTTGTTTCCAAAAACATCAGTTTGATTTCGTTCTTTAATGGCAACAAAGAGATTTTTATCAAGATAGTTCCTCGACATGCCCAAAAGGCAGAGGCAGCGGTAACCACAACTTTCACCAATGACGGCTTTAATTAAAAGCAGTACCCGGCGTAGTCATTTGTGGGCAACGCGTTTACGGTATCGAGACCGTCATGGAATGGTTTTGGGTCGGTTATGATCGAACTTCTCAAGCAAGCAAGCAATGTCGTTTGGTGATTATGCATTAAAGTCATATACTCATTGAAAGTATCCATTATTGACAAATGAGTTATTAATAACATCTTGCATGTTTTTCTATTAAATAGAACTAAATGAAGACTGAAGAAAAATTTTTACAGAAAGAATTTCTCCTGGCATCGTCATCTGGAATCTTTTATGAGCGGTAGTTTTTCGTTTCAGAGTCGTTGGGGCGTGGCTTAGAGTATGATGCTTGTGCTGGCCCAGTGGTATTGTCGTTCGGTTAAAGTGCCCTCTACTGCATCATATGAACATGATGGTTTTGTTTTTAGTCATATATGTAAACTGTTTTGAGATGACTCATAACAGATAACACCCTGTTGAAAATTCTCTGGTCTCAGCCGCAATTCTTGTAATCAGAGTCCAATGTGGTCTAAAAATGCTTTAAAACTAACATAATTTCTTCTTTTCTTCCTTAGCACGGTGGTGCTGCAAAAGACGAACAGCATTGATGATTACGGGAGTCTTGTTTGGCCCATCTTTGGGTGCGTCATCGTCGCCTGGGTGATTGTGTACTTCTCTATTTGGAAGTCCATCAAGTCGTCCGGCAATGTGAGTAGTGTTGTCCATCTTACCAAGTCGCCCCTCTTCTTACCGCGTGCTCCCGAGGTAGTAGGAAACACTGAATCTGTGCATCACTATCCATGGTGGCCGGAGTTTGCCGAAAGGTTTGCACGCCACTCGGGTGAAATTTCGAAGGAATGTAGCTCGCATGACGGGGCTTGATTGGGTTCGTTTATGATTAGCACAACTGATGTTGTCACCATGGTCATACGAGTACTCTCTAGATATTATGTATCTTTCAAATGTACCTCCCCTCAAGAGGGATACTGCTATTCCATTTAGGGGAAGTAGCACTTTCCCAGTGAGAAAATGTGAGGTCTTGAGCTGAAAGTTAGGTTGCTTCCTTTTGTTAAAACAGAATAGTTTTTTGTTTTGTTTACGACAATTTTTTCGATTCACGGCTGTCTTGTTTTTCATCACTTACTACGTTCTTCTTCAACTTTACCCTGTTTCATAAACTCCGTTAATTCTCGTTGTTTCTGTGCTCCAAGTGTGGGGACATACCTAGGTCATAGGTTTCCTTTCTCTGAATTTAATTCTAAATGGTGCCTTTATTCGTCTTTTTTCAGGAACATTTTTGTTGTGGTTTAGGAGTTCTGAACTTGCATTTAATCTGATCCAACTGAGACTTATATAGTACCAAACACGATATTTTGGTTCATGAGTCCAATATTATATATGCCATACCGTAAGCTATGTAAGCCCTTTGCGTGTACTGGTTTGACGGTCCACTTCTGAAAATAGCCTCAATATATTGTATTTCTTATTAAATTTGTTCCTTAGTGTGTTCTTTGGAGTTCACTGCCGAGTGGCAGCTCCTTCTTTATTCTAATGTCGGTCACTACCTGATGCCAGGGAAAGTCTAATGATGACGATTGTAATAATGATAATATGAGTAGAAAAATGCTTACGTAATAAACACTGCAGGTTGTGCTGGTGACAGCCACGCTGCCGTACGCCTTCATCGCCATCTTCCTGATCCGCGCAGTGACGCTAGACGGCGCTGGGGTGGGCCTTCAGTATCTCTTTCAGCCAGACTGGAGCAAGCTGCTCGACGTCGATGTAAGACTTGCCCATTTGTATTCCAGTAGCGAACAGAGCTGCATTTTAACCGCAAATATTTACTAATCAGGTTAGATCTCTATGGCTCTCAAATGGATCTGTTATCAGGTTGGAATATCCCCCTCCACCCAGGTGTCTGAAATGGGTACCGGTCTCGACCGGGGGATAGCGTTATGGCGTCCTGGCGTTAGTTATAAGGCATTTGAAAATCCAATGTAAAAGGTGATATATGTACCAGGCTTGATTGGAAATAAAGCATCCGTAGATGCCTTCATTATTGGGCCTCTGTGGCTCTCTTAAGGATCTGTTAATCTGTTGTAAGTTGTCGTACTTTTCCAGTTGGGTACTTACGTTTTATATCCAGGTTTCTGTCCTCGCAAAAAACGCTGGCTTGAATTTGCTTGGACTAATTACATGACTGATCTTATTACTTGACATTGATGAAGGGTACTTTTGCGTACTCCCATTCACAGATGAGCTGTAGTCAGTCAGCTTTTGAGTATTTAGAAATGGAATCGTTAAAGTAATTGAATACATATTCAATTATTTGTTTACACTCTGAGACTTTGGTGACCGTATTTTGAAGTAACCAAATACTGGACTGCAGAACTTAAGAAGCAGGGACTACCAAAAGAGGGAGTCTTTAAACAAAGGCGACTCCTGTTAACAAGGATCTAAATTTTGGGCAATCGACTGAACTACGGTCTGGATATTCAGCAATACGTTGGCGGATCAGCTTCACTCTTCATTAGAGGAAAATAAACTGAGAAATGTATACGAGAAGAAGAAAATATCAATGGATAGTCCATTTAATCGGATACACTCTGTAGGGTCAGAACATCAGCATTTTTGAATAACTTCAAACTATATTAAAACATCGAACAAAGTAAATTGGCGAACAGGGACTATTGTCCCTACATTTGTTGTGCGTTTATTCATGCTGAATTAGTTCAATGAAAATAATTTTTTAGTTTAACTCATAAGGTAGTCGTCCAATATTATTGACATCTAGTGGCCTTGAAAATGCCGCGTCTGAAGGCGTAGGATGAGCGATAGGATTAGGTTAGTTAGGGTTGTCTATCCTATGATATTGGCACTGGCGCTCAAAGGAGAGATACTGCTGAGTTATCTTAGCCATAGATAGCCCTTCTGAACTTCCATTTTGAGGAGCTAAGCGGGCACCTTAACTTAACTTGCTGTTTCTGAGCACGAGGTATCCTGTTTGGGAACATACTTAACGCATTAATTCTCCATTTTTTGTTGGCAATACTAAATTTTTCTTTCCCTTCGATTTCTTGAGGTATTCTTTGTTGTGGCTAGGGAGTCTTGAACGAATTGAATAATAATATTAGTAATAATAATGATATTTGCTGAAAAATACTAGAAGTGATTGAAAATTGATGAATTTATCAAAAAACTACGCCTATAGAAGAGCAAACAATGCCATTCCAAAACTGAAACTCTATGTCATTTAGGGAAAGCCTTTTAGTTCGTTATTATAGTTCTACTGTATTAGTTGCTGCTTCTGATACGAAGTCACAAGGTTTACCGATATAATTGTTAATATTATTTCCTCTTCAATGTTTAAACCTGTCTTTTAATTATTTCAGTTCTATAATGCTGCAAAAGTGAAACCAAACTTCATCGTTAACGCCCCCGATTATCCCCAATCCACAAGCTAACTGAGTGCTCCATGCCCAGGTGTGGGTATACGCGGCTTCGCAGAATTTTAACAGCATCGGCATCGGGTTCGGGTCCATGATCACGTTCTCCTCGTACAACAAGTTCAGCAACAACTTGTTGACAGATGTGTGGGTGATAGCCATCGTGAACGCCAGCACCTCGCTGCTGGCGGGCATCATCGTATTCAGCACCATGGGCAACATCGCTCACGAGCTCGGCTGCTCCATCACTGAAGTCATAACTCAGGGTGGGTATTTCAAGTTATTATCAACCAGAACGCGCGATTGCTTGCTCTAGGGAGAATAAAATACATGTTGAGCTGAGATATTTTAATGTCGCTGAAATGATCGTATCAGTTATTTCCGTGTACGTTGGCATTTTTGACGGCTACTTTTGCAAAGCTTCACTTAGTATTGAAATAGGTACATTCATGAACGGCATTAATGTTGCGCAGAAGTTTTGTCAAAAATTTACTCAGTTGGTAGTTGTACGATTTAATGCATAAGTGAACAATTCATTTTTTTCCTACTGCGAAGGAATTAGCGCTCCCAGGGGGACAATGTGAGGGCCCGAGCTGAGAGTTTGGTAGGCCTTCTTTTTGTTGAAATAAAATGTTTTTGTTAGGTTAAGGACCACCTTTTTTCGGTTCACTGCTCTCCTGTTTTTCAGCTCCTACTACTGTCTTCTTCAACTTTGTTTCATAATCTTCTTTCACAACTTACTGTTTCCATGCCCTTTCTGCGTAGATTCCGCGTTTCCTTAACTCCATACTAAATGGTGCCTTCCTCCTTCCTCTCTTTGGATTGGATTTGTTGCTGCGGGTAGGGAGGCTAAAACTAATGACTAATCTAATCTAATCCTACTGCGAAGCAACAGTGGCCTTGTCTTCCCTGTCTTGAAAAAGGCAGGTATAAATAAAAATTATCATCCAATTAATACGTTAAACAAATACTAAATTTACATTAACTTTCATATTCCCTTTCGTGTATGCCCTCGGCATACCCCCTCGTTTTTATGCCCTCGGCATACCCCCTCGTTTTTATGCCCTCGGCATACCCCCTCGTTTTTATGCCCTCGGCATACCCCCTCGTGTGTATGCCCTCGGCATACCCCCTCGTGTGTATGCCCTCGGCATACCCCCTCGTGTGTATGCCCTCGGCATACCCCCTCGTGTGTATGCCCTCGGCATACCCCCTCGTGTGTATGCCCTCGGCATACCCCCTCGTGTGTATGCCCTCGGCATACCCCCTCGTGTGTATGCCCTCGGCATACCCCCTCGTGTGTATGCCCTCGGCATACCCCCTCGTGTGTATGCCCTCGGCATACCCCCTCGTGTGTATGCCCTCGGTATACCCCATCGTGTGTATGCCCTCGGCATACCCCCTCGTGTGTATGCCCTCGGCATACCCCCTCGTGTGTATGCCCTCGGCATACCCCCTCTTGTGTATGCCCTCGGCATACCCCCTAGTGTGTGTATGCCCTCGGCATACCCCCTAGTGTGTGTGCCCTCGGCATACCCCCTCGTGTGTATGCCCTCGGCATACCCCCTCGTGTGTATGCCCTCGGCATACCCCCTCGTGTGTATGCCCTCGGCATACCCCCTCGGCATCCCCCTCGTGTGTATGCCCTCGGCATACCCCCTCGTGTGTATGCCCTCGGCATACCCCCTCGTGTGTATGCCCTCGGCATACCCCCTCGTGTGTATGCCCTCGGCATACCCCCTCGTGTGTATGCCCTCGGCATACCCCCTCGTGTGTATGCCCTCGGCATACCCCCTCGTGTGTATGCCCTCGGCATACCCCCTAGTGTGTGTGCCCTCGGCATACCCCCTCGTGTGTATGCCCTCGGCATACCCCCTCGTGTGTATGCCCTCGGCATACCCCCTCGTGTGTATGCCCTCGGCATACCCCCTCGTGTGTATGCCCTCGGCATACCCCCTCGTGTGTATGCCCTCGGCATACCCCCTCGGCATCCCCCTCGTGTGTATGCCCTCGGCATACCCCCTCGTGTGTATGCCCTCGGCATACCCCCTCGTGTGTATGCCCTCGGCATACCCCCTCGTGTGTATGCCCTCGGCATACCCCCTCGTGTGTATGCCCTCGGCATACCCCCTCGTGTGCATGCCCTCGGCATACCCCCTAGTGTGTATGCCCTCGGCATACCCCCTCGTGTGTATGCCCTCGGCATACCTCCTCGTGTGTATGCCCTCGGCATACCCCCTCGTGTGTATGCCCTCGGCATACCTCCTAGTGTGAAAGCACTCGGCATACCCCCTCGTGTGAATGCCCTCGGCATACCCCCCCCGTGTGAGTGCCCTCGCGCAAGACCAACTCACGCTCCGTCACGCCCCCAGGCCCAGGTCTGGCGTTCGTGGCGTACCCCCAAGCGCTGGCGAAGATGCCGTACCCGCACGTGTTCGCCGTCATGTTCTTCCTGCTCCTCATCATTCTGGGCATTGACTCGCAGTTCGCTACTGTCGAGGTGAGTCTTACTCTTGAAAACACGTTCATATGGAAAGTTTATTCCTGTCGAATGTTCATTCTTCTGGTCAGTGCATTCTTCTGGAAAGAAAGTTGAAAAGAAAACCAGACATTTCTAAAAAGTTGATGCAAAAGTTGATTCATTATAATGTTTTTTAGAATTTTTTTCAACACAAAGAGCCTTATATCTAATTGGTGAATAATCCACAATAAGTTTTTAATATTTAAAACAATGGTTGAGTTTTATGTTGCATCAGAAATTTCTGCGCATGAGAAATAATTCCTGACGTACACAGCCTAAATTACGCACCGCTCCCCGGATAACATTTAGCCACCTCGTTTTCATTCGAAGTAGTCTGTTGCTGGATCCCAAAGTGCATAAGACGTAAAATTGCAATAGCATTCTAGACAGTGCATTACTCTAGAAATTATTGTACATTGCTTTGCTATGAAATACTAGTCTGGAAGACATACTTCTCTAAAAGACATACTGGGGGATTTTTAAATATGTGTCCTAAAAGAATCTTTGATGACTCCTATAATAACGGTTGGATTTTATAAAACAAAACAGTTTTGCAACTCCGAGAAAAACTAGTTTTCTTTTGATAACTTTTTGAGTACAATATTCTTTATGTGCTGCCTCCTCTAAGTGCAGACAAAAATCGGCGCTATTACGAAAGCGGTTCATTACGGCACTGGAGAGATCCGATCCGATTTGCTGGATTTCTACTTCTATGGATGCCTTGAGTAGGTGTAGATTTGTACGCTTTTCACGGTTAACTCTTCCTTATAGGCAATTCCAAAGGAGAACACCAACTCGATGGCGGCATTCATGCCTGCGCTCAGGGAGCAGCACATCAAGAAATTATACTCAGACAGTTGTCAAAACAAAACTAGTACTTCTCAGAATTGCATGACTGCTTTGTTTTTCAAAATCCATCCGTTATTTTCGGAGCCCATAAACATTCTTTTAGAACTCGTATTTGAAAATCACCATTCACTTTAATAAAGAAAGTAATCTTGGGAAAAATTCAAAGCAAAATTAGCTTATTTATGCCAGTGTTGGGTACAACTAAAACTCGAGGATACATTTATATTTAATTTTTAGGAAAACCGAACAGAGTGTTGCATATTTAGTCGTGTCAATGTTAGGTTGTCAGGACTATTTTTATGCAAACCCATGTTTTCTATAAGACAACTCAGGGTCATATATGTTACCCAGTCTAACTTTTTCGTCGCCTGCATGCATGTTTTTCGCCGCCCCAGTAATTAAATCGCTTAGGCGGTGAAAAACATGCATGCTCCTGCGAAAAAGTTAGACTGGGTAGTGGAGTTGTTTATTGAAGATGAAATTCTTTGGTTTTAATTGAATGAACGAGTTCTCATGTTTCAGAGAGGATAAAATTTTACAATTTCTGAAGTTTTGATGCGGATATAATTGTTCCTAGAAAATTTATTTCCACTAATTGAACGTGTAATTTGGGAGAGTTATCGAAGGAATTGTTAATTAATCGATGCGAAGTATATATGATTTGTACAGTATTTACCTTTCGTTTATTCACTAGGATTTTGCAATCAATGCAAAACTAGCACGCTTGCAAATCCAAACAAGTTTTGTACGCCAAACCCCACTCCTGCACGCCCAAACCCCACCCCTGCACGCCCAAACCCCACTCCTGCACTCCCAAACCCCACTCCTGCCCTCCCAAACCCCACTCCTGCCCTCCCAAACCCCACTCCTGCCCTCCCAAACCCCACTCCTGCCCTCCCAAACCCCACTCCTGCCCTCCCAAACCCCACTCCTGCACGCCCAAACCCCACTCCTGCACGCCCAAACCCCACTCCTGCACGCCCAAACCCCACTCCTGCACGCCCAAACCCCACCTCTGCACGCTCAAAGCCCACCTCTGCACGCTCAAAGCCCACCTCTGCACGCTCAAAGCCCACCTCTGCACGCTCAAAGCCCACCTCTGCACGCTCAAAGCCCACCTCTGCACGCTCAAAGCCCACCTCTGCACGCTCAAAGCCCACCTCTGCACGCTCAAAGCCCACCTCTGCACGCTCAAAGCCCACCTCTGCACGCTCAAAGCCCACCTCTGCACGCTCAAAGCCCACCTCTGCACGCTCAAAGCCCACCTCTGCACGCTCAAAGCCCACCTCTGCACGCTCAAAGCCCACCTCTGCACGCTCAAAGCCCACCTCTGCACGCTCAAAGCCCACCTCTGCACGCTCAAAGCCCACTCCTGGCCTCAGTGACATGTACAGTACGAGTCACTCGCAACACCACTGTATTGTAAAGGTGGCAACACCACCTTTGGTTCGCTTTCACAACACAGGTGATCGTCACGGCGCTACAGGACGCCTTCCCCAACTTTGTCAAGAAGAGGCTGCGCCGACACGAGGTGCTGGTGCTACTCGTCTGCGTCTTCTGCTTCTTGCTGGGCCTGCCCAATTTATTCGAGGTATCTTCTTTCTTAACGTGCTTGTAATGAAACGAGTCTTGTAATCGCATTGCATGTTGGAATGTCTGTTGCAAAACGAGTTTTGTAATTTTTGCGTTGTATGTAGGTATGTCTGCTGTAAAACGAGTTTTGTAATTTTTGCGTTGTACGTAGGTATGTCTGCTGTAAAACGAGTTTTGTAATTTTTGCGTTGTACGTAGGTATGTCTGCTGTAAAACGAGTTTTGTAATTTTTGCGTTGTACGTAGGTATGTCTGCTGTAAAACGAGTTTTGTAATTTTTGCGTTGTACGTAGGTATGTCTGCTGTAAAACGAGTTTTGTAATTTTTGCGTTGTACGTAGGTATGTCTGCTGTAAAACGAGTTTTGTAATTTTTGCGTTGTACGTAGGTATGTCTGCTGTAAAACGAGTTATGTAATTTTTGCGTTGTACATAGTATGTCTAGAGTGAAACAGTTCTGCAATTTTCTTTGAATGAAACTAGTTTTGTTGTTTTCTCATTGCACGTACCGCGTTTGCAGTGAAACAAGTTTAGTAATTTTCGTCGTTTATTGACGTTTCTTTAATTGATACTTTTAGCGGTTCTGTCTTGAAGAAATTAAATTTGGGAAAGACGTACTAGTTTTCACTATTTTTGAAAGTTTTATCTATAGAGCTTTTAAACACTTCACTGCTCACCATGATAAAAAACCGTGATGAATAAAATTAGGGAATACTAACACTAATGAGGACAATAAACCGTGGGGAATGGATATGAAAGGAAAAGTAGTGCACAAAATTGCAGTATCAGCCGAACGGCGAGTTACTTCTGAAGCAGTGATGAGGAATCAGGCGCCATCTTAAGTGACGTTGAAATTTACTTGCTGTGTGCTCTGCTTCTCATTATATTGGCACTTCACGCATCTTTCGATTTTTCCGACGCACATGCCAGTTAATACAAAGACGTACGACAGATATTTGTGCAATACACTGTAGATGTGTTCGAAAGAACCCCTCCGATGTCGATTGGTGTTAATTTGTAATCTGGCTATACGAGTATGACGGCGAAAGCCATCATTTTCCGCTGAAAATCGAAATCGATCAAATCATTTCATTTACTGTGGGGAATTCCAGTGGAAGTAAATCTTAAACTATATTTTGTTGAATGAACGAGTCCTTAGAATTATCGAACATGGTAATTTTTATCGCGGATTCAAGGAGAATCTGTTTCGTTTCTTTGTTTTAAAGACCAGTGCCGCTTTCACGTTATGATTTTCCTCTTACTCGAATTCTCCACTCTCAGGTCTCATGATTATTAGAAAAAACATTTCTTCTCGTCTCATCAGATGCATCATGCTCCGTACATTAGTTCGCTTGCCCTCGGCACTTCCTATCTGGCTGTAGTAGTAAAATTCCCCCATCCTCTCTATCTACCGCCTCTAGATCTATAGTGCAAACCCCAAGAAATATCTACATTAGCCTGGCATTTATAATTATCAGTATTTAATCGCTATCAATTCTACCGCATTAAGAAAACTAGTTCGCATTAACGTGTTTTGCGCACACTGCAGGGCGGGATCTACTACTTCCAGCTGGTTGACTACTACTCGTCTGCCATTAGCCTGATGTACCTGGCCTTCTTCGAGGTGGTGGCGGTGGTGTGGTGTTATGGGGCAGACCGACTCTCTCGTAACCTCAGGGAGATGACTGGCAAGATGCCCTCCCTTTACTTCAAGTATTGCTGGCGTTTCTTGGCTCCTGTCCTCATACTTGTAAGTACAGTAGCCGCTGGGCGGGGGTGCTAAATGGTACGCTCGTGATGATAAAATCGTCTTGCTGGTCACTAAATAACAATCACATCGTAAAGTATTTTTCAGCTTGTCAACCCAACGAGAATGAGAGAAATGAAAGCTCATTAAGGAGACGAGTTTCTCCTATAACATTCTGAAACCGTTTGCGAAAAGCACACGAGTTGCATATACTCTCATGCAAATACCGCATTTGCGGGTGTGGAATTGAATTAGGCCCGCTTTTTTCCAAGTGTTATGCTTCACTTTCGCTTAACGAAGGAAAGGCTACCACTGTACAAGTGGTAGCCAGGAGGATTTGTGGAGGATTTTCTCTCTTAATACTATTTCTTCTAACCCCGGTATTGATTTGTACAAATGTCATTTTGAAGTCTTAGTTTTCGCTCTAAATCTCTTTAGCGATAGTGGGAGCTTGTTGCTCGAATCACATCTTGGTTGTTGAGGAACTTCGAACCCGTGCAGGCCATAGCAGTGATGTCGTGGGTGGATCACAAAGATCTGACGTACGACAAGAGTTCAAACGACGACTCCGATGCTGTTCCTTACCCAACGTGGGCCTTGGTGCTGGGATGGGCTATCGCTTGCGTTTCAATCGTCCCTATCCCCATGGGTTCCGTCTACATGATTTACACTACTCCCGGCAGCACGTTTTTGAAGGTCAGTCGCCGGGAATCGTTGATAAAAACAGGATAGCTACACGTGAAATTTCACGAGATTTTTGTGTTCTGCCATGTTTTCGTGCTGTAAAAATGTCGAGCTGATAGCAAGAGTGAAGCACTAGGTCCGTCCGTAGAGATGTTATTCAGACACTCCTACAAAAGTAAAGAGAATTCAAGCTGGCTATAAAGACAAGGCTCTCCTCCCACTAGGCGGATGTCTGAAACATAGATACCAGCTACACTGAGCTTAATAGATACCGACAATAAAATTTACAGTTGATAATTCGAGCGTTCTTAGAAGGTTTTTAAAATTTTCCTTTACAGGAAGTGACTTTCAGTAAAATTCAAGGGATACCCCGATGATGCAGCTTGCGCACAGAAATCAAATGCACGGCCAAATGTATTATTTCTATGCGGATGTTTCAAATGTATTCTGAGAGGATGCCAGTGTAAATAGTGTCGCGTTCAGAGAAACGGTTCAAAAATGTGTTGCTTAATTTTCCATTTAATTACTAATTAAAAACCTCGCCTACATTATTCATGTTTTCTTAACCGCGTCTTGCCATTATGGTTTTGTATCTCCAGATGATCATTCGAGTTTACAGTAAAAATTCTAACTTATCCTAAACGGTTAGTAATTCTTGATTTCAATTCAAAACCTATTTCATTCACAAGCTACTACTCATTTTTACCCCTCTGAAAGCTTTTGCCTAAGAGAATATTGATTTATTCGTTCATTGTAGTGATTACTGAATTTTAAATACCGAATTCATGATCTTTCACTGCCGCCCTCAATACGAGTGTGATCCACATGGTATTTTAATTTAGTTAATGATTTCTCATTTATTCCATAGCACTTTCATTCCAACGTTAGCTGCTCAAGTGGAGTACGTAATGCAGCGTCGCAGTAGCTCCGAGTTACCAGTGTAAATCACTCGTCAATTTTAAGCATCTTTGGTAGTTAAATATACCATCCCATTTTTGGGAGGATGTTTTGTGATGGTATTTGTCCACTCAGTCATTTGCAAGTAATCGCGTGAGGTAAAAAATGGTAACTGGAGATCTAACGGCTTTTAAAATTCCCTTTGTATTTGAACCCTCATCATCTTTTAATTTCCATAATTCACTGAGTACTACTTTTCCTCGGATAATGAGGGATTGAGAAGTCGTGTTCGTTTGGCCTTGTTCACGAACTAGGTCGTTGGGGGCGTTGCAGACACAATTTTCGTGGTGAATGCTACGAGTAAGAAGGGCGAATGTGCAGTGAGCGATTACTTGTAGACCAACGAAGGTGTAAAAATTTCCCCTGCTTCTAATAAATCCTTAGCTCTAACAATCCTCTTGAAGTCAGTTGTAGGTGATGCATAAATAAACAAATTTCTTGACCATCATATTGACTTGATATAAATTTTTTCAGAAAGTGACAAACGCGTGCAGGCCACGCGAGGAGGAATGCGCCACTTGCAACAGGTCCAAGCACAACCCGAACAATCCGTGCCACTGCCACCGAGGCAAGCCAGTCAGTCTCGGAGTGGGTGCTAAGCTGTCCATACCACCCAGCGCACCGCGGCCTAGCTTGGTGAACGCGTTCGATCAACAACCTCCTAGCGCTCAAATTGTATCATAATGTAACTACGGGAAAAAATTTTAACGTTGCTCAAAATATGCACACTTTACAATGCAAGCCGTGATTTTTCTAGGCTGCTACGGGTAGTCTGGTCTGTTAGAACTGAACTTCTGCCTCATATTATTGCTGAGATGTGGATATTTTTGTAGCGCTGCTGTATAGAACTAGGGAACAAGTAATTAAAAGTAGTATATTTTCTACGGACTAGCTGCGAATAAATGATTTCTTATTAAGGGATCGATTTGTGACTGAAGTTTCTTTATAGTAAATATTTGCTCGCCGCGGTATGAGCAAGTGCCTTAGCCGACTGGCCTTTTATATTAGTTTTAACTCGAAACATGAACCGCCTGGATTGCTGTATACCGGTGATTTAGAGCACTAGTTATAAGACACACTCCGAATGTGAAACGCAAATTAAATTGCACGCAATGGAGGTGCGTGTTCCCATTTCGTCGTTACATGTTCACGATGTCGTGGAGGAAGTTGTCAAATTACACCGAAACGAGCTCGAGAATAGTGAAGCGTAAATGACGATTGACGATGTCCACTGAGCAGACGTAAGATGTAATATATCGAATGGAATTAACTTCTGTATGGTTATCCCTCTCAACTTGTATAATTAGCAATCGGAAGTTGCGTTCGGCAGTGAAGTTTTGTACAATTTTTATTGAAAATTTCTTGCGGGGTTCTTTTCAAAAATCATGTTATTTTTGGTTAATCATTTTGTTATGATATAAAAAAGGTTGAAATATGCGTTGGTAAAAGGATTATGGTCAGACACTTCATGCCGCGTAGGTAGAATGTAGTGCCTTAGTTGACCAGAAATAATGTATTAATTTCAATAAACATATCTTCTACTGCAGTAGAACATGCTTAATGCCCCGATTTTCCAGCTTGCCTTGGATTATGATTACCACCTCGAAGAAACCCTAAGCTCAACTCCTTGCTCATAATGTCCAACCTCGTCAGTCTTCGTCGCCTTAACGCTCCTTAAGAGAGTTATCGGTAAGCACAGTTAGAAATTTCTATCAGAACATTTGTCGTGTAGGCCATGTTTGTGCCCTTACCTCTGAAATGTTTTTCTCTGGCTGAGGAGATAGATAAATGAACTTCTTTCACAGTAATAGGTTTTGCTATCATCTTTTATGCGAAAAACGATGCAATCTCATTAAGCCATTTAATGGATGCTCTACTAGATTGAACCCAAGCCTTTTGGTTTATCAATTTGTAATAAATGCTTTAAATAGATCAAAATGATTAGGAAACTAGCTATTCATGCATCGGGTGGCTATGTCTTGAAAAACAGTGTAACCGCATCATCGGGCATTCATATTCATCTCCTTCTCGGGATGTGCGCCGAAAAGGATTGTCATTCAGTGCATTTTAGAAGCTGGAATACTATTTCCTTCAGTGCATCTCGGGGCTTGGCGCTCCTAGGAAATTTGCAGGCTACCTGAGCTACACTCAGGGATGTATACTGATAGTATCTGTCCTCGTCAGTGTACTTTGTGAAAGTTGCGCTTCTCTGTGGCTTCACCGGCTACCGACGACAGAATCGACAATACTTGTTACTAAATTTGTTGCGTATCTCTTAAATACGCATTACTTAAACGCGGGAACTTTATTTTCTCGCTTAATTTATCGAAGTTCACTACAACGTTTAATTATTTCGAAAACTATTTTTCCCGTAGTCGCTGCGCTGACACATGACGCAGGCAAAATGGCTTAAACATTCGTTATGGTGATGCCCGATACAATATTATATCAGTCGAAATCGAGCATTATCCATTGAGAAGGACTGTTTTCATTGAGCGTTAATTGCATTATTGGATTGTTCATAATCTGATTTCTTAGTCAAAATGTGCTCGATTGTTGAAAATTTTATAATAAAAATTGACGAAGAATTGAACGTTCAATTTACGAGGTATTAAGTTTCCACATCCGCACCACTTTACTTGACACTGAGAGCATTGTCATTATTCATCCAGTTTCGAATAAAGTAGGTATTATTTTTTTACTTTTATAATTTCATACTATGAGCTTTCAGTATCATAAAAGCATGTTTTTGTCATGTGTAGCAAAGCGAACAAATTTCAACTTGGAGCGAAAAGCTCAAGTAGGTAGGCAGGCCTAACGCGTTATTTTTTGGCTACTTGGTGTGTCATGTGGTTAGGCACATTAGGCATAGAGGGGTCCGGGTTCAATTCTCATCTCTCGGCTCAAGTAGGTTCAGGGATGGCATATAGCACTTGAATGCATTTATGCATTTTGTACCAGCCGGTTAGCTGAAGAACGACATGGGCACCAATGTGAAAATGGGAAGTTGCTTATTTATGTTCACCTTACGATGTCTCGTAGTAGAAGAAAAACCCCTCCGAGTTGAAAATGTGAGGTTGAATTCCAGTTTGCTCGCCTCTGTGAACACCGTTTCTGAATGGAGAGACAGCTATGGTATAAAGTCGGAGGATGCCATTGACACCTCGTTAAGCAGCTGAGAAAAGAAAATGACGGCGCCGGTCTTCCTATAATGCCGTTATACGCAAAACGGTGGTCTCAAATCCTCTGGTGCTTGGAGCAATTCTTGGTTACTCCGAAAATTCTGAATTTCTGCGTTTGTTCTACTTGCAGCAGGTACTGTGTGTTCGTCCGCGTTAACTCTTTTCTAGCTGCACACGCGGAAATATCTTAACAAAATTATCATTTTGACTATAGGATTCTACGTACTGTTTAAAATTACATTCAGACAAAAGCCTGACTCGATTAAATTTTCATTCATTCTAACGCAATCTTAGATTTTCAATTCCAAGGTTTTTTCACAGATTAATTCATCTCAGACCAGTCGCTACAAACTCATCTCAAAATCAATAACCGTGGACTGTGAAGTATAAAAGAGTTCGTTGGTATTCAAAATTATTATAGTAGTCCCAATTACAACAAACGTGCCAGCCGCCGCTTTTGAGCTTGGCAGAGTTAACCCAAAAAACGCGAAGAAGTTTCGCTTGCTGCACGTCTGCGGTAGTCAAGTTTAAGTATTAATACAACTTTGTTACTGAATCTCCTATGTTATTGATCCTACCCAATAGCTAATATGGCTAACAATACTTAAGGATTCTGAACTCAAGACAAGAATAAGAACATATTCAATTATGCGTTCAGATTTTTATTCTGCTAACACACGTCTGAGAGTGGAGTTTCTGTCCTTCAATAAGAACCTGAAGCACAATGGATTCACACGAATAAAAAATTTACACTACGTACGACGAATATTCTACAACTCAAATGCATTGTTAACCATACGTTTGACTACTAAATAAATAACTTACATTTTATCCTAGAGTGAGATTACGGAAACACTTAGAGAGAAGTTGTACTGCTCGCGAAGTCAAGTACTCATGGACGCATATTTAACATAAAAAAAACTTTCGCATATGGAAGCTTAGATCAGAAAATGCAGTGATCACTTACGTAGCACCGTAGAGCCTCTCGGCGGTTTGCTGCCTGCTGACAGGTACAACGACGTTGCGAAATAAAATGATGGGTGAAATTAAATGGATGTCCTGAAATAAGATATTTTTGCGACTCACAAACTACCATCCCTCGAGAACTATTTATATGAATATTGCATTCATTTCGTCTCAGGCTCTCATACACCGCTTATTCTATAATTGTATTTGAAAAGGTTGAGAAGACCTCCGTTTTCACCCGTCAAATTTAAAGCAGCTGTTCCGGCCTTTACAAAGTGTTTCGCCCTTCTGCGAAGACCACGAAACTTTTCCTACGATAACACGCCTTTTCGAATAACCTCTGGACTGCAGGCGAGAATTCCATTTGTCCTTTGAAGCGATTGCCCTCAGTAAATACAAGAGATAAATCTCACGCTATTCCTTCCTGAAATGTGACTGCTGTAGAGTTTGGCTCCCCCTTAACTCAAGTTCAACAATCAAGTAAGTTTTTCTTAAACTCAAGTTAAACAATTGATCACTTTTTGTTCTTAAGTTAGTTCATTTAATCCCTGGAATGATGCACCGTTAACTTATATTCAAGAATAGCATACAATATCTCCCTAATGTTTTATGTCACGCCCATTACAGAATGTGGACGAATCTTCACTATCTTTTCATTTCGCAACGTCATCACACCAGGAAGCAAATTTTCGAACAATTTCAGGCGGTCGTGGCGTCACAACTGGCAGTGTGAGTTCTTCCAAGTCGCGTACCAAATTGACTGAGAAGAATTTACGCTGCCAGCTGTAAGGCTCCAACAACGTAAATTGTACGAAAATTGGCCCCGCGTTCTATCGTTCCGGCGATAGAGACAGGCAGGTTCTTTACACTCTGACCGCAATTGGTTAAACTGAAGTTCAATATTCAGCTCAAATTCAATTGTAGAGAGTAATTTTGAAAATAGCGAACATTAACTGGATTTTGCCTTCATTTAGCTTTAATTAACTATTGATGAAAATTGAGTTTGTGACTACAGGTCGGTCAGCAGCATGATGAAAATTCCCTGCGTACCACCGGTGGCGCACGTTGCGGTCAAAGTGTTGAAGGTCTGGAAGAAGAGAAGCGCAACATAACATAAGTCAACGCTCCAATGCAAGCTATCCCTGAACGAGCAAAGACACGTCGTAGGCTGATGCTGACACCGTTGAGAATCACCGAGTTCTGCGTTAGCTAACCTTCTCTGAGACATAAATTCTACTGGAATGAATACCATCCACTTATATCCATAGCAATGTACTCACTGCAGACTTGGTGCCGCGAAACCAAGTGAAAAGAAATAGCATAAATTAAACGAAAAACAACAAGTAGGGAAGATAAAAAAAATTGAAGTTAAATAATTTCAAGAGAAAATTATTTGCAGTGAAAGATTGGGTATTGTAATCGGCCACTCAAGTTAAAACAAGGAATGACAAAATCAACCCGGCCTTTACCCAATGCTAATGGGTTCTTCACTTGCACCTGATTGAGACATCGACGGAGACAGCCTCATTCCGAAGACCGTTTCATTCAGAAATCACTTGAATGGCTTGCCTACCAAATTTAGCTAACTCCCTTTACAGCACGAATCGTTATAACTGCATTTCACGCTAGGCCATATCGTCGCGTGCACTTCACTTGCGCAACTCCTGCTGTTGCTGTTGCTCTGACGTAGGAGGCAAGAACGACAGAGCCCCCCCATGCGGCCGGTATTGGGGCGGGGGGAAGTGCTGAGAAACTGCCCCTTCCCCGCTGTACTGAGGAGGCGTCTTGCTGAACCCACCGAAGCCGGGGTACTGGGAGAAGCCTTTGGGTACACAATAAAGTACAGATTAAATGTTTTAAAACCCTTGAAAGCTTCGTAAGTACGTTGGCGCACAAATGGAAAACTGTTACGAGAAAATTGGGAAGGTCAAGGATTGAGCAATAAGGAGCATTGAAGCACCTGGAGTGGCAAATGGCGCTTTAGGTAAAATAAAATATTGACATGAATCGATGCACAAAGAACTAGAGTACTTGCTAGTAAATGAAATGAAAATAAACATCCATAAGAAAACAACTCGAAGTAATATCGAAAAAGAATAGAAATCGAAAACTACCAAACAAAAATTAGTTACAACATTGATCAGAGGATTTACTTCTCAAAAGTCAGTGCGAGTTCTCAAAAGTTGATCAGAGAAGCATGATCTTGTGAGATCTTACACTGACTACAAATATTCATAGATCCAACAGGGACTTCTGCCATGATTTCACGATTCGACTAATTCATATGCGTCCGACTCAGACTCAAGTGATTGGCATGCATTCAAGTATAAATTCTAAATCGCATTAGAGTCAATTCTAAATCTAAGTCGCTTAAAATGCTTCTCGTTAAATGCAAATCCTGAGCACTAAGCACATCTCTTACACAAAAATTAATAAATTGCATTAAATAATACTCGGTCAATGATTGAAGTACCCTATCACCAAATCATGTCAGAGGCAAGAAGACCGAGTTTAAAAACATGCTGTGCAGATTATCTCTAAAGTAAGAGCGGTGAGGATTAACTAACACCAACTCTGCTCGCTAAGTTACCCACTCCCCAATCCTTATCAAGACAACTACAACCAGTTGAACATACTCATCTCAGTAATGTCTGAGTATCTATCCTCATTCTACGGTTATCACAAATAACATTGCACTAGCGTCAAAACGAGGAAACAGAAACTACCACTCGGGAGCGGACCTCGAAGACCACATGAGTTCAAAATTAGACATCAGAATGAGTTAAGGTAAAACTTCATGAATTGGCTTTAGCTGCTGCAGCTCCTGTTGCATTTGGAATCCTTGCTGCTGTAGCAAATCTTTCCACTAAACCGTAGAGCTGTTTTTAGTCGTGGACATTAGAATTCCCCTGACCGGTAAAGAGCTAGAGACGAGTGCAACAGAAGTGGCTTACCTGCGAGCGAGGCCTGCATCCAGCGGTCAGGCGACACGGTGCCTGACGAGATCGCCTCGGCAAACTTGGCTTGGTTGAGAATACCTTCCGCGGCAGAACTGCGGGGACCGTCCGCACTGAACGTTGACAGGTCAGGCGGGTTGACGGAGCTGGCGCTGCTGCTGGTACTCACGACAGACGACACGTGAGTGTATGGAGTTTGACTGAGGGCGGCCTGAGACTTGACGCTGATGAGTGGTGGACGCGCCATGCCAGGCAGAGCGTTCTGTGCCCACTCTGTGTGGCGTGGCGACACCTCCACGCTGGCCGCCTGCAGGCTGGGTGAACTGTTGCGCGGGGGGTTGAAAGAGATGGGAGAAGGGCTCAGTGCTGGAGGGAGGCCTGAGCCAAGGGGGGAAGGACTAGCAGACGGCGCACCTACACCTCCACCGGTAGGAAACAGCGTCGCGCTCACGCCTGCAGGTGACAAGCCCGGCAAGCTGATTGGAGATGAGCTTAGACCGCTGGACTGCGACGTGATGGTGAGAGAGGGAGAGCTCAGTGGAGCCAGATGGGCAGGAAAACCTACAGGGCTCGCCCTGCTCACAGCTGTGATGGAAAACGACGGCGAGTTGGAGAAAACAGAAGGCGCTGACGATGTCGACGATGGGCTCCCGCTTGCAGACGCCGATATGGTCACTTTATGGGCACCAACAGCGTTTCCGTCACCACCAGCAGATGCTGCAGAGCTCGCCAGCAAGCTGACGGGGGAGAAACTAATGGTGGCAGTCGAAGCCAGTGTAGAAGGCACAGTCGACCGGGCTGAAAAATCTTTCTTCTGGGAATCGCCTTTATTTGAAATTGGAGTAGGAAAAATAGAGAGATCGCGATGCTTAGAAAATGACGGGTAGGGAGGAGGACTGCCTCTCCCTGGCTGGTCGCTTTCTTTTGGGAGCTGCGATGTTGCATACGCAGGAGGATTTGGCTCAGGACGCACAGAAACAGAAGCGCTCAACTGTGGGAAAAGACTGGCAACGCTTTGTACTTTTGCTTCGGTAGAAATTTTAGATTTTAGTGCGTCAGCTTTATGGTCTGGCTGCTGCTGCTCCTGTTGCATTTGCAACCTTTGCTGTTGTAGCAAATACTTCTCGTTCATTTGCATGAGTAAATCTTTTTCAGTAATTGCTAGATTTCCTTCGAGTTTTGACAGAGATTTAAGGCCTTGCTTGTCTTTCTGTAACGTTTGTAGATCGGTCTCAAATCTCTGCTCCTGCTGTTTCTGGAGAGTGGACGCCTGTTCCACCATCATCCCTCGTAACAGAGGAAAAGGATAATCTGGAGGATTTTGAGAGGCTGGAAGAGGAATGCCAGGGCTCGCGCAACTTCGAGACGCGGTTGGTTTGGAAGAGTCAGGCTGGTCAGACGAGATAATTTGGTGCACTGTGGCTTTGTCGGACGATTGGTCAGAGAGCAGAGGATGGGTCATGCCAGATTTGGAAGCACGATCGAGCAGCAGCGGCTGCAAAGTTCTTTCGTCAGATCGATCTACCAGCAAAGGATGAATTTTCGACGGGTCGGGGTAGGGACGCGAGCGCGTTTCGCTGAGGGCTGTCGAAGAAGCCAAGGCAGCTCTTGCAGAGCCGGATGACGGCGCTCGAACGGACGTTATGTCCACCCCAGCTTCTCGACCTTTTAGGACAAGAGCAGACAGAGAGGCACTGGAGAGACCACCTATTCCACTGGTCAGACCTCCAACTCCACTCGACGAAGGACTCCCCGGTCTCGCAGACGAATGCGTGTCGCTTCCTAAGAGGTCTAGGGAAATCTTTTCTTTCGAGGGCTCTTTATGAGGCACTGGAGAGGGTGGCTGCAGCAGTTCCAGCAAGGGCGCGCGGATCCGTAGAATTTTGTGGAGGTACTCGATCAGGGGCAGGAAATGGTCTCTCGGCACACGTGCCTTAATGGCCATCTGTACAAGATTAGATTAGATGTTAGTTTCAGCCTCCCTAACCGCAAAAAAGCGTTTCAATGAAAGGAAGGAACAAAGCACTATTTAGTATCTAGAGATAAGAGAGCGCTGAATCTATGCAGAAGAGGCATAGAAACAGTAAGTTGAGAAAGAAGTTTATGAAACATGATAAAAGTTGACGAAGAAGAAGGTACTGAAAGACGGGATAGCAGTGAACCGTAAAAAGGGTGGTCCTTAACATAACATAAGAAAAAAAAACATTTCATTTCGACAAAAAAAAACCTACCTAACTCGCAGCTCAGGTTTTCACCCATTTTCTCCTTGGGAGTGTTAATTCCCATAGATATTCTAGTTACAGTATATCCCCCTGACGAGCATCTGTATAAGAAACTGTGTCCACATATCTACGCTTCAACGAGAACAGATATGAAAATTCAACCATTGTTAGTCCAGATGCTCAAATAAACACAAGTTTATACGCTATAATACTGAACATTTACAGGAGTTGGACAAAATGATGTAAACACCAAACGTTCTGGCAAATAAGCTTTGAACATGTTTTAAAAAATCAAAAACTGACATTTTATTGTTTTTTGTTTATTATTTTTGGTATTTGATATGGTTATTTAAAATGACTGTCTTTTACAGGTATTTAAAGAAACGTTGGTTATAATTTATAAAGATGGCAGACCTCTCGGACTTTCAAAGAGGCCAAACTGTTGGTTCTCATATGGCAGGCGTTAGTGTAACAGAACCTGTCCGAATGCTTGGCGTTTCAGAAGGTACTGTCCCTAAAGTAATGACTGCCTTTGAAAGAAAAGGAAAAACGTCCTCATTAAAACACAGGTCCGGCCGAAAGATGAAGTTGTCTGAGAGAGACCGTTGGACTCGAAATCGAATTGTTAGAGACTAGGGTCGCAAGACCACGGCTCCTATAATCACCGCACAGCTCAATGAACACCTGCAGAACCCAGTTTCCACAAAAACTGCTAGTCGGGAGACACAAAAGATGCACCTAAACCACATTAAAATACTCTTGTTGATTTGTCAAGGTGTTTTCATTATTTTATCCAACCTTACAAAAATGATGGGATTCGATGAAGCACATAATTCATGTAATCAGTTTGTATCACAGATACGGTCATTAAGCGCACACCTCCCTAGAAACAAAGCATTATTCCCCACATGCAACGTCTAAAGAGGGTGACAAGAGAGACGGACGGACCAACCATGGAAGTAACTGAGTAGTATTATTTAGTGGGTGAAGTGCGTCACACACGGTAGAGGAAACAAGGTAGGGTCATACCAGTCTATTCTCCGTTGACTGTATGATTTTGCTGACGTCACGGCAACGAACCAATAGCAGCGCTCATATTGCATCTGGTAGCACTGCTATCCCTAAATCCGTCTCCACTATTGGCCTAACGTCACTGCGTGCGGGTGACGTCATAAAGTTTGTTTGAAATAAAGCCTCTCTATTGGCTGGCCGAACGAGAAGAAGTGTATTTTCCCCTATAGAAATGACCCTACCTTGATGCCTCTACCGTGGTGTCACATGAGGGCTGACAGCAGTAGGACCTCCTCAACAAACTTTCAGAGAAATTTGGGACATACGTGATTTTGTTTGTACCAATAATAATTCAGGGCATTCTTAAGTCAAAGCATAATTTATTAAACGAGAAGTTTTCACGGACAACATTTCTTCACTGGTGAGTGTTAAAATGAATTTTCAGGTACAAATGATCCAGATATTTACATAAAAAATTGTGTGAAAATGGTTTAATACCGAGTTCAAAATTTGGAAACAGAGGGAGCTGCAATAAGAAAATGTCTTTCGAAATCCATCAGAAACCTCTAATACAAAGTAATAAGCAGTAAGTCTAACTTCAAATGCGAGCTGATTCACTTCATCTTAACAGAAGTAAAAAAAAAGCTACACAGTCGATCCTCAAGTTATATAATAGCATCTCATGCGAACCTCAGCTTACATGGATAACAACTAATTCCAGTTGTTCAGCTATTTCGACGCTTGACCTTGTTATGGAATAGGGACTTACTCCGTTTACGTTGAGGTTTGCGTAAGACAACGCATAACTGGAGGGTCGATGGTACACTGGGCTGTTCTAAGCATAGAATACGTCTTTCTGAAATGCAACGCATTACTCACTACCCCCACCTCCAGGCGACACAACTTCCAATCACTCATAACTCATAGTAACACAAACCCAACCACCAACATCATCATCACCAAACTTGCGTTCGCCCACTCATTGCATCAGTACGCTCATGTACTACAACGTCAGCAACACTGTTTCCCATCTGTCCCTAGCCTCACACTTGACTGCACAGCCCACGTAGTTCCCAAGCTGTCCCAAGACTGACCTAAAATGCAAGAAGATCTAAGAAAATTTAAACAGTATGTTTCTTAGCGGACTTTATTCCTACTGAGAATAAATGCTACTCCTTTATTCCTACTGTTTATTCCGCACAACGTAAGGGACCGCCGCTCCCGCCTCTCACCTTCAGCTTGTCCCAATAGGAGGCGCTGCCGGCGAACGGATCAGAGAGACACACGGCGTCATCGTTCTTGCTGTAGAACTTCACGCACTCACGCTGCAATAATGAAGCATTGGATTTACATTTTGATTAATGTCAAAACTTTTCTGTATAAAAAACTTTTCTGTATAATTTTAGCTTGAGGATGAGGTTAGTAACATCGGAACTTTACTCGTGATAGACTGTCAGTGATCTAGAATTTTATAGATTGAGTGTTTTTAGAAAATATGCTAGGTAAATTCCTTTATACTTCCACATGTGATGAACTGGACCAATTTCGTAGGGTTGAGAAGATGGAAAAATGAGAAATATATTTCATCATTCAGAAAAGCAATTAAAACCACAAAAATTCATATTCTCACCCGAATTAGCATGTCTCTTGAACCAATTGCTGTAAAATGAGCAATTTTTTCAAGCAGAAGAGCCCACCCACTTTAAACAGTAAATGCCTCTATCCTTTAACGTTTGCATTTTGTACTTCTATTACCGTTATCACAACCACCATCATTAAACTGGCACCAGTATCATGTGGTCACCAACATCACAACAAGGAAGTGACTGCCACTTGGCAATCAACTTCGAAGAACACATCAGGGCACAAAGTTCACAAGGAATAAAATGGTGAGCTGTTTATGAAAGTGGATTTTGAAATCCACTTTGACGGAAGCAGTTACGCAAATCTCACCATGTGTATGAGGGCTTCTTTCGGCACGAAAGCGTCCTGCACGACGTTGTAGATGATGGACATGGGCCGCGGGTACTCGTGGGGCCGGTGCTCGGGTGGCGGCATCACCCAAAACGCATTCATGGCAGTCAGTCCAAACATCACGTGCGAGTCGGACTTGTGGCCTGAGCTTTTCTTGCCAGATGGAGCAGATGCTGTCGTTGTCACAGTGATTCCTGAGGAGGGCGAGTGCGTTGTACTAGGGAGTCTAGAAATGGTGTTCACGGTGGACGTGGCTGAGATTTCCATAGGCGTTACGCTGTTACTGGTAGACATGGCCGAGTCAGTAGGATTAACGAAATGTTGAATGGCACTTTGAGAAATTTCTTTGCCGTCGCTGGAAGACGTGAGGCAAGTTTTGGTATCCATGTTACAAGTTGACACTGTCGTTGCAGTTGCCACATTTCCAGGTTTCGCATCCACTGTCTTCGTTCCCGATGTTGCTTCGCCCGGTGCGGTGGAGGTTGTATTGGAACTGGCAGAGCTGACAACGTAGGCAGCGGTGATGGTTGCCTGCTGGGTGGACGATGAACTGATGCGGTTTAAAGATCGCCCGGAGGCATCGTTGAATGGCGCTGAGGAGAAACAGAGATATTCACACCAATCAGAAAAGGGAAATTCGATGTAACATGTGAACTTTATAATAATTGATATTTCCTGCCATCAATGTAAAAAAAGAAACACGTTTGAATAACTAATAATTTGGAGAAATGATGCAAGAATGATTATATTAGTTCAAGACTCCCTAGCCACAACAAGGGCGATCTTTAGAGACTGAAGATAAGAGACTGTTCAAAAAGAACTGTAAAAAAAAGGGAATCTATGTAAAAGGTGGATCGATCACACAGCATCCCTTACGCATAGAGACAGCCAGTCAGGAAGGACGAGATTGAAAAAAACAAAGAAGAGATAGCGAAAAAAGGCATGAAAATTGAAAAAAGTAAACTCCCAAAAGCTTGTCGATGGATGAGATAATTTAACAGTAACTCGTTCCAGGGTGCGTACAGGCTCTGAGGTTCAAAATTCCACTACTTTTTCATGACTTTTTATGCCAACCAAATCACATTTTCACTACCTCTCTCTGCCCAAAATAATGTCACACAAAGTTAAATTGCAGCACAATAAATGTATTTCAGTCATAAACTTCACAGAACATTCATCATTACTTGCAGGTCTTGTTTTCATAAATGTGTAAATGATCATCAAAACACCAAACAGTCATGCTGGACAGTTCAATAGCATCTGCTATGCATTTGCCAGTGCATTAAGTTTGTCATTAATTTCCGCATTCAGCCCCTTGAGTTGTTCTTGCTTGTCTTTGGCTGATTTCCTCAATGCATTTGACTTTGCCAACTCGCACGCGGTGCAAACCGCCATTGTTTTCAGTTTGGGATGCGGTGCTATCCATTGTTGAAAGTCTTTGTCTCGCAACCACAAGTTGTTGAAAGAACAACTGCCTGGCATGACGATAATTCCTCAGCTCAGTCTCGGCACCGTAACTCTAGTCACACACACACGGGATGGTCAAGACCGATGATAAAAACTCAGCTCGAAAATGTTCAACAGTGGCGACAGGTCAACAATGGTCCGAGCGAGCGCGTGTCTTCAGTCACACTGAGCGCGTTTGGTTTCACGTGACGCCTGAGAACCAATCAAAATCGCGGACACTAAAGACGTAGCTGTATCAACCAATCAGAGCCCAAGTAACACTCGATGGTTACTGACAACGCCTCGCTCAACGCGGACCAAACGGAACGAAAATTTTCAACAGTAAAATTTTCTTTTCAAGAAAATCCTAAACTTTCATGACTTTCAATGACCATTTTTAAAATTCCACTACTTTCGAGGCCTTGAATTTTATTTTCGAAATTCAACTACTTTCCATGCTTCTCCATGCCTGTACGCACCCTGTCGTTCAAAACATGCGCGCCGCTCAAAGCTCCGAGTGCATAGGAAGGAAAGAAGCCACTCAGACTATTGTCCACCAACACTTGAGGAACAAGCTAGGTAAATTATACTACCTTATGTTTCCCTGGCATGTTAAATACAATAGACGATTTGAGAAATCGTGCCATTGAACTATAATCTTAATTTTCTTCATATATACAATAGAACATTCCTCCCTAAAGAGAACGGCTGACGTATGACAGACGAAATACTAATGATAGACAAAAAAATATTTTGGTTATCTATTTCCGACGTTTCAAACAAAATATGATGGGAAGCACCCGCATGCACCCGCGCCCTCCATTCAAGCAACCGCATGCAAATAAAGATTAAAATTAAGCTTCCCTGACCGCTACAAAAATAGAGCGTATCAAAGGGAGGAAGGAGGAAGGCACCATTTAGTACGGAGATAAGAAAATGAGGAATCTATGTGAAGGGGCATAGAAACAGTAAGATGGGAAAGAAGTTTATGAAATAAGATAAAAGTTGAAGAAGAAAGTCAGAGGTGATGAAAAACAGGACAGTAGTGAACCGAAAAAGGGTGGTCCTTAACATAACAAAAAACATTTTATTTCAACAAAAAGAAGACCTACCTAACTCTCAGCTTGGGCCCTCACATTTTTCCCCTGGGAGCGCTAATTCCCATAGATGCAATAGTTGTATCCCCCTGAGGGAACCCGCATGCAAATAAAAACAACACTGAGGGAACACCAGTGTGAACTGGAAGAACAAGAGGCTAACGTTCGTGTCTCAACACTCAAAGCTAATCTTGGGCCACAAACGGCAGCAACGCAAACACAAGATAAGGCGGAGCCTAAGAATGCAGAGTGACATGAAGTTTAAAGTAACGACACCTGTTATTTACAGTCAGTGATCATCAGGGACCACTGTTCAAACTAAGCTTGGTGACCGGAAATCGCGAATTTATTCAAATACAATTTAGAACTTGGCAGACCAAGAACTTCGACACCTTCAAAAATAAGGGAAATGGCGTCGCCATCCTCCATGTCAGAGGTTTTACAAATTTTGTCCCTCGATTATTATAATTGAACGAAAGCAACCAGTTTACGCTGATGCACTTCTACCGAGCTGAGAAGTACATCTAAGAATTTGCTGACTTTTTTTCGTCGCCCACAGATCTATTTTCAAATAATAAATTACACATTAACGTCGTATCTGATACGATCTGGGAGTGATTTTATCTCGCGTCCATTTCGGATGTGTTCTTCTCTGAGAAAGCACCAAAACTAAGATATGGCCGTGTGTAACACCAAACTATGAGTTAAACAGGATTGCTCTATCCCTGTTAGCTTTTCGCAAATGAACTTACCTAGTACAGTCAGTTTAGCACTAGCTCAATCCGCTGTCAACTACGCTTGGTTGTACTATATGATTAGAGCCCGCCATGACCTACACTTCCTGCAATGGTAGCTCATTAGCTTCTCAATCCTTGTCCCTTGATTGCCTTCCAGAACCCAGGATCATGCCTGAATATTAAGAGGAACCCGTGATAGCGTGCCAACACGCCATCTGACCTTATAAAATAACCATGTGAACGCCAAATAATCAATCACATATATCAGACACAGGCACACTGAAGAGTAACGTTAGGAGCCCTGAATTATGATAGCCACAACTTGGTATCAATAGCAAGTAACGTACAACTCTCCAAGCAATCTACCGTGGATTTAGGTCTTTTAACACGTTGACCGCGATAGGTTAAATTGGAGTTCAATATTCAAGTCAAATTTAAAGTCAATTGGAGTGAGCAATTTTGAAAACAGTAAATATTAACTGGGTCGTGCGCTCATGTAGATCCGATTAAGTATTTATAAGACTGGTCGATAATTGCTGACTACTGGTCGATCAGCAGCAATATGGAAATTTCCTCCAAGTACATCGGTGGCTCACATCGCTACCAACGTGTTAAAGGGGGACAACCCAGTGATTTTGATCAAGCTATCAATTTTTTTCATTGGTCTGCTGCCTCTCGGAAAAATCATTACAGAGAAGGGGATCTCCAGTCCCCTCGCTCCGTCCACTTCAATCGCCTCTTACGACACAGCGGACCAGGGTGGGAGAATTCTAAACCCCCCCCCCCACAGGGTCGCCTCCTAGTGACTAAGTGTGGTGATTATGGCCTGCTGTCGGCTGCCCTCCCATAGGGAGGAAAAGCCCGGTAAATGTATGTATCAATTTTTTTATTTTTTACTTGAAAAGGATCCTTAGGTACTGGGTTTTTGTGTCCGAAGAGATTTCATGGAGGTACGGGCACTAGATCCAACCCCCCCCCCCCCCCCCCCTCCCAAGTCTAAAGGATAAAGAGGTATAAAGAACAATCTGATTAAAAATTAAAAAATCGATGGGTTGTCCCCCTTAACACGCAACCCAGCAGAGAAATATACAGCAACATTAGCCTTCACTCAGCACGAGAAACCCACCAACGACAAAGGCGACGCAGGGCGTGTAGCTGGCATCATTGGTGCCCTTCATCTTCATCTCGTAGTCAAGCTGGGCGTCGATGTCCCGCAGTGACGGCAGCGGCGCGCTGTGAGGGTGCGAGTGGTACCTGCACCAAATGTTGCATCAGATATTTCGTGAGGAAATTATACAAAAGAAATATCTATAAAAGAAATGGTCATAGGAAAAATTTCTGCAGAAAGACTTCAGTTCTTTGGTGCTTCTTGAACCCGTGGTATAAGCAATCATCAGTGATGTTAAATTAGATAAGTTAGTTTTAGCATCCCTAACCACAACGAAGGTTATCCCAAGAGAGGAAGGAGAGGCACCATTTAGCATGGAATTAAGTTGATGGGGAATCTAACCACAAGGTGTGTTTCAATCCCCTTCACATAAAAACAAGATTGAAAGAAGTTTATGAAACAAGGTAAAAGCTCAAGAAAAAAGTACTGTATGCCGAAAAAAAGGACAACAATGAACCAAAAAGAGATAGTCTGAAACGAAACAAGAGACCTATTCTATTTTACTAAAGGAAAGCTATCCTTGATTGGGACCTCATATCTTCCCCCAGGGAGCGTTAACTAACATAGATACAATAGCCGTATCAACCTGTGGAAACTAGTAAAGTTAGACATTTCTTATGGATGAAGATATTTTTATATTTTTGTACATGAAGTATGGTAGCCTACTTCCTGAGGTCGTTAGAAATCACGCACACATGAAGAAATACCAATTATCTATGGAGTGGCACTTATGCCACCAGACCGAAGAGAAGGGGAAGTGAAAAGGAAGGCTTATATGGATGTAAAACTGAACAACTCAAAACGTTGTCCTTGCCTTGGCTATGGCACAAGGCGGCTGGTATTCTTGATGCACCAAACACGATCGAAATTGTACCCATAAAGTTGAAGGAAGAGGGACTTTCGTAGTCGTTCTTTTACACTGAATCTTCTTCCCTAGTTCGTAGCACACTCATGAAACTGAGCACAATCACCATTAGCATACTTACCTCCTCAGAGTAGCTCAGTAATTCTACATTTCCTCGAGGAGTGTGACATGCCCTAAAATGCACTGAATGACAATCCAGTTAAGCCCACTCCTCGTGTGGATAAGGAGTGCTTACGGGTTTTCTTCGTATTAATATTTAGCGCTTTATACCAAATCCCTTGAAAAAGGCTAAATTCAAATCCTTCCCTGTTTCTGAAAAATATCCCGTACAAGCAATGCGATGGACTGTAGATAGAGAACACCATGAACAACCAAAGATTCTGCAACATCTTTATGAAAAATGAACAAAAACGTCAACATTCCAATGCTCCCAAAGCTAAACTTGAGAAATATCTGACTTTTCCCCCTAAGTTATTTTTGATAGAGCTCTCATACCTCTGCAGCTCATTCATACAACAGAACAAAAGATGAATCCGAGCATCCCTCACTGAGCGTAGTGGAAGAGGGCCTAATATGGCTGAAGGCACCGAGTACAACACAGAGCGCAACCAGAACACAACACAGAGCACCAACACCCACCAGAATACAACACACGGCGCAACACCCACCCACCAGAACACAACACAACCACCCACCAACCAGAACACAACCACCCACCAACCAGAACACAACATAGCACCAACACCCACCCACCAGAACAATACAGCACCAACAAACACCCACCAGAACATAACACAGGACACCAACACCCACCCACCAGAACACAACACAACCACCCACCAACCAGAACACAACCACCCACCAACCAGAACACAACATAGCACCAACACCCACCCACCAGAACAATACAGCACCAACAAACACCCACCAGAACATAACACAGGACACCAACACCCACCCACCAGAACGCAACACAGCACCAACACCCACCCACCAGAACACAACACAGCACCAACACCCACCCACCAGAACACAACACAGCACCAACACCCACCCACCAGAACACAACACAGAGCACCAACACCCACCCACCAGAACACAACACAGCACCAACACCCACCCACCAGAACACAACACAGCACCAACACCCACCCACCAGAACACAACACAGAGCACCAACACCCACCCACCAGAACACAACACAGAGCACCAACACCCACCCACCAGAACATAACACAGGACACCAACACCCACCCACCAGAACACAACACAGAGCACCAACACCCACCCACCAGAACACAACACAGCACCAACACCCACCCACCAGAACACAACACAGCACCAACACCCACCCACCAGAACACAACACAGAGCACCAACACCCACCCACCAGAACACAACACAGAGCACCAACACCCACCCACCAGAACACAACACAGAGCACCAACACCCACCCACCAGAACACAACACAGAGCACCAACACCCACCCACCAGAACACAACACAGAGCACCAACACCCACCCACCAGAACACAACACAGAGCACCAACACCCACCCACCAGAACACAACACAGAGCACCAACACCCACCCACCAGAACACAACACAGCACCAACACCCACCCACCAGAACACAACACAGAGCACCAACACCCACCCACCAGAACACAACACAGGGCACCAACACCCACCCACCAGAACACAACACAGCACCAACACCCACCCACCAGAACACAACACAGAGCACCAACACCCACCCACCAGAACACAACACAGGGCACCAACACCCACCCACCAGAACACAACACAGAGCACCAACACCCACCCACCAGAACACAACACAGCACCAACACCCACCCACCAGAACACAACACAGAGCACCAACACCCACCCACCAGAACACAACACAGGGCACCAACACCCACCCACCAGAACACAACACAGGGCACCAACACCCACCCACCAGAACACAACACAGCACCAACACCCACCCACCAGAACACAACACAGCACCAACACCCACCCACCAGAACACAACACAGGGCACCAACACCCACCCACCAGAACACAACACAGAGCACCAACACCCACCCACCAGAACACAACACAGGGCACCAACACCCACCCACCAGAACACAACACAGGGCACCAACACCCACCCACCAGAACACAACACAGCACCAACACCCACCCACCAGAACACAACACAGGGCACCAACACCCACCCACCAGAACACAACACAGGGCACCAACACCCACCCACCAGAACACAACACAGGGCACCAACACCCACCCACCAGAACACAACACAGCACCAACACCCACCCACCAGAACACAACACAGCACCAACACCCACCCACCAGAACACAACACAGGGCACCAACACCCACCCACCAGAACACAACACAGAGCACCAACACCCACCCACCAGAACACAACACAGGGCACCAACACCCACCCACCAGAACACAACACAGAGCACCAACACCCACCCACCAGAACACAACACAGGGCACCAACACCCACCCACCAGAACACAACACAGAGCACCAACACCCACCCACCAGAACACAACACAGGGCACCAACACCCACCCACCAGAACACAACACAGAGCACCAACACCCACCCACCAGAACACAACACAGCACCAACACCCACCCACCAGAACACAACACAGAGCACCAACACCCACCCACCAGAACACAACACAGAGCACCAAAACCCACCAGAACACAACACAGGGCACCAACACCCACCAAACCAGAACACAACACAGCACCAACACCCACCCACCAGAACACAACACAGAGCACCAACACCCACCCACCAGAACACAACACAGCACCAACACCCACCCACCAGAACACAACACAGAGCACCAACACCCACCCACCAGAACACAACACAGAGCACCAAAACCCACCAGAACACAACACAGGGCACCAACACCCACCCACCAGAACACAACACAGCACCAACACCCACCCACCAGAACACAACACAGAGCACCAACACCCACCCACCAGAACACAACACAGCACCAACACCCACCCACCAGAACACAACACAGCACCAACACCCACCCACCAGAACACAACACAGGGCACCAACACCCACCCACCAGAACACAACACAGAGCACCAAAACCCACCAGAACATAACACAGGACACCAACACCCACCCACCAGAACACAACACAGCACCAACACCCACCCACCAGAACACAACACAGGGCACCAACACCCACCCACCAGAACACAACACAGAGCACCAAAACCCACCAGAACATAACACAGGACACCAACAGCCACCCACCAGAACACAACACAGCACCAACACCCACCCACCAGAACACAACACAGAGCACCAACACCCACCCACCAGAACACAACACAGCACCAACACCCACCCACCAGAACACAACACAGAGCACCAAAACCCACCAGAACACAACACAGCACCAACACCCACCCACCAGAACACAACACAGCACCAACACCCACCCACCAGAACACAACACAGCACCAACACCCACCCACCAGAACACAACACAGCACCAACACCCACCCACCAGAACACAACACAGAGCACCAAAACCCACCAGAACATAACACAGGACACCAACACCCACCCACCAGAACACAACACAGAGCACCAACACCCACCCACCAGAACACAACATAGAACACTATCACCCATCAAAGACCCCTACCAGAACACAACACAGTGCACCAAAACACAACACAGTGCACCAAAACACAACACAGTGCACCAAAACACAAAACAGTGCACCAAAACACAACACAGAGCACCAGAACACAACATAGAACACTATCACCCACCAAAGACACCTAGCAGAACACAACACAGTGCACCAAAACACAACACAGTGCACCAAAACACAACACAGTGCACCAGAACACAACACAGAGCACCAGAACACAACACAGAGCACCAGAACACAACACAGAGCACCAGAACACAACACAGAGCACCAGAACACAACACAGAGCACCAGAACACAACACAGAGCACCAGAACACAACACAGTGCACCAGAACACAACACAGAGCACCAGAACACAACACAGAGCACCAGAACACAACACAGAGCACCAGAACACAACACAGTGCACCAGAACACAACACAGAGCACCAGAACACAACACAGAGCACCAGAACACAACACAGAGCACCAGAACACAACACAGAGCACCAGAACACAACACAGAGCACCAGAACACAACACAGAGCACCAGAACACAACACAGAGCACCAGAACACAACACAGAGCACCAGAACACAACACAGAGCACCAGAACACAACACACAGCAGCAGCAACATCCACCACAACACAGAGCAGCACACCAACACCCACCAGCCGACGAGGGCGAGTTTGAGGCTGGCCATCTGGCGGTGTATGGCGGCCTCCGCAGCGACACCAGCAGGGCTGGCCCGCTGCTGCGGAGCCTCCGTCGGGTCTCCTGGCGTCACGTCCACACACAGCGGGAAAGCGTGGCTCACGATCAGGTCTGCGCCAGGTAAATTGGTTTAATCATGCATCCATGGTTAGCCATGGCATTAGCATTTTTTGCAGCCATAAAATACTAATGATTCTAGGCCAATTTTTACCTAGTCATTTGTTGATTAGATTAGATGTTAGTTTAAGCCTCTCAAAACTGTTACAAAAGCATTCCAAAGAAAGGGTGGAGGAACAGACCATTTAGTATGGAATTGAGGGAACGTGAAAGCTATGAACAAGGTGCATAGACAAAGTAAGTTGGAAGAAGTTTATGAAACTTATTCTATTTCAACAAAAGGAAGGCTTACCTAACTTTTAGCTCAGGAGTTTGCATGTTCCTTCTAGGAGCGCTAATTCCTCCATAGATACGGTTATTTATTGAGGAATTAATGCTAAAATTTTCCTGTTGGTCTAACGCGTCTTTCAGCACTTTTCTAATAAATAAGTTGTTTGCTGAGAGTGTAAGACCTCTGACCATTCATGGTAGCACTATACGTATTTTTTGAGTCTGACACTATCAAGTCAGCAATGATAAATCCAAACAATTTTGACCACGAAAGAGAACAAGGCATTAAAACCCGGTGTCTCACAAAAAAGGACATTGAAATGAGAATAAGATAATTCAAAAACTATTTTCTGCATTTTTACTGTTTCGATCATATTCTCTGCTAAACGCTTTTCAACAAATGCTGTACGTTTTGATCAAATATCTTCAAAAAGATTTACCTGTAATTATTCTGGTGAAGGCTGTCTGAAACAAGTTTGTGCAGGAAAATCATAGAATAAAATGTACACGCCACCATTTAGCTTCAAGTTTTAAAAAAGAAGTCCTTACAATTACTATGTTAATAATGTAGTTAATCATTTTATTAAAAAAATATTTTGAACTTTTTTTAGGCTCCAAAATCTTACACATGTCATCCATTTCTGTTCACGCACTTTTGGGCTCTTGATCGAATCAATGAAACAAATCGTTTGATTATCGGTTAATCATTTTTTAGTTCATTGTATTTGTTAGTGATTCTTTCTTTTCAATTCTTCAGCGTTTCGAGGGGGCTATAATATACTTACGTCTTTAAGCGTCCCACAGAAAATAATCCCTCGGTGTTAGATCTGGGGACCTTGTAGGCCACCTAGTTTCTTGATTTAATGCAACTATGTGGTTATTGTGAACTTTTCAGCCATGTTGCAAACTGCAAATAATCTATGAGCCGGTGCGCCGGACTATATCCACTATAATCATCACTCGATGGGCATAAAATATTCTCGATCTCTGGGATTGCGTGTTCACTGATAAGTTCTAAGTACACAGCACCATTTAAATTGTTATTGTAAAACACTGGTCCAATTAGATGCCCATTTCCGCAAGTAGGTACCTCCTAAAGTTTAATGCAGGAGAGTTGTTACTAGGTGCATACTGCCATACATTATGGTTAATGACTTTACCATTCATGAAGAATGCAGCTTGATAACCAATTACGGTCACCAATATTGTGGGACACCCCGTGCAGAATTTATAAGAAAAGGCGAGCAACTAGAATACCTATCACAGCAGAACGCACTGTGGTTGTTGACGTGTGAGACAAATATTCGGAATACGATACCTTCAAAACTATAAAACGAGTAAAGCGAGCAACTAGAATATGAATCACAGCAGGACGCACTGTGGTAATTGAAGCGTGACGATGCCTTCACTACGCAGGTGAAAATTATAAAATGAGTGACTAGCATGTCAATCACAGCAGGACGCACTGTGGTAATTGAAGCGTGACGATGCCTTCACTACGCAGGTGAAAATTATAAAATGAGTGACTAGCATGTCAATCACAGCAGGACGCACTGTGGTAATTGAAGCGTGACGATGCCTTCACTACGCAGGTGAAAATTATAAAATGAGTGACTAGCATATCAATCACAGCAGGACGCACTGTGGTAATTGAAGCGTGACGATGCCTTCACTACGCAGGTGAAAATTATAAAATGAGTGACTAGCATATCAATCACAGCAGGACGCACTGTGGTAATTGAAGCGTGACGATGCCTTCACTACGCAGGTGAAAATTATAAAACGAGTGACTAGCATGTCAATCACAGCAGGACGCACTGTGGTAATTGAAGCGTGACGATGCCTTCACTACGCAGGTGAAAATTATAAAATGAG